>JARFJB010000643.1:1002500-2320000 GCA_036346205.1 Vesta saturnalis | reverse complement strand
TTTACTTAATTTATAGGAATTGTTCCTTTAATTTTTACTTTTTGGTAGACCAATTTATTTTTAAACAATACAAATACTTGTTTGTAAATAGCATAAGTTAAAAAACCTTTTATCCAAATTTCCGGTTTTTAAGGAAAATATTTCCTTTGTTTTATTTATTTACAAATAAATTAATATTAGGAAATTTTAAACTTTTACTTTTCAATTTAGTTTGGATTTAAGCGATAATTTCAAGTGTTTAAAAATTTTAAAATATTAAATTTGGGAAATAGGTTGATCGGTTTTAATCCAAAACGTTTTTAAATTGCCAATTATTTGAAAAGTTTTTTCCAAAGGTATTTAAAGGATTTTTATTCTCCATTCTTACTACTAAATTTAAATAAATTTGAAATTTTAATTTTAAAACTTGTTATTTTATCCTTGTTTGGTTTGGTTGTTTAGAATCCATGATTATGGATTTTAAAAAATATAATATAATTGGGGATTTAATGGGGTTGGAAATTGGTTTCTTTCAAATGGCCTTTAAAACAGTTTTTAAAGTTGCCTATAAAAATTATTTGTTAAAAATTTTAAAGTAATTGTCCAATGTTTATTACCCAATCTTTCCTAAAGGTTAATTTTGGCCCAAATAAAGAGTTTAATTAAATATAAAAATTGGTTGAAATTTCACACTGTTAGTGGGTTTGGTTGTTATATGCCAAGTCCACTGATACTGGCATACAAAAGACACGCTGGCAGCTAAGGGTAGTAAGTTGGAGATCAGTAGCATGTGTGGTGGAAATTGGATAACTACGAAATGAGCGTTACAGATTTTGGTAAAGTGCCTATAAACCCGAAAAAGGTTATGGGATAGCTGTAGGAAAATAAAAATAAAGCAACTCAATTGCTCCAATGTGTATAAGGAGCACACAATACAATATACCTAAATGGTTAAGCTTTGCACCAGTGGCATCTCCAAATAAACGAGAATTAATAATTAAATAGTATTAGCAAATGGTCCGAAATCACAAAGCCTATAATGTGTAATGATCCTGAAAATCCTTACAATAAATCCCTATCATAGTAAATAATTCCTATCAAAACTTATTTCCTATTTCCTACCGCAATTGTGTTGTCATTGTCAATAAATGTTATCAGTTGTACACTCCTTTCCCACTCCATGTAAAATTCCCTATAAATACACGACCGCCCGCATTGCAACTTCACTTTATTACTATTCCCGCTATCACTATTATTAATCTGACCCTTATTACTCAGCTGACCATTATTACACACTCTTATTAATATTTCTGATATTATTAGTATTATTATCCTGAGTTGCCTGAATTTTAAAGACATCATTGTCCTGATCATTACCATTCCTGATATCATTATTATCTACATCCCGACACAGGTGTTCTACAAATTATGATCTGCCTGTCCAACTAAATCCACCGATCCCTAATATCCTCATTATTAATCCCCACTGTGAACAAAGTGACATTTTGCATGATCTTCTTGGAGCATACTCCCCGAGGAGAGTGCATAAGGATCACTTAGAGACGTTATCATTATTGACGGCGGTCCAAGCCCCCTACAAATAGTAACTTTATTCGCAATTAGTTTGTAACATATCGTTTTTTTAACCATTTAAAGGTTGAAAAGTGAATGTTTCTACGGGTTTACTATAAGCGGTCAGTAATAACAAAAAAAAAGAGACAGTAATGAGACGAAGCGGTCAGTAATGGACCACTTTTAAACTATAATTCATTTATTTTCAAATGTACAACAACGAAATCATTAATAGGTAATTGAATTATATTAAGTAATAAAACCTCTGTATTCACACACAAAAAAAACTTTACAATTTCCCAAAGGTACCCAGTTAACATTCAAAATCCTTCAAAACGTTTGGTAACTTCTGGAATAGGATTATAATTCCATTGTGTTTACCTCCAGCGGGCAGTCTTGAGTCATTTGAAACATCGCTTACGTTTGCGTGTCTATCGCTTTCTACTTCGACGGTTCTTATGATAAATAGTTTAAACGTACAGTGTAATTCTTAATTCATCTAGGTAATATTTACGCTTTAACTAAAACCCGTGCGTTTCTATTGAAAGTCAAACGTTAGAAAGAAACGGATGTATATTCGAGATGTCTCAGTGTAATAAAGCGCTAAGCCGAAATAAAAAATCTTTATTTTTACTAGCTATACCGTGCCATTTATTAACTTCATTAAAAACTCTAACACTCCATGGACAATTGACTAATTATAGATCTAAAGTTTATTTTATAAAATGGCCACTAAGATTACCTTATTCAGTGTTAAAGAACTCTAGGCCACTTTGCATTCAATAATAAACATTATAAACGTAATTACAGCTGACGCAATGAAAAGTAAACGATTCCATTACTTTCACTTACGCGCCCAAACATCATAATAAAAATAATACGGTAGATTAAACATGTCAATCTCCGATTTATCACAAATCACGAAAACGCAAAAAAATCTGAATTCAAAAACCGAAATAATGCAAGTTGTCCTGAAATAAAAATCGTAACCTAATCCCGAACTAAACTACAATTTGAAATATTATTGTCTCCTTATATAACGGGATTCGCAGATATAAACAAGTGAGTAAAAAAGGTTCAATCCATTTTTTCGTAAACCGAGCTGGTAGCGTAGTGGTGACACGACCTGCCTAGCTAGCATTCGGGAGGTAATGGGTTCGATTCCCGTTACCGCCTACCTTGTATGAAGTTTTTTCAGGGGGCTTTCCTCATACACATGTAGCGGCATGGCCACTGCGTATATGCACACAATGTGCGGCTGCTCAGGCGAATGCTGGGGTAGTATTTCCCCCCTCAGAACCCTAACTCCGTTCCTTCCGATCCTATCCTGACCTCACCCACCCTTAATCCTACCATACATATATACGTAATGTATGTATGTATGCTGGGAATCCATGATTGTGGCTGAAGGAGCTCGGAAAGCTCGAGCAGCCCGCCCTCCCCCTTGGTGAGGGAATGAAATACGTGACCTTTCCTTTCGTAATTACCTTTAATAAGCAAAATTCCACAAAGGTTTAAATAATACTGACTTCATCCAGGCACCTTTCACTTTTATTAGCACTCAACTAAAAGTTTATACTTCTTAATTGGTATTTTTACTTATTCACAGATGACACAAAAAATATCAAGTTCTGGTATGTGATAATTAAACAACTACCAAGTACCGTTACTAACGAAATGTACTGTCAAGGGCTATCCATAGTTAACCTATATTCACATACAAATGAGCTTTGCAAATTTTACTCTTGAATCAAACAATCTTATTTTTAATATTGTATAGAACGTGGGTGAATTTTATTTGATACCTTACTATATTGATGCGTTAATTGGGATAACTTAAATTTTTCTAACGCCGGCACGATTGCGATAATTGTACCCACAACAGGGCAGGCTAAGTTAAATACGACCGTCTTCCTCTTGAGTGTTATTAAAGCTAAACTACATTAAACCAAACTGGAATTTACGTTAGGGTCGTAAATTTTATAAAAATAAACCGCTATTGCGTTAACTCTTAGTAATTAGCATCTACATTTTTACTTTCACAACACGACCGTTGCATGACGTCGCGATCACCGCTGCCCTGATTGCAATAATATTAACTTAATTGTTCCCTTCTTATAATTTTTCATATAGGTCATCCAGGTTTCTTCTCTTGTATCCATATGTTTTTCCATCAACGTTATATTGCAGAGCAGCCGACTCCCCTTCAATTTTAAGATTTCCACGAGTGTTAATATGTACAATGTCGTTCTCTTGCGTTGGATACACGAGAGGAAACCTGGAAGAACAACATTGTATATATATATATATATATATATATATATATATATATATATGTATATATATATATTATATATATATATATATATATATATATATATATATATATATATACAGGGTGTCCATAAACTCTACGGACAAACTTTGCGTAGTGATTCTAGACCCAAAAATAAGAAAAAAAGCTCATATAAACCCAGGTCCGGAAACGCTTCGTTTAGGACATACAGTGTGTGAAAAAATTTTATTTTCCTCGGTTTTATGTTAATTTGAAATTTGGGACGCTGTATCAACAAGAGTAACAACAAATGTCATAAATATATTTGTGTATCTAAGCAACAACTAGTCATTTTGTTTTAGTCAAAGCCATATGACGATTTTCAACAGTCGCCTGCAGAACTTGCAATTCTCCAGTGAAAACTGGCTTCCTTCCTTGTTCGTTTAACACTCCCAGTAGTAGTAAATCTATCCAACATTTTTTGAAAAGCACGTGGATTGGATGTGCTCATGTAGGATATCTCTCAGCGTACACTCGGGACACTGACAAACAATTCTTGTAACATTGTCTAAGAGCGGTTTAATAATACAGGAAGCGTTACTTCTGGAAAAGCACCTGGTCACCTCACACTTGCTAATAAGGAGGTTGTAGAAGATCTTCGTGCTCATCTTGAACAAAGTACGCAAAAGTGATTACGACAATTGTCGCAACGAACTGGCTGTCATGTAGACTATGTCACACTATTGTCAAGAGAAAATTAGATTTCTATCCGTACAAAATAAGAGTATTACAAGAACTTGATCGTACCGCCATTCAAAAACGTTTAAATTATTTCAATCGGTTCAATGCACATCTACGAGACAACAACTTGTTGGACAAAAGTTATTTATTAGATGAGGCATGGTTTCACTTAAGTGGCTACGTCTATTCTCAAAACTTTCGAACTTGGGGCGCATGTCTATCAGGAAGCTACGCTCCATCCTCTTAAAGTAGGAGTGTAGATAGCGATGTCGAGTAGGTAAATTGCTGGACCAATATCTTTAACGATACTGTTATGCTGAACCATATCGTGCTATGCTACAAGTTTTTATTGATCAACTTCATGATGACGAATTGCATGACAATGCAACTACACATATAGCTGCAGAAACAACAAGATTTGTACAGCAGTACTTTGATAATCAAATGATTGGAATGAACCTTAGGCCACCAAGATTACCGGATCTAACGCCCTTGGATTACTTTTTATTCGAAAAATGTAATTTATAGAAATCGTTTGCATACACTTGCCGAATTACGTGCAGCGATAGAAGCGGCTGTACACAACATAACGCAACAATAATTGGAGGCAGTTTTTGAAAGCATGAAAAGAAGAGTCTGTCTCCATAATGGTGGTTATCACTTCGAACATTTATTATAATATGCGACTGACGGCTATTACTTAGTACACAACTTATAAAAGAAAATTAGTCACGTTTCAATTACCAAATTGGCGGGAAATGGTGACATCATTTCATAAGAGCGACTGTGTCAATGATCATTGACACTTTTGTATACACAGTGACCGGCTTAAAGTTGAATACAAATGGAAAAAAATTTTATTGTTCATTTTTCAGAAAATTTTATTCTTGATAAAAGTGCCTGCTTGATCGCAAACCTATCTGGTTTTTTATACGAGGGAGATTCGTAAATGTGAATGCGGCTCAAGAGTAAAGTAGCCTTATTTTTCAAAATACACAAAAAAATACACTAAAAAAATATTTACGTTTTCCTTTTTTTTTTCTACCACCCCTGTATTTTACGGGAAACAAAATATTTCGGAGGTAAGTTATTATTTGATGGAACAACAATACGCTAAAAAGAAAAAGTGTTATTTGCCCCATAAGTGACAAATTAGGTTATTCACAATTATCCCTAAAAATACCTCAATTCTTGTATCCAATGGGATAAACTACATATTCCTTCAAGATTATACCTAATAAATGTGAGGGGGTTATAGAGAACACTTAAGTTTTATCAATAAATCCTTGTCCGCAAATGAACAGAAATTGCTTTCTTTATTTACAACCACAACTATGTCTCACAAGTATTCATTATTCCTTATTTCGCTTTGATATTTTGCAAAGTTGGCTTTGGAAAAAAAAATGATAATAGTCAACAATATCATTTTGACATTTCCGATATCGCTGTTAGTCTAATTTGTACTAGTGTCTGAAAACTAATTATTCACTGTAATGACTGCATGGCTTAAGTGTCCAAGAAAATGTTGAGATTGTTTTAGTGTATGGTGATAATTCTCGCGTGACTGTAGATATTTTTAATGCAAGACACATAGATAAAAATATTAGTCATGCAACAGTTGCAAAAATAATAAAAAAATTTAAAGAAAATGGATCTGTTGAAAATAAATATAAAACAGAACACAGAAGAAATGTAACTGGTAATGATGACAATGCTATGAATGTTGTTCTATCAACTGTGGAGAATCCGAGGACATTGTTATCACAGTGGCAAGAAATTACCGATGTTTCTGAGCGATCAATTAGAAGAATTATGCGATTAAATAAATTCAAGCATACAAACCCAAATTTATTCATACCCTTCAGGAAAGAGACCCAGGCCAAGGTTAGAATTCTTTATTTTGATGAATCCAATTTTACATCAAATGGTTTCCAAAACTGTAGATGGTTGGCAGATGAAAACCCTAACTTTAAGATCGAATGCCGGGATCAATATTCGTTTAAAATCAACGTTTGGTGTGGAGTTTTAAATGATGAAATTGTGGGACCAGTACTTATTAGAGAAAATTTAAATTCTGCGAGATATTTAAATTTGCTTTAGACATATTTATCAAATTATTTGGATAATCTTCCTCTGAGAACCAGAATCAACATGTTTTCCCAACAAGATGACTCATCTATCCATTCAACGGTGGCGATAAAGTCATGGCTGGACCTAAAATTTCCTAGCCGCTGGATAGGAAGATATTCCAACAATCATGGGTTGCAAGATTAGAAATTAGAAACAGTAACCCCGCAAATGTTGAGAAATGTACATCAAGAAATGAACAAACGTACAATACTTTGCATAGAGAACGGTGGTCATCACATTGACTGATAACGGTATAGGTAACTTTTTTCACACTTTTGTTTTATGTTTGTGTTCCATTATCAATTAATGTAGGTTAGTCCAATATTTTGAATAAAACTTCTGTCTTGAAATTTGAAGATTCTTTTATTTATTATAACTCAACGTTTCAGAAAGGTACATAAAGAGTTATTCCAACATTTTAAAATTTAAATGTTTTGACGTTTTGACGGATAATTGTGAATAACCTAATTTTCCATTTATGCGGTAAATAAAACTTATGCTTTTTAGCGTATTGTTGTTCCATTAGAAAATAACTTACCTCCGAAATATTTTGCTTCTCGAAAAATACAGGGATGGTAGAAAAAAACAAAGAAAAAACGTTGTAGACATTTTTTAGAGAAACTAGCTGAAATTGCATATTTGACATATATTATCAATTCTAAACAACTTTTTAAAGTGGCATTTTTGTGTATTTTGAAAAATAAGGGTACTTTTTTCTTGAGCCGCATTCAAATTTTCGAATCTCCCTCGTATAACAAACGAGATATTCAAATTTTTGCAAGTCCATTTTAGGTTTGCGATCGAGTAAGTACTTTTATCCAGAATAAAATTTTTTGAGAAATGAACAATAAAAAGGTTTTCCATTTGTATCCACCTTTATACCGGTCACTGTATATACAGGGTGTACCAACCAAGATGCAAAGTTCGATAACTCCTTTGGTTTCATAGATATCAAAAAAGTTCTCAAACAAAAAGGGTAGAGGAAGTAACAATGCATTATTTAAAATTATTTTGAACTATACAGGATGTTCAAAAATTCAGATATGAATCTAACTTATGTTTTTTTAAATGGGAACCCCTGTATATTATTTCAAATTCAGAATGCCTACATTTTTTCGATTTTTTTAATGTCGGGGTTGAATACATTATACAGGGTATTTGGAAAGATATGGATTGTTTTGTGTTGAAATTGTACTCATTTCAATGCCCTATAGAACAATACACTCTGTAGAAATTATCTGTTGGCCAGTTGTCTTTTAGAATATTGTCTAGTATCGTTACCCACCATTATTCATTTAGCTACTTGGGGTTTGTATACGGGGTGGCTCAAAACCTGGATGTGTCATTTTCTTCCTTAACTCAAATGGAACACCCTGTATTTTTATTACTATCAAAGTCCTCTGGTACTCCTATTTAATTTTTGTCAGAGGTTCCCTTTACCTAATGTGAGTAGTTATCGAGATATTTCCAGATATTCATTGCAATTCGCGTTTTTGTATTATTATCAAGTAGATTTTGTATTTGACATATCTGTCAGTTCGACAGGTTTTACTGTAGTATTTCGCTCAGTTATTCGTTCAATTTATTTCTCTGTTTCAATATAGTTGATTTTGATACTTGGTGAATGCACCAAAAACTGTTTATTGGCGTCAAGAGTATATCGTGAAAGATTTCCAGACCGGAGACAACCGAGTAAAGTTACTTTGAGAAAATTGTTGGATCGTTTTGACCGTACCGGATCGGTTAACTATCACAAGAGAGAAGTAGGAAAACATGCAATAACGGAAGACAACCAACTCAAAATGTTGCTGAGCGTTACAGAATACCCGTATACCAGTATACGAAAGATTTCATCTCAAAAAGGCATTAGCCATGGTACGGTTCAACGAATCCTGTCATTACATAAAATGCATCCTTTCCATGTCCAACTACATCAGGAACTAATTGTAAACGATTTCCACAGCAGAGTAGAATTTTGTCAATGGGCAAAATCGAAAATCGACGAAGAACCATTTTTCTTTGATTTTGTTTTGTTTGGGGATGAGGCAACATTTTCGAAAATTGGAGGAGTTAACCGACACAATTTTCACTATTACCAGACATCTAACCCACATTTGATATGAACACACAGCCAAACAAGATGGTCCTTGAATGTTTGGAGTGGAGTTTTGGGAAATCGTATAATAGGGCCACACTTTTTTGAAGAAACGGTGAATGGTACTGTTTATTTACAGTTTCTTCAAAATCAATTACCAGTTCTTCTTGAAGAAGTGCCCCTCGACATTCGGCAACGCATGTGGCTGCTACATGATGGCGCATCGGTTCATAACACAAGTTCTATCAAAGACTATACGAATAATTATATCCAATAAAGATGGATAGGCAGAGGAGGACCTAAACATTGACCAGCTCGATCACCAGACCTAACTAAAGTGGATTTTTTCTTGTGGGGTTATGTAACCCACGCCAAAAGAAAACATGAAGGTCAGAATTACAGGAGCATTCAAGAGTGTTGATCTTACAATATTGCGAAATGTGAGTCGGGCATTCGAGAATCGACTTCAACATTGTATTTATGTTGATGGAGGTCACTTCGAACAACTAATATGATTAATTTAATGTTCTTATTTTCTTTTTATTATTTATTCTTTCGTTATTGTTGTTCTTCTATATTTACAGTTAATGTTATCAGTATCAAGTAAACAGGTTACATAGTGCACTAGATTGATTTATTTGTATTGTTTCGACACATTTGCAGGACAAATCCTTCTCAAACAGCATTAAATTTGTAAAATTTATCTGTCAAACACAATGACGACCAGATAAACATCATAATCCTAGATTTTGTATCAAATTCATCAAATATCTGGAAATATCTCAATAACTACTCACGTTAGATACAGGGAAACTAAATTAAAGAGGAGTACCAGAGAACTTTGATAGTGATAAAAAATACTGGGTGTTCCATTTGAGTTAAGAAAGAAAATGACCCATTCGAGTTTTGAGCCACCCTGTATACAAACCCTAAGTAGCTAAATGAATAATGGTGGGTAAGGATACTACACAACTGGCCAACAGATAATTCATTTATACAGAGTGTATTTTTCTACAGGACATTGAAATGAGTACAATTTCAACACAAAACAATTCATATCTTTCCAAATACCCTGTATAATGTATTCAACCCCGATATTAAAAAAAATGAAAAAATATGGGCTTTCTGAATTTGAAATAATATACAGGGGTTCCCATTTTAAAAAACATAAGTTATATTCATATCTGAATTTTGGAACCTCCTGTATAGTTCAAAATAATTTTAAATAATGCACTGTTACTTCCTGTACCCTTTTTTTGAGAACTTTGCTGATATCTATGAAACCAAAGGAATTATCGAACTTTCCATCTTGGTTGGTACACCCTGTGTATATATATATATATATATATATATATATATATATATATATATATATATATATATATATATATAATATACTGTGAGAACAACAAAGAAAACTTTGTATTTGAGTTTGTTTTCATTTCTCCTGGACCTGATTAGATTTTGGAAGAAATTCAGGGGCGTTGAGGGCGGTTTATTAGGATCTGTTTTTGATTTTTACCAAATATTTCAGGAACAGCTGTATATTTCAAAGATATAAGAATAGTAATGTATAGACCTTAATTATATAGATTAATTATGTACTGTGCAATTTTTTGACACAAAGCGTAATGCGTAATTTAGCGGAAGTGTTAGTTCAAATTTTTTCATATCTGAATAATGACTAATTTCATAGAAAATTTAATTTTAAATAACTTTTCTTTATAACGTTTCTTAATATAAAGCGAAATAAGTGTTACAAATTAAATAAATATGATTGAATATACTTAAACTCTATTATCGATATTTTTATAAAGTGGGAATTTTTTTAAGTTAGTATCTAGATGTGTATTAACCTCTATTTGACGTGAAGTTTTAAAGGTCTCTTTGACATCGATTATTTTTTTTTTTGTTGCCTATTTTCGTAAATAAAAGAGCTTGCATAATTATTAAAATTATTTCATCTCTTTTAATTTCCATTTTACAGGTTGGAAGGAAGTGTATTGTTCCACACTAGATATTTATCTGTATATTTTGAGTTGGTTGTGCCTTTTCGACTTTTCTCGTTTTTACAGAACTGTTTGTTAGATGAGAACGATATTTCGCTCACTGCCAGGTCAGTGCAAGTGCATTACCTCGTATTTGTCCCGTAACAGAATAAATGAAATTGATTTATGAACTTTGTATTAACGTATTTGTTTGTTTCAGCTCAAGATCTACGTGTCAATCGCTCATGTGAAAGTTGGAGATCTCCTTTTTCTTTACCATTACATCTGATGCAACAGAACATCAAAAAGTCAATATTATCAGTGACTAATAGTTCACTTGATCTCAGTATTACATCGAAATTACCAAAAAATCCAAACAATTTAAGTGAACTAACTGGGTTTGCATGTAACGTATGTTCTCGTGTATATAAATTAAAAAGTTCCTTACGCAATCATAAAAAGTGGGAATGTGGGAAGGATCCACAATTTAATTGTCCTTATTGTAGCTATAAAGCAAAGCAAAAAATGCATATGGCGCGACATATGCAAAGAATGCACAAGGAAATTGGTAATACCGGTGTAGTTGAAGCTTCGAGCAATTAGTGTAGGTATACAGTAGGCTATATTCTCAAAACTCAGGAAAGTGCCTTCCGTAAGGGCGTTAGTATAACTTTTATTACACTATTTACTTGTGATTTAGTATATAAGAAGTTTTGTTGTATACGGCAGTATGTTATGATAATCTGTTTTTTTGATAGAACTATGCTGTTAGTAGTGCCTTAGGTTTAAAGTTCCTTTGTGTAGGAAGCCACATTAGCATTCGAGATGGTTGATAAAAGTTGCACTTGTCCGATTATCAGTGTAAAACATTTTTTTAGTGTTATTATAAATTATTGTTAAATCATGGTTTATGATCTGAAATGTAGCGGAAAGTACGCGTGACAATAATTAACATTTTTTACAGTGTAAAAATTGTAGGGTGCCTTAAAGAACATCGTAATAATCGAAAATACACATATTTTTAATATATTTTGTTAATCGAATTGCTTATTTAGAAGTAGAATATATAGGCGTCGGAGCGTAAATTGGCTATAAAATACTCAGAAATAATTTGGTGGTGTTCGTTATGCGTGTCAAATTTTATATACACAGTTCCTTTCTTAATGATAATTTTCATAGAAAACGTTCCTTTTTAGTGTTTATTTACTTTCGTAATCTTGTTATTAGTATTACTTCTCTGTAGTTATGCTTAACTAATTATATTATTAAAGGTAAAGTAGTAGACTTACTTCTTAATTATAAATTTTAATGTTAAATTTTATACAATTTGATATAAATAAAACATCTGGGTAATAAATTAATTTTATTTAAAAGAGTTTTAACAAAAATTAAACGAATAATGTTATTAGAACGTTAATAGCGGCGGTTAAAGGATTAGTGTTTGGTGTAAACGGATTTTATTGTTATTTACTGATTATTGTCATAATGTAACTCTTAGTATTTTGTAAGTGGTAGTTACGGTCCATATTTGCGCTTGCCGATTTATAAGGATAACAGATATCCAAGTACCCATAGTATACGCATGTCGCGTCCCGGCAGTCAGATTGTTTATCGTTTTAATAGCCGTCTTGATACCGTATGTTGGAGTGCAGTATAGGCAGAATTATCGGTGTATGAAAAATAACGTTTAAGGATCAGTTTAAGTTTTATTGTAATAGTCGTAAGCTTTACTGGTATTGTGGTCTTAAATTTAAAGCAAGACAGTTAAAGCTGTGGAAGATTACTGGCAGTTTGGATAATAGAGGATTTTACTGGAACATGAATTGCAGCTTTTGTATTTTACCAGGATATTTTGGAATGAATAGTGCAATGAGGTGCAAAATAATAAGATAGTGATATTAAAGTGAAGTACCATGTTTATTGGAAACTCGAATGGACCATGTTAGGCCGATTAAGGAAAATATAAGTAAGAACAATGACCTCTTTTTACCTACCAACTTACATACGCATATGTAGGTATAGAAGGTTATGCAATCGACATTTTTTTTTACTATCGCTAAATCAACTTATTAGCTCATTTTATAACTTTTGTCCAAGTTTCTCCAAGATCGATCATGATGTCTGGATGTGTGTGTATGTGTATGTGAACGAAAACACCTACTATCGGTTTCAAAAAGCAAAATAGGCCAGTTTGAAAGCGTATAACTTTTTTATTCTAATCTCCAATTGATGGGAAACTTGACAGAGATCTTCCCTGTATACATATACTAACACTCAGAAAATATAAATTTTTTAGACGCTTAACTTTGTAAATTAAAAATTAAATTATTATAAAAAATGTAGTTTTGCGGCCTGTGGTTCACATACGATCGGTTTCAGTGCTCATATCTTCCTTATTTTTGTCTTAAAATGTGCGAAATTTTAACCAGTGACATATCAAAGTAAGTAACTGCAATTTCAAATTTTGAAAAAAATGACGAGTTCTCGATACGTGCAAACTTCGCTCTAAATGCAAATATTTTCGTTTTAAGTGGACCGACGTAGGTTTTAATTGTTCTTTAACGTTCCGTAGTAAAGTACACGCATTTATTATGTAGATTAATCCCAATTAATAAATAATTAAATTCTCAGACGAGAGAGAGAACGGGCTACGTTGGACGAGCTTCCGATCGACGACTCATACATCGCATGCGCGATGCACGAAATCGAGTTTCACACTGCTTAAATAAACGTTCGTTAAAGAATGATATTATTTTATCGACCGATTTATTAAGAATATTAATCAAAACATTTGGTATGAGCTCAAGGATTTTTTTTTATTTATATTATACATTTTAAGGTACATATTAAATGAGGACAGCAGAAACAATAAATAGTAAACTACAAAAATCAACAAATAATTGTGCGGAATGTGAAATTGGAAAATATCTTAACAATAATGACAATTTAATGCACTTTCTGTTATATTTTTAATTTGTTTAAAATGTAAACTATACTGTTTATTATTTATATAGAAAAATTACATGCAAAAACTGACAAAGACCTTTACATTTCTGTTGAGGAGCTTGAAATGTTTAAACTATTATCGGAATCTTCTCCTACATTTATTATTAACTGTTCTACGTGCACATCAATTATATGCTCTTTTTGTCGACAGTTTTCCTCAAGTGTTTTTACATGTTCCACGCAGTTGTCCCACAAATCGCCCGGTAAATTATTCATTACTTCAGTACATAACGTTAACATGTCTTTTATTTTATATGTGTTATTTTGCTTTGCCACTTTATTTTTAACGTAAGCCCAAATAAGTTCAATTGCGTTGAACTCACAGTGGGCAACTGGTAACCACAACAATTTAACATCAGCACCGCGCATTTCTTTTGCTATTGTTTCAAGCAAATACACAATACACTTTGATGAAAGGGTTTCGCCCTGATTAGTAATTCTGCTGTTGCCAGATGGTTGAAATTAGTTGTTCCTTCTGGTAAGCGTATTTTTTGTTTCTCCATCCAGGAAATGATGTGTGCCTTTCGCCAGGCAGTAGTAGAATTTCTAAAATTTTGATCCAGCATAGTATGGTAAGGTGCGCCTAGTCGGTCACAACTACAGAATGTTTAGGTCATTTTTCTAAAGCAGCCTTAAACCACTCCTCAAAGTGCGCCGCATCCATTTCTCCATGATAATCATTACTGCTCTTTTGTTCAGTGAAACACTTCAGCATTTCATCAACAAATCCTCGACAACTTCCAAAACCGCTTGGTGTTTTTATACCTCCTCGAAATCCGTTTACTTCCTGTAAATATTTAAAACTAGAATATAAGTTATATGCATACTAAAAGAAATTGTGATAAAGGCGTATATATGATAATAAATACATCTGTTAAGTGTACCTGCAAAACCCCGCGATAACGATCGAAATTATCATGCCTTTCCTCCGTTGACACATCCACCTGCCATCCTTTGGTCTTGGTATGATTTGCTCCACACCATGTTTCATGCGTGTAAAAAATCTCCCAACCGTTATCTCAAAAATCCTATATTCGTCTATTTGTGCCGCAACTTAAGCGAATTCCATTAAAACAGGTTTTTTATAAAAATTTTTGTGAGTACACTTTAGACTTGTTAACCATCTGCGTAGGGTACTTGTCATACGTGGGAAATCTTCAACTTCGTTATTTAATCTGGTGTGCACTTCTTTTACAGTAGGAAACTTTCCTTCAACGTAAAAGTCCTAGGATTAGACATACCATTTTCTTTTCTTTTCTTCAGCCAATACTCGATAAACGGAGGGCTGGGAGATGTTAAGACACTTTGCTGTGCGTTCAATAACTATTCACATCTTCAGGTAATCCATGCGATTTTTCTTCTTGAAAATATTTTTTGGCATGAAATATTAGCCCCTTTTCCACCAATGTAAAAGCTTTTGGCATTTTGAAAATATGTTCACCAACACAACCGAACTTCTACAACAGTACTGTGGTAACTAATAAGTAATTCGTAACAATTTCACGTTATTTCCGATATAATTCACATGTCACATGGTACATTTTTGATTACTTTCATTGGTTAAAACACAAAAACAAAATCGGCTATCAAATCGGTGCTAATTTTATCACCACATGTTGACTGTCACATGATTTTAATGAATAAAATAGTTTACTGTCAAAGTGACAACGTTCATTATATTCTCTTACCATATATAACACGTGTTATGATTGATAATCGATGATCGTAATACTAGTTATATTATTTCCGAAAATATATTACTCCTAGGAGTAATTATAATTAGCTGGAATATAACAGAAAGTGCATTATTAGTCATTATTGTCACGGTATTTTCCAATTTCACATTCCACACAGTTATTTGTTGATTTTTGTAGTTTACTATTTATTGTTTCTGCTGTCCTCATTTAATATGTACCTTAAATTTTATAATATAAATAAAACAAATCCTTGTGCTCATACTAGATGTTTTGATTAATGTTCTTAATAAATCGGCCGATAAAATAATGTCATTCTTTAATGAACGTTTATTTTAGCAGTGTGAAGCTCGATTTCGTGGATCGTGCATGCAACGGCATTCGTATTGAGTCGTCGATCGGAAGCTCGTCCAACGTAGCCCGTTCCCTCTCTCGACTGAAAATTTAATTATTTATTATTTGGGATTAAACTACATGATAAATGCGTGTACTTTAATACGGAACGTTAAAGAACAAAACCTACACGTCGGTCCACTTAAAACGATAGTATTTACATTTAAAGCGAAGTTTGCACGTATCGAGAACACGTAATTTTTTTTCAAAATTTAAATATTTTTTCAAGACTTGAAATTGCAATTACTTGGATATGCCACTGTTTAAAATTTCGCACATTTTAAGACAAAAATAAGGAAGCTACGAGCACTGAAACCGACAGTATGTAAAACATGGGCCGCAAAACTATATTTTGTATGATAATTTAATTTTTAATTTACAAAGTTAAGGGTCTAACAAATTTATATTTTCTGAGTGTTATTATATCTCTCAGGGAAGATCTCTGCCAAGTTTCACATCAATTGGGCTTACAATAAAAAAGTTATAAGCTTTCAAACTGACCTATCTTGCTTTTTGAAACCGATAGTACGTACTTTTCAAAGATAAAAAAATACCTAGATATAGACCTTAAACATCTCGTTGAATTATGTTCTATACAATTTTTTGATACGACGCGTAATTTAGCGGCAAAAAAATTCCTGAGGTAGAATTTAAGTGTTACATCAATTTTTTTCATTATCTGAATAACGATTAATTTTATAAGAAAAATTGTATACATGTTTAAAGAAAATTTAATTTTACATAACTTTTCTTTATAAAGTTTTTTAATATAACGCTAGGTAAGTCAAAAAATGAATTAAGTATGAATGAAAATGGTTATTCTGCATTATTGAAGTGGGCGGATTTGGAATTTTTTTTAAGTTAACGTGTATATTAGTATCTATCTCACATGAATTTTTAAACGCAATTCGGACAGATTATTTTTTTGTTTTTATAACGTTGCCTGATTTCGTTATGAACGTATAAAAAAAGAGGTTGCGTAGTTGCCCTAAAAAAATTATAATTCAATTTATTTTATTTCTTTTAATTTTTTAAGTTAGCGTCTAGATTTATTTTAACATCAGACTACATAGTTTTAAACGTCTGTTTGACATAGATTATTGTTTCTGTTTTTACACTGTTGCATATTTTCGTAATTAACTTATTATAAAAGAGGTTGCGTAATTGTTTTAAAAAATAATATTAAAATTATTACATTTCTATTAAATTCCATTTTGTAGGTTGGAAGGTCGCATGGTTTCTACACCAGATATTTATTACTTGCTTCTCTTTTCTCGTGATGTGGGGAAATAATATTTAGTTCTAAGTTGTTCTTCAGTTATCCGTATTAAGGTGAAATTCTGATATTTAATTAAGATTACTCATTTCAACTGTGATGTAGATTTCTTTATAATCGTTAAGTTCAGAATGTTGGTCATTTACACTTTATAACCAACCGAGTTCACGTACATGACCTACCGTAATGTTTTGCTCGTTAAGCAAAACGAGAGTAACAGCTTCGCTTTTTTCCGTGTTTTTAGGTTTATTACTGATAACCATTCGAAATGCCAGCTGACATTACCGTGTTGTCTGTTACGTATGTCGTTCGTTGACTTGACATTCCCTTCGATGTACATTTCTTAATTTACATTTTTTAAATGTAGGTCCATATTATAACTTTGATATACTTATTTCGGACCTGATATCTTTAACCACCACGAATTTTTAAGTAACCTTGTGAACATGTTGCTCATTTATTAATGCAATTATGCGGATACTATAATTAGTGAATTACAATTCAATCCGAGTAATGCTTATTTGATATCCAATTAAGATATACATATATGTAGAGCTTTTTGTTATTAGGTAACGTCAGATCATTATATATTTATTTTGGATTATTTGTTAAGTATTTTTATATTGAACAATTAATAAGTTTCCTTCTTTTAAAATTAAAGATTAAGATTACATGGAGTTTTGAAACCAATTTTTTAGTATTAATTATGGAATATTTCGGTTTGCAGAGTTGTTATACAGGGTGTTTACGATATTGTAATTTTATTTTTAAGGGAGATTAAACAGCGTAAAAGAAGATAATTAACCCTAAAATGCATTAACAAAAGTTGTTTAATTAGGGAGATATGGTATTTTGAAATTTTCTTTTATTTTCTGATTTTTTTACATTAAATGTTCGAAGTTATTGTCATGGTGTTGAAACGACGCGGTCTTAAAATAAGATCGTTAACGCAAAAACCTTTTGAGCAAAAAATTATTGCTCAAACGATTAACGTAGAAAGAATTATTCAAAAAATTGTGCAAAGTAAACATGAATTCAAACGATAAGCTATCACTGAATGTTTTCCTAAGTAGGCTGATGCCAATAACTTTTTGGATCTGTGAAACTATTTTAGTAGTTAAAAATTATTATTATTATTATTTTAGTAGTTGTTGCTGTACTGTTTGGTCGGCATCAATTTTTCTAGAAAATTTTAATAAGGAACGTAAAAATGGTATATCGCACCAATACAGAAAACGTTGACACGTTGTTAATTTATGGTGAAGTACACAAGAATTCTGCTGTTGCAAGCCGATTCTACGTTGTGGGGTTTTCCATTGCACGAAAATTCACTGCTCTAATACTCCGTGTACGAAAAACTGTTATACCGCAAACACGCCAAGGTCAGGATGGTGGGACTCGCCGACACCAAGGATTTTTGGATGCCGAAGAAGAAAGACCTTGTTTAAGAAGATCCTTCCAGTAGTAAACGGGAAATATCTCACCAAGTCGATACCTCAAAAAGAACTGTCTGGCGAAAACTGCTCGAGTATCAATTGTATCCTTTCCTTGTACAAAAAGTACCAGCATTCCAACCTGCAGATCATCCTTTACGTTTGCATTTCTGTCAATAGTGTCTGCAAAAACATGCTGAAGTACCAACCTTTCTCCCATTGCGTTGGCAACAGACGAAGGAACTTTTACACATAACGGCATCAACAACTGTCACCATACTCATATCTGGGCAGTTGAAAATCCACATGCTGTGCGTTGTAATTATTTTCAGCAGAATTGGTCAATGGATAACATATTGGGCCCTTTTTGTTCCCTAACCGATTGACTGGAAATGATTACCTCTTTTTTTGCAAAATCATTTGCCAGAACTGCTAGAAGCACGTCAACAAATGTACCGTCAAGATGGAGCACGGTCGCATTGTAATTGTTTAGTTCACGAACATGAGGACAATGTATTCGATAATAACTGGGTTGGACCAGGTGGCCTTGTTCCACGGCCTCCTCGCTCACCCGACCTTAACCCCTTAGACTTTTATTTATGGGATTTTATACAGACCATAATACACCAACGTAATAGTTTATTTAAATGATCTTCGTAACCGCGATGAAGCAGCTGCGGCAACAATTTGACGACAAGATCTAGGCCTTATAGGTTATGCGAACCCATCGATACGTCGAGCGAGATTTTGTGTTCAACACCACGGCGATAACATCGAACTTCTAATGTAAGGTGATTTTCTTCAAAACGTGTATTTGTTTAATTGAATTTAATTGCTTAATCACTCTTTGAGAATCAAAAAAATAAAAAATAAAGGAAAATTTATAGTTATACCTTCTTTATTATACGTTTTGTTAAAGGAATTTATCGTTAATGAATAACATCACAAGACAGTAAACACACTGTATAATTTTACAGGTTTGGTCGAATTTAAAAGTGTACGAACTTTGTATATAGTTTTATATATTTATCATACTGTACACCAGACGCAAAAAGGGGCTTGTTTTAAGATAAAAGATTTTGTTTAATAATCGCATGTTTGTACCAAAATAAGTGATTGGATTACAATTCATTATTACATGCAAAACTTGTGTATTTCGAGATGGTTTGAAAGTGTAATGCAGAAATTATTTTGCACTTTACAGTTTTTTCACAGCAGCTATTACTTCTCTCTGTTACTGCTGTTAACCCCGTCAGGTACCATTTGAAGGAAATGGAAGACGATACTGTCCACAGGTAGTCTTCTCGATAATTTTAGACCACCACTGGTCCGGACCAAACAATCGACAGCAGCGGATGAGGAAAAGTCCATAATTCAGTTCAGTCGGTTCGTGAAGGTGTTGCTGGAAAGGATACACGTTATTATTTATTTATTATTTTAATTATGTGCTTATTTAATATCAAACGTTACAGTGGCAACGGTCGGCTGAAACGGTAGCAGTATTACACTATTAGTTTAATTAAATTAAACTTTGTTTCTAGGGCGAGTATCTATTAATTAAGATCATTTATAGCCTTACATACAACTATAGTGGAGTTTGCTGGTAAATCCCAAAAATTAACGCTACAGTCGAGATCGCTATGATTTATTTTAATTAAGATAAATTAATTAGCGACATTTTGTGTTATAAATATTCATGCAATGTCTGTCACATTGAAAGAACAATTCGGTATAAAGATCAAAATAAATTACGTGTAACTACTTACAAATTTTATTGATCAGTGACTTAGTTTGTTCATTTGCGTGATAAACGTTCCTTATTGCTTTACTTTAAATTTTAAACGATCTTACGTGGTTTAAGTATGAATTTTTATTACCTCTTTTTTCACTTGATAAAATATGTCAATTGTGTTACTAATCTACATTACTTTATGCCGCGCATTGTTTTATGCATAAATTAACACAGTATTCACGGAATAGCTATTTTCTTTAATGACTTTCAATGCGGTCTGGTTAACTGAAATCGGTCGGTTAATGTAATTGGCAGTGGAAATTTAGATCGCTACTGGGTATCTGGTAACGGTCACTAAGTACTGGAAGAGTTATGACAGAAAATCTAATTTGAAGGTCAATAAAGGAAAAAAGAGAAAAGGAAACGTGTTTCATTCCTTCCCCATGGGGGAGGGCGTTCTGCTTATACTCTCCGCGGTATTTTAGCTGCAGCTTTTCTCAATATACTGAGGTTAATTGTAGCGGGATTAATGATAGCTGTGGTCAGGGTAAGATCAAAAGGAAAGGAGTTCTCACGGATAAGTCACCAAGTCAGCAGTGATCATTCCGTACAAGTGTATAAGGGAAATATTCTAAAAAATTCATCCATAGCAGACGGTAACGAGAATCGAACCTATTACCTCCCGAATACTAAGTAAATGGTATTAGCACCTTACCAGCTCGGTGATAGGCAATGCAAGTAAGCGGGTATATAGGAGACTCGATTCTAAGAAGGGGGCGGGCATTAGGTATAAGGTGAAAGTGTTGTATAATGATTTAATTTGCTGCCCTTTATGCACCTTTTTATTAAAGCTTATTTAACATAAAATATTGCAACATACATTTAATTATATTGAATTACCTCTTATAGACTTTTTCACTGCATAACAATTGCCGTTATTATTTTCAGATTTTAAATTTTCTGAGAAAAATTCAAAACCGTCATTGTGGCATTTTTCTGGCTGGAGGGCTTAATTTTTTCTTTAAACCTATACAGTAGTAGTCATCGCCACAGTCTAAAAATAGCTGTTTAGATGTCTATATCAAATTTATTATTGTTTATAGATCATTTTTTACGATTAAAAAGCTGTGAGCCCTTTTTTCAGGCTTGTAACATAATTTTCCGGAATGAACTACTTTTTCCTAGAAAGAGCTATTAACCTGAATTTTTTTTTAATAGCTTATTCCTAGGAGCGATTGATTGTGTCAGTTTCGAAATCACCTTTGTTTCAGCCCGAGGGGTCATCGTGCACGTTAGTTTGTGGTAATTGCTATTAATATCTCTACTTTGGCTTACTTTACATCTAAAATTCTTTGTGAAAGTGTAGAATAATTAAAAAAAATTCAAGGATCAGAATACCTTATTATCTACGATTATCTACGGTTATGAGTTAAATAATAAATGTCTCTGTTATATTGGCATACTATTAAAAAATGTTTAATAACCGTTTTTTTCTGGTTTTGATGATTATAAAGCATAATATAGTCATACATAACCTTCTGTTCTTTTGAACAAATTCATCAATCAGATGTTTTTATTTCTTAATAAGAGCGAGTAAGTATATGATTTTTAATATATTATGTATTTCAGGTTGCACTTATATTGGGACTAGCTGGTGTATGTAGTACCGTAAATTTTAGTTAATAAGAAATTACCCAAACTGACTTATCACTTGTTAAAATCGTAGAGAAATTAATTATGTCGAGTTTTTAAAAGGTGTATTTGTTCAGTGTAATAGTGGTAAACCCACAACCCACTATATTGTAAAAAATACATTTGGCGAAATCGTCACAAATATTTTTTTCTGCATTTCTGAATTTACCCGACTACAGAGGCCAGTACTTCAGACACATCCCTTTCGGCTGATTCTGGAGCATGTGTAGAACGAGAAAAGAGACAAGGTGAGTGAAAATCGACTGTAGTTTACTGAGGTTATGTTAGAATTAATAATTAATTAATAATAATTAGAAATTTATATAAAATTATATAAATAACGACATTTAACGTTACATTTATTTTTATTTCTGTCATGGGTGGCGATGTGATTCTATAACAGGAAATGAACAATTCTCAAAGTGACATTACGCTACAATGTCGTTTTTTAATATCATATCACCTGACTTTTTTTTCTTCTATTCAGTGTTGCAAATTTATTTTATATTATTTAAATTTCGTATTAATAAGGAATAAAAGTTATTTTTTTAGAATGTTTTTCTTATTTGTTAAATGAATTATTTGTAGTAATATGTTCTTTGTATCTGATTCAGTTGTAGGCAAATGATGCCGTTAATAATATTTTAGGATAATTGTTATGTACTCGCCATAACAGGTTGAACTAGTAAGGTCTTAAGTATGTTCGTTTGTGAATCTACAAAAAGTCAGGCTTTAACAATATTTGAGTTAATATGATTTATAATATATGAAGCGGGAATAATACACTTTGCTACAATGTTGGATAATAAATTTACTTATTGCTTGTGTTTGAAAATTGTGACTAATTACAGTTTTTTTTTAGGTTTTATTTGCCAAGCATGCAAGAGACCTTACAAGCATAAATCCACACTAAAGCGTCATATGCAACACGAATGTGGAAAAATGGGTTCTTTGAAATGTCCTCATTGCCCGCACGTCACCAAGCATAAGCATGGTTTAAAACTGCATATAATTAATCGCCATATTGAAAAAACCAAGAAATTGAAAGAATATTTACACAATTTATTTTAATTTATATTTTCACTAAAGACACTGTAGGTATAAAACTAATACGCTATTCTTAACGTTTATTTAATATAATAATAATAATAATATTTATGTGTTTCGGATCACTGTAACGGTTGTAGAAAAAATTATACATTTTCAAATTTTTTATTGTTTTGTAATTGTAGCAACAAATCAAAATGCAATATAAATACAGTTGTTAAATAGCACACATTTGTTTTGTATAATTTCCTGTACATAAACCATTTTGAGGTCCTATAGCCTATTACAAGAATACTATCGGAAATAAAACATAGAGGATTCTAGTAACTTAAAAATATGAATCTGTTACTCTTATCTAGGTAAACTCGAAACATGACAACAATACACATTTAAGAATAAACCGGGTTAATCACTCTAAACTCCCATAGCAACGATTGTTGGAATAGCTATTGGTATCCTTGACAATGTTGAATGATCTGGTTAACCAGGTTTAGTTTTGGCAAACGTAACATTTACGAACACAGGTAAAATAGGTATAGTTATTACAAAACCTAGAACAATGCACGTGAATAATTAAATATTTACTGATACCACTACAACATAATATTACCACAACCAATTACACATAGTAACTTTTGTTTTTAAGAATTAGTAGCCAACTACGGCATTGCCCAGTACGCTATTCTAACCTTTGCTTTAACATATATTTAATATGTTTTTTGTTATCTAAGGTCAACATAACGTGTACTTGGCCTTACGCCATTAATATTTGGATAACTTGAAATAACCAAAGTTGGCAAGCTCTCCCTCTAAATTTATTGAATATTGCTTGATTATGATATTTTTTGCTGACGCACAAAACATTAGTTACGATTGCTGTGTTGCTTTTTTGTAATTTGCTTCCATTTTGATTCTTTAATAGACATATTAAGAAACGCGACGTCATCATCTCCGATGTCATTATAGTCATTAATTCACGGAACATTTTACGGAAATTTTTTTAGGTTTGCAAAGCTTGATCCGGAATTATGTCATGCATATCACTCTTACGAAAAGTGTCAAAAACAGGATGCGTCCAGTGGAAAACTTTGATGTGAGCAAATTCGCGACCGTATTTTTGGCAATTTGACGTATTTCAGGGGCGTGCATGTAAGATTATCTTGATTTTATCTTCCATTTTCGTGAATTTGGATAAAACAAAGGCGGCTAGATCAAATTTTCACATTTAAAATCCAAATCAAAATCCCTAAATCAACTAAAGTAAAAATGATTGTTTAAAACGGCATAGAAAGGGAAAATTACAAAAAATAACATAAAAAAACCTGTTTCATAAGATCTAAAATCACTCATTCTCTAAAAATTTTTTTTAAACCTGAATTCGTGGTTCAAGACTGGTCTTATGAAACTTGTTTTTTAATATACTAGTATATATTCACAGTTCAGTAAAGGATCTTTATTTATTAATCACGCTCCAGGTAAAGGGTATGATTACACAAAACTAATATCCATTACGTCACTTCTGTTTTATATACATTGCTTGATGAATTTTATAAAGCGAATGAGTCAATTAATGTTTATCGTTTATTTACAGTCTTATGGGTATTTTTATTGATTTAGAAATGTAGTAAACAATTTATGCAAGTTAAAATACAGAAAAAAGAATTTGACGTTTATACAATTCACGATTCCATTTAGCAAAAATTAATTTTTATATACAAAGTGAGCAAACGCTTATTTTATATGCGATGGGTATCTCATTAAAATTAGAGCGGCATACACGATACTGTTTAATATGCTATAGTGCATTCCAGAATTTCGTGCTATAGTCTGCTCATGGGATTATTTGCTATTAATGCAAACGTTGAGAAGTTTTATGACTTATCTGTTAAATTTTTTAATTTGTTGCCCTTGGAAGTAAGAAATTTAAATTACAATATATTAAGAACTAAGGGAAACATTTTTTTAATAAACAAACATTTTACAGTATTGGTGAATTTGAGAACTGCAGTCTAAATATAATCTAGATTGCTATGTGTGACTTTTGTTTATGTGTCTTTTGTCAAACACAATTGCAGCAATAAATATGATTATTATTATTACTATTATTATTATTATTATAATTATTATTATGTGCGTGGGCGAGCGTACGCGCTCTTGTAGCATGCTTTAATTGTTTTAGATCGTTAGCTATGCCTTCAGGATAATTTATGTTCTAAACTACCATTCTGGTGGTTTTCAGTAGTTCATTTTGTTAACGTTTACTATGTTGCACTAACATGCTATTCGATGCTCATGTTTATGCAATGGTTACCAATGTTATTGAAGATGTTTTTGATTATTCAAGGTCGCTTGCAATCTTAAGGTAACTAATTTGAAGTTTACGTTTTATGATTATCAAGAAGACAGCTTCTCGTTATACTTTGTTTTATTTTAATTTACCATAATACGGCACTTTATAGTTTATTACAGACAAATATAAGAGAGGAGGTGTTTAATAAACAGCTTGTTGTAAGCCACGTGCGACCAGCTGATTATATTTATATAAAGATCTTCAATTTTTTACGAGTTTTTGAGTTTTCGTTTTTCAGTAATTTAAGAACCATCTGCGAAACCGCCTCATCGCTATTTAAAATTTTGTGATTAACGTTTATATAATTTTTTTTAAATTTTAACTTGCACACACTAAGGTAAGTGTAACTAATAATTTGAAATTCGTGTTTTAAATTGTGGAAATTTCTTGCGCCAATTGGGAACAAAATATGTCTGTAATTTGTTCTTTTTTGTATTAAGTAATTGTTTGCGATTTGAACATGTGTTGAGCTTCACTTACGCCTTTATTCTAGTGATGTCATTATTTTGTGTATTCTTATAGGTTCACACCTGTTACCTGTACAAGTTACCTCATTTGTGCCGTTGTTCTCTTCATGTTTTGAGAGCCTGTTCATTATAGAACCCCACTTTATAATTTCTTAAACCAGCCAAACGCCCGCGTAACTAAGTGTCTCTTGCCTAGTGTCCATGTTTGGTGGTCAACTGAAATACCGACGTTATTTTAATATATTTGTATGCCACCTTCTCCTGTGAGTGAACCGCTGGTTTTACGGTAATACTATATCTGTGCTAAGTGCAAGGGGCGTTAGAAACACAATTTATCGTATGTACGAATGCAGTAAGTAAAAATATTAATTCTAATGTAGTAAATTTATTAATTATTTTTAAGAACATAATACCTTATTATCCATTCATGCAAAATGACTTTTGAAAAACCCTTTAACAGTTGCAGAAGGTTTTCAGGACTTTATTAAAGGAAATTGGTTTCAAATGGAATAAAAATGAAACTGGCCGATCTATAAAGGAAATATCTGAGGTTGCCATAAAAAAATCAAGGAGTCGCTTATCAATATGTATATGCAGACTGAACTACGAGTGTAAACCTACCCAAAAAGGATTATAATGAAAAAGATTTTGAATGGTTCTTGGTTATACTTTTCGCACAGTAGTTTGCATTGGAAATAATAAAAAATATGCAGAAACTATCAGAAGATTTTTATGTTTTGATTTTCAAAATCTACGCACTATGTCGTTTTACATGCACTATATGCATAAACTGATAAACATTCTATCTTGTTTTATATTATAGTCCCTCTATTTGCCAACATCTTTTCTGCACGCATCAACACTATGGGTCCACATTGAACATTTACTGCACTTCAACCATGATTCATTAGGTTTCAAATGATTGAGTAGGTTATTGAAACACAGGAATTGTCATCAACACCGTGGTTTCCATCGTCCTCGTCTGCTTCCAATCTAAGGTTTCTTCTCCTTTCTCAGCTTTCAAACTAAGGTTTTTCACAACTTTGCATAGACATATTATGATTAAATTTTGTTAAATTTGATTTTATTTTTAATGTGGCATTCTTCATTGGTAACCTTCTTTAATTAGAGAGTGTTCTAGATTATCATTTTTAACGTGGCTTAATAATATTTTAAGCTCCTAAATATCTTGGTTACTAATATCTAATAGTTTTGCAAAAGAGCATCCTGTAGTAATTAATATAGTTAATTATAGGATTAGTAATGAACCAAACTTATTAGGTTATAATACACAGGATACAAGCAACGATCGCGCTGCTGTTGCCCGCAGCCTTTTCACTTTCATGTACGAACGGATATCAAATAGATCGATCGAGTCCCGCCGCGAATTTCCTGCATCAAAGCCAGAATCTCGATATGATTTCAGGCAGGTGTTTCTTCACGCTTCGCCAAAAGAATAGAAAGAGAGAAGAAAGAAAGAAGACAGTGTTAGTAACCGTACTGCTATATTTGCCCTAGACTTCTTCGCTTACATTAAACGATTGAATTTAAAAATAAGTTTTAATTTTGAAGAGTATTTCAAGGATTGCTTGAGTTTATCTCTTGTAATCAACCAATTAGATTTAATTAAAGCAACACCATTTTGGTCATTACATTTCATTGCATATCTCTCATTGATGGTGTATTGGGTGATTATGAACTACCGCAAGGTATTGGGAAATTTCGTGTACAGCTTAAGACTAGAGATTACTTAGCTTAAAATAACTCATTATAACCCAGTATACCTTGGTCCGAAGTTGAACTAGTAAGAGAGGTACACGGTGTTAAAGAAAAAAATGTTAATATGTTTCTTTAATAATCGTTAGTTTTGGTCGTATTACTTAGAACTTTGCATAACAGGATTTCAAAAGGGGAAACTACCTATTGGAAATTCTAAGTTCACATATTTTACTAAAAATGTTAAATAATAGAACCTGCAGCTCAAAAAATATATGTTTGTTGAAAGTTGCTTCGGTAACCGTTAGAGAGGTTAACGCTGATATATTTATTAATGTTTGAATAATTATGGTAGTATTAATTTAGTATAAAAGTATAGTACGTACTTTTAAAACTTCCCTTTCCTGTTGAAAAAAATTTTAACATTTACAAAGAATTAATTTTTATTACTTAGGGACAATAAGTGGAATTTAAATACTATTTAGCATACGTTTACAATGGATATTTACGCATAACTTATGTTTATTACGTTCGCTTTAATTGCAGTTTTTTTGCAATTTGAGCTAGTTGAAGTAAGAATTTTTTTAATAATTATCTGAAAATTAAAATTTGACTAAACACACGTGTCACTAACTGTTTTGCTATAATCCATTCGCAGAATTATAGAGTTTATATTTGCTTAATCACAGTAATACATTCTAAATGTATTAATGTTTGCTTGATTGTTAATATTCTCCTATAATGTCTCTAGCTCTTCTGTTTTCTGTCGTTTAACTGTTTTTTATTCATTATTTTGTTATTCATTATCGCACTTTATTTTATTTTCACGTTCTGTAGTCACGTGAAAGCAACACTTTACCCAATACTTACTTTCAGAAATAAGTGTGAATTACAGTGGCGTGCCGTGACATTTATTATCGATGTTGAGATTTTTCGGGTAAGTGTGAATGTTTAAGCAGTAATGCAACCATTTTACAATATACTAAGACCTGCGACCTTCTTTGTTGAGTTTAGTTGGCAACCTGAGGGACCATATAAAGATTTGTGGTGATGGTATGTGGGAGTGAGACAGAAAATCGTAATCAGAAATCGGAGACATATTAAAACATAGATGTACCCTTTTTCAATATAAAATATACCAACCCGTTCATTAACTATTGAGGGTGGACATTTTTAAAATGAACATAGTGGAGCAAATTTTAGCGTTTGTATGATTAAATATTATAAAATGTGTTAGTATAGCTAGATCTATATGCATAATACTAACTTTTGTATCTGTATAGGTAAGTTAATGCTTTTTTAACATTATTTTTTTTCAGATCCTTTGTCGTTCCCGCAAAATTTATCTACAGAGCCTGAAAATCAAAATTGTAAAGCAAAGCGTCTGCGAACTTCATTTCAATATCATCAAGTGAAAGCACTGCACTCGTATTTTGCACAAAAACAAAAACCCAATACTATACAATTATTGGAACTAGGGGAAAAGATTGGGTTATCTTTAAGAGTGTTGCAGGTATGAACTTTTTTTGGTGTAGTGATAGTTTATACTTTTCTTTTAGGTTTGGTTTCAAAACGCACGAGCTAAACTTAGAAAATCTTCCGGTGCTAAACAGCCGCCAGAAAAACCTCCTCAATTACCGACTGAAAGTTTGGCACAAACTCCACCTTCATCATATTCTGACTCTAGTTTGCCAGATAATAAAGACTTTAAGTTTGTTTTGATACCGCCTTCAGTACAGTATTTTGATACGAAATCTCCTGAAGATTCATAAACAATTTTGTGATTAATTTTTACGTTCGATTGTATTGTAAACATTTTTCCTAACTCTTCTTAGCGCAGATAGTTAAATTCTAGTTTTGAAATGATGGACATGCGGTTAAAGTATATTTTAGAGTATATATTTAGTAGTAGTATTAGGTGTGTCGTAATTTATGGTTCTTGCAAAGTGAGTTAATAAATTTTAGCACCCGTTTAAAAGTAGCTAATAATAATTAATTAAATTTGTATTAAAAGATCAGGTGGTTGTATTATCTAAGTATTTATTAGTTTTAGAAAATGTTGTACAATAGAGTAGATTAAGATTTAAATGTTCATAATTTTATATAAAAATTTCTGGGCATTAGCTGTTAACGATTTGGTTTTGTAAATTTTGCCTTCCCAGTTTTGATGTAAAAACTAATTGCATCAAGTAGCAAATTGAATTCAGTGAGAACAAGTTGTTGTCTTTGGGTATACGGATAAAAAAGTGTGGCTTGACATTTAAAATACTAATGTATATTTTGTGCAGCAAGAACAATAAACAATAAAGTTTATTGCAGAACTTACCTTTTTGTTATATATTTCATTTACATTAGTTACAAAAATACTAGAAATATCTGTTCAAGTCCTTGGTAAATAAGTAAAACATCGGTGGATCTAAGTATGATCGTTGTGTCCCCCGGAATTCCCTTTGCTTGGAGATACAATGTTTTATCTTGGTATGTTGACTACGATTAAATGAAATGGTCTTGATACACAGTACACTACGGGATTCTAGTTTGGTGAGTGTCAAACGCATTGGACGTGACACCATGAAAACTGTAGAAGTACTGCAAGACTGCTTATCGCACAATGATCACGTGAGGTAAGACTGTTTTAAATCAACAACCTCATTGGTAATTAATTACTTAATTAATTAATTAATTAATACGGTTTATCACTTTTTATTAATATTATTTGGAAAACATTATTCGCATTCCTCTAGCGACATCGTTAATATTATAATGCCTCCAAAACCTAGTCCTTGCCATTTTTAAGACTTATGCGAACAGACATGATTTTTTCTTTCTTTTCTTTGTTACCTACATTAAAACAACACTTTTCACGTGCATTTCTTTGCCTGAAATTGTCACTGAAACGAATTCCAGAAATGAATTTTCTATTATCTACAACAAAATACCGGAAACCCTTTCATTTTCTTAATAGTGTGCAATCTTAGCAATTTTGAAATGAAATCCTAAAAAATACTAAAATTACTATTTCGGCTTAACTAACGCTGGTCCGTGTTAGCTAAATGGCAACGTAATTCTACGTACGAAAGTAAAATACCGTGCTACATAGTTTTTACTAAGTAAAAGTTAATACAATAGTAAACCAAATTTTACATTAATGTACTTTGTACAAAAACTTCAATACCGTAAGTACGTTTAAATAAATTTCGAGTAAATTATACGTAGCAAATAACACGCAATCAAATATAGGTCGGTTGTAGTAGTAATATTTAGTGTACGATCTACACAATTTCACTGGTATAACAGTGGTCGTGGGACGTTATATAATTGGTTAACATCCTAATTGACTTGATTATCTGTGAGAGTAAATGCAAACTATACAAACCTTTTCCATTGAACATATAGCTCTGAAGATAAACCAATGACCAGGTGTAAATCGGCAAAATCTGCAGCTACAGGATGTACTCGTAAGCACCAGTACCTATAAGCACTCTTCTAAGGTAATCGTAAGATTTCAGTAATTTATTTAAAAGGAAAGGAAAAAAGTCGTGTACCTAGTATTTATTCAATAAATCGTGCCTTAGGTATAATCACTGTTTAATGTAAATTAAACAGACATTTTCTGTCAAAACAATATCAAAAAAAAGGAGTATCTTTTACCTGAATTAATATTAACATAGAATCTAGGTAATTATAAATAATTCATTAATTTCAATATAGATAAGAAATTAATGTATAGAGAACTGTGATAAACCGGCAAGTTATTCCAATAAAGCAGTGTATTACAGCAAATTATACAGGGCAAATGAATACTAAGGAGCATATGTGCTACAGCCTTAAATAATAACTTTATGAAGGAAGTTTCTTATCCAATTATTGCCTACCATATGTGTTTTTAGTTATTTTTATGACGTCATGACTATTAGCTGTAACGTCATTTTTTGATAGCAGTTCTTACTTTTTATCGCATGATCCGTTAGTAATATTTATTGTGTTGACAACCGTATAAAATTTTTATCTAGTTCCATAAGAAAAATTACAAGAAAAGTAATGCTAAACATTAATTGTTGTCATTTTTCATTAAGTAAGCAACAAAATAATCGTAAGCGCTTGTTTATAAATGTGTAATGTCAACTGTATCACAGCAAGACAGTGTTCAAATGCACAAAATTAGCAGTGTTTTCATTAGTTATTAAGTTAATGATATCAAATTATGGCGCGTTTAACAGAAACGGGGCTAGTTACAATTTTGATGACGACTGGATACGGTAGCAAAAGAAAAACGACGATGTGCGCGACATATTTAATACTTTATATCCCAATCGAAACCTTACTACACGGTTTACTGCAACAACAATTTTAGAAATTTTCGAGAAAGTGGTAATGTTAGGGATTTAATTAAAATGGGTTGTTAAAACTAGCAACGGAAGATAAAATGTTGGACGTTGCAATTGCAGCTTCTGAAAATCTCCATATTTCAGCTCGACAACCAAACCGATAGCGATATTAGTCAAAGAACCGTTTCAATATCTTACATAAAGAAAAATTTTCTCGTTATAAGATGAAACTAGTTCAGGACAGGAGAAGTAACAAATGATGGATCCACGGTTTGAGAGTTCCATTCTTTTCTCAATTTATTTTATTTGTCTAAATGGAGCAGTAAATTGGCACAATTTTCGTAGTTGGATCCAAGATAACCCACATTCGTTGAAGGAACTACACACACGGCGGGAATCATAGGAGGGAATTCTTGGCCCTTTCTTCTTTGATGGCTCATTAAATACTGATTGCTATTTGTGTTCCTAGCGATTTTAACTGGTCCATGTATTAGTTGTATTCCTGATGCTAAACAGCCTGACAGACCGAACGAAGCTATTTGGTTCTAACAAGACGATGGCCCTCCTCATTATAGCGTTAATATTTGTCATTATTTAGATGAAATTTTCACAAACATGTAGATAGGAAGAGGAGGACTTATCGATTGGCCAGCACGATCTCCGGATCTGAAGCGCTTGATTTTTTTGTTGGACTATCTTAAAAGTACAGTGTATCAAAATTTGACAGTGTGGGATATCTAAAAATATGCATCCGTGAACGCATACGTGCAATACCACCTGGAACACCCCAGGATTTTCGAATCGGCGAACAGTTTGAACATCTGTTGTCTTAAACTTAAATTTGTTTTGTTTTAATGAATTTGTTCGTTTATTTTGGTTGTAATTGCATTTTCAAAAAATGCTGTCAATGACAATAAATGTTTAGCATTATTTTGCTTAACGCCATAAGGTGACTGTAACATCGATGTTCCTTTACCCTGTATATTGAATAGAACATATAACTTTGTCATGTGTGTATGATTTTATCAAAGATTTGCTGATAATTTTCGAAATTACTATAACTATTTGTTAGTACCGTATATCTTAAATGTAGTATACTCTCATAGTTGGATTGAATAACGCATACCTTCAGGAAACTATTTGAAAGCCTTACAAAAATTAATCGCATTTAATTAATCGTCTTGTAGTTAGAAAACGAAATAAAGCTTTTGGTCTAATTGACAAGTTTGAATGGGAAATGTAAAATTTAGATGTGATGTTATTACATCCTTTTACTAGTTTGTTGAGAATTATTAGTTCGTGTAAACAATAAGTATTCGTAATGTGTTAGTTGTGTAGATCATTATAATAAATATGTAGTTAAACTGACGTGTCTTTTGCTTTTAGAATTTATAAGATTAAGTTAAAGTGGATTTCTTTATGAGAACTAAATATAAGTAAGATCGTAAATATCGTATAAATTTTTCAAGGTTTGAAAATTAAAACGCAGTTGTTGTTCCGTAAAGTATAAACAAAATGATGCAATAGCGTTGGAATTCGGCGCCGAGAATACTTTCCAATATAGTTTACCGTTTCAAGCTTGTTGAATTAGTCGTAGCAGGCAGGGGAATAATTTATATGGGCTACAATATGAGCTAAAGGAACAACAAATTACATAAGATCATATCGATGAGTTGCAGGAAAAGCTGTCGATGCGGTTTTCAGAAGGGGCGAATTTTCGCGCGCAGTTCCGCATTTGAAAAATTTAAGCGACTCTTTTTAGGATAGGCTAGTTGGTATTTAATTAATGGAAGGGATTGAATAAATCACTGTGGCGGATAATAAATAATTTTAGGTAGAGGTAGTTAGTTCAGACGCTTACTCGCGTTTGCACGTTATCGGGCGACGTTAGGGCAATCCCGCGAAAGAACGTTTCTCCAACTCCTGGTGATCGAACCTTCGTTGAAAAGCGGTAGTTTTCTCCGATTAACCCTTGTTGGAATCTTTTGAATTGTTCACTCATCACGAGTTTAAATTATCATAACGATTTAGTGCAGTTGATCCAAGGAAATCTAATGTGTTATGACTAGTGTATTCGTAATCTTCTGGAGTAGTCATCGCTTTTATGCGGAAGACGTCAACGTTCTTTCCTAGTGCCAGACACTAGTTCTCCGTTACGCACTTGTGTTCATTGTATAATTGGAAATTTTCTTAATCACTATTAATGGCGTATTGAAAAGAGCTTAATCGACATCTCTCCTGGTAGCGTTTTTGTTGGTATAACGTTGAAACCGACGATAGTTCATACTTTCAAATTATTCAAATTATGATTACCATTTGTTGTGGGATGAGATAACCTCATTTTTGTTATATTGAATCATAATAGATTTTTGTTTAGTAATTAAATTAATTAAATTAAATTAAATTAAAATTAAATAAAATAATTAAATCTAAAAGACGCACTCATATTCACACGATCACGTGTGAATGTGAGTGCGTGTATGTTGTGTAGGAGTGACTCCATAGGTAAGGTGAATTTATCATTGTTAGAACTAAACTGCTATGTTCCAATGAAAGCCTGCCTTCCTCTTTCCATACACTGCCCTTAATTTTGTGCTTCCCGCCGTTTACGTTGTGGTTTAGATACGTAAATTTTGCCAAGATGTCTGAAGCTGTCTTCAATGAACCGTTGATAACTTTGTAGAACTTTGTATACAGAGGATGGCAGTAGTGTGTAATTGGTAATTACTTTGTCAGGTAAATAAGGCTCGAGTCTCAAGTTTGATATAATTTATCCTTTCTTCTCACTGACAGGGTAGTCTTTTAGAATGTAACTTGTGCCATTTAACAAAGTGTTGATATGTAAAGATGGGAGTGATATACTATTCTTCGGTAACGATTACACTTCATCCATGCGAACTGTTTGCTAGATTAACCACGTGACAGTCATTTCATATGCCATGTAACAGTAATTATTGTGTCAACAACTACAATGGACATGTCAATTGTTTAATAATAATAATGGACTAAACTATGGGACTACTAATCCTTTATGAAATTTATATCTTAGATTATGGTAATTTTTGAATAAAAAATGTTTTTCTTAAACTTACCGATTTATTTTGTCGCTGGGAATTTATTGCGAATAACAGAAAATGTGTTGTTAGAACTTGTTGGGAAGACGTCGTGGTTTTTTCTTTTTTACTTAATAGTTAATACATCACTCAATCTATGTTGAATCAATACACTACATATATTTATTATTTCTGATAGACCGCTGATTATTTCTAATTCCTTTATGGTAATTTTTGTGTTTCTTTTTTTTAGGATTGTACTCGTAAGCATTGACACTCTTTGGTTACCATATATGTGTTAATTAGTTTCTTTTGCAGCTCTACTAGCCTAGCTTAACCGATTTTTTTGAGACCCAGTCATTATTATGGGCCTTAGTTGTCGGTCTACCATATTTTCGAGTGAAGATAATCTGGAACACTTGTAAGAGTTTCAGTTCCCACTTTTTTTAAGATCCTGGACTGGCGCTAGAGATGAAACCATTAAGGATACTGTTCACCTTCAAATGTGCAAAACTCATACGTGGAACATTCTGTGTTACCGTTGTTTAATAATTGAGCGAGCCCATGAGCCACTTTCCCAAGATTACGAATTAAAGTACTTTTACATTGGCAAGTTAGAGTAATAATTAAAAATTAACAATAATTTGTTTTTAATGATGTTATTAATGTAGTTTAATCTAAAATATAAATTTATTTGCAGATGAAGCAGTTGTATGCGACAACTGTAATAAGGTTTACAAAAATCAAAGATCACTGTATCAACACAAATATATTTATTGTGGAAAGGAAGCTCAATATCCATGTTCCTATCCTGGGTGTGACTATAAGTCAAAATTGAAAGGAAATTTAAAAAGGCATATCGTAATTGTACACAAGAAAATTTAACGTTTTCTTATGTAGCGTAACTTAAGTTTGTTTGGTTGTTGTAATTTGTGATGTGTACATTTCTATAATTATACCATTCCTAATGTATCTTTCATGTACTGATCTGTTAATAAATGGAAATCAATTGCTTTCCTCTATAAAATACTGAAAGAAAAATGACCACTGGTATAGATGGAGTTTGACGTAGCCGAAAATCAACTGGCGTTTTACTACATCTAACGCATCGTCTCAAGTTTTTCTTTATCACATTATGGCCGATTTAGTTATGTTGAAGAAGTCAATTCATATTACAACTTTTTTTCATTGAAATGACTGCTATAGCAAATAAATTCGAAAATTGTCTGAAAGTTAGCATGAACCTAGTTTCTCTTTGTTTTTCTATTTTTTTTTGTTTTATGTAATAAACGTTGTATGTTCAAGAGTGGTTAGAAGTTTTGTCACGTGATATGTTCGTTTTGTTACATAATAAATCTGTATTAGGTCTGCTGGTCTAGCTCATTGTTGAAGGCCGTGGGGTTAGTAGATTGTAAGATTGCTAAAATAATACCTCAAACATTTACACTTAGGGTCGATAGGTCGACTTGGGGTCGATAGACGCCACTGTAACCCAAATTCAAATCTTGGACAAGTTGGGAGCTTTGATGTGCCTGTAGAACACTGTATTTTTGAATTTCAATTGTAAACATAAATTCTTAGAAGTTTACTTTAACTTGAAAAATTTGTTGATCCTTTATAAATACGCGTCTAGTTTCAATTCTTACAAAAGGTTTTAAATACGCAACAGCAAAATTAATTTATAACTGTAACTTTTTACATACAGTAGCATATAAGCTTAATGACAGCAATGATTTTTGCTAAAGATTCTCGCGACTACCCTACTCATGATGTTTAACAATGAATTAAAAATAGTATATCTGAACTGCATCCGGATTTATAGGCGCTAATTGAAATTTAGGCGCTTTTAAATAACTACGCGATAACTAAATAAACCATAATGAAATAATCCGTGTCTTTATTGTATACTAAGGTCTCTGTAACTATAATGGGAAATCCTTAACTTTAGTTGTAAATTTTGTCTTAGCTCAACTCCAATAGTAAATCTACTAAAATAAATTCAAAGGGATTGCCTCTGTTTAAAATACAATTCTGCAAACGATTTTCGTTACTGACGAAAAAAAAATAATCGCATGGAAACATGTGTACTCCACTGCTTATTTTACTATACTTACTTCTCTAACAATTAATAATAAAATTGACCAAAGGACTTGTGCTTATTCTCCATTAATAGACGGTAGTAAATTCGACACGTATATTGACAAAATAACCAATCTTTTTATTATACCTTGTCAAAAGACGGAATTAATAACTGTACCTCAATATGTAGTTAAATATCAATAACTCTTCTAGAAAATATTTGAATTAAGATAAATAGAAAAGCATTCCAAATCCAGCATTTATATTTAAGTACATTAGACATCAAGAAATCTTTCTTTTACATTGTTTCATAAACTGCTTAATTTCACACGTGTGTCACATATGTCTGAGAGAAATCCTAATTACATTATAGAACATTAATTCATACATATGAATTTAACTTGCTATGTTGTTCATATCTATATAGAAATCGTTTCCTTGTCACGTTCTGTTCATCGTTTGGAATTTTAGTTTATATCAATTATGTTTGCTAAGTAGAATATTGCTTAATTTTTTTGTTTGTGTAGCTCTTGTAAATATTGTTGAGAACTTATTTAATTCAGTTTACAACACTTGGTAGTGTTATGTTTCGTGAATTCTCTGGATAGAGTTTCTTGTTACTTTGTTTATAGGTGAGTTTCCATATCAAATAGCAAGTTGTCAAGTTACCGCAGATGATTTGTTCCCTTTTACTTCAGTTGAAGCATAGCTCTTGAGAGTTACACTTTAAAAAGTTTAAGATGTGGTTCACGAATTATTGCTGTGTGCCTCGTTGGTAATGATGTTCTGTCAATTTTGTTAGGATTGTAGAGTATCGGTGCTATGTTAGCAGTTCGCTTTTATGAGGTTATGGATTAAGTTACCTCGCTAAAAATTTGTTTATCGTTTACCGTTTTGTCGAGAACCTACAAGTTCAATAAGTGAAGTCGCAGATTTCCATTTAGCGTAGTGCTGCTCAGTGAAACAAAAATGTCTTCTTGATCTATATTTAACCGGCGGATTCATCGTATTTACCGTGTTTTCAAGAATGTGTGTTAGAAACTTTGCTCGTACTTATGTAAATTTACAGATATGTATGACGTATATTCTTGTCATGTATGTGGATTTATCAAGATTATAGACATTATTACCGTGATTTTAATAAGAGAAAAGTATCACGTGCTATTATTTGGTAGAAGTTAAAGTGCCAGATTATTGATTTATTTGGGTATTCACGTATAAGGTTATTTAAATGAATGAGCGCACTCAGGATTTTGGTAAATTGTCGTATAATAAAAAGGTGTCAGCTGATAGTGACGGAAATAGGACTAGAATAATGGAAAATTAGAAAGTGGCGGAAGGATGCTAGGTAACGTTTATTATAATGTTTGGTGTAATTTAAAAGATTGAATCAATATTGCAGTAGAAATTCCGACGTCATTGTAGTTGTAACGTTTTGATATTCAGAAAGCTTTTCTTCTAGGAATAAGGTCAGTTGTTGGATTTGATTGAGTTTTGATAATCGGAATTTCGCACATGCAGTAGGTAATACTTTTTTATTATTGTTATTTGCATATATGTACTGGTGTTGCTATTCAAGAATCAGTGATTGATATTACTTCTCCTTGATAATCGCGACTGCTGTTGAATATCTGACGTAGCATTATTTCTTTTAGGTGTTAGGTTTTGTTTATGACGAATTATTTTCGTTTAGACTTCGCTGTCTGGGGAATGTTTCACTGATTCTACCTACTTGCGCTTTAGATATTCTTTATTATGTTCTTTAATCAATATAGTTACTTGTAGTGAAATTTTAGGCATTTATTTACCTTCACTAAATTGAAAGCACATTGAGTTTATTAACCGAAATTAAAGCCATTATTGTGCAGAAATGTAATGTAATCGATTTGAATGAATGAATATTAAATGACGTTTAATTAAATATAGGAACTTTTATATATTCCATCGAGTTTGGTTTATTCTTGTTGTGACTAATATTCATTTTAAATTGAACAATTAATTATTATTACCGTTAATTTATGGTTTTATACTATACACAATGCTTACTTGGAGTAACACTTTAATTTTCAGTTAATTTCGAAAACTTGTTTAAATCCCTAGCTGTCAAAGGCATATTATTGTACAAAAATGGGAATTGGTAGTCTATCTTAAGACAAATTCCCATTATACTTAAAAAAAAACCATCAATACACAATCTTTTATTATCCAAACACAATGCACGATATTGTGACTTTAGTACTATAACCCATCTACATACAATATGTGTGAACTTAAATATGGTTGAAAAGCTCCCCATGTCTGGAGTGTTATTTAATGGATTCCCCCTCAAATGAATGTTTCTACACCTTAATTATTTTTTTACTGTGTAACAACCCTTTTTTATGTTGTATTAAATATACCTTAATTTAAGATCTTTTATTCATTTAGTTGTAAATATAGAAAAAATTTTAATTATGGAAGATATAGGTATGAGGTAGGCAACTTAATTTGCATATCTTTATAGTGCATACTTTCGTAAAGATTTATATTCCCTCTTCAAATTATTCTTCTGCTCAAATACATTTGCGCAACGCGTCATAACTTAACCCTTTGCGCAAAGGCATTGGGCGCACGACCTCTTCATCTACTTCGAAAGCCTCCATTTTTTCACTTCTTGTTTAATGTCGAAGCAGGAAGCGTTGTTGTTTTTGGGTTTTCCCTAAATTTATGTGAAAGTGCCATAAATTTTATGGTAAGTTATCGTTTAACTCGTTATACAAAAAATTAAAACATTTGCTCTTTTCAGGCACTTTTATTGTAGTTCAGATTTTACTGTTTCTTTTATTTTGCTTTTATTGCAATTTACACTTTAATTACATTTTAAGTACGCATCTAATTTTACTGTTGCGTACGCTTGCTTTTTATGATTGCAAATTTTATTGGAAAATGTCAAAGAAATGCATTAAACGGATTATTCCAATTTAAAGAAGAAATTTTTAAGAGATAAAATTCCAGTTTGGGTGTGGCCGATAACAAAAGCATTGTTATAGCGAGTATTGCGCAATTACACAAGGATTACGTCATCTCCGTATGCATTTCCGCATCACATACTTTATAATACCAGGGATCCTCAGGAAGATTTAGTATATATTGTACAGGTATAATGTTTAATGATTTTTTAGTATTTTAAGGTTTTTACATTTAGTTTTTAAGGAATATTTTATTTAATCATCTCATCTTCTGTCAATAAAAATAAGTGTATATTGTTATTTTTTACATTTTGATAAATTTTATTGTTAACTAACTCGGTTTAGTTTTTCCGAGATAAGAAAAAAATAACTTGGTGCCCGAGATCATTTCATTAGTTTTACATTTAATTTTTATTATTTATGTTAAGTGAAAATAACATAGCAGATTTAGTGGTAATTGAGCAAATCAAAATTATTGAACTGGCCCACTTTAATTTACCGACTAGAGACGAAGGCATTATTGTGGTGAATGGTCGTATCCCCAGTCAATTTGAAGATTTGATTTTTTGTGTTTAGGAGAACTTTATTATTTCTTTATTTTATTACTTACATTAATATTATTTATTATTAAATTTATTTCACCATTAACATATTTACAACTGTCCATACACTAAACCATTGTATTTCAAATATAGTAATTTCTTTGAAATCCACGCTATTGAATATACAACTCTTTTATTGAACCAAATCGATTATTTATATTGATTTCCATTAATTTTTACACCGCAAGAATAACTACGCTGACAAAACAACTCTCCTGATAAAGTTAAATTATAAAACCTACGTTATTGGTAAAAGGTGCTGCGTACCTTATTGAATTTCGTATTAAACTTTAATTCACAATTTACCAGTGGCGTCTCGTCTCTGTCCGTATTTTCTAAACAAAACAATACAAATTATATTCGTCTTAAATACGCATTTTCGTAATTTCGAAATTATTTAAAAGCGTAATCATCTTATTCATTTAAATTGACGTATAATACACCATACATTTGACGTTATTACATGATTAAATGGTAATATTTAATTTATTTTAATGATATACAGAAATAAAAGATGAAAAGCGTGATTACGATAGGTAGGAGAAGAATTTACTGATTCCTTAATTTCTAAAAAGACCAAAAAGATTATTTTGGATTTCATACACTTACTCAAAGTTTACAATAATAGTCATATGACGCCTCTGAACTTAAGTTCAAACATAAATTGTTATAACCCACTTTAAACTTATAAAGTGCGGGAAGATATGTAGAATGATGATAAGTTTATTTAATATCAATATAAATTGTTGTATTAATTAGGCTTATTTAATTGCTAATTAAAAGTTTGTTTACACATATAGTTAACGAAATTTACTTAAACTATGTTTATTATAAATATTATTTTCATAATTTAACTAAACAATGTATAATTAAAAAATATCATCTCAAATCTAATAGTTTTATTAAATTAGCTTTAAATGATGAAAGTAACATTGAAAACGATTTTCATTAATTTTACATCGCAGGAAAATCACGTACAATAACCCCATTTTAACATTTCCTGAAGTAAATTTAAATTTATGTATGTTAAAACCAATATCAGTTTCTTAGGCTTTTAATGCCTAAATTCAGGTATTCCTTTGATTAAATTTACAATATGTCATGCATGTCCTACTAATTATATTTAATTAAATAATCACATTTTATATCTCCTCGCCTTTTCCCACATTTTCGAAACTACTAAGCATTTTACTCGTCTTAAACATGCATTTGCGTACTTCCTAAATCATGTAACAGTCTAAACATATATTTACGCACAATGCACTATACGTTTAAATTTTACAGGGTGTCCTGAAAAGAATGGGGCCATAATGCAGGGGCACTTTTCTGGATTAAAATATACCGATTTAAGTCAACTTACCTTAGTACCAAGTTGCTCCCTTATGGACGTATGAGCCTTTAAAGATTTAGTTTGTTTTCGATTTATTTACGCTAACTCATTTTATTTTTGGAGTTATTTAATTGAAATTTGGTTTTTGTAGGTTTTTGCATTAACTGAACATGTCTCTACAATCAGTTTTTGTGTAAAGTATAGAGGGCGCTTGCAGCAACCTATATGTTACATTCTCGTTGTGATATTCTTTTAGTATGTGAAAAATTTGGCATAATGAGTAACTTTTTAGAAATTTAATAAAAGCTTTATAAGAAGTGTAATTAATTAATGTTACAAATTAGAGCAAAAATGAGTGCCAATCACGTACACCAACAAATAAATTTATGAAGCGACATGAATATAATTTATATTAAAGATATTTATTTTAAAAATGTTGTTTGTTACTTCCACTGTTCTTTTCTTTTTCTTCAAGATATGCTGGTTATATTTTTTGTATCACATTATACCAGTTGTATAGTGCATCTTTATCATATTCATTTCTACGAATTTCTATGTGCAAGATTTGTTTGTCACAGTTACTTACTTTAACTTCAAGAAAATTCAGTAAAAGATATCACATTTATAATTACTCCTTGTAAATTATTTAAATTCTATTTCCTTTGTTAAAAAGTTTAATTTTTTTCTGGACAAACTATAGTAAAATCCATTTAGTAGGCTGTTGTCAATCATTGTCACTTTAACTCTAATTTCTGTAGTTTGTTGAATTTATCTCACAGCTAAATTGATCTTGTACAATGCCTCGACATAACTTATTTTCTAATAGTGAAACTTATCCAAATCGTAGACAAAAAATATTTTCAAGATTATTTGCAAGATTGCGTGAAACGGGTAGCTATCTTTCTGTACGTCATAACGGGCTACCTATTGAGCGCACTGTTCTACAAGAAGAACAATAGTTAAATACTGTTCGGGATGACACAACAATCAATATTCGCCGATTATCATTAATTGTTGGATTATCCTGTACTATAACATCTAATGTTTTACATATTAAGGAGATTTATCCCTTTCATTATAGACCAGCTCAAAATTGACTGCCCGCTGATTTTTTGACCAGAAAAAATTCACAGACATGTTCAGCTACTGCAAAAACCTACACAGAGCAAATTTCAATTAAATAAGTTAAAAAATAAATGAGTTAGCGTAAAAAAAATAGAAAACAAAGTAAATTTTTAAGGCTCGTATGTCCTTAAGGGAGCAACTTGGTACTAAGGTAGTTGACTTAAATCGGTATATTTTAATTCCAGAAAGCTCGCCTATTAACGGCTTTTATTAATTCCTTGAAAGCTCTGCGCACTAACCAGAACTAACCATAAAAAGGTCCAATATCAGAATTCATAGCGGTCACAGCCAATTTAACGGTTTTTCTTAGTTATTGGGGAAATTAGAAACGCAGTTGGATTATTTTTTGTACTGGACAGCATTAACGATCACAAAAAGTTTAATACTAGAATCCTTTATGAGCGGAACTAATTTTACACTAACTTAATTACTTTGGAGTTACTCAATAAACACTAACGTACTACCAACGACGAATAAAAACAGATTTCAAATCTATGAATAATTTTTCTTAATTGTCTTGTACACCTATCAGCACTAACGACAAAGAAAAGACCAATTGCACGTTCCAAAAAATTCAATGCGGCTGAGACGCACTATTAACGGTTTTTCTTAATTATTTTGAAAATTTGAAGCTCGGTTTTTAATAGTTTTGAGCACTAATCAGCACTAACGACGAAGAAAAGATGAGTTGCACATTCCACAAAAATCCAATACGACTGGGGTCAACTTGTCAGTGTTAATGATTTTGTCTTAATTCTCCAAAGAAAAGACCAATTGCACTATTAGCAGCTTTTCTTAATTATCTCGAAAACTTTACCTACAGAGTTGGAGAAATTTGCGCTATAAGCAGCACTAACCACAAAAAGTTCTATATCAAAATTCATTGCGACGGAGGCCATCATCACACTAGTATCGGTTTTTAACTATCTCAAAAACGTGCAGCACGGGATTTTATATACGAAATATATACGAGAGCCCAATGGATAGGCTTTAGTATTTTACAATCAACTTGTTGCTCATAAAACTATACGCAGGTGTTATTAAAAATAAACATGTCAACTGTCATAAAAATATATTATTGGATTATAGTAAATTTACCTATACACAGTTACTATACTCCGTTTAACGAACAGATTCAGTAAATGATCCTCCTACAAATTTATAGGTGCGTGCTACTAACTGTGCATAGGCCGTGTTTACAGCCATCAAAAAAATTACTTGCTGGGTAATACAGTGGTTGAATTACATTCAACGGTTATTTAATGTATGCATATGAATTATTGTAATCCCTAAAATATATAATTATGTAGTTTTAACAGTAATCAAATAATAAATATATTTAGAAATATAAATATTTTAAAATCATACATTTTCACGAATCAAAATTCTCTGTCACCAATGAATCGGTTTTAATACGGTTTGAAGACAAACATCTTTAGTCTATGGGAATGTTGACATGCTGTACATAACTCGTTAATGTTTACCAATCTGTCAAATCTCATATGTAGTCAAGCCAAATTGTCTGGGCACGTTGTTACGTTCTAATAAGGCAGAGACAACAAATTAAAGGATGCCTGGGCTCAGTTCGCCGGAGGCACTGGATGTGTGGTTGTGTCTATTATTAAAGGAGACAGAGAGAGAGTTCACTACTCAACCGTAGCTCTTTAACTACCGTTTTTCTCAGAACGGATCGTGCGTAGGGGCAATAAAAGTTTACAGTAATTTTGGGCGCCAGGAATGGCCCCCTAACGCCAACCCGCACCGTTATCCCGACTCCTGAATACACGGTGGTGCAGTGGATGAGTAAGGAACTATAGAAGGAAAAAAAAAGAAGGAAGAAAACAACACCAAACAAACAACCAGAGTAATGTAGTAAATGTAAATTGAATAGTAATAGTCGATTACCTTTTCAAAACTGTGTCGAACTTATTCTCACAAAACAAACAAAAATATATTAACATTGTGCCAATTTCTGTTATCTCATAAAACAAAAAAAAAAGTTATTATTTCAATTTTATAAATGCTACTAAGAGCCAAAGTAATATTATTACGATTCAAAATAACCCCAAATTTGACCCATATACCAAATAAATAAAAAAACCAACGTTCATGGTACTTTAGCAAGTTGCTGGGTAACTATACGCAACCCAAAACCAATTAATTCTACAGTAACTTTTAAATAATTAACTGCAAACGTTTCCTTCGCTTAATGAAAGACCTTTCATTGTGTGCACTGAAAGAAAACATACATTCTCGCCACCACAAGCGTTTTAGATAACACGAAAAATGAAACACAGAATAATGACTAACACATGCTGCAGCTTACACAAATAGTATAATTATTCCCTGAAATGATTATATAGATAAGTAATTCTTATTGAAGTTTACAGAAAACACATTGTTATTTAATTAATTAACCGCCTATTTAAAGCGGTGACAATAAAGAAAAGAGGAGCGATTCGGTTGACCCGCGTTATTTATTTCTGAGAAAACAGAAACTAAATATTTAGAAAGGAGCCAGAAATAAATAATTGAGTCACTAAATCTTCCTCGCAACCTAATTTTGATTAAAAAGAAAATCTTTTATGAGAAAAGAAATGTTCAACAGTAAAAGTAATAATTTATGCACATGTAATTCAAATTCAATGATACCATTTAGCCACATCCATTTCTTAAATTGTGACGCGCAGACTTAAATAATGAAACTCGTCTGTTGCGCAGCTCGCATTTACATTAAAAATAGATGGTAGTGTGAAGCCCAATACATAAACCAATTAATAAGTAGGGCTGTAAATATTACCTCAATCAGATAATGAAACTCCCTTAATTGCAGAGTATAGGATTAAGAAGGTAGTAGGATATTCAATCAACAGCTGTTAACTAGAGGTTATTGATCATATTTGTAGATACAATTTAGTTATGGTGAGCATTTATACGGTCGTTAATCCTAACAGAATTCTATACCTTAATTCATATGCAGTAATGGAAGTAATAAACAAAATAATACAGATAAACTCTCTGACCTTATTGGTTGGCGAGAGTTCTTACTCTAACGATGGGGTCGCAACTAAAGCAAGTGGAGCACTCCCGGTATGATATGTCCAATGGTTAGTTCTAGAGTAGCAAATCCAACTTCTCATTTAAGTTACGGTAATGTTACATATGAAGAATGGTAGGTTCGTAAGAAGAGTAATTTTTCTTTCTAACTCCCCAAATCGATTGATAATCGCTAAAAAAAAGGAAGAGTAGGTGAGCACGAAGATAAGAGAGGTTTACGAGCTTACCACTAAGTTGTAACGCGTGCGATAAATGTGAAAACGAACCTGGTAGGTTCGAATCTAAAGCTTTATACTTGTAGATTGTATGGGTTCCGTTCCCTAAGAAGGAAGATTTTTAATTAGTACCAAATGAGAAAAACTGTAATTCTTACCCCTTATTGGACACGATTAAATTTTGTTTAAAATCCGCAAAGCTTGCGATCAATAGGAATAGAAAATTTGGTAGGAATTCCTATTGTTTTGAAATCTTTACAAGTATCCTAAACAATTTCGTTTATTAGAGAAAGTGTAAAAGAAATCACAAAATTTTCGTAGCGTCTACAACATTGCGGAGAAGAAAGTGAAAATTTTTGTTATCAAAATCGAATTTGTGATCTATTAGATGTATATTCAATAAACGATTTTCCTATTGGTTATTTGATACATTAAACCTCGCCCTCTTACGAGAGTTTCGTAAATTAACCTAAAGTATTGGTGTTTACAACCATTACATAGTACAGAGTTTGGCTATACGCCAAGAGATGTCATACCTATTTACTTTTGGTAAAAATTATTAACATTAACCGGATTTTTGTTAAATTACACAACTGAAGACATGTAAATTACTGCAATGTTTTTCAACACGAATTGTGCGTTTAGCACATATCGACAAGAGTTAAAATAGATAATTGTATAGCAATTAACAGAATTATGCACAAATGAATTTTTGTATGTTACAACGTATTTTGGAAATTGGAATATAACATTAATTTATTTGTTTGTAAAGGCCATAAGTCAGGCAGGTAAATAGTAAATGAATAGAACTTTAAGCTTACATTTTATTTTTATAGGAATTTACAACTCCTTGTTGATGTCACAAGTGTTTGTTTATCTAAACAAACTGCAAAATGCAATTATGTTACAGTTGAGAAAAATCCCTTTATCAAAAGTAGTGTCTCAATTCAAAATCCTTCCTGTAGCTGCATTTGTATTTTTTACTAAGTTTGTAAATAAAGCACAACAGGTCAGTCTTGTTCGAAGCCTGATGAAGAAGAGTCATTGCCTAACTGTATGATCAACGACTCCACTTGAACTTCTATAGTAATATCCAATTACCACATATTTTCTTCCACAGTTTGCTCGTGTCTAATGTCATTTTTCCAATTATCTGACGTTACGTTTGCAACAGCGGTGCAAAATAATTGGTGCACATCTGCGATTTTAAATGTTTTATTGTTCCTCGCAACTTCACCCATATCAGTTAGATTGGGTTTAATTCTCAATATGGAGGTAGACGCAATACAGTATGATTCTGTGTTTTTTTATCTAATTTAGGAGCAATAGCAGCTTTTCTGACAAGGTCGAGAAGTTCGTCTTTGATTATATCTGGTTCGTATTCAATGGATTTCCTGGTTAGCCATGCCTGAATGTCAGCTTTTTTTGATCCTGACTTTGGATTTTTGTCGATCTTTCTGCTATAGATATAGTAAGCGTTATCTAACATTATAACAGCTGTCATTTCTTCATGATAAGCGCCATATTTCTTGGACCGCACAACAGCAAACCATCATCAACAAAACCGTTCTCGGGACCAATGTGGAGAACGATAAGGCGTTTTCCTTTTCCCGATGGATCCCGTAACCCCGTCGTTAATCCATTAACAAACGCTTGCCTCGGACTCAAGACGGTTGTATCTTTCCATACTTTGCTTACTGTATGGCTAGCATTAACTCAAGTCTCGTCTAAGAAGTATACCTTTTTTCCTTCTTCTCTGTATTTTCTAATTTGTCGTAGATAACGTCGCCTCCACGCAACTATCTCGGATTTTTCTTTAAGGAAACTATTTCTTGAAGTCTTGGAATACCTATATTTCAAAATAAAGTATAATTTATGTTCAGAGATAATTTATTCGTTTACTCACTTAAAGCCAATTTCATTCAACAAGGTTCTTAATGTATTCCTTTTTAATTGAGGCATCTCATCGTGTTCACCAATAGCGGCCACAATTTTATTTAGAGTAGGTGTATCGTTTTGTTCAAAGAAAGAATGGCCTAAGGTTACTCTTAGTTTCGTCGTCAATGTTGTCCAAAATTGCTCATTGTAGGTGGTACACAGTCGAAGGATGTAATACATGTGTTTGCTTGTACTCAGGTAGAATGTTGTACACACTTTTATCTGTAATACCTAAAATGATAAAGTAATGAATAAAATATGTTTTTATGAAGTTATTATGTTACCTGATGCTTTTGCTGTAAATGCAATATTTTCAGTCTTGTTGTACGGGTTTTCTTCAACACAAACTTTAAAAATGTTTAAGATTCGCTCCTTTTCGTCAACGGAAAAATGTCTGCCCGGGCGTTTCTTCGGGGGCGAAAGATTTCGTTGATCCATAATAAATGTAATTATTTGCTAATAGGCTACAAAATTGTAGCTAGTACTAGAGCAAAAGCTTTAACCAAAATAAAGAATGGAAATATAAATGCTAAATGACAACATCTATAGGTTAATATAATACAAAATTTTTCGTGGTTGTTAAACGGAGAATAGGAGATTTTATTTTGAAGCAGACTATGAAAAATTGGAAAAAAAAAATTAACCCATTTTAAGATCCTGAAAAATCAATTTTCCACCAACTGATGACAAAAAACGTTATTTTTTAATATTCGGACTTTCCAATTGCTCTTTTTTATTTTTTAATTCGAACTAAATTAAAAATATTTGTCCAAATCTAAATTTAGCGAACGTAATCAAATTATTCATGAGTATTGCATATTATGTCCGTTAATGTATGTCATCTATGCCAATCTCATTTCAACTTTCAACTAATAGGATGTTGGCGAAGTGATCAAAATTCTCTTGCAGTTTTTTTAGTAATTCAGATTGTATCAGTTATTAATATTATTGATGCTTTTTTTTAAAGTGTCAAAAAGATTTACGACTATTTTCTGAGAAACATGTTCTCATATTTTCTATTCCTTTCTTTAAATGTAATTATTATGAAGATAGAATAGCGAGTTGCATATTTGATCTAATAAAAACTAATAATCCACTTAATTAAAGAACCGGATGTGCTACATTATATTGGCAATATGATTTTCACAAAAGTAATAGAATATATTATTAAACGTGTTCTTAAAATATACAGTTATAAACAAATTACTTGATATATAAGTATGTCCGTGGTCCAAAAATCTTTATTATAGATCAAATCATGAATCAGAATACTCGTGCTTTTTTAGCTATTATTATTCTGTTGAACTTTAGCAGTGCCTTTGATGCATGTAAGATAAACAACACGCGGTGTGGAATTTTTTCTAATACTTCGTATTTTTACAGTTTGTACATCTGACCTTTGTAGAATTGATAAGTGCTGTAAATACCATTGTAAACTGAAACTCAGCCTGGATTATTATTGTGATGCTAATAATGGTACTTGTATATGTCGCAAATTAGTGCCACAAACAACTGGGTGATGCACGAATTGTAAATGAAAAATCTACTCCATTGTCATTTTCGTATACACTATTATGATGAATTTATATTTATTATTTGTTTTGCTTTATTTTGTTCAATTAAACAAGAACAATAAATTGTTTTTTACCATTGGCTTTATTTTAAAAAACTGAGTATTCAGTTTAACATGTGGTATATGGACATGTTTGAAACTATTAAAGATGCGGAATCAGTAGAAGAATAAAAGGTAGTATTACGGCCCAGAAAATTAAAGTATTATTAAGTATTATAAGACGTGCACTAAAAACTCCTTTTTTACCTCATCTCGATAGAATCTAGTAGTTTCCAATTTAATTAAGTAATTCATTATACACTCTGAATATAGTACCAGATACTTTTTTCTACTTTAGAATAACAACCAATTTATTGACCCACGTATATTCTTAAACTAGAAAGAATAACGGTGGTAATATTATGCGGAAGATAATAAATTATTTTAGAAACTACTGATTGATTGATTTCTAGAACCAAATAATAATAATGTCTTTATTATTTTGTTGGTATAAATGGACAAATGAAATTACAACAGAAGAAAAACTAGAATGCTAGTGCATTACAGGACTTTCTTGCAAAATACTAAAAAATATATGGGGTATTTTTATACCTTTGAAATTTTCGGCTGTTTTAGAAATATAGAAATATTTAATAAACACCAAAAACTGACCCTAATTCCCCCCTCACCGAGATATCCATGGCCGATCTTGACGAAACTAGGCCAAAAGTTGTAAAATGAGCTAATAAGTCGATTTAGCGATAGCGAAAAAAAGTCGATTGTATAACCTTCTGTACCTATATATGTATATGTAGGTTGAAAGTTAAAAATAGATATCTCGCTTATCTTTCAAGATAACTGACTGTTTAATATCATTTTAAACCAAATTTTGCGCCCTTTCAAATAAACTATGTGTATGTTATACCAGCAATACGAGGAATGTTTCCAATTGCTTGAAAAACCGGAAGTGGCGTTTTCATCAGGATAATATCATTTTATTAGCACAAATGAACACATTTTATTTCCAAAGTCCATGTCTTTAACCAAAATGGTTAGAAAGTTATAACAATATCAATATTAAATATTTGAAATTCATATCTACTATTCTAGTAGCTTTAGAAGAAGCAGGTTAGTTGCATTCATAAGAGTGGCTGGTTGCCTAGCAAATATAAAAAAACAAAAAAAAATGCTTGTAGAGAATTTTGAATAAATCAATTTCGAATAATTGCTTAAGTTTAATCCCTTAAATGTAGGCAAAGTTACACCTCAATTTATTACGTAAAGAAATCTCTTTAAAGAGCTTTATTTATCTACGCATATCTATTTCCAATTCTTTTATATCTCGAACGGTATCGGAAATATATATTGCTACAAAAAAAATGTATACAGGGTGGCCCACTTAAGCGGGATTGTCCCATAACTCCCTTACTATTACAAATACGAAAAAATGTCTTATATAAAAGTTTTCCACAGTCATAAACTACACGCTTTAAAATTATTTTCAGAAATGGCGGACTTCCGGTTATACGGGAAACTCATGCCAACTTCGTTATTTTAAATAGAACAATCTATATATTATTACATTTTTGAATTCCTCGTTGAATTTAAAGGTCACTTTAATAACCATGCTATGAGTCTACGTTGCATTACTTCTGAGTTATTTGACATTTTGTAGAAAAAATGACGTTTGCAGTGCCTCCGAAAACTTTCAATATCTCGAAGACGGATACAGGTAGAGAGATGTGGCTTTCGTTTTTTACTTCCTAAAAGGGTACCGCATCATTCTCATTCATTGTCAAAAATCTTGCTTTTAGAATTCAATAATTTCCATCGCTCCGAAAATAGTTTTTTTCAAACATGGATAACTTGATTTTTTTAAATGGAACTACCCATATTTTCCATCAGCGGATAGAAAATTAAATTTCCTTTCCATTGATGTAACATTATCCATATTTTGGAGTGATAGTTTTCGAGATATTCACATTTTTATCTAATTTCAGTTTTTATTGCGCATTGCCGCTGTGCTTTGGAAAACGTTTGTCAACTGTTTTATTTGTAATAGTAAGGGAGTTATAGAGCAATCCCGCTTAAGTGGGTCACCCTGTATGTGACAGTAACTGCGGCCATATTCAATTTTAAAAGAGTGCAAAAAAATGCATTTCATGCGAGTTATTGATGAATTTCAATCTTCTATGTTAAAATTCGAAAATTTGCCCCCAAAATAACATCCTTATTTTCACCCCCTGTATACGGATTGCGTTTAAAAGCTTGTTTTGTCGACATTAGGTCTTCATTACAAATTTTATCAAAATCAAATTCGGCTGGCGAGTGACCACAGACACACACACGCTCGCACGCACGCATGCGCGCACGCACGCACGCGCGCACACACCACAACGAACACAGCACATACGCACACCCACACACGCACACACGCACACTCGCAACGCACACACACACACACCACGCACACACACACACGCACACAGCACACGACACACGCACACGCACACCACGCACACACCACGCACCACGCACCACACCGCACAACGCACACACGCACACACGCTCACACGCACACACACACACACATACGCACACACACACACACACACGCACAGACAGACATTTTGAAAAATTTTGTTTTTCGGGCTCATTTTTTTTCCTCAATACTTTCTTGTTTAGCAAGAAACTAAAAATAAACTAAAAAATATCTAGACCATTATTATAAATGACACGTTATAAAGCGCTATAAAATTTTAAATAAACTGCCTTTTACCTTGAAACCTACATTACAGGTTATGCAATCGGCTTTTTCTTTACTATCAACTTATTAAGTCAATTTGCAACTCTCAGTAAGATCTGCCATGATGTCTGTGTGGTGTGTGGTGAGTGGTGTGTGATGTGTGGTGTGTGGTGTGTGTGCGCGTGTGCGTGTATGTGTGTGTGTGTGTGCGTGAGCGTAAGCGTGAGGGTGAGTGTGAGTGTGAGTGTGTGTGAGTGTGAGTGTGAGTGAGTGGGTCTGTGCCTCTGTGCGCCTGTGCGTATGTGCGTCTGTGCGTCTGCGCGTTTGTGCGTCTGCGCGTCTCCGTGTCTGCGTGTCTGCGTGTCTGTCAGTCTGTGTGCCTGTGTGCCTGTGTGCCTATGTGTCTGTGTGTCTGTGTGACTGTGTCTGTGTGTCTGTGTGTCTGTGTGTCTGTGTGTCTGTGTGTCTGTGTGTCTGTGTGTATGTGTATCTGTGCGTCTGTGTGTCTGTGTGGCTGTGTGTCTGTGTGTTCGTTTGTCTGCGTGTCTGCGTTTCTGCGTGTCTTCGTTTCTGTGTGTCTGTGTGTCTGCGTGTCTGTGTGTCTGTGTGTCTGTCTGTCTGTGTGCCTGTGTGCCTGTGTGCCTGTGTGTTTGTGTGTCTGTGTGTCTGTGTCTGTGTGTCTGTGTGTTTGTTTGTCTGCGTGTCTGCGTTTTTGCGTGTCTTCGTTTCTGTGTATCTGTGTGTCTGTGTGTCTGTGTGTCTGTGTGTCTGTGTGTCTGTGTGTCTGCGTGTCTGTCTGTTTGTGTCTCTGTGTGTCTGTGTGTCTGTGCGCCTGTGTGTCTGTGTGTCTGCGTGTTTGTGTGACTGTGTGTCTGTGTGTCTGTGTGTATGCGTGTCTTCGTTTCTGTGTGTCTGTGTGTCTGTGCGTCTGTGTGTCTGTGTGTCTGCGTGTGTGTGACTGTGTGTCTGTGTGTCTGTGTCTGTGTGTCTGTGTGTCTGTGTGTCTGTGTGTCTTTGTGTCTGTGTGTGTCTGTGTGTGTCTGTGTGTGTCTGTGTGTCTGTGTGTCTGTGTGACTGTGTGTCTGTGTGTCTGTGTGTGCCTGTGTGTCTGTGTGTCTGTGTGTCTGTGTGTCTGTGTGCCTGTACGTATGTGCGTCTGATCGTCCTAGCGTCTGTGCGTTTGTACATCTGTGCGTCTATGCGGTTCCGCGTCTGTGCGCACGTGCGTGTCCTGCATGTATGTGCGTCTGTTCGGGTGTGCGTGTGTGAATGTGTGCGTTGTGTGCGTGGATGTGTGTGTGTGTGTGTGCGTGTGTGTGTGTGTGCGTGCGTGTGTGTGTGTGCGCATGTGCGTCCGTGCGTGTGTGTGTGCCCCTGTGCTCCAGTGCGTGTCAGCGTGTGTTCGTGTCCTGCTGCATGTCTGTTCGTACGTGCGTGTGTGCTTGTGTGCGATGTGTGCGTGTATGTGTGTGTGTGTGTGTGTGTGTGTGTGCGTCTGTACATCTGTGCGTATGCGCGTCTGTGTCTGTGCTTCTGCACATAGCGATACATGGTATATTCGCATAATCGCCCCTTTTGGATTACTGGATACTGGTTTACAGGTGTAATACACCAGCAAAGAATAAGTTACCTAAATGTTCAGTTACATTACCATATGTTAAAGGTGTACTGATCGCATTCTAAATGCAGCATCTCTTAAGTTGCACAAACAAAGAGGTTGCATGTTAGAGCTCAAGGGTATCACCTAGTCATAAAGCATCATTAATTGTCTGCTTCTTTGGCTATTCGTTACCTTGACACTGGTTATCAAATAAAAACTGACCCAATAAAGTTAATTGCTTCGCTTTATACTCTGCAAGAACGTTTCATAAGGGAAGCTACTGAAATTGAAATGCGTCCTGACGGATTGAATAAACGCGATGATGGTTCAAGAGTTCCTCCAGGTTGTAGAATTATTTTAAAAACACAATTTAATGCAATACCAAATACAAATGGAAATACTTATCCAAATATTGTAGAAGTAACAAACACGAATGCACCCAACAGTGGTGAAAATAGCCGGTCAAAATTCACAAATGGTACTAACAAGGGTCCTGTAACACGCAGCAGACATGAATGAAAACCAAGCATCCATACTGTAGATAAATGACATCTATTAGTTGTCACAAATTAATTTGGTTTATAATATCAAAAAATTGTGAACCAAAGAAAAGGTTACGGAAACGAAGAGGAGAATATAAATATATTGTAGGTTAGTGTTTTGTATTATTATTCATGTTCAAGTTAGGCGCGTATTTGTTCTTGCTTATTTGTAATTTAGTTTGGTTAATTATTTGTCCTTGTATAATTCAGTTTAGGTTAAGTATTATTTGTATTTGTGTTCATTATTCCAATAAATTACTTGTGTTTTGTTATTCTTTTAATGGACATTTCCTTAATTTAATTAGTTGCCAGTGTAGTTATAGACTTTCATTAATTAATTAGTGAATCGTGCTACTGAAACATTACTGTTGTAGTGAACATTTTCCTCCACGAAAGTCTACGAGCAATTGTTAGGTTTCCGAGGTCGATGCTCATTTCGCATGTACAACCCTAATAAGCCTTCCAGATACGGATTAAAAATTGTAATTGTAATTCGCCAACAAAGTATTTAATAAATGCCCAACCTTATTGAGGAAAGACATCTGGCACTGGACGTCTATCTTTGGCAAACTATTACGTAAAAGCATTTGACGGAGACTGTCCATAGCAGTAACAGAAATATAATCAAGGGCAGCTGGTTTACTTCAGTTGAATATGCTGATAAACTAATAAACGATCCTTACAACTTAACAGTGATAGGTACCATTAGAAAAAATAAAAGGCAGATGTCTCCGGAAATGTCGAATATCAAGAAGTGCAAACCTGGTACATCTATGTTTTGTTTTGATAAAGAGAAAACTCTCGTTTCCTATACGCCAAAGAAAAATAAATTAGTACTACTCCTGTCAACCATGCATGAAGGTGCGGTTCTAAAGCCATCAACAATTAAACCATATATTATACATGCATATAATGCCATTAAAGGTGGTGTTGATACAGAAAGACTAGATGATGGCCAATGTCAATTTTTTATAACATGCTGAATATAGCTGCAATTAATTCATATGTGATTTATTGCTTTAACAGTCCTAAGAAACATAAGAAGCCAGTTCCTCGCAGAAATCTTATGCTTGAAATAAGCAACGCATTAATAACACCGTGGTTAGAAGTAAGAAAAAATTGCACAAGTTTGAGGCGGCCAATATTGCAAGATATTTATTGTAAGATATACTCCAAAATAGAGCAACTGCAAGTGAATCAAAGCGTACTATTTGGTTTTATTGTTCTAATAAGAAAATAAGAATGACAACAGCTTATTGCATTGACCGCAAAAACCCATATGCTTTGAACACCGTGACAATTGCTGTACACAATGTACAACAGAATAAGTTTTTGTCTATTTTTGTTCAATTTAATGTTTGTTTACTTACATTGGCAATCATGGTTTGCACTTCATACATACAGCACAATTAAGCAATCTTGTATTACCCCGAGTAAGATTGGTCAGGTTCTAGCAATGCATAACAAAACCTATCACAGTTATTGATATTCTCGAAAGGATTTTTTACATTAGTAGGTATTCAGTGTGGAAGTAAGGCAAACGAAAACAATTTAGAAAAGTACCAGAACACCGTTTCTCTAATCCAAATTGTTGTATTTTATTGTTACATATAATAGGTATACAGTATCTACTTGTTCCTAATCTAGAAATGTGTATAAGCAATCAGTCTGACAACACGTACACTTGACAACGCTGATTACTACCTCGTTGATTTAGTAAGTTTTAAGCTATGACGTGCAGGGGCTGGTAGCTTGAATAGCGTAAATAATTTTTACGAGTCAGAGAAGTTGCGTCACTAATATTAATACTGTCAGAGGACGCCGATGTTGTCAGATTGTGAAAAATAACTGTACAACTGTCAAATCTCAGCATCAGGGGTTATGTTTGTTTCATCAGAATAATAAAATTTCAGTAAACAAAGTACTAGAAAATATGTGTTATGTTTAATGTCAGAAATGCTTGACAACACCGGACAGAATTGCCAACCTAAATAAGTTCTCTCTGCATCCTCTCGAGCACAATAGGCGGGTTCTAAAGGTGGCAATGAAACAAAGTTAGTTATGACGTAACTGCTCTGACTCCTGAAAATTGGTATAGTAGAGGCTATTCAAGCCACCAGCCGTTGTACGTCATAGCTTAGCACTTACTAAATCAATGAGGTGATAATCATCAGCATTGTCAAGTGTACGTGTTGTCAGGCTGTTTGCTTATACATATTTTTAGGTTAGGAACAAATAGATACTGTATACCTATTATATGTAATAATAAAATACAAGAATTTGGTTTAGAGAAACAATGTTCTTGTACTTTTCTAAATTGTTTTCGTTTCACCTGCTTTCACACTGCATACCTACTAATGTAAAAAATCCTTTGAGGAATATCAAGAACTGTGATACGTTTTGTTCTGCATTGCTAGAACCAGACCAATCTTACCAGGGATAATACAAGATTGCTTAAATCTGATGTATGTATGAAGTGCAAAGCATGATTTACTCATAAGCTTTTGATCAGAATACAGAAAAAAACATGAACATGTAAAATAAAAAAGTACTGTTTTTCGTATGGCAATTTAAAACACATAGGTTAAGTGCGTATCGGTAACAAAGTAAACAAAATTCGACGTGACAACATCGAGATATTTTATGAGTTTATATTCGCACGTCTTAAATTGTAAATCCGTACTGCAAAGTGTGCGACAAGGATAACATATGGTTGCTAATCCGACACGATTAATGACTTTTAATACTGTACTTACGATGACATTTTGGCTTTAATGCAAGTTTTGCAGTAAATTATAATTATAGTATTGGTATACGATTAATGACGTGCTACGGCTGGTGACTTGAATGAGGTATACTTCATGCATCTACGGTATTCGCCAAACAAACAGTACCGAAATATGAAGGGCCATAGAATGGCTTGGGCGATGTGTGTTATGTTTGGCTTGTTTGTCATTAACACTCATTATGATATTACGCTGGTGTTAAAACCGTTCTGAAAATGGTTCTGACAATTGAGGAAAAGGTATTTATAGTAGAACATTATTTCGGTTTATACGGAAGGGGATGGGACAATGGCTCAATATTGAAACAAGTTTTTGAAAAATATCGATAGCAATTTAAAAAAGCTGCTCCTAGTAAACGTGTAATGTTAGTACTTGTTGAGAAATTTCGTCGCACTGGTAGTGTGTTGTGTCAGAGCAAGGGTTACGTCAATAGACAAACAACTCGATTTCTTGGATTTGAACGCCCTGACTTCATTGTAGAAAAACTATTTCACCGTGCTCGAGCATGCTGTATCGGATCACGGTGATTTTGTTGAGGACGGGAATCAACACACTTACTGTTATTCAAGAGTGTTACAGGCAAAACATCTTCATACCTTTTGTGAGAGAGTTAAGAAATTTTTATCGCGCACGCAGTTGAACAGGCAATGGTTTTAACAGGATGGTGCCGCGAGCCATACAGCCAGACGCTTATTAGAACTTCTCCGCGAGCATTTTGGAAACAGAATAATTTTAAATGGAACGGACTTTGATTACCCTTCACATTGATCTGACCTTACACCACCTGATGCATACATTTGGGGTATGATGAAAGGGTCAGTATTCCGCTCTAATGATGCACCAATAGATATTGCAGAACTATGATAAACAATAACAACTTATTTCTAACAACTGCGTGAACTACTATTTAGAAATACGTTCAATGATCAGCAAAATCGCTATGAACCTCATTTACGCCATAATGAGACTCATTTTGAACATGTCACTTACCAAAACTTAAAAAAATTAATAAACTTGTTGTTTTCGGTACTGTTTATTTTGGCGAATGCTGTATTAACGAAAACAATGTGAGTAGTTATACCTATATCACGAGTGGGGAGATCTTAATATATATCTTACATCTCCTGTCCATTTAAACATGTAAAAGGAGAAAAATGAATGGGTTTTGATATACAGCCACGACATGAAAATAAAACAAAGTTAATGGTGTTATGCTATCTGTTTAATCCAGTAAACATCACTGTATATCCTATAAGAGTCACGGCACTCCAGCCTTCAGCACATATAAACTCTTTTAATTCAAAAATGCGAGTAAGAGCGGCTGCAAGAGCTCACAGACCGTGCGAACGATTCTCGCTTGGGATAGATAGACCAGGTTGAATAACCCATATCCACCAGGTCATCCACTAATGTGACAAAAAATATTTGCAGTATACTTAATCCCATTTTCTTTACATTAATCGTTCCTTTTAGCTCTTTTAGAATCATGATTGCTTTTGTCACTCTTTAAATGTTTTAATTAGGCATGACTCTGCGATGTTATTAGACATGAAATGTAATAATGTAGACAGACTGGACCGTCAAATCAGAATTCTTCTTGTGTTTAGAGAAATTACTAGCAGCCTGTCAAAGATAAACCAATTCTGCCGCTTTAACTTTACTTTGATATTAGGTACTAGATCGTGCTGCTATTTCTAGTTTGAGCTTTTTTTTAAGTAGTTAACATTAAATTTACCTGATAAAAATGGCCGATTTTTCTCAAAATGAAATGATTGCTATGGTTTTTATTCTTGGAGAATGCTCTAGAAATCCGTTCCTAGAGAGTCGAGTGTACAAAGCAAGATATCCTGACTGGAACTGTCATCCAAGGGAAGAATCATTCAAAATCTGTAAGAAATATTTATTGCAACAGGAAGAGTTCATTATTTTGAAAACCAGGAAAGAATTAAACCTGTATCGAACAAAGATAATCAACTCAATATTTTAACTGTAGTAATAGAAAATCCCCATACGAGTACACGTCAACTCCTAGTAAGTAGTACATCTGTCAGAAGAATAATAAAAAAAACTAATTTCATTGTTATCACATCCAACTGCATCAAGAGCTGAAGGAGACAGATTTTTAAAACAACATTAATTTTTGCAATTGGGTAGAACAAAAGTTAAATGTACAATTTTTGGATAAGTTCATATTTACAGACGAATATACCTTCCACCGCAACGGATTTGTTAACCAGCGCAATTTTCATTATTACTCAGATGAAAAGCCTCACTAGTTTCGAGTCCATAGTCAAGAGAAATGGTTGTTCGAGCAGGCATGTCGGTACTTCACTTGTTGGTCTCTCTTCCTTCGACGGTCTTCTAAATTCGAATTTGTACTTGAATTTCCGTGATGATAAATTATTTGGACTCCTTGAAGATGTTTCGCTCGCTCACATTAGGGACATGTATTTTCAGCACGAAGGCGCACCTCCACACCGCGCCCGGGTGGTAGGTAAATGGCTTAACAATGCATTTATTTAAAACTGGATAGGAAGGGATGGACCAACACGATGACCAGCGAGATCTCCAAATATTTCTCGGCTTAATTTCTTTTTGTGGGTGTACGTCAAGGAAAAAGTGTATGTTGAACTACCAACCACTGCGAAAGATATGAAATATAGAATCCGAAACGTTTTTGCAACTATCAACCCAGTAATGTTAAACAGGGTTAAAAATTCTTTTTGTCGTAGAATTCAAACTTGCTAGGGTAGACATTTCTATTTGATTTTAGCTCGTAGTTTTATTTTTTGTGCTTATGTGTTTTTCTACTTAATAATGTTTTATAATGTGAATTTTGTTTATTTTCCACGGGTTACTAGATAATACAAACTAAAAATGGAAAAATACAGCAAATTAATCAGAAATTGTGAAATTAAAAAGAACCTACGAATGACGAATTGCGGGTAAACGATTCGTTTCAGGTACACCCGACGTCAATAAAAACGTCCAACCCTCGAGGCGATCTAACGTAGAAATTTTGGACACCCATTAAACGTTAGCAATAACCAACAACGTATTGTAATAGTAAGGTAAATATTCCATTATATTACGGGCACGTAGACATTCTCTTAAATAACCAGTATGTTAATGAAAGAATTTTTATGAAAATACGTAATGCCTGGTTCCAAACTGACTTGAAAATCTGTTATATAAAAAGAAGAATTATATTTTTATGTTTTTAATGAATTTGAATATATGTGTATTTATAAAACCAAACAAATGATCTTATTTTTATTGAATTATAATGGAATTAGATAATAAATTTAAATGTCATGGTTTACTTAAGGAATGTAAAACAGCTCCAAGTCAGTTGTTTTTCTTCACATACCGAAATTGATAATAGGAGTAATATATGAATTAACTTCCATGAAATTGTTGCACAAAATTAAAGATTAGAAGAAATACAAGTAACAATGCAATTTCAAATTGTTTTGATTTCATTATTTCCCTAATAACACGGTGCTTGTTTTTTTTTCCGATTTAGTTCAAAACATTACTAACAAAAGAGGAATATTTATGAAATCGTATTATCCAGGATGTAATTGAAATTAAAAAGCGTCCTGATTGATACAATAAAAACACGTTATTTGGAATTTAATATTCATATGTTCTCCTATTTCTACCCTATTTTCACAAAGCAATTTTAAATTCTATTGTTACTTGTAGTAATTACATCTAATTACTTGAATGGTATTGCAAATTAATTGATTTACGGCTTAACCTTTGCGCAATAATCGTAATTATTCTAAAATAAAATATGCCCAATATACCAGAATAATAGGAAAATACATTCTTATGCTTTGCACATTGATTGATTTCAATTACATCCTAGATCATTTAATAAGATAGATATTTGAATTTAATTGAAAAACGTTATAATTGCTAAAATAAAAAGTGGTTAGTTGGCATAAAATTTCCCATAGGTAGGGTGGCATTATTTAATTTACACACATCTCAAACGCTTTTCTAAGAAACCGGGAACCGGAAAAGTGTCAATTTAGGTTTTTTAGGAAATCTCAAAATGAAATATAATGGCAACTTGAATCTTACAATTTTTATAAATAAAATAATTTTGTTTATTGTAAATTGACGCGGAAATTATATATATATATATATATATATATATATATATATATATCTGTGTGTGTATATACTGGATTGTTCTCAATAGTAATAAGCAATGTATTTTAAGTAAGTATCGTCTTAATCCGCTAGACGAATTATACAGTAGGTTTAAACATTAGGTTATCTAGCAAATTGCTTTTGCATTGTTGAATGTTATCATTAATTGTAGCATTGTTAGTATGTTACATGTATGGCACATTTACTAAAAAGTAGACCATTTAGCTAAACAAGTTAACTTTACTGAAACCATATTTTTATTTTAGGTCTGCACGGATTATTTGGAATATTTGTTTGCACATCATGTGATCGGAATTACAAAACAAAAGGATCACTTCTGCGTCACTTAAGATATGAATGCCGCAAACAAAAGCCGCTTTTCTGTAGTATTTGTGATAAGAAGTGTTTAAAAAAGTCTACTTTAATTACACATTTAATAAAAGTTCATAATAGTAGGCATTAATTATGAGTGTAGCAGATTGACGTGATATTTATTAATGTATTGTAATTGTAACACTAGGAGCGGTATTATATTTGCAGTAGAGATCTGTACCTCTTAGGCTTTTTTAAAGTGCAGTCGTTTTGAACGTGCCTGTTTGGTTGTAGGTATTCATTGTTGTGTTGAATTGTGAAATGTACATTTTTTTGGTTGTCAGTTGTATATTCTGTACGCTTTCCCTTCGAAAAATTGTAAATTGAGCCTTACGTAAAAAATTTAGATTAGTTGAGAATTCTTATTGTAATACCTATTTCCTGCATGTGAGTGAATTATTGAAACCCCATTAACTTAGGAAAACACTACGGGCCATAAATGTTTCTAAAATTTAGTCATTGTTGCTTAGTGTACACAATTTATTGTACATAAAAAATCTTACATGTATTTAACTGTTTGGTAAATGTCCTAAATAAATGTTAGAATATTAAGCTGGTGTAGAATAATGGCGTTTTTCAAAAAGAAACAGTCAATGTCGTTGTTCCTTGTTTCAATACGTTTCCTCTAAAAATCCGTCGAGTTGTAATAATTCACCTGTTTATAGCATTAATAGTAAGTATTCCTACTAAGTTAGTAACCGCTAGACAACTTAATGCTTTTTTATGTCTATTGCCAGTGTCTCCTTCAAACAAACTTATTACAGTCTTATTCTAGGTTTTTTGATTATATACAAGAATTATGTTAACGTTTAACGACTTGTTCCTTTTTTTATTGCTATTGGTAGTATTTCATAATAACATATTTCTAGTTTACGTCATATTTACGGACTTTAGTACAGGGTGAATGATTTCGAGTGAAGTAAAATATTTTTAAATGAAAAAATATTTACGGTGTACAGTTTGCAGTAATTCATTCTCTTTATTTACATTTGTCATTTTGGTTAAAACAAGGTTAGGTGAAATGTCAATAATCATATTGCAACGGGACATACAGTTTTACTTCTTATCCTAGAAGAAGTAATTTGTCCGTTTTAGAAAAAAATGGCTACCTTGGTCAGGTCTGAACCCGCGCCGCTCAGTTGTAAGGCATGTACTCTAACCATTCCACCACCGCGACAACTAAGAAAATTATTATTATGTGCTAAACAAATATATGACGTAATTTTAATGTGTGGTTTCAAACAATAATTGTTTGCAAAAATTTTGAGTTCAATATAAATTAGAGAAAGTCAATTCAGCAGCTAGCTATCAACAGATTAGGTACATAGCATTTCGATGCGTAGGAGTAGATGCTAATTAATTATACACAAACTAGTTATAATGGTACCAAGCAACTTTTTTTTAAGTAGTGAGCGCCGTTTTTCATAGAGAAATTCCTGTAAATTTAAAAAGAGAATGAGGATGAGGAAAACATAAAATAAAATGAATTAGTGCTCTCAATACAAATATAGAAACTAAAAATTGTTCTTATACGTCAAAATGAAACATTAATTTAGCAAAATAAGATTTCAAGCCCTTTTACTATAATAAATAAAGACAGACATGGAAGCAACAAAAAAACAAAAAAATTACAATCGCAGAGAGCAGTTTCGTAACGTAGTAAATGTCACTGCTGTATTAAAATGTTAAAGGAAAAGGCCACGTATTTCATTCCCTCCCCAACGGGGAGGGCGGGCTGCTCGAGCTTTCCGAGCTCATTCATCCACAATCATGGATTCCCAGCATAGATACATACATTACGTATATATGCATGGTGGGATTAAGGATGGGTGTGATCAGGATAGGATCGGAAGGAACGGAGTTAGCGTTCTGAGGGGGGAAATACTACCCCAGCATTCGCTTAAGCAGCCGCACATGGTGTGTATATAGGCAGTGACCATTCCGCTACATGTGAATGAGGAAAACCCCCTGAAAAAACCTCATCAATGTAGACGGTAACAGGAATCGAACCCATTACCTCCCGTGTGACCACTACACTATACGTGGCCTTTTCCTTTTCCTTTTTGTAAAATGTTAAGTTTTGGGTATAATCAATTTTAAGCACAAGATTAATTAAAATTAGACCTCCTAGAAAACTAGACACAAGTACATGAACTCTAACGCACTGGAATTTGTATAATCAATAAAAATTAAACTGTCCTTTTAGAGTGCATTTACAATGAAATTCAATGGTTATTTGATGGTTTAATGGAGCGATGAATCGCACATCGTATGTAATTAATCGTACTGTTGAATGTTACTCGAACTGTATTTAATACGGTAGTATAGAAACTTCCACTATCTTTAACATAATTATTTACCTAAGCATACTTGATTTTTTACCTATAATAATATATGAAATATTTTTAGTTCTGTGTGCTGCATTCACACGTTACAGTCTTTTTACTTTTAACTTTGGAAGTACGCACTAAAAACTATTAATATTTAATGAAAACGGACGTTTAACTTATCTATGTTTTTACCTATTCTTGGGGTACTCCATTTTTCGTATCACGGCATAGGTTTACTAACGCATTTGAAGTGTTTTATAACGACACTTTTATTTATTCAGGCCCGCCTGTAAGCGTATTCACCTAACAGAAAAAATAACTATAAACAGTTTCCTTCAGAATAATAATTTTGTTGCTTATCGTAGATTATCTTGGTCAAGTTATGCAGAGCTCACTGAAATTAAGGTATTCGAGGTTTGTATGACCGTCATAAAAACTCCTAAACGGTGTGATGGTCAATTACATGTACAGTATACAATATATTTGGAAAGACAAAATATGATTTTTAACGAACGTCTGAGATGGACAAAATATCTTATCATTTTATTTTCTATAATTTTTACTTTAACAACGTTAATTCGTTACGTAAAACAAAACTCGGTTTGAAAATCAGTAACTGTTATCGTTTTCCTCACAGTCCAATTACATAACTTGTATTAATTGTAAATGCGCCACAATTGTTTAAGCGTTCCTACTGTGTGGGTAGTAGCGGTAATACACCCTGACGCAGGGGAGCCATTCATCTTTATAAAAGGAAAAACGAATGTCTGTATGTAAATATGTTTAATCACTCCACATTATCTATAGATTCTATTTATCTTTTCATATTACTTTTAATGCAAGGTCATTATGAATTCTTATACACACTACAAAAAAGATGTATTTTAATAATTACAACTCAAGAAATAATTAAATTTTCTAAAGTGGCGTAACACATATTACGTTTCACGAACTAAATTTGAAAAAAGTTTTACATGTTCAAATATTTAAATGCAGTCATACTTACACGTTACTTTATTTATAGTATATTGTTGTATTATATTATATATTGTTGTTATAGTTATAACTATCCTTACAAGGAAAAAGAGACCCTCCGTTTGGAAAGCCGATAAAAATGAAATCTAAATACAGCGTTTATGGTTTAAATACACAACATACAATTCGCTAGGATCGGTAATTGTAATGATTCTGGGCTAAATTTGTTTAAAATTATTTAAGATTTTGCAATTAACAATTAACATTCATATATAAATACAAATGTATAGACGTCAATTTAAGCAAATTAATATTTAATAGGTGTGAAAATCTTTCAAAAAGAACTTGTACTTGAACACCTTTAAAAATTACCCTACCTAGTTTATTATAACTTTATTAGTGATAGCTATAAAAATGCGCACACAACGTTAACGGAAAAAATTTGGACACTGCGTTTTGTTCAGTGTAAGCGTGGTAAACAAATTATTGTTATATTTCTGAATTTTCCGATTATACAGGGCAATACTTCAGGCGCATCTCTTTCGGCTGATTCTGGGGTAAGCGTGGAACGTAACAAATACACAGAGAGTGGAAGTCTACCGTAGCTGCTGATGGTGATGTTGAGAACTCTATTAATAACAAAATATTTCGGAAAATATTTTACATCGCAGTGAAGAAGCGCCCAGACGGATGTAGGGATAACTAATACAAAGGGAAATTTAAAGTAGTTATGAGAGTTGAAATTCCAATTGTATATGTTGGGTAAATTAAATTGGTTTGTTTATTTAATTATTGATGAACAGATGATCTATTAAAGTTAAGCATAGTGAAAAGTAGTACTAGATAGTAGGTAGCAGCTGCTGAAGCAACTGTTACAGTAAGCGGATCTTTTATTGCAATTTTCTCGTAAACTAAAAAAATATGAGAAGTGACACAAAAATATCAACAATAATTAACGTTTGTCATATACCTTGGTTTGAAATATAACAGTGAGCTCAAAGAACTCGTAAATAATTTAGTCAATATTTAACCATGTATTTCTTAAACTACAAAAGCCGTTGCGCAACTCTTCTCTACTGTTATAGAGTAGAATTTATTTTAATTGTTAAAGCTATACTAATTAAAATTAGACCGCCCAAAGAAACAAACTAGATACAGAAAATTTAATGGTGAATGAACTGTAACGCGCTGGAAATTTATATAATCAAGAAAAATTAAACTGTATTGTGCATTCAATAAAGTCTAAAAACGAAAATTTATGAATGTCCTTTTGTTGGTACTCCCATTTTCCGTACTTGAATTGATTTAAATGGTACTCTTTATTTATTTGTTCAGGTCCGCCTGTAGGCGCTTTCGCTTTACATATGAAATAATTTGTACTGTTTATCTATAAACAATTACACTATATACACTATTACACTATATAATTCACAATAATAGTTTTGTTCTTTTTCCACATAGCAACCTTTATACTTAAAATATGTGCATAAAGATTATCTTGCTTAAATTGTCTATAACGCACGAAAATTAAATATTGCTATTCAAGTTCTGTATGATAACCGTCTCAATAACTTCTAAACTACCACAAGTCGACAGCGCCCACATGTTGTTCTCTCACAAAATGTCTCAATGGGTTACTTGTTTGGAAGGTCACAAAATACGACTTTTAACGATCGTGTAAGTTCTTTGTTGTAGATGGACAAAAAACGTCGATTCACTTTCTTTACCATAATTTTATTTTAAAAATATGAATTTATCATATAAAACAACTCGTTTTGAAAATCCATCTAATTACTTAGTTTACATTAATTTTAAATGCGATATAATTGATTAAGCACTCCGAATATTCATAAGTAATTGCAATAATAAACCGTAATGCATATCACCCATTAATATTAAAAAAAATTCGGATATTTCCAGATATACAATTTTGTATTTAAATAATCATTCCAGGTTTTCTGTAGGTCTAATTTTATCTTTCTATATTAACCTTAACAGTGTCCTTTACAATTTCGCACGATAACGAAAAGATGTACTTTTCTAATCGGAGCTCATCAGATTCAATTCAATTTTGTATCTTACCGTGCGTGAACTATTCATTCTAAATTTAAATGCTAACTTTTATGGTTTCAGTGCGTTATATGTATACACCAGTGGCGTCAAACACGTTACATTTCATGAACTACCTAGATTAAAAGTAATTTAAGTGTTCAAAGTTACTTAATTTATTGTTGCGAAATTCGTTATAGTTCCTAAAAGAAAAGACATTCTATATTTGGTAAGCTGATAATTAGTTTAAATAAACTGTTTATATTTTAAGTACAAATATGTATCGACCTCACTAAACCAAATGATGTATTACAACTATCCGAGGTTGGCGTGGATTCCCTTTTCAACGTTGCTTTTCTTGTTCTTGTTCTTAACAGGTGTGAAATATAAATCAAATAAAGCGCATAATATCATACAAAAATAAATAACAATTTTCCATTATTGTCAACACATTTCAATTATTGATGATTTCACTAATTATTGACAATCTAATTAACCGAATCGACGGATTAACTCTTAAATAATCTCCAATGAATTTTCCTCTGATTGCAATTAGCCAGCCACTCTTCATAAAATCAATTAGTTTATTAATCAATTATTATTAATTCTCCACCCAATAAGAGTCATAAATTTATTTTAAGGAATAAAACTTAGGTAGGCAACACACATGCCATAACCAGTAGTCGTTTTTCTTCTGAACCTACATAGATTTATTTATGCACGATCACATTATAACATGATAATTATAGCCAAATTTATTTGATGTAACCGTCTTTTTATAATCAACCGACATCATTGTAACCCAGCAGACTATAATGAAACGTCAAAATTGAAAATAATAGCAACAAACCTATGAGTTTATTTAAAAATATTTACAATGCGATTATTACAATTAGTCATGTTTATACTAGGTGGCACAATGCCTCAATTTCATTCGTGTTATTTCTTAGTTATTGCGTTTAAAACTAACTAAACCAAAACATCAGTTGAATTATCAATTTGTTATCCTCGCTTTTGTACTCGTTTTCATAGAAGAAGAATGAGAATTTTTTGTTTGAAAAAAATTAACGTAATTCAGTTTCAATATACAATATATTAATCGTGCATAAAATTTTGTATGCATTGCGGACATAAGTAGTGGTTGTGATGCTGAGCCGCTTTCCCAGCATTCGCGCTAGCACGCTCGTGTTCAATACAGCAATACCCTTGACACCCTGTATCTCGAAAACCATCATTGCAATCCGGGTTTAAATTCAATTGAATATGTGTTAATTTTTTTACTGTTACTTGTTCAGTAATTAATTTAAATGACAAATCTTTATTTTAGCTTGGAATCAGCTCCTGAAGTGAAGAGTGCCAAACTATCAAGAAAACCACGAAACGAGAAATTCAAACATGGATGTTTGTATTTATAACTTAACTTTTTGTCAATGGAATTCTGTTTCTTCCCACAGTAGATAATTAGTTTAAATGTTTGTAGTAATGTCGTAGACTTGATCGAAAATGCAAACTTGTAGGAAAATATTTATAGTAATTCAAGCACAGAACACAAAAAGGTTTGTAGGTAAAGTAGTATTTGGAACAAATATTATTTAACTATTCGTTTACTAAATTTTTGTTTTTCTTTTAGTTCTTCTAAGAAGAGTGATTCCAAAATTTTTTTGTGAAACATGTGGAAAAAGTTATCAATACAGTTATACGTTACAACGTCATATTAGATATGAGTGTGGTAATAAGAAAAGTTTTCACTGTCCACATTGTAATTATAAATGCAAACGAAATGATCAGCTTAGAATACATTGTGCACTTAAACATCAATATTGATTAAATAGAATGTTTATTTTTGTTCTAGATTTAACTATATTATTCTGAAATGTATGAATTTGGTAATTAACAAAAATAAATTTTAAAAATCAAACAAATATTTAAGGAATCGTTAATTTATTTAAACTTTAGTAACGCTTAATTTATAAAGAAGTAAAGCTTTTCAATCACACCTGTATTTTTAACTAGCAAGAAATAATATACATCTCTTGTGCATGTATGATGTAATAGAAAGTAACTACACAGTTATAATTGTTATAAAACGGTTAAGCTTTATAAATGATATAGAATTACTTTTGGAACACTATTGACAAACAAGGTTTTTGCAGTTTTTCTCAACCCCGCATTAGTTACATTATACTAATACGTAATAATTATGCACACGTACCTCTTCAGCACTTTTTTGTTTTATTAATTTAGTAGTTGGTATCATTAAGAGGCAAGTGTCAATTTATAAAAACATATGTAATAATGATTAACAGAGAAAGGATTTAATGTGATTTTAGTAATATAATTAGCATATAATTAGTAAGTATATCTAATCCCCGTTAAACATTAGAGGAATTGATTTCTCGTCAGATGTTTAAAACAGACGATATATCTCAAGATCTGCCACGTACAATACGAGATATATAGTACAAACAAAATATTGAATAACATTGAGTCAAATTAAGAAAAGATTATATACGGCGAGCCCTCCGCGAACAGCGAACAAAAGTATGTGCATCGATAATCACCTCTCTTCACATACAGGATTGAAATCACGCCATTCTTCATCAATCACTATTACATATCTGTTTATGTAAATTAACACGTTTTTTTTAATGAAGTAATGTGCAATTCTGTATTCAGCTATATAGGTACGCAATTTTGGGTAAACACAACAATGGAACTTCAGACGATATGCATTATAACTACATACTCCCAAGCAGAAGACAAATTTTACCAACACGAGCTTGGGATGGCGATGGGTTCCTCGCTATCAGCAGTAGTGAGCAATATATACATGAAAAACTTTGAAGACCATGCGATATTCGAATTCCCGAAAGAAAACTAAGGATGTGGCTTAGATACGTAGACGATACCTTCGTAGTTTGGAATCACGGAAAGCATAAGCTGGATGTAGATGCTTACACGATAGAGATTGAAACAATATGCTCGAAACACGAGGACCTGAGTAAAGAGAAAGAAAATATCGCTGGCACTTATAGAAAATGGCTACCCCGATATCATTCAACCGGGAAAGGGTAACCGAAAAGAATAATCTAAACACACCGCAGTAATTCCTTATATTCCAGGTACCTAGGACAAAATGCGAGGGATAGGCAGCAAATACAAAATACGCACTTCCTTCAAATCCACATGGGAATACTAACTTTGGTTAGCCACACAATGAAGACCAGAATTTTAAGAATTGTGTATACGACCTACCATGCGAATGCGGCGGATTATACATAGAGAGAACAGTGGATTGCTCAAAGTTAGAACACAGGAACCCAAAATAACATCATTAAAGGCGAAAAAAATCCAAAATCGCCGAACTTGTCTGGAACGAAGACACCTAATCCAATGTGACAATGGGATAACATAAAGAGAGTTGCAAACGAGAATACATGTCGCCGGAAACATATCGCTGGTAGAAAAGCCAGACTTGCTTAAGCACATTAATAACATTGGCAAAGGAGAAACAAAAATCCAGAATAGCCGAATTTGTCTAAAACGAAGACCACCGAATCCCATGGGATAATATACAGAGAGTTGCAAAGGACGGGAGTACAACTCAAAGCAGCCAGTTACATATCACTGGCAGATAAGCCAGGATAGGCTAGTGTAGAAATTAAACCCATGTGGATCCCAATAATGCGCGGGGTGCTAAATCACAATATGCCAGTGCAGTAGGTCACTGCACAACATGCGTAATAAACTACCACGCGACCACGGAAAAGTGTTATATATATATATATATATATATATATATATATATATATGTATATATATATATATATATATATATATATATATATATATATATATATATATATATATATATATATATATATATATATATATATATATATGTATATATGTACATACAGGGTGAGTCGAAATTTAAACTTAATACCTAGTTTCTTTGCGTTCTTGTTCTTTTGAGGCCCTAATTTTTAGATGAAATGTTATAATAAACTGAGTAATTAACTTAACTGAATGAAAATGGTTTTCCATGACACATTCTGTTTTTGCTACTTTCAATAATACAATAGTCCTGTATCGTTATAAAGAGAAAAAATTGTTCTTTTTTAAAAATGTCAAAGCCAACTATTACTGCTACTTGAAAAAATCTAAGTTTGTTCTAACTTAAGCGAGCAGGAAATTAGTATGCATATGTTACACATTAAAATGTCTAAAATAATAATAACCATTCTACAACATTTAAAAGAAAAATCACTAAATTTGTTTTCGGTCTTTACTGTTTGAAATGAAAAAAAAACTATATTTATTATGGAAAGGGTGTAAAACTTTCAAAAACCATAATAATTAATTAATTTTTCCAATAATAAAATCGTTCTAACTTTGTTATTTTTCATGTCTGATATCGTTTTAAAAACGCGCACCTGATAAAGGCACAGCCTACTATACCTTCCATTTAAAAAACAAACGTTTATATCATAACTTTGGAGAACAAAGGTGGCGACGCAATTAGATAAAGCATAAGAACACTACCATTTTTTTCTCAAATCGATAACGGAGTTATTTAGAATGAAATAAAATGCAAAATTTTAGATTTTGAAATATCTAGTAAGCCATGAACTTTTTCCAACAACTGCAAGTGTTCTTAATTTAGGTTCATAAAACTGCAACCCTTTCTCCATTTAACCGAATCTCTATCTCTTGTAGTTTCCGAGATGCTAATGCTTAAAATGAAAAAGACACCCTGTATATTATATATATATATATATATATATATATATATATATATATATAATTTCTAAACAATATACAGGGTGTCCCCAAAAGTATAGGGGCACAGCTTAACTACAGACTCCTTAGGTCAGTTGGGATCGATTAAACCAAACATGTATTAGTTCATTAGTTTTTAATTCATTAATTTAAAGCTTTTCACGAAATACGATTGTATCAAGTTACCAATTGTCATACTCATATTAATGCATTTGTAACATTATTTGCAAGTTACAGTCTGTCAGTTATTTGACATTAAACCATTTTATTGTCGTTCTACTGAGATATTATCGAGTTTATTGTTGTTCCTAAAGTTTTCGTTCATTTTTCTTGTTCCAGTTCTGTATACCTTTTCTTGTTGTATTGTAAAATGTCCCATTACAATGTATTTTCCAACTCTGAGATGGCCCCGATATGGTTGCGACTTATTGCCAAGAGCAATTTAATGGAGGAGCTGCAGCAAGAAGGTATGATGAATTGTTACCAAATCGTCGCCAACTCAACAGAAAATTATTTCAAATTTTATTCCAACGGTTAAAAGAACATGGGAGCTTTAAAGCGAGATACCATGCTGTACGTTTAACTTCTCTACCCGTTGGGGAGGAAGAAGATATTTTACGTCGAGTTGAAGAAAATCGTGAAATCAGTATTCGGAAGTTATCTGCAACTACAGCTGTACCCATACATAGAGTTCCTTGTGCCCAATTTCTGTGTCCGTATCACCATTTAAATGTACAGGAGTTGTTACCGACTGATTTCAGACTAAGATTTAATTTTTGTCAGTGGTTGCGTAATAAACAAAATAATGACCCGACATTTTTTAATCATGTGCTCTTTATTGCCCGCCGAGGCATAATTAATACTCGCAATTCTCATACATGGAGTGCAGACATTCCACGCCTAGCTAGAAAGAAGCGCGAATGTTCAATTAACCTATGGAGTGTAATTGTCGGGAATTCTTTAATAGGGCCATGTGCACTTCCTACTCGGTTGAATGTAGTATCATATCTCAACTTTTTGGAAAATACTTTGTCTACCTTACTAGATGTTTCGCTTAACATTAGAAACAATATGTGGTTTATGCACGATGGTGCTCCTGCTCATTATGCTCGAAATGTGCAAAATTAGTTAAATAACCACTTTCGACAACGATGGATTGGACGTGGGAGTGGCCACCGCGAAGTCCAAATCTTAATTCGTTTCTTATGGGGTCATATGAAATCTATTGTTTATAAACAATCAAACGGCAATAGAATGAAATTGTCAAGAAAAATTGGAGACGCTGAGATTAGAACTAATGCTCAGTCATTCTTCTGTGTTAGACAAAATTTAGCTAAACGTTGTCGAAAGTGCACTGAAACTAATGGCATCCATTTTGAAGTCTTTTGTAAATAGTCAATAAAATATAATACCTACTTAATCCAATTTAATTTTTATTAGAAGTGCATTAATATTATTGTGACAAGTTGTGAAAAGCTTTAAATTGGTGCATTAAAACGTTTAGGGGCGTTTTTCTTGAAAACAGTACATTTTGTGGATATGAAACAAGTACATCTTTGTTATGTAAAATTAGTTTTTCCATCATAAGCTTTACCCGCAGAAACGAAAGTGTTGATCATAAGAAAAATATGACAGAAACATCGAAGAAAAGTCTGTCGACAGCGCCCTCTACAAAATGCAGTGTGGCTCATAAATTGAGAATATTGAGCTTCCTCCGAAGTGGATGTGTTCCAATTTTCAGCTTGATACATCATGTCATTTCTGAAATATACTTAGTGTTAAAAGTATTTTTTATCACTTTAAAGAGGTGTAACTTCTTCAGGAAGCACATTTTTACTAAGGTACGTTTGGTTTAATCTATCCCATTTGTGCTAAGGAACTTGTACTTAAGCTGTGTCCCTATACATATGAGACACCCTGTATAATGGATTATTCAGTGGCTCAGGGATAAAGTGAGTAGTCACGTGAGTTTGACTTAAGTGTGAAATCACACCTTTTCAGGACTAAGTCTGATGACGGAAGCAAAGTCCGCTCGCGAAACGTCGCGCTACAAAAGCAAATCTGTGGAAATAGGCCGATTAACTCAAGTAATATTTGACCACAGTTACAAAACACTTACGATACAGATTTAGGGTACTATAAGGTGACAAGTGGTCTGTTAGTCCTTCGGTAGTTTTTTATTATTTAAATATTCCAGAATATTCACAAATATCAACAAACATAACATCTGCATTGTTCACGTCTTACGAAAAAGTTCCCTTTTTTTACTTTAGGAAGTGTTTAATAAAATGCAGAAAGCAATGCGAAAACGTGCTTTTCCAAATGCTTCTACCAGGAAGTGATCGAGTACAATTTATCACAATGGCACTCGTATCCACCTAGCTGCTAAATTTATTATTAGACATAATTAGTTTCACTAACATGAAGGAAATATATTTACGTTATAGTGATAGGTAAACAAAAAATATTCTATATTATATATTTATTTGCGACGATCTGAATGAAAAGCAATATTTTTAGTAAACATTTCGTATTGAAATAATAGGTGTCGTTGAGAATAAAGGCGCTTGTAGAATTATTAGCGAGAAGGTTTTGTATTTAATGGAATAATTTTGTAGAAGTATAACAAGAACGATAAAAAGTAAAGTAGTGTAATTGTTTTGTTATTTATTGTTATATATTATTGAATTATCTGGAAATGATGAACATAAAGCATATTAAATTATTATAAGTTTTTTATTTAATATTAGTCAAGTTGCTTTGGTATGTGTGAATCCTTGCGATATTGCAGGCTCACATTCCATTAATATAAGTAATTTGACTGTAATCTCATTATATTTAGAATTTACATCAGTTCTACATACATAAAGACAAAATTTACATCGATTGGGGCTTGAACCTTGGTGGCGCAGTTGGTTAGCGCGGTACTCTAGCAAAGTACAGGTCGTAGGTTCGAATCCTACTCGAGGTAAACTTTTTATTTATGTATTTAATAAAATTAATAATAATTTTTAATTACATATTTACCTTTGAACTTATTCGTTCATAACAAAAACTTATAATAATTTAATATTAGTCACGTTGCTTTGGTATGTGTGAATCCTTGCGATATTGCAGGCTCACATTCCATTAATATAAGTAATTTGATTGTAATCTCATTATATTTAGAATTTACATCAGTTCTACATACATAAAGACAAAATTTGCATCGATTGGGGCTTGAACCTTGGTGGCGCAGTCGGTTAGCGCGGTACTCTAGCAAAGTACAGGTCGTAGGTTCGAATCCTACTCGAGGTAAACTTTTTATTTATGTATTTAATAAAATTAATAATAATTTTTAATAAAGCATATTGTTCTTTAATATGTGTTTTAGGTTGAAGAAATGTGAAACGACACAGCTCTCGCGGAAGGAGCCAAAATATTAATAAAAATAGGGTATTGACAATACGCGTGAAAAATTGTCTGAATCTAAACTGAACATTTACTTATCGACTATTGATCCTTACGCGCACCAATTATCCTGCTATATCGTCTTACAAATTGTCCTACAAATAGATATATTATAAGGAAACGTTGATAAATTATCCAGTTGGCTTTTGCTGCCTGTAAATTGTAATATGTATATGTAAAATGTGCATGAGACTAAAATATTTGTTTTGATATATGAATATTAACATTTAAAAATTTTAGTCAAGATACACAAATGTCGGAAATGTGGAAAACAATACAAACACGATTCTAGTTTATCACGTCATTTCAAATACGAATGTGAAGGTAGACATTGCTTTGCTTGTCCAATATGCCACAAAACATTTGTTCAACGTCATTCTGCTTCTTTACATATATCTAGAGTTCATTCAGAGATAAATCCTTTAAGGTAAGTTGTAATATGTAAATTTCATATAAAAATTACTTTGTTTTAGTGAACACAGTTTGCAACCCAAAAATATATAATATTATGGATTATAGGTACTGTTGCAGTGTTTTGATTTATGTAATTAAGTATAGTTATTGTCTTTATAACAGATTGAGAAATAAATTTGAGTTTTTGTGTTAGTATTTTGTTGCTCGAATAGTATTATTTTGTTTAAGTTACTAAAATGGATGGTAAATCTTAAAAGTGTATTTAAAATCAAACTCAATATTGTTTTAAATTTTCAGGTTTGAGACAAAATTATCTGCTGGACCGTAATTATACTACTGTGCTACTGCAAAACTAAGAACTAAAAAAATAGTACTTATAAGAATTTACATCAGTTCTACATACATAAAGACAAAATTAACATCGATTGGGGCTTGTACCTTCATAGCTCAGTTGGTTAGAGCGGTACTCTAGCAGAGTACATGTCGTAGGTTCAAATCCTACTCGAGGTAAATTTTTTATTTATGCATTTAATAATACTTTTTAATAACAATAGTATGTTTGAACTTTGAGCTGAATAATTGTGGAGTATTATAAGTCTGTACCACGGTGGAATATAATAGGTGATGCAACGGGTCGGCCGGCCCCGTCTCAGATTTGCTAACGCTGAGAGGTGACGAGAATTAAAGAGAGATGTTCAACTCGGGCCAGGGAGGACGCGGGTATTGCCGCGGCTGGCATGAGCCATAATAGTTAATTGTACAACATTTTTGTTAATCTAGTATGATATCGATAATACGAAAGTGTGGTGAAATAATGAATTTTTTACTGCTTGTAATGACGTACTTATTTATGCTGTAGGTGTGACAATATTTCAATCAATGACGAAAGCTTAAGTTAATTGCAATCTAATTGCAATCTTGATTCCTTCTTTTTATTTGAAAAAGCTTTTGTGTGTGTTGTAGGTACATGAAAGCTTTGGTTTCATTTAAAGCATAAACTTATGAGAAGACTGTTGGACTGTGGACAAGTCTCACTTAAAAATTATTGGTGTAATTATGTAAAATTATTTTTATTTATTTAATTTATTATTTTTGGGACAGTTCGTATAATTATGCACGGTGTTCCCGAAGTACATTATATGCAGAAAGCCATTACTGGGTAGAAATTAGGTATAGTTTTCTACACGCCCTTCCAACTACTGTATCAAATAAAAAGTGTAGTTTTGTTTTGTGTAGGAAAACGTAGTATACTCTTTTACTCAAAAACTTACAGTCTTATGGAAAACATACAAGACAAAAAATGTTTCTAAATTATTCTGATTTTCTAATGTACAGGGTGGCCAACTAAGAATGCGAGGTACTGTATCTGGGAAACTATCCATAGTAGAGGCTTGCGCAAAAAAAAATTATTACTAAAACGGCCAATACAAAAAAACCTGGAAAATATTTTCAAGTTTCTGAAATGGCCGTTAGGGGGCGTAACTGCAATCTTGAATCTGAAAATATGATGTTTCTGTGAATTCTGCTATATTAACCTAATAAAAAAATAACTGATCTTTGAAGTCGAGGATAATCTGAACTTTTTTTGTTTGGCACGTTTTGACGTATCTATAAAAATAAAGTGGTGGGGGGTATTCAAATGTTTCCCTTAAATCACCCCCCGTATCTTCGAAACGGCTAATCCGATTTTAACAAACTTGGGCGCGTTGAAAAGAGCTTTTCTTGGGGTTTTGTTAGTTTCACATGTCGTCGCTAGAAGGCTTTGTTCGACATTCCGACAGAAACGGTTAATTTTCGCCAAAAATTAAATGCGTTGGTATGACTTTTTTTCATGAACAAGTAGCTAAATGATGCCTAAACAAGCTCACGAAAACCGCATCTCGATATCATGTTCCTAACCGAAAATATCGGCTAAAGAAAACTTTATACGAAAATATCTTAAATTTTTATTTTTTTTAACTGTATTTTTCTGGAATAGTTTCTATTATATAAGTTGTGACCCTAAAAAGAACCGATTTAAAGGAGGAATGTTTTTAATGCCCCCGTAAATGCTCGAAATGCTGACCATCACTCTGTGCATTGCTGAGGCCTCTTATGGGTAGACAAAACTGCAGCTTCAATTTCGGCTCTGAATACGTTACCTAGAAATTGCGATTTTAAATGTTTGTAAATTTATACACCAGAATAAAATCACCCTTTTTGAAATTACTACGAGCAAGTAAGCATTGCTAAAAGTTATACGAAAGGCCTATTTCTTGTTTGTTTAAATGCATATTCACTATGGATATATACGAAAAATACAATTAATAGAAGCAGGCAATGTTAACAGATACCTAAACAAAACATGCATAATCCTCAAATTGTCAATAGTTGTCAATACTTTTGCGTTACTTTGAAGCTGTTGATATGCTTGGGGTTTATTTTGAATGTCTTCAGAATTCCGCAGTAGCTAAAAGAGTTTACGTGGCTCAATATCCAAATCGGCGTCCTTGCGATGTAAGAGTTTTTCCCCGATTAGTGGCGAGCATACGAGCCAGTGGTAGTTTTCGGCCTACGTTTCAACGGCAAAGAATTGGAAGAACACAAGAAAATATTAACCGTGTACTGGGCTATATTGAAGGAAATTCTTATGTTAGCACAAGAGCATCATCCACTGAGTTGGGCATATCATCATATTTTGAAGGACCATAGGTAAGTTCTAATGGCCATCAAAATATATAGATATTCGTTTAAACTTTTTTTAATTACTTTAACAATGCACCCATATCATGTCGTTTTGCATCAGTCATTGAAAAGGAAGATTTTGATCGAAGGTTAGACTATTGCCATTGGATGTTAGGCATGATACGCGAAAATAGAGAATTTTTATTTCAAATTCTTTGGACCGATGAAGCCACCTTCAGTAGCGACGGTAGAGTCAATCTGCACAATATGCATTATTGGTCCGCAGAACATCCCCATTGGTTGCGTGAAGTTCAGCACCAAGGACGTTGGAGTTTAAATGTACGGTGTGGCATACTGGGAGGCAGAATTATTGGGCCATATTTTTTCGAGCAACATATTTCTTGACTTTTTGGCCAATCAATTACCGTTGTTGTTGGAAGATGTGCCTCTGGAAACAAGGCAAAACTTGTTTTTGCAGTTGGATGGTTGCCCAGCACATTTTGATATTAATGTGCGAGAGCATACTAATGCAGTATTTCAACAGCGGTGGATTAGAAGAGGAAGTCTGTTTCCATGAGAGGTTTCAGCAATGCATAGAACGTGATGGTCAGCATTTCGAGCATTTACGGGGGCATTAAAACCTTCCTCCTTTAAAACGGCCCTTTTTAGGGCCACAACTTACATAATAGAAACAATTCCACAAAAATATAGTTAAAAAAAATAAAAATTTAAGGGACTTTCTTATAAAGTTTTCTTTGGCCGATATTTTAGGTTAGGAACAAGATATCAAGATGCGGTTTTTGTGAGCTTGTTTAGGCATCATTTAGCCACTTGTTCATGAAAAAAGGTCATATCAATGCGTTTAATTTTTTTTCGAAAATCAAGCGTTTCTGTCGGAATGTCGAACAAAGCCCTCTAGCGATGACATGTGAAACTAACATAACTTCAATTATTTTAACATTTGTAGCCCAAGAAAAGCTCTTTTCAACGCGCCCAAGCTTGTTAAAATCGGATTAGCCGTTTCGAAGATACGGGGGGTGATTTAAGACAACTTTTGAATACCCCCCACCACTTTATTTTTATAGATACGTCAAAAAGTGCCAAACAAAAAAAGTTCAGATTATCCTCGACTTCAAAGATCAGTTATTTTTTTATTAGGTTAATATAGCAGAATTCACAGAAACATCACTTATTTAGATTCAAGATTGCAGTTACGCCCCCTAGCGGCCATTTCAGAAACATGAAAATATTTTCCAGGTTTTTGTAGTGGCCGTTTTAGTAATAACTTTTTTTTGCGCAAGCCTCTACGATGTATCGTTTCCCAGATACAGTACATCGCATTCTTAGTTGGCCACCCCGTACATTTTCTTGTACTTACAAAACACCCTGCTACATATCACGATCTTGTTGCATTGCATTTTTTTCAGTGCAGTAAATTTGGAAGGTACATACATTGTTTATAGGAACCTAGGTAATTAATTATTACCTGCATCTGAATTTTGAGCTGTTTCTTGCTCTGTATTTGGCTTTATATGTTTCACATGAACCACCTCGTGCTTTACAATTTTACGACGTTTTTGTTGTAAGTTCTGTAACGGTATAAAGTGGTGGTAGAACGGGATTACAGATAAATTGGCCTTTTTGCCCCGACTAGTCAGCGTTTTGGGTGAGGGTATGATGTTGCTAAATTTTGCGCATCCAGAATAGTAAATCGTACGTAAGTCACAATAGGAGATGAAGACGTAATCAGTCGGTTTTTGGGCGCCAGAATGTTTGGTAGTCAAAATAAGGGTCGTTGTGCCAAAATTACGAGTACATAGCGTGTCTAAACATATAAAAAACATACGCTTACCTATCCGCAATCAATCCCAGGTGTGCTGGACAGCAACTCAGCAAACCACCTGAAATAGGGCTTCAAAATAGCACTACACGCTTGTCAAATAAAAGCGTGATAAACACTCAATAAAGTTACGTTACTACACCTCAGTGTAAATAATTAGGCATTAAATAATAATCTTAACAACAAAAAAAAACAAGCTATAGAATGCACTCTAAATGAATTAATACTCAACTAAATAATCAAATAAATCACTAAATATCGTTAATACTCAATAATAAAAAACTAACTTCGTTACGTTAAAACTAACTCAAACTACTGCAATTTGCAAAAAAAACTTTTATGTAACACAAAAGGGTTTCCACAGAATTAAAACACATTTATAAAACTTAACAAAGCTATAATAAAATAAAAAAATAAGATAAATATAACCATACGATAATGTGTATAAACAAAAAAAAATACAAAGGCTTAATGGGCGACAGGATGTCTGATCAGAATGCTGCGTAACGCCGTTCTAAATTGCTTAACCTATAGATAAATATATTTCGTGGATTATATAAACACACTACTACAGGGTCAATTGCCCTTTACTACTAAAATAAAAAAAAAAGTGTGAAGGCGGAGCGTCAAAGTTATGAATATTTACAATAAATAAACCAAAGCAACCACTTACATTAAAAGATACACACACAGGAAATCTTGAAAACATTCAATAAAAAAACAATATTATATTACCTTAATGTCTAACTTAGCACCTCCTCTGTGTTACAACAATTGAAAACGATCCAGATGATAGATTACTGCTATAACGGAAATGGAATCTTCCTGCTCTGACAAATGATGAATGAAAATGTTGACTAATGTTCTTTTGTACACAAACAATTCCCTAATTGAGTTTCGGTAAAATGTTACTGCATTAATTAAAAAAAACTTCTTTTAAAATAATAATTTGTGCGCTCAACTTGCTTGTTAACTTTTATCTTTCAAATAGTTTTATTCACATTAACAATCCAAAAGGTTAATAACTTGATTTAAATAACGATAATTTTAATATACAACGAAAGTTTCTTTATATTCCAACACGCTTTGTACGGCAAATAAGTGGCATTTCAGGAACGTTAATTTTAAAATCCGCAAAAGCGATATAAACCAATGAGTTCACCGAAGCACTAATATAACACGACGATGATCTCTAGGTACTTAATTACGTAAAAGCGAAATCGACACTAGGTATAATCCTTTGGTGATTGAACAGTTTTACTAAAATCCCTTGCACAGGTTTTCTTCAGAAGTAGCTAACTACCCTTACTACACAAAAAGTACGTTCGTTAAACAACACAAGGTCCAAAATATCACCGTTCTAAACCACCCCTTAAAGCGTAACAACAAACGTCACCGTACTACTACTCGAGAGCGCGATCAGTTTCAGAATCCTAAATCATTACCAAAAAAATCCTTCTTTGATTTTTAAATCCCACTACTCACAAAAAATCTTATCTAATTTAATTCCACCAATTAAAAAACGGAAGGAGAAGATTTGATACCCCTATACACAAACTTCGTTTTCATCCGTAAGGACTCGAGAACTTTCAAAAGTTCAAACGTCAGCAGACTTAACGCGAAAAATATCCCTATATTTTCATTTAAGTACAAACAATTAGTTCCACATGCTACCTCTACGATTCAAAACCAGCATACTCAATATTAATCTGGACCACTGTAATTAACCGTCTTTATGTCGCCAGCATGACATCATATACATATAAATCTACACTCTTTCTTTAAATTACGTAATTTTTGACAAAACTTTCCATTAAATCTTAAGGAAATCAAACGAAATAAACCTTATTTAAATAAACGTTACTCAAACTTCTACAAACGGGGAATAATAAGGAAAAACAAACAAAATTACCTACTACGTATACAGGGTGTTCAAAATGCCCTGACAGTTCTTAGAGATATATTTAGTACAATTGGGGAAAGTAGTTGGCAAGGACCCTTTTTTATACTACATTTTTTACACTTTATCACCTATAGGTTTGATAGAAACAAACTTTTCACTATACTTACCGTATAACAATCTGTCTTTAGTTCACGAATTATGCATTCGGGCTTAAAACGTTTTTCAGATACATGATCTTTTTCCGTCAAGAGACGGTCCTTACGGGGAATTACACGGTTGTAGTCTTCTAAACTGTCTTTAGGTATGGCAATTAATGATACTTTTCCTTATTTTTATTGTAACCGCTTGTACAATTTGGCACAACACATTTTCTTCCCATTGTTCACTTTATGCACACACATTCGCAGCCTAATTTAATTTAACAATCTGTTTTAACTGTTATTTCCGGTTTTCTTTGTGATTACTGCACTTTGCTGCATACTTTTTATATTAACAGGCCCGCCATCGGTGGCCTGAGTATGATTATCCTTGTCTTACGATTCGATCTCTCTTGCGTTAGTAGTTTGGCGACGCATGACCTACGCGTGCAGTGGCCCGTGTCAGCACTTAATCAACTTGCACTGTGGTCTGCACTGGGCCATACAGGTTAAATCGTTATTAATTGTTAAATGTGATCTATACATAGTGGGACCAAATGAAATAATCTTCGATTACTCAGAAGAAAGAAAATAATTGAAAAATCTAAAGATAAAGCTACAATTAGGGTATCTGAAACAATTTTCAAATCTATTTTACATAGACTACGTTGTTAGACCCACCTTTTACTATTTGACCTTCATTGATTTTTTAACTGCATTTTAATTCTGTTGGAAATTCCCCTTAATAACCTGGAATTTCTAGAGTCGTGTCATCCATATGTCCAAATGCACAGTTTGGAATATGATTTAGTACTGTTTCTAAAACTGACTTTTTTCATTTACATTTTTAATTATTTGATTTGTAGGATTCGCGATCATTAAGTTTGAAATGCAACTTACAAACTGGATGGTGGACCGAAGTTTAAAATCCTGGGTCGTTTAAATCAATTTCTTGGACTTGCATTGTGAATCTTGTTTCTGAATCAGCAACTTAAAATAAGATTTTTTTTTAATTAGTTAATTCCGTTTGTAATATTTGGTTTCATCAGTAGAAAAAGAAACTCTTACTCTTTGAATATTGTTTTTGTATTTAGGATCCTTTTCACAAAATATACAGTTTGAGTTCAACATGTTGAAATAAGACCGACTGAATCGGTTCTTTGTTGCTACATCTTGAAGCTTCTTTCCGCATCATGAAACAGGTTTAAAAATTTTCACCCTTCATCTCTCCCAGTACCTCTTGATGGATCAATTAGTTGCCTCTCTTTTTTTGGATTAGATGTGAATTTCATACTCTTTTGTGGTACAATTAGAAGTTAGCACACCACTTGCAACCCCAGTTTGTTATATAATTTAAAAATCTAAGTTGTAACACCACCGGGATTTTGGCCCCGTTTGTAACAGCTTGGGCTTGGTCTGAACCATATTTACAGTGGCTAGGGCTCCGTAAAGCCCTCTTTTCAAAAGGCAATGTTGTTATAATTAGAAGTTAGCATACGGATTGCAGAGCCAACTTGTCTTACAATTCTTATAATGAGGAGTTAACATATAGTTTGTTGTACCGTCTTACGGATTAAAAATAAAATACAAAGCTATCTTGTGGTATAATTAGAAGCTTTCACTTTTCCGTTCACGTGTTTTCTCCAAGGTTATAACTAACTTTCACATGACACGGGTATAAGCTGTAGGTTAAAAAGTTTACACTAAAATACGAGAAGACATGCCTACACAAATAGACGACACTGTAAAAAAATAAGTCGTGTTAGAAAATTGTTGATGTTCAATGAAGGTTGCAAACAAACGGATCTAAATAAGCGCAACATCAGGTTAATCAAGAGATTGATGAAATTAATAAAGTATATATAAACACTATAAAATCTACAAGTGAATAAACATGCAGCACTGTCACGCACCTCAAGAAGAAAGGATACTAGCCTTTAAACCACTGTAAACACCCAACATCCCAAATAACCAAGAAAAGATACCAAAGCAACTAAAAGCATGCAGTAAGAAACAGTACAGACGTCCAGATCAAAGATGCTATACAATAAACATGCAAACACGTATACATACACCTACCACAAACATGCAAACACTTGAACAGACTCATACATCTAACATACAAACGTGCAACATCTAAAACAAACAGTCAAATACCCAAACAGGCAAGATATGAGACTAAAATGTTGATTTCAGCAACGGCTCGATAGGCCCAGGCTACCATCTAATGAAACGTGAAGTAGAAGTATACAGAATCAGAAGGGCGAGAAGAAGCAACACCAGAGTAATGTACTTACTGTACAAACTGTGCAGAGGACAATGTGTATGAATTATACATTTTTTGTGTTGAACGTATTATATAGGCTAGTGGTACACAAAACCCCTTACTGTAATGAAAAAAGCCTTATTTTGGTAAGTATACACCATCAAGAGTCTGTAAAACATATTAACATGCACAAGCTCCTACAATTTTATTTTGAAATTAGCAAACTAATTAAAAAATTATTTCACCCGAAGACCCTGGTTTCTAATCGATTGTTAATTCAGCCCTAAGCCTCATGTTATCAGCTCTTATTGCAAGCCAGAGGCCATTATTAACCTCGCCCAAACTGCAGGAGGTGCGCTCTTATTGATGGTCTGAGAACCATCCCACGCCCACTTTCAGTTTCTTATTTCAAATTAATCCTTAACCGTCTTAGGATCATGTAGGGGGGGGGGGGCATACCACGGCCAATCAGCACTGATTAGTCGTCCAACCAGAGCTTGCGTGTAGATACAGTTGTATTGTTTACAGACTCTTTGTGTTTCAAACTCATCAATGCAGCGTTTGTTCATTTCAATAAGGACTTTTGTGTACCATCGGTGGTGCATACCTTATTAGCTCATGGTGTAGGGCTACATAATAAGGAGTTGTGGCCCAAGTCAACATCTTGGACTTGCATCTTGAATCTTGTTTTTGTACATGATTGCATATTAAACATCTTGTTTAGTTGCTTTAATTTGTACGTTTGGATTGTTTTTATTGCATACTTTAGCTTCTTTAGTATGTTTACTAGCTTGTTTGATGTGTTTGGGTGTTTGTGTGTTTATGGGATTTAGACGTTATGGCACTTACTTGATTGCTAGTTTTTCTATTCGTAGGTTTACATGTCTGTGAGTTTACTCGTCTAGGTGTTCATGTATGTGTTTTGTTGACTACTAGATTGTTCGCATGTTTTAGTTGCTTTGGGATGTTTTGGTGTGTACAGTGGCTTGTTGGCTAGTATATTTGGTTTTAAGGTTGCGTCACTCTACTGTTTGTTTATTTATTTACGTTTGACAGTGTTTGTTCTAATACATTATACATTAACTATATCAATCTGTTATATGATTATCACACATAATTAAAATACCTATCTTTTGTGTAATTAAATCCTGTATTTTCTGTGTTTATCTTTTATACAAATTTATACGTTTGGATAACAATTACAGATATCATCCTCCAGTAAATGGTATTATCTTAAAAAATTACTTGAGGTGTTAAAACAAATTTATATAAAGGATAAATAAAGAAAATACACAATTTAATTACTCAATTGATAAGTATTGTACATAATTCTGTTTATTCGCCTGGTGTTGCACTTACTCAGGTCCATTTTTTCAACCTTCTTTAGTGTAAACTTTTTAAACTACAACGATTTTGTGGTTGTCACGTGAAAGTTGATGTTAACCTCGGATAAAATGCATGAACCGAAAAGTGAATTTTTTTAAGGAGCTAACTGTGTACTACCTTCAATTATACCAAAAGATACTTCTAATAATACCATAAGGTGACCCTATTTGTAGGAAAGGAGACCCTGACTTTCAAAATGAGGCTTCTGATAAAACTGGCGTCACGGAGCCCTAGCCGCTGGACTTGGGGCTTAAATCACGTCAAAGCTTTTAGAAATAGGGCCTATTGTTAGAGATGGGGTTCAAAACCCGGCGGTGTTCCAAACTGCATGCTAACGTAAGATCGTGCTAATACGTTTTTAAATTATACAGCAAGATGTCGTTACAGTTTGTGTGCTGACTCCTAATTATACCACAAAAGGGCGTTGCAAACTTCTAATTATACCATAAGAGCCTTACTTATAACTAAAAATATAGAGACAACTAAGTAATTGATCCATTAATAGGTAATGAGAGATATGGAGGATCTTAGATGTTCAAAACCTGTTTCAAGATCCTTAGAAACAGAGAACCATTTCTGTCAAAAAGGCTTACTTAAAAATGTCGAAATTCGATTCTTTATTCAGGGAAAAGGACTTTAGACACTAGAACAAAATTTAAGATATTGGACCAAGGTGTTCAATTCGGCCAAAAGTGAGTTAAGACACCGTAACAACGCTCGAAAAAAAGGACCTTTATTCAAGATGTTGATTTAAGTATGAAATCAGTTTCTGTCAAAAGGGTCTTAGATGTAGAAACGATAGAAACGACATTCAAAGTACACCTCAAGATGTTGATTTCCTTTTCTATTAACGAAACCGTACTCTGGAAAGGAGATGAACTAATAAAAAGGGGATCTTATTGTTAATGACGCAGAAACAAGATTCACGATACAAGTTCAAGAGTATCTTAAATTTCGATCCACCTTCATTCGCTTCGCGGTTTGAAATCTATACTATTTCTTAATTTTAATCGGACAAATTTGTGCGAGTGAAATTAATTAAGATTTATTTTGCAAATAAAATTTAGTGATCGCGAATTTCACAAATCAAATAATGGAAAATTTGAGTCTAAGAGATCCGTCTGAAAAGAATACTGAAGCATACTATTCACACGAAGCTATTGTAATTAAAACCAATCAGCGAATTAATTTAAAAATGCACACATGCCTATCTGAATAATGACACGACCTTGGAATAACCAGCTCATGAAGGGGAATTCCATGAAATCATCAAAAAACAATTACAAAGCATTTATGGTCAAAATGTGAGAAGCGCGGTGTCAGTATTTTACGGGCATTATAAGAAATAAGAAACATTTAGTAATGTGAGGATTGTATTTATCCAATATATTAATTGTTGTTTCAAGTTACAAACATGTGAGTCTTAGCCATCTTGTGAAATTTTTTAGAAGGATTTTGCAGTTGATGAGAATAAACAGGAACATTTTAATAGATTTTAGAACATTTAGTTGACAGAAAGTCTTGTTTCAATATCATTTTCTATACAATAAGCGTCTTGTACGTTCAAAGACAAGGTTTTATATTTCTGCATGAACTCGTATTTCTACAAGAAAGTGATTTTATCCTATAATTTGCAGGACAAGAGGTAAAACAATTTCGGATAGGTGCATGTGATTTTCTATGAAACCAAGTATATCGCACTTAAGACGTAAGTTTTGGGAAAAAGATTTAGCTTGCGGTATTTGGAACTACGTGTAGATATCATGTTTATATGTAAAATAGTCATCGGTTTACTATGACAAGTACAATTTATAAATAATATACATAATAAATAATATATCTGACTAAGTGGATGTTTTTAACAAACAGACTTTAAGTTATGAAAAGGCCTTAGAACATTTATTAACGCTTGTTTACATATTGATTATACGGTTTCCAAGTTAAATTTTTTCGCGCTTTAGACCCAAATATTCAACAACTCTAGTTTTATTTATTTTTAAACAATTACATGGATTATCAAGTTGATTCATTAGAATGCAGTTCTTTGGAATAGTGAAAAGAATCACTGTATTATCATTATCAATAGTAAAGGACAAAGACAATATTGGCTCCAAATTTGATCTTTGAGGTACACTAGCCAAAATTAGCTTTTGCAAGTTTAGCTAGTAGGAGACTGATTAAAAGTCTCCGAAGCTTTGCAAATTTCGAGGAAGTCTTGAAAGTTTTTTACATTACATTAAGAGCATTATAGGATTCAAAAATTGACTACCCGTTTCATCCTTCTGTATTAGACCTAGAAGGTATAAGTAGTTTTAATTATATCGTAAATTCACTTTATTTTGTCCAGGGTGTTAGTAACAGACTGTAGTTCTGGAAATATATTAGTAAATAGATATGATTGATTGTAATCAATAGTCAATATATAGTATTGGAAGAACCTAACGTGGTTATTCAGACGTGTAAAAAAGTACTGTATGCCCTTAAGAGCGTTAAATAGATATGTGCGTAAAAGATGCTACTGAATCATTGATCGAGCTCCTGCCCATTTTTGTGTTTCTGTTGTTATTGAAGTCGTAAATTTATTAATATGGAGATAGGAATGTGTCAAGGTTGACAGCGATAGAATTTTGTGTAATGGGTATTTATGATTAGACGAAATCTATTCAAATATTTTATGGGGACTCAGCTCATCCTATGGACGTAATTACTACGTCCTTCTTTGTGATGAATATCTGTAATTGCTACGCAAGTAAATTATTTGTATTTACCGCTAGGAGATATGGTTATAATGTATTTTTTGGCTCACTTTGAATAATTAGTTATCTATATTACATTTAAGTAGAACAGGGCTAGATAAGCTATTGCGAAAAGGTGCGAATTTTGAAGCCATGTTACTTTCATTCTTCCAATATGTGTATTAAATGTTCTTTCGTCTTTAATTTCGTTATATTATGTAATTATTATCGCATATTTGGCTTAATGCCATTACACGTTGGGATAGCTTGAAAGAAGTAAATTTTTTGACAAGCTTCCTCTCTAAATTCACCTGAATGTGTGTTTTTTCCTGACATACAAAGAATTATTTACAGAGCATTGAGTAGTGATTAACGAACATAGTGTATTTAAGGCTCATTATCTTTTTAAAAGAGCTCTCACTTAATTGACTTTGTCCTTTAAATCATTTGGTAAGAGGTTAGAAATGGATTAACTCAATTAATGTGTACTGTTTATATACAGTATATTGATAATTTTCTGGTACATAAATTTAACATTTTGTATAAGTTGGAGCTGAACATATTTTATCTACAGAATTTGGTGTTCATTAATTTTAATAAATTGAAAATTTTAATAAACCTTTAAACTACCGTATTTGCTATACTCCATTAATATTTAACGTTGGCACTACTTCTAAACTTTAGCGATTTATACATTTATTTAATTGTTGTCTATTTAATATTTTAGCATTAATTAGAATTGTTGATTCTAATTATAAAAATTGTATTATACTTTACAAATTTAATGTGTATTTTAAGAATTTATGCTTAAAAGTTGAGATATCGTCTTCCTAGTAAATTACTGTCCTATTCTCTGGGATCACTCAGGATTTTCACATATACCCCAAGCCATTTTAACGGAAATTTTCTATCGTAGTGGTGTCTTATGAATTATATTATTGATTTTGGGTTTAGTTTCAGAATGTGAATTTTGAAGCAATATACCAGATATTTTACGACTTACGGCATTCTCCATTGAGTTTAGTCGGCAATACTTATGTCTTGGTGGGAAATTGTAAATGTATCATTTTGTTATCATAAAAAAAATAAATTCTTTAATACAGTTTAACAATTTTGCTAATGCTTCCATTACCTTGTTTAATTAAATATAATTTTTTCCGTTACTGGTTGATAAAATTGACTTTACAGCCGTAATATTTAACTTAACTAAATACAGAATAACAATAGAATAAACAAGTGAAAGCATTTGTGTATAGAATATTATATGTATATATTTATAAGGATAAACATTTGACAAATATATTTTAATTTATATTTATATTTTGCATCTGTAATTAATGCTTAATGGAAAATTCATTTTTAACTGGTTATTATGTCTGATTTCAGAACCTCGTGAATATCCTTGCGAAGTTTGTGGTAAGACGTACACAAAGCCTCAATCTCTGTACCATCATAAGGTTTATTACTGCGGAAAGGATCCGGAATTTAAGTGTTCAATAGAAGATTGCAGATATAAATCGCACCGAAAGACTAATTTAAGGAGACATTACTTACTAAGACATAATCTTCATTAATTTAATAATTCAGGAATAAAATTGTAGAATTTGTAAAGTTGCCTGACTATAATACTATTTCCAATTAAGCTATTGCTTCAAATTTCTAATGTTAGTCTTTTGTAACGATTTTTTACCCAATCTGAAAGTTAACGCGCCTTTGCTTGCTAAATAAAGATTTGTTTCGAATATATATATTTATTACTTGGATACATTATTTAAGTTAATTAAAAACACTATTCATTGCAAGAAGTATGTATTGGTAATCTGTATGGGTTATATACCAAAAAGTTGTGAATAATTGTTAATGCCCTTGCTGGTAACGTACTAACGACTTTTTTTATTCATAGGATACAGTTTGTTACTTGAGAGTAATAAAATAATGGCGACATTACTGAAGCATCCTGTATATATTATTTAAACAGCAGCCTGTCCCTTTGACCCCTCCTTTATCCTTACACATGCTTTCCGTCCAGAGATGAGAGCATTTGTTCCGTTTTGATAATGCAATAAAATGTAATTGTATTAAAAAAAATTAGAAGTTTACGCATTAAGCCTAATACAATGCGTTCTTATTTTATTTTGTTAAGAATTGGCCAATGTCGTTAAAACCAATTCAAATTATTTCTCCAATTGTTTAAAACATCAATCAAGTTCCAATGTAACATTCAACATCGCAAGTACTTAGACGTTATAAATAGTAAAAAACCATGTACAACAAAACAGGAAATAGAAGAATCCAGGATAAATTAATGTAATTTACCCCTTTTTTTGTATAAATCGTTTTATCGTTGCTTTAATGCATTGCACTCAACAATTTTGAGATACATATTTTCGTTTTTTTTAATACAATACTTAATATTTAAGTTTATACATATTATACAGGGTGAGTCATTAACAATGGGCAAAAGAAGATATGATCTAATTTACTGAAGTAACAGGATGCCACTAGCGCCCTCTATGAGCAGTCACAAAGTAAGTTAAAAATTTCTGTTTCTCATGTTACAAAACCTAAAACTACTAAATTTTAGATTCAATACTGTTAAAACTTATAAAGTTATTGAAAAATTTTAAAATAAAATTTTCCCTTTGAACCAGCAACATTTTTATAAGGCATGTTGGGCTTAATCTTCATATTTTGGTGTTTACTATAGTCTGTAAAAATAAAGATTTTCTATTTCGGCATAGCGTTTTATTACTCTCAGACATTGTAAATATACAGCCGTTTCTTTCTCGCGACAATGGAAATGTAATCCTATTCCAGAAGTTACCAAACGTTTTCAACAAACTCAGTTCGGTACTGAATTCAATATTCCGGTATCTCAAATACTTTTCCAGATATTAAATTTCGAAATTATCAAATTTTATCTTTTTGATAAGGCCAGATTTTTTTTATACTTTCGTTACGGCGGTATTCGAAGTTCGTTTTTTAAAAAGATTTTGAGGCAATGATTAAATAATGAGGAATTGATTACCACTTTTATCACTTTCTACTAATTATCCCATTAGGTATAAGTGCATTCCTATATAATATTTGAATTAGTCTTTGCTTTTGCTAATAACGATGCCCGGAAGCTGTTTTAATAAAATGTGCCAACAACTTATTGTGAATGTGTATGAATACTTTGATCGAGAACAAAATAATTTCGGCCCTCTTCGTGATGTAATGGCTGCACAACAACGAGCAGCTGAGGCATTGCAAATTTCTCTTCCGACGTTGCGAAAAATAATTGCAAGAAACAAGAATGGCATTCCATTAATACAAAACTCATCCCGAACGAACACGAAATGTGATATAAGTGAAGGATTGCAATGCACAATAAGGGATATAGTGTACGATATGTATGCTGAAAAAAAACCAGTAAATTTGCCTGATCTACAAAAAGTATTGGAAGCTAAAAAGTTATTAACTGTATCTCTGCCTACAATCAATAAAATCTTAAAAAACATTGGTTTTAAATACAAAAAAGACTGCAACCGAAGAGCGAAAAAACGCACATAGCGTCATCGCGCGTTGCGTTTTTGAGGGAATATGTGAAGAACATGGAATCGTCAACACGTCTGCCAGTAGTATTCTTAGATGAAACGTGGATATTCGCTAGGGGCTCTCCAAAAACGTCCTGGCAAGACGACACTCCAAAAACTGTGAAAAATCCAGACCAATCGTTAACGGGTAAACGCTATATTGTTTTACATGCGGGCAATTCAAACGGTTTTGTGGAAAACAGCAATTTGGTGTTTTCAGCTGCAAATTCGAAGTCATCGGATTATCATGGCAACATGGACGCCAATTTATTTGAGAAATGGTTACGGGAACAGCTTTTACCAAATCTACATGAGCCTAGTTTAATCATAATGGATAATGCATCGTACCATAGTCGCCTCGTAGAGAAGATGCCAACTGGAGCGTGGAAAAAGTCAGAGTTGCAGGATTGGCTGCAGAAAGAAGAGATCGCGTTTCCACGTGAAGCTTTAAAAGTTGATCTATTACGAATTACTAAAGAACATAATAAACCAAAAAGGTTCGTAGTCGACGAAATGATCCACGCACACGGACATTTGATTCTTAGACTACCACCGTACCACTGCCAGTTTAATGCTATCGAAAATATCTGGGGAATATGCAAATCTTATTACGATAAACATATAGGGAGAAGCGGGTATTCTGAAACAAGCGTACTTCAAATGTGGGAAGAGTCGCTCAAACAATGTTCTCCCGAACTTTGGACAAAAACCATCGAACACACGGAAAAATTGATATCCCAATGGTGGTCTCGAGAGTACCTACTGGACGTTACAGTCGAGCCGCTTATGATTTGTATCAAAGCAAATGAAGATTGTAGTGATGATTCTGATTTCGAGTTTTAAAGTATCATTACAAAATTATATTTGAAGATTTCAAAAAACCATTACGTACCTAAAACCAAGAAATGTAATTTGTAATGTGTGCTTCTTAGTTCTAATTTTGTTTTGTTTTATTTACAAGAATGTACGTTATGTTCTGCATGTACAATTAATGTCACTATTAGTAAACAATAAAAACTGGTTTATGCATATCAATTCCTTTTTAATTACCAATTAATGATTTCGTTGTTGCACATTTCAAAATAAATGAATTATATTAAGTAATAAACCTCTGCATCCACACACAAAAAAAACTTTGCAACATAGTTAAAATTAAAAATCGTTCAAAACGTTTTATAACTTCGGGAATAGAATTAAGATTCCATTGTGTTTACCTCTCGTGAGCGGTCTTAAGTCATTGAGCCGGTAATTTACGCTTTCACTTAAGTCGCGTACGTTTCTATTGAAACCCAAACGTTAGAAAGAAACGGCTGTATATTCCCTATGTCTCAGAGTAATAAAGCGCTAAGCCGAAATAGAAAATCTTTATTTTTACAGACTATACCTGTAGTTCAGAGATTGCGTATTCTTAATGACTTACCCTGTATAAACATATTTGACTTTAGATTTAGATTTAAAAGATTTTCATTTATTCCAAAAGTACCTATTAGTTTAACAAAATAACAGGAAATTAACAAAATACTGTTTACTGTAAACATACACAAAGTTAATCATTTGTTATAAAACGAATGAACCAGCAATTCGTTTACTTGTTCGGGTAAAATATGGATTTACTAAACGCTCGTTATCATAAATTTGTCGTTAGAGCCGGATTTTTGTCTGTTAGTTTCCTTATTTTGTGGAAGGGCTGGAAAAAAAATTTAAAAAATTCTTCCCTATAAGTGGTTCCTACGGACTTGTGGTATTTTAACAGTTGACGTCATTGGCATTGAATTGCATTTTAAAACCAAAGGTTTCGTCACGTTGAATCTATTCTGCAGGTATGGTTACAGTTTATTTTGTTATCGCATGTATATAGATATTTTCGTTATCTTTAGATAGTAATGCCCTTTAAAACATAATTGGACTAAGTTAATGTTAAAGATTTGATCTTTAAAATTATTTCAATTGGAGTATAGCCAACTTACATTAAGTGACATTTATTTGAGTTTGTATATAAGTTTATCGTACTAAATACAATAGCCTAACAATTTAAACCGTTCGTAATATTTCGCTCAATACTCAATAATTTGAGTTGTCAAAACATTCAAAGAAACATTTGATTTTAAATAGAAATTATCGCTCTACTTGCTGGCAACATTAATCAGCTGCAGATAGAAAATGAAGTTGGCTGACTATTCCTTGCGAAATTTGTAGAAATAAAAATGCCATTTTTGCAGATATTTCCAGTCCCGCCTAATAAAATTCGCAATTAGCTCACGTTGAAAGCTCAAATTCAAAACATGTTACTGACTAGTTGCTACACATACCGTTACCCAAATTTGATAAAAATATGTAAGGATGGCTACAATTTAGAGACCTTTTATCAAAGTTGTTGATTAAAAGTCATGAGGTAAAAATCAAAAACACAATTTTTTGGTTGAACTGGTTCACCATTGAATATTGTTAAATCGATTCCCATTTATGCAGAAAATCATATTTCGTGCCTTATTAGATAGGTACAATAATGAACGCCTGTTAACATTCCTATAATGTAGTTGTATTAGAGCTTTGATTACACCACTTTCCTTAGATAAACCTACCTTGCTATTAATCGTGATTCTGAACAATCTTTCCCAATTATCCTTTTCTTCCTATTTGGTCAAGTAGTTTTGGCCTTGTAAGATTTGCAAAACCCCAACAATTCGCACAATCGTTGAGGAAGTTGCTGAATTCTCCTTCAAAGGATTTGTATAGGAAACATTCTAGTCGTTTTGGTATCGTGCTTACATTCTAGGTTACCCAACCTACCTTCGCAATTTCCATTGACATTGCAAATCGTCGCTTACTGTCGTTGGAAAATTGCCACGTACTTCAACGGCACTTGAAGTTTTTATACATAGACATTGATGATTATTTAAAATCTGGTCACATGAGAGAAACGATTACGGGACCTATTGAATGTAGTTATTATATTTCGCATTCATGGTGTTTTTAAACCTGGTGAAGAACATGAGCAAATATGTGTTGTGTTTGATGCTTCGGCCAAACCTTCATATCAACAATCCCTTAATGATACTTTTTTGTTGGGTCAAACTTTCAAAATGATATCGTAAAATTGCTACTGTAATTGCATTACATAGTCTTTGTTTCTGACGTACGTCAAGTGTATTTTCAAATTCTTATTCGCCCTGCCCAACTCATTCGCTGGAGATTCTTAACTGGTGACCCAATATTCACCTATTAGAATTACCAGAGCTAGGTCATGAATAATTTCCTCTGGCCGCTTAGACCATTACCAATACCTTCGAATTGTGAATCTGCCAACAAAATTTTTAGTCTTAATCGCCATTCGGCCTTTGACATGTATCCGTTTTTCGTTAATCTTCGTGACGTGTTCAAAGAATTTCCTTTTAGATTGGATTTACGATCCACTTGGGATTGTCGCGCTGTTTAGATTTTTCACCAAGTGTGGCTGGTAGGGCTTGGTTGGGATGTTCGATCACCGATTGAAATCGTTTCGTAATGAATTCAAACCTGAATTACCTGAACTTTTGTGGCTTCAGATCCCTCGTGAATTGATTTCGAATGCCGCCTCCTCGTGCTCCTTACATGGATTTTAGAAGGATGACGCTGCCGTGTATTTCTGTTTTTCTTCCTGATGGAAACTTTAATACTTGCTTCGTAATCATCATTTCAAATGTAGCACGCATCAGATTCCTTATCTCGCCTCGTACTTTCTTCAGTCGATTTGTTTCCCAATTTGCTTGATTCCGCCATCGCATTTACTTACCAAGTCGGATCTTGTCTTTTCGTGGCATAGTTCGTGGTCTTCTGAGCCAACCTTTTTTTTGACGTCGTAAGCCGACTTACCTAGATGATTTGCTAAATCATCTCATAGTGGACGGGGATAACTTAATTCGTGTCGTTTGACGTTTAGAAAATTTCTATATCTAAACGTTCGTAAGAAAAAGCACCGAAATTGAAGCTATACTAAACTATCGGCCAGTGTCTCCAATTAGTACTGATCGCAATGACCTAAATAGCCTACTTCCTGGTCACTTCTTGACCTTAGAGCCTTTGTTAGCTCATCCTGATCCTGACCTTGCCCATTTATTGACGTCGCATCTGTTCCGCTGGCAACAAGTGCAACAATTGCAACATTCATTTTACTCACAATGGAGCATAGTCTCTATCCGAAAATCTCCTGAGCTACAGAAAAACAGTTTGTACCTACATATGTAGGAACTCTAGTCATAATCAAATATGAAACCACACCCCTATTACAATCGTAGCTTGATCGAATTGAAGAATTATTTGCGAGATCAGGCGAAATCACAAGAGTAGCTTCAGTTCATACCGACCGTATAATTATGAAACGTCCGTCTTTCGGTCACATTAAATTTAAGTTTAGTTTAACGTTATTTATCCTAGTTTAGTTTGTTAGAAATTACTGGACTGAATTTAATGCGCGGTACGTTGCGTGTATATAACAAGATATTAGTGACATTACTGGTCGATCGTGTACATAATAAAATTGAAACCACAGCTAAACGCTTTGTCCCTTTATGCTTACACATGCAGTTTGTGCCGATATAATGCGCGCACTCTCGAGTCATCCTAGTAGTAAAAAATAGTAGTCTTCTCATTCGTAGGTCAATCGTCATATTACAAATAAATACAGCATTCGTTTCGTTTGGATAATGCAGTAAAATGTAATTAAATTAAAAGTAAAATTAGAAATTAACACATTAAAGCCCTTGTCAATAATTCGCTCGTGTCTTTAGAACCATTTAATTCGCTCAGTTTGTTTAATCCTGGATAATTAAAATTAGTACTTGGAAGTTATAAATGGTAAAACACCACGTGCAACAGAAATTAGAAGAAGCCGAAAACAAATTATTGAAAGTTATCTTCTCTTTGTATGTAAATCATTTTATCCTCGTTTTATTGTCGGAGAATTTATTCATTGCACTCCTCAAACTTGAGACATTTATTTTCGTTTATTAATACAACAATCATTATTCAACTTCAAGATGTATTTAAAAGACCATTTTTATTTATTCCAAATACTTAGTAATTAACAGAATAAAAGAAAGTTAACAAAATATAGACCATTATAAATATAGTTATATTCTCCGTATTTTGGTATAATATATATCATTATATAAATAGCTAGTATAACATATCATTCTGTAAACAATAACATCAAATATTAGTTGCCTCATCAAATATTGACATGGAAACTTTCATACTTGTTATTATTGCAATTTATCAATTCTTAGAGATGTTAGTTATCTTAAGTAAATTAATGATTGTTATAAAAGACGCTGCATTGATAACAATAGGCAGAGTTCATATTAAGCTATAGTTAGTGAGGTCTCAGTTTTTAATTGTAATAATTTATTTTTAAATAAATCTGCAATAAAAACATAATTATATGAATAAAATGAATCACTTGTTTCGTAATGATTGAACCAGCAATTCGTTCGCTTGTTTTGGTAAAATATTAATTTGGTAAACGCTCGACATTATACACAGTTGATTTATAAAGAAACTGCCTTTTTCTCCAACGACCTATATTGTCGTACCAAAAGTGGCTGATTTCGGGTTTCTTCGGTGTCTCCATAGCAACTGTAAAAAAAGTAATTTACTGTATGAACCGAAATGGACATATGCTATCGCTGGTGGCGCCATCTATCCTAATCTATCACTAACATCTTTATATTTGAATCAAATTCATAGAGGTAAAATCCAGTGAATATTTCACTAAAGTGTGGAATAATATTCATATATATATATATATATATATATATATATATATATATATATATATATATATATATATATATATATATATATATATATATATATATATATTGCGCGTCTGTTTGTAACCACTAACCGGCCACACCGTTCGACCGATTGATCTCATTTGGAAAGTAGGTTGGTCTTGGTCACCATTGGTCTTATGGATATTGACCATCCCAATAGGAGACGTTGGTGTTATTTAGGCGACATTATTGCACAAAACCATTTTCTTGGGAAGTATATAAATTTGAATTGCAGGACAAGGTCTCCGGGTTGGCTAGTTTTGTATAAAATAGAAATGTCTGCTAGTGATAGCAACATAAATGAGGGGTTCTTAAACAAGCAGTGAACTTCAAATAAATATGAAGGTAAGTGTGGCTGGAGAAAAAATTGTATCTTTTATTATTTTTTTATTTTTTGTACTAATTAAATCACTATTTTTGTGCTTACTTCCGGCAATACTAACTTTCTAATCCTTAAAATCGTCCAGAAACTTATTGTTTCCAACCTATGTCGGCAAAAGGTTAAAATGTATAGTTTGGTACCATCGAATTTACGTACATAAGCATTTGATGACAGCTGACTATATGTTTGGGATTTATAAGTGAACATGTTTTTTTTTATATTTTACAATCAATATTCTATATTAATATGTTGTTAAATTGCAGTATCCTCTATTTTCACTGTTTTATAAAGTAGTTTCAAAGAAAAATACTTAAAAATGCTAAAAGTTGTTTTAAGCCTTTAAGGGACATAATACTAATTCGTTAATATGGTACGTTCTTTTCATGCGTGCAGCTCAAGACACGACAAAACCTTTAGTAGTATTTTCACAAACATTTATTGCTCAACCAACGACGTATATTACAGATTATTATATTAGAAGCGCATTTATCAATTATTTACGAATAATTGTTTTAGTAGCAATTGCCAAGGTACTGCTAAGGCGTAATTTGATTATGCAAGTATGACTACGACAAATTGGGTAAGTGATGTTTTTAACTTGATAAGTAAACTAAAAATATTAATTGTTTTTATTTTAGGACGAAAATTTTTTTGTCATTGTGGTAAATCGTATCGGCATACTCAATCTTTATATAATCATTCAAAATTTGAATGTGGAAAAGATCCAAATTTCGCTTGCCCGGGATGCCCTTACAAAGCTAAACGAAAACGTACTTTACGAGACCATGTAAAACGTTACCATCCATTTATCTCCTTGTAAAAAGTTGATCACCATTAAATGTATGTCCTTGTAAATAAATGTTTTGTTTGCTTTTCAGAGTGTTTTAATAGTCCTATTTAACATGTTCATCCTACAGAAAGCTAATGTTTAGTGGAAATTTATAATTACAGATTTTACTGTTTAATATTGTATTAATTATTTAAATAGTTTTACGATTCATTCGTTTTGGACATTTTATTTGGAACATTCAGATCATTATAAATGGTCAGCATTACATTTTAATGTTATTAATTTAACTTTAAGTTAACACAACTGTGAAATTTTTTGTATCGAATATAAACACTTTCACAATTTTCAATTGCTATTATCTTTTATAACAAAGTTGTGTTTATGAGAATAAATATTACTTTCACACTCTGAGTTGATTTTAAAATTTTAGGAGTATATTTTGTGCGAGACATTCCAATCACGCAAATGGGTATTTGCGACGAGAAATTTGTTGTATTTTATACGAAGCGTAACTTATGTTACGCCACTGACTTTTACGTATCATATAATACCGTTCACGTATTTAAGCCCATAATGAAAATGTTTTCCTATTCAGAGAATTATTACAAACATAAAATTAAATAAATATAAAATGTTATATACCCCTACGGTGACTTCTATCATACGCTATCATAATTTTATGTTAAAATGAAAGGCAGTTTATTAAAATTATTTTCTTTATTGAAGTGACTACCTATAGCAAAGCAATTTATTTGCAGAGGTCCCATTCTAAATACTAGTTTACTAGTGCAGCTTATTAATATTAATGGTTTTTAAAAATCTTCAAGGAACGTTAAAAAACTAATTCAATTTGGGGAAAAATACAACAGCTTAATAGATTATTGCGTTTAAAACAATTTGAAGGCACTACGTTGATCATAACTCCGATAGCTAATAGTGTTACGTAAATAAAAAAAAAACAAAGCCTATTTCATGTAAAATCTTTAATTAAATTTGACGTCACTATTTAAGAGCCTGCTGTACTTTCACCGAGATTATATTTCACATTAATATAGTTGAAATTATGACCGAATTCCGATATCGGATAAGCGCTTTTATTTAAGCACTACGGTCGAACATGCAACTTTGTCGTTTTATACGTTATATGACGAAAAAGAAATTGTGTGCACACATACACACGCTATATGAGAGAATTCCGTTATCTGATTAGCGCTTTTATTCAAGGACTACGGTCGACCGTTTTTCCAGATGTTATATAGCGAAGACGGAAAGAAAATTGTTGCGTATAACCCCGCGGGTAGTTCACTAAAACCTACACTGTACGTTAGAAAGTAGGTTCAATTTAAGTCCATTCGAATGTGCATCGGCATGTCTTACATAAATGGCAAATGCCGACTTAAAATCATTTACATAGCGGTACTTAACATTTTTTTTACTTATATCGTTTTTAAAATCTTACAAAATTAACTAAATTAAATTCAATAATTCTCATTGATTTAAAATATGCATAAATAAGTTCATTATGACGATATAATTAAGTTCCTAAAAGTACCTAAACAATTTCTGATCAGCCCGAATACCTATATAAAATATTAGTATACAATTTATATAAAATTGTTTTACCATCTAATCGCTTACGGTTTATTCCTTAATTCGGAACCTTCAAAAAGGATGCTTAAAATTAAAAAACTATGATATTTTTGCGTATCTGCGTTTTTTCGTTTTTACTTATTTTCGCATTTGTATGTCTTTGCGTTTGCGTATTTTGTGTTAGCGTGTTTTCGTGGTAGCGTTTTTTCGTTTGTGTGTTTTTGTGTTAGCGTGTTTGCGTGTTTTTTTGTGTTAGTGTGTTTTTCGCGTTTGCGTGTTTTCGCGCTCTCGCGCGCGCGCTGTGTGCGTGTGTGTGTGTGTGTGAGCATACGTGCGTGCGAGCGTGTGTGCTTACGTGCGAGCGTGCATGCGAGCTTGCGTGCGAGCTTGCGTGCGTGCGAGCGTGTATGCTTACGTGCGTGCGAGCGTGTTTACTTACGTGTGTGCGTGCATGCGTGTTTTTCGTTTGATCCTCGTGCTAAAGCAGTGCTAGTCGATTGTATGTATGTAGTTGTAGGCACTATTGTGTTGGCTAAAAGCTATAATTGGAAGCGTTGCTTGCTATACCCAGTCCATGGAGTTATGTTTAATTAGCTTTTTTTGACAGATGTATTTTATTTATGATGATAACTAACTAGCTAATGTGTTTTGCTGCTACACGTATCACAGTATTGAAGATTCTGTTTATGTGTTAGAAAACGTACTACAGTCTCGAAACAGAATGCAGATAAAAATTGAAGGAAGTGAATACGGTACAACTTCTGCGAACGAGCTGAAAAATTTGAAGTGTGTGCAGCATTTCCAGATCCGTGTTGAAACCAGTTAATTTAGGGCTAACCTCGTGTCCATGTAATAATGTCTGATAAACTATTAGGGTTATTAGCTACTTTTGATAGGTTATTACAAATATAATCGTTCAAGACGATGAGGAGATTGTATCTCAAAATATCTCGTTTAATCTTATGAGATGTGTATAGCTTTTCTTAAAAAAATACCTGCTAGGCTGTCTTATTCAAAAAATCTCATGCAAAAAAACATCAATAATCGTTAGCAATGTAGCTGTATCCGCTATTATGCTTACTTAATGTATCACTAGTATAGCTTTTTTGATATCGAGAGAAGAAGCAAGATTTCGAACGGTTATAGTATTTCCAGAGCTCTATCGAAATCAATTAAATTTAAGAATAATCCCATCTCTATGTAATAATAGACGTAGTATAAAAGTTACATATTTTAAATGTATTTAATGTGTAATCACTGTTTAATGAGTTTTTACGTAACCTGAAGATTCAATTATTTAATTTCCGCGTTAGCAAAATTTTTAAAATATTTGTGTTTTGAATGTAAATTTTTTGTAAGTACATGTTTGTTAAATACGAATTCAGGTTTTTCTGTATTACTTTCTAAATAGTTAATGACATGTATGTAATCGAGTGTTTATATTCAGCCATTCACAAAGCGTGTTTTAGTGAGACACGTTGTATAAAAAATTTCAGTTTAACATATGGTAGCGTTGAAGGAAAAACTTCTAAAGGTAAGCGTATTATTTTTAATATATGTTTTTTACCTGATATTGCTAACAAAAATGCCGATAAAGATTTTTTAAATGTATTATTACACAGGTTAACGTCATAAGATCAGCTCTACAAAATAGTAGGTACGCACGGATTTTAAACTTATAGTTATTGTTAATTCACGTATATAATAATAAACCATTAAAACCTTTTGCCTTTTATTTCCGTTATATCAACTTGATATTCTTAAAAACATGTTAATTTTAATTTAACTCTATGTTATATATAAGTAATTATTACTTTTTAATGGGTTTTACAACTGTTAATGAACACGTTACAATGAAATAGTTTTGTGTGTATGTAATTAAACATGCAAATAAATCAGATATAATGTTCCTAATGTATAGGTCGTGACTGTTTAGAGGACCTGCCTATACATAAAGCATCATTGCATTAGGAACATCATATCTGATTTATTTGCATATTTAATTACACTTTAATGCATTCAGTTTGAACTGTAATCAGGTTTCCGCAAACTGTAAGACATAATTTCGGTTGATTGATTGAGTTTTATCTGATGGTCGAACGTGATTTGTTTGAGATTGATTAATTAATTGATTTATTTGTGCGTGTGTGAGAAAGAGAGAGGGGGAGGAAGAAACAGCATAGAGCAGGAGAGAGGTGTGCATTATCAGCTTCTATTATGGAAAATGTTCATTAGTCTATACGCCCCCTAGATGGCGCTAAAATCAATTTTTACTCAAAGGGGCCAGGGCGCAGACCCTGATACAAGTCCTGCCTTACAAGAACCTCCTTATTATAATACAATTTTGTATGACGGATCGAAGGCCTACAGCTGTAAGCTTAAGTTAGAACAACATACAATTGCACCAAGGGGGCCACGATAGGGGCTAAGCTCTACACTTATCTTATAAGGTTGCGAAGCCCTACACGTGTCGCACAAGAACCTCCTTATTAGAAATACAACGTTTAGGTAAAAGATCATCCAATAGCATTTGGCCATTTTAAAGCAATAGGACCGATAATTTTAATAATAATATCTTATTAATTATGCAATTTCCAACATTGTATGTGTGTGCATTTGCCTAACCTCCAGGGGTACTGCTATTAATATAGTCAGAAGGACCTTAATACCATCAAAAATAACCCTAAGACCAGCTCCAAGTCCAAGACCTAGGTCCAGATCCAGCCCCCAGCACCAAAACCAGTCCCTCACGTGAGCATGTGCAAAAAAGGCTCTAATTAGAGTTGACCTCGAAAAGAAACCATGAGGGTTGAAAATACGCATCCTATACGTGAGCTGTCATAAAATAGGGGTGAAAAAACACGCCCTACACGTGGGTGTGTAAAAATAGGGTGAAAATACACGTCCTATACGTAAGCGAGTAAAATAATTAATTAATAAAAATAAATAAAGATCATCATCATCTTAAAACTATCAGATTAAGAATTTCCCTCAGGTTTAAAATAATTAATTAATAAAATAATTAAAGATCATCACCATCTTAAAAGCTATCAGATTAAGAATTTCCCTAGGAAAAAATTAATTAATTAATACAAATAATTAAAGATCATCATCATCTTATAAACTATCAGGTTGAGAATTTCCCTAGGATAATTAATTAATAAAAATAATTAAAGATCATCATCTTATATTAATAAAAATAATTAAAAGATCACCATCTCAAAATAAGGGTAAAAAATACGGTCAATACGTCAAGCGTATAAAAAATAGGGTTGAAAACGGTCTCACACGTGGATGTGTAAAAAAGTGACGTCAAAATGATGCGTCCTACACGTAAGCAGTAATGAAATGTGGAAAATGAACGTTACGTGTGACAATGTCGAAACTCAACTGCGACATACGTATTTAATTACGAAATCTGAAATTCAAATTCATTTGGAAGATAATATATAAAATAATATTTTGTTAGCGCATCTTAATATTTTAAAGGTGGTTAACTTTTATTATACCTAGTGACAGTTAAATTAATATTTATTTTTATAATATTGTACATATATAGCAAACATACCAGAAAAATGTTTATGGGACTACATTTCACTAGTTTATTTGGATAATAATTAATTGGATACCAATTAAACTCACTAAGTTTAGTGGTTCATACTTTAACGTATGTTATCAATTTAAAGTGGATTTTTCGAATCGTATACTGAGAGTTGACTAGTTTATTTATTGAGTGCGTATTTATTATTATTTTTTGTAATCAGAAATTGATAACATCTTAAGTCTATGTAAATTTACCGAAAAGCTCAGATCAAAGTGGCGCAAGTGACGATATTTATTGATCGTAACTTGCATTTTATCATAAGGGAAGGTACTGTGTTGCAACGGACTATCTGCTTATTTTATAGGCCTATCGCGGTTTGATTCGTATAACAACTGTTCAATTGAATCTCATGTGATAAATTTACTAACGCATGTTGGCTTCTTAGGTGGATCCAATTGTATACTTCTTTTACGTTTTTAGTCTCTTAGCCATTGTTCTACCTATAGTTTCAACATATAATTAACCACCAGAACACGGTATGTAATAAATGCCATGTGTATTGAAATCGTCAACTTTATCTTTAACAGACTTCAAGGAAAGTTTAGTTTTATTGTTAGTAGTAATATAAATAATATATACGCTAAAACTCATCCAATATAATCTGTGACTCCATCTGTTATAGGTAATAAAGCATGACTAACAGGACTGTTCTTTTTTTATGAACTTTATAATTTTTTAAACATCAATGTAAGAATTCCATGTGTTAATAATGCTGTTTTAATGTTTTTTAGGCCTTCTTGCAGGTATTGTGGTTTACCTATTCGTCTTGCTGTATTCACTAAGGTTTTGATTATTGCATGTTTTTGCTTTGGATGGTGGTTTGCATTTTTTTTGCAAGCAACGATCGGTATGTATGGACATATGATATTCTGTAAATTGAAGTTGATTATTCTGTGTATGTATAATTTGAACAGTTAAACAAGTAATTTACTTTTGCGAATTAAATACGAAAAATGGACTCAATGCTTTAAACGATTGTTTGGATTATATACGTCGATCGAAAACACCCGGATAAAAGGGTGTTCGAAAAGTAGTTGCAAAAGTTTCGTGTTACAGGAAATGTTACTGAATCATAATAAAGCAAGGTCTGCAACTGGTAGTGAAGGAAAAGAGTTCCGTACCTTAGTATTGGTAATCGAAAATCCTAATAAAGCTCAAGAATAACTACTGATGAGAATGGCATTCACCCATTCCATACCGAGCTTCATAAACATTTCTACGATGCATTGATTTTTGCTCTTGGGCTCTAGAGCGAGTTGAAGAGGAAGCAGATTTTTTCAACTTCAGTTTGTTCACCAACGAATCAATTTTGTCATAATAATGGTCTAGTAAATCGACGTAACTTCCATTATTATGATACAGAACACCGTCACTTAAATAGAACACGTGATCATCAGAATCGGTGCACTTTAAATGTGTGTGGTGGAATAGTTGGTGATTACGTGATAGGGATGGACACCTGAATGGTATAACATGTTTACGGTTCTTGGAAAAAGACTTTTGTGTTCGTCTTGAGAACATCTCTCTAAATACTAGAAGAAGAGTGTGGCTTCAATTAGACGGTGCTCATTTCCACCGTCAAATACAGTCAGAAATTTTCTTAGTGGAAGTTTGCAAACAAATGGATAGGAAGAAGTGGTCTACGTAACAGGCCAGATAGATCCCCGGATTTTATCGTCATAGATTTCTTTTTATGGGGATTCGTTAAGAATGTTGTATAGAAAAGTTCTCCTACTACTGCAGATGATATGAAGATGAGAATTACAAATGCGTTCGCATCAATTACACCAAACATACTACAGAATGTTAGAAGATCATTTGAAGAGAGAATCAGGCTTTGTATCCAAGAAAACGGAGGCTATGTGGAACATTTACCATAATATCTTTGTGTTTGTCTTTCAGTTTTGTAGTTTTAGATCAAAACATGCTTTTTTACTTATTACGCTAAATTACTTAGAAAGATTTTATTCGCACAGTTAAGTTGCATTTATAATTTATTGCCAATAAGAAAATTACGAAAGCCATTTCGATTAAATGTTCACTATGAAAATCTCGGTTTATATCACAAATACAAGTATTTGTAATATTTGTAAAACACATACTTAAGTTTACCAATTTTAATCCAATATGGCTTCTGAAGGGCACACACACGTTTGTTTAGATGTAGATTCGTGTTAAAAAAACATTTAAAAAACTATTGATTTAACGCAATAGTTTGTTTTTTTGGTAAAAATCTGCTTAATTTTTCACCGTCTTTTTGTTGTGCAATTGGTTGTAGTAGCAGAAGTAGAAGAACAATGAACGTCTTTTTAAGAATTTCTACTCCACGTCGTTTTGTTATTGGTGTTGACCTTTTAATTATTAGTTTTTAAGCTGAAGAAACATAACGTTACAGTTCACAGTTCGTGAAAACTGTACACAGATTTCTTATTTTCCATGATGTTATTGATTGCGTTCAATTGGTTTTTGACTTGAAATTTCGTTTTCGAAGACAAAAAACCAAAGGTTTCCAGATACAAGGAATCTCAGTAAAAGATAGAATCATGTCAACGCTCTCTGGTATGGGATATACTTTCATGTTTTGTTAGGCCTGACATCGAATTAGGTTGATTTTAAAAAATATAAAATTTTAATAGAAACAATATTTAACTAAAACATTTAAATAACTTCGAAAGTATTAGGTTTAGGTATAAGGAAGCCTGATATCGATTGAAAGACAGTTAAGTAATCAATTGTCTAACGGAAGAAAATATTGGGCCATTGAAAGACAATTCAATATGCAATAGTTTAACTGTAGAAAATACAGGGCGATCCATTTAAATAAAGCACGTTTTTTAAGTTGGAAGTTAAAATTGAGCTTTAAATATCTGACACCCTGTATAATATTGATTTTTTTTTCTTATAGCTCTTATCCGATTATGTTGGTGGTCCAAATTTTATTAGATTTGATCTACAGGTTACGTAATTATTCAACTTTTGCAAAACCTCTGTATTTTTCAAAAAAAGTGAAATATTTCACAAATTGTAAGATCTAGGTATAGGAAACTCTGAATAAACATTAATTGGAATTGACTGTAGAATTCAAATTTGATAAAAAATTGGATTCCCATTTAAAAAAATATAATTATATATATATATATATATATATATATATATATATAATAACTGAATTTTTATTTAAAATTAACTTTTAAAGTACATACAGCAAACGATTAACTCGAGTGGGACTTGAACCCACGGCCACCACTTTGCTAGAGTGGGGTTCTTCCAACTGAGCTATCGAGAAGGCAAGTCACAATGGATTCAAACTTAAACTGTATATACTTCCCTACTTACGATGTATTACAATTTTTATACATAATGAAGGATCACAGTCAATACATCGTAACTAGAGAAGTACATACAGTTTAAGTTTGAATCGATTGTGACTTGCCTCCTCGATAGCTCAGTCCCACTCGTGTTGATCTTTTGCTGTATGTAATTTAAAAGTTAATTTTAAATAAAAATGCAGTTAATGATTATTATATTGAACTGCTGTTCGTTCGATAAAAAAACAGTTCCTGTAAGTATGTATACCAATTTTCAGACACCTAGGTTAAATTTGATTTTGTGGCAATTTTTCACCAATATCAGCCTCTTGTCACAATAAGAGCAAAAAATAACGGATGCTGGTCTATTTGTTAATGAAATATTTAGCTGATGGTAATAAATTCATTTAAATTTATCGATCAAATTATTAGTTTTTAAGGAAAAATAAAATTTGGTTGTAAAAAATTAACTTCAGTGATTCAAAGTTTGAATAACTCCCACTGATAGTTAATTTTCTAAACCCACTTTTTTAATGCAAAACGTAAAATGTTATCAGAAGTCATAAAGGGCACTAAAATGTTTACAAGTAGGCTATGAAAAACAAAAGTTTATGTATTGGATTACTCAGTGGCTCGGTGGCAAAGGTGTCAGACATAAGTGAAAAATTACACGTTCAAATCCTTGGGTATTCAAGTACTTGAGAAAAATCATAGACTCAAGTGCGAAAACAACTCTTCTCAGGACTAAGCCTGATGACGAAAGAGACTTTGCTACAGTAACGCAGCTCGCTAAAAATGAAAACTGTCGAAATAGACCGATCGATTTAAGCAAAATGTAGTAACTGCTTCCAGAAGGTTAGACTACCTCATACTCTTTATATTCATGCAAAGTACCAAGTTTCAAAATTTCAATGTCCCTCGTTACCTTACGAATTTAAATGTAGAAAGCTTGTATTGACAGATGTGATTGTATCATAAGTAAATTACGTATTTACATTATTATGAATAAAGCTCTGGAAGTATGCACCGAAAAAACTCTAAAATATGCATGCAAATATGCACCAAAAATATGCTTTTATGCATTTTAGAATAAAACAACGAAATAAATACTTATTTTACTTTATACTTATATATTATTTATTGTAAGAACTACATATACAAAAAATACACAAAAAATAAGTATAACTAACTATTTTATTTATTTATTACTACTACTTTCAATAACAAAGTTGAATATGTAGGTACATATTTAAATTCTTGAATCTCAATAGTTAATTTATTAATTATTTGGTTATGAAAAAAAAAACAATTTTGAAGTTTAGAACTTTAAAAAGTTTGGATTGTAAGTTTTTATTATAAACATTTTAATTTCACTTTTTATTAAATAGTTTAATTTGTTGATTGAAAATATGGGAATTTAAAATATATTTTTGAAAAGTAAAACAATTAGACATAATAAGACTTACCTTTTTGTTGCAAACTGTGCAAAAAATATGGTTGTCATCAATGATTTTAAAATCGGTTTTATTATTAGTCCACATCTTGAGAAGAATAGATTTATTGGCACTTTGTTTTGGCATTTTCACACACTTCTGATAAACACTTCAGTGAAGAAAATTGGAATAAAACTAAATAAAGTAAATTTAAATGGAGCTGGCAGCAAATGATTTTATTGGCTAAAATCAAGGACGATTTTAATAATACAAATTACGAAAGTTTCTTTATTAAGCCTCCGGCAACAACCCATAATATTACTTTTACGGCGGCATCCGGCTTGTCGCTTATCAGGATGTACTTACTTTATCTGCTCACAAAAAGTTAATACAATTAAAATTTTTTTGCGATTTCATTCAGAAAATCGGTCAAAATATGCACTTTTAATAAATGCATATGCATATGCATTTATAAATTATATGCACTTTATATGCATTTTGCATATTTTCCGATCTCTAATTATTAACGACTCCTATCTGTAACGGAGTTAAATAAATTAACATTGTGTCTTTTAGTAATTACTTAAGTGAAGATCTGTATCTTTCTTTTAAAATAAATATTTCATTTAATAAGGTATTATGTATCTTTTCGGCTTATTAATTATGTTTGTTTTAGATGGACAATATAAATGCCAGAATTGCAGTAAGGTGTACTTGAAGTGGAATTCTTTAAAACGTCACATTCGAAGGGAATGCAATCAAATCGGAAAATTTCTTTGTCCAATTTGCAACAGAAAATTTAAATACAATTACTCATTAAAACGCCATGAATTGGTAGTACACAATAAGCAAAGGCGATCTACTTTACCATAATTGCACCTCACAAATTAATATATTTACGCGTTTTGATTGGTAGACATTAGTCAGTTATTGTAATATATGCACTTATTAATGTGGGTCAGAGTTACCTGTTCACTAGTCCGGAAACAGTTATTATGAATACATGCAAATACAGTTTCTGAACATGTAATTGTTTTGTAGATGGAATTTTTTATTAAAATAAAAAATTTATTCATATTATTTATTACTTTGTAAAATTTTAGTTTTAAATAACCCCCCTTTATAACGAATATTAAATATGTTAAAATATAAAAATGTTGAATTCTTTGATAGCTTACCCTAATTCCCATAGGTATACTTACAAATTAATTGAACATCCGGGATTGCAATTGTAATTTACGTGTTTGGAGTGTAAAATAATGTTTATTGCCATGAAATTAGTGGTCGGTTGGATATCAAACGCTCATTACTGTAAACATAAAGTTAAAATGTTAATTAAAACAAAATTTCAGATAATAGCAAAGTAACCGTGTAGTTTATGATCTGATTACAATAGCAAATTACATAAATTATTTTTTTATTTTAATTGGGTTAGTTTTCCGTTTGTTCAGTCATTCAAAAACAACTATAGCCACATCGGAAGTAAATGCGGTTCTTAGCTAATGACGCGCGCTTTATGTCGACTAAACAGGTACATAAATGACTATTATTTATTGCCAATTAGGTATATTTATTTGAGAAAAAGAAAGGAAAAGTTTGTCATTTACTAGGCTTAACACACAGAATAATTGCAATTACCTAACTAACTTAGTAAGTCCATTACTATTACTTGAGTCTCTTCTAAATTATTCAGCAAATGTTCAGTTATCCTTTTTTAAGCTGGTCTATTGTTGCGTGCAAAATAATCTTCTTTCTAAAACTTTGATACCAGTAAAAATCCAAGCAATGCGTAGAAATTTTGCAAACGATCTATCCTGTATTTCCATAAATCATTCACACTCTTAACCGTTTCAATTTGCCATAACTTAATAGGACTTACTTTTGAATAGAGCCTTACTACATTTATACATGCATGTGTTTTTCTAGTCCTAGATGCGGTTATCGTGGCTTGGATTGCTTAAGACATTGGAATATCGTTACTTCTATTTTTTGTGGTGTCGCATTTCCGACGGAGATACCAAGTTGGACCCGGGTCATCTTTACATTCTCCTCACTTGTCATCATGAGTAGGGGGGGGTAGGGGTCGTTGTTTCTTAAATAACAAAAGTATTTGAATAGTACGTTCTTATAGCTCTGAAAAGACGTCGTTCTTGTAAATCTCTACGGGGATAGTCCGTAGAACCATGACAAACGTACCTTCCCTGACCGGGACCTGATAGGTGTGACACGGAGTACTATATTGTATCGATTAGCTCGTCTCAGTTCTTAGTTGAGGCACACTGTATTTAGAATCTCTCCCTCGGATCAAGGCAATTCCTCTTCGGTTCAGTTATCCTACAATTCAATAAGACACTCTTCCTAGTAAACGGGAAGTCTTAGCAGGCTGGTGCCGTGGGTGGGTGACTAATTAGCTTCTTTTGCAACACAGAAATCATCGTGAGCAAAGATATATATATATATATATATATATATATATATATATATATATATATATTTCGGTTAAAATTTTAACCTTCATCAGAAAACGTCTACAAATGGAGTTAAAAAGATATTGGTGTAACTAATTATAAAACATATATGAACTTACAATTAAATGGAAAATTACTGGTGTATAAATTAATTTATTGACGTGACATAATGGGATGATAAGGTGATTGCACATGCGAACGCGCTCGCGCACGCGCACGCCCACGAGTACGCGCACTCGCACTCGCACGCGCGCACTTCACACACACACACACACACGCGCACGCGCGTGTCTACGTAAGTTGGTTACATATAGGAAACTCTATTTATTATAAGTTTTATCAAAAAAATGTATTCTTTATAAAAAGTTCTGCATGTCCTAAAACCCAAAATTCAACCATCAGATATTAAATTTGTTCAGTCGTATACGAGGTTGTCAAAAAAATGATTTTTGAGCAAGTCAGGTACCTCCATTTTTGATCATATCGAAAATTTTTATTAAGAAAAGATATTAAGGATTAAAAATAATTTTCAAATATTCAGTACTGTTTATTTACAATAAGATACTTGTTAGTGTACGTCAAACGTAATACCTTGTTAATGTTTTGATATTGTTGTAAAGTTTTATTTTTGAAAGTATTTGTTTATGAAAAGGTAGAAATGCCAGCAACATTAAGTATGGAAGATAAAATCGAGATTGTTTTAATAGTGGGTGATCAGTATAAACATTTCAAGAAGCTGGAGAAATATTTAATGTCCGTCATCTAGATAAAAATATTCATTATACAACAATAAGAATAATATTCAATAAATTTAGGACTTATGGAGATGTACATAATACATTTAGTAAAAAAAAAACGTCAAAACAATGTAGATAATAATGACATTGCATTAGAAGTAATGCTATCCTTTACGAAAAAGGGTATCTTTAATGATAAATGGCATAAAAAAAGATACAATTGCAAGGATTCTAAAATTCCACCCGTACAAACCGCATTTTATTCATACGCTAAGACTAGGAGATTTTAAAAAACGATTTGAATTCTGTTATGACATTCAGGGAAAATAACCGATTTATGTCGACAAGACATATTATTATTTTTTCAGATAAAGCTACATTCTCATCAAATGGGACAGTTTCTAGCCAATCTGCCGTTGGTGGATGATATAAATCTAAACTTTACATTGAAATCTCGGGACCAGTATTCATTCAAAACAAACGTTCGGTGCGGATTTTATAAAAATCAAATAATTGGACCTTTCTTTTTTCGAGAAACCTTGAATGCGGATCGTTATTTATGCTTTTTAAACGATAAAATACGTCATTTTCTTACAACATTCCCCTAATTGAACGTCAGCAGGTATGGTTCCAACGGGATGGTGCCCTATGTCACAGCAGGTTAGATGATTTTTTTGTGGAGGGATTACTTAAAGCAAAGATGTATTTCAAGATATTGACTAATTAGTGAGAGTAATTACAAAGGAGGTTCGTGGTATGACTCCTCGTATGTTTATGAACGTCTTAAAAGAATTTGTTAATAGAACTGTTAAATGTATGAAAAGAAATGAAGGATATGTGGAAGCATTATTAAATTGATAATAAAAATTTTTAATTAGTATTTATTACAACATAATAAATTATACAATTTATTATGCGTTTAACTGCATAGCTAAAATATTACAAATTAGTGATTAAGCATTTGAAAGGTCATCAGCCTTCAATAAAAATGAAGATATGTTTGTTTTGATAATAGTAGATTTCTAAATAAAGGTTTATTAATATTAATTTTATCAAATTTATAAATTATTATAAGTAATGCATTAATGTTAAAACTTTAACTTTCAATGTTATCGCAGAGAAAATGGAAAAAAAATTGTTTATGTAAATAAACAATATTGAATATTCGAAAATTATTTTTAATCCTAAATATCTTTTCTTAATCAACATTTTCGATATGGTCAAAATTGAAGGTACTTTACTCTTGATTTTTTGATAAACCTCGTATACAACTGATACAATTTAATATCTGATGGTTGAATTTTAGATTTTAGGACATGTAGAACTTTTTATAAAGAATACATCTAAATGATTTATAGTACAAAAAATATTCAAATGTAGCAATAAAATGGTTGCTAGACAGCACCTTCTAAAAATATTTTCACAAATACGTTTACACATAAGTCCATGATAAGACAAATTTATATATTTTTAATGGAACACCTTATATATTATTCCAGTTTTGAATTCTCCTCGCTTCGTAAATTACCTCAACAAAATCTCAGCATCTTATTCCAAGTGTTTTCAAAGATGACAAATTCTTTGTCTGGATGGACACGTGTTGATCACTCTGTATTTTTCAAGAACAAACGAAATTAATTATTATTAGTAGCAGGATATTTTATTTATATGGTCTATTTTATTTTTATACTGACCGCTACAGAAAATACCGGAAGTCGTATACAGTATGGTCCAAGACGAGAATCGTAGATTTCCTCGAAATTTTCAAATGGAACACCCTATATTATTTATCGGCATGGGAACCCTTACCTGCTACTCTACCAATTTTATTAAGTATTCCCTATACCGAAACGCACTCGTTTTTTAGTTAAATTCTCCTTTTTTCTAAACTACCCGTTATTAATCAAAACTAGGCGTAAAAGTTATATCTTCTAAAGGGAACACCTGTATATTGGCAATAATGCAAATTCAAGAACAAAACAATCGCTAAGTGATGTATCATCGTTAGAATTTATTTACAAGTCTGATATTTAAACCTCAAACCTGATCAAACGAAGCGGCCGTCTAGTGTTAGGTATGTTATGCTATCTAAATGAGGATAGTCTGGATGAGGTACGTGTTGCATCATGCGGGCAGGTAAAAAAAATGAAACTACTCAAATTAAAATCAACGAACTTCGCGCACCGGTGGTTCAGCCCGTTAATCTAGTATTTTAGGAAAGAACCACCAATAAAACCCACTTTATTCATAAATAAGCAATTGCACAAGTACATTAATAAATCAAATAACACAAAAAAAAACAATGAAAGGGTTAAAATATAACAAAACACCATTAAATCAGGTTAAAGTGCATACAAATTTATAATATTAAGAGAAATGTATAAAAAGCAGTTTAGTTACACAGAAACACAATAAAAAAACCAGATATAGTCACACTCACAATTGGGTCATAAATAATCAAAACAAAAATCATAATAAAAATCGTAACACCAAACATGTGGCCCTTTTTAAAAACCAATCATGCCGGTCCTTAAGTAAATAAGCACATAAAATAATAAATCAAGTAACGGTACATATAAAATACAACACTAAAATTGCACAGGTAATAAGGTAAATGCGAGGATCAAAGGAAAACAGACAAGGAATTTAAAAATTACGCAATTGTTTAGTGACAACTAAAGCACAAAATACATAAGTCACATTGTAATAAAGCACATACAAAAGAGAAATCAGCTCACTGGCAAATAATTCAACTTCAACAAACTGAAATAAAAACTCATTAAAACAAAGCCTTACAAGGGTACGTTATAAATAGATCACTAACATCGTGACCGATATGTAAGTTTGAGTGCGTTAGAAACATACCATGCCTCTCTCTCTCCGGTTACACATCCACCTATACAACAAATAAAAACAATAAAAATAAAATTCGAGGTGTTTAATGGTCTGGCTTGGGAGTGTGTACCAACAGGCAATTGGCTTTTACAGTTAATAACCTGCGGCATCCTATACCTATTCACCAGCCACCTTTATACCATTATAAATATAAACAACAATCAACAATGCTAATTCGCACAAATACCAAAGGGAGAGGGCCCTGTACTGTCCTTTTATTTTAGCAGATTTCAGCTTAACGAATAAGATCACTAGAATAAATATTCCCTTAATTGATCACAGGCACCAATCGTTAATAGACGCGGTTTTACCCCGGAAGAAAAGACAACTTAGTCTTGGCGAATTCAAAAGAAAAATGTACACGCATGAATTATTTTAAAGACAAACTGTTTACAATGAAGGGATTTAATTAACCCAAAAATCGATCTGGCTCGATTGACAAGCTCACTGTAACTGCCTTCCCCGATCCAAACATAACTATATCTACTCCTGAAGAACCACCCCCGTTTTTCAAAAGTAATAAAAAAACAAGAAACACTAATTTATCTTGGAATAGTTTCGTAGTAATTATTGCTCGACGTCTTAATTTTAAAAATATGCATTCGTCTGTAACAACCTTATATTTACGGGTCTCGAGTTTCCCAGTAAAAAGATATCTTTTCATCGTGGCCCGTCTCGCCACAATTAATCATTAGACCAATGACATTTTTAGATCAAGAGCGCGCATAAGAGAAATTCTAATGATTTGTTATGCCCCTTCAGTAAAGCATTTTTAAGCGTGCACCTACCACTCACCCCCTAACATGTGTTTACATACATATTAGTTACAAACAATCCTACATTCCTTAGATAAAAATATATAAATAAAAATATTTTGAAAAAATCAGTAAATTACGACGTATTATCAAGATATTAAAAATCCACAAATTATCTTTTCTATCGTGGTAACAATGGCGATTTGACAAACGTTTATTACAATAATAAAATTTTCGCGGTCCGCTACCTACATAATTATATACTGATATGTTTCAAAGTTTCAGAGATATTCATCAAAAGCTGTTATTAGACATAGCAAACTTATGGATAGTTTTATTTCAATTGTGACATCGTTAACGTATGTATAAATAAAGTTTTTGATATCATATGAAAATGTAAACTTTCACTATTATCACCCATAATAAAATATTTATCTTTTTTGGGTTTTTAATGGTGTATTTTAAATTATACAATCTAAACGTTTCTATAAATTGTTAAAGATGTTCAAAACAATTTTGTCAAAGTTGAAAAATTAAAACATAAACATCAGCCTGCTGTTAATATTACAGTTTGACAAAAGTTATTAATTCTATGGTTGGGTTTTTACGTTTCTCAAACTGTTATATTAATAGCAGGTTGATGTATATGTTTTAATTTTTCCGCTTTGACAAAATTGTTTTCAACATCTTTAACAATTTTAATAGATACTACTACTGACGAAGATAACTGAAAGTGTTATCGAAACGTTTAGATTGTATAATTTAAAATACACCATTAAAAAACCCAAAAAAGATAAGTATTTTATTTTTTATATCAATTTAGTTAGCGTTTCAAAATTTTTTAATTAAAATCTACGTTGGATATGTATTCAGTTTCCGGGGTTTTGCAAAGACCTTGCTACTCTTCTTAACATGTCGGTCGTAATACTCCCAAACGCTTATTCCTTATTCTTTGTTATGTAGCCGTAAACTGCCTTTGTAACTTAAGTTTAACCTTATTTGCTAGGATCTAGTTCAAATTGGTTTTTATACAATAAAAAGTAAGTTGTTCGTTTATTGGGATTGATCATTGATTACCAGGTTCATCTACACTGAACAATGAACTCAAAAGGGTTTTATACATATATTATACCTATTATACAAGGTATCCGCGGTGTAACTACGAAGAATTCGTATGCGTATTCTGTGAACAATTTTAAGCAAAAATGATTATGTGCAATTTTTACAAACTCCTATCCCCTAAGGAGATATGGGCGATTGAAGAAAAATGTAAAAGTAAGTAAAGAGAATACTCTCAACAGCAGCTTAAGTCTTAAAATTATCATAAAACAAAACTTTTAATAACAATTTTCATTAACAAATAAACAAGAACAGAACATAGCACAAAAATGCACATAAAATAACGAGGTGACAAATAAAAATGGTTACAGTTGTTCAAAATGAGATCCACCAAACTATACACATAATGCCACACGCCTTCGCAGTTTTCTATTCGATTCGATATTTACGAAATTGTCACGAATGTTGGTAAATGCATCAGAAATTCGTTCAGTCAATTCTTCTCATGAGGATGGTTTACTCCGCCCGTACACTAACGACTTAACATAGCCCCACAGATAAAAGTCTAAAGGTGTGAGATCTGGTGATCTGGGCGGCCAGTGTACAGGTCCGTTTCTACGAATCCATCGGTTGGGAAATTTTCTGTTTACAAACTCCATTACAACACGCCCACAGTGTGCAGGAGTCCCATCTTGCAAATACCACATGTTTTGACGTACAATTAAGAGAACATCTTCAAGCAATGCTGCTAAATCTTCTTCCAAGAATTGTTTGTACATTTCGGAGTTTAAGTGTCCATTAAGAATGTGGTCCAATGAGACTGCGATGTAGAAATCCGGTAACAGTAATTTCCTTAAGATTTTCATCTGACCAAACGTGCTCATTCTAACTATTGTTCACTCCATCCTGAGAATATCATCATATGTGATCATCCATTCACAAAACCGAACTCTTGGAGCCAAATCGCCGGGAAGATGCTGAACGGGTTGAAGGTGATACGGATGCATTCCATTTTCGTGAAGAATTTTCAAAATCGTGGTCCTGCTTCTACCAGTGGCTGCTTTTATTCGTCTAATGGTCGTTCGGCTGTCGATTTCGACTTCCCTCAGCACCTCTTCTGCAAACACATGCCGTGGGGACTCTCAATCACTTCGATGCGTAAGAACACTTCCTGTTTCTCGAAGGCAGTGAAAAGTCCGGGCTATCGTTTTGTCAGTAGGAGCACGACGATTTGGAGAACGATTTTTGTATTCTGCTGCTGCTGCATAACAATTACCGTTAAACAAGCCGTACAGGAATACCATATCACTGTATTCCTCATTTGAAAATTGATAAGGAATGATTTAATTGTAATTAAATTAATTATAATTGATACAAAGCAGATGATAAATTGCATTTACATTCAAATAATGTTTGATAGAAATGACATGAAACGTCAAATAATACACATTTTCTCAGTTTATTGTGGTAATACTTGCTGGGCAACCAAAATTGCTCTTACGTTTTTTACAGGGGTTATAGTATTGGACAGGTGTTTGTGAAGATACGATAGCAAGGGGAACAATTTCTATGTACCTGCTTTCCGGTCAAAGAAAATCAATACTTTTAAAGGGACTGCTTTATGTTTTATACTTCATAAAAGAATTCGTATTTTACATTGTATAATTGCAACTCTGGTCTCATTTTTACGAATGAGATTTAAAATGAAATTAACTAGTATTTACATGGGCTTTCTTAACGAACCGTTTATTTACAGTATAATGTTAATTATTGGGATTGAGATATATTCTAATTACATATAGTAATTAGTGCAGAGTTTAATGAAAACAGAATTGGTGTTAATTATTAAACTGTATGAAAGTAAGTATGGCGGCGTTAATAAACAGAATACGGTATTCAAACCTTCAGGAACGCGTAGTTTATCAGGTACTGGATAAACCAAACGTTTTACAGGGACAGTATTGTTGAAGAAAGATTACTTCAATAATTCTAGGTTATCGCGACTTGCGATCTGGATCCGATACAGGTTCAGGATTTCCGATAAGAAGTAAAGTTTTCTCCTGGCCTGGGGACGGCGTAAGACCTTTAAATCTTCGGGACCTTTCGGTATTCAGGACTGTTAAATAAACAGGCTGATAGGATAACGGAACTTTTACGTGCGTCGTCATTTAACAAAGGTGTTAAATCAGGATTTATGCTATCCTCTGGATATCTCACAATGAGTGAGCGTGTAGGAAAGCGGTTTCAGGACTTCTACTAAGAAGTCAGCTTCAAAGGAAACTTATTTTAAACTGGTAATTACATTAGGTGAGATTGAAATGTAATACTCACTGTAATGTTTTTGTAATTTACGTAGCTGGATGACCGAAGTATTGTCTAATTGGGAGCGGCTTGTCGCTTTTGATCTACAGGATTCCTGCACGTCGGTTTTTAATTTGCCGGTGAAGGCGTGTTTGTGTGCGTTTGTGTAAAATAGGTGTAGAATATCAATTAAAAGATTTTGGGCTTATACCCGTTGGGCTGTTTAATTGACACCCCGGAGATTTTGTTCAATGGAGCAAGTAAAAGACTACGTCTGGAATATTCCCGGGGTTAGCGTCGTTTACTGGCGTGAGTGTACGGTTGTGTAATTAACTTGCATGCAGGCTACCACCAATTTAAGCAGCAGTAAACCCTGGTGTATTGAAATATGTTCAGGCGGGCTGAGTCGAGTTAACGCAACGGAGAATGCGGATTAACAGCCTGGGCCGTCAAAGGAGACACATGGTGATTAGCCCAGGACTGCGCCCAGTGCGGAAGGAATGAGAGTGAGAAACAACGCATCTCGCAGTTTTATTAAAATCGTTCGAAGGCGCGAACGGCTCCTGGACGTAATTCTAATTCAAAGATTGGTTGTTAGACTGGAGGGTACTATGACGTAGAAAACTCTTAACGTTTTTGAAACAATGTCCGAGGGGATATATATTCATTATTTGATGATTTTGGAATTTAATTAAAACAGATTAATTAAGAAATAATTAAAAAAAAGAGTTTATTTGGCATTCCCGTAGTGTAAAAATCATATCTACGAGCTCATTTTTCTGGTACTTTTATCAGAAAAAACTACTTAAATAAATTAAAAAATAATTGTAACACAAATAAATAATAATATTTAGCAATACGTAAGTAACAATGTGCAAAACTTATAGTTGTTACGTAAATTGAAACGTTTATTTATCCGACAGTTACCACACATTTTTTTCATGGCTAGCTATTAGATACCTTATCTTATTTTTCCCAAGAAAGTGTAACAGTAGTTTTTTTCGTACCTTAGTTTACACTTCATGTCTAACGTATTTTAACGCAGTAGAAAAGCGTATTAAGAAAAAGATTGTCCGATTATAAAAAATATCATTTAAATGTGTTGTAAGTGGTATTACTAATATTAGAAATCTATGTCTAATAACAGCTTTTGATGAATACCTCTGAAACTTTGAAGCATATCAGTATAATTACAAATATAATAGATGTTGCGTACTTTATTCCGCACCCAATAGGAATAAAATATACAGGTGTTCCCTTTAAGAGATATAACTTTTACGCCTAGTTTTCATTAATAACGGGTAGTTTCGAAAAAGAATTTAACTAAATTTAACTAAAAACGAGTACGTTTGGGTATAGGGAATACTTAATAAAATTGGTAGAGTTGCAAGTAAGGCTTCCCATGCCGATGAAAAATATAGGGTGTTCCATTTGAAAATTTCGAGAAAATCTACGATTCTCGTTTTGGACCATATTGTACCCCACTTCCGATATTTCGTGTATAAAAATATAATAAACCATATACATAAAGTAGTAATGTAGGAAGCGAGGAGAATCCAAATCTAAAATAATATGTAGGGTATTCTATTAAAAAGTATGTCTGTGTTAAAATATGCTGTCTTGGAAACATTTTATTGTTCTTTTAATAGTTTTTGTAATATAAATCAATTAGATGTAGTAGAAGACGGCAGCTAAGATGCAGGACTATATATATATATATATATATATATATATATATATATATATATATATATATATATATATATATATATATACAGTGTGGATATTTGGTTTGGAAACCTCAAATTAATTACGTTAGACAACGTTTAGACAAAGAACACCCAGACTCATCAAATTTTAAATTCAGTTCTGCTTTTATTGTGGATAACCATCCAATGAATACGTCATGATAATATTGTGGTGACGTCATCCAATTTTTTCCTAAATAGTAACCTGTATTTTGCTATCATATTCAAATACACAGTTAAATTCTAAAAACCGTAGAATAGAATTTTGCGAGCACATGATGGACCGATGTAACCAAAATCCGCTTTTTGTTGAGAATATCGTTTTTTCACATGATGTCACATTTGGTGTAAACTGCACCTTTAATAGATAAAATTGTCGATACTGGGCACCTAAAAATCCTCACTGGATAATGAAAGCCCATACTCAATTCCCTCAAAAAGTTAGCGTACGGGCGGGAATTATTAGCAACAGAATCATTGGCCCGTTTTTCATAGACGGAAATCTTACTGGTGCAAAATATGTAGACATGTTTTCAAATCAATGGATTGGGAGAAGAGGGTGTACCGAATGGCCAGCTAGGTCACCAGATCTTAGTCCATTGGATTTCCTATATGGGGTTATTTGAAGTCGAAAGCATACGTCAGTCGACTTAATAATATTGAAGAATTGAAAGATAAAATTCGTGATGAAATTAGAGCTATTCGACCTGATACCCTTGAAGAAGTGTTGCGAGAATTCAACCAAATGTTGGCTTACTCTCATGAAGTGGAACGATTTCAATTTAACCGTGTATTTAAATATGATAGAAAAAATACAGGTTTCTTTTTAGAAGAAAATTGGATTACGTCATCACGTCATCATGAGGTTTCCAACCCAATGTCCACACTATATATATATATATATATGTATATATGCATTTGAGTCAGCATTGGAAACATTTGTAATTACGGTAAATGTTAAAGGTGCTGAGGGTTTACCATAAGTGCTAAATAATCGGGAGTGATCGCAGTGGGATCGATTGAAGTATTGAGAAATAGAGTGATTAATTATTGAGGTATCGGAATGTTAAAAAATGTGCATTTGGAGTTAATCTCATTAAAGGCAGGTGCGAAACGGCTGACATGACATGTTGCTATTGGAGTATAAGAATGTAAATCCAGTTACTTAGATTGGGGTTACATTCAAAGAGTGAAATAATAACTCAAAATTTTATAAAAATATACGGGTAGAAGTTGAGTGAGTTGAGCTTTCAACGTGCGTTCCTGCTGTTAATTGTACCTGTTTGAATATCCATAGTGAAGAATATAAGGATTCGACATGTGGGTAACGGAAACGGCATAACGTTTGCCTGCTATTTAGGCGTCCGTATACTATTGGAAGTATTTATGGGAGCAGACATCAACTTGTTAAACGGATTTCTGGAAGCTGATTGGGATTGGAGAATGTCTTGTGTGTAGTGTTAGTAGGTGCTTTAGTGTTCTGCTTGGGTGACGACGAGGTGAAGGCGTTGGATAAGATCCTACACGTACAAGTCGGTGTGAGTAATTGGTCGCCGGAGGTTCCGGAAACAACTAACAATCAGAATGGATGTAAATGGGTAATAAAATATATAAAAAGTAAAGGAATTAATTATAATTATATTTATTTATTTGGGCGCCCTGGTTCTTCCTTCTGTGGCTCGACGGTCTTATGGTCTTGGTAGGAACGTAGCCGTTTCCATGATATACCTTGTTTGAGTTTCGGAAGTCTTCGATGTTGTCCGTATAGTCGTTTTCTTATTATTATTTTTAAAGAGCACTCGATTACGTATGCCCTTTTTTGAGGTGGATACGCAGGTGTGGTTGCTTGGATGGAGTTTAAATAACCAGTGTGGCGAAATTGGATGCGATCGCGCTTATAAATGATCTTGATAATAAAGCCACTAGAGACATGGTAAAGATGCACAAATGGACGTTGTACGAACGAACGGGTTTATCTTTTGCGAAAATAATAGAAACTAGTTAAATAAGAAACGAATTTACTTTTTTTTTTAATATTTAAGGTAAGAGGAAATAGGAATAAGTTGTACCTCGACCGCAACTTTTTCCTATGATACTATTTGTTAAAGCAACAAGACTGGGACATAAGGAAGTAGTGTGCTAGCAACATCAAACTGTTGCTTTTATTAGGTTTGTTTGACCACCATAATGTTTCGAGCGACATTCATATTAGACAGCAATAAAGCACTTCAGCATAATTTCTTTCATTAAATCATGATTTCCAAATTACTCAAAATAATAATGTATTTTTGTTTTAGGGTCTTACTCGAACATTAATGCTACGTATTATTATTATTGCGTACGGTGTGGGAGACGCTACAAGCAGAAACAACATTTAACACGGCATTTGACACACGAATGTGGAGTTGAGGCAAAATTTGCATGTGTGAAGTGTAAGCGAAAATTTAAATTAAAACATAACCTAAAAACGCACGAACGTCATGTTTGTAATGTTCAAGATTAAAATGCAGTCTTATTTGTAGAATACACTAAAACATGAATAGTCAATATGAATAAAAGATTGCAACAGATTGAAGCTATTATTATTTTCCAAGACTATTACATTACGATAATGATTCATGATGGTATTTAACACAAAAACTCATTTGAGAATACGTATTATCGCACTAGTCACTTTCCGATTGTAATGAAAAGCATCTTTTTAATAAGACTAAAGGTATATGAATAAAAGGTTAAGTTTGAGACACAATTTTGTAAATGTTTAATGAACGCTGGGGGTAAAATGTAAAACATCTGATTTAAATTTTGTTGTAGCATTTATTATGCATGTTGTATTAAAGAAAATTACAAATGGAACAATTATTCAAAAAATTATAACTTCCTTATTGTAGTATTAATTGTAACAAAAAAATAAATTTCCAATTTATAACAAGGAATCAAATCGACTGTGATTTAAAATTTGTCACATCCAAACAAGGTAGTTGGCGTCGGCCGATTACTAAAATCGAAACATAAATTAAAGTACTTATTGTAATTTGTAATTGGAGAACTCGTTTCTTTACGAGTTTCTTTACGAGTTAAGGGATATCCACAGCTTTAAAGTAGATCTGCGTTTGTTGGGCACCACTCGTTTTTCCTAGATTTTTAAAATACAAAAAAACAAGACATTTGTTCTTTAATATAAAATGTACTCATTAAACGAAAGAACCACTGTATTTATTCATGTAATAATTACTGTTTAACTTCAGTCCGAATGCAATTTCTAATAGTTCAAACATACGTGTAATTATTCGTAAAGCCTTGCGATAATAATTTGGTAATTAGAACCTTAAAACTACAAACAAAGTTTAACCTGTCGTTATGTAGTATTATTTCAAAATGAAAATTCAGATTGAACGTATCTGCATAGTTCAATGTAATAACTCAAATTTATGACGAATATCAATGATAATAGTAATGGTGTATAGAAGGCGTTATTAAGTTTGCTTGTGTTTATATTACACAAACGCTTAGAAAAAACATGTCTATGTGTGTTTTTTTTGTTAACACTGTATTCAAATTTAGCAAGCATTAATAAAGTTTTATAAATACAATAACCTTATGAAGATAATTACATATCTTTAAAGGGGCGAGCTCAATTCACCAAAGGAAATACAACTACGAATGGATCTGATCAAGCATCGACAATGCAAAAATGCAAATATATATATATATATATATATATATATATATATATATATATATATATATATATATATATATACTAAATTTAAATAGAAATGTAAAGAAGTTATAAATAAGCGCAAATTCAAAAATTTTTATTCAACCAAAAGTTGTCGTTACTTTTAATACATCTAATTAAAAAATGTTAGTCAAAACTGTGGTCTGGGCCTCTTTGGGTTTAAGCTGAACTCTATATCTCTATCAAGTATTTGTAGTTGAGGCTATTATTTTGTTTTGTGATGTAAGGTATAGGTTTAATAATGCCAATCGTTCAATATACCAAGGTTGGTTTAGAAAAATGCATAATTGATGATTATATACCATCATTAAAATCGTAATGCTCATGTTGTTTACTTAATTGTTATACATTTTAAATATGACTTGATTTAAAAAACAAAATAATATTTTCAATAATTTCAGATATGAGAACAAACAAGGATAGAAACCGCATGAAAGAGAAATTCTACGAACTCGTTAATAAGAGACCTCAGAGAACTAATAGTTTTCAAATGCCTGCGACAAAGTACTATTCATTAATTAATGATGTAAAGGTGGCTAAAAGTGGATGTAAAAAGGAACCTCGGCATTACTATATATTAAACCACTTTGACGTAATTACTATTAATGATAAAGATAAACTTATTGTACCTGCCGTAGGAGATCAAGTCGTTTACTTTGTGATCCTTGAGGAAGTGTTTGACATATTATACGAAACTCATGCGTCGCTTGGCCATAGAGGGCGTACCAAAATGAAGGACGTATTAAAGAAACGATACAAGAATATTACTTCACAAGACATTCAAACATTTTTAAATCTCTGTGAACCTTGTTTAAAACGAAGAAATCTTGAGAAAAGATACAATTTAAGTGGTCCATTTCTATCAGAATATGTTATGAACGCTTAGTACATATTTTTAAGTTGGGTTAGTTATTAAATTATTAAAGTGTTTTTTAAATCTACTTAAAAGTATACCGTATGTGTAATTATTTTACCTATTGAATAATAAATAATGTAAAGGTTAGCTTTCGTGTTTGTACTAACCTCTTGAAATTGGTTGCAAATGTTGAGTATGTTTTTCTGATTGGGGACCAGAAGAGATAAATATGTTACGTGGACCTAGTGTTACTTGAAACTTAATATCATATGAAACCATAAATTTGCGTTTGCGGTTTAAAAAATGTTAGATCAGCGTCTTTTTAAGTTATGGAGTGCTGTTAGTAGTAAGTTTATCTGAAAGGCGAACTAACCATTTGACGTCAGTAACAATCATAGATTTTATTCTTAGCAGGAACCATACCACGGTGATTGTGATTTAGATACCATCACTGGTAAAGAAAATTGTATAGAAATATTTACGTTGAGATAAGATGTTACCAAGAAAAACTTTACTTCTGAGTCAAGCTCGTTGAAAAAGGAATGGAGACCAATCCTTTATTCAATAAATAGTGTCTTGGATTATATTCAAATTTAATTTGGGTTGTTTAATTAGATTAGACGTAGAAAATCTGATTCTTGTTGGAAAATGTTATTAAAATTTTAGGTTCCCCTTATATCGGTAGATGGCATTAAAGTATGAATTTTAAGATAGAATTTACGTAATTATGCATGATTATGTTAATATCGATGTAGAAATGAGTAAAGATGGGTGTATAAGTATGAGTTAAATGATTGTTTATACCCATAAAGCAGAAAATTATATTTAAATAGAGAATATATACTACGATTTATATATCAGGATCAATAGCGTAATATAGAGTTTTGCCTAATATGAAATTATTATTTATGTTTGCACAACCGTTGCTAGACAATTGTGAATCTTAAAGATCTAGCTACAATGTAAATACAAAGTACGTCCGTGCTTGAATATCAAACGGTTCCAATATAAATTACTAACCACTCGTGAACGTGTTTAATCAAATAAAATTTCTTACGTGTACGTAACGTCCTTGAACCGTAGTCCCTTAGGTGTCAGCAAACCAAAAGGTATCCTGAGTGCGTTAATCTCTTTTCGCGTAATCCCTTAGTTCCCATCACGGTATGTTTCCTACCTTATTACATCTTGTTTTATTTTGTTTAATAGCGACCGCGCGATGGCCGACTAGCCTGATCTCAATTTGTTTGAATAATCGTACATATTTTCCTTTATAAAATATTTAAATTGTTAGTAAATGAAATATTATTCGGTGCTAGGAGTTCATAAGTGAAATTGCATCATTTAGGTACCCGTAAATGAAATTTGTTAAAAATTGTTGTAACATTGTAACAAGTGTAGAATCCTTGGAATAAATCGCTGAATAATTTTGTAGTTTCAGGGTCACGTCGAGTTTAACTTCAACCTAGTATAAAAGTACTTCAATCGGTGACGAAGCTCGAACACTATCGATCGACTTTCGTTCTTCGTGTAGTTGGACAAAAAATCGGTCATCTATAATGGCAACAATTTTAACTACAATTTGTTCTAAATATAACTTCTATTTGCATTGTGAGAGAATGTCTATTTCGAATTTTTGTAAATCCCGCCGCATTCCTAATACTAATTTCATAACTTAGAATTCGATAGGTTCACAGAAGAAAAAACCTCTCCAGTAACGTCGATTTAGAGTATAAAATTCACTCGGTGTGATACGGGAATGGTAACTATATGTTTTACGTTACGAGTAATCTCGCAATTATGTTTTATGTAATTCTGAAAAAGTGGTGAAATCTTAATAACATTTGACCCTCGACTTCTTATAAAAACCTTCTACGTACTAACTTGCAGTGCTGATGTTTGACATTTTTATTTTACAGAAACGGTAACTGAAGTGTCCAGTGTAGTAATTTTTTACAGTTACACATTTGACACTCAAAACAGTTCTTTATATGGTTCAAGTATGACTAATAACGCCATTTGGAACAATATTTTATGAACATATAATTACGGTTGCCGAATTCTGTAGTAGCCAATCAGAAATATTTAATTTCAGCCATTTAGGACCACTTCTCCAAGCAGTGTTTGCTATAACTAGGGAAGGAGTTAAACCCATTGACAATCACTGACGTTTTTTTTCCATTTGCGTGATACCGCGAATAAGCTTCTACCAAGGATTGTATCTGAGCTACATGATTTGCTACAAAGTTTTGTAACGTTGAAGGATGAGATGTGATCCAACTAGGAGGAACTGTAGAGTCTGACCATGCAAATATATTTGTGATATTCAAACGGGAATGATAGTCCCTAATAAAATGAAGGGGTTTGTTGAGTTCTGCACAAAGTTCCAATTTGGGTACGGTAAGAAAGCGGTAGCCTTAATGCTTAATTAAATTTAGTAATCTAATCAAATTCTTGTTTGCAGTGAATAAGTAATGTTTCAGGTTGCTTACTACATTCACTTATTTTAATTAAAACAAGCGGATGAAACCTCAGTTGAATTATAAACGCTAAGTAAAATTGCTAAGTTTTCATATCCTCAAAACGATTATAACAAATATAACGGTAACTTAGTTATGTGCTGATATTCCTTTAATTGTACTTATAGTTGGAATACCGAACTAATTAATCACTTATCAAGGTCAATAACACACAAATTATTATGTAACTGTTACCGTCAAGGTCAGATGCACTCAAATAAAGAAATGTTATTGCATTTTACTATAAATTTTCCTCAACAATTCACATGTAACTTTTATATGTTAATATTCCGGAACTGGAAATAGTGCTTTAAAATTTAATTATTTCACGTTACTGTTATGATAAAATCAAGTATTGCCAAAACTGGCACTTAGACGCATGCTCGAAAATCAAGGGTTGTGGCAACGCTATACTGTCACTAACGTGAATTCAATCAGAGCTTGGCTTTTGTTCATTCCCGGCAGTGCTAAAATGTGGCTGAACCTGTAACTATAAATTTGAAATACTCGGTATAATTCCCAGAGGATGACATAAAATAGTATATGCAATCCATGTACCACGTGATCAGCGTCCATATCGATTTTTTTCCACGCCAATACAATGTCTGAATTGAATTTTTGTTATTACTCTAATGTTTCTGGTACTTGAAATATTTATTTTACATTTATCTTTAATCCGATATAATTGATGTAATATATTAATCATCTCATTTTATTAAGTAAACTTAACAATCCGCTCTTAAATAAAGTATTTTATTTTTTTTCGACCAGTTCCAACCTTTTTATGTTAATCTTAAAACTGTAGCTTCTACACCCCCATCCTTAATCCCACCATGCGTGGGATACATACATACATACATACATACATGCGTAATGTATGTATGTATGCTGGGAATCCATGAGTGTGGCTGAAGGAGCTTGGAAAGCTCAAACAGCCCGCTCTCCCCCTTGGGGGGAGGGAATGAAATACGAGACCTTTCCTTTTTTCCATCGACTGAATAGAGAAGACAACGTCCAACAACCTAAGATATCTCTGATTCCGCTCATTGCTAGTCTCAGTAATAATTTATGAGCGCTATGAATCTGGTGTTGGTAAATTAGGTTTAAGAATTATTCAGATTTCTTACTGTGATACTTTATCTTTAATTTTATAACATATCTAGGCTTCACCCTGTGAATATTAAAACTTTTTTTTATATGTTTAGTGTCGGAGCATTGTGAATAAAGGTACACCGATAGGGGTAGATCTGCTTTATTGTCTAATTGCTTTTCTGCTTATTATGAACTAAATGAAGCTGTTTGCAGTATAACCATTTTAATTAAATAATAACGATTAATAATTCTGGTGGACCACTTATCTAATCAGATTATCTTCTTTATTTATTTTAAAGCTTAGGGGTACACTAATTCACAAAAAATATTTGTGGAAATTGTTATTGTTCATTTTTCAGAAAATTTTATTCTTGATAAAAGTGCCTGCTTGGTAGCAAACCTAAAATTTGAATATCTCGTTTTTTATACGAGGGGGATTCGAAAATGTGAATGCGGCTCAAGAGTAAAGTACCCTTGTTTTTCAAAATACACAAAAATGTCATTTGAAGAAGTTGTTTAGAATTGAAAAGATATGTGAAATTTCAGCCAAATTTTGTGAAAAAAATATTTACGTTTTTCCCTTTTTTTCTACCACCCCTGTATTTTACGGGAAAAAAATATTTCAGAGGTAAGTTATTATCTGATGGAACAACAATGCGCTAAAAGCATAAGTTTTATTTGCCCCATAAGTAATAAATTAGGTTATTCACAATTATCCCTAAAAATACCTCAATTTTTGTATCCAATGGGATAAACTACATATTCCTTCAAGATTATACCTAATAAATGTGAGGGGGTTATAGAGAACATCAAAGCACTTAAATTTTATCAATAAATCCTTGTTCGCAAATGAATAGAAATTGCTTTCTTTATTTACAACCACAACTATGTCTCACAAGTACTATTATTCCTTATTTAGCTTTGATATTTTGCAAAGTAGGCTTCGGAAAAAAAAGTGATAATAGTCAACTATATCATTTTGACATTTCCAATATCGCTGTTAGTCTAATTTTCACTGGTGTCTAAAAACTAATTATTCACTGTAATGGCTGCAAGTCTAAGTGTCCAAGAAAAAGTTGAGATTGTTTTAGTGTGTGGTGATAATTATCATACTTCTCGCGAGACTGCAGATATTTTTAATGCAATACACACAGATAAAAATATTTGACATGCAACAGTTGCAAAAATAATTAAAGAAAATGGATCTGTTGAAAATAAGTATAAAACAGAACACAGAAGAAATGTAACTGGTAATGATGACAACGTTATGAAGGTTGTTCTATCTATTGTGGAGAATTCGAGGACATAGTTATCACAGCGGCAAGAAATTACCGATGTTTCTGAGCGATTAATTAGAAGAATTGTGCGATTAAATAAATTCAAGCCATACAAACCCAAATTTATTCATACCCTTCAGGAAAGACACCCAGACGCAAGGTTAGAATTTTCTTTTTGGTTCCAGGGAGAAATAGAGAATGATGAATTCTTTATTTTGACGAATCCAGTTCTACATCAAATGGTATGGTAAGTTCGCAAAACTGTAGATGGTAGGCAGATGAAACCCTAACTTTAAGATCGAATGTCGGGATCAATATTCGTTTAAAATCAACGTTTCGTGTGGAACTTAAAATGATGAAATTGTGGGACCAGTATTTTTTAGAGAAAATTCAAATTCTGCGAGATATTTAAATATGCTTCAGACATATTTATCAAATTATTTGGATAATCTTCCTCTGAGAACCAGAATCAACATGTTTTTCCAACAAGATGGCACATCTATTCATTCAACGGTGGCGGTTCATGGTTGGACCTAAAATTTCCTAATCGCTGGATAGGAAGATATTTCAACAATCCATGGCCTGCAAGATCGCCCGATAGCACCCCAATGGACTTTTTCCTATGGGGATATTTAAAGGAGAAAGTTTATAAATAGTATTCAGAGATATTCAACATTTGGAAAATACAATTAGAAATTGTGTTCGAACAGTAAACCCCGCAAATGTTGAGAAATGTACATCAACAAATGCACAAACGTACAATACTTTGCATAGAGAACGGTGGGAACCACATTAAAGGATAATGGTATAGGTAACTTTTTTTCACACTTTTGTTTTATGTTTGTGTTCCATTATTAATTAATGTAGGTTATTCCAATATTTTGAATAAAACTTCTTTCTTGAAATTTGGAGATTCTTTTATGTATTATAACTCAACGTTTCAGAAAGGTACATAAAGAGTTATTCTAAAATGTGAAAATTTAAATGCGTTGACGTTCTCTATAATCTCTTCACATTTGCTAAGTATAATCTTGAAGGAATATGTAGTTTTCCCATTGGCTACAAAAATTGAGGTTTTTTTTAGAGATAATTGTGAATAACCTAATTTGCCACTTATGGCAAAGGAAAAACGTCGTAGACATTTTTTAGAGAAGCTGGCTGAAATTGCATATTTGACATATTTTTTTCAATTCTAAATAACTTTTTAAAATGACATTTTTGTGCATTTTGAAAAATAAGGGTACCTTACTCTTGAGCCGTGTTCGCATTTTCGCATCTCCCTCATATAACAAACGAGATATTCAAATTTTTGCAAGTTCATTTTAGGTTTGCGATCGAGCAGGTACTTTTATCAAGAATAAAATTTTCTGAGAAATGAACAATACAAATTTTTTCTATTTGTATCCAACTTCATGCCGGTCACTGTATGTGCCTTAACTAGTATTATACTTGCTGTGATTATGATAATTCTGTTAGATTTAGTAACGTAAATTGTTTTCCCAACTGTTGGGGTTGCTATTTTTTGCCTTCTTTCCAGATAACCTAGATTTCGTTTACAGGTCGTTCCAGGTGGAAACCATGCCAACGCCTTATTGCCTTTTTCCATTAAAACTATGGTATTAAAACAACGGTACCTTTGAAAGCTAAGGATTCCACTGCTACATCGAAAATACTAACTTGGAAGTATCGTTACCTCGCTAGAGCTAGCTAGTACAACATTTCGCTATACTTTGTAAACGTGGCAACAGTTATAGGTTAACATTGACCCATATAGTGATGGATATTAGCCACCTTGTGCTTTATAACCGTCACCTAAATATTTTTAGAGAAGTAAACAAGTTTACAATTTGTAATTATGATTTGTGATATTTTACACCAAATGAGATACAATAAAATATCTGAATTTGATAATTTTATTTGCTTGTAGAACTGATTAGTTCTGACAGACTGTCATGGTGGCGTCACCGATGTTGTAGTAATTAATTATAACAAACTATGTATATATAATATGCATATTTTGTGTCCATGTTTTTATTAATTGTAATAATTTTAGGTTCTCAGTGTCGTCAATGTAAGAAAAAATACAAATTTTACACCTCTCTTTTGAAACATGTAAAATATGAGTGTGGAAGAGATCCTCAATTTATCTGCCACGTGGATAACTGCAGCTTTCGATGCAAACAAAAGGGTTCCTTGAAACGCCATCTTGCATTAAAACATTTTTTTGTTGACAAACGTATTTAACGTCAATAACCCTATTTAACTGTAGCTGTAAGATGCTATTTTAAAATGTTTAAGTATATGGCATGTCAGCGTTTCGTTTTTATTGTTTAAATATTGTTGTAAATTGTGGATTTATAAATCGAAAAATTTGTGTTTTATTTACTTTTCTAGACTAACTATACATAAAACCTAATTGTGTATATTTGATACGCACATAACGTCGTAATGTTGAATATAGACGAAATAAAGTTAAATATTATTGCTTATGTTTATCTGTTATTTATATTATGTGGTACTGACGCTAACTTCTGGTGGTTTAACTGACAATATGACAAGAAAGAACATTTACAATTACAGTAGGGTAGCAACAGCCAAAAGCTATAGCAGCTGGAGTGATGTTATTGTCGCTACTGAGTAGATACGTAAAATTAGACCTATTTGCACAACAGATCAAGTAATAATTGCAAATTTTTATTTTATGAAGTACTCCAGGATGTGGCATTGAAATTTAGGGTGCATATCGGTTAGTTACCTTACTGGTTGATTAATTGATTTCTACAGAAAAACAAATATAAGGACAAACATAATCCAAAAAGTTAACATGCTTTTCAGATCCGTAGATATGTGCTATTTTTTGCAATAGTTTTGTCTAAAGCCTAGCACTTTTAAAAATAATATTCAGGGACACTTTTACAAAAGTATAAGAATATTCATATTTCTGTCCTTTGGTCGCCGTATCCGATATTCAAGGCATTTTTGAAAAAAATTCATCAACACATAATCTTAATAATAAAAATAGTAATTTTACGGTTCTTAATATATTACGTATTCCAGATTGCACCTACTTTGTGAATGACTGGTACATATAGTTGCAATTAATTTATTTTTCTTAGTTAATGTGAAAGATTCTCATTCCAAACCTGGCATATCGGTTGCTATTCCAAACGTAGAATATAATCAAGTTGGGTTATTCAAAAGATGTATTAATTTGTAAAAATTGAGCCACAGCACTTGCTTTTTACTTGTTTAGTTAGTGTAAAGGTTGGTGAATACATAACCCACCATATTGGAAAAATGCATTAGGAAAATTGTCACAAATAATTTATTGCTACATTTCTGATTTTCCTGGACTACACAGGTGATTACCTCAGGTGCACCCCTTTCGGCTGGATCTGGATCGCGCCAAAAATACTCGTGAGTGGAAATACGCATACCTGCTGATGGTTATGTTGAAAACTCCCTTAGTAACAATATCATATTACGGAAAATCTTTACAACGTAGTGTAGAAGCGTATGCTTTTAAACTTTCATAATCAGTTTCAACACTTGTACTTAGAGATCCAACAAGTTTAATAGCTCAATCGTTAATTGTAAAAATATATATGTTAATGTAACCATTAATAGTTTTACTTATCGTTTGTCCCAGATTTTCCTTGCTATCATTTCTAGTGAGATTAAATAGTATATACCACTATTGTATAACCTTTAATCGATTACGTTCGAACGATGAGCACTCTGGGGATTAAAAGTTCGTTAGCCCTATGGTATATGCGCTATTTTTGCACTAAGAAATGAAACAAATTTTATGTATAGTGCCTTTTAATTAGTTGCGTTGATCGACCTATTTCCACAGTTTTTGATTTTTGAGCGCGACGTTGCGGATGCGGACTCTGCTTCAGTCATCAGGATTAGTTCTGAGAAGGACTGTTTTCGCACTTGAGTCGAATTCATATGTTCTGCCTTTTTTCCCAAGCACTTGACTACTCTCAGATTCGAACTTGTTGGTACCCTTCACTTTTACCGCTGAGCCACTGAGTATTATATATATATATATATATATATATATATATATATATATATTATATTTATTAGAGACATTTGTGCCATAATTTATAATTGAGATATTTTAAACTGTATTCAAATATTTAATTTTATTCAAAATAAATTATTTAAAAAATGTTATATAAATAGTATAAATTATTGCATACTTATAGAATTTAAATTAAATATAAATTTAGTCAATATTGTCCTTAATGATATAGAATAATAAAAATTTGTCACAATTCTTTAATAAATAAAATCTTCTTATACTTAAAAATATTTTAAGTGAAAATGGTTACCCTACTAAGCTTTTTAAATAAATTATTATTTAGCATCACTAAATAATGACAATCAACTAGCACCAAGGATTGATAACACAAATAGACTATATATACCTATTGAATATAATCATAATATTTCCTAAACTAAAACATTATTAAGCAGAGATGAACCAGTCACATTAATATCAAAAGCACAAATTTAATATCAAAATCTTTTTCAAAACAAGATTGAAGAAGCAACCAACTGAATGGAGTGACGTAGTATATAAATTAAAATGTACAACTTGCCATAAGACTTACATTGGCCAGACATCACAAATTCTAAGACTTAGAATAAACCAACATAAAAGTGATTGTAGAGTTAAACCTAATGCTTGCGGTGTTTCTCAACATGTACAAACTACAGGACATATAATAGACTATCCTAATATAGAAGTTTTGGCAAATGAAAAGAATAAGAAGAAAAGAGAAATACTGGAATTGGTACATATTTTCAAGAATAATGAAAACAGTTTAAACACAAAAAAAGACATTGACAAAATTAGTAACATATATTCTTGGCTAATTTTAAGCAACCAAAATTGAAAATTTTAAATTTTAAATTCAAAAAATTTTTTAGATAAAATTATTATATATTTTTACCTTAGTTGCAAATTTACATAAAATTATCTAGTTACTTTATATCAATTCTGACTAATCAAATTTACAATTTTCAAATTATTAAATACTTACATTTATATTATATAAAAACATCTATTATTTCCCAAAACCATCATAGTTATTACTTTGAATTATATAACTACCAGGATCACTTTAAACAACGGTATGTGTATTTTATATTGTAACCCAATATTATTGTTTTTATTTTTATTACTAGTTTCACTGATGACGACAGAGTTTCTGTTGAAATATATTTGAATAAAACGTTAGTGTTGTGATTACTTTATCCTAGTGCCCCTTTGCCCAAAATATCTCACATTATATATATATATATATATATATATATATATATATATATATATATATATTTCCGGCGAGTTGTATTCTCGTGCTTTGCTACTATCTGTATGTTGTCCCATTGGATGCAGTGGTCTTCGTTGTTCCAGATATGTTCGGCGATTCTTGATTTTTCTGTTTTGCCCTTGCGTACGTCGTTCTTATGTTCCTGTTTTCTCACTTTGGGTGGTCTACTGCTCTTCCCTATGTATGCTCTGCTGCATTCGCATGGTAGGTTATATCCACAATTCTTGGAATTCTGATCTTCATTGTGGGGTTTGGTTTTGATTGGTATTCTCCTGAGCGTTATAGTCGATGTGAAGGCAGTGCGTGTCTTGTATTTGCTGCCTATCCTTCGTATTTTGTCTGAGGTAACTTTTATATATGGTATTATCGCTGTATATTTAGGTTCTTCTTTTCCGGTTACCCTTTCCCTGTTTAGGTTAGCTGTTAGATCGGGGTAGGCATTCTATTTGAGTGTTTTAGCTATATTTTCTATTTATTAGGCGTGGTAAAATGCTTGTACGATAGAGCGAAAACAATATGCCCGAAACAAGAGGACTTGAACCAAGAAATAGAAAATATGTCTAAAACACTCAAAGAACATGGCTACCCCGATCTAATACCTAACCTAAACAGGGAAAGGGTAACCTAAATATACAGCGATAATACATATCTACAAAGTACCTCAAACAAAATACGAAGGATAGGCAGGAAATACAAGATAGGAACTGCCTTCAAATCGACCCGAACGCTCAGAGGAATACTAACCGAACCACACAATGAAGATCAGAATTCCAAGAATTGTGTATACAGCCTACCATGCAAATGCGGTAAAGCATACATAGGAGAGAACAGTAGACTACTCATAGTGATGACATAGGCAGAAAAGAACAACGTCCGCAAGGTCGAAACAGGAGAATGAAGAATCGCCGAACATGTTTGGTACGAGACCACCGCATCCAATGGGATAACATACAGATAGTGGGAAAGGACGAGAATACAACTCGTCGGAAACAGAAGCCACATACATCGCACTAGCAGAAAATCCAAATAGCCAAGCTAGTTTGAAAATGAAACCCATATAGATTCCAATAATGTGCGAAGAGCTAAAATCAATACACCTGCACAATAGGTTACGGCGCAACATGCGCAAAGAACTACAGCGCAGCCACGAACTTTTTTAATATATATATATATTGCTCTAAAAATATATATTGGATTACTCAGTGGCTCAGCGGTAAAGGTGTTAGATCTGTAAGTGAAAGGTACCAAGTTTGAATTTGAGAGTAGTCAAGTGCTTGGGCAAAAATCAGAACATATGAATTCGACTCAAGTGCGAAAACAGTCCTTATCAGGACTAAGCCTAATGACGGAAGCAGAGTCCGCTTCCGAAACGTCGCGCTCAATGATCAAAAACTGTGAAAATAGGCCGATCAACTCAACTAACATGAAACCATAGTTACAAATTCACTTACAATACAGAAATGGCATTTAGCGTTGCGTTCATTTTTATTTTTATATAAGAGATGGCGTTAAATTTACGGTTGTCGTTGATATTACACTACAATGTATAATATTTGTGTTTTGTAAAAATTAGGAGAACAGCAACTCTGGGGTAAATCCTATAAAAGTAAAATTGGTTATTTGTTGTTAATATATATTCTAACCTGGTTTCAGTCCGGTCCGGCGCATCTATCCGTTCGTTAGTGTCGGCGATTACATACGAACTGCTGAACTCGTTTTCAATGATTTCGATAATCGATAGTTATCATCTGAAGATGTACTCTTCCTATTTTGATCTCGCTCGGGTAACTCGGGTGTCACAGTGAAATGAAGCTCAACAAAATTTTTAATGAATAACCTTGGTAATACTCGAAAACATTTTTGAACAACTCACCTATCTGTCGAAGGTTGAGGTTAAAGGTCAACGTTCTTATCTGTGATTACGTGATAAATGATTCAACTTTGTGCAAGTCTGCTTTCTTTAATTGATACCATAACCACTAAAGATTGTGCATCTCCTATTTAGACCTCGATCAGATAATCCTTACTAAGAAAAGGTCATGGTCAACCAAATTTTTACACCGTGCAGCGATATGGACGTTATTGGAAACCATTTTTTGACGATATTTCTAATGCGTATTTTATTACCCTCATCATTTCTGCACAGTAAGTTTACGAAACGTTGAGCAAAAATAGCTAAGTATCCCACTTAGCACGGCTCTACACCCATCTTAGAGCTTTCCGCTTTAGCTGGTTTATTCTATTTGTAACTTGTATGTTAAAGTTGCAGTAACTTGGAACAACTAAGGTGGGGTGGTGTTAGGAGCGCACTTTGTTCTTCTTTTTGAGGTCTTTTGTCTACTGGACTAATGCAGTAACAATGATATAAATTTTTATATTTTCAATCGCCAATTCAGTGGTTCACTTCTTCTTAATGCCAACAAAATTTAAGAATTGAAATGTTCAGAAGCATAATTTTCTTCAAAATTCACTGTTTTTCTTTGTAACATAATTTTGGGAATGGTTTGCTATTGCAATTAAAAAACTTTTGATGGATTTTGTGGTTTTGAAATTTGAGAAACGGTTATTAGTCGAGATTTAAAAGCTGCGTTTTTATATTGACATTAAAGTGTGATGTCAATGGATTACTGTACAATTATATATAATTTGTACTTTATTCAAGGCAGTCTAGGATGAAAGAATACAAAAACTGAAGTTAACAATTTTTAAAAACCTATGTTTTCTATATGACAATTTTAAAATTGTCATCGATTTTCGTGTGAAAATGGTACAACTTACTACCATAAGACTTGCACAACCCAATCCTACTTTTTGTTCTCTATTCGTTTATATCATCAATTTTTTATTTTCAAACAACGGATATTATTTTTTTGTTATACCTATTGGGTCTATTAAATTAATAAAATACTTGAGTCTCTGGGTCTTATTAGAATAATCAAATCATATTAGCCATGCCACATGTTTCTATGGTTTTTAAAAGCAATTTAATTTTGCCAGGTAACTTTTATCATCTGTGAGTTTGGCAGATTGTTGCAAATTTTTGTAAATTATCCTGCCCTACTTTGTAATGTTTTTTGGCGTGAACTAAAAATTCTTTGTAGTTTGTTTAAAAAATTCATTATTAGTGAAGAAGCTGAAATAAACCTTCTGGCATGTGTGAATATTAATCCTAACATTTTTACGCGTCAAATTGAAAATGAAATCGTAGTGCAAGAATACTTTTAAAGAAACATAGTACAAACCCTGCAAATAGCAAATCCACCAAACACTTGGGTGTTAACGAGTTTGCTTGGTGAGTTCAACATTGCCGATGGTTTATGGAGAATTATAACCATAATAATAACTTTAGTAGCAAGATATTGTTTTCTGATGAGTCCCGCTTCACGGGAATGTTAAACAGGAACAATGTGAGATATTGGGCGAATGAAAATCAACATCTGTTCAGGGAAGGATCTTCTAAAGAATGTTTTAGGGACGAGATTTGTAGGGCCAATATTTTTTAACGGGCCTCTTACATCGTAAGTTTATTTGAATTTTTTGGAAATAACAGTTAATGATTTTATGGATAATTTACCTCTTGCCCAAATTCCCAATATTCATTTTCAACCTAATGGCGCGCCATCTCATAATGCTGGGATTTGTGTGAACTATTTAAATGACATGTTTGAGGACCAATGGATAGGGATGAAGGTGACTAGCTCGTTTCCCAGATTTGACGCCTATTCTGCAGTCATATCAACGAAAAAGTCTATTTTACTCCACCTGAAAATCTAGACATTTTAGGAAACCGAATTATTACAACTATTAATAATATTACTATACCGCAAAAAGATAATGTACTACGTAACATTGTAGAAAAGTGTGAGACGTGTATTCAAGAAGAAGGTGGTGTTTTTGAAAATCTTAATTATGATTAGGTTCGTTCGTTTTCATTTTTTCTAATTTCTTTTATTATTATATACCCAATAGATATAACAAAAAAATAATATCCGTTGTTTGAAAATAAAAAATGAGGATATACTTGGATAGAGGATAAAAAAGTAGGGTTGTGTAGTGAAAGTCTTACGGTTGTACCGTTTTCACACAAAAATCGATGAAAACTTTAAAACCGTCATATCGGAAATATCAATTTTTGAAAATTGTTACCTTCAGTTTTTTTATTCTGCCATCCTAGAGTTCCTTGATTGAAGTATAAATTGCACCATTTGTTTTGGTTGTAGCGCGTTTTTTTTTTTTTGAAAAATTCAAATAGATGTCAAAATAGGTTAAACTTTAGAGCTCCATAAGTCAAAATCTATTAAGTTTAGCTAGTACATGCTACATCAAAAATGTTTAGAATTTATCGTAGATTTCTAATATGCATAAATATACTAGGGTTGCCATTCAAAATATCAAAATTTGAATCGTTGCTTGTCATTTGTTTTTTTTTGCTTAAAATATCCATATTACTTCCACCCAATCGTCGACCAAAATTTCAATCTTTTATCTAAAACCGTTTTAAAATGTGAGCCTGAGTATACTAATTTTCACGAGTGAGAGCAGTTGCGTCACTAATATTAATACTGTCAGAGGACACCGATGTTGTCAGATTGTGAAAAATAACAGTTTGACAACTGTCAAATGTCTGCTTCAGGGTTTGTGTTTATTATGTCTGCTTCAGGGGTTGTGTTTATTCTATCACAATAATAAAATTTAAATACAGAAAATATGTGTTATGTCAAATGTTTAATGTCAGAAATGCTTGACAACACCGGACAGAATTGCTAACCTAATCAGTTCTTTCTGCATCTTCTCGTGCACAATATGCAGGTTCTAAAGGTGGAAATGAAACAAAGTTAATTATGACGCAACTGCTCTGACTTGTGAAAATTGGTATAGTAGTTCTGTTGCCACCCGGTATATGTGTACCGATTTGTATATGTGTTTCATGTATTTTTAAAGTATTTCAGGTTGTTAAGTAGCTAAGTATGTATTAAAATGGTTACCGCAGTATATGATCTTTTCATTCACCTGTGCATATATATATATATATATATATATATATATATATATATATATATAGACAATTTTAGAATATATCTTTGGACAATACTTTCTTCAAGACAAGAAAGGAGCTGAGGAAACGATTTTATTGGTTGATAGAAGTTTAGTATTGAAATTATACATTGGTTTCGAACAGTGGTAACGATGGTATGCTTTGTTCCTACTATTAATTGAGGTTATAATGTGTTTGTATTCACATGGTGTTAATTTATCTTTACTTTTACTAATTAAAAATATTTTAGGTTTTCAATGCCGGCAATGTAAGAAAAAATACAAATTTTACCGATCTCTCTTAAGACACACAAAATATGAATGTGGAAGAGATCCCCAATTTTTATGTCACGTGGCCAACTGTAATTTCCGATGTAAACAGAAAGGTTCCTTGAAACGCCATCTTGCATTAAAACATTTTATTGTTCTAAAACATATTGAACCTAAATAACTGCATTTAGCTTTTAATGTAAGATTCTATTTTAAAATATTTAAATATATTATTTTGTATGTGATCGTTCTAGTTTTTTTTCAAGAAACAGTTTTCTGGCACGCTGTCAAAATGCATGCGCAACCTTTTTTCTGTAGACGTTGGCTTCATTAGGTTATCAGTTACCGTTCACTTCTTTCCATTGATCCGTTGCAATTATTAAACGTGAAACATACATAAACTTAACTAACCAACTTATCCTTTCTCAAAGGGCCACAGTTAAACATGAATTTCACTTGAATTCTTAGATAGCAAAGCATTAATTTTGTTTTTCCAGTTTTCGCATTTTACAGTTTATATATTTAGTACTTTCTACCAACTAACAATTAGCTAAATGATGAATGTATGTAGGGACACCACAAATAATAACAATGGTATGTAAACAGATACCAAACTCAAATTAAAGCACGAATAGTCGATTTGGTTTAAATGCTTCCATTTATTAATATTACAGGTGCATAACATCTAGAAACAGGTAACGTATCACGACGGAATGAACCAGGTCAACAATCCTTAAGCGCCCTATTCCAAAATATTACGATAAAGTTATAGACCATAGGTCACTCGGGGACGGCTCGACAGCGTTACATTGGATTAAAAGGTGTACGGATAGTACTCATTCACTAGGTTGACAGCACTCGTGAACGATCCCGTAGTCTTTCGCCGGGTATTAATCTACCTACTGTAATAGGAGGTTATGCTTGGGTAAAACCTAACGGTCGAACTATGAATTGTCTTAAAAAGCTCATTTATTTTAATTGTACTCACTAAATTTTGAGAACAGTTCACAACCCTTCTTTCTAGTTGCGTCAGTACCAAATAAACGCCAGAATAGGCTATAGTATTGAATTCTGGAATACACTTTAATACAACGGTAATAGATCTACTGTTCTAAAATTAATAAATTACCTCTCGTTCACTAATTTATTTTACAAACCAGCTATCGTGAAGTGAGTTCTGCAGACTTAAAATTTTGGTAATATAACCACCTTTGAAATTCTGTTTTCTAAATTAATATTCCTGGTAGCCTAACCGGCCTAACCCTTATCTGTATTTATTAATATTTCAGTAGAATTAAGCAAATAAACGTACTTTTTTAACATCTATAACAGAAAGAAAAATGACAAGTTATACATTCATACTATTTATCATTACTATATTTGAATTACTTAGATACGTAGCACGATTGACTGCACACTTCACTTATTTCTTAGAATTTTTAGAACTTCCCTAGGGCATAAATAAAAATGTTCGTCAGCACCTTGTAACACCACCAATCACACGCGTGGATTCTGCTGAGTACATTATATAGTATGACACCAAGCAACACCTTCATGTAATAAAGTATAACATTAAAATAAATCTAAGAAGCCCCCGACACAAAAATTAAAAATTAAAACAGCTTTCTTGGATCACAGCTAAGAACTCTTTCGATCAAGTCATCTTTCAAACAAAAAATAAATAAGTCAAAAGAAAAAAAATCGTTTCATCAACTAGAGAAGAGCTGATTGATGATCTTCAAACGGCTAAACAGATCTTCTTCAATTATATCTAAGAAGATTCTCGATCAATTCAGCTTTCAAACATGAAAAATTAAATCAAAATCTGTTACTCCGTTTGGGAATTACGATACAGATACACACGTTAAACTTATAACATCCCTCTTCTTTCGTCGGAAGTTAAAAAGATATTAGAGCGAGTTCCATGAAAATTTAAACGTGATGGTATGCGTTTGGTTTTAGAAAGTAGTTTATGAAGGTTGGTCAAGACTATTCTAGTTTGGACCATGCAGCTTTACGGCGTTGTTAAATTGTAGATGTAGATAATAGAAATGCGTACTGGATTTATGTTACTATCATGTGTTGGTCTACTTTACGTATTTCAAATTCATTTGTATAAGTCATGTGCTTTTTGGCATTCGATCGAAATTGTTGCTAAGTAAGTCCTTAGGTACCTGTATTTCTGTAAACTAGATTCCTTAGTGCCTATTCCACCCCATAATTTAATGCCGAATGTCCAGTAATGAATTTGTTTGCATCACGTTTTCTAAATTTGAAATAATCTTAACATTCTTTTTTTAGGTAATTCAAAATTCTATGACACCCAATCAGCATGTGATCAGTGCGGTAGAAAATACAAATATAGATCTTCACTATACAAACATAAAAAACATGAATGTGGACAAGAACGGAATTATAAATGTGAGATTTGTGCGTACAAAACATTTTTAAAATGGAATTTGCTACAGCATATCTTAAAGCGCCATAATAAAAATGCTGGGAAATAAAATAATTAAAAATATTAATTCGATAAATATAAATGTTATAATTATTGTTTATAAATATTTTTATTTAATTAAAACAAAATGAAACATTCTCTGTTTTTCTATTTTACTTTGTTAACGTTAATTAACGTCATACAATTTTGGCTATTTCATTGGATACCATTTAGACAGGACAATATGTTACATTCCTATACTTTTATTTTACTTTTGATATATAAAGGTGTTTAAATATATGAAATATTTAGTCTGGGCTTCTCTTTCCAAACTCACGAATAAATGCCGTTATGAATTGCTTTTATTTAATGAGTAAATTTACTTAGTGTCTTTAAAAATTGTTGCCGGTCACTGATTCGTTTTGATGTCCTCCAATGTTAATTTTGATAAGAAAGTAAAGTTCAAATGGAGCGCTTTCTTTTTGTGCTGTCTAAGCAAAATTGTGAAAAACTTTATGCTGAGAAATTTAAATTTAACTGGATTTATATAATTCATCGAGATTGCTCATGTTTTTTAAATGGATTTAGTATAAAATCCCAAAATGTAAGCACATGCGATAACAAATATTCTTTTATATAACTTATCTTTTATTTTAACCTTCATGTAAATTGTAATAGCTAATTGATGACATGGGTGTAATGATACTTGGGGAAAATATTCTAGTTGTAGTTCGTAAAACAAGTTAAGTCTACTATGAACAAAATATCCCTACAAATCATTAAATTTGTGTGGGTAATCGAATAATCTCATTCTTATACTGCTTTAATCTCTTTTCAGAATATGAGAAACTATTGCTGCATTTCGTTATGCTGTACTTACGTTTTAGGGTTGCATCGCTGAGCTTTAGAAATAATAGGTTGTTACACGTTCAAACCGCACTACCAAGTTAACTACAATAGAGGCGGGTGGGTACGATATAAAGATCTAAGACGTAAAGTAGTCAAAATTTACTTTCAAAAATCTTACAAAAAAGTAACCAACAATTAATTTCAGTTCAAGAGAATAGGCTTTACGCACCACCATCTCAAATTTTTCTGAAGTCAGTAGTCCTAGGCGAGTTCTTAATGTAATCCTACAATTTATTGATTGCAACTTGTATACTTGTAAAACTAGTAACACGTTGTCCGATATACTTTCGAATTTACTCCCGTATAAATATGATATATTTTAATTGTAATGAATATCACTCAATTTGGATCTATTGATTTCTAACTACGAAATCGCTATCTCAAAATTAAAACGCAACGAAACAGAGCAGTTAAATTTTGTAATCGGCTTGTCCCGAATAAATCCAAATAGTATGCCAATCGTAACTGCACTACTAAAAATTATAAAAATTTACCATACTGAATATTTGCGATCCTTTGAGTAACTTTACACTCTATTAAAACAAATTTTCTCTATTAACTATACAGTGACTGCCGCATTTAATCAATACACAAAAAATATCTTATCTAAGTTTTACCTACTTAGTTCTTATTCTTTTCTCTTAATTAATCACCAAAAAAAATATGCAGTGGTGGTAATTGATTTTGCTATGGCTTAATCCAAATGTACAACAATGATCCTTTATAGGATAATCAATCGTCCAGTACTTACTGATATTTAAAGATATTTTTACTTATCAATTTCCTGGTCCTTTTTAAAATTAAGTATCCGAATGAACGGGGTTGGACTCCTTTAGTTAATCGTTGGTATAACATAGTATTTAAGTTCCGCGTTCACTCATGTCTTTCGACGCTTGTTTTAATTGGGCAGTGTTTTCACCAATTGCTATTCCTGCTAAATTCTTAATTTTCTATAAATAATGTCGTTAACAATCACAGACATTTGTATCAGCATAATAACTATTTAATACAGTTTTAATTTTAATTTACAGTATATAAAACCTTTAGTTAGCCAATAAGGACAATTTTCAAAGATTTTCTTGCTATGACGGGGGTTTTATACACAATACTTTCTCTTAACACAACAATTTATGTTTATCTCAAATCTATTTAAACACTACTTAAATTATTGGAAAAGTCTGTCAATTTACAACTCCATACGTCAACTTTACTTGTGAACGTTTTCACATGCGACTGCTTGAACTGACAGTTTGTTGAAAAATCTCTCATTCTTTCCTTTTATAGATAACCGTGTCCATCTTTACTAAAATCAAAACCAACTACTCTGAAAAGGTTTAAAATTCACGTGCCTTTGTCCAGCAGAAAATATGAGACGGAACCAACGCAAATCGTCCATCTAAGCTATCTGGAAGTTTTTAAGAAAAACGTAATAACTCTGAAATGTCCAAATTCATTTAATACAATACTCAGAACCAAACTTTAATATGCGCGAGGCCTCTTTCCGCAAAGTTCAGTAAATTTCAATGTGATTTGACTTGTACATAAAATTTTGCAGTATGAAATCTTAACTCATTTGTACGAATACAACTAGTGCATATTTATGCCACTACTACTGTACTACAGTATTCAAATATCGTCCATTCGCTTGCGTTACCCGTTCATAACAGTTTTGAATTAGCATTTCTAAAAATAAAGTGGCTACAGTGTGTTACGCATTATCGTTCCGATAGGGGTTTTTATTATAATATTAATTCTTATTCATATTTGATTCTTTCAACTCACAATCTTTTATACTGCATTCAAATGTCCTTTTAGATCATATTCGTCGCCTTATTCAAAATTGCAGTGGCGTAGAAGTTACGCGAATACATTTCTCTCGTACACATGTTCATATCAGAAAAACGTCATACGTACAATATGACACTAAATAAACAAAGTGAGTCAATATATTCTCACAACATATTCTATGGTCTAATACTGCAGTTTTCAAACTTTGTTGATCCCTGATCTCTTTTAAGGCCTATTTTTGTGCAGGTCACCCGTATAGAAAGTATGAGTTTCAATTATTCAAATAAGCTAGTCATGTTATACTTGTGCTGCTTTACCAAAAAATTATATTTAGTGCACTCAGTTTCATTTATGTTTAAGTTCATTCAAGCAAAACTATTGATATTTTTAGATATTAGCTTTGAAATGCGGAACCTTTATTAGACTTGTGTGGAGCTCTGGTGTTCTGCGAAACAGATTCTAAAACGTTAGCTAACGTATCTTCTATTCTACTTGAATCAGATAATCTTCTAATAAGGCTCTAACCAATTCTATGGGTATTTTTGGTTCTATTAGTATTTGTCACGAACGATTGTAGTTAGTTGATTCTTGGTAATTTAATCTTATAATTGAAAGGTCAGTGAGCCTTGTTCCAATGTAAATTAGTATTGAATTCTGTTTCATTATTTAAGAATGTGTAGGTAATGGTCTGTGCAAAAGGTTTGGTGCACTAACACTATTGCATCTGTAACTTCATTAAAATTCATTTTCATTTATTCCTAACTTCCGTGGAGCTATCCTGACCACTTTATTGATTAATTAGTCGAACTACCGACTTTGGTTCAATGTTGCTTTGTTATTGTATTTTGCTTGTTATACACTACTGCTGTGTTGTCTAACGATATGGTGGCAAGAGTGCTAATCTAGAGTTTAATTCTTGAAAATTTAACTGTGTTCAATTGGCCTTGTTAAATAATTCTTATAATTATAAACATTAGGGCGAATATAGCTTTAATGGATCCATACTGCTACCAACAGTTGTACGAGCTAAATTAGCTGCTAAGTTCTTAGAGTTAGTAGTAATCTATAATTGAATTATTACTATTATAGTGCAGTCTGAATTAATTATGTAGTCTTAACGTATATTAGTGGCCAAACTTTGTGTAATATACATGTAAAAATAGTCTGTTGAGTTATTGGGTATAATATAAGATTTTTTTTTCAAAATTGCTTTGGTTAACTTAAATCTAAATGATTACTTTGTTCTGAATTTATTTGGATTTAATAATTTAACTCGTCTGATATATTAATCGTTTTGATTTAATTGTTCAAGTGGGTTGGGTACTGATCCAATACTTATTCTTAATTTACTGTTTAATATAAATTTAGAAAGTTTTGAGGAAATATTAATTGTAGCACAGGGTCAACTGAACTATGAAAATGCGAGGTCTATCATCTGTCCAGCGTTGTCGGTCGGATATCCAGACACCTTGTATATTTTCTTTTGATAATGATACATGTTGTACTGAAACGCGTCGAGAAATACCGGTGTGAATAGAGTGCTGGTTCTAGAGGTTAATTTTTCCGATGATTACCGGAACGTATAAACGAAGTAATTTGTAGCCCACACATAGTATTACTATCTAATTATAAATGAAGATAAAACAATATGTGATGAAGCTGCCGTCTAAGGGGGTGAAAATTGCATAGTATTAAGTTGACACTTCCAGATTATATTACTAACTAATTCATAATAAATGAAAAATCTGGAACACCGGGACTGTGGCAGGAGCTGTAACAAACAAAATACACTCACGCACCAGACAAAATTAAAAAACACCGATCCTAGCCGACCGCTGATGAAGATAGCGTAGCTATTGAAATGCGTTCGATGTTTTTTAATTTTGTGTGGTACGTGAGTGTATTTTGTTTGTTAAATTCGTAATAAAGATATAAAAATAATATGTGATGGAGCTGTCGCCTAAGAGAGTGAAAATTGAGACCAACCCTTAATCCTCGATCTCGAAAACCGTATATAGTATTAAGTTGACACATCCAAATTATATTACGAACTAATTCATAATAAAGATGCAAAAATTATATGTGATGGAGCTGTCGTCTAAGAGGGTGAAAATTGAGACCAACCCTTAATTCCCGATCTCGAAAACCATGAAGGTAAAAAAATATGTGATGGAGCTACCGTCTAAGGACTGAAAATTCAGACCAGCCCTTAATTATCGATCTTCAGAACTGTGCATAGTATCAATTTGATATTTTCAGATTATATTACTAATTACTAATAAAAAAAAATGCGTGATGGAGCTGCCGTCTAAGGGGGTTGAAAATTGAGACCAACCCTTAATCCTCGATCTCGAAAATCGAACATAGTATTAAATTGACACATCCAAATTACATTACTAATTCATAATAAAGGTCAAAAAATTATATGTGATGGAGCTGGCGTCCAAGGAGGTGAAAATTGAAACCAACCTTTAATTCTTGATCTCAAAAACCATATAGTGTCAAGTTGACATTTTCAGATTATATTACTAACTAATTAATACTGAAGATAAAAAATAATATATGATGAAGCTGTCGTCTAAGGGGGTAAAAATTGAGACCATCCCTTAATCCTCGATCTCGTAAACCATGCATAGTATTAAGTTGGCACTTCCAGATGATATTACTAACTAATTCATAATAAAGATAAAAAAATTATATGTGTCGTCTAAGGGGGTGAGAATTGAGACCAACCCTTAATTCTCGATCTCGAAAACCGTGAATAGTATCAAGTTGACATTTTAAGATTAGGTTACTAACAAATTAATAATGATAAAAAATAATGTGATGGAGCAGCCGGCTAAGGGGGTGAAAATTGAGACCAACCCTTAATTCTCGATCTCGAAAACCGTATATAGTATAAATTGAGACCAACCCTTAATTTTCGATCTCGAAAACCATGAATAGTGTCCAGTTGACATTTTCAGATTATAGTACTAACTAATTAATAATGAAGATAAAAAATAATATATGGTGAAACTGTAGTCTAAGGGGATGAAAATTGAGACCAACCCTTAATCCTCGATCTCGAAAACCGAACATAGTATTAGGTTGACAGATCCAAATTATATTACTAACTAATTAATAATAAAGATGAAAAATTATATGTTATGGAAGAGGGTGAAAATTGAGACCAACCCTTAATTCTCGATCTCGAAAACCATGAATAGTGTCAAGTTGACATTTTCAGAATATATTACTAACTAATTAATAATGAAGATAAAAAATAATATATGATGAAGCTATCGCCTAAGGAGGTGAAAATTGAGACCATCCCTTAATCCTCGATCTCGAAAACTGTGCATAGTATTAAGTTGGCACTTCCAGATTATATTAATAACTAATTCATAATAAAGATGAAACAAATATGCGTCGTCTAAGGGGGTGAAAATTGAGACAAACCCTTAATTCTTGATCTCGAAAACCGTGCATAGTGTCAAGTTGAAAATTTACTAACTAATTAATAATGAAGATAAAAAATAATGTGATGGAGATGCCCTCTAAGGACTGAAAATTCAGACCAGTCCTTAATTGTAGATCTAGAAAACCGTGCATAGCATCAATTACTAATTACTAATTAGTAATTTAAGCTGAAAGTGTTGACTTGATACTATGCACAGTTTTCGAGAACGAGAATTTTTTCTAAATTTTCACCCCCTTAGACGACATCTCCATCTCATATTATTTTGTTACATATTATTAGTTAGATAGTAATATGTTTTGAAATATTCAATTTGATACTTTACACGGTTGCCGACAACGAAGATAGGGCGTTGGTATCAATTTTTACGCCCTTAGACGGCAGCTTCATCACATATTATTTTCTTATCTTCATTATTAATTAGTTAGTAATATAATCTGAAAATGTTAACTTGAGACTACGCACGGTTCTCGACATCGAGAAATAAGGGTTGGTCTCAATTTTCATCACCTTAACCGGCAGCTCTATAACATATTATTAACCTTCATTATTAATTAGATAGTAATCAAATCTAAAATTTTCATCTTGATAGTATGTGTGGGCTATAAATTACTTCATTTAAACGTTACTGTGACTTCGGTAATCATCGGAAAAACTGGTCACTAGAACTGGCCGCCCTTTTCATACCAGTTCGAGAAATAAAATAATATATAAAAGAAATTGTAGAATTATATTGTGTTTAAAACATTAATGCTATTAAATATAGAACGAAGTAAGGCCGAAGAATATAGATTTAAATAAATAAATATCTGTTAGTAATAATTGTAGTTGTTATTATACACTGTATACGTTTAATATGATTTTAATTATAATGACATATGTTAAATTATTGTACTACTGTAATTAGCTTATTTAATTGAAAATCTGTAATTAAGTAGGTCTTGGCAGCTTATAATTAGAAAAAGGCAGAATGGTACATCTTAATTTTAATTTGGTATGTTTAGGTATTTTGCTATATTTTTTCTTAGATTTTGAAGTAAGTGCTGTACCAATTAGATGTGTTAAGTTACCACAGAATTATAATATTGTGTGAATAATTCAGACAATCTTCGTATAAGCTTTGCACCCCCATTATTTAGCATTTCACCTGTGATTTCATCTACGCCTGCTCCCTTACCGTTTTTCAACCCTCCTACCGTTTTCTCTACCTTATTTATCCCAATATCCTCACCATTCCTTCTACATTCTTCTTATTCAACCCTGCAGTTTTATTTTCCACACTACTGTACAGCTTTCGGAAATATTCTTGCCAGCATTTCCTTACTTCTCAATCGTCCCATACTATTTCGTTGCTGGTATTCATCACTCCTGCGGCGTTCTGTTTTGGGCTACGTTTTGTATTTTTGACCCATTTCCAAAACGTGGCCTAAAAATTACGAAACTAATTGTAGAGAACAATGCAATTAGTTTCGTAATTTTTTTAAACAATTTTTCATTAAATTCCTTGTTAGAAGATTAGATGTTTTTGTATTTGTCGATCGATAGCTTATGAAAAACTAAAATAGGAATGATTTATTCCGGGCATTAAAAATTTTAATAATATACATGGTGTTCCGTTTGAATTATCCAAGTTGCTTTTAATTTTTAGCAGAAGCGGCAACCCTGCATCACTGCAAATATTTTTGTTGAATAAAGCATGATTGCTAATGTAAACTCTCCAATTTTCATCTATTTCACTTTACAAATAACTGAGATAATGGAGCGTTTACAAACTTTTGGGACACCTGGTATAGTTAAAGTTAAAATCATATTAGACGTTCACATTGTGATTTAAGTGTCTAATAACAATTACTGTTATTTATAACCTTGTGAATGCTTTTACTGATTTTAAATTACAGTTTTTCGCAACTTTACACTTACGTTATACTTTAACTTAATTTTTGTTAAATATGTTTTTTCATTATGACCTTTTCATTATAAACTTTCCTTTGTTAGAGGGTGTGATGATTTGTCAGCTACAAGTCTAATGATATTTAATTTATTAAACGTTTTCATACTTATTTTGACAACTCAATTTTTCAAGCTATTGTCATCTCCTGAGGACGATAACTGTATATCGAAAAGTTTAAATTTGTATAAAAGATAAAAAATACACTGTTTTTGATTAAACTTTTGGGGTAAATTGGTTTTTAGGTTCTACTTATTGATTGTTGGCCAAGGTAGACCAGTGGGTTCGTCAGTTGACTGCGAATACATCGGTCCTGGGTTCAAATCTCGGTTCGGGTGTAGTCGTTTTGTAAGTGTATAGTGAGTGAAGTGGTAGAGTAATCTTTTGTTAAGCATCTCCCTAAAAAGGTTAATAAAATAAAAATATGAACTTGTTGTTGTTTTGTGGAGAGCATTGTCTAAATTTTTATTCTTAAATTTGTAATGACCAGGACTCTTGTCTTTATGTTTTGTTTTAGTCTATGACAAATTTACTAACAATTCGTGAGAATTTATCTATAATGGTTTACAGTTCTTTTATTTCAGATGCAGAAAGTGGAATTTATCAGATACAAGAAGTGGCGGATAAATTTATTTGTCCAAATTGTGGCCCTCGCAGAAAATACGTCAATAAAGGTGGCTTGAATAGACATTTACGATATGAGTGTAATGTAAAACCAAAATTTCGGTGTGAAACATGTAATACACGATTTACTCACAAATATGATTTACACGTCCATTGGAAACGCACTAGGCATGATTAATATTAATCGTCAGGATTAATGTTTTTTTGTATGTCAGTAACACTAAATACATACATTTAAGTGAAGATTGAAGTTTATCTTTACAACAATTAGTTATTTGTATTTAATATTTTTTAAGACATTTAAAGAAGTCCTGTAATAATATGAAGATTTCCAAAAATTGCTTTAGGCATCTAACGTTTCAACCCCAATCGGAAGTAAAGTATTAAGAATGGTTAGTTACTTAAGATTGGGGAATAAAGTTTGGTATATAATGAAATTACTACTGTGTATGACAGATAACATTAGCTTGCAACTGTGTTAGCTTCAACATTTCACCATAAGCACCAATATTTTACCATTTCCTTATAATTTAGTGCATTATTGACTTCCATACGTATGAGTTAAGAACCATAATTGAGATGTAACATAGGCTTACCAGACAATCGATATTAAGCCGACAGCCTCATTGGGTTACAAATGGTGGTTTTAACCTTATAAACACAGTTACGATCATGTCAACAAATTAATTAATTAATTTATGGTGTTTATGCTTTCGTTTTATTAATTTTGTTAATAAACTAACATAAAGCTCTTTATAATTATTATGTTTTAGTACTATATGCATGGAATAGTCGTAGAATGAATATTTTTTTTAGACTTTTATTAGCAAACTCAATTTATCTTGCTGTGAGGGAATCCCACTCGCTGCTTTCTAACTTGTAGTATTTCGATCGCAACATAAATTTTGTATCATAAATGTTCATTCTACTGCTTTTTTTATGTCCCTCTAGCGTCGAACTAAATCGCTAATTCTAGTGTAAATGTTACAATGCGTCTTTACTTTGTTTAACAGAAATCCGTTTAAAAGACGTTTAGTATCTTGCCTTAATGGTACTTTCTGAACTGGTAATAACCATATATGCGTATGCAGATGATGTAGGAAACATCATATACGGGTGGAGAACAAGGAAATGGTGGAAATTATTTAAGAAAGCGCTAAGAATCGTCGATTCATATTTAATTAAATTAAAAAAAAGTATTTTATTAACTTTACGGGTTATTTTAAATAAAAACTAAATAGCACTTGTAATCGTATTTAGTTTCGACGAGCCTACTGTAACCGATCCGCTTTCTTGTTAAATTGATATTTTTAACTTTTTAATTGAAGTGAATTCCTCGGCTAATAACTCAGCGCAATGTCAAAATTCGACTCTTTAGGACCTCTGGAGTGTTTTAATGCATTTATGGTAACAATAAAACCTTAATACATTTATTACAAATAACATACAAAACAATTTTAAATCTTCGTTACAAATAAAACCAGGATGCGTGAACCAAGGGCACGTCGGTTTAAAGCTACTACTAAACATGAATTCGGAAGCTGGCGTAGTAATCCGCTAGATATCAATTCAATTCAATAATGGAGACACATTTACTAAATTATTGTCACCTTTTTTCACCGATTTTCTTTCTTCGCTTAAGCAAATCCGCAGTATAAAGGGTGGCATTTATCTGTATCGTTGCCTCGATGCGATTCCCACTTCAAATAAACAGAAGCCAGTTGATACTATAAAAGCTATACGAATGAGAAACGGAAGTTTTTTGTAGTAAATGTAGAATTCAGTTTGCTTCTCCCGGAAAAACAGCACTCACTAATATAAATATCGCACTTACGAATTTTTATAAGTTTAGTATCTTACAGCATTTTAGTTCACCGTAACATTTTAATGGCAGTTATTGATTGTAGCACTTGCTTGTGATTTAAAGATAGACCAGCATTCACTCTTTAACTCTATAACTTAATACTATAACATACAAGGTAATTTTCATACAAGCACTTATACAGGGTATTGCAAAGTAATGAACCTCTTATACTAAATTGAAATATTATACTCATTCATGAAGTATTACACACTGAAATATTAGAACATTTAGAATATATAGAAGATATTGAAATGTTGTATACACATTCAACTAATGTTATAGTGTAACAAGATTTCCATCGCGTTAAGAAAGCTCAAAATATACTATCGTATGCTATCGTGAGTGAGCAATCAAAACCTTCTCCACTAAATTCATTTCACTGTAATATTGTACAGGTTTTGAGAAAATGGTTATCTTCAAACTTAATTTAAAACAATATAAATACGTTTAGATTGTATTAGATTAATATACAAATACACCATTAAAAACCCAAAAAAGATAAGTATTCTCATATAAAAATGTATTTTCAAAAATTGGTCTTATGCAGTAGTAATCCAGGATTTTGAAATTATAATAAATTTTAATTATGCAAATGGACGTGGTTATCGTTAGCTCATAATTTTCAGAGATTTGTTACGTTTTAGGACGCAACAAAATTGCGTATGAAACCTCGGTATACAATTTATAGCGGGATGTTGAGTAGGTCTAACAAACTATGTTGTTAGGTGCGTCTTAGTTTGTTTTAATTAAAATAAAATTAGTTATGGATTATCTGATGATGTAGTTACTCTAGGATTCTTCCTAATCTCAGTAATCAGTGATACGTACACGCACACGGACAGTGACACTGGTACGGACACACGCACGCATGCACCAACGCACGCAATCCCCCCCCCCCTAAACATACTTCGCGCATAAGACTGCAAAATATTACCTGAACTCAGTACCCGGAATGCAATGTTTTAAGAGTCTAGAGAATTTTATAGAGTCGTGATGTTTCAGCGGTCCAGCTCCATACTAATTCATTCCAGCTCTAAATGTGGTGTCTATTGATAACCTTGAAACATTTGCCTATAATGTAAGAAGTGAATCATACCCCATAGCAAGCGGCCTCACTCGCGAATTTTTTTCGGCTGCCAAAGTAGGATGTTACGTCCTTGGCATACAAATAACTGTTCTTGTTAGAATCCCAGACTTCGCAATTCTTGATCAGGCGTGCTAAAACTACACCATCAGAAAGGAAAATGGAAAAGGGAATATGTTTCATCCCTCCTCAAGGCAGAGAGCGAATTGCTTTGGCTTTCCAAGCTCCTTCAGCTATTATGCTGGGTTTATAAAATACGTACGTACATACATTAAGTATATTTTCATTGTGGGATTATGGGTAGTTGCGGTCAGGATAGGATCGGAAGGAACAGAGTTAGGGTTCTGTGAGGAAGTTACTACACCAGTATTCGCATAAACAGCAGCAAATGATGTGCGTACGTAAGTGATCATGCCGCTATATGTGTATGAGGAAAACCCCCTGAGAAAACCTTATGCTGGGTAGACGGTAACGGCAATCGAACCCATAACCTCCCGATGTTAAGCAGATCGTGTTACACTGACCTGCTGGCTTGGTAATCCATCAGAGTGTCTTTATATCGTTATATTATCTTCTCATTATGCTTACAGCCGCTAACATTAATGCAATTTTTATTCGGTGTCTCTCTTAAATTTTTATTTAATAATTTCTCTTAAGAACGGATTTACAAATTACATTAAAATTTGGTTTATTTGACAGCCACTGCGTTGAATTTGATGTGTCCCACACGTTAACGTTCTCTGATTTATTCACGTTCAAAAATGCAGCTGTTGAAAAATAGGTCACAATATTGACTAAAACGTCGCTTTTTCCAAATGTACTATTAAAAATTGATTGATATTTTAGCTAGAAGAAATTGGGGTTAATTGCTAGGTAACTACCTCATCGATATCTTTCAGTTATAGAAAATATGGTAATTTTTGCTCATTGTCTCATACGCTAGTTAGGCTGCTTACAATTTCGGTGTGCATATGACATCCAATTGCCATCTTTTCTTACTGCTTATTATGTTATATTTACTTTGTAATTTTATCCATCATCAATATGTTAACAGTACCATTGACTGCAGATTACTAACATTTTTGGGGAAATATTTTCTAATTGTAAATTCGTTAGTTAGTCTATCACTCAAGCGGTCTTGGAAACTTTAACATTCTTTTTCTCGATTCTAATTAGGGTCTTTGTAACAATTTAGCTTCTGTCATGTGTTAAACATTTTTACAGGTGGGGGTTAAGTACTGAACAATCCCTAACTGGTAATCAAGTGTATCACTCTGTAATCTACATCTAATTGGAATCTATCTAATGTGACTATTTTCTTGTCGGTAAACATTATATTGAACATTGCTATGTGGAATTCTCAAACCGAGAATACACCTGCTAACCAACCGAGTTAATGGTCATGAGAGTTGCTAGTCAGCTGTTTATTCATCACCTTCGAGAGATCCAAAGCTAAGTGCAATTGTTTACCTGCTACTATTTCTAGAACAGATATTAAATCGCTGGTAGCTCAGTGGGATCGGGGTTGGAAAATTGCGCTTGGAGTTTGGGGTATTAGTAATTTGCAGTAATAGACCAATAAACTAAACTCCGCCATTTTAATGGAATAGATATTTTGTAGTATAGTACACAATGAATACAGCCGGATATTGGCCAAATCACAAACGGGGAGACGAATTTGCTTACCTTTCGTTATGCCAACAAAAATTTATAGTGCCCTTGAAGGTGTGCTGAAAGGTGCTTCAATACACACAAAAATATATATGAGAATGCTGTTCCCGACACTTTTACTCAAGATTAAAATTTAATTCGTTTCGTGGCATTCTAATACGATATAAATTCATAAATGGAGCCAAAACATAAATTAGGAACCTACATTGATTTTCGGTATTAGTCTCTATAAAATTTAGTACCCGCAACAAAAGAAAAAAAAACAAAAATAAATTTAATATCTAGAAGTAAGAAATGCCAGTAATTATTATTTTCATCGAGGGTCTGCTTTGCCTATTTTCTAAGTACCCATAAAAAACTGAGCTAATTTTAATGACAAGCATCTATTAAAGGAATAAACAATATATAAAATTGTGAATTAATAAATAATAAAATTTACGCCCCTCTCTGAATCGTGCAATTGTTTACTAAAATAATTACTTTATGACAATGCTTTCACAGTGTTGAGCACTAGAATCAGAATGTGAAACTCCTCTTTAGAGTTCACCTAAATTTTAGCTTATACCTGGGTCATCTTACAATGTACGGAAGATCTCTAATAAAAAAAGGCCAAGACTTTTAATTTGATCAATTACAGTTTAACTGCGACTATAATTTATAGTTTGGCGCAAGTATTCTTATCTATATAAATCCGATTACATTGGGAGTCGTGTGACGACAAACAATTCTAACCTTGGCGTCAGGTGGAGGTAACGCAATTTAGAATTCACAATAAAACAATTCGCTTAAATCGCTGTGTTAGTAACAGTAATACAGTGTCGAGCCACCTGATCTCTAATTTATTCAGAGCTTAAATGAAAAATTGTATATCTTTGTTAAAACATACATTTTCGCCTTATTGGTAGGTCCCGACTAACTCGTATGTATTTAGGTTACAGAAATCCTTTTATAATTTAATCCAAACACACAGTAGGATGTTTTATTTATTTACAAGAAGCCACCCACGGACAGGTTGCCGTTACGACAAAATTTACGAACGCATAAAATATTATTTATTGGTTGGAATTGCAGTTATTGGTTTGTGCATGAGTAAATGCGCATCTTAATTGTAAGACATATAGTCCTGAGTTTACACAATATTATTAATTTAACAGTCTAATTTTAAACATAAAATTCCGAATTTTGTATGATGTTCTTTTGTATTATATTTTAAAATAGTCAGCAGTTTCTCGGTATTGCTGAGTTGTCCTTGGAGTCACTATTTGTTTGCTCTTCAATAATGTAAGCAAAAAAGGTACGACGTCCTTCTTAAGCTTCTTAAGGTATTTAAGAATATATGACAACGAAAATGTTTCTAAACAAATCAGTATTGAAGGTTTATTATATTATCCCTACGATTTAGAAAAAAAGCTATGTGAATTACTTAATGTCATAATGAAATATGTATGTGTATAGAACGTGTTTGTTTATAGCAATTGTCCTTTTACTTGTGCCTTAATTGTGAGAAAGAGAGGATGAAGTATACGATACTCTAAAAAGGGGTATACTGTGAGATGACTTGATGAAATTCAAAGCTTATAAAATCATTTCATTTAAGTTACTTACCTACTATTGTAATGATCCTGCCAGATCCTTACAAATTTTCCATTCCTAGAAATCATTCCTATCAAACACCTTACCTTTATTGAATTGTACAATTTCTTACCTGACCGGACGTTTACACACTTGTTTTTAATCATTAGAAATATTTACTTCATTCGATACATCCACCTGTCCAGCCACCAACATTCACATTCACATCTATTCATTCCACACTCACCATCAAATCCACCGCCTGCACTACCACAAAACCATCCACCAACGGTCACCAGACATCCATAATCCGCTCCCCTACTTCTACGTTGATGGCAACGAGCTAGGGGTATACATTTGTCAAAGGCACATTGTACGTGATTTGCTGGAGGTACCACCCCGTATTGTCACGTAGAGCGTCCCTTATAATCTTTCTATAATTGTACTACTCCGAGACAAAAGAACAAAGTAATTTAAAAAGGTTATAATTTAAACCATCACTGTTGGCTGCTCTGCACCGATTTGGGTTTTTAAATCGCAAGTCCAGACGTCGCTATTTCAACGAAGGTTTAGGTCCCGAACAAATAGTCATATCTCTGTAAAGTAATCAACCTCAAACCATTTCATTATCCCTATAGAAGAGGAACGGAGGTTTTTGTCCCTAACATCCATTCTTGCACCCATCTCTACTAGATTAATTCCCTAACGCTACCATAAACACACCCGGACATTCATAATTATGTACCCTATATATATATATATATATATATATATATATATATATATATATATATATATATATACAACTCCTTTTCTACAAATTAAAACGTTGCACACGTCCTGGCCCATGTGGCCAATACATGTTGTATCTAACTAAAAATATACAAAATTGTACTCACCTGAGATCGGCACAAATTGAAACATAACACACACAGTCAATAACTACCGAAATAATTAACATTTTTTATTTCAATTGTAATTGAAAATGTTTTAATTACCATTGATTCGTCTTAATTGAACAAGAGAGGAGTGTGCACCTTATCATGACTAAAGATGTCACAAAACCAAAGTGAATGCTGCACGATAAAGTCTGGAAATAAAGAAGTAATTTGTTGCTGTATTAAGATGCGACGAAGGAGTAATAAAGTAATACATATAAATACATCGTAAACCAAAGACACAATTCTTGTCTAACGTTCATCTCGATAATAAAGATTATATGATCACAGATTGGTTTTTCATTTTCTAAACTTTACAAATACTACAATATGTATCTAACGCAACATTGAAAAGCACATATTTGTTTTATTTTTTTTGCAAATTTTATATATAATGTACTAATATGTTTTTTTTTAGGTAAAAAACGAAAAAGAAGATCGTTTAAAAAAAATCTCTACCCACAAGGCTTCGATGGACGTTATTATTGTAAGAAATGTGGATCATCATATAAAAACAAAACACATTTAACACGTCATTGCAATTATGAATGCGGTGTTGAACCTCAATTTCATTGTCATGTGTGCAATAAAAGTTTTCGTCAAAAACATACTTTGAAACTACATACCAAAGGTCATGAGTTAGGTATTATGTAGTTTTACGCCCATTTCAGAGATCTAGTAGTAATTTGTAGCTGTGTTCGGTGTGGCCATTTTTATGTAATTGTTGGTTTTAATATACTTTTAGATGTGAAAAACGTTTTGTTTCTTTACTCTAGAATTAGTAAGAAAAGTATTTGGTACTTCGAAGTTACGTTTGAGTGTAAATCGTTGTGAGCGTTGGTAAGGAAAATGTTTGAAGGTCTGAGACAAGGTTCTTAATTGCTCACATGTATCCAGAAAATGAATTTGGTGTTTGGGTGGCAATGTGAAGGCGCTATTTATATTATTTTTAAATTCTCTTTTAAAATGCTGGTCACATCTTTCTGAGCCGAACTAGCAAAATTGAGAATACACGTGCTACCAACCTTAAAAGTACGCACGATGCCAAATTTTGAAAGCACCACCGATTGGTTTGTGGTAAAACTAAAGTTTCCAAAAGCTGTATAAGTTTTTCCTGAGCTGTTACATGGAAACGCGTTAAATGATACCAGTAGTACCCGGGCACTTTAACTTTCACTTGTTGACGTTGTGATCGACCTCGGGTTTGGTTTGGAGTTGGTCTAGGGGTTGACCCCGGAGTTGGCCTTGAGTTGAAAATTGTATTCTAATAAAGGACCCTAATGTTGTAAGACAGGAACCTGTTCGCGGGTTTCGCCCCTGTCATTAAAATTGTATTCTAATAAAGAAGAATTAATAGATACGATGATGACGTGTTTTTCATAATAAAAAAATTTATTTAAGCTGTGTATTATTAGAAAGGGAAAACACCCGACCTTAAGCATATCGCCGCAATTTTAAGCGTTTGCTTTACAAATTTTTTCAATAACTTAATTTGCTAACTTATAAGATGACTCTCGCCTCTTGTCACAAAAAATTTGTATTCTAATAATAATAATTGGTGGGAAGAATCAATGATGACAAATGTTTTTCATAATAAAAAGATTTATTTATTTAAGCTGTGTTTTATTATCATTAGACCCCGTTTTTGATTTTTATCTAATATTTCAAGGATATAAAATCCTGGCATATCGATTATGTTCTATGCAATTTAAACGTTAGGTCAAATTGTTCAATATCTGATGGCCCTGTATTATTTGTTGTGATATAAACCTTCAATTAAAAACTTACGTGTTATTTTAGGGTTTCATATTTCTGGATTAAAATATATTAAGCATTTCGCTGTCTTTAAAACATTTTTATTCATCTTTCGCGATGAATTTTTACAATGTATAACTTAAATATATGCAAATATAGTTATCATTTATAGTAATTTCCTTTTGTAGGTTGTGACCTTTTACCTATATACGAATTTATAACAACATTCAATTAAAGCGATTTGACCTTCGACATTTATATTGTATGCAAAAAATTACAGTCAACCTTGTATATTTTACTTTTAGTTGATAACACTATTAAATGGTTGCATATATGTATTAATGGTTACACACATATAGATTGTTCACGTTTCATTTTAATAGTGCTATCAACTAAAAGTAAAATATTGAAGGTCGACTGTTAAAATAATATGTTTCTAACCACCTTTCGCGTTAACTGCAAGGTTGTTAAAGGTGTCCTTGCCTTGTAATATTCACGTACAAGTGGTATATCAAAAATATTTATTGAGTAGCATAACAGACTGCTGTAAATGCATCAGACAATTAAGAAAAACTGTCAAGTTTTATCTAAAAAACAAAAATGAAAACTAGATACGTATCGTGAATGGGGTATTTTAAAAAACGAGCGATGTATGCGATAAATTGTTGAGCTAACCCCGTATTTTATTTTATAGAAGTGGTCAACCTTGGAGCCCCGAGAGTAAGTTACGAAGCCCTACACTTGTCTTACAAGATAGCATTAGAGCCCCTTTTATTAGAATACAAATTCAAATTTCCCGCCAAGGGGGCAGGGGTCTAAGCCCCGAGAGCAAGTTGCGAGGTCTTATAACTGTCTTATAAGCTAGAATATAATAAGTAAATATATGTAAGTTTAAATTAAATATGAATGAAAATATCTAAACTGCATTATCGATATAGAAGCGGCGGCTCTGGATTTTTTATGCATACACACAAATTATTTTAAATAAAACGAGTATTATCATAGATATACATCAAATTTACTTTAAAAATAATAAATGGTATAATTAAGCAATTATGTATTATAACTGCATTAATATGAATAGGGAAGGTAGCAATTACCCCATCAATGCGGTGTTTAATCCATATGTTTCCAAATATTTAAAAAAAATTGTTACTGCAAAATACCATCAATGATTTGAGATACATTTTATTCGCCCGCTTGAGTGGTTATATTGTAATAACTTGTTAACTAGTAAAACATTGCCCTGATGCTGTTTTATAATAATGTTCACCCGATAGTAATTGTACTTTAAATATAGGCAAGGGCTAATGTATAATATTTTATTTTACCACTAGTATCACACGGACATATGGTTATTCTTAAAAATTATCTGCATTTCATCACGACTGTGGGGGTACTACATGTGCTTCGAAATCTTCGTTCTCTGAAGCTGTGCCGCATTCATTTTTCTTGAGATTATACAACTACGGATCAGTAGCATGTTTTCTAATACACATGACAGCACCTTCAATAAAGTGATGTGTGCATCGAAATGGCTGTCTTCTTCTTTAAGCTAGAACATGTTCGTGGGCCTTGTATTATAATGAGGGGTCTAATGCTAACCTGTAAGACAAATGTGGGGCTGTGCAACTTACTGTCGGGGCCCCATTGGCAGAAAATTTATCTGCAGGTTACGGCTGGAAATATGAATTTGTATTGTAATAAGTGTATAATGCTAATTTGTAAGACAGATGTAGGGCTTAGCAACTTACTCTCAGGCCCTCGCGCCTCGACCAAAAATTTTAATTTGTTTGTGGCGCCATCTATGCGGTGAAATTTGAACTTGTATTATAAGGGGGCCTAATGCTAACTTATAAGACAGTCAGACATAGGGCTTCGCAACTTGCTTTCGGGTCTTAGCCCCTGGTACCTTGGAGGGAAATTTGAATTTGTATTTAAGTGTTTACACTCTGATTACTTATTGCGAGAAATTTGAACTTGTATTATAATAACGGGTCTATCGCTAACTTATAGGACAGACATAGGTATTCGCACTATGCTTTTGGGGTTTAGTCACCTGGTGCCTAGGTGCGAAATTTGAATTTATATTTAAGTGTTTACATTCTGATTACTTATTGCGAGAAATTTGAACTTGTATTCTAATAAGTGGGCCTAATTCTAGCTTATAAGCCAGTTATAAGACCTCGCAACTTGCACTCGGGGCTTAGACCCCTGCCCCCTTGGCGGGAAATTTGAATTTGTATTCTAATAAAAGGGGCTCTAATGCTAACTTGTAAGACAAGTGTAGGGCTTCGTAACTTACTCTCGGGGCTCCAAGGTTGGTCAACCTTCTATAAAATAAAATACGGGGTTAGCTCAACAATTTATCGCATACATCGCTCGTTTTTTAAAATACCCCATTCACGATACGTATCTAGTTTTCATTTTTGTTTTTTAGATAAAACTTGACAGTTTTTCTTAATTGTCTGATGCATTTACAGCAGTCTGTTATGCTACTCAATAAATATTTTTGATATACTACTTGTACGTGAATATTACAAGGCAAGGACGCCTTTAACAACCTTGCAGTTAACGCGAAAGGTGGTTAGAAACATATTATTTTAACAGTCGACCTTCAATATTTTACTTTTAGTTGAAAGCATTATTAAAATGAAACGTGAACAATCTATATGTGTGTAACCATTAATACATATATGCAACCATTTAATAGTGTTATCAACTAAAAGTAAAATATAGAAGGTTGACTGTAATTTTTTGCATACAATATAAATGTCGAAGGTCAAATCGCTTTAATTGAATGTTGTTATAAATTCGTATATAGGTAAAAGGTCACAACCTACAAAAGGAAATTACTATAAATGATAACTATATTCGCATATATTTAAGTTATACATTGTAAAAATTCATCGCGAAAGATGAATAAAAATGTTTTAAAGACAGCGAAATGCTTAATATATTTTAATCCAGAAATATGAAACCCTAAAATAACACGTAAGTTTTTAATTGAAGGTTTATATCACAACAAATAATACAGGGCCATCAGTTGAACAATTTGACCTAACGTTTAAATTGCATAGAACATAATCGATATGCCAGGATTTTATATCCTTGAAATATTAGATAAAAATCAAAAACGGGGTCTAATTATAATAAAACACAGGTTAAATAAATAAATCTTTTTATTATGAAAAACATTTGTCATCATTGATTCTTCCCACCAATTATTATTACTAGAATACAATTTTTTTGTGGCAAGAGGCGAGAGTCATCTTATAAGTTAGCAAATTAAGTTATTGAAAAAATTTCCAAAGCAAACGTTTAAAATTGCATCGATATGTTTAAGGTCGGGGTTTTCTCTTGAAATATTTGATCAAAAATCAAACTGGTTCTAATAATAAACACAGCTTAAATAAATTTTTTTATTATCAAAAACACTTGTCATCATCTTATCTATTAATTCTTCTTTACTAGAATTTTTATCACAGGGGCGAAACCCGCGAACAGGTGCCTGTCTTACAAGGCTAAGGTCCTTTATTAGAATACAGTTTTTAGCTCAAGGCCCCGGAGTCAACCCCTAGACTAACTCCAAACCAAACCCGTGGTAGGTTTCAAGGTCAAAATACATCCTACACGAGGGCGGCCTTGGGAATTCCCAAGGCCAAAAAGTAAAAGTTAAAGTGCCCGGGTACTACTCATACCGTGTTACGTCACATACGATTTCAAATCCTTTAATAATAGTCGATAACTTTAAATATTAGTGATAAAAATACTCCTGATTTTCAAAGCATCATCCTCGTCTTCTAGGATACTTGGAGATTTTTATGCAATGAAAAACATGTGCAAGTTTCCTATTGGACAAATATCTTTCCATGGAAGAGTAAATATTTGAGTTGTAGAAATATGTTAGACATGTTCATTAATGAATTGCACGAGAATCAGTAACAACGTGCTTATTTTCAACACGATAATTCTACACTCCTCATAGCTACAGCAACAATAAATTATTTAATAGAATTCTTCGACGACATAGTTATCAGCGTTATTAAATTTAGCATTGCTAGATTTTTTGTTATTTAACCATAATATAAATTAATTAATGAATTATACATCTGTTGCGTTAATCGATATGCGTTGTATTTTAGCATATTAATGTATAAATTATACAATTAATGCATAATTATGTAGTTCTTTGAATTCACATGTTATTTACGGGTGTTCGGTGTGAATATATTATAATACATTACATTATTAATACTGTCAAATTAATTTCTATGCTTTCACGTGTTGAGTTTGATTTTTTTTAATATCAACATATTGGGATATCATATGTAGAATTTCAATTAAATGTTTAAAAGGGATTTGTTTTCGTGTATTAAATTTTACCACTGCTTTGTATTACGTGTGTACGTCACATGTTTGTTTTTGGGCTGAAGTTGCTATTATGCAAGCATATCGTGTCTGGGGGCGAGGATATTGTAACGCAGTTAAGTAATTCTGCGTTCTTCTTTGTTGACCAGTCCGGTCAGGAGTAAAATTATTAAGTAGGATCATTAAGGGTTTAGTTAAACAATTCGTATATTGGCTTCGTTATGGAAGGAATGTTGTTATTTCGATTCTAGGCATTTTCTCGTGAGAATTGCCTAGTCTGTTTTTTTTTTGGTATGGAAGATTTTTTTAGAGTGTCGGTTAAAATATGATGGGTAAAGGGTCTTTGTTTTTGATTATTTTAGTCAGACAGTAACAGACTATTGACAGAGGTGATAGGGAGAGGCGCAAATATACTAATTAAAGTACTTGGTGGCATCTTAAAGATATTGTAAGAATATAACCTTTTACTGTTTGTGGATTAAAGGCTAGTATTCAATCACTCCGGGGAAGTGTGGGTTGATGTTTTGTCGAGTTTGTTAACGTTCTTGTGTTATTAGTGAAGGGAAGGTGCTTCCCGTTTATTTGGATTTGTTCACGCTATTAACAGATTTAAATATTGGTAGATATCGTATTTTGGTGTATCGTTTTTGAAAGACCTGGTGCGTACTGAATCACTAAAGTGTACCCCCTTCCTGTTTAAAAATAGAAAAAAAAATAAAGCTGATAATATATTTTGTGTATATAATCAAAAGCGTAGTGTAAATAAATTACTGATTTATGTGCATAAAACCAGGCGCACAGTTAGATTAGATTTAAATATTTATTTGATCGTTGGCGAGTATAAATTAAAACTAGTAGTGAAATTACCTGAAGTTACTGTAAGTTCGTTCACTGCGTTGGTTCGTGTTTGAAGAAAGAGTTGAAGGTTCAATTGGTATTTCCGATCAATTAAAAAGGGCTGAATTGTACGAGAGTTGCTTCCTGTCGCTGTGAGATGGGAAAGAAAAGGTTACACTGAAAATCTGTGCGAATGCAAGGTAACTACTTTTCTGTTTTTTGTGATTTCGTTAAAAATTGTAGATCTGTATTTAAATACGTAGATGAACACGCTTTCTTTTGCTGTGTAGATGCCCTTAAATCCAGCGGATCGATTGCCGAAGCGTGTTCACCTTGCCTTTTGTGATCTTCACGCTGTGGTGTTTTTCAATGTTCACTGATATTTACATTTTAAAATTTGTCGAATTTATGTTTTCTACGTGTCCAATATGGTGATAATTGGGATAATTAAAGTTAAGGTTTAAGATTATTGATTCTGAAATTTTGAACTTGCAAGTTTCAACCAATTAAGTACATTTATTAGTGAAATTTTAAGTAACCAAGATTGCGGATCACTTCTTATCGGAACCGAAATTGTTTTCTCTGGCTTTAAAATAAAAGTACATTATGCTCAATGAATATTATTTCTTTATTATTATAACATAAACATTAATGAACTTTATTCGTATATTTCAGTATTGCATGTTATATATGTGTTTTTCTTACAGCTTTAAAATTATTTATGGTTAATATAAATTAGTAGGCAACAATAGCTTTGGTGAATTTCTTGCTAATGGTTTAATTGTAAATTTCCGAATTAGACGACCTTCCAGTGACGACGATTTCTTTATTATTGGTTTAGGATTTTGACGAAATCTTTTTAATGTTGATTAATTAATGAAAGATGTCATTGTTACGATTTTTGGAAATATAACTTCCTTGATAAGATTAACCTAAAGCAATATTTGAGTAAATAATAGTGATGACGTTTACAATTGGTCTTGACGCACGATATTTTTTTTTGATTGTATGCGAATGTATTTACAAAAAGCACCGGTCCAGAAGCCCTTTTACTGATTCACCTGGTTAACGCCACTGAAGATACGCACGTTTTTATTTGTTTAGAACATTTCTGTGGACTAGTACTCCACAGTGTGAGCTAATTAAACCCCCAATTTTAATTTTGAACAAACTGGCGCTATTTGATTTAAGATTTCCCTACTTTGGGGTATGTTATTCTATTCACCATACACGCAAAACAAATAAATCATTGATCATAGCCATGATAAATCTTCTTTAAATAATCACAGAATGCTTTTAATAAAATCTGTTATTTTAATGTATCGTAACACTAGTTTATATTAGTTATATAAAACTAAAAATACGATGTAATATGTATTGTCTGCGTATACTTATTGACAATATCCTGGTGATTCTTTGCATATTTAGTAAAAAAAATATTCTGTTCTTAAAACAACACAGTTAACTAAAGTGAATTAAAGTCCTGCAAAGGGACATCCCTTAACAAAAAAGAATGAGTCCTAGCTATTCAAGATTTAACTACACAAGCAAATTTTGTCTGGCTTGGATATAAAAACGATCGTACATGTAAATAATGATATAATCTTTGCAAAATAAAAAGAATTAAAAATTTTAACATTATTAAGTTTCTTATGCATCTTTTTGTAGAATTTTCTTGTTACAGGTAATTTAATGTCTGGAGTAGGAAGATTCATATGTGTAATGTGTGACAAAGAATATAAAAATAGAAACACACTTATAGTTCATCAGAGACAAGATTGCAACAATTTCCGCCGATTTCAATGTAATATTTGTGGATATGAAGCGAATCGTAAATATAATTTGACAAGGCATATGAGAACAAAACACAAGAATGACGGTACTGCGCCAAAATGAAAGGTTTATATCAAAGCAAAGGTATTTTTAATACAATTGCATTAATAATGATGTAATAAAATAGTGCACTAAAAAAAATTTTCTTATACAGACAATTTACCTTTCAACCCTATTTTCCTTTATAAATAATCAAAAATTAAAATAAGTAGGTAATATACTTGTAGCAACAGTGTATTGTGTTACCAAAGGTGGAACTTCATTTTGCCGGGATTGACATTGTCTTTTAAACTAACGAGCGGAGTGAGTCAGACAAACCAATACTCTATTTTGTTAACACCTCTAAGATTGATTAGTTTATTATTTGATTTTTCTTTTGATACAAATGAAAAATCTTGTTTGTTTGTTCTCTGCAATTCGCGAGGTAGTTCGTTACGGGAATTATGAATATACCAGTTACCAGAAAATTAGTTATTGTACTCTATAAATCAAGGTAGTAAGGCCATGTGTGTATACTTTCGAATTTATCCTCGTATAAATATAAATTAATACGTTTGCTACCCTTTGAATCACATGTGATACACAAATTCAGATATGTTATATACTGGTAGCAAGAGTTACAAGATTTCTCTAACCTACCGGACGCGTGCTCTTTGCAAAGTGAAGCTTTTCCCTGATAGGTGTCGTTCTATGACAGGTTGGTAAACATGCAACCTATTTTAGCTTTGTATTTGAAGTGATCACCGGTGATTCACACGGTTTATAAGCAAACTATTTAAATAGCTGATTCGACCGAAAAAGCTTATGAAATCGTTTTTACATTTTGTTGTTGCGGTTTCAACTAATTCTCTTAATAACAATGGATCCGACTTCTTTTTTTGTGTTTATTTAGATGAGCAGTCAGGTGAAGAAGTTGTAGAAAATGCTCTGATAGGAACTCGACACCTGAGGATCCCTTTCGGTCTTCTGAGTCTGAGTACGAACCATCATCCAGTGAGCTAGATAAATATCCGATTCTGAAGATGGCGATTATTCCCTGGACAATCAACAAATAAATACACAGCAACAGGCTGGGCAATCGTCAAATGGGACCCTGTTACAGGTGATTCTCTAAAATTGTTTCCTTGTGCGGGTGTACCAATGGTAAATGTAGAGCAAGGACTTCTCCACTGGAAATATACAAAAAGATTATCACTGATGGGTTATTCGATCTTATTGCTGTTGAGACCAACAAAAATACTAAAAGATACACAAATAAATGAGTAGATTCGAATCAAATCCTACATTTTTTTTGCCATAATTATTTACATGGAATTGGTCAAAAAAGTTGTTGTACCGACACTGTTTTGTTCGATATGTGATGCCTAGAAATAGATTTCAATCAATGCTAAGCTTTTTACGCTTTACTGACAATTTGCAAGCTGACACTACAGATCGCCTGTACAAAATTAGGTCACTAGTAAATACTCTAACTAAGGAATATAAAGAACTAAAAACTCCTTCAGAAGTAATTTCAATCGACGAATCGATGGTGGCTTTTCGCGGTAGACTTATCTTTAGGCAATATATTCCGTCCTAGGCATCAAAATATGGAGTAAAATTGTTCAAAATATGCTATAATTAGTACGATATACATATCAATCCATAATTTGCACAGGAAAGAGTGATATACAGCCCGTTGGCAGATAAAGCAACACGATAGTTATGAATTTATTAGAAGATTATCTTGATCAGGGTAATATTAGTCGCTGATAACTATTACAACAATATTCAGTTAACAAAAACTCTTCTTAGTAGAAAAACCCTTGTAGTAGGTACAATACAAAAGATACTGCAAAAGATATACTCAATAAGGAGGGGATGAAACGAGGCGATATAAAAGGAAAAGAAAGCGATAGGAAATTGGAAAGACAAAAGGGCAGTGCTATGATTTAAAAATTAAAGAGCCTTCAAATAAAAATCGTGAAGGAGAACCTATCTGCAAACCCGAAACAATAATTTTTTACAATAAACATAAAGCTGGTATTGATTTATCAGACCAATTGTCAGCTTATTTTACTGTTTTACGTCGAAGTATTCTCTGGTACTACAAAGTTTCGTTGGAATACCTTTTCGCCACATCAATTATTAACGCCCTAATCCTCTATCAGATAGCTAATACACTAAGTGACAAAGAAAGAAGAACACCCAGTAATAATGAATAATTTGTAAACATTTTTTCAGAGTGTGTTTCTTTATGTTAAAATAAAAAACGATCAATTTTTACCCATATTACTCGAGCGGTTTTTGCGTCAACCTCTTCCAAAAACATTTACGATCACGTAGCCTTAAAATCATTTGTAACGACACTTGTCATTTAAGCCTTGTAAAACACATTAAAAAAAGCTTCTTTAATTGAATCACGATGCCTCGAGTGCGAAGGCGCCAAAAATTTCGGCAGATAAGCGAGTTTGATAGGGGTCGAATTGTGGACTTACGAGAGACTGGTTTGTCTGTGAGAGATATAGCCGATAGAACGTAATGGAGCTTAAACACTGTGACAGTCTGTGTTCGGGCTTGGAACCAAGAGGGCTGTACACGAAGAGCGAGAGGTACAGGACGTCCTCGAAGAACCACAGAAGCCGAAGATCGCCATCTTAGGGTATTGGCTCTACGGGACCGCTTCTCGTCTACACGGGCGATTCCGGACCAGTGGTTTACACTACATGGAAGGGCCATTGGGATACGAACTGTTTATCGCCGCATGGGAACCTTTGGACCTTTCATACCGTCCCCGTTTCGTGTTACCACTGACTCCTGGGCACCGACGTGATCGTCTAGCGTGGTGTAGAGAACGAATAAATTGGGACTAAGATTGGAATTCAATTGTCTTCAGTGATGAGTCCAGATTTTGTTTGGGCACTCATGACGGTTATGCAAGGGTGAGGAGATGGTGTGGTGAAAGACAAGATCCCAATTTTCTGTGCAATTGAAAGTAGGTCACCTTTGGTCTTCATTAGAGGTAACATGACCGCTGCGTGCTATATCTAGGAGATCGTAGAACCCCAACTGCACATTCCAACAAGACAACGCACTACCTCATGTTGCTAGGATTTCGTTCGCTAATTTTGAGGCCAATCAAGTTGCTTTGTTGCCTTGGCCACCGAGATCTCCCGATCTTTCACCCATCGAGAACTTCTAGAATATTATGGGAAAAAGATTACTCAATTTACCCCATCCCCCACAAACCGTAGTAGCTCTGCAACATGAGTTACAGATAGCATGGATGAGATACCTCAAGAGGAAATTAGAAGTATTCCCAGACGTGTTAATGAGTGCATAAGATATAGCGGTGACGCAACACATTATTAAGTTTTTTCGAAAAAGTTAGCAGTTTAGTTTTTATCAAATTTTGATCGTTTACTAGTCTAACTCGAATACACTTGTATACCAAAAATTGTTCAAATAAATTGATTATTTCTGTGTCACTTAGTATAATACAAAAATTCAAATTTCCGAATTTCGCGAAAAATTGATCATTGATTTACTAAATAAGATAGTAGGCAATATCAACTTGAACCATAAAACTGGACCTAAACACAGACTTTCAGTGTGCGAAGAAAAGGATAATGGTAAAAAAATAAAACGTTGTGTTGGATGTTACTTACTAAAAAAAACTTTTGACCAATATACAAAACTCCTTTTTTTGGTTTGTATTTCATTTCTTCTCTATGAATCACTGGTGATAGCACTTCATGTATACTTTAATTTAGGTCCCCATAGTACCTTGAAACCAGGCGTTTAAATAGATCCTGAAAACAGCTATTGATTAATATCACCAGTGATTTATACGGTACAGAAAAGATCTATAAGAAATGCATCACGGGTGATACATATGCTATAGTTGACCAAGTTGCTATATTTGTCGTTGGTAGTTAACGTGTTAATATTTATAATTCTAATGAATATTCTGAAATAAATAAATATCACTCAATGTGGAAGAATAATGTCTATTAATTTTATGTTATTAACATTTATTTCCAAATCTAGAATTTATATCTTTATCTACAAATTAAAAAAAAATAGTGACAAATATTATGATAAACAGCGCCTGTAGCCAAGGCTAACACTGTATGTTTAATGCAACTAATGATAAAATATAAGCAATTACAAGTTATAATCGGCCTGTCTCAAAATAAACAATTCTCAGACCAATTGTTATAAACATCGTGATTATCAAAAGGTTTATAATTCTTAAACTGCAATCCTTTATATAACGTTACCTGAATAAAATAAAAAAATAAAGCTATCTAATAGTATAACGTTGGCCCTTTAAAACTCTACAGCGATCACTATAATGAAGTCCTACATTAACATTGTTAGGGTAGGTCTATCATGACGAATAAAAGTTGAATAAATAAAAAATGAATAAATAGATTAATTTGACTCTATTAACAAATTCTGCAAAATAGTTACACAAATTGACTGCTTAGATTAAAACTGAAAGTTATATCTAAACATATACACAAAAAAATAGTGGATTGTCTGTATGGCCTAATTAGCAATACTAACACTGACGCCTCAATAGGTCAATTAATTGACCACTACTCAACAATATCTAAAATTCTTCTTACGTTTAAATTATTTAATCTTTATGATATTGCACATACATTCGCGAACTATCGCCTTTAACGATTGTATTAATAGGGAAATTTGTTAATTGATTACCTTCTCAAATGTTTGTCGAATTTAATATTTTAGCTCGCTTCATGTCTAAATTCTTAATTGTTTAATTGTTCGAAGCTTGCTAGATTTGATGGAAACAGCTGCGTTTAGCTTATTACGTGCTGCTTAATCCAAACGAATCCATCATAGAAGATCACTATGGATTACGATTGAGGCATTTGGATCAAGGATTGAAGGAAAAACTACCGCTATACGAACAGAGACACTAAAGAGTTATATTGTCATGTGACACTCGGTCACAGCCAAACCTGCTGAGAAACGCTTAAAAGGGAAGTTCTACTTTAACCACCGTATTCACCAGACATTTCCCTTTCCGCTTATCACACATTGAGATCCATGGAATATGACCTGGCTGTGCAACACTAACATTCTTATAAAAATAACAATTGGGTCAATTCTTGGATAGCCCCACTTGACTTGAAATTCAAATGCTGCATGTGCGATAGTATTATCATTAAATATGACCTCTTCAACCAGTAAACAATAGGTCGAAATATTTACGGATTTACTAATAAAAATCCATCATTGTCACTATTGTATTTAAATATTAAATTTCAAATATAATTAAACATTTTGATACACCATTGTCAGATAAATTTAATATGTAGAAATTAACCTTGATAAAGATTCCAACGGGAATATAGGAAATTTTATGAAATTGTGTAGTGTTTAAACCAATAATTTATTATTAGTAATATATATGTATATATATATATATATATATATATATATATATATATATATATATATATATATACCGGGTGAATGAGATCACCCGTATCAGTATTTTTTTGAAGAGCAGTAAGTCGTAGACAGTTGATTTAAAAAATGTTGTTATAAACCATATAATAAAGAATTGAATGGTGCTATTATTTCTCGGGAAAGTCAGCATCCTGAGTAGTTTTCTCTAGAATGTCTCCAAAATTTTAAATGGGACCATATGTCGAAAAAGGTATTGTTGAAAAGATCGTTAAAAAAAGAAGAAATTTTTTGTAGAAAATGTTTTTATATAACTCCCACACCTTTTAAGTATTAGTAGATATACTAGGAGGGTTCTGGGCCACTTTGACCTAAATATTTTTCAAGGTCAAGTTCATTTAAGGTCAGGAGAGGGTGATTCTACTTTGACCTTGAAAATTTTAGAGGTCAAGGTCATGTATATGTTGACGGAAAATTAAAATTTTCAAGGTCACGCTGTTCAAGCAGTTCTTAAAGTTCATTGACATTCTTGAATGAATTGAGTCCAAGTCATGTGTTAATTCTTAGAAACAAAGTTATTACAATTCTTAGAAATCAATTTTCAACGTCATGCAATCAATTTTCAAGGTTAATTTCCCTTCAGGGGTATATTTTCTTTTTGCCTCGATTTAAACTGTCCCAACCACCAGGATCTGTCTCAGGATGAGGTAGTTGTTTCTACCAAAAAATGGTACCAGTATCCCAAACACAGATAGTCGTTTCTCAAAACAGGAATACATTTCCGAAATACAGATAGCCCGTTTTCCAAATACAAATAACCGTTGACGAAGAAGGTGCTTCATCGATATAGTTCAGCTTTATATCCCGCGTCATGGAATTCAGATCGAACTTCGAGCTTCGTTGTTTCCGCTTTGCTTTGGACTGTTATTATATTGACTTAATGAATGAGTCAAAGTTGTCTGTATTTGGGAAACGGATTCCCGTTTTTGGGAAACGGCTATCTGAATTTCGGAAACGAATTCCTGTTTTGCGAAACGGCTATCTGTATTTGAAATCCTGGTACCACTTCTTGGGAGAAACAAGTACCTCATCCTGAGACAGATCCAGGTGGTTGGTACAGTTTAAATCGAGACAAAAAGAAAGTATATCCCTGTACGAAAATTAACCTTGAAAATTGATTTCATGACCTTGAAAATTGATTTCTAAGAATTGTAATAACTTTGTTTCTAAGAATTAATACATGACCTTCACTCAATTCAGTCAAGAAGGTCAATTAACTTTGATTCTAAGAATAGCTTGAACAGCGTGACCTTGAAAATTTTAATTTCCCGCCAACATACACATGACCTTGTCCTCGAAAATGTTTATGGTCAAAGTAGAATCACCTTCTCATAAACTTCAATGAACTTGACCTTGAAAAATATCTAGGTCAAAGTGGTCCAGAATTCCCCAAGTATATCTACTAATATTCGACTAAAATTATTAAATTTTAAATTCATTGTTAACAAACAAAAGTGAAAAGTCGGATTTTACAGCGTTAGACATGTCTTCCATTTAATGCTAAACACTATTGGGCTCTTCCAGTTACACTATCAATGTCTCTAAGTACTTCTTTAATGCTTAATGAATGGCAATCATTGCGAACTCTCAGCTTCATATCATCTCTCGTTGTTGGTTTTTCTTTACAAACAATATCCTTGATCCGACCCCAAAGGAAAAAATCTAGGGGCGTACAATCTGGTGATCTTGGCGGCCACGCCTCTATGCTTCCTCTGCCAATCCATCTGTTGGGAAATAGTTGATTTACTGTGTTCCTGAAGACCAATGAAAAATGAGCTGGGCAGCCGTCTTCCTGGAACCACATTCTTGCTGCTGTAAGCTCCAGTAAGTTGATCAAGTCGTTACTTAAAAGCTCGGCGTATTGTATCCCATTCAAAGTTTCTTCAAAAAAATAAGGGCCCATGATATTTCCTCCAAGTATACCACATCACGTATTAACACTTCAAAGATGTTGATTGTCAATAGTTCGTAGCCAGTGAGGACTTGTTTGCGACCAGTAATGTGCTTTGTGAATATTGACTTCTCCAGTGCTTTTCAAAGTAGCTTTTTCAGTCCATAAAACTATCTTAGGAAAGTGTGGACCTCTATTTATTACCCAATTACAAAAAAGGACTCGTGCTTGAAATTCATTATCATTTAATGCTTGGTGCCTATGAACGTGGTATGGATGAAAGTTGTGATCTTTCAAAATTCTGCATAGAGAATTGGATAATTCCAGAACCCCTTGCAAGTCCTCTCGTTGAAATATGCGGATCAACAATTACTGCAGCGAAAACATCAGGCTCTTTGTCACTACGTACATGTATAATTCGATTTCCGCGATTGCTTATTGGTTGCACCTGCCCTTTGATACAAATACGTGCTGCCAATCTCCGAAAAACACTTAAGGATTGACGGGCACGTTGAGATATTTTTACGTATACATTCTTTCAGCCGCTCTGTAATTTTGTCTACATTCTCGCAAAACCATTAACATATCAAAAGCTTCTAAATTTGGAAAGGTGTAATTTCACTAATTGAAATCATTTTTTAACGAAATTAAATTTTAACTTTGTGTCTGTTAACTATTGACATTAAAACGTGTGTAACGTTGTTTAATTCGGTAACTGGATTTTCAAATCCGACTTTTCAATTTTGTTTGTTAACAATGAATTTCAAATTTAATAATTTTAGTCGAATATTACTTAAAAGGGATGGAAGTAATAAAATAGTTTTTTCTATAAAACTTTATTTTTTTTAACGATCTTTTCAATAACACCTTTTTCGACGTGTGGTGCCATTTAAAATTTTAGAGACATTCTGGAGAAAACTACTCAGGATGCTGACTTTTCCGAGAAATAATATCACCATTCAATTCTTTATTATGAGGTTTATAACAATATTTTTTAAACCAACTGTCTACGACTCACCGTTCTTAAAAAAAAAATACTGATGCGGGCGATTTCATTCAATGTAACTTTTTGGTGTCTTTGTTCGTATAGCGGTAGTTTTTCCTTAAATCCTTGATCCATATGCCTCAATTGTAGTCCACAGCGATCTTCTATGATGGATTCGTTTGGATTAAGCAGCGCGTAATAAGCTAAACCCAGCTGTTCCCATCAGATGTAGCAAGCTTCGAACAATTAAACAATTAAGAATTTAGACATGAAGTGAGTTAAAATATTAAATTCGACGAACATTTCAGAAGGTAATCGATTAACAAATTTCCCAATTAATGGAATCGTTAAAGGACGATACTTCGCGAATGTATGTGCAATATCGTAAGGATTAATTAACTTAAACGTAAGAAGAATTTTAGATATTGTTGAGTAGTGGACGATTAATTGACCTATAGAGGCGTTAGTGTTAGTATTGCAAATTTTAATTGGGCCATACGGAAATCAATTCCCATCACTATTTTTTTTGTGTATAGGTTTAGATATAACGTTTAGTTTTAATCGAAGCAGTCAATTTATGTAACTATTTTTGCAGAATTGGTTAATGGAGTCCTATTACTCTATTTATTTATTTTATTTATTCAACTTTTATTCGTCATGATAGACCTTCCCTAACAATGTTAATGTAGGACTTCATTAAAGAGTATATTACGCCTAACCAATCATCAAACTTGTCAATTAGCTAGCCCAATTCCAACACCTGCATATTTTAATGCAGATGGCTTTACATTATTAAATGAAGGAGCAAGTTTACTTCTCATGCGTAAATAAGCTTGAAAATCAACAGTAGATAAAGAAAAGAACAGTGCCGTAACAATAATGTACATCATACAAATTTGCTACAAACTCCTTAATGGTAAAGCCTTAAATGAGATAATGACGGGTCAAGATGAAACATGCTTAAAAATACACATATCCAATTTTAGTTATATTAAGCATGTAAAACTGATTTAAGAAATAGTAATCAAGATTAACGTCACTGGAAAATAGTATAAACACAATACAAATTACAGTTTCATTTATTTCCAAATATAATTGGCACCGGTTTGTTGATCTTTATTTATCATCTTCGGTGTGATTGAACCGACCTCTTGACGAATCCCTTCCTTTACCCTTCAATATGTTCAGGTCTATTAACATAAACTGGAAGTTTTAAATAACCTCTAAGAAAAAAATCCAACGGGGTTAAATCTTAGTGACCATTTAGTAGGGTCATTTTTACCTATCCACCGATTAAGAAATATTCCTAAAGTATGGTCCAATAATTCAAGAATCAATTATACCAGCCTACATATTAAGCTTCTGGGGAAATTGTGTATTGCGCTTCCATCATCCAATGCGGATTTTGTACCGCTTAGAAACAGCAATTTAGTTTATATATAGTCTATTGAAATAAAATGTTTCCTCATCAAAAAAAGATATTTCTGACTAAGCAACCATTTCCATTGGCGAGTTCCATCATTCTCTCACAAAGTTTGTGCTTATGAAAGTCTGAAAAATTTAATGTAAAACGACCCGCACTTGGGTTAAATGTGGATTTTTTACAGCATTAAAATGGCATCTAAATGCATGTCTTCATCTTAAGGCAGATGGACGTCTAGGCTTATCTCGTACTTGTCTGAGATCACGAAATTTATTTTCAATTCGACTTACCGTTGATTGAGGTATTGGAGGACGGTTTGGGTGGGTTTCATTGAATAAAACTTCAACGTCTTCATGCGCCCGGATTCTCTTCCCAAACCCAATTATCATTAAACAATCCGTGCTCAAACGTTTGCACTCTTACGTGAATACATTTTAGAAAAAACAGCCGTTATTGATCAACTGATTTTGACAATTTTTTTCTTGTATTCAATATAATAAAATCTATCAATCGAATTTGAAGTAAATTTTTTAAGTTAGGGTTGTTACCCCTTAAGGGCGAATATTTGAAAAATTTGAAAATTACATGCCCAAATGATAATTTAAAAATAAAAATCAACTTGTCCGATCATTTTTCTTAAATATTTTCTTATAGAATGTGTGTTACTCTTGGGAAGTGCTATATCCATCAATTTTGACAAGATCGTATGGATAGTACATGGGATTAAGTATTGGGAGCGTTGTTTTTTGATTATGGGTAAAATAACCTTCAAATACACTCTAGTTTCAATAAGAATCATTTACAGATGACCAGTTTTAATAAACACACTTACGTTTGTACACATAACATGAATCAAATTCTGACTAATTCTATTGCTAGTAAATCTTAAATACTAACATTCAATCATTTGTTACATGATCCTTATAATTAAAAGAAATACAAACTAGTATTAACCGCACCGGATACGCATTTCACCTTCCTTATCTGCTTGTTTTTTCCCGGTCGTGTTGGGTTCTCGGGTCGGTTATTTATGGATCCAAACTTTTTATTCGATACAATGTAAATTCACACTGTTTTTATTTGTATTTATTTTTTATTTATGTATAGCAGCCGATTATTTTAAGCACAAATCGCGACCATAAGTTAATTTCTCTCTGATATCTGAAGCACTAAATTAGATTATAGGCGGAGGATTGCTCCTTGACTATTAGAGATATAAAAACCAATTTTGGTGTGGTAATACAAGACCATTGGACCTACATTCTAAAAATATTTAGGTATATACAGGGTGATAGATAAAAATATGCCAACCCAAACTTGTGTTTTTTTAATGCAATACCCTGTATATTTTTGAATTTTTGGGTTCACTGTTACATTTAGAATAAAAGTATAGAAATTTGTATCTGTATCACTAACTGTTCGGCAGATATCGTCACTTTAGTACCAAAATAGAGTTAACTATGGAACCACGATGCGTGCGAGCGTTGTCACCACGATTTTGTAAATCTGTTTATACCACCGACTATTAATAATAGTCTATTAACAATGAAACTGGGAAATGGTCGATATGATCTTTATTTACGGTGAAGATCAAAGAAATACTTTGTTGACTACCCGTTTGTACTGTGAACGATACCCAGAGAGAAAGAATCATTTATGAATGTAGCTGAGAGATTTGTAAATTCTGGAAGTGTGTTATCGCAAGCGCGCAAAAACGAGCCCAAATGTGGAAATTGAGTTGTGGCATCTCTTATAGAAAATTCGCAAATTACTATCAGAGAGCTAAGTAGACACCTAGGCCTAAATAGAAATCCAGTTCGCAGCTTTATTAAAAAAAAAAAACAAATTGCATCCTTATCATATCGAGAAACATCAAGCTTTAAGTGAGATAGGTCTTTCTGCCAATGCACTACGCATAACTATCATCACTATTCAGATACTAATCCACACATCTTAAGAGTTGTGGATCACCAGCATCGATGGTCAGTTAATGTGCGGGGTGGTATAATCAATTTTAGTGTGGTTGGTCCTTTTTTCGTTGATGGGAGTCTTACCGGAGAAAGATATTTACAGTTTTTTTGGAAAATATCGAGGTAGATAATATTCGTGCGATGTGGTTTCAACTAGATGGCGCCTCTCCACACTATGCAATCAACATTAGGTAATATCTCTATAGAAATTATCCGAGGAGGTGGATTGGACCTGGCCAGCCATGTCACCGGATCTTACGACCCTTGATTTCCTCCTTTGGGGCTACGTTCAAGAAAAAGTTTACAAACATCCTCCCGCCACAAGTGAAGATATGAAAAATAGAATTAGAGCTGCGTTTCAATCCATTTCGCCTCTAATGTTGTTGCGAGTGAATCTTTCGTTTACGGAACGAATTGCAAAGTGTTTAGCTAGGCGTGGTCTGCATTTTGAACATTTAATTTGAATTTATGGTATTCGTTTATGTTTACTTGTTCAACTTATTTTAAGGTGTAGAGAATTATTTTATTGTTTAGTTATTAATTAAGTTTTCCTATCAGATAAAGAATTTATCTGCCATTCGTATTTTCTTATTTGCTCTGTATTTTGTTTTATTTGTTCTTCTGTATGTCAATATTTTTACATAAAGCGTCAGTATCTCAAGAAGGGCCCGTCTTATGGCTATGAAACCTTTTATCAATTAGTATCTACTTTTCACGGGGAATCGAAATGTGAATAAATATACAGGTTTGTTGCATTTGAAAAAATTGAGAAAAATTACATTTCGAAGTAAGTTAATCATTTTCTATAGCGTTACACGTTTTCGAAAAATTTCCCAGTTTGTTTGTTAGTAGACTATTATTAATAGTCGGTGGTATAAGCAGATTTACAAAATCGTGGTACAACGCTCGCATCGTGGTTCCAAAGTTAACTCTATTTTGGTATTAAAGTGACGATAGCTGTAGAAGGTTTAGTGATACAAATACTAATTATATTTTTATTCTAAATGTAACAGTGAATACAAAAATTTAAAGATATACAGGGTGTTCCATTAAAAAATGGGTTGGCATATTTTTGTCAATCACCCTGTATATATGTAAATATTCTTAGAAAGTAGGTCCAATGGTGGTGTTTTATCACACCAAAATTGGCTTTGATATCTCTAGTAGTTAAGAAGAAATCCTCCGTCCACACAGTAGATACCCACCCTGTATAGATACGTATGAATTGTTCACTCATTTAGCGATAAACTCATTAATAGTACCTCAGCTTTAGATTATCGCTCTTTCTTCGCAATGTAAACTAATTTGAATATCTCGAGTAGGTTAATCATTTGAATTATATTTAAATTATTTCACTGTGAATTCACTTCTCTGTTTTTATATAATTCTTTATTCCCGACGGGAATACTGTAATCAATATTCGTATGTATTCTTTAAGCTGTCCGTTCATTGTAACCCCCCCTTCCTCTTCTCACGTTAACCATACAACTAAATACATAAAGACTGTTATTTAATCAATTCCTTAGCAACTACTACGTATTTGAATGTTTAATATGATTTGTTAGTAATTAGCTTTATGCATGGTATTTACAGGAAATATTTAAAAACGTGCTTCCACTCTAGTAAACCTGAATAGAAATTAATTATGGCACCCAAGCAGTTTTTGATCTTAATTTGAGTAGCTTTTTGATTAATTATATTTTATCGATTTTACCGTTAGGTTTCCTCCCTGTTCTATGTTTGCTCACAGTTAAGAGAGTTAAGATATTAGAAGATTTGCTTTGAACTCCTGGTGCCCACAGCTATATCAAGCCAACTTGGATGATCAACCGCAGTTTACCTATTCTGGGACCTATCCAACCTCGAAGAGGATGAGTGTTCAATGATTGCTGTCTAATTAATAAATTTTTGTTTACCCAACAGTAATTTGAATACGAATTTAGGATTACCCGTGCTATTATTAAAAATTGAAAGCATTCCTCTAAATTCTATTGTTAAAAAATATAAAATGAATGCTGAAAAAATACTATCTTTGTATTTTTTTAGGTCCGTCCATCATCCAATACAACACTCTTCATGCTTGCGACGTTTGTAATAGAGTCTATAAATGGCGAAGAGGTTTGAATCAGCACAGAAAATATGAATGTGGCAAGGAACCACAATTTAATTGTCACATTTGTAATAGTTATAAGTCAAAAACAAGAAGTAATTTGAACACTCATATTAGAAAGAAGCATTAATAGTTATTTAAGCATCAAGTGTATTAATGAAGGCGATTCACGATGAGATGTTTTAATGCGTGTGCGTAGCGAAGTCGAGATCGTTAATCGCGCATTAATGCACGAGTTGCCTACCATATTTTTCAGAGAATGGCTTTCTCATTCCTTGACGTAATACTTTCATTGTTACATGTTTCATATAAATCAAAGTAGCCCCTCGCATCAACTTCATTTAAATCGTTTATTAATAGACCCTACTAATGCCTGATTTGGAGTTGCTTAATAATCCCCATTAATAAACGATTCTCTGAAAAGTGCTTTTTAATGATTGTTTTATAATGTTTTACTTATATTAATAATGTAGATCCATATTGAAAGATTTTCTTATGCAAAATATAAAATAAAGTTAATGTTGACGAAACTGACTAAATAAAGTCGTTAAACAATTTCTTTTTGTTTTAATTTCATAATTTCATGCTAGCGATCAGATTTTTTACTTTCGCTTATTGTAAGATATTTTATTAACTAATTAAGTGCAGTATTGTTACAGTTTACTAATACAATGTGTTTTTATCTAGTGTACATTTCCACAATTTAATAAATATTGTTTTTAGATTGCATCAATAAGTATCCATGTTCTACGTGTAACAAGATATATAAAGCACGAAGCTCTTTATGGCGTCACGTGAAATATGAATGTAAAAATGTCCGATACCTCTGTTGCCCAGTCTGTCCTAAAACGTGTAAACAAAAAAATAATTTAATACAACATCTTCTTCTAAAACATCCAGATTATACAGGCTCGGTTAATTTAAATACAACAGAAGTGCAAAAGTAGATAATCGTATGGCTTTCTTGTATGTTTTGCATTGTAAACTGTTTATATAACAATAAAATAATCTGAAATGCGACTTTAAATATGAAAATTATTTGAAATTGGTCCAAGCATTAGTACCCGTCAGTGAAGTGCTATTTATGAACAGTGAAGTGTTAACGTTAATATTTAGTTCTCTTAACAGTAATTAGTGTTAATATACTTCTAAGATCTTCTGTTACGTCTACTTGTCTGTGTAGGATTGTTTAACTTAATGGGGAAAGGAGAGCTTTTTGCCTCAAATTGCCTTTCGCAAATTAAATTGAAGGTACCGAATAAAACCAATCCCACATGCACACATCTACACTAGGTGTCGCGCAGGCTTATTAACATGAGCAGATTGCCCACTAAACTTACCAAAGAAGGCCGTGACTGCCAGAAAGATGTCAAAACCTCTGAAATATTGCTTCGAAATTCACATATTCCAAAATAGAGCTGAAAATGAATAATGTATGTAATAAGATATAACAAAAATATATAATAAAACTATATATGCAGGGTGGGCCACCGCCAACGGGACAGTCTTTTGTATCTAGGCAATACGTTTTTTCAAATTTATTTTTCAGGGGAGTTAAGTATGTCAGTAGTGGCACATTTAAAATTATTTTCATACATACTGGGTGTTCCAGAAAAGCGTGGCTTATCAAACTTATGTTTTTTTAATGGAACACCCTGTATTTTCGTTCAATTTTGGATAGTACTGTATAAATAAGGTGCACTTTAATAAATGATCCCTAAAGGTAAATATTACAGTTTTCGAGATATTTTGAATGTTATAAAATGATAGGTTTTCGAAAAAATATCATACTGGCCGAATCAATTAAATTAGAATGACGAAATCTAGTTGTAAATATTAAGGTTGTTCCCTTTGAATCGCTATAGCAAATGATTCTTAATTCCTTATAGGGTGTTCAAAATTTTCAGTTGTAAAATAATTACATTCAAATCACATAATCTTGGTAATTTTAAACGTAACACTTTGTATTTTATTTATCTACATTATTCAAAAAATCATTCTCTATCATTTGGTATATGGGTTTCCTATACCTAAATATTACAGTTTGTTTTCCTAAATTTAATATAAAATCCCATATAATATAACAAAAATTTAAAATTTAATCTAGTATAGTCTGTAAAATAAAGATTTTCTATTTCGGCTTAGCGCTTCATTACTCTGAGACATTGGGAATATACAGCCGTTTCTTTCTAACGTTTGGGTTTCAATAGAAACGTACGCGACTTAAGTGAAAGCGTAATTTACCTGCTCAATGACTTAAGAACGCTCGCGAGAGGTAAACACAATGGAATTTTAATTCTATTCCAGAAGTTATAAAACGTTTTGAACGATTTTTAATTTTAACTATGTTGCAAAGTTTTTTTTGTGTGGATGCAGAGGTTTATTAGTTAATATAATTCATTTATTTTGAAATGTGCAACAACGAAATCATTAATTGGTAATTAAAAGGAATTGATATGCATAAACCAGTTTTTATTGTGACATTAATTGTACATGCAGAACATAACGTACATTCTTGTAAATAAAACAAAACAAAATTAGAACTAAGAAGCACATTACAAATTACATTTCTTGGTTTTAGGTACGTAATGGTTTTGAAATCTTCAAATATAATTTTGTAATGATACTCGAAATCAGAATCATCACTACAATCTTTATTTGCTTTGATAGAAATTATAAGCGGCTCGACTGTAACGTCCAGTAGGTACTCTCGAGGCCACCATTGGGATATCAATTTTTCCGTGTATTCGATGGTTTTGTCCAAACTTCGGAGAACATTGTTTGAGCGACTCTTCCCACATTTGCAGTACGCTTGTTTCAGAATACCCGCTTCTCCTATATGTTTATCGTAATAAGATTTGCATATTCTCCAGATATTTTCGATAGCATTAAACTGGCAGTGGTACGGTGGTAGTCTAAGAATGAAATGTCCGTGTGCGTGGATCATTTCGTCGACTACGAACCTTTTTGGTTTATTATGTTCTTTAGTAATTCGTAATAGATCAACTTTTAAAGCTTCACGTGGAAACGCGATCTCTTCTTTCTGCAGCCAATCTCTGACTTTTCCACGCTCCAGTTGGCATCTTCTCTACGAGGCGACTATGGTACGACGCATTATCCATTATGATTAAACTAGGCTCATGTAGATTGAGTAAAAGCTGTTCCCGTAACCATTTCTCAAATAAATTGGCGTCCATGTTGTCATGATAATCCGATGACTTCGAATTTGCAGCTGAAAATACCAAATTGCTGTTTTCCACAAAACCGTTTGAATTGCCCGCATGTAAAACAATATAGCGTTTACCCGTTGACGATTGGTCTGGATTTTCACAGTTTTGGAGTGTCGTCTTGCCAGGACGTTTTGGAGAGCTAGCAAATATCCTCGTTTCATCTAAAATACTACTAGCAGACGTGTTGACGATTCCATGTTCTTCATATTCCTCAAAACGAAACGCGCGATGACGCTATGTGCGTTTTTTCGCAAAGTGCTCTTCGGTTACAGTCTTTTTGTATTTAAAACCAATGTTTTTAAGATTTTACTGATTGTAGGCAGAGATAAAGTTAATAACTTTTTAGCTTCCAATACTTTTGCAGATCACGCAAATTTACTGGTTTTTCAGCATACATATCGTACACTATATCCCTTATTGTGCATTGCAATCCTTCACTTATATCACATTTCGTGTTCGTTCGGATGAGTTTTGTATTAATGGAATGTCATTCTTGTTTCTTGCAATTATTTTTCGCAACGTCGGAAGAGAAATTTGCAATGCCTCAGCTGCTCGTTGTTGTGCAGCCATTACATCGAAGGGGCCGAAATTATTTTTCTCGATCAAAGTATTCATACACATTCACAATAAGTTGTTGACACATTTTATTAAAACAGCTTCCGGGCATCGTTATTAGGTTTCAATAAGAATACGTTGCCTTATCACAGCAAAAGCAAAGACTAATTCAAACATTATATAGGAATGCACTCATACCTAATGGGATAATTAGTAGAAAGTGATGAAAGTCGTAATCAATTCCTCATTGTTTAATATATTATAATAGGTGGCTACTTGCGTATTTAGACCCCAAAATAATACATTGCCTCAAAATCTTTTTAAAAACGAACTTCGAATACCGCCGTAACGAAAGTATAAAAAATCTGGCCTTATCAAAAGATAAAATTTGATAATTTCGAAATTTAATATCTGGAAAGTATTTGAGATACCGGAATATTGAATTCAGTACCGAACTGAGTTCGTTGAAAACGTTTGGTAACTTCTGGAATAGGATTACATTTCCATTGTCGCGAGAAAGAAATGGCTGTATATTTCAATGTCTCAGAGTAATAAAGCGCTAAGCCGAAATAGAAAATCTTTATTTTTACAGACTATAGTTTCTGTTATTTCTTAAATTTAATGTTAATCCTTATAACAAAAATTGAAACTAATCTCGTAGGTTGCTGTCTTTTAGACATAATACAATTAAAAGGTTGTTTTTTAAATCTCTAACTTATTGTGCACGTAATTTTATTTATTGTTAAATTCTTAAAATAATAGTTTAAAATGAAATACGGATTACAAGAAAGAATTGATTTGATACTGTGCATTGAAGAATGTTTAGAAAATTGTTTTCTGGCTTCTAGATTGCATGCTCAAAAGTACCCGGACCGAGAGCATCCAAGAAAAGGAATTTTTGAAAAGTTGTTGAATAGATTTCGTGCTACTGGGTCAGTTGCATATCAAAAGGTGAGTAAAACAAAACAGGTTACTGGGAATAATGAAAATGAGTTTGATGTGTACTCTCTGTTGCTGGTGACCCTCATGCAAGTATTAGAAAAATTTCGAATGAAACAGGTATCAGTCGAACAAGTGTCCGTAGAATACTTAAAAAATGGATATTGTCCATATCATATTCAGTTACATCAACATTTGTCTGAAAGGCACTATAATCTGCGTTTAAACTTTTGCTTGTGGGCTTTGGAGAAGGCTGGCGGAGAATTTTCAGATGAATGCACTATTCAGAGTGATGGTATAATAAATAGGCGTAATTACCACTATTGCGATACTGAAAACAGACATTTATTTCGTACTGTTGATCGCCAACATCGATGGACTGTAAACGTTTGGGCAGGAATATTAGGCGATTATGTGATTGGACCATATCTCTTTGACGGAAGAAAATTTTTGATTTTTTAAAACGCGATTTTTGTATACTCCTTGAGCATATTCCATTAAATATACGAAAAAAAATGTGGCTCTAGTTGGATGGAGCACCCGCTCATATTGCCCGACCTGTCAGAGAGTATCTGAACAGCAAGTTTAGAAATAGGTGAATAGGCAGGGGTGGTCCTTGTAATTGGCCACCCAGGTCTTCAGATGTTACTCCAATGGATTTCAGTATATGGGGGATTGTTCAACTTATAGTAAATCAAAGAGTCCCCTCTACTTCCGAGGATATGAAAATAAGAATTACTAATGCATTCAACACTATAACGCCGGAAATGTTAAAAAAACTTAAAAATTAATGTATCTTTTGAGCATATTTTAGAGTAAAATTAATTTTTCCTAGCGTCTTGTTCGTTTTTGTTATTTTAATTATTACTTCTCTCATTAAAAAAAATACTTTGCCGTTTTTATGTTTTTAGTTAATAACTTTTAATTTACTTGAGTGTTAAGAATAAAATGATAATAATTATTCGAATATTTCTTTTATCTCATAAATAAATACATTAAATTTAAGAAAATGTCGAATAACAAAAAAACTGTAAGTATACCAAATGATAGAGAATGATTTTTGAATAATGAGATTAATAAAATACAGGATGTTACATTTAAAATTACCAAGATAATGTGATTTGAATGTAATTATCTTACAACTGAAAATTTTGAACGCCCTGTAAGGAATTAAGAATCGTTTGCTATAGCGATTCAAAGGGTAACAACTTTAATATTTACAACTAAATTTTTGTCATTCTAATTTAATTAATTCGGTGAGTATGATTTTTTTCGAAAACGTATTATTTTCATAAGATTCAAAATAGCTCTAAACTGTAATATTTACCTATAGGGTTCATTTATTAAAGTGCACCATATTTTTACAGTACTATCCAAGATTGAACAAAATACAGTATGTTCCATTAAAAACATTAGTTTGATAAGCCACGCCTTTCTGAAACACCTAGTATGTACGAAAATAATTTTAAAATGTGGCCACTACTGATATACATAACCCTGAAAAATAAATTTGAAAAACGTATTGCCTAGATACAAAAGACTGTCTCGTTGGTGGTGGACCCTACACACATATATATATATATATATATATATATATATATATATATATATATATATATATATATATATATATATATAATTAAATACCAATCTTTTTCGGATGCTCGTGTAATTTGAAATCTGGTTTAAATTGATTGTCACTATGTCTCATTTTGTTTAATATATTTCGACTAATTGGCGCATCTAAAGCTGATAACGCATGTAGATTAATTGAAACTATGGCAATATACCAATGTTGAATATACCCATATGTTATTGGTTTTTGGATATTGTCTAGGAAATATCGAGAGTATGCCAGAGTTCACAATGTGTCAAACAAGGGAAAATCTTTTACATTTGCCAAAGTCTTCAAAAAAAAATTGTAATACCGTGTAATACCTTTCGACTCACTTTGACAATTCACATGCCTCATCAGCTTCAGATGCGTTTTTCTCGAAAACGGTTGCTTCTGGCGTCTTCAATAATGTATACCTTTGTTGATTTATCAAGCCCAAACTGACATACACAGTAGTACAAAAAAGTTGTAGTGAGAATAGCGTTGTATCCTCTAGCAGATACAACATAATCGGTCGCAAATTTGAATTTTATATCCCAAGGAACCCCTGTATACCAAATTTCGTGAAATTAGCTCGAATTAGTCGAAATATATTAAAGAAAATGTGATGTATTTGTTCAACCTTGACACTCGGTAGCTCGGTTATTATCACCTTGTGGACTAAGGTAATTTTAGTTAAATTGACTTATTTTGAGTTGTACTCTATGTGGAAGGGCGTTGTAAAGACCTTTCCGGGACAATCTGTATATTGTAAATTGAAAACCCTTTTCTTTATCAATGGGTCGTAACGGACATCAGAGATACATCCACAGTGGTAAACTAGATCTACAGGTTATTGCTAAAAAACTAAAGTACAATGAGAAACGAGAAACTTGTGTTTTAATTTCATACCTAAACTTTCTGAATGAATCAACCGCTACATTCAATAAATCAAAATAATTATTACGTTATAATTTCAGCATGAATGCAAATGAAATTGTACTTATCTGTTCGTCTTGTACATATTTACATATATAATTTATTCATAATCTATATATATATATATATATATATATATATATATATATATATATATATATGACTCTTCAGCGTTGATCAAAATTTGGGCTGAATGTTGCCCAAAATCTATATTTATATACAAATTTGGTTGAAGTCGTGGCAAGATTAGTTTCTCCTATGGTCCTTGTATGTTGGTCAGGATTTGGGCCCAATTTTGCCCAAAATACATTTATATACTAATTTCATTGATGTCGAGGAAAAATGAATTAACTCGATAGCTAATAATATTTTGTACACCGTGAGTGTTTTTGGGCTGAATGTTGTCCAAAATATGTATTTATGCACCAATTTCGTTTAAGTCGCAAAAAAAGATTTATTCGATGACCATGAGCTAAACTTTGTTCTTGATGGCTAAGGGACGAATTCTGTGGTGTTTGCATGTTGGGCAGGATTTGAATAGAATGTTGCCCAAAGTCCATATTTAACCAAAAATTAATGGGGGTCGCTGCAAAATAAATTTTCTGAATGGCGAACACTCAAATTGGTCAATGTGTGATATATATATATATATATATATATATATATATATATATATATATATATATTATTATATATAATATATATATATATATATATATATATATATATATATATATATATATATATATTTATACTCTGATTTCGTGAGTCGCGAAGAAAATTTGGTCCGCAAAACATACATTTACACACCAATTACATTAAGGTCGTGGCGAAATGGATTCACTTGATATACAAGAGCTGAATTTTGTGCACCATGAGTGCTTGTCAAAATTTGGACTAAACGTTGGTTAAAATTGGAATAGCGGAACAATGGATTGCCTTAATGACCAAAACTTAAGAATAAGTACTATGAGTTTCCGACCATAGCATTAGTTTTACACACGGTACCAACTCTGCTGTGAGCTTTTTCTTCCATTTCTTACGTTTCTTATTATAGTGTAGTTCACTGCGAAAAGTAAAGGGTAATATCAAAAAATAGCCGTGGACAGATCATGGTGTCCATGCTAGGGGTGATGACATTTTAAATGAAATTTTTTTATGAAAATTAAACTTTCACCAGTATTGCACATAATAAAATACTTATCTTTCTTGGGTTTATTAATGGTGTATTTTAAATTATACAATCTAAACGTTTCGATAACACTCACAGTTGTCTTAGTCAGTAGTAATATCTGTTAAAATTGTGAAAGATGTTGAAACAATTTTGTGAAAGTTGAAAAATTAAAACATAAAAATCATCGTGCTATTAATATAATAGTTTGAGAAACGTATAAATCCAACTATAGAATAAAATTTTTAGTAAAGAATGAATAGATCATTAAAAATTAAATATTGTTAAACTGTCTTAAAGATGACAAATCAGAACACCCTCTAACGGTTGAAGGCTAACAATGAAAAGTGTTATCCAAAAAACACATTTAACAAAATTTAATCAAGTGATGATGTAAGTGTAAATTTGTGAAAAAATTGATGTACGGAACGTACTAGAAATTAATATTTAAATTGCAACGAAACCAGAGGTTAGTTTCAACTATCGTTTTTGTTAACTTTATTAATAGTGTCCTGTTATACAGGGTGTTTCAAAACACGTTTCGCTAATTTCTAGGGTAAATAGAATATTAAAGAATAACGTTAGTTTGGTTAACAAACATGTGTCCGAAAATGCTTCCATAAGAGACACTCTCAACTACAAGAAGCAAAAGGTGTTGAGCTTTTCCAAATTATAAAAGAAATTGTGATAGACCACAAATTTGGTCATGAAGCAAAACTGTAAGTTCTATCATTATCCTTATATCTGTCAGGCGCACTTCGTAATAATATAAAATTCGATAGTGTCGATTAAATGCTTTAAATATATAGAAGATCTGACATATCCATTGCATGTCGTCATACTCATTCAACGTTATATTGAAACAATAACTAACTTTTTGTCATACTAATATTGTTGCTAGATGAGTCATAAATGAAACTGTATTGGACTAACCATTTTCTGTAGTGCAAGTCCACGGATTGGTAATTTGAATAGCATGTAAACCGAGAAAATAATTCTGACATTAAAATAATTGTTATTATTTTAGGAGTATTTTCCGAAGCACTTGAGAATCAAGATTATTCGTGTGCGAGCTGTGGAAGGGTTTACCAAAGAAGAGACTCCTTAATGAGACATAAAAGAAGAGAGTGTAATGTTGAGCCTAAATTTATATGTGGGTACTGCGGGAAGAAAGTTAAGCATGGATTTAATTTGCGAACTCATATTTACAGGAGACATAGAAATCAATAGCAAAATGTTTTTCTCCAAAATTCTTAGAAAATAGTACGTATTTCAAGGGATTTATACACTAATTATCTTTGAACATGTAAGGATGTTATAAAAAAACAAAATATGATCAGCTTGGTTTGGCGTTTAAATAAAAATTTTTTAATAAGTTAATGCAGTTTGCAAACATTTAAAATAGTGAAACTTATGTTGGTATCTTATATTTTTGTGCTTCTGTCTGATCATCTAATCCTCAAAATCTCCCAACAAATCTTTGTTTCTGGCCTAGGCTGGCAAGACTTATAACCATTAACATTTGACATTTAGCATTAACATTTGCTGATAGCTGTCATAGTATGTGTACAGTGCTGCCAACATAACTTAAAATATGATAGTGTCCCCAAACAGATTTTACACGAAAGGATCATTTCTGGCCTAGTGACACAAATGATTTTTTGTGCCTTCGTTTTGTAATAGGGCATATTCGTCCAGAAACTATGCGTTTTCCAGCCTAGGCCGGCAAAATTAATACTAAATTACAGTTGGTATTCGTTGTAATGACAGAACTGAATATTCGACATAATCGACATTTGACACAACACAAAGCCTAATCACGTTACTGTGTAACTACAACTTGCATCCATAAATTATCATGAAGTCAACAAATTGTTAAGGTAATTACAAAATTCGTGTAATGAATTTTTTAGTTTAGGTTATATTGGTTACTGTCAGTTGTCAGTATTGTCTACTTAATTTCAACAAGTATGCAATTTTGAAAAACACAAATGATAAATGACGTCGGCACAAAAAATATTGTGTACCACTTTGCCCTAAAATAGTTTGCGAGTACTCATATGTTTGCAGGTCTCGACTTCGTCTCGGCCTGCAAAGTTTACTCGTACTCGCAAACATCCATTTTCCGGTCTTGTAATACAAATAACTATTGTTCATCTTTAAATAAACGTTCTATTAAAATTAGTGTCAACTTTGTAATAACTTATACATTTGTTTTCTTTTAGGGGGTCTAAACAAACCATTTTCCTGCCTCAAGTGTGGAAGAAATTATAAATACTCTCGAGGTTTAACCTTCCACATAAACAATGAGTGTGGTCAAGAACCAAAGTTTGTTTGTCCCGAATGTAATTACAAATGTAAACAGAAGAGTAATTTAAAAAGACACGTACTTATTAAACATAATATAGACTTGTTTTAAATTAATTTGTTGCTTGTTTTATGTTTATATTTACTTTGCAATACTGCAATGTACAATGATTGAAACCAAAATTAAATTATTTTGTGGTAATTTATTTTCCAATTCATCTAATTGTAAGTTGTACGTTCTAATGGTAGTTTTCTTCAGGTGGTTAAGTTGCTGCTTGCACGTTCGATAATTTAAAAATTTATGCACTGTTGAGCTTACGCAAAACCGTATCCGCAAAACATATATTATCACATATTATGCAAACAAGCACACATTGGCTTATGTGTGAAAGTTTCGAACACTGTATCTGGGGGTAGGACCTAGAACTAACGAAATACACCAACGTACCAATACAATTAAAAACAAATCGACTGTTGGTTATGAGTAGTTGCTGCCCAATCGTAAGCGATCAAATGTTATTCTTTGGTCCCTGGTATATATTATTTAATCTCACAGGAATTAAAAGTGACAGTAAGCAACATCTGGGACAAACGACAAATGAAATTTAACTATTAATAGTTACATTTGTATGTAAATTCTTACAAGTAATGAAATTACGTAAACTTTTAAACTCGCTCAAGCTCTGAGAGAAAGTGAAACTGATGGTTTAGAAGTGTTCTCTTCTTTACTACGTTGTAAAGTACTCTGCGTAGTAGTATTTATTTTGTTATTAAGGGAGTTTTCAACATAACCATCAGCAGCGATGGTAGATTTTGACAGTGTCTTTTTCACGTTCTAGTCTTACTCTAGAATCAGCCGAAGCAGATGCACCTGCTGTAATGGCCTGTGTAGTCGTGAAAATTCAGAAATGCAGCAACAAGTTGTTTGTGACAATTTATCCAAAGCATTTTTTCCAATACAGTGTGAGGTGTGTTTACGTCCTTTACACTAAACATATAAAACGGAAATGCTGTGTGTCCAATTTGTGCAAACTAATATTCTTTCTAAATAACACGACATAATCAATTTGATAAGACTTTAGCAATATTAATCGCTAATTGCATTAATTAATTGCTAATACACGAACCAGCTACTCCCAACCTGGAATACATAATTCATTAAAAACCCTAACCTTACTTACTTTTATTATTAAAAACTAATTGATAGATTTGAGAACGCATCGTTTATGTTATGGTTACGTTATGGCTTATGGTTATTAATACATCGCCCTAAATATTGATTAATGCGACTAAAGCATAAAAACACCAATATTCCCTTGTAAAAGTATGCCAATACGAACTTGAAATTCGTTGCAAAAAATTCCACGGTAACCCCTCGGGTTATTTTTGTCCTTAAATGAGGTTTCTTTTAAGAAATAACCATACTTGACAAAAAATCCTTATTTATTCTTGATACTGATGATTTCCAAATTGCCGCAATCACAATTTTGTTTGTGGAAAATTAGTTCAACCCCGAAAATTAAGTTACAGACCCAAAAAAAAAACGCTGACATTTTTTTATTTTTTCATTCTTAAAAAATGAACTAAAAAATCACTCACCAAAAAGTTTTATATAAGTAAATATTACTAATAACATTTTGTTTAACTTCAGTGCTTACGTATGCATTACGGTGTTCGAAATAGGAGATTAAGTTAGTTCATTTACTCTGTACTAACTATGACTCTTTGTTTACTGTTACACCATAAAACCACACTAACTGTCTAGCTCAATGGTGAGGGTCGTAGGGATAGTTAGTTGAAAAATAGTTGACATAATACTTGAAACATTTACACGTACCATACGTAAACCCCAAATTGAGATAATTTGTCAGTATAGTGCCAATGCAGCTTAAACTGATTTCCGGAACTAAATCTAGGACAAGATGGAACCTTTCGCGTGGCCACATAGCATGAAAATGGCTCACGCTGTATATTTTAATTTTAATTTTAAACATACATTCTCATTAGTTCACTTTTACTTGTAAAATTATTTAATATTCTATTTGGGACATTAACAATAAAGAAACAATTGTTAACCCTACTATACATTCTATACTCACTGTGATCACCCAATACAGTGTTAGTTTAAGTTGGCCCATTTCGATCATTCCAAGTCAAAAACCATCTTTACTAAGCTGCGTCAGAACTTAAAGTACTACTTGATTGATAATTATTGAACACTAATCTCGTATTAGGCATTCTTGTTATGTGACAAGATCACATGGCTTGCTTTAGAACACCGTTGAAATTTTAATTCTATATATAATTATACAACTTACGAAGAAATGTATTTTAAAATTTTAGTTGTCTAATTACTTGATTAATAAAATCTGAAAGTCGTAAACAATTAAATTTGCACTAAATTAAGTGTACTTTGCCAAGAACAAATTGATCGGATTACTAAAAAAATTAATAATAGGGAAACGTTTATGTTACATTAGATGTAAAATTCATCCTACATATGAACTTTAGTTGAAGCTATCGCTCTTTGTCTTCATTATCTATTGAGGTCAACTTCGATAATAAATTGCAGTAATATTTAATACCTACATTCAAACAATCTGAAGTTTCGTTGTACTTACTTCCCACCTTCAGCTCGCACAACCAGAAATAGTTCGGGACGTATACGTTATTGCGTTCGGGAACGATCGTCATGTGTAATAACTTAAAATCACTTACTGGTGGCGGAGTAAATAATCGGTGGTACACGTACAAAATCACAATTATAATTTTATGTTATTTTATGTATTTTAAAACATACTAATTTCATTAATTGATTACATTAGTAATAAAAATAAATTTAGTAGAAATGTCCAGTTTCACGTAACCCCGAAATGTATGTGTAATAAAGGGCATTTTACTAATCTGTATTTTAAAAACATACTAATTTCATTAATTGATTAAAGTTAAAAGTAAAATTTCAATTTTAGGAAAATGTTTATCCACCACGTATTTTATATAACTTTTATGTTTTCCTGTCACCAACAATACAAACATAATATTTTAAGATGACACACTTAAATAATGTTTCCAGCTGTTAATTATGTTACGTAATCATTGTTATAGAATAACGTAATACACACTTGAAACAATTTACCTGCGACGCTACTGAAATTCTCGAATTATTAGGAATAGAATATTTGAAAACGGGCGAATGCGCATCTGACCTTAATCATCTCTAGTTGTGCGTGCTGTAATTGAAGATCTTTTTCTGAACTCTACGGTCCTACTAATTCAAATTAGACAACATAAAAACTAAACAAAAATATACTAAAGATTTAATTCTAAGGCTCTAGAAATTTGTATCTAGACAAGATAAATATGTGGCCTTTTACGGTTCATTCGCTTAATAGCTGCGCAACTGATTACTATTGTGTCGTTGATTGGGGCGCAACGCTGAGGATTCATATTGAGCATAACTGCTATTGGTTCCTTTGAATTTGAATGTACGATACATTTCACCACCTTTAATATATTTAGTTACATAAATATAAACATTTTTATTAACAGTAATAATATAAATTATTACTCTTTCGATCCATGGCGTGAACATTGTTTTAAGTGGTCCTCTTCTTCGGACATTGCTCTTTCAGTATCTGAAGTCATCCTCATGGGCATGGAGTTATACATTCCCAAGAAACAGAATCGTATAGGTCATTCACGTTCTCAACCCTGGTTCAATAAAGCTTGTGCTGATGCAATATCTTTGAAAAATAAATCTTATATTAAATGGAAATCTAATGAAACGGTCGAGTCATGCAGATTACGTTGGTCCTACAAATATCTGCAATAGTGTCATCACTAAAGCTAAAAAATTGTTTGAACAACGAAAATGCAATGAACTAGCTACATCTCCTTTGGACAGTATCAGTTGTCTTTAGCCAAAGCCATTATTAAACACTTTGGAACATCTTCATTCCCTTCCCTTCCCCTTGACATCTTTTGACGGCTCTGTAGTTGCTGATTCTGTAGACAAAGCTCATCTTTTTGTGGATTTATTTCCATCAAACTAGTGTCTCAATGATTCTGGAAAATGTTGCTCCGAAGTAGTACCAGCCCTATCTAAGCTCAATTCGATCTCGGTGTCTTCTGGGGACTTTCCTTCACTATGGAAGGCGATAAGACCGATTCCTCGAACAACCGAAAAATTGCCACCACTTCTATTTTGTCTAAAATCATAGAAAAAGCTACTCTCGTTCCTTGAAACTAATAAACTCCTTAGTGACCATTAATATGGGTTTAGGTAGAGGTGATCTTCTTTCATATGTGACCCAAGTTTGGATTAATACATTAGAACAATCCGGTGAAACAGTTGTAGTCGCTTTAGATATCTGAAAGGCATTTGACCAAGTTTGACATAAATGTTTATTTGCCAAACTCACCTTGTTTGGGTTAAGTCATAAGCTCATCAACTGGATTAATAGTTTCCTTAATAAAACACGAATACGCGTCGTAGTTGATGATTGTTTTTCAAAAGAAGTTAGCATTAACGCGGGCATGCCACAGGGATTAGTTATAGCGCCTACACTTTTCATGCTATACATAAAAAACCTTATTTCTTCAACAACTAGTCCGATCCATCGATTTGCTGACGACAGCACTCTTCATTGTAGTTCACCTCAGTTTACTCATAATGGTATCTAACGCTCAAGACATTAAACCTGAAATGGTAAATTCAATCAACAAAGATATTCAATGTATTCTCGAATGGGGAAGCAATAATCTAGTTAAATTTAATGCTAACAGAACTTAGTGTTGCCTTGTGTCCGTCAAAAAAGATCGATAATTTCCCGCTGTATGTATGAATGACTCAGATCTTAAGATTTTAGACAATTGCTTCATTGGGAATGACTGTATCTTCAAATCTATCATGGGTTGACCATCTTCTATGAACTACCAAAACAGCTGCTCGTCAAATAGGCTTGTTGTACATATCTAAGCAGTACTTTACCTCCCGACAACTCTTTCTGCTGCAAGGCCCAAATTCGACGTCATCTAGAATGTAATTCTCACCTCTGGGTTGGTTCTCCCCAATACGCTCTCGATATCGTTGATTGTATTCAAAATAGAGCGATTAGGCTTATAAATGACCCGTCCTTAGCTTCTGATATACCGTCGCTTAAGCACAGAAGAATCGTTTCAGTTCTTTCTTTGTATTACAATGGCTATTGCGCTACTGAAATACAGTCTTTGATACCATCTCCGGCTATCTTTGCGAGAAACACTCGGTTCGCTCATTCACATCATCAGTATGCAGTACAAATCTCCAGTTGTCATACCAAACGGGCGCAATCCACATTCTTCCACACGGCTTCTAAACTCTGAAATGATCTCCCTAGTTCCTATTTTCCTCTCACTTATGGTATGAAAAAATGTAAGGCAGCTATTGATCGGCATCTCTTAGCGATTCTAATCCTATCCTATCCCACCATCCATCCTCCTAAGTGTTCCTGAGTGCTTTAGTACGATGGGCCAAATTTAGCCTGTTCAGGTTCACAATTATTAAAAAAAAAATTTACTTCACACGTCAGTAGTTTTCACTTCCAGTTTAGTAGATACGCATCCAAAACGTTGCTATTCTTGTAACCTTCAATGTCATTTACTGTTAGCGAATGTTTAATTATATAGACGTTCTTACGCTCTAGATTTTGGCTTACTTTCCCAGTTTTGTATGACAACGTATGACACTATCGTACTTTCAATGGTTTTATTTATTAATTAAAGTTAGCCCGCAGGAATTTTTTCTTTACAAAAATGTACCACGAATTGGTAATCTTACAAAAAAGTTATCTCACTTAAGTTATGAAGTGAAGTATTACAATTTGCTCTAGATCTACACCATGACGACAATTTTTTTTACTGACTCTCGCGTGAAGTGATGGTCGCTTAAATGTCACCCTCTCACGTGTTAGATACTTGTACATTATTTTGGGCAAAATTAAAAATAAATTTCTATTGATTCTTAATAACGATCTGGAACATTCAGCCCCAAACTTCAAACTTAGATTTAGTGGTAACTTCACCTATTTTTAATAACACAATTTCGCTATTTATTTACACGTAACTCTTCGCTATATGCACAAAATGCTTTAGCAATTTATTGTTCCTTTTTACATCTGTGGGTACATTATAATGATTAACAACAGTTCGATGCGAGATCTTCCTAAAGCAAAACACCAAAAACACAACACACATATCAATCCGCCTAAAGCGGAGAACTAATCCAAGAAATAGGAAAGCACTAAAAGCAGCACTTTCGCTTATCAACGGAACCGAGAACGTTAATAATAATTGACGAAACATTAACACAAAAATTTGCATGGTGGTTGAATTCTAGCTACAATCCACAAGCAGTGAAAGGCTAACTTCCTTACGATATCTTCAGGTAACCATCGCGTAAATAGTAGATACTGTTGCGCGTACCGTCTGCTACATCCCCAAACCCAAGCCCTCATAAGCGGCTCTCTGAACCTACTCCCTAGAACTAACTGACTAACAATTATATAACAAGCTCGTTACCTCATTCTAACCACCACCAATTTCATACTTAAATGTAAACTAGACATTTCTCAGGAGAAAAATATAGTCGGAGCTACAACCCTGATTGCCTAGAATTGAGCTAAAAATATCCTTTTCTCAATTACATAACCAAAATAGCGCAACTAAATCTTCAATGACTCTTACATTAACTATTTTACTTCTATACGAATCGGTAGACCACTAAGTACGTATAATCACAACATTCACACTGTTATGCACGATAGACTTATATGACAGCAACTCTTACAAAGCAATCCCACGACGAAAACACGTCGTATAATTATGTTTTTAAAATCTTTTGCAGCAATGATAAAATTTAATTTTCAAGAAAAAATTATATTTCCTTTTAGCGAAACAGTAGGAACAAAGTAATATTCACGGAAAGAGATACTGTTTTTTTAAAATCCTACTTACGATATCTGAATATATTAGTATTTAAAAAAATAGTTCTAAATCACACGTGACAATGGGCATTATATGCAATTATACGTATAATTACCTTAGTACAGAAATGTTACGCACAATTATAGGTGTGTTACTAACAATTGCCTCAGCAACCATCGTCAACCTACAACCTCAGCAAAGGAAAAATTTTAATACAAGGTTTAATGATTTAGGACCAATATTTTCATCAGTCGATTAACATAACTACTGGTTAGTTCATATGGTTGCTATTGTGCGCACAAAATTTTATAGAATTGTGTAATATATAAATAACTGTACCCTAGTGATTTTGGATTGAGGTATATACGGTAACTATTAGTGACATTTGATCTACGTAACTACGACCTAAGTACCTAGACGCTAGAGATGTTTGGTTGGAAATTGACGGATATGAGACAGTCAAACTAATTTTTAATTGAATCCAATTATTGAAGGTGGGATCGTATTTGGAGTCGCCTGACTTCATAAATTTGTCATGTGGAGTGCATGGTTTATTTATTTCAGGAAGGGGCTATTTGAATTAAATTGTGAACTACCAGAATTGGAGTTTAATTTGTCTACACGAAGGGATGGAAATACCTAATATTTTAAATGCTTATTAACAACTTTTCTTGTATCACTGCAATTGCCAGTAAAGCTCGTAACAATCCTTATTTATTATTTGGCTTATAAAGAAGTGGTTTATTAAAACAAATGTTAAATCTGTCAAAAGCTGGTGTTACATGTTAGAGTTAATGCATGCCTAAAATTTATATAAACATTGGTATTATATTTCATTTTTAACAATAAATGTTTTAGGTTCGTTTAAATGTGAAAAATGTCATAAAGAATACAAACACTCGTCGTCGTGGTACACCCATAGAAAATACCAATGTGGAAAAGAACCGGCGTTTCCTTGTCCTGAAGAAAATTGCATGTACAAAGGAAGACGAAAATGTAACCTTAAGTCGCACTTATTTATTAAACACCGTCGCACTTTCTAGTAGCTACAAATTTGCGTAAGACTTAAATACTAGTAAATACTACAACAGGCAATATGCATAATCGAAGATTATCTTAAGGCATGTAGCATGTTGACAATGTATACTTTTATACGAACAACAAAATAGTGTTAATTTTCGACCAACTTAATGTTGTATCGTAAGCAACCAGTTTTTGCATTTATGAAACAAACTATTTTAAATAAATTTTGAATATTGTGTTTTATTTCTATCATATTTTTCTTTTGTTAATCGCGCTTTCTACTGTATAATATGACCAAAATAGTGAAGCATACTTCTTTGATATAGATAAACCATCGTCTTTTACACACTACAGTCCTTCTTTATGCAACCATTCTTCACTCTACCCGTTCTGGTTTTACCACATACTCATTTTCTTTGCCGTACGGACGGGACAAGCACGCTATTGTATATCGCTCGTTTCACAAGTATGCACATACTCTCATTTTTTATTATGGTCGGTATAGTATCAGTCACTTTCCTTCCTACATTAACTCACCAACTTGTTCACTAGCACAGTTCATTGCCGCCAGCTCATGGTCGCCAACTTATTGTCGCCGACTCTCTGTCGACCCATCTCATTTCCATGCCAACTCATTGCCGGCCAACTCTCTACTAAGCTGACTAAATGCCTTAATACGAAACCTATTGTATAGGAGCTGAGATTGTTTTACGTTTAGTTGATATACATTTGATTATAATGAGCACCATCAATTAAACAGCAATAGTTTTCGTAAATTAAACAACAAACACGAAATGTACACATTAGATAGAAATATTCAAAGTTGAATTGTCTATTACATTGTTATACATTATCGTAAAAACTAAAAAGTATGTAAACGAAAATATTACGACTACTGTTCCATTTGGAAATTGCATGCTATTCTAATCAAAAAGTCAATGCGGTCCTTATTTGCGAAATCTTGCACCAAGCGTACAATTCTTCGATGTTAGCGGTGGAGCATTACCTACGTAATAAAAAAGTTATGAAATTTCAGTTTTGGCATTATCTAAACTATCTTATCTACGATTAATTGTTCGTAATACAAGTGTCTGCCTTTCTGAAGTTTCCTGAGAGTTTCAATAAATTGCCATGTAGTCGGATGTTGAATTCCGAGTTGGCTTTTGAATATTAGCCTAATTGCCTGAACGTGATTATTAATCATATCTCAATTATTTATCACCCTATCGTAAACATTTGTAACGAACTTCGAACGTGTTGTTAATAATTCACCTCTCTGTAGGCAACTAACGTGCATTTCGTGCCATGTGTGCTGCATAAAACATAATTTACTTATTTAAAGTGAAGCCTTCCACGCATACCGTTTGCACATTCAGTTTCAGATGTTCACGCGCAAAGACCTTTTGGGAGTGTCGTTTTTTGTGCGATACTGAAAGGTAGTAGAGCATCCAATTTTTATTAAAAGTGCTACGGTGAGTTATTTAAAGTTATTTTACAATGTTTGAGACGTTTGCATTTCAGACACTTTTACTTTTACTTTCACGTTTACTTTTTTTATTTTTTGCTTTAACTTCACATTTACTGTTACTTTTTACACGTGTATACACATCTACGCAATTATTTTACCGTTAACCCAATTTACGATATTAGTACGATTAATCAAGAGTGAGGTAGTCACCTTCGTTAATGGGAAGTGGAATTCTAAAACCCCTTAATCGTGCAAATTTATTCATATGGGAATTCTAAAGCATACAAATCTAGATTTATTTCATTGCAAGAATTTCCAAAACGCTGACCCAGCATGCAGCCATTTCGTTATCGATAGTGTGACCAAGAATAAGCTATTCTGATTCTATTAATTACTCATAATATTAATTATTCATTAGATTATAACGTTACTAACATTAGCACTAAGGTATTTCCGTTCATAATTAAATATAGGTTGTGTAATAAAATTTGTTTTTGTAGAAATTTTCTTTTAACTTTATTGTATAATGGTTTACTGGTTTATTCCATATTTAAAAACAAGTTGTTGTCCGAGTATTTAACTATTAGTTTCAGGAAGAAGCAACCCCGATTTTGAAGCAAACATATCTAGGTACATGTAAATATTTTTAGGGTTAATAAGGGAAATCGATAATAATTTTATGAACCTGGCCCACTTTAATCTACGACTGAGCATAAGGCACAAAATCTTCTAGTTATTACCCAAACTGCTAAGTAGATAAAATTTGTAGACATGGGCGTAGAAGTATACATATCGAACTTTAAGGGTTGTACACATTCTACATTGCAATTGGAAAAAGAGGTGCCTGTCTGCCAGTTTAATTGTTACAACACCGATATGCTCATTTGGCGCAAATGCAATTGATACAATCATTTTTGTGTATTGTGCGAATTCCAAACCATTATTATATGTTCTCAACTGCATTGCCGTAGTGCAGCATGTTAAGAATCGCAACAAATTGAATTCGGATTCAAAACGAACTAGTTCTGTCAATGTTGGTAAGAAGGGTGTCAATAACCGGCACTACTCCATCATGTCCTTTAACTGAAATCACGTACACCTGGTGGAATAGTGTCGTTGCAATGGAGAAAGTTCCATCAGAATACCATACGTTTCTTCTCTTCTCTTCCGCCTTATACATTTTTTCAACCCAGCTGTATTAGAAAAATTCCCCAGTAAGTCTCTTTGAACATTTTCGGAGGTAGCATTTGTGACTTGTGCTATATCTATAAAATGTATAAAACATTGATGTTTAAAGCTCATAATAGCACTTACCTTCTTGTGTTGTTCTGCGCTCCTTTTTAAATTACTTATGAATTGCTAAACCTGTACATTTGCCGCACTCGGATGATGTGTGAGATTATTTATTTCTTTAGCAATTCCGTTCTGTAGGTGGATTCCAGCGCAATTTGCTCGCCAACCCAAAACTTCACTGATTAATCATGTTTACTACTTTTGCCATACACATATAAATAATTGTCATGATTAAATTTTTCTCGCCCTCGTTGACTTAAGAAAGTATCATTATTCATGTTGATATTTATAACTTTTATAATTCATCCAGTTACTCCTCTGAGCTGTGTACGGGATCTAATCTCGAGAATGACTATAGTATTTTCGCTGTAGCTTTGTTGCTGAGCGATTAGCACTTAATTTCAGAAATGACATATTACTCTTATAGCGTTGTCCTTTTCTAACATATATTATACCTACCTAAAATATTGGGCATATCTAATCGCCTCGAGCAATAATCAGGTAAATAACACCATGAAGTGTTGTTTGCAAGTCATGGAATAATGAGCACTGTTTTTGTTAAAATATAAACTTTAAAGTAAAAAGTCAGGGGTTCTAAACCATTTATTCGTTATAATCGATACCTACAAACAAGGGATACATTATAAATTAGTTAGTTGCATCTAGGACAGTAGGACATTACATATGAAAATATCTGTCATTGATCTCATTACCACGTTATTCGTCATTTTCACAATCACTGTCGTCGTTCTCGCTGCCATTTTCATCATCTTCTGCTAAGTTTATTACAATATTATTTACTACGCAATGCTTCATTATATTCGTACAGTTCCTAACGAAACACTCGTAATCAATAAGAATGACCTTTCTTGCAACGCAGTTACTTGGCGAGTGACCGACGTCTAATTTATTGTAATGTAGCTTACTGCTACACATGAAATTACTTTATAATTACATATTAATCATAATAATATCCTCATTAGTGATAAGAGACAGTGAAACTAACACCCCTGGGCTATTGCAATTTTAATGCTGAATACCTATGTAGAAACTTTAAAGCACCGCTGATTTTCACGAATATTGAACCATACAGTTTGCAAGTGAGAATCCCTAATTGCTCACCAACAAAGCTACAGCGCAAATACTATACAGTATTCCAAAATGAACTGGACTACAAAGGAAACGCAAATATTCGAAAATTACAAGATAACTAGGATGACAACAATTAACTTATCCATGACACGTAACACATAATCAGGTAGGTTTGCAACCGGTTTCATGATTAGTAAAATGGGGTTCCTTAAGATGTTATAAGTGCCATAAGGTATTCTTTTGCAAAAAATGTATTTACCTGAAATACTAATTACATATTCTTAATGCCTTTTGGCATTGGATCTTTATATAGTTAAATGTAGGAAACGAGAACAATTAAAACTGTTCTACCTATTGTATTACATTTCACTTTGCAATGGGTTGCATAAATATATTTATTTCATAATCTCAAACTCAATCCGTCCATTCGTAAATCGTTTTTTTTTACAGTAATACCTACCAAATCGGACCTATCTGATGCAATCAAGTAATGATTAAAAAATATGTAATAGTATGTACAAAAGAGCTAAATGTAGTCACTAATTGACAGTGATCACTATTGCTATAATAAACACTAATTTAAAGCCGGCATGGAGTTGGCTTAGCAAATGGTTAGTTGGCAATGAGTTGGCATGGCAATGAGCTGGCGGTAGTGAGTTCGCGACCATGAGCTACCGGCATTGAGGTGTTCCATTCCCTTGTTCTAGAATGTCATCCTGGACGACGAACACCTGTTCTTGTGATTCTTAAATAGTACTGCCTCTGTTTTAACCAGTATCACCTTTAATTCCATACTCTTGCAGCGTTCATCATGTTTTCTCAGCATTGTTGGCAACTCGTTCGTATTTCCGCTTGTTAAACCTGTGTCATCATCGGCATACAGTAGAGCTCATACATTCACGTTACTAATCATTAAACCATCTGAATCAGTGCATGTCTAACACATTTATCCATGAATACGTTAAACAGCCATGGTGGTATCATCCAGCCTCCAACTTCTTAAAATATTTTCAGTGTTTACTCATTCTCTTTTTCACCCTGCCACCGAATACATATATTTCTCTTAGATTTTCTCCACGCAGTTGGTTATACGCTTTTTTCATGCATAGTACAAATTGTTTTTCAAATTTAAACACTTTCAATCTCCCTTTACGCTTGTACATCAGAATAATAATCGCACTTTTTAATCGATCGGTACTTTTCCACGCTTAATACATGTATTAAATAATTAAGATAATCAATATATCATATTGCAATATCATCCTCACTTCATTTCTTATTTCCTCTGCTTGTTTAACTCTTCCGTCGTTTTACTCGCACCTCCGTACAACTTTTTAGAATATTCCTGCCAGCATTTTCTCAATTCGTAAACATTCCATACTATTTATACTATTCAGCACTCCTTTGGCCCAAGTTTGGCATTTTTTATTCACTTCTAGAGACTTTTCTGATTTTGTTTAAAGTCGTTCCGTATTTGCTCACCTTCTGGCGTTCTCAATTTCTCTTTGCTCAGCCTTACCGCTTCGTTCGTTTTTTCTTTCTTAATTTGCAGCAATCATTTCCATATACACATCTGTTTTGTTTACATACTACCTTTTCTACCGATTCACACCTCCAAGTGCTCTTTTTCTTTGATAGTCGATCTTCCGCTTATCTGTACCGCTCAACTGACAACAATGTCTTTCAAGCACCTTCTCACACTTTCAATATCAGCGTTCTTTATCTGCTCGTTCCGTATCATTTGGTTCACACTCAAATTTCTGCTGATAGCTTCTATCATCATCAGCTACCAGCTTTTGTGCTTTAATTCTGGACGTTCGCGATCCCCACTTTTGTTATAAGTACATTGTGAATACAAATAAAAAGTGATCTGTTGCATATTCCGAGCATTACTTGTATTTTTGTAACCCTAATTATCTTTCTAAACCTATCATGATTGCTAAGGTTAATTATACTAGATTCACCTCTCTGCATATATACGTATGGGCAATTTTATGTCTAAACCATGTATTGGCTGCTATTGGAACCAATTACACACATGTTCAGCAGGTGCTCATCATTCAGATTTACTCTTTAATCTCCAATCGTACCTACAACGTGTTTCGTATGTTATATCTACACCTATTTATCCACTTAAATCTCGTAATAAAATGACTATTTTACTTGGCTTACATACATCCAATACTTTTCCACTTCGTTCCAGAAATGTTCACATTATTGGCCGTTCTCTCCATTTACAGGCGCTTTGCGCTAGAGATAGTCCTTCAAAATTTCATTTTCATTCTAATCAACATTACATTACATTCATATCGTTTAACACATTTTCGCTCGTTCATTTCCGATTCAACCTCTGACCGTAGCGTTAGACTATCGTCATCCATTTTCATTACAATCTTTCCTTTGAATATACACAGAACAAAAATAAAATTACCACAGACTAAAGATCTTTACTATCATTGGAAAGTATCTAGAAACTACGGACGAAGTATGATTAGGAGCTCTTCACCATAGTATCTTAAGGTGTTTCTGCATTATTATTTTTAACTGTGCGAAACTTAATTAAATCTCAACATTTCTGACTAATGATTATTGAAGCCAGTACAGAACTGTTTCCAGAAGCGAAACAAAAATGTTTGTATATCTATAAGTGTTGGCATTAAAAGAAGAGAACTTGAGGTAATCTAATTAATTATATATTAATTAACCATTTTATTTAATTATTGATTAATAAACAATTTTATCTCCTCTTTCGTAATAAAACCGTTAAAAAGATGAAAGATGAAAGCGTAAATGTAGTACCGCTTGTCCAGTATTCTTTCTCTTTACCGTCGACAAAGATGTCCAAAAGCTATTCTACCGACAGCCCCCAGATTATCTCTATCTCTATCAAACACCGACACACATCGTCATGGTCAAACTAGATATATATATATATATATATATATATATAGGGCTTCTCAGGGTAGCCGTTTGTCAGAAGTTTTCGTGGTTAAGAAAAATGTTGAATTATGAATTTTTCGACTCTTAGATATCCAGATTCTTTTGAAAATTTTGAAGAATGTAACGTTATTTTCAACACTGCGCCTTTTACCCATTTTGGACTGGTAGTAGGCGCGTCTGGAGTAGACCAAAAGACAATTGAATGCTCGGATGCAGAATTTGGTTCTGCATCGATTCGCTATAACTTTGTCTATACATTCGAACATCATCCTTTGGATTTTCTTGTTGAGCTATAGTAGCATGTTGCGTACATTTGATCACAGTGTAACTAGTCAAACCATATGTGTGTGTGTGTGTGTGTGTGCATGCGTGCGTGCGTGCGTCAGTGCGTGCGTGTGTGCGTGCGTGCGTGGGTATGTGCGTGCGTGCGTGGGTGCGTGCGTGCGTGGGTGTGTGTATTAGGTTTTGTTAAGATTTTGTGCACCAAGTGGTACTTCTGAAACAGAAAGATTTTTTGATAGACAGCTGATAGAACCGACGTAGTATAGGTGAGAAGGTATTACACGCCTTTCCATTTCGTTTTTATTTCAAATCGTTATTGCACGAGTATTAAGCTTAAAGAATGAACTCTAGTCGTAAATAATTTTATTTTCTTCACTAAACGTTAAGCTTCGTTCCCATTTGTGCTTCCCTCGAGCTTAAATCAATAATTCTATTCCTTCACAGAAGTGAGATTTTGGAAGGATTTCAAAATAATTGTTTATTGATGGTATCACCTCTGCATTATTGACACAAAACGGTTTGCTACCACAAATCTGTTGAGATTTGGGAATGGATAAAAGCTAAATGGAGCCCAATCTAGCCAATTGGGTGAATATTTTAATTATTTATACTTCAAATCCTTAAATCTTTCAATTACCAAAGCGCTTTTGTGAACGAGCGTATGACCCTCGTGAAAAATGATTTTTTCTTATGCAAACCATGCCTTTTCTTCCCAATTTTTTTATCTTTCTCGCCAAAAATATATGTTGAATTCTCCTTAATTGTTACATTCGTTGATAGGCAACCAATTAACAGAATTTCTGTGGAGTGCTAAAAAGTATCAGCCATAATCCTTCTAGTCAATATTATTGTCCTTACTTTCTTTGGTGCAGATTGACGGACTTCTACCCACTGCTTGGACTGTTGTTTTCCCTCACGATTTATCCATCGTAACAAATCTCGCAGGAAATTCGTTGAATTCTTAAAACAACTCAAATTGAGAAAGTGGTTTCATCATTTGCTTGTGATATCAGAATTTAACAAATGCAGAACCTATCTTACACAAAGCTTTGTCATACTGAGTTTTTTCTGTAAAATGTGGCGTACTTTTCTGAGATGCCTATAGGCTTAGTATCACGTTTAAGTGTTGATCATCTAGAGTCATATTCATCGATATTTTCTGTGGTAGTTTCAGTTTTTGGAGACCTTTCACTTGGATCACCTTCAATCCATACACGACCACGTTTAGACTCAGCTGTTTATTTTTTACTTTCATGAAGTGGTCAAACTCTATACACTTTCACAAGTTTTGAATGGTTTTTATTGTTGACGATAAACCATTCAAAACAAACAATTGTATGTCGGATACAGAATACGCTGTAAGCCCATGATGGACTACATTTACTTTTAATATACTTTATTGTGGCTTTAGAAAACCAAGGCAGGGCGTGAGTTCCTTTAAATATGGCTGGTTGGTTGCTACGTGGAGTTTGACGCTGATGAATAAACAGAAAAAGGTTTTATATATGTAGTATCGTATAGCTTGACATATCTCAATATCCACACACTTAATCTAAAAGAATATATTACATAATAATAAAACAAAATATAAAAACTCCATAACAACAAGAAAAAAGGGATTGCTCTAACACAACTAAAATATAATGCTCTTTGGCACGGGAACTCCGGTCTTGTCTTAACTCACCCGAACCATCCGCTCTGGTCTTATAAAAAATAGTATTAACAGTACAGGTAAAAAAATTCACTCACGGAAAGACTTAATTCAAAATACGTTAAAGTAAAAATCAGAAAAGTTTCCTTAATACATCTCTGACATATAGTAGCTAGAATAACGGGACTGATTTTTTTTACATGAAAAAAAGACATTTAGGTATAGAGGTCGTCGGTCTTTGCTTGGAAATAAAGGTAGGTTACTTTAAGAAAATCGGTATTTTTAAGTTTGTACGAATACTTGCGTTTTGGCAGTTTAAATTTAAATTATTTAATAGAATCTTAATATATCTTGATAAAATTTTTAACTCGAATTATTTAAATCGCAGGAGTACTCCTCGGCGACAATAGATTAGGCGATCTAGGTAATGATGCGTAGGGTGCTGGTGGGTTTGTACGTGGCTGATAAAAAGGGCAATAGGTGGCTACTGAGTGTTCTTTTTATACAAAGAAGAATTTTATGTTTAAATGGAGAGCGCGGGTGTTGTATTAAATACTTTATGTTGCAATATTTTTTACAGGAAATAAGCGTTGTTTGAGGCTGCTACGACCTACGTAAGTCTGATTGAGAGTGTTTATCAAAAAAATTGGTGTTAGCAATTCGGATATGACATTTTAATCATAGTCCATATGTGTACGTTTTAAAATGGTTAAATTATCTTTACTTAGACAGATTTAAAGGGTTACTATGTGAAAGATTTATTTAAGAACTTGAGTATTTAATTAGAAGAATAATTAAATTTTTTTCTGTTTTATTGAATTCACTTAATATATAGTTGTATTATAAATTGCTTCTATGTTGATGTTATGTCGCTAAAAATTACATTTGATTTCTAGCCTAGATCGTTGGTTTTCAACACTGATATTAGATGTAAGTTGGATGTTTACTTTAACCAATGTGAGAAAAAATATAACGAAATTCTAATCCTTTTTCTCTTATACTGCAGAAGGTTAATGTAATTTTATTTATATTACATATTCATCAGTCAAAAATATACATAATAAAAGATCAATTTTTAGGAAGAAACAACAGAAAACAACAGTGCAGAGGCTGTAATAAAAGATACCAACATAAAAGGTCACTAATCTTCCATATGAGATATGAATGTGGAAAACCGCCACAATTTGAATGTCATATATGTCAATTCAAAACAAAACAAAAAGGAAATTTAAAAAGCCATTTACATTGGAAGCATCGACTTAGTTAAAAAACGTGTAACTGCTTAAAATGATTTATGTGGTGGGGTACTATTTATTCTAAGCATAGTTTATACTCAATAATACAATTTGACACTAAGGACTACGAAATTATTTAGGAAGTTCTGTATTTTTACTAGTAAATTGTGTCTTAAACAATTGCATTTTATTTTAGTACCACAAATAGCCTTTTATAGCTGCTTATAAAATAATTATAAATTTTTCTGTTCTGGATTTGAATATCCATTATACTCATTAAATTTAACAAATGAGGGAGCTTTTGCTAATATAATCCATATAATAGGATTTTTAGATGTGAAACGTTACAAGTACGGAAAGAATTTTATTGGTTGGTGTGTAGGAAACAAAGGTAAGTAATGTCCAATTACAATTGCTTTGCAGAAACACAGTGCTGTCTGATATTTGAAAAAGACTACAAATAATGTAAGGATACTAGCCGATTGACGCCTGCAACTAATTCAGACCGTCACACCAATTTAACACGCCTGCAAGTAATAATTTATTTACTGAAAAAAATGTTTGATTGTAATTGAATTAAAATATTCAGTAATAATGTTCTTCCAGCTCCTGGAAATAAGTGTCACTCTTATTTGTCTAGGGATAGATGCAGAATTCTCGAGCGCCACCCAAAGAACAGGGTCTAACGCAACTTTGGGCCAATGTTATACCACCAAGGCTTGGACCAAGTGTTACGGGCGAAAATGGCATTAGATCGAAAGTAACAGATAAGGATGGGGACGGTAGCTCAATGGAAAAAGAGGGTGGTCGTGTGGCTTGTTTATGCGTTTAGGATAGCTTCTGTTACGTAAAACAATAAGGGTAAGAATGGGCGGAAGAATGTTTATAAATGTTAATATAGGGGTCGTAAAACCTAAATCTGACTTATTCACTGATGTTTCAAACAAACAAAAAAAGTTGCTTACCTTTTGTCGGAAACCAAATAAATCGGCGAATTAACAGTCGGTACGATGTTTTTTACAAAGCTTCAAAATATTTGCACGTATTTGCAATCAAATGACGTGCTAGTAAACCTGATGATCGGTCAACGATCCTATTTACTTTATTTTTACGTTACGTTAAACCTTACGAAACATCCCTTAAAATGAAATTATATGGAAAAACTCAAAAATGGCTAATATGCTAATAGAGAAACTCTCACCAATTCTTGAGTTACAGCTTTCGTTAAGGATGTAAAAAAAAATAATTGAAAGTTGTTGCTATAAAGTTGCATAAATTAAAATTCCCAAGAAAATAAATAAACCACTCGGTAACTTGTACGTAGTCAAAATATCCAATCTTTTAAATCTGGTACTACGTAAATAATAATACACGATAACAAAGGAATGAGGTCACACATACCTCTACACTCCGTACTAAATAATGCCCAATTCTCTAACACTATTCGTGTATTATAATAATAAGAAGAAAAATAAATGAAACAATCGGAGTATTGATACAGCTGTTAAAATACATTCAATTTTGTAAAATCTAATAATAAAATCGGGTTGACTCTTGCAAGGTTCAATTTCCCAAAATCATATACTTTAGTACCCTAATTTTTGAACAGCTTAAAGGAATAACAATATTGTTGAAAACATAAATTTGACTAATTTTCGTGGTATGAATTTTAGTGTACAGTAATCCGCATGTAATACAAATAGCACATAGAATGTAGAGATATGAATGGCGGGTTAATACACTTTAATCTCATTCGCTTAAACGGCTTGTATGCAAAACTAAACACAAGAAAGCGTATTCATCCACCTGACTAATACAATTGAAAAAAACATAAAACACTTTATTAAAAATCACCAACAAAATAAAACTTATGGAATTATTTACCTTCAATTACATCAACTAACCACTTTAAGTTCTCCACTTTGTTTTGTACTGCAGTAAAGATATTTCTCGTACAAATGACCCTCTAACGGAACGGTGGACACCGATTTACTTGCACACCCTTGATACGGCTCCCAATATAGGAACTCCACAGTCGGAGCAATTTAACGAACCGTTTATTTTTAGATTATATTAAAACACCTTTAGTGACGAAATTATTTAAGCCAAAACTAAGTGATTAAATACCTGTGTCTATTAAAGGAATATGTATATTATATATATATATATATATATATATATATATATATATATATATATATATATATATATATATATATATATATATATATATATAGTATGATATATGATATATATATATATATATATATTTATATTATATATTATATATAGTACAGCGACCGCCATAAAGTTGGACACATGGGAAAAATTGTTATTATTGAATTTTCTGAAAAGCTCTATTGGTGGTTCGTTTCTGCATGTCTGACAACAAAAAAATTCATTGTGACATTTGTCACGCGACCATAGATTTGGCGGGAATTTTGAAAAATGTTAAATGTGATGCTGAAATATGGGTCAAATTGACAAGATATCGAAAAATTGTATTAAGAAAATGTATTTACAATGTAACAAAAACCACATATACCGATTTTAAACCAAATCAGAAAAAAAATAAAAATACCATTTATTCCCCTCCGTTTTTATTACGAAACATCATAAAATCTTGTTTTACCTGGAATAACATAAATTGTATAATTTTATGTATTTTAAATTATGAGGTGCACTTTAATTTTCATCCTTTTAAGCCAAAATATTTGATTTTTCCAAAGCCAACTTATTAAATTAAAAAATATGGCTAATTTTAAATGTACTAATCAATATTAAATTTAATAAGGATAAATAATTCGTTGTAAAGTTTTAATTACAAATATTACTTCGTTTACATTTTAATTACCCGTTAAAAATATTAGATCACCTCATGCGCTTCAATATACAGGGCATGAACACAACCAGTGACGAGGCTAAATCGTATTTTCTAAAGTTTCCTCTCACAAATTGTTATTTTACAAATATTTGATTAATTTTGACCTAAAATGGTGTAATTTATGTTATTACAACTATTTCCAGGTAAAACAAGGTTTTATGATGTTTCGTAATAACAGCAGAGAGGAATAAATGGTATTTTTTTCTGATTTGGTTGCAAATTGGTATATGGGGTCTTTGCTGCATTCTAAATACATTTTCTTAATACAATTTTTCGATATCTTGTCAATTTGACGCATTTTTGTATACGGTTAACATTTTCAAGATTCCGCCAAATCTATGGTCACGTGACAAATCTCACAATGGATTTTATATATATATATATATAAGGGTTTTCAAAGTTAAGTCTGCACTATTGCTAACTTTCTTATTAATGGAGCTATGAAGTCGGTTAAATTAGCAAGGTATATGTATTTTTACGCTGATTACGATGGTGGAAAAGAAAACAATTGAAAGTCGCATTCTTGAAAAATCGACTAAAACATACTTTTTCTACTGGAACACCCTGTATACAATATTCTCAGTCGGTAGAAATTAAATTCTGAGCAAAAGTTGTCATTTGTATTTCTATCCTACAGTAAAAATTAAGGGAGATTTTGCCGATTTTTGAATTTCATCAAATACGCTTGATTCAAAAGTGATTGTTTATTTTTCATTAAGAAATTTTGGTAATAGATGCTTAGCTACGAATGGTCCTATTCGCTGGCCTCCTCGGTCTCCGGACATAACCCCTTTGGACTTTTACTTGTAGAAATATTTAAAAATGAATTGTATAAAAGACGTTATACAAATATCGAACTCCAACTAACGATTATTCATATTATTAACAGTATTGATGCTAGAACTATTTTGAAGGCTACAAGACGTGTTTATAAGCACGTAGAAAATGTATGGAACAAAGAGAACCTTTTCTAGCATTTAATAAGACCTGTCAATTATTTATTATTTAGAACGTGTTCAAATTCATAAAATAAAGGATTACTTTCGAATCATAGCCTACATGATGAAATTAAAAATCGTCAAAATCTCCCTTATTTTTACTGTAAGATAGAAATCCATATGACCACTTTTGCTCAGAATTTAATTCTCTATCGACTGGGAATATTGTATACTGGGGTTCCATTAGAAAAAGTATGTTTTCGTCGATTTTCGAGAATGCGACTTTCAATTGTTTTATTTTCCACCATCGTAATCAGCGTAAAAACACACTACTTTGCTAATTTAACCGACTTCGTAGCTCTATTAACAAGAAAGTTGGCAATAGCGCAGACTTAACTTTGAAAACCTATATATATATTATATATATATATATATATATATATATATATATATATATATATATATACAGGTGTTCTAAAACTCCATCAGGAAACTCCGGGATGAAATTCTACGAGCTAAAATAATAACAGTTTGTAAGAAATTTTTTTAGGATTGTCATTTGTTTGCAAGTTACGGCTTGTCAAAGACCAATTTTTTAATTTTATTTATTAACGATTCTGGTTTTACAAAGAGATAGCGTTAGATAGTCGAATTACACGAACAAAGTATGACAGATTCTCCTATTTTATAATAATAATAATACATTTTATTTGTCCAACAGAAACAAGTACCAATTACAGAACAAACTGAAAAAAACTAAATACAAATACATAAACACCAATACAAGAGAAAATACTACACACGTAACATAAGGATTATACTTTTCTGACTAAACGGTTGTATTTATCGGCTTGAATAAAGAGCACATAATTTTTTCTAATATTGTTTCTCTTTATAATAATGTACATATTTTTGCGATGTTTGGCAAAGAAAAAGTTATCAACAAAACAAATTTTGAGTTTTAGGTAAAGTGCCCTCTAACGGCGCATAATGGAACTTTTTATTACTGCTCCAATAGAACTTGATCTAATTAGTAAGTATGTAAAATGAGAGACTAATTGACGTAAAAAGAAAATTTGAAAAATCGGTCTGTGACAAGCCGTAACTTGCAAACAAATGACAATCCGAAAAAATTTCCTACAAACTGCTATTATTTTAGCTCGTAGATACTCCTCGAGTTTCCTGATGGGCTTTTAGAACACCCTGTGTGTGTGTGTATATATATATATATATATATATATATATATATATATATATATATATATATATATATATATATATATACGTGTGTGTGTGTGTGTGTGTGTGTGTGTGTGTGTGTGTGTGTGTGTGTGTGTGTGTGATGTGTGATGGAAGATTTTTGATAACCAACTGACTGAACTTGCCAGGTAAGAATCCGTAAAACGCGATTATGTTCCAAAAATGAAGAAATAGCACTAACTTTAAACACTATCGATACATAACACCAACAAAAGATCCCCGAGGTGGCTGAATATTCTTAAAAATCCACAAAAGGTGAACGGGAAAAGCTTTCCCACGGTAATTTCAAATAACTCCAGTAGAAAATAAGCAAATTCAGTACATCCCTCTATCACATCGCGCGCGTTCAGCATCCAACCTCTCTCGTCTACAGTCTGACTAAGACTCCCTTACGATTTCGCGATATTGCATTTCATGTTAAATCCCCAGTTATAAAAAAATAATTCCTTCAAATCGTAGTTGCGGTAAAACCGAGATGAATAACGTGAGTCGAGTTTAGAAATTACGTCACTAACACTTAAGGTACATCGCAAAAACATAATGTAATATTATCTGTTTTCGTCGCCTCTAAACTTTGGAAAATCGACTCGTATTATAAAAACCGCAATCTTTGTCTTCTTAAAATAATTTATCAAAATGACTCCCGACATACAGTAGCCAATATTTAAAAATCTGTAAAGCTACGCTTCCTGAAGTAATTGTAATTACAATGTAACAATTTCCAGTGACGTAATTTTAACTGGGAACCTAATCGTAATTTAAAAAAACTTCCATCAATTTACAAACAAACCGAAAAAGCTATACCTCATTCACAAAACTGGGTGCTAAATCCTACTCCCATTTGTAATAAATCCAAATTTTTGCAATAATCGGCAAAGCACAGAATTTTCTCCTTCAATTCCTACATTTAATATTTTGAATATTCTAAAGTTCGAGAAAACAAAAGGTATCTACGATATATTTTAACCACAAGTGTCAAATTGACAAATAAAATGCGACTATGCCTTATGAATTCAATCACCCGTTTCTAGACAGGTGCGTCATTTTGGTATTAATTAAAGATTAAACTAGATGATAGGTATTTTGATAGTGTAATAGTATATTTTGAAACTAGTTTTAAGATGCAAGCCATTATGATATAACACACCGCGGCAATTTATATATCACTAAATCAGTCTGGGATCATGGCATAATTACACAAATTACAAACATCACATTTACGACCAACACTGGTCCACCTAGTGTACTCATTAATCAGTTGATTACTATATTGTTGTTTAATGTGAATTGCACTTAATGCAAAACTTGTGATCATACCATATGCGTTCATGTGCGATAATATAAATGAAATAGAAATAACTTGCCACAGATTAACTTTCGTTAGAATCTATTGGAGTTATAAAATTGTCTATCCTTTAAACAATATACAATTATGTGCAGCAAACAGTGTACCAATTCGTTAGTAATATCATTACCAGCTACCAAAGTCTGGCGTGGTTAAACCTTCTTATATGTTTAAGACTAATCCTTATACACGAATTTTACAGGTTTCTCACAATATACATCTACTGGCTTACCCTAGTTTAATCTCTGATCTTCATTTATACAACAGTACTCGACATATAACCATTAAAAAGCACTATTAGATTATTGTGACGCACTGCGTATATGTAGTCTTGTGTAGAACGTATTTTTGATAATATATGAACGTGAGTTTGCACCAGGAATGTTTTTGTGAATGTAAGTTGGTGTAAATGATACGGCACTGTTGAGCGATAATGTTTAAATGCTACTGTATTTGGCTGTTGTGTTTTAAGAAATGTGAGTTTAAAATCGTTTTGAATGAATAGCGTGTAACTTTATGATATATTTATAGTGTTAAAGTGAAGAGGAAGAATATGTTTCTATGTTTTTACTTGTATAAATATCATAATATTGCAAAATGGAAAAAATCGATGCATGCTAAGAACGAATGGCGTTACAATTTACTGAATTCTGCAGAGGGGTGGTGCGCGCACCTGTGGAAAATTTATAAAAAGTTGAATCTAGATTTGGGCAGTACGTGGACTAAATTTTAATGCAAAATTGAGTCGTTTCGAAGTATTATTAAGATTTTTGTAAAACTTTCAAGATGGCAGCGATTTTGAAAGTTTAGATTGTTTCCCGCTTACCTGTCCGGAAAAGGCCCGTCTTCTGGCATAGACGGTGTTGGTTTGAGCCGGATAAATATTATGACGCTTTGCAAAATGTATGACTATGTATATAAGGGAGAGCGACAGGATAGAATACATCACTCGGGTTCAGAGTTATACTTAATAGGGTAGTCGCGTGCGAGTATTTTGTGAGATCATAACGATCTATGGTGAGTTTTTATTTGTAAATAATTAATGTTGCAATGCATATTAGTTTACCGCAAAAACCCATTTTGAGGATGAAGTATTTAAACGTTAACAAATGAAATGATTAATTGTGAATTGGTAATTGCTATTGAGCTGTTCCAAAATTTAAGAAGTATTTTAACTGATTTGTAATAAACAGCAATCATTGACTAGGAAAGTATTGTGTATCAAGAATCCGCGCGATCTAAAAGGAACTTGAAGTGATTCTGTATATAACTAAATAAAGGTGTGTTAAGCTTTATGAATTAAATTAAGCTTTATGAATTAAATTAAACAGTATTGGACATTGATATTACTGAGCTAAATATACGTCCAATTGTTAACAGCACTAAATTGACTGTTTATAGACAATTAAAAATTTAGTGATCAAGTATAATAAAACAATTGTGACAGAAATTTTTTTAGAAGGTCAATTAGTAAATTAAATTGGGGGATTCAGAATTTTTAATGACAGTTAAAAATATTGGTCTATACGTATACGAGGGTAAATTAGAAGGTATCTACATAACGTCTTACTATTCTCATTTTATGAATGCACAGGGTGTGATCAATAAGTTTACGCCAACGTGTATGTTTCTAAATTGTTTTAAGCTCTGAATACATTTACTTTTAAGGGTAATTGAGCCTAAAGATTTTCAAAATTTAATTGACGTGTAGTAAGATTACAAAGACGAAGATGGAAACATCTATGACAAGCTAGCATCAGAGGAGAACCACCTAACCTTTCTCTGTAAAGCCTGTGGTAACAAGGTAATACCTTCTGGGCTCAACATCAATATAAAATCAAAAAACTGTGGAAATAGGGCGATCAACTCAACGAATATGAAACCACAGTTACAAAACGCTTACAATACAGTTATTTATACAAGTGGAAGTGATCTAAAATAATTATATTAACAACGAACCTTCATAAGAGCATATTACATACGATTAATTATTCAAACGTACCAATTCTTTTAAATCGCAAATCTGTAGTCCATACATGGAAAATGAAACGTGTTTATACAGTTGCACGATAAATGGCTCAATTCCATATATATTTGATCTAATTTCGTTAACCTTCTAATGCTATTTCTCGAAAGTTTGCAACATTCACCTTTTTAATCATGAATAATTATGAACCCAGACATCAAAATGAGATATGATTAAAACGTGCACATACAATTTCAAGTATTTTAAGCATGTAAAGCCGACTTAAGAAATAATAATCAAGAGTAACGCCACTGGAAAAAGATACATAAAAAAACAAATTACAGTTTCATTTATTACCAAATACTCTTACTATTAATCTTACTTTACACCTTTTTTTACAGAGTACTATTTTTACAAATAGAAATGTAAATTAATATCCCATTAGAAAGACATATACTCTGTTGTGCAATGTAAATATGAGCACTAAGCCCAAATCGAAAATCATTTTGGATTTGATGTGTTTCAATATAGCACTATTCAGTCTGTGGATAAACGTTCTGTTTTTTTAATTTAATATCTTTGTCCATTCATTGTTTGTTAATGGCTACTTTATTTCAGTATGTTTTTTTTTTAAATACGAGTCTGTGACGTTTAATTGTGAACACCAATCAATATCTATTTTTGTTAAGTATTGTTGTACTTTTACTGAATAACGTAAATCACCATATCAACATTTGTTTATGATGGTCCATTTTGAAGTTGGACAACTAAGCTTTTTTGTCATTGAAATTAATATTCGGGTTAACGTATGGTAGAGTTGGTAATTTGTGATAGATTTCTGAGAATTGATGGTCGTCGAGAGAGCGGATTTACTTATTATGCTTTCCGTGAATTCTAGGTAGCCTTTGAAAGTGCTACTTTTAAAGCAGTTTTCAGGTTAGACCTGGGTGATTAATTTTATTTTTTGATTTAGGTGGCGCCAGATTGGTTTGTAATGACTCCACTCACAAACTGATCTGGTTAAATAACGTGCATTTGGCCGTTATACGGGCTAATGGTGCTATTGTACGTTTGGCCCTAACAGGCATTGGCATAAAGCCTTGAGATTTCATTCGGGTTATACTACAATCTAGAGAAGCATATTTTAATACTAATAGAGAGCAATGAATAGGAAACAAAACGAATAGAGGGAGGGTGGGATGGAACTCGCTTAGCAGCCACCTCCCCGTGGTGAGTTCTGGGTTGATCATTTATTCAAGCGAAGAGCTGCTATTATAAGATATTTAGTTTAAGATTAGGTAACTACGTAAATGGGCATTTTAACATTTATTATCGAGAACAAAAATTCTTTTCCACCGTTTTAGCACTTTTGCTATTTTTGTAATGCTATGATTTTGCTCTATGAACAACGGGATATTTACATTTACTTTTTTTTAACTGTGTTAAATAGACATGCTTATTTAGTAAAGCATTTCCTTCAAGGTTTATGAAAACCTAGCAAAAAACGTAGACATACTAAACACTAAGATTAAGATGTAACCTTCTACCTATATGATTCCTTCTCGATAGTTCGATAAGTCGGATATTCGTAAATCATTGGGAAAACCATATGCTAATATCTGTTTAATATTCACTACATGTCGAGTTGCGTTTAAATTTAATTTAACAACATTATGAAAACCAAGAACGGCATCATCGCGATACGGATGCGGTTGAACCATTGTTATTGTAGGCAAAGAGACAACAATTATTAATTAACTAAATTAATAATTAAATTGATTATAATTTTTTTTTGTGCTGTTTAATCATAAATTTATGTTGTATTCCAATCTCCAGAAGTGCAATATGTGCAATTACTTGTCACCCTGTGGGTAAGTTTTAAGGGATCACCCTGTAGATAGGTTGGTTTTGTTCAATTTTTTTAAATTTCGAGTTAAAAGAGTGTAAATTTTTGCGAGTTTTTATTTGATTACCTTTGTTTTTGGGTTTGGAGATATTTATGAATAGAAATTTTTATTTGTTGAATCACGTTTCATTCACAGGTGACAATTAGAGTACTGTTAGATTGGTTTTTGTTAGAATAAAGGTTTTCGTTATTTTTTATATTAGTGTATTTGTAAATAGGGATAGTTTTGTAGAAATAAATGCTTTCGTGCTTTAATTTGGTTAAATCAAGTTGGGATTGCGCCATATAAAAAATTTTATGAAAAGAACGTATTCAGATATTACATTGTAAGGTATATCTTTTATAAAAGTTCTAGTTAGCCGCCAGATAGGCACCGTTCCGATTGATAAGAGTTTAAATATCAAATTTCTCAGGTAAGATTTCGAGTAGAAACAGGCTTGCTGACAAAGCAATCTCTCCCGACATTTTTCGAATTTAGGTTTCGTGTATGCGCGGAGTGATATATTTAAGTTTTTTGGGCAAATTAGAGTGGAGGTGGTTGAAAAACCAATGTGGAGGATAATGAATCATTATGGTTAGGCTAGTTAGGAATGTAGTTACTAGATTCACGTATTGATTGTTTGCGGTCAGCGCAATTTCCGCAAAAGAGGTAGTTAAGTAGAGGTTGGAGAAAATGATCTCCGTTTCCAATAAAAGGGATAATCTATTGGGTCACCACACCCTAAGTTATTCTTTTGGTTATATATCGTTTGTCCTAGTAACACATTTGGACGTAGAAGTGGTTTTCGTGTTTCTTATGAAGTGATTAGCCTTGTTCTATGGACCTGCTGTTTCTCAATTTGTGTTTTTTGCGGATTAATATTCAATACATGTATTTTTAGGTTAGTGTATTTATTGTGTTCTTTTTTTAAGGGTAAACCCATTATTTGTTGTTTGTTTTTATTTATATCATGAAATTAACGTCAAGTTGTTATGTTTATTGGAAGTACAGTAATTACATTTGAAAGATATTATAACGTAACGTAAATTTATGAAGTACTGACCCGAATAGCTGTTTGTATTTTTATGCATACGAGGGTAGTGCGATAAGTCGCCTTCTTTTGAAGTATTTTCATAGGTATCGACTTACCGATTGTAGACATCTTTGCTGATGCCTGGATTGCCGAAAGGTAATCAGTTTGTTAATTGTTTGAAGACTAACTGTATTTTTCAACGAATTTAGGTATTGTTTCCCGTAACCGACGTTTGATAAATTTTAGGTTTTCATAGATTTTTTGATCGCGTTTGTTTAGTTTTGTGGTGACGTATTTTTCGTGTTAACGTATAGAATTATATTACCGTCCGATCAGTTATTTTGGGTTAGTTAAGCTAATAAATTTGACGTAGATTTATCGAAATATTTAGTGAGTTTTAGGTTTTATTTCGCATTTTGCGGCTTTTATATTTAAAGCGTAAGATTTGATTGATGTTTAGGTGAACTTGGCGTTAATACTTTTGGAGTAGTAGATTTTTGAGTGAACGTTTTGTTTCCCAGTTAGGTCAATATAACATCAGTTCATGACGTTTTCCGCTGTAATGATTTTTAATAGGTGGCGCCTTTTTGACTTTATCTACCGATTTTGACGATTTTGGAGTTGTGATCTTTAGATCTTTATAGACACTAGCTAGCTGGCACAAATTGCCTTTACGTAGATGCCTCAGTGAGTATTGCCTGTAACATACTTAACAGATTCAGCTAATTTCACCTTCATATTTAAACAATTCATTCTCAATTTACTCATTTGTAATTGTGGACTATTTACATTTATGAAGGTTGTCATGATAATGTTTAATTTGAGTACAGTTTAAAGAGAAATGCTTATTTATTTTTAATTGTGCAATGTCAATATTAAATAGAATTTTGAAAGTAGCATGTTTGCCGTTAGTAGACAGAGTCTAGTTCGATCAATTCAGTAAAATTAAATTCCATACTAGTTATATCTAAATGCATCCTCATTACTATAGTTATATTACATTTGAATGGAGCAGAATATAATAGTCGTTAGATATAAATTCAGATTCTATATTATTTACTTATTTAAGAAACGACGTAACCTGAATTAATGAACATTTTTGGTCGTTTAACATCTCATAGAATCTGTAATCATTTCAATCGGATATTAATTTCTGTTAAGGCTATGCGAATTCTAATTATATATAGTGAATAAAGATATCTTTTGAACCTGACCAGTAAACCGAACTCTGGATATATCTCAGAACTCTTTATCGTACAGCTTTGACAACGATCGTTTATAAAAGACGAGAAATCGCGAAATAACTTTCAAGTTTCTAACTTTACCGCTTAGAGCTTAATCTTTATAAATTTAAACATTTTTAAGCAATATGTCCAATCCTAGTAGTATCTATAATAAGTAATTAGAATGATGCATAATTTCGGCAATTTGGTTAAATACTTAAATTAAACTCAATCATATAGCACTTTCAACATAGTATTGTAAGCTATTAAATTTAACTAATCTCAACGCCATTCCTATTGCGGGTAAGGACAAAACAATTGTATCTCTTATTTATAAAATTTCATAAAAATCACAATAAACTTATCTTCATTCATTTCCATATCTCCAAGTATACCGTCACCTAGCTTCATCGCAAGATTCATACTATTTTCTGACATGCCCTTTTATTTTTAAAACTCCTTATCTTTCTTTCCTTTATCTAGATTCTACTACATTCAGCCAAGTTTACGCGGCCTACCAGGCCGACCTTTCCCTAACCTCACCCACATATATTTTTTCGTTAATTTGCGTTGTTCATTCTCTCAATGTGACCAAACCAACGTAATGTACAACTTTATATCTATCCATCATGGTCTTTTCCTCGCCATACTCCGTCATTATGCATTCATTTTTTCTTGTCCTTCTCGTTTTACCACATGCCTTCTCAGGAATCTCATTCCCACGGCATTTATTTTTCTTTCGTGCTTTTTGACATACCATGTCTCACTTCCATACAGTACTGACGGACGAATACGCCATTATAGATTGCTCTTTTGCAGCTAGGCTCATGCTTTCATTTCTCATTATCGTCCACATACTTCCAATCACTTTCCTTCCAGCATTGACCTTCGTCCAATCTCGCTCTCAATTGTACCATCTGCAGTAAAATTCTACCGAGATATACCAGCTAGTCCACTTGCTCCACTCTCCTTTCCACCTTCCCGATTGAACACCACAATCTTATTTTGTTCACGTTTACCTTTAGGTCCATGCTCTCACAGACTGTATCAGACTTCCTCAGAGCGGTTTGCAGCTCATCCGCACTGTCACTTAATAAGACTGTGTCATCTGCACACACCAGAAGTCGTACGTTTACGTCACCAACCATTACACCATTTGTATCGGTACATGCTTGTCTAAGACATTTATCCATGTATACATTGAACAACCACGGTGACATCACAGCCTTGTCGCACTCCTTGCTCAATATTAAAGTATTCACTCACCCTCCTCACCCTAACACATCCGACTACCGTTGTATACTGCCTTATTCCATTTATTAGACCTTTATTTACGCCATATTCATTTATTATTTCCCACAGCTTCTCCCTATTCACTCTGTCATATGCTTTCTCCAGATCTACAAACGCACAGTACATCTTCCTTTTACCTTTAAACCTTTTCATCACCTGCTGGAGAGCAACCATCTGATCGACACATCCTCTCCCTGGCATGAAGCCACCTTGCACATCCCATCTTAGTTTGTGTAGTTTCTCGTACTCTATCAATCAGTATTCTTCCAAATACTTTACCAGGTAGCTGAGCAAGCTTATTCCTCTGTAGTTCTTACAATCACTCTTGTTCCCTTACCCTTATACAATGGTAAATGATCGCGCTCTTCCAATCCCTCGGCACTTTTCCACCATAAGGCATACATTGAATAATTCACACAATCTTCGTATAAGCTTTGCACCACCATACTGAGCATTTCACCAGTGATTTCATCTACGCCTGCTCCTTGCCGTTTTTCAACCTTCCTACCGTTTTTCTACCTCATTTATTCCAATATCCTTCTCAGTTTCATTCATCATTTGTCTATATTCTCCTTATTTAACCCTTCAGTCTTACTTTCCTCACTACTGTACAGCTTTCGAAATATTCTTGCCAGCATTTCCTCACTTCACAATCGTCCCATACTATTTCGTTTCTAGTATTCATCACTCCTGCAGCGTTCTGTTTTGGCACGTTTTTATTTTGACCCATTTCCAGAAGAGTTTTTGTTTCCCTCAAAATCATTCTGCATTTTCTCCTTCCACAGCCATCACTTCCTCTTACTTATTCTCACTGCCTCCTTCGCTTCTTTGTTTCTTAATCTGTACACCTCAACAATCGTTTCTTCTCAGTCTCATTTTTGCAGCAATCATTGCCATGTACGATCTTTTTCTTACATACTGCCTTTTTACCGACTCATTCCACCAAGCACATTTTTCTGTCTACCTACAGTCACTCTTCCACATATTCGCACGGGACAATTGACAACAGAGTTTTTCAAGCTTATCCTGCACTTTCAACGTCAGTTCTTTTATTTGTTCGTTCCACACTGTTTCATTCACATTCAACTCTTTACTCACAGCATCTGCGTATTTCATTCTCGCACCATTATCCACTAGTTTGTCAACCCTAATTCTGGACGTTCGCACTACGTTTGCTTTCCTTCTCCAGACCACTTTTGCCCTAAACACACTCTCGATACAACCAAAAGTGGTCCGATCCACACTCCAATCCGCGCATTACTTTTGTGTCTTTCACCAGGTTTCTAAGCCGTTCATATACATATCAAGTCTACCATACTTTTAGATTCACCTCTGCCATGTATACATATGCACATTTTATGTTTAAACCACGTATTGGATACAAACAGGCTTCCCAACAGATGTTCAGCAGGTGTTCACCATTTTGACTCTTTGGTCTCGACTTTCTAGAACGCGTTCACTATGTTCTCATGACACCACCCATCCGTTCATATCCCCACTATAATCACTCTTTCGTTTGGTACATACTTCAACACGTTCTCTACTCATTCCAGAAGTTCTCACGCCCTGGTCTCTTCTCCATTCCCGGTGCATACATGAATAAGAAAATTCTTCGAACTCCACTTTCATTCTAACCCATATTACGCGGAATCAATCATCTTTTCGCTCTTTCACTTATGATCATCCCAACTCCTTTCATACTTCCGTCTCAACTCCTGACCATAGTGCGGCTGCCATCCATCTCCACAGCATCCTTTCCTTTGGCACAAATTGCCTTTACGAGCTAGATGTTCCAGTGAGTATTTAGCCTGTAACATACTATGAACAGATTCAGCTTAATTTCAACTTCATATTTAAACAATTCATTCTCAATTTACTCATTTGCATTGTGTTGTACTCATTTTACATTTATGTAAGTGTTGTGGCCAATGATAATGTTTAATTTGAGTACAAGTTTAAAGAGAAATGCTGGTATTTTATTTTTAATTGTGCAAGGTCAATATTATACATACAAGAAAATTTTGGAAATCCCATTATTAAGTAGTATCGTTTGTTCCGGGTTAGTAGACACGAGTCTTAGTTACGATTGTACGAATTCACGTATAAAAGGAATTAAATTCCATATTATTTATATCTGCAAAATGCATCCCTCATTACTAGAGTCCTATATGTGCTATTGTGAATGGAGCAGAATATAAGGGGTAAGTCGTTAGATATAAATTACAGCCCATTCTATATTATTTTACTTATTTAAAAACGACGAACCGCGCAATTAATGAACATTTTTTGGTCCGTTTACGCCCGATCTCATACAATTGTAATTATTTCAATCAGATATTACATTTTTCTTGTTTTGTATAAATGATGAATTCTAATTATAGCTATAGTAAGAATAAAAAAGATATCCCTATCTTTTGTACCGGGTGGACCAGTAAACCGATCCTCTGGATATATCTCAGGAACTCTTTATCGTACAGCTTTGGGAAAAAATTCCTTAGTAAAAACGGCCAAGGGAAGTCGCTGGAAATAACTTTCAAGTTTCTAGCTTTACCGCTAGAGGGCATAATCTTTATAGAAAAATTTAAAAACAATATATTTTTTTTATAAAATATGTCTAATCATAGTATGTATTAAATAAGTAAATTAGAATGATGCATAATTTCTGCAAATTTGGTTAAATACTTTTAAATTAAATACTTTAATTGCCATAGATAGAGGGCACTTTCGAAACACTTAAGTATTGTAAATTACAACGGAAACTGATTAAATTGGTAACAAAATAGCACAAACCGCATGTCGATATCTTTAGTCTAACTCGAGATATAAGTAAAAACGCGTAAACATACGTAACTAGTATTGGCTCACTCTGTATTATAACAAAATAACAAAATATATGAAAAGAAGATCACACGCATTAAAACTTAATGTCTAATTAAATGTTCGAAACGTTTTCCATCATTGTCCACACAAATATGTAATCTATCGCGGGTAGACATAACAACTGCTTCAATATCAGCTGTGGATATACTATTTATTGCATTCTAATACGTTGTTTCATGTCTTGTCGCGTGGTTGGTCGAGTTTGAAAGACTAACTCCTTCAGTCTTCCCCATAGATAAAAGTCTAGACATGTTAAGTCTGGAGATCTAGCTGGCCATGTAAATATACTTCCCCTTCCAATCCATTTATATGGATATCTTAAATTCAAATAATCTCTAACTCGCCTGGAAAAGTACGCAAGACACCCATCATGCTGAAATATCAGATCTCTTCTTGTTTGTAAGGAAATTTTTCAAAAAATTTAAGTATGTATCGTCATTTAAAGTTTCTTCAAATAAATGTGGTCCTATGATTTTTACATCAACTATACCGCACCAAACATCAAGACTCCACCTAACTTGAAGCTCCACTTCGTCCATCCAGTGCGGATTTTCTTCAGCCCAATAATGCATATTGTGCAGATTAACACCACCCGCACTGATAAAGGGGGCTTCGTCTGTCCGCAAAGTATTTGATATGATATGCGGTTGATCTTCCAGCATACCTAACATCCAATTGCAGTAATCCAGCCTTGCATCGAAATCCCTTTCATGTAAAACTTGGTGGATAACTACATGATAAGGATGCAGTCTAAAAAACATAGAAAAGCAAATATTTTTAAGGAATGAATAAAATGATTAAAGTGCCATGTTTCCGTTTTTATCGCAATATGAAAATGAAACAGTTGAATCTAAAATTTAAAGAGGATTACAATTTTCAAACTTAAACGTGCAGTTCATAATATTATAAGAAATCTACCTGTTATGCTTTATGCTTTAAAATCCTTAGAACGGTAATTTTCGGTATGTTTAATTCTGTAGAGGCTTGCCGACTGTTTATATGTGGATTCTGTTGAACTAAAGCAAGAACATTGAATATATTATCTTCGGTCACATTTGCACCACGTCGTTTATAACAAGGACGATGAAAGCTACCAGTTTCTCTTAATCTTCTTGCCTTTCTTTTAAATACTTCTTAGCTATAATGCCTCCTGTCAGGATATCTTATGGCATATAACGTGAGTCAATAACGGCATTTTGATGGCATTCGAAATAAACTCCAATCATAAAATACAATTTGGCATTTAACTTAACTTAACTTAACTTTCACGTCATTCCCTTGCGGGGTAGGCAAAACAATTTATCTCTTATTTATCTCCTATTTATTTTTCATTCACAATCTTTCTCCATGCTTTCCTATCTCCGTATACCTCCCTAGCTTCCCCAAGATTCATACATAGTCTCTGACATGCCCTTTTATTTTTAAAACTCCTTATCTTTCTTTCCTTTATCATAGATTCTACTACATTCAGCCAAGTTTTACGCGGCCTACCAGGCCCGCCTTTCCCTAACCTCACCCACATATATTTGTTTCGTTAATTTGCGTTGTTCATTCTCTCAATGTGACCAAACCAACGTAATGTACAACTTTATATCTATCCATCATCGTCTTTTCCTCACCACACTCCGTCATTATGCATTCATTTTTATCTTGTCCCTCGTTTTACCACATGCTTCTCAGGAATCTCATACCCACGGCATTTATTTTTCTTTCGTGCTTTTTGACATACCATGTCTCACTTCCATACAGTACTGACGGGACGAATACGCCATTATAGATTGCTCGTTTGCAGCTAGGCTCATGCTTTCATTTCTCATTATCGTCCACATACTTCCAATCACTTTCCTGCCAGCATTGACCCTTCGTACAATCTCGCTCTCAGTTGTACCATCCGCAGTAAACAATCTACCGAGATATACCATTTCGTCCACTTGCTCCATAATTTCATCTTGCAGTCTCACTCTCCTTTCCACCTTCCCGATTGAACACCACAATCTTAGTTTTATTCAGGTTTACCTTCAGGTCCATGCTCCCACAGACTGTATCAAACTCCCTCAGAGCGGTTTGCAGCTCATCCGCACTGTCACTTAATAAGACTGTGTCATCTGCATACACCAGAAGTCGTACATTTACGTCACTAACCGTTACACCATTTGTATCGGTACATGCTTGTCTAAGACATTTATCCATGTATACATTGAACAACTGCGGTGACATCACAAAGCCTTGTCGCACTCCTTGCTCAATATTAAAGTAATCACTCACACCTCCTCGTACTCTTAACACATGTCCGTTTACCGTTGTATACTGCCCTTATTCCATTTATTAGACCTTTATTTACGCCTAATTCATTTATTATTTCTCACAGCTTCTCCCTATTCACTCTGTCATATGCTTTCTCCAGATCTACAAACGCACAGTACATCTTCCTTTTTACCTTTAAACACTTTTCGATCACCTGATGGAGAGCAACCATCTGATCGACACATCCTCTCCCTGGCATGAAGCCACCTTGCACATACCACATCTTAGTTTGGTACTTTCTCGTACTCTATCAATCAGTATTCTTCCTAATGCTTTACCAGGCACGCTGAGCAAGCTTATTCCTCTGTAGTTCTTACAATCACTCTTGTTCCCTTACCCTTATACAATGGTACAATGATCGCGCTCTTCCAATCCTCGGCACTTTTCCACCATAAGGCATACATTGAATAATTCACACAATCTTCGTATAAGCTTTGCACCACCATACTGAGCATTTCACCAGTGATTTCATCTACGCCTGCTTTGCCGTTTTCAACCTTCCTACCGTTTTCTCTACCTCATTTATTCCAATATCCTTCTCAGTTTCATTCATCATTTCTTCTATATTCTCCTTATTTAACCCTTCAGTCTTACTTTCCTCACTACTGTACAGCTTTCGAAATATTCTTGCCAGCATTTCCTCACTTCACAATCGTCCCATACTATTTCGTTTCTAGTATTCATCACTCCTGCAGCGTTCTGTTTTGGGACACGTTTTGTATTTTGACCCATTTCCAGAAGAGTTTTTGTTTCCCTCAAAATCATTCTGCATTTTCTCTCCTTCCACAGCCATCACTTCCTCTTACTTATTCTCACTGCCTCCTTCGCTTCTTTGTTTCTTAATCTGTACACCTCAACAATCGTTTCTTCTCAGTCTCATTTTTGCAGCAATCATTGCCATGTACGCATCTTTTTCTTACATACTGCCTTTTTACCGACTCATTCCACCAAGCACATTTTTCTGTCTACCTACAGTCACTCTTCCACATATTCGCACGGACAATTGACAACAGAGTTTTTCAAGCGTATCCATGCACTTTTAACCTCAGTGTCTTTTATTTCTTCGTTCCACACTGTTTCATTCACATTCAATTCTTTACTCACAGCATCTGCGTATTTCATTCTCGCACCATTATCCACTAGTTTGTCAACCCTAATTCTGGATGTTCGCACTACTTTTAATTTGCTTCTCCAGACCACTTTTGCCCTAAACACACTCTCGATACAACCAAAAAGTGGTTCGATCTACACTCCGATCCGCGCATTACTTTTGTGTCTTTCACCAGGTTTCTAAGCCGTTCATCATACACTATCAAGTCTACCATACTTTTAGATTCACCTCTGCGTCATGTATACATATGCACATTTTTGTTTAAACCACGTATTCGATACAAACAGGCTTCTCTCCATACAGATGTTCAGCAGGTGTTCACCACTCATTGACTCTTTGGTCTCCGACTTTCCTAGAACGCGTTCACTATGTTCTCATGTACACCCACCCATCCGTTCATATCCCCACTATAATCACTCTTTCGTTTGGCTTACATACGTTCAACACGTTCTCTACTTCATTCCAGAAGTTCTCACGCTCCTGGTCTCTTTCTCCATTCACCGGTGCATAGCATGTAATAAGAAAAATTCTTCAAAACTCCACTTTCATTCTAACCCATATTACGGGGAGATACCAATGACTGTTTACACATCTTTTCGCTCTTTCACTTACGATCATCCCAACTCCTTTTGCGCCATGCACTTCCGTCTCAACTCCTGACCATAGTGCCAGGCTGCCATCCTTCATCTCCACAGCATCCTTTCCTTTGCGCTTTGTCTCCGATACACACAGAATATCAAGGTGTCTTTCATACATTACATTCGCAATTTCAAATTCTTTACCATGCATACCTCTAATACTCCACGTACCGACTCGCCATTCATTCCTTGCACAGTCGTCAGCAACGGGGCCTGTCTGTTTCGACCTTGACCGCCCTTTGTAGCCTGGTCGATCCGAGGCAATTGTATTGTTTTCTTGAGTAATACCATAGTGAGCAGACCGGTTACTGGCCAAATCGTGCCCCGGACGATGTAGCATTTCCTACTAACGGTATCGTCCTACTACCGGACAGTTATTTGTCTACTGTCACGAAATAATAGATAGATATACATAATATCGTATACTTACTGTATGAATCTTAAAATGTACACACACACACACACACACACACACACACACACACACACACACAACACACACACACACACATATATATATATATATATATATATATATATATATCGGAATGACAAGTGGCCGCCGTCACTGGCCTGCCGAATGCCGCCCAACTGGCCGGAACAACTGGCCGATGGGACAACTGGCCGCTGAGAACTGGCCGCCGAGACAAGTAACCGCCGGGACAAGTGGCGTCGCGTCGCTAAGTAGGTACAACTTGACCTCAAATAAATAAATGACTAATTTCATTTATTGAAAACAAACAAACTGTATGTAATAATAACTCTAATAAAATACAAAGTGGATAAATCTACAATATTCGATTATAGGAAGTTACTTGAAAATCTTCACTAATAAGTAGTTTGTGGGATCGGTATCCCATTATTCTAGAATGTTAATGGCATGTTTATTGTCGTTGACTAATTTCTAAAGCAATGTTCTTTGTTAAATTTTCACAAATTTCTTGGAAACCCCACTAATTAAGGTTAATGTATCTGCCTAATGAGGTATTTATGAGCGGCTACACAAAATAAATGCAGTATTTTCAAATCAGTTTGCCTTCAAATTTTGAATTTGTAACATCATAATGGACCCAATTAAATCTCAATGCAATCGTGACAAGTTTTATAGTGACGTTTTTAGAAAGTCGGCGGCCAGTTGGTTCGGTGGCCAGTTGTCCTGTCGGCCACTTGTCTCGCGGTCAGTTAGCCGCAGCCAGTTGGCGACAGTTGTCCTAGACCGTATATATATATTATATTTATATATATATATATATATATATATATTATATATATTCATATGTACATGTACATGCTGCAATCTCAAAACGACAGTAGTGAGAACTTTAGCATAACATAAATACAATAAATATTCAGTTGGACAAACTTTGCACCCTGGTGATGAAAGAAAATAAAATTTTTAATTGGTGATGAAATTACAACTTTCCGATGCAGATGTTGTGGACAGATGAAACACATTTTACAAACTGTGGTATGTTCAATGGCGATAATGAACACATGTGCGCAGAAGGAAATCCTCAGATTAAGTTTTGCTTCAATTTATGGTTGCGTGTTATTGCTTCGCAGTTTATTGGGCAATTAATTTTTAATGAAAATCGATATTTGCAACTTATTAGGGAAGATTTTAACAATATCCTAGATGAATTAAATGTATAAACCCGTGCAAACATAAACTGGTATCAATACGATGGTGCCCGACTTTACTATCAGGCGCAAGTTAAAAGATATTTAGATGAAATTTTTCCAAACCCGTGGAGAGGTAGAAATGGTCCTGTTTTATGGGTGACTGATATTTTACCTTTGGACTTTTTTGTATTTGGAGTAATAAAAGATCTCGTATATGTGCGTTCATATGCAACACAGCAGGAACTACAGGAAGCTGTTATTAATGCGTTTAATAGAAGCTATTAAATCCGTGTTGAAAAGGTATCTCATGTGTGTCAATAATAATGGTGAACATTTCGAACACTTACTGTAAATTTCTTTTGTTTTCCATTGCAAGGTATGATTTTTGTTAAACCTAATCACAGAAAAACGTGTATTGTCCTTTTATTTATTAAAATAAGTAATGCAACCCTTAAATCATTACAATCAGAAGAAATGCACCATTAAAATATGACGTAGGCAACTATGGTTTTCATTAAAAAAAATTCAACTTTGCTTCATAACTTCAAAATACTAAGCAAAATGTAAAAACTAGTACGGTGACGTTATTCGGCACAAAATTATCTACAAATTGCATTTAAATAATTTTTATTTATCTTTAGAAACAAACGAATTAAAGCGCTGATACGATTTTGGAGAATTTTACTTTTTACACATATCTAGTAAGCCATGCATTTTCTTAAATCAACAAAAGCATATCTGGATGAGTGTTCTAAAGAAGCAAATATTTCTCTATCTAAGCAAATGTGTAATGAAAAAAAACTCAATATTTAGGATTGAAATCAGGTGAACGTGGAGTCCATTCAATACTACTTCGTCTACCAATCCATAGTCCGGGAAATATCGCATCTAAATAACGCCGAACATTTACACCATCTTGTTGAAACCATATCTGATTAAAACTTGCTCCAAACAAGTTTCTCAGTGAAGGGACAATTTCATTTCTAAGTCGCATTTCGTAGTTATCTGACGTTCAATTTTTTTCGATGAAGAACGGCGCAGTTAACTGAGTACTACTATACCTGACCATACATTTAATTTTTTGTGGTATTTGAGTATGGTTTTAACGCATCCAGTGTGGATTTACGTCACTCCACTACCTTAAATTATGTCTATTTACACCCCCACAGTGTAAAGGTAGCTTCGTTGGAAAAACATAACGAAATTTCCGCCATTTTCAATTTTATCCATCATTACTTCAGTAAGCTCTAATCTACGGTCGAAGTCATCTTCGCTTAATTCTTGCAATAAATGAATTTTGTATGGTTGAAATTTATTCTTATGTAATACACGTAAGACTGAATAATGACCTATATCATGTAATTGTGCAACCCTGCGTGAGGAAGTATGTGAATCTTCTACCAAACTCTGCGTCATATCTAATGTTTTGTTACCATTTATAACCGTATTAGGTCTACCTGATCGATTTCTATCTTTTACTCCTCCAGAGTCCTCAAAACGCTTTACAGTTTTTTGTACCGTCGGTTTGAGAAAGTATCGTTGAACAGGTTGGACACTTCACTGTAAGATATTGTTCTGTCGCCGTACATTAGAATAGTAATTCGTTCTGTTCAACTACTGTCAGTTTTATTTAATAATGTAGATGGTGCACAAATGCCAAAATCGCAGCATTCTATATTTAAACATCAAAATTTCTTCAAATCTACATATTTTGCACTGTTTTATGTATGACCTTCTAGACTACATAAAATCATAAGTATTACATATGTTTGAACTCGTATTGAAGAGGAGTTCCAATAATGACTGCATATACAGTGTGATGTATTTAAAAAAACCAAAGTGACTAATAAGATCAGAGAAACGGCAAATTTGGCAACATTGCGAATGTCAAATCTGGAATCTCCGTATCCCAAAATGGGCTTATCCCAAATTTTGTACAATTCCGACCAGTGGACTTTTGGTCTACTCTGTATAAATAAAGTAATAAAAATGCGGAAAATTGTTTTAGAAACTTTATTCAAATAAATCAAAACAGAGTGAAGAAACCAAGAAGTTTGTTTTCTGTATTAATTAATACTAATTATAATTCAATTTTTAATCGATTTAGTGTAAGATTACCATAATTTTTAGAGATTGTTAGTTTTAAATGATAGTTGTAGTTTAAATACGTTAACTGAAGGTTAAGTTTCTATGTTGATTATTGCAGTTGCTTGTTATATTTTGACAATAACAAGGTGTTTGTGTTGTCTTCATTGAAATTGACTTTTTTTGTTGAACGAAAAAAGATTTAGAGCTTTTAAATAAAACGTATAACAAATGTACCATTCGCACCGAGCTAGTTAGATCTGCGGTGACACAGCCTACTTAGCATTCGAGAGGTAATAGGTTCGATCCATGTTACCAACAGCACCCATCCTTAATGTCACCATGGATATATACGTAATGTATGTTGGGAATCCTTCGCTATGATTGAAGGAGCGTGGAAAGCTCGAGCAGTCCGCCCTCCCCTTCAGCCAGGGAATGAAACACGTTTCCTATTCATATTCGTTATAAAGAGCTAGTCTCACGACTCGCTCTGTAACGTCTCTTAGTAATTAAAGAAATATGGTTACCTGTTTCCTATTTTATCGATATTCCCCTCCCCAATTTTTTCAGATAAAAAATATAAGTAACACAAAAGCACTCTGTGTATCCAAAGACCTCTACATATCAAATTTTATTAATATTAGTTTACTTTTTCACAGTTTACTGACCTCCTCCCCCTCTTTTTTCATTGCAATTAAATTTAAAAACGTATACAATACAATCAAAAATTCATTTTTATGTGTAAAGATTAAGTGGGTATATCTTTGGTGTAGCGATTCTAGAAGTTCTGTAGGAATTAAAACAAGTAAACAATAACCTTGTTTATTTAAATTTGGTACAATGCCTACTTATTTTGTTTGTGTAAGTGCATTGCCAACTTGTATTCAAGCCAAAAATTTCGTTGTGTCTGTTTGTCCCTTATAAGCATTTTCAAGTGACGTTACAACGCGTGACCTTGCCAGATGTTGGACAACGTTAACACACGTTCTTATGGGATGTGATTGTTTTCTGACAATTTTATCGAAATTCGTATGCTGTGAAAATGCTTCTGTACTAATACTTATAGATGAGGATTGTATTGATTCAATTCACCATAAATACGTGAATGTAGTGAATAATTATCCTACATAATATTGGAACTATCGTGCGATTATCACGACTTTTTCTGGAGGAAACACTCAAAAATCACAGCAAAATACGTAGATTTCTGTGAAACACTAACACAGGTTGTCCAATATCAGCTGTTAGAGGTGGAACTTGTGACGTCAGTGTGACGTACTTGAAAATGCCTAATAGAGCATATGAGATATGATTTAGACGTAGAATTTCGTGCTGATTACGAATCTGATTTACAGGAGCGTTTAAATTATTTTTGAGGTGAAAACAGATAAAGGCAATCGCGGATAGCTCAGTGGAAGGGGGTGAGCTGGAAATCGCTCGGCATGTGGGGGTGAATAACGTCATTAATCAAAGTCGGAATGGTCACTAATCAGAGCGCATTAGTTTGTTTACAATCAAAGTGTTGGTAAAAGTAGCACACAAATAAACGTTTGTACTCCACAGTAAATTTTAAACACAAACAAAAACTTGCTTACGTTTCGTAGCATTTACCCAGATGGATTAGCAAAAGCAGCACTGCACATGTGCTATATTAAAAAAAAAACCTACAGAAATCGCACACCACATTAAGTTAACCTGTGTGGAGTGAGATCGATTAACTCCGATACGTATAGGTCATCAAACTTACTTACTAAAACAGTGTCTTTCTTAACGTTAAATTTGTCGAAATATCACTAGATTCATAACTCTTAACTTTAATTATTAATTATCAATAACTGTAATAGATGCACGATCCCAATTTTAACTTAAAACAAGACTTGTGGTGCGCAAGTCTCGAAAGTGCAAAAAAATCGATTACTTAAATTTTCTGCATCGTTAAATATTTTTCCCGCTGAGTTAGGCGGAAATCATATAAAATTATATTCATTATCGAAATAATACGCTTATAAATTGCAATAACCCAAATATATTCTAATTGAAATAACCGTTAACAGTTTGTTTAAATATAAAAACAAAACTTGATTACCGCAAGTGCATAGATCTAAGCAGATTTTCGGACGATCTTGCCCTAAAAATTCACAGCTACAGGGTAACAAGACACTACCCACGTTCAATTGATCGTTAATATGACCGTAAATAATAATCAGCCCGAATAGTCCATCCCTTCTTCTGTTCAGCATAACGGAATTGCTTTTAATTTTGTCTCTGGTATGCACTGCGCAAACTAACAATGATATACTTAATACTAATCCAGCTGTCCCTTGTTTACTGAACAACCTGGTTTTATTAACACAAACTCAACTTCTTAGTTACACATAATTCTTTATATACAAACTACGTTGTGAATTTTGTACACAAACAATGATTATTTATTCTTAACGCCTGGAAGTACACAGTTTATTGAACAGGATGTCACTTAACAATAGCAAAAGACTCGTAGCGAGTTCTTCCAAAATACAAAATTACTCTACGATATAGGGAGGCACTAACGATAAACTGTCACGTGTGGATGAAATTTGCCTTTTCGAATATTAGGATATTAGAATGTTATATGTAGAATTTTAAATTAAAACGTTGTCGAGAATTTTTATTTTAAGGTTTGTTATCGCAGTTTCGAAAGGAATTGAATTTTATTTAGGATAAAGGGAGTTGTTAAGAAAGATAATATGAGTGGGTATAAATCTGTTTGTGTTATTGTGGTTGATAACGAAAGGTTCAGTCGTGTTTAAATGGTTATGCATTTTTTTCAACCAGTTCACTTACGTATTGAATTGCTGTTGGTGAGAGTATAGAAAATTTGTTTGAGCAACAGGGTTTCTGATTTAAAAACAGGATGTATGCGTATGCGTATTCGTGTAAATATAATTTGAAAATAGTCGGTTAGTTGAAATTTCACGACAGTGAAGCCGTGTCAAGGAGATTGAAGAGTTGTTGGTATCCGTCGATCAATTACCAAAAGGGTCTATTGCACGAGTATTGCCTTTACCGCTGTGAAAAGGAAAGAGAGAATTTAGATTTATTATTTTGTGCGAATTACGATAATTACTTTTCTGGGTTCATTTTTGGTGATTTTAATGAAGCTGTTTTTTTTTGTATTTGATTAGGTGGATGAATACTTTTTCTTTTATGTGTAGTTTTGTAAGAAATCCCTTCAGGCGGTTACAATAATGTTACAAAAGTGTATTCAACCGCTCAACGTAATGTTGCATATTGTGTTACTTTTTTCATTCTTATGACTGTATACCAAAATGCATATTACGAAAATTTATGTTTTAGACGTCATTATTATTCCTTTAAGGTATTAATTAAATTAATGGAATTGAGATAGACAATTTTGGCGATTAAGAACCTTGCAAGAGTCATCCCTATGTAACAATTAGAATTTTACTTCCTTCCGGAAGTACATTTATTTGTTAGCTGTAACTGTACCGATACTCTAATTCTTTTCTTTATCATTATTATAGTATATTAATAGTTATTGAATTTGAGCGTATTATTTCGTAAGATTATATGTGGTTTCATTCTTTCTTTATAGCGTTATTATTTATGTAAAAAAATTGAAAAAATAAGTTACTTTGACGTTACTGACTGGTTTATTTTTCTTGTGGAAATTTTTGATTTGCACAACCTTATAACGGCAACGTTCATTTATTATTTTTTCTGATTTTGATTAAAGCTTTTTAACGTAATCATTTATGAGAAATTTTTCTGCTAGACTATTTGCTATTTTTTTTGTTTTTTTTTTTTTAATTTTCGTTTTAAGATATAAAGTTTTATTAAGATTTAACGTAAAGTAATTGTTACCCATTCCAAATTTTAATAAATGGATGAATGTTATTTAAAGGACATTCCAATATTGTATCAAAAGTGTAAGTTGAGAGAATTAAATTTGAATGAAAAGTAATACCGAAGTAAAGCCCCTGTCGAGACCATATCTGTGGTACAGTTTACCCCTGTAATTTCAGAATGCAGTTTTAAAACTGTTATGAACGAGTAGCGTGAGCGAGATAATGCCATTTTAGTATTGTAATAGGGTGTATTTTATAATAAATGCGGGTTTTATAATGGAACATTCTACGTATGATTCAAGGGCAAATAGCATTGTAATTTATTGATTTTTGTGTAAAGAGATTTTGCGCTTACGTGAAGTTATAAAAAGTTGATTTTCGTTTTTATTATTCTATTAAGTGAAGTGGAATATTGAATTTGGTAATTTCAGGAAGATATTACTTTTTTCATAAAAATTTTAGGATGGCGTAGATCAAGAACTTTTCGATTGTCTTGAGGCCGCTTCAAATGTTCATCTCGTTAAAATCATGTGGCTTTAAACTCCTTAAAGTAGACAGTATAAATGAAAAAAAACAATATAAATCTCAGGGCTCAAGTGGATTCAAATATGGGAGTTACAACTAAAATGGTGTAGTAAAACTGTGTTCGGTATTTTAAAATACTGATCTTTTCAGAAAAAAGATTTTAACAATTACTATAAAAGCGCCTTAATACAGTGTGATCTAGATAAAGGGAATGCTGCTGTTTTTGGTCGGGCAGTACTGCACATTTTCCCACTGTTTGAATTGCTGGAGTTGCCGAATATTTTACGAGTTCTCCTTATGAAAATCTGCACAAAGAAGCAGAATATTCCACAGTATTGTTGTTCATACACTTCTTTGTGGTACTAGAAATGATGTTAACTAGTTATAATGGTAATGGGAATGTTCTGATGTTGCCAAAAACACTTGTAGATAAATACTTGAAACCAATTTAATGCGACATAAATGTGTTTACTTTATCATATTCTCTATGGTACGTATATTCAATTAAATTATTTAAAGGTTATTCTGTTAGGTTAGTTTACAAAGGATTGTCAAGGATGTCAACTCGCAAAAAAAGTCACGTTAAGGGAATTATACACGAGTCGTTTTATTTTAGGATTAATGTTGAAGAATACACCTTCGATGAACGATCTCATTTTGATTAATAGACTTGAATGTCAATCATTATGTAGAATTATACAAGAAAACACTAACTTATGAATAAGATTATAATTTTACTTTTAACCTCGTAGACTTATTTATCACAATAGTAATTCTCGTTCTGTGTTATAAGTGTTTCGTAACTGTGGTTTCATACTAGTTGAGTTGATTGGTCTATTTCCACAGTTTTTGCTTTTATAGTCTTGAGAGAGACTGTTTTCGCACCTAAGTCGAATCCATATGTTATGATTTTTTCCCAAGCACTTGACTACTCTCAGATTCGAGCTTTCACTTACAAGTCTGACACCTTTACCGCTGAACCACTGAGTATTTAAATGGCAATGCACTAATTTTATTTTGCACAAGCTTTAATATTTGATTTTTGATATTTATGTTAAGGGTTTAATTATATTATTTACGAACGAAATTCAACAGCAAACTATCTAAGAAATATCATTTTCTTCTATTGGAATATACATATATATATATATATATATATATATATATATATATATATAACCAAGTTATAAAACGATAATTGAATACTTTTTAAATATCCCTCGTATACAATAAATTTATATTTCTAACTGTTATAAAACTCTGAATTAAATAACTATTACCCAATTTAGAGAAATCAAAATAAAAAGTCGGTTTAATACTTTTTATATCAACAAAACTTTCGTTTGTTGCTGAAAAATTTAATACGTAACGATCAGTGCTTTTATCATAGATAACATCTATATGTTTTCTGAATACTTTATCATTAAAATAATCGTATTTAAAAATTTGTGAATTTGAATGAATTGTAACAATTTAAACCTCGAATTTCTACTTAATAAAAATATTCTGTTATCTGTATTTTGTATTTGATTGACTGTAACATAGTTCAAAATAATTAAATTTTGCAATCGACTTGGCTCATTACTCAATTTCAGGCCGATCATTAAGCTCAAACATATTCAAAGGTCACTTAAATTATCAATAGATGTAACCCGTTATGCAATTACGCAGGTTTATTCTAAAACTTTATCTCACCTCACACAAATAAACAACAAAAGTAAATTATATAATGGGTATATTTTGACCAATTTGCAAATGTAAATATGTACAAACACGTGGCTTCAAAAAGCACAACAAAAGTCAATTCTTATAAATTAAACATTCCCCCAAAATCGTATATACTAAACACATTAAAATAGATAATGTTCGATTATCATTTTACTTGTAATGAGAAATTATTAACTCAGCAAGCAAGAATGAACTTGGAAGGTAATCGTACTTTCATCTTTTAAACAAAACCTAAAACTATTTCTTACAAATTACATTAGCTAATCCTCTTCCTGTGATATGGTGAAGTTCAAATGGTCTGCTTCCAGTAATCCTTTTTAAATTTGCAGCCACATTGGCACAAAACACAGAAAACGGCCGTACTGGCTGTATAATCCGGTCGCTAAACATTTTACTTACAATGAGAAATTATTAACTCAGTAAGCAAGAATGAACTTGGAAGGTAATTGTACTTTCATCTTTTAAACAAAATCTAAAACTATTTCTTACAAATTACATTAGCTAATCCTCTTCCTGTGATATGGTGAAGTCCAAATGGTCTGCTTCCAGTAATCCTTTTTAAATTTGCAGCCACATTGGCACAAAACACAGAAGACGGCCGTACTGTCTAAATAATCCGGTCGCTAAACTCACTAACGAACGCAAATGTCTGTCGTTCACACGCGTGTTTCACATGGGCTCTTTGCTTTAGCGTAAACATTTATCACAGTAACTGTTTCAACATAAATATTAAAATTCTTAGTTGCCTTTATACAATCTATTTTGTATTACTAACGATTGTACAAATGTACTTCATTCAATGTCGATAATGACCACTTAACTAAATTAACAAACTTTTAATTCTATTACTTAAAGGGTTACTTCAGGTTTTCTTTTTATAATTATCGCACGCTCTATTACTGAACACTGTCAACAAAATATTTGCTGTTTTATTTTTTAAATCTGCTTTTGCACTTTTTAAATCCTTGAAGAAAATCACCATTCCTTTCTTTAACTCACAATTAAACTGTTATATTTGCAATGTTTATATACGATCTATCCTCAAGAATGGTTATTGCAGTCATTTATGTATGTAATGCAGCACTAAATTTCGCAAGTAAAACCAGCACTGACCCATTCTAAGGTGCCTTAAAAAAACGCGCACGATCTAGCTTTACTTAAGTTCTAACCGCACGGTTCTATCCTACACTCTTATTAAACTCTCCCTTTTATACCTTCTACCCGACACATTACCAATCTCTTCGCGCTAATATTAAAATTTACCTATCACAATCGTGTCTTTCGTGCGTCGCCTTGCCGAGTCTAAATCTGAAATGTTGACCACGCATTAAATTTTCCATTATTGCACCATATTACAAATGTCTACAAACAAAAATATGCGTACATATCCCTTTCTGTACGTTAATACAATTTCAGTATTCTAAATTCACTCACCTACACGTATACATCCATTCTTTTTATCTGAATTCTTTTATACACAGCAGCAATTTGGCAGTCTTACTAGTGCAATCCCAGATGGAATTTACTCAAACATTAGTTTTCATCCAAATTGAATGTTTTCAACATGAAAATCTTTCTACAACATTCAAATATTCTTGCATATATCTAATGCTTCAATAAAAATCCCAGTGGCGTATCGTTTACACAAAGTTACATTTTACATACAAAAAATTTCTTTTTCGTACAAACTCACTTCATTTATATTCAAAATGCGTTCGATACGTTATCAAAATACTGCATATACACGATGCGTCACAAAGGTGTTAAGAATGCATATGTCGAATAATTTTTTAGTATTAAATCCAGGTGTGTATTAGACTTGAACTGTGACATTGTCATGAGGAATTACTAAATGACATTTGTTTCGTACTTTATCACACTTTCATGCTGAATGGTTTAAATTGACAAAGTTTGTATGATTATTCCAGTGTGCTTTTTAAGTTATTAAAAATGTATTCCTTATTATTTCTTTTTTTTTTGTGGTGTTGAGACTATTTATTAAATATTTATTGTTTTATTCAAATTATTTTTTTATTTACAACTGTTTAACAAATATTTAGATTAAACGCTTCAAAATATCACATATTTGTATAATTTTAGATTTCGATCCACCAACTAATGCAGGTGATGAAAAATTATACAACTGCAGAGTTTGTAATAGGCGATACAACGCAAAGAAAAGCTTATCTAGACATACCAAGTTGGAATGTGGAAAGGAACCTAAGTTTCCATGTTCAATATGTGGATATAGGTTTAAAAGGAAGGAACACTTGAAACGACATGTTGAAAATCGTCACATACGGATAAATTAGTGCCTTATATGCTAACTGTGATGACACACAACTGTTAAATCTCATTTACAGGGACCAAATATTAAAATATATTTACTGTTAAAATAGAAAGGGTTTTGTTTGTAGATGCTGAATAAAATTTTATATGCTTTATAAAATGGCCCAGTTTATTAAAATGAACACCCTCCCACTCTTTTAAAGATCTTACATTTTTAAAAATATGATGGAAGCCTTTTGTTAAGAAATGAGTTAAGAGCTACGAGTATATGAGAACTCGTGAACGATATTTGGTTTACAAATACGAAATTCAGCCCAGTTTTTATTTGATTTTGAATTACGACATACACTCAATTTAATGGAATGCCCTTTTGTACTAACTATAACTTAATTTTATTTTGCTTTCTTTTTTTCCAGAACCGATATGACTGATTTAATGCTTTTTTATTGTAACTTTTTCTTTTTCTTAAAAGAAACGGAACTCGTGACCTCCGACGACTTCACCCATCGTATTTTTTGCATTTATTTTTGTATTCTAGTTAATCACACATAATTAAAATACTATCTTTTAGGTATTAAATCGTGTGTTTTTTCTTTATCTTTCGTACATTTAGATAACAATTATCGTCACAGTTACCGTTATCGTTCTCAGTAAATAATAATCGTTTTAAAAATTGAGATCAAAGCAAATTTATAAAACATGAAAACGATAAACGTACAAAGCCAATTATAAAATCTAATTTTATTTTAGTATAAATTAAATACTATCTTGAGGATGACAAATCAGAACACCATCTAACGGACGAAGGCTACCAATGAAAAATGTCATGTCATAATCAAATTATCATATAATTGTATTTCTTATTTATACTTTAAATTAATATTTAAAGACATAAGCGAAAATAATTAATCTAAACACCTAAACACTGATTTTTGATAAATTTGTTAAAATTCTTCAAGTTACATACAATGACAAATTACTTGCATTGCCATACGTAGACTTCAGCTGAAAAGGTATATTGTACAGTAGTTCACTTGTCAATTGTGTTAAACGAACACTGAGATTTGTGACAGTGAATCCTAAATTAGCCGGTTAGGCTCAATGGGATGGTGGTGGCGTGTGAAAGGTTCGTGTTTGTAGGACAGTCCTAAATGTAGCCGTCATCTTTAAACCGGGAATACGCACTAAATAAGCAGTGAATATACGTTTTCATAAAATTTTTGCTCATGAAACAAATAGTATATGCTCGTAATGATTACTTCAGTAGCAGCATAAATGTCTTATACTCCGGCATACACGCTACAAGGTGTTTCTCAAAAGCAAGCATAAACGGAGTGGTCCGCCGTTATAATTTGAGAAACTCAATCAAAGAAAAATAGAAGGGCCATAGACTGCTAAAAAAACATTATGATAGGTGACACCAAGCGAAATCGGTCCAAACTAACTTGCGGCTCCCTTCGTTTGTGCGGACCATAAGTTTAACTAAATAACCCTTTAAATACGGTCTAATGTCGTTACTTTTTCGTATCATCAATAAAAAATTAAAATAATAATAAAAACTCGCCTGCATTATTGTCTACTTTAAACCGCGACTCTGTCATTATGTTGAGGTTATGTAAAATGATTATGTTGATTTACACTGTAACGAGATTGATCACCTATCAAACCCCTAAAAGCGTTAAACTTCTCGAATACCAATATTACGCTCGAAAAAGTAAAGTAGTACTAAAAAAAACGATTCTTTTCAAATAGCACAAAAAACTCCCTTGTAGACCAGAATTATAATGTGGCTTAACCTTACCAGTATAGTATAATGCGATACAACATAAACTAACTCAGCACAGTTGAATACACACGTACAAAGATATCCGGGTCTTTTTTGAATAATGTGATTTGAATTTGTGTATAATTAGGCGCAGATTATGCACCTTGAAAATGAAATTTTTCACCCCAATAGGAAAGAAGTTGTAGCAAAAATTCTATAAATACGGCTAACTTCACGAATAAATGAATAAATCATTATTTTCTTATTCAACATTAGGAGCCAATTAAGCGCAATTTTGCAATAAAATTTTGCGCGCTTATAGGAAAAAAGTTATAGTAAAATTACACTTGCATGGCTAATTTCACAGCCGTTAATTTTCCGCATGATTTAATATGTTCTTATGCAGTAATTAGGCTAACTTCGTAACCTTATGAATAAAGTATCTTGCACAATAATTAGGCTTCCATTTTGTGCTGTTTTGCGCCCTTAAAATAACCCTAATTAATTATGTGCCATGTTGCGCCATTAAAATAAAGTTTTGCGCCCTTACAGGAAACAAGTTATTGTAAAAGATATATCAAAACGGCTAACTTTTACACGGTAAACTGTATAAATCCATTTTTTCTTGTTTAGTCATTATGCTCCAATTGTGCGCGGTTTTGCACCGCAAATATGAAATTTTTCGCTCGTATAGAAAATAATTGCTTCATAGTATTATGAATATACTAGTTTTCTTACGTGATAATTAGACACCCATTATGATCATTTTGCGCCGTTAAAGTTAAATTTTGCACCCCTATAGGAAACAAGTTATTGTAAAAACTACATCAACAGAGCCAACTTAACAGTCGGAACTAATATACAAAATTAGTCTTTCGTTGCGCATTAATTAGTCGCCAATTTGGACCGTTTTGCGTAAAACAGCACATAATCGGTGCTTAATTACACCTTTGTACTGTGTAAGCAACATTCATTACGGATTTAAACTTTAGATAGATAGCTTTAAAATTAAATAGGAATTTGGACTAATATAATATATATATTTATAACTAATATATATATTATATATATATATATATATATATATATATATATATATATATATATATATATATATATATATAAACTGGAGTTCACTTAGGATTAAAATTATAGCAAGAATAATATAGAAACCATTTACTACTAGAAAAAAATTAGTACGGCTATACTGTAAGAAGATAAGTTAAATATAATTAAATACAAATATATCAGTAGTGCTGTTTTAATAATAATAATACAATAAAAATAAGTAGAAAAATACGCCATAAATATATAAACAAGTAAACAACACATTTAAATAAATCTATTAACTTGTTTGTTGTAGGAGCACAAATTTTAATTTAAACGGATCATAATAGGTGCATATAGGTGCATATAGTGCAAGAAAAGATAAATTTATTTATACGTTCACGGCTGTAAAGTTAGCCTTGTTGATGTAATTATTGCTATAACGTATTCCTTAAGAAGCTCAAAATTTTATATTGCATAATTGGCGTATAATTCGAGCCTGATTACTGCGTAAGAAAAAATTTATTTATGAAGAAAATAAAGATGTGTGAAGTGTCGATATTTATACAATATCTAGTTTCCTGTAGAGGCGCAAAATTTAAACACAAACCGTGCATGGTGGGCGCCTAATTACTGCATAAGAGAAAAATTTTGTATTCAAAAATTCGAGGTTTTGAAGGTAACCGCATCGATGTAATTTTTACAATAACTTTCATATAGGAAGTTAGCCTTTAAAATTGTTAACATCCTTAAGGCCAAATTAGTGCATGATTGGTCACTAATTAGCCTGCATTAAGAAAAAAATGATTTATTTCGAAGTTCATGGTTGTGAATTTAACCGTATCTATGTTTACAATAAAAGTCATAATAGGAGCTTAATTATCGTACAAAAATTATTAATTTACTCATAAGGCGATGAAGTTTGCCTTGTCAGTGTAATTTTTGCAATATTTATTTCGTATGGAAGGGTAACATTTTACTTTAGTAACTCAAAAACATCAATTGATTGGCGACTTGGTACAAAATAAAAAATGATTTATACAAAAGTTCACGGCCGTAAAGATAGTCGTGTTGATGTAATTGTTGTTTTCTATAGGGGCACAAAATTTAACTTTAACTGGGCATAATGGATGCCTAATTAAAGCACAAGAAAAGATTAATTCACTTATAAGTTATTTGAAAAATTCTAATTAGTGGTATTACAAGTGCAATGGATAAAATTTCTATAAATTCTAACTAATTTTTTAGACTTCGTATAGTTTAGTACATTTCGAAGCTTTTAAAAATTTTGGTGAATACTTTTTTTTGAACTAAATGGGGTATTGCCCGATATTGCACTAACAAAGAAGCAATAACTTATTTCCAGTGAGACGAAAAATTTTATTTTAACGGTGTATAATTGGCACTTAATTACTGCATGAGAAAAAACTGATTTATGCGGAAGTTCACGGTTGTGAAGTTATCAATCTAATGTTACAATTACTTCTTTCCTATAAGGGTGCAAAATTCTATTTTAACGCCGCAAAATGGCGCATAATTCACGCCTAATTTCTGCAGAAAAAATTGATTGATTCACAGCTGAATGTTACAATCACTTCTTTCCTATAAGAGTGCAAAATTTAATCTTAAGTTCGCAAAACACCACATAATGAGTGCCTAATTATCACGCAAGAAAGGTTAACGGGATGTCAAGGTAACTCCATTAGAAATGGGCGGGTTCGATATAAGACGTAAACTGGTTCAAATTGCACTTGCCATAAAACAACAAATAACAACATTCAATGCGGGAAGTTAGTCTCTAGGCGCTTCAACAATCTTAAATTTCTGTATAATAACTAGTCCTAGGCGAAGTGTTAAGTTAATCCTATATGGCTGTGGAAGAATTGTAGCCTACTCGATAAAATCATACACAATTCAAGTTCAAACGTTCAATTCGTACAACACCCTTTCATTCTAAAAGAGTACGTTAAATTTTGTCGTAGCAATCTTAATACAGTCAATTTAATTTTGAACACATTAATAAGGCGTTATCTGGATACCTTCTAATTTACCCTCGTATACGCATAGATTAATATTTATAACTCTCCTAAAAATTCTGGAATAAATACCACCCAAGTTGGAAAAATAATAATTCTGTCTATTAATTTTTAACCACAAAACATTAATTCGTATCTTAAAAATTGAAAAACTTATCCATCAGTGTGTCGTTTACGAATCATATATTTTCTATCAAATACTATTTGAATTTTTATCATTAAACTGTATTTAAACATTCACAAGCATGAATGAATCGCCCTAATTCCAATCTGATGTTTCTGCCTAATAAATAAATCGAGATCAATATTGTGCATTCAGTGTCTTAATGGATGCAAATTAAATTTTGTAATCGATCTGACTCAAAGTAAATAATTTTCAGATCAATGTAATCTTTTATGTCGCTTCACACACAAACAATGCAATCTTATAATATGGACTCCCTTTTAAAACTTGAGACTGTTGGGAACCATAGTTTTTTTCTTACAGATTAAAGTCCCTAAATCTTATAATCGGAACATATTATAACACGTAATGATTGATTATCCTTAATGCCTCAATAAAATTAACAATGTAAACAATGACATCTCTAGAGATAATCAAACTTTTGCTATACAAAATTCCGTAGTCTCTTATCAGGTGTAATGTCGTGTCCACTGGAGTTGATTTACTTTGATCAATCCTTAGTATGTATACACACTCATCACTAATAAGCGACCTTAATATTTATATAAATTGACTGCTCTAATTACTAACTTAATGCCCGTGTCCATTCACGCCTTTACACACGTATTAAAATTGGGCAATTTGATTTACTAAATGCACTTTCAAACAAAATTTTTGTCACAGAATATTTTAATTTCACTTGAACACTAAATCCTTAATTATCTGTAAACGGTCGATTTAATGCTGTTAACAATCGCACATGTACTTAAATTAGTAATATCAATGCTCAATACTGTTTAATTTAATTTATAAAGCTTACACCTTTCTTTAGTTACATAAAGAATCAGCTCAAGTTCTTTATACACAATACTTTTCAACTCGATGATTGCTGTTTATTTCAAATCTGTTTAAACAATTCTTAAATTTTTTGAAAAACTCAATAGTAATTTCCAATTCTCAATTAATCATTTCATTTATAAATGTTTAAATACTTCATCTACAAGATGGGTTTTTGCAGGAAACTAATATGTATTGCGACACTAATTATACTGACTTCCATAAAAATTCCAACACCTAGAATTTGTTGAGCGATTATATTGAAATTTTCGTCAACGATGTCTTTCATTAGAACAAACAATTAAAATTTGATTAAAATCTATGTAGTAGTTTTTTTGCTTTTCACTTAGTAATAATAAATTTGAAGAAATAAACCAATCAGTGTGTAATTAACCGTCAATTTTGCAAATTGTTTGTTCACAATTTCGTTCTGAACTTGGGAACAATGCCAAGAGTACGTCAACATCAACATTTTTTCCAATTGACTGATTTTGAACTTGGCCGTATTATTGGTATGAGAGAGGCCGGACATTCGCTAAGAGAAATTGCTCGTCTTGTAAACCGAAATGTTACAACGGTATTGAGATGTTGGTCCAAATGGTCCGAGGAAGGGGTGCAACAACATCACCCTGGATCTGGACGTCCCCGCAGGACTACAGATCGTGAAGAACGTCACTTAAGACTTTTGGCCACAAGAGACAGATTTTCAACAACTCGATCGATTGCAAATGATTGGATGACAGGTGTAGGACCCATAATGTTAATGTCATCTGTTACACCACTTCACCGTCTACGCAGGCTAAAGTGGAGCAACGAAATAGCGAATTGGGCGCAAGAATGGCATCGGATGGTGTTTAGCGACGAATCCCGATTTTGCTTGTGGGCCCACGATGGTCGTAGGAGGGTCAGGCGGATGCGTGGAGAATGTAAAAATTCATTTTTTTTGTGGAACGAAACAGCCCTCACACAAGGAGTGATGATGTGGGGTGCAATATGTTACGGTAGCAGATCACCCTTGGTCCTCATTGATGGCAACTTAAACGCCGCTGGTTATATTGCTAATGTGCTAGAATCCGTTGAGTGTCCATATGTTCAGGGGCTGGAAAATCCCATTTTCCAACAGGATAATGCACGCCCTTATACGACAAGGGCTACAACACGTTTTTTGGAAGAAGCTAACATTGCCGTCCTCCCATGGCCTGCTCGGTCGCCTGATTTGCGCCCATTGAACATGAATGGGATGAGGTCGGTAGGCGACTGAGTAATTTACCACACCCTCCAGATAATTTACACGATCTCCGTCTATGGATTCAAGAAGCGTTGGTTGGTATACCACAGGCAGCTATAGATCACTTGATTGATAGCATGCCACGCCGTCTAAATGAGTGCATTACAAATCGTGGCGGAGCAACTCATTATTGAAAAAAACATTTTTAGTTTTTGTTCTTTTGTTTTCAAATTTTAATCGTTTGTTTGTTTTAATGAAAGATATCGTTGACGAAAATTTCAAAAAAATCGTTCAATAAATTCTAGGTGTTGCAATTTTTATGGAAGTGTATATTTATGAATAAAAACCAGAATTTATAGATCGTTACAAAATACACCCGCGCACCACCCTCTTTAGTATAACTCTGTGTCCGAGTGTCTCTTGTTGTACCCTGTCACTAATTCATACCGGCGATCATCCATTTTGCAAAACGTGAACATATTTATCCCACTAAATCACATCAGCGTATCCCATAGGAGTTTCTAATGCGCACTTTTGCTGGGCAGGCATGAGGGAAACGGCCCCGAGGCAATCGAAACTGGAAAATTTCGGACATCTTGAAATTGTTACAAAATACTGACAATTCTTCGAAACGGCCCACTTTCACACTTTAATATACTCCACATACTGTTCAGATCTAGATTCAACTTTTTATTAAAGTCTCATATGTGCGCAATCTTCCCTTCCGCAAAATTTTGTAAATTCAGTCCATTGAGCAATATTATGACATGTATACAATCAAAAATATACATACCTATTCTCTATACTTTAATACAATATCAGCATAAATTTACGCACTATCCATTTACAGCAATTTTAAACTCACATTTCTTAAAATACAGCCGCCCAATATTGTAGCATTTAAACATTATCGTCTGAATGGGTGTGTCGCTACAACATTATTTCTCATTCAAATTTAATACTTTCAACTTAAAAATTTTTATACAGCATTTAAATACTCTTTTACATGATACTCAACGCTTTACTGAAATTCCAATGGTGCAGCATTTACACTAATTTACATTATGTGCACACAGAAAAAATTTCTCGTGCAAACTCAGGTTTATGCTATATCAAAAATACGTTATACGCATAACAACCGCATATACCCAGTACGTCAAAATAATCTTGTCGATGTAATTTTTGAAATAACTTATTTCCTATGAAGGCGAAATAGTTTATTTTAGCGGCGCATACTTGACGCGTAATTACTATATAAGAAAAATTGGTATATGCACAAATTTATGGTTTTGAAGTTACCCGTGTCATTGTAATTTTACAAAACTTCTTTTCTATAAGTTAGTATAATTTTATAATAATGGCACCTAATTGTCCTAATTACTGAGCAAGAAAATAATGATTTATCCAAAAGTTTGCGAAACCATGAAGTTAGCCCTGTTTATAAAATTTCTACTGCAACTGTTTCCTATCGGGACGCAAATTATATACAACTTTAAATTACATTATTCAAAAAATAGCCGGCTATCTTCACACTCATTTTTTACGTCACGTATTTCCATTTACCATTGTATGGATCGGGACTTGTGCTGGAAAAAACGCGTATTGTAAATATGAACAACCAATAAAAATTATCACACAATTCCCGCAATGAGGACGTTGTATTACTTGTTTAGATACATAATCATTTTTGAATCAGACAACTGAAAACCGAAAATGTTAAGTTCCTCGCTACGCAACAGATGATAAGCCAGGAAATAGTACTTATGATAAGGTATTCCTTATAGTTAGTGCAATCGTTAAAACTGTTTTGTTCAATGCACCTTTTAAAAAACTATTTGTTCGAACATCTGTTTGTCACCCTGTGTTGCCCATATCCTCCAATACAAAAACTGTGAACCGTTAAAATTATGCTATGTGAATTAGCTAAAATGTTTGTGTTTGTCAATAGAGTAGGACAATTAACTAATAATAAATTTGTTTCAGGCGAATCCTTCAAACTGGTACTAACGGAAGATATGTTTGTTGCAAATGTGGATGTTCCTATAAACATAAGAGGAGTATGACGGATCATGTCAAAAATGAATGCAGCGATTATCCTAAATTTGAATGCAATATTTGTCACCGTTTCTTTAAAAAAAGGAACAGCTTACATACACATCAGATTCTTAAACATTAAAAGTTATATTTTGAATTTTGAGGATAGAAGTTGCTCATTCTCCACATCTGCAAGCGTCAAGCGGTGTTTTTGTAATATAATGCGTTTAATATATGAAATATTAACACAATTTGTTTCTTAAAGTATATTTAATTATATTAAGTGACATAGAAAGAAGAACACCCAGTAATAATAAATTTATTGGAACAATTTTTGGTATTCAAGTGTATTCGAGTTACACTTGTAAACGATCATAATTTGATAAAAATTAAACTGTTAGCTTTTTCAAAAAAACTTAACAATGTGTTGCGCCACCACGATATCTTATACACTCATTAACACGTCTGGGCATACTTCTAATGAGGTGATCGATTACCTCCTGAGGTATGTCATCCCATGCTATCTGTAACTCATGCTGCAGAGCCACTAGAGTTTTTGGGGGGTGGGGTAAATTGAGTAATCTTCTTCCCATAATAGACGTGCTCGATGGGTGAAAGATCGGGAGATCTCGGTGGACAAGGCAACAAAGCAACTTGATTGGCTTAAAAATTAGCCAAGGAAGCCCTAGCAACATGCGTGCGTTGTCTTGTTGGAATGTGCTCTTGAGGATGGTCTGAACATAAGGTACAATATGGGGTTCTACGATCTCCCGGATGTAGCGCGCAGCGGTCATGTTACGTCTAATGAAGACCAAAGGTGACCCACGTCCAATAGCAATAGCCTCCCATACCATAACTCCAACTGTGCGGTACACATCCTTTTCCACAGAAAATTGGGGATCTTTTCTTTCGCCACACCGTCTTATCACCCTCGCACGGCCGTCATGTATGCCCAACCAAAATCTGGACTCATCACTGAAGACAATTGAATTCCATTCTTGGTCCGAATTTGCCCGTTCTCTTACACCACGCTAGACGATCACACCGGTGCCCAGCAGTCAATGGTAGCACAGAATGGGGACGGTATGGAAAGATTCCAAAGGTTCTTATCTGGCGATACAGTTCGCATCGCACATGTAGACGAGAAGCTAATACTCTAAGACGGCAATCTTGGGCTTCTGCGGTTCTTCGAGGACGTCCTGTACCTCTCGATCTTCGTATACAGCTCTCTTGGTTCCATGCCCGAACACAGACTACCACAGTGTTTACACTTTCGTTGCGTTCTGTCGGCTATATCTCTCATGGACAAACCAGCCTCCCGTAAGCCCACAATTGGACCCATCAAACTCGCTTAACCGCCGAAAATGTTGGCGTCTTCGCACTCGAGGCATCGTGATTCAGTTAAAGAAGCTTATTGTAATCTGTTTTACACGTGTTAAATGAGAACTGTAGTTACAATTGATTTTAAGGCTACGTGATTGTAAATGTTTTTGAAAGAGGTTAACGCAATAACCGCTAAAAAATTGATGGTTTTTTATCTTAATATAAATAAACATATTCCCAAAAAATTCATTATTACTGGATGTTCTTCTTTCTATGTCACTTAGTATAAAATAAGACACTAAACGATAGAACATAACAGTAGTACAATAATTAAACCTCATCTCTTTGAATGTAATATATACGATAATTCCAAATTTAATCCGTTAGCTTTAGGATTAATTATATTTAGTAAATTAGAAAACATTAGAGTACAAATTCATAATAAGTGCTGTTAACACTTATCATGCATATTTACTTAATTTTTTTGTAACTGTGTGCATTATTACTATTAAAATAAATTGTATTTTATATTTTGTGTCACAATACTTAATATTTAAATACTTATCTTTTGTAGTACAATCGTATTTATGTTTTTAGAAATGTAAATGTTTCGAAAACAATTACAGTCATCGTCATCAGTAAATGGTAACACTTAAAAAATCAAGGAGGTTGTCAAACAACTGTGAAATTTCAAATGTGCCTACTATACAGTTAGGTAGTAGTTTTCGGGTCTAGGACATTATGATGCCAGCTATATAAACTGATGCAGTATTTGTGTTTATAATAATAAAATAACTTTGCTTTGATAATGTTTTAAAAGTGAGAACTCTATTATTATGAAGATATCGGTAAGCTGATTTACAATGTAAAACTATAAACTAACAACGTATCGCTCTACCATTAAAGGGATTTATAATATATTATAGTTGTTAAAATTTGTATACTTTTTATTATTGTATTATTGTAGACAACGTACTTACTTTCTAACACCTACCTCGGTTGGTGTTACTCTTTTATTTGGCCTCGATTTTGTTTCTCGGGTCGGGATTAAAGACTGTCACTACTTTGTGAATAAACTTAAGAATAAGTCTTAACAGGTTATAATCGAATTTATTCTGTTATAATAATATAGAATAAAACAAACTCTAAAAAGAAAATAATAAAATAAACAAACAATTAAAAATTGAATTAAACAAATAAACTGGAAACTAAAAATAATTATGGTGGCCCCGGTGTGGAAACACTATGGGACGCCGCTGACCGGTGAATTAGGATTGCCCTCTATTGTTAGTACAGTAAAATATATAATTAAACAGCTGTTTTAGTAACAAGTGAGATTTTCATTACTAAAAAGGTTAATTATCATGAAAAGGTGATATCAGTGTAAGTGAATATATGTAATTGGAAGTCAGACTTACAAACGAATTATTTACATTTATAATTATGTATGAAAGTTAGTGTGCTGATCATAATCGGTTGTCTGGTATTAATTGTTTATTTCAATTAAACGAATTGAACTCAGGTCAGTAATTATTAATAGGCAATAATTATTATTACATTACTTATGAATAAAATCATAACTTGAAACAGGGGTTTTATGTACAGGTCAGGTCTTTATATATATACAGGTCGGGGTTGTTTATGACTAAATTCGGTAATTAGTGCAGTTATCTGGAATGCCGGTAATAGGGCAAATATGTACGTATTAACAAGATATTTTGATTGGTACTTAGGGAACTGTTATAGCGTCTTCGGAGTCAAAACTAACGGCAACGTTTAAAAGGTTAATATCGTTAAGAGAGCCTTCTGTTAAGTGGAAGTACCTAATTATTCACGGCCTATCCTCCGTCTAATTAAGTACTTCTCTTGGCTAATCATTCAGTACCCGTCTCGGGGCGATTCACCACCAAGAAGATAGTACAAATAATTTGGCTTTTCTATTTTGTGAAGGAGTCTTATAGAGATATATTTATTTCTTCAGGGCATAACCTCCCGCAAACTAAGTACCTCTTACTCTCTACCTCTCGGGGTTTGTGATCACCAAGAAGGCTATACACAAAAGTGTGCGTAGATAGATACTGGTTAGGATCCATGCGCCTATGTTGCTCGCGCCCTTGTGGCCGCGTCCTTTTGGTCCTGCCCTTATGTCCGTGGTCGGTAGTTTTTAGTTTTGAATGCTTTTACCACTTTCAAATAATTTTTTTTTCACAACTTTATATGATATAACGTGACTAAAATTTGTTAATTTTGTTTTTTGATTGTGTCATTTTTTATGGTTTGTCATTGTCCGTAAGGGGTGTTATGGAATTAATGTTATTTTCAAGGTGGTTCAATATTATTTATTGTAGTAAATGTGTATATAATCTTTACTAAAATAAAACAACATTTCATAGTTAGCTTTCAAATACATTTACATTTTATATTAGGCTTATATTTACATTTTTATGTTGCATTAATTTGTTTGTGTATTTAATTTGTTAATAATGTTATCATTTACTGACGACGGTAACTATAATGGTTATCGGAACATTTAAATTAGGAAAAATAAGAAATAAATGAAAATACATGTTAAATAAGTGTTTTAATTGTGATTTATAATCCTAAAAGTTTGCGGTTTCATATAATACTGATATGTTCATTCAGAAACTACTATATTCGTGCTATTACACCATTAAGCTTTATATGTAGAAGAATGGTTAGTGGAGCAAAACAGATTATATTCACAGAAAATATGAATTCAATTTCACACTACATTTAAAATTAACTTAAACAAATTGGTCCAATCGTTTTCAAAGCATACCTTGCATCAAAACATGCTTGATACACTGTTCGAACTATTTCTGGAATTCGGCCATCCATGAAAAAATGGCAGCTTCTCTAATGCAATAGTGGCTGTTCATATCACAATTCGGCTTTTGAAAGTTTCTTGACATTATACACAGTTTTAGATTATGATTTCTGTCTTTGGTAACGTTGCACTTTTGCCCATTTTCAGATCTGTAGGTTATTGGTTTGGTAGTCATAAGGTTCAAAGATGCCGCTTGATGGTACTTATTTTCATTTTACAGAAAATGTTTAACATACAACGTGGTTTAAAACTCGCCACAGATATGAAAAGAAAAATGTAATTGTGCAATTGGATTACTTGAAAAAACCACATCCTGGATGACCGAGATCCAGAAACAGTTGGTATTGATTATGGGCTAGGGTAACCTTTAAATTCTTTATTTTTAGTTTTTGTATTTATGTTTAAATAAATAAAAATAAATTTTTAGGTAACAAGTTTATATGTAACCAGTGTGGAAGATCCTACAAAAGAAAATCTCACTTAAGTAGCCATGAGCGCTACGAATGTGGAAAAGAGCCACAATTTATGTGCAATCAATGCAACAAATGGTTTCATCAAAAATCAAATTTTAGAACTCATATGAAAAAATATCACTTAATCACATGTTAGTCACGATGCTATGGGTTCGCATTTCGATTATGGACCGCTGCATAAGTGTGTATGTAACCACTGCGTAGCCTAAGGCTAAGTTTCGTCCACTAAAAAGGCAGTAACAAGACTTTATGACGCAACTATTTTGTATTTGTATAGAAGTATTATTAAATTGATTTAAAACATAATGTTTTTTCGTGTAGTACAAGAACAGGTTGATTATCTTATCATAAGCGACCAGTTGTCGCTCAACATGCAGAGATTGGCGTAATTTAAACTAGTGCGAAATAGGCGTTACCTCCCAAATTGTATACGTGCTCCTATACAGTATAAGAAGACTGACGCATGCGTAATACGTAGCTACCCTTGATAAGTTTCTCATGGTTACTGAACGTTTTACATGTTTTACACGTACCTAATGTGATATAAAGGTATTACATTATATTACAGGATTTTATGGTTCATTTTAATTCCCGCTTTGTAGGTTTGTACTACGATTCAAGCTAAGGAATTAAAACTAGTGACGCCACCCGATTGGGTCTTGTCTTCGATAGCGCAGTTGGTTAGCAACGTACAGGTCGTAGGTTCAAACCCTACTCGAGGTGAACTTTTTATTTATGTACTTAATAAAATTAATAATAATTTTGACCCCACTTAGTTGCGGTTAATACTTGTACGGGTGTGAAACTTTATTTTATAAATAGAGGTTAATGTTCTAAGGTAATATTCAACTTAAAACTATGAAACACTGAGTTAAAGATGGTACTAATATAATTTCGTGTATTTATTACAAAAATCTTTCCATTGTGGGATAATGGGCTATGCTTTTAAACACCGAAGTAGATGGAATATTCAGGTTCTAATCCCATTGATGAATCTTTTTGATTAATCATAATTCTAATAATTATAATAATTCATAATTCTGTTTTATTGTTGTGGCAGTTAAGGCTTTATTAAATACAGAATGGTCAATATAACTCTGGTGAACTAGGAGACCATGGTACAGGTTTATCTTGCCCTATCCAATTAATACAGAATCGTTCGTTTGAATATTCCTCAATATTATTGAAAAATGTGCTGGAATCCAGTCGTGCATAAAATAAGCATTTCGGTTTGCTATAGTGCGATGTTGACAAATACTTATTCGCAAGAACTGAAGATGTGCTAATTGGTCGCCTACAATTCCAGTACAAATATTAATAAAGAAGCGCCTTTGGTGGCTTGTCTCAATTACAGCGTGAGGCTATTCATCACTTCATATATGCGCATTGTGAAAATTTAAACTACTGCTCCGCGTAGAATTCGTTTCGTTGGTAAATAATGCATTTTCTGGGAAATCAGTGAGGTCTTCTTGAAGAAGGACCCTTCTACAAAGAATTCTCTATTTTGATGGTCTCTTTCGACTAAACCTTGCACTTTTTGTTGGCAAATACTACTCCTAACTGCGCCTAACAATGATTTTGCTTGTATTTTCGTTAGCATCAATTCATCTAATATTAGTTGTTGGATATTCTTCACTTCTGTTCAAAAGTGCTTCTTACAACTTCACTGGTCTAATTTTAACTCTGTCACTTCTTTTTTAGCTTCTACCCCTCCCATTTCTCCCAAATGTTCAAAAAGTCTTGTAAACATTTGATTGTGAGGTAAACATCTATTAGGAGATCTTTCCTGGTATAAACTCTATGCTAATAACGAATTTCTATGGGCTAATATGTAAACAAAAGCCATGTCTACTAAATCTTCCGCAGAGTACGTTAGTGGAACTATGAAAAGTATTATTACTACAATACAAAACGCTGTTTAATTAGATAACTGTCAACTGAATTTTCAGATAGACAGTTCCCAACGTAGATATTCTGTATTACATGTCAATCTAAAAATCGGAAAAGCTTTGGTATCCAAACAAATGTTTTTATTTTAAACTTTGCGTTCAAAACTACATGTTTATTAGGGCTTTTTTGCTTGTTTTTAACCGACCAACACTCCTGTATTATATAATTAATTTGAGGACACCATGTACTCGAAACTCATACATACAGATATCTGAAGGCAAATTCGCATGGTCATCCTGCACAACTTCAATCGGTAATAAAAACTTTGACTACAAAATCATAAAGGCTCTCAAATGGAGACAATATTAAATAAGAAGTAGACGCACTGATAACAGCGCTACCACGGAATTATTTTTCAAAAAGGAGTATGAAAGCGGGTCCCAGAACACAAAAATCAAACTAAAAAGAAGACGGTGAAAAACCAGTACTCAATACACACCTGGCATACTACGAAAAAATAACAGAGACCGCCAAAAAGGTGTCATCAATAATACCGTACCCCAAAACCAAAATTAAACCGGAAGTATGAGAGATGCCATGTGCAGATGGACAACCTATAATATCGACTTCGACCACCAAATTCCTAGGTAATGTAGAATACAAAATATAACGAATAATAAGGGAACCGATGGAAAAACGGGGATGACTTTCAATGATAAACAAACTCAAAGAAACACATACTGAAGCATTGTAACAATAACAAAACCAGTGCAAATCTGTAACAGGAAGTATATATATATATATATATATATATATATATATATATATATATATATATGTTTATATTTATATAGCAGTTGTGCTTGTGTTTAACATCAACGGTATCAATATCTCCTTAACAGTGGGAGAGAGAAGAAAATGTTTCGAATAATAGTTCCTTTTGGTGCAAGTAATCCTTGCTCTAAAATATTCCCAAAGATAGAAAGTCTCCATGAAATCCGGTGCGACATTATAATTTTTTTTCTTATGGAACACCCTATACATTTCTCGAATCCTCATAGAAACTAAATGAGTTTTACTAAGGTTATTTATGTTTATCTCATTTCTGAAATTTGTATAAAATTTTCACCTATATCTCAGTATATAAGGAAGATCAAAAGTTGACACTTCATAGCTATGATCAGTATATATGAGGATATAAGAACATGTGGTATTTGCGTCGCTGGTTCATGAAGAGTGATGACTGGCAACGGTCATTGCAGCAAAATTTCGGCTATAAAAAAATTGTGAATTTCAAATGCAACACGATGTATATCAGCTACTTAGCGAATAGAAAAGAAAGTGGGCTATCTAACAATGTACGTGTTGCCAAGGTTTTTCTAGAGAACCTAGAAAATCTGATATATTGTCTATTTAGCTAGTATTGTTAGTTGTCAGAAGTGCGTTAGAAACTTGGGGCAATTGATTTTTGACATTTAGTGTATAAGGTGTTTTTTGTTCCAATTAACTTTATAATTAACTCTTGACAGTCAGCTTGTAATAAATAGCTTCTAAGCACAAGTTTTGACAAGTGAGGAAAAGTATACCTACTGGTTTTTCTACACTAATTCTTTACACTTTGTATAAAAAAAGGGTTCAGTTAGTTTTAACACGCATACGAGGGATAAGCTGCAATTATTGAGAATTGAAAAATTTAGTTACCCATGCAAAACAAACTGTTGTTTATTAAATAGTGCATTATTTTATCTGTCAATTGTAGTTTAGCTTGTGCAATTCGGTTGAATAGTGTCTGAGAAATAGTCCATAGAATAAGCTTCTGTTATCGAAAAAATGGAATTATCACGAGAGAACTTTTGGATAATGATTTACTACGACTTCAAGAAAGGCTTGAGCGCGTATGAGTGTGAGGAAAGTTTAAAGTCGGCATTTAGGGTTCTCGCACCATCATTGGCTGCTGTTTATAGATGGTATAAAGAATTTAAACGAGGTTGCAAGTCGGTGGTACATAGAAAAGGAGCTGACCCTCCTTTAACTGCTGTTAACCCGGAAAACATTGCTGCGGTTCAGAAGATGGAGGAAGAGGACAATCGCATTACCTATGCAATGATAGAGTCCAATCTGAAGATTGGATCCTCGCAAGTGAGATCAATATTGCACAAACATTTGCATTTGAAAAAGGTTGTAACTCGATTTGTTCTCCATCATCTGGCAGATTTACAAAAAGCAGAACGTATTAGAATTTGTCAAAAAACTTTAGATTGTTGAATGCTGGAGGCCATCAAATTATTTCTAAAATTGTAACTGGCGATGAAACGTACATACCGTTTTTTAATGTTCCCACTCGCCAAGAAAGCCGAATCTGAATACATGAAGATAAGGAAACCCCTACGATGGTGAAAAAACAACGATCAATGAAAGAAGTTACGTACGCAGTACGGGTTCTGTGGCCGCAATTAAATTAGAAGTTCAGAAGACAGTTACCGCTAAATGGTATGCTGAAAATTGTTTGCCTACTGTGTTCAGTAAAGTGCCAAGAAAGGGAATCATGTTACATCATGATAACGCGTCGTCCCATACAGCAGGGACAACTGTTAAGTGTTTAGCGGAAAACAAAAGAAAAATTATAGAACATCCTCCTTACTCACCGGATTTGGCGATGTGTGACTTCTGGCTATTTTTGAGCGCAAAAACATTTGAGAGGAAAAGGTTCCAGTCAGAAGTAGAGATTGACATCGCCGTTAAGTGTTTTTTTGATAGTATCCCTAAAGACAGTGGTTGAACGTTTTTAAACTATGGAAGGAGAGAATGGTTAAGTGCATTATTGTAAATGGCAATTACTTTGAACATATTTAAAATAAAAATTCTAAAAACTTGTATCAATCTTTCTATTCTCAATAATTGTAGCTTGTCCCTCGTATTTTATTAAAAGTAAAAAGAACAGAAACAGATCACAAGAAATAACAAAAGTAATTAAACAACAAAGAAAAACGATTAAAAACTTATTGCAGATGTTCAACATGACCACTTCGATGTTCGATGCATATCATCTTTTCAAGGATGATACTTTCAACCGTTCAATAACGATCGTTTTTTGTAAGTGATCCAAACCGTTTATGATGCGTAATCGCATATTTTGTTGTAGAGTGACCTCTAAAACAATCCTTTACACAGCCCCCAAGAAAAAAGTCTAGGGTTCTGAGATCTGGTGACCGTGGAAGCCCTAACTGTGGTCTACCCCTTCCGATCTACTGGTCTCGAAATAATATGTTTAGACTGTTCCGTACAATTTCGGCATAGTGAGGTGGGGCTCCATCACGTTAGAACCATAATGTTACATGTAAATCCAATGGAAGATCGTCGATCACCGTCTAATCATCCAATTATGAAACGTAGCCCCAGAATTCGTTCGTACAAAACCCCGCCCTATACGTTAACTCACTAAACTTGCTGAGTAGCTGCTTATCTCGGCCAATGTGGGTTTTTAATACTCCAGCAGTCATCATTGTGAAAGTTACATTGAGAAATATTTTTGAATGAACATTCATCAGTGAGGAAGATTCTGTTGAAGAACATACCGGCCTGATTGTGCTTGTTTAAAATCCAATTTCAGAAATCATTTTTTTTAAATCTTCACCATATAAATCTTGATGCAAATTCTTGTGAAACAGGTGATATTTTGCTGATACGTTGGATACTACCTTGGCTAATTTCACTTTCCAATGTCCTTACGCTGATTTGTTTCTACTATAGCTCTCAAGTTGATTTAATTGTGTTCATTGCGTACTTTCTTTTGGGAACTAATCAATCCCGTTGTCGATCATTCAGGCTGTCATGCAGTCCAAGATTTTATACAATTCTAACTATTGTTTGTCTACACGGCACAATGTGTTCAGGGTATCTTAGTGCGCACAAGTTCTTTCTTGGGCTGATAACTTAATCTAAATAACAATATCAAGCTGAAATTTTTTTTCTCATGTCAACATTTCTGCTTATAAACTATTCATTGCAAATGCAACTGCCGGCGTTAATTTTAACAAAGAACGTCTTGTACTCCAAACGTCAGAAATCAATTGTCGCAACTGGCCAGACCACTAACAACACTAGTTGAATTGGACAATGCAAAGGATTTTCTTGAATATTTGGTTAGTCCTTTAGAAAAACCATGTCAACCCGTACATTGCTCTGATAGCCTATTTTCCTTTATATTCACTAAGTTGCATTTGAAATTCTTTTTATAGTCGAAAATTTTCTGCCTTGACCGTTGCTAGTGTTCTCTCGGTATAAACCAACGATGCAAAATACTGTATGTTAATCTGTCCTACATCCTGATTTACGTGGAAATGCGATCTAAATTTCAGAAGAGCTGAATATCTCTGTAAGTATTAATAAAACTTACATTTATTTTCTACGAGGTTTCGATAGATAATATCAGAAAAACTAATTATAATATCATAGCGGATTTTAGAGTAACGGACCAACGGATCCTTGCACCGAAAGGAAGTTCTCGTCTCTATCCTACCGTTACGAAGATATTGATACTGTTGATGCTGATGTTACGTGGGAATATATGTGTTATATATATATATATATATATATATATATATATATATATATATATATATATATATATATATATAGGGAGATCCTTGTACTTTGAGACCGCTTGTACTTTGAAACGTTTGAAGTTTTACAGGAAACTGCCGGTTTAGGTGTCTTAAATATACGTGACATGTTACAATCCTACTGTAGATGGCGTAATATGTAATGTTAAACAAATCGAAAACAGTTCGTCAGATAATATTTTTAGTTTGTTGTGTGCACATTGGTGTATTTTAATATCGACTGCCATCGAGTAAGATAACCGTAAGTCTATTATTTTTTTTTGGGTCTACCTTTAAATGAATGTAGAAGTGTTAGGCTTATATTTTTTACTTTTCTGAAAGTATTTCATTTATTTAAAGTAATAACAACCGAAATTTTTAAACATGTGGTAATCGTGTACTTTGAACGTCCGGAGAATTGTACTTTGGACCATGTCCCAAAGTACACGGACATGTTCCAGAGTACACGTACGGTTTAAAACTTACCGTTTATTTGTTGGTTCTGTAAAATGTTTCGAATAATAGTTCCTTTTTGCAAGTAATTCTTGCTCTAAAATATTTTCAAAGATAGAGAGTCTCTATGAAATGGTGCGACATTATAATTTTTTTCTTATGGAACACCCTATACATTATCACATTTCTCGAATCCTCATAGAAAATAAATGTGTTTTATTAAGGTTATTGTCCCATTTCTGAAATTTTAAAATTTTCACCTATATCTCAGTATATAGGAAGATCAAAAGTTGACACTTCATAGCTATTATCAGTATGTATGAGGATATAAGAACATGTGGTATTTGGTCGCTGGTTCATGAAGAGTGATGACTGGCAACGGTCAAACCAGCAAAATTTCGGCTATAAAAATTTGTGAATTTCAAATGCAACACGATGTAGATCAGCTGTTAGCGAATAGAAAAGAAAGTGGGCTATCTAACAATGTGCGTGTTGCCAAGGTTTTCTAGAGAACCTAGAAAATCTGATATATTGTCTATTTAGCTAGTATTGTTAGTTGTCAGAAGTGCGTTAGAAACTTGGGGCAATTGATTTTTGACATTTAGTGTATAAGGTGTTTTTGTTGCAATTCTTTATAATTAACTCTTGACAGTCAGCTTGTAATAAATAGCTTCTAAGCACAAGTTTTGACAAGTGAGGAAAAGTATACCTACTGGTTTTTCTACACTAATTCTTTACACTTTGTATAAAAAATTCAGTTAGTTTTAACACGCATACGAGGGATAAGCTGCAATTATTGAGAATTGAAAAATTTAGTTACCCATGCAAAACAAACTGTTGTTTATTAAATAGTGCATTATTTTATCTGTCAATTGCATTAGCTTGTGCAATTGGGAATAGTGTCTGAGAAATAGTCCATAGAATAAGCTTCTGTTATCGAAAAAATGGAATTATCACGAGAGAACTTTTGGATAATGATTTACTACGACTTCAAGAAAGGCTTGAGCGCGTATGAGTGTGAGGAAAGTTTAAAGTCGGCATTTAGGGTTCTCGCACCATCATTGGCTGCTGTTTATAGATGGTATAAAGAATTTAAACGAGGTTGCAAGTCGGTGGTACATAGAAAAGGAGCTGACCCTCCTTTAACTGCTGTTAACCCGGAAAACATTGCTGGGTGAAGAAGATGGAGGAAGAGGACAATCGCATTACCTATGCAATGATAGAGTCCAATTTGAAGATTGGATCCTCGCAAGTGAGATCAATATTGCACGAACATTTACATTTGAAAAAGGTTGTAACTCGATTTGTACCCATTATCTGGCAGATTTACAAAAAGCAGAACGTATTAGAATTTGTCAACAAACTTTAGATATGTTGAATGCTGGAGGCCATCAAATTATTTCTAAAATTGTAACTGGCGATGAAACGTGCATACCGTTTTTAATGTTCCCACTCGCCAAGAAAGCCGAATCTGAATACATGAAGATAAGGAAACCCCTACGATGGTGAAAAACAACGATCAATGAAAGGTTATGTACGCAGTACGGGTTTGGTGGCCGCAATTAAATTAGAAGTTCAGAAGACAGTTACCGCTAAATGGTATGCTGAAAATTGTTTGCCTACTGTGTTCAGTAAAGTGCCAAGAAAGGGAATCATGTTACATCATGATAACGCGTCGTCCCATACAGCAGGGACAACTGTTAAGTGTTTAGCGGAAAACAAAAGAAAAATTATAGAACATCCTCCTTACTCACCGGATTTGGCGATGTGTGACTTCTGGCTATTTTTTGAGCGCAAAAAACATTTGAGAGGGAAAAGGTTCCAGTCAGAAGTAGAGATTGACATCGCCGTTAAGTGTTTTTTTGATAGTATCCCTAAAGACAGTGGTTGAACGTTTTTAAACTATGGAAGGAGAGAATGGTTAAGTGCATTATTGTAAATGGCAATTACTTTGAACGTATTTAAAATAAAAATTCTAAAAACTTGTATCAATCTTTCTATTTTCAATAATTGTAGCTTGTCCCTCGTATTTTATTAAAAGTAAAAAGAACAGAAACAGATCACAAGAAATAACAAAAGTAATTAAACAACAAAGAAAAACGATTAAAAACTTATTGCAGATGTTCAACATGACCACTTCGATGTTCGATGCATATCATCTTTTCAAGGATGATACTTTCAACCGTTCAATAACGATCGTTTTTTGTAAGTGATCCAAACCGTTTATGATGCGTAATCGCATATTTTGTTATGTTGTAGAGTGACCTCTAAAAAAAATCCCTTTTACACAGCCCCCAAGAAAAAAGTCTAGGGTTCTGAGATCTGGTGACCATGGAGGCCATAACTGTGGTCTACCCATTCCGATCTACTGGTCTCGAAATAATATGTTTAGACTGTTCCGTACAATTTCGGCATTGTGAGGTGGGGCTCCATTACGTTAGAATCACAAAGTTACATGTAAATTCAATAGAAGATCGTCGATCACCGTCTAATCACCCATTTATGAAACGTGGCCCCAGAATTCGTTCGTACAAAACCCCGCCCTATACGTTAACTCACTAAACTTGCTGAGTAGCTGCTTATCTCGGCCAATGTGGGTTTTAAAAATATTTTTGAATGAACATTCATCAGTGAAGAAGATTCTGTTGAAGAACATACCGGTCTGATTGTGCTTGTTTAAAATCCAATTTCAGAAATCAATTTTTTTTTAAATCTTCACCATATAAATCTTGATGCAAATTATTGTGAAACAGGTGATATTTTTCTGATACGTTGGATACTACTTCGGCTAATTCCACTTTCCAATGTCCTTACGCTGATTTGTTTCTACTATAGCTCTCAAGTTGATTTCATTCTGTTCATTGCGTACTTTCTTTTGGGAACTAATCAATCCTTGTGTCTATCATTCAGGCTGTCATGCAGTCCAAGATTTTCCACAATTCTAAGTATTGTTTGTCTACACGGCACAATGTGTTCAGAGTATCTTAGTGCGATCAAGTTCTTTCTTGGGCTGATAACTTTATCCAAATAACAATATCAAGCTGAAATTTTTTTCTCGTGTCAACATTTCTGCTTATAAACTATTCATTGCAAATGCAACTGTCGGGGTAAATTTTAACAAAGAACGTCTTGTACTACAAACGTCAGAAATCAATTGTCGCAACTGGCCAAACCACTAACAACACTAGTTGGACAATGATTATCTTGAATATTTCGTTAGTCCTTTAGAAGAACCATGACAACCCGTACATTGTTCTGATAGCCCATTTTCCTTTGTATTCACTAAGTTGCATTTGAAATTCTTTTTATAGTCGAAAATTTTCTGCCTTGACCGTTGCTAGTGTTCTCTCGGTATAAACCAACGATGCAAAATACTGTATGTTAATCTGTCCTACATCCTGATTTACGTGGAAATGTGATCTAAATTTCAGAAGTAGCTGAATATCTCTGTAAGTATTAATAAAACTTACATTTATTTTCTACGAGGTTTCGATATATAATATCAGAAAAACTAATTATAATAGTATCATAGCGGATTTTAGAGTAACGGACCAACGGATCCTTGCACCGAAAGGAAGTTCTCGTCTCTATCCTACCGTTACGAAGATATTGATACTGTTGATGCTGATGTTACGTGGGATATATATATGTGTTATATATATATATATATATATATATATATATATATATATATATATATATATATATATATATAGGGGAGATCCTTGTACTTTGAGACCGCTTGTACTTTGAAACGTTTGAAGTTTTACAGGAAACTGCCGGTTTAGGTGTCTTAAATATACGTGACATGTTACAATCCTACTGTAGATGGCGTAATATGTAATGTTAAACAAATCGGAAAAACAGTTCGTCAGATAATATTTTTAGTTTGTTGTGTGCACATTGGTGTATTTTAATATCGACTGCCATCGAGTAAGATAACCGTAAGTCTATTATTTTTTATATTGGGTCTACCTTTAAATGAATGTAGAAGTGTTAGGCTATATATTTTTTTACTTTTCTGAAAGTATTTCATTTATTTAAAGTAATAACAACCGAAATTTTTAAACATGTGGTAATCGTGTACTTTGAACGTCGCGAGAATTGTACTTTGGACCATGTCCCAAAGTACACGGACATGTTCCAGAGTACACGTACGGTTTAAAACTTACCGTTTATTTGTTGGTTCTGTAGATGCCGCGAAGTATAAATAATATTAAGAGAATAAAACCCATAGCTGTATTGCAAAACCAGCTCACTTTAAGACAAGCTAGCGCAGATTTTAAAGTATCTAAAGCAACTCTATGTAGACATCTCAAGAAACACAGAGAATCTGGACGTGAACATTTTGTATATAGTGCAGCACAAGACGTCAAGTTAGTCTTTACGAAAGAACAAGAGGAAGAGCTCTTAAAGTACGTTATCACTTGTGCAAAATGCATTACGGTCTCTCAACTGTCGAACTAAGAAAGTTAGCGTATAATTATGCTCGTGTAAATAATATTGAATGCCCTTCTTCCTGGGACGTACACCAAAAGGCAGGAAAGGAGTGGTACAGGTAAGAAGTTTTACAGTTTTTATAGTACGATTCTATTGGATATTTTAATAATTTTAGGTTCTATCTGCGAAGACATCCATCTATATCTTTACGTAAACCACAAGCTACAAGTTTAGCCAGATCGACCGCCTTTAATAAAACAAGTGTTAACATATTTTTCGACAAACTGGAGGAGCTGATGTTGAGATTTAAATTTAGTCCGGATAGAATTTATAATTTAGACGAAACCGGATTAACCACGGTGCATACGCCAGTTCGTGTTATCGCAACGAAAGGAGACAAGCAAGTCGGCAGCATCACCTCAGCTGAAAGAGGTGCAAATGTGACTTTAATTTGTTATATTTAATTGTGTACCGCCTTTATTTGTGTTCCCGCGTGTGTTTTCAAGGAACATATGCTTAAAGGAGCTCCAGTAGGTAGCGTTGGTAGTGCAAATTCTGTGGATGGTCCAACTCCACGATTTTTGTTGAGTATTTAAACCACTATATAAAACATACACATTCAACTGTTGACAACAAATCTTTACTTATTATCGACAATCATGAGAGCCACATTTCAGTGGAGGCGTTAAATTTAGCAAAATCATCGGGAGTCGTCATGCTTACCTTCCCGCCCCACACCAGCCATAAACTACAACCGTTAGATCGATCGGTTTTCGGGCCTCTAAAAAAATATTACAATACGGCTTGCTCCGATTGGCTAACTGCAAATCCGGCAAAAACAATGACGATCTATGATATAGCTGAGTGTGTCGGGAAAGCATATCCCCAGGCATTTACACAAAGAAATATTCAGTCTGGTTTCACAGTTGCTGGAATTTTTCCACTTAACCGAAACATTTTCGAAGAGTACGAATTTCTCAGTTCCTATGTTACAGACAGACCACAAGTTGCCGAAAAGCCAAGAGACGAACACAGTGCTTCCGAAACCAATATTTTAGCCGAAGATCCAGGAACGTCTTCAAGAACAATTAGCATATCTGCTAATGTATTACATCAACACAAAAGCCCCGAACAAATCCGCCCTTTCCCCAAGGCACCTCCGAGAAAAGTTATTAAAAAAGGTGGCAAAAAGCCAGGGCGCTGTAGAATTGTGACAGATACGCCGGAAAAGAATGAAATTGAAATGTTAGCTATTCTTAAAACAACGAAAAAGTTCGTTTCAAAAAGGCAAAAAGCAACAAAAAGGATTGTTGATAGTAGTTCTGACGAAGATTTAATAAAAGATTTCGAAGTACCATCAGACGACTCACTAGACGACGTGGACTTTGCTAATTCAGAAGAAGAAGAGAAAGATCTTCCTGAGTCTGACAACAAGCCCTGCGTGGGAGATTTTATTTTGACACAAATTGCAACAAAAAACAAAAAGGTATTTTGTTGCTAATGTTGTAGGAGTGGCTGATGATGGTTTTAAAGTTAAATTTAAAAAAAAAAGTAAGTTTTCCGCCAAATTTCTTTTAGAAAATGAAACTATTTACGACTTGTCTGATGAAGGAGTGGTGATGAAACTAGAGCCCCGTCAATAGTTGGAGGGACTGCCAGAACAAACTCTGAGATCACATTTTCAATAGATTTGTCTGCGTTTAATGTTGAATAAATAGGCGTTTCAAAGTACAAGTACTTATGTTCCAAAGTACACGCGGATATGTGTACTTTGGAACCTTCTGGGTATAATACATTTATGTTTTTTATGCATATTTGCCGTTAGTATTAATGTTTCCTTATTTTACATGTTTCTTTAAAGACTGTTCATTTTAATAAAAAAATTTAGTTCAAAATAAAATTTAAAAACTACTTAAAAGGATCTCCCTATATATATATATATATATATATATATATATATATATATATATATATATATACAGTATTCGCCAAAATAAACAGTACCGAAAACAACAACTTTATTAACTTTTTAATTCAAAATGAGCGGCGTAAACAAGGATCATTGCGATTTTGCTAGTCATTGAACATATTCATAATTAATGGTTGACGCAGTTGTTGAAGATAAGTTATTGTTTGCCGTAGTTCTACAATATCCATTGGTGCATCATCAGAGCGAAATGTTGACTCTTTCGTCATAACCCAAATGTATGCATCAGTTGTCGTAAAGTCAGGTGAATGTGAATGGTAATCGGTTTCCGTTCCAGGAAAATTATTGTGTTTCCAAAATGCCCGCACAGAAGTTCTAATGGGTGTCTAGCAGTATTTTCTACAATGAGGTCAGGGCTTAATATTATTTTCAGACGAAGCAGGATTTCGTAGGGCCCATCAACTTACATAATCTACACATTTATGCAGACGAAAACCATCACGGTATGACAAACTCGGCATCAAGTACAATTGCAATTTAATTTATGGGCAGGAATAAATGGACATTATGTAATAGGACCTGTTGAGTTACCACCTAGACTAAATGACCAAAGATATTTAGAATTTCTTGAAAAACAATTACCCAATCTGTTAAAACCTCTTCCATTGCAAGCACGCATGAACATGTGGTTTATGCACGATCGTGCTCCACCTCATTTTAGCTTATTAGTGGTGCTCACTTTGAACAATTTGTGTAGTTATTCTTTATTTAATAGTTTCCTTTAAATTTTCTGTTTTCTAATAAAACTGTAAATCTTTTTGTAATGTATGAATCATTAACATTAAATGCATACCTACATTATTCAACAAACGTATACTCCATAACGTTTTAAGTTTAGAACAAAATTTTAACTGATAATTATTAGTGACACTGAAGGTAATCTTATAATAAACATTAGAAACCATGGCAACACTATGCGGATGTTTTTCAGAGTAACTTGATTTATGTTAAAAAAATATAAAGTACACTGAATTCAAAATGCATTGATACGTTTAAAAGCAAATATCTCAGAATATATTAAATTTAAACACTCTTGACAAGTACATCTTTTTTGTTGAGAAAGGATGAGAGATTAAGATTTTTCGATCAATTATTGGATACAGGGTGGCTCAAAGATTTTCTGACACGTTATTTACTAAAATAATGCTGTATGTGTCGCCCTCTTCAAGTCTGGTCAAAATTAAGGGCACAATCTTATTTCTCATACCAAAAAACCCCCATATACCGAGTTTCATGCAAAAAACTTCTCAAGCAATAAGGAAAAATAGAAAATAAAATTAAAACTTTGACACCATGTATCTTTTTACCTATCAATATTTGGACTAAGGTATGTTTGGTTTAATTGATATATTTTGGGCTCTAGTATCTCCAGTTTCGAAATGTCCCAACCTTTCACAGACACCTTGTATATATTACATATTGGAAAATTTACACGCATAATGATGATCAAAGACCTATGGGCTATTCAGAACTTTCTCCAGGTAAGCAATGATAATGGTATATACTAAAAAAATGTTTTTAGTTCGTCCTAGTTAGCCGCTGATGATGATAACTTAAATATAGAAACGCACCCGGTGATAATAACTTTATTTGTGGTACGAGGGTGTATTTTGTTTGTTTAATTTACAATTGACACGATCAGGTAATTTCTCAAAATTTGTATTGTAATTATGAAGTGCAGTAGTATCGATTTTCAGCTAAATTAAAACCGTTTTTTAAATGTTTACTTTATTTTAGGTCCAGAAGAATTTGTTTGTGATCAATGCGGCAAAATCTATACTAAACGAAGATCATTATACCATCACAAGATATATTATTGCGGGAAAGATCCAGAATTTAAATGCTTGGTTCCAGGATGTAATTATAAATCTAGAATGAAAACTAACTTAAAAAGACATAGTATTAGTGTGCATTCTTATTATTAAGTTATCTTATTTATGTAAATGTAAAATTGAATAAATTATTTTGAATTTTTTACCTATATTGTGCTGTAATGGAAAGATAGTATTACAAGTGACAAAGATAACTGTGAGTGTTGTCGAAACGTGTAGATGTTATAACTTAAATACAAAAATACACCATAAAAGAACCCAAAAAGATAAATATGAGTAATAATGATAAAAATTGGTTTCACTACTAATAAATATGTTTATTTGTAAATCAAGGTAAAATTGAGCTTCGCTTACGTACACTAGGTTCTTGTCGTATATCACATTATAAGCAGATATTATAACAAATACAATTGTTCATTTTACAACAGGTTCCATCATCTATGCTTCTGGTAAGGCTATTTGCATAAGTTCTTCATTAACTCGTTATTTCTTTGATATCCTTTTGTAGTTATTCAATTAGTTTTACTTTTCAATCGTTATAGTATTCATTTTTGTTTTTGTTGTACTAATGTCTAGTAAATTGCACTAAACAACCTAATTCAAATTTATTTTTAGATGCGTGTGATATAGATTTCAAACCATACCAATGTAGTACATGCCCAAGAGCATACAGATGGAAGCAAGGATTATCGCAACATCGCCGATATGAATGTGGAAAAGACCCTACATTTAACTGCTTTGTACTAGATTGTGAATATAAGGCTAAAAGAAGGTACCATTTAAAAATACATATGTTGAATAGGCATCAAATTGTGATATAATTGGTGCACCTTGCTAACCCTCAATGTAATTTATTTATTTAAATATTAATATTTATGCATTTATGCATTCTATATCGACTAATAATAAAACAATCAAATGTTAGTAGGCTTACAATTAAGTTTCCGCCGTTTTTATCAAAAATTGGGAATTTATTATGAAAGAGCGGAACCTACTGTTTTATTCGAAGTATTGTCCATCGCTTACCATTACATTTTTTCCATCTTTCTGGTAGGGTACGGATGCCGCGTCGTAAGAATGCTTTATCTTTTGAGGATATCCCCGAATCCACCTAATTTTTGGTATCTTCATATGATGTAAAGTGTTGCTGAGGAATGCAATGCGCCATTGATCGAAACAAGTCGAAATGAAAAGGAGCAATGTCTGGTGAATAAGGTGAGCGGGGTAAAACTGTCCAATTGAGTGTTTCCGAATAGGTTTTGACGGCAGCGTAACATGTGGACGAGCATGCAGGAGTATACCAAATTGATCCCACCAAATACACAACAAGAGTTTTTCCATTAACATTTGACTTAGCTGTAGATGTTGAAGCATGCCAGCTGGTCCCCATGATTTGTTCCTTTTTGGATTATTATAGTGTATCCATTTTTTTTTACCAGTAACTACACGTTGCAGAAAATTTGTTTATGTCTGGAAAGCAGAATTTCACAAATGTGCTTTCAACGTTTCTCGGCGTCAGTTGATATGCAACCTAATTTCCTTATTTTTTAATCATTTCCAATGATTTGGACCAATGTGAAATTGCTCGTTGAGTTACTCTTAATGTAACTGCGTTTGGCATGAATCTTGATCAAATAATACTTTCAATTTCGCGTTTTCGTACAGTTTCGGTCTTCTTCTACGTTATCTGTCCTCAGCCTCAGTTGCAGATTCCTTCAAATTGAACAAGTAAATCAAAAGTTCCCGCAAATGACGCTTATTCGGCTCAAAACTCGGTATTTTCGCACACACAAGAATTTATTATACGGAAATATTTTAAGGTTATGTTGTTGAATAAGGTCCAACCACACGATAATGACGTTTTACACCTTGCATTTTTAACTACTGGTGGCGCCAACTTTTGTCAAATGGCGGAAACTTATTTCTATACCTATGTATGTATTATTTCGCCATAAGTACAATTCACAGTTTCAATTTAAATTGAAAACCACATCAGAGTTATCACTATGTGAATAGCGTATCATAAGATTTTTGGGAACAAAGCGATGAATTGTTGTTTTATCGCTGAAAATAAACCTGTATATGGAATAACAAAGTATTATAACATTCAAAATTTGATTAATTTTAAATGACGTAGGTATTATTCCATAGTCCAGGATGATAATAAATAAAAAAAAAGACTAGGAAACGCCGTCCTTGTCTTTGTCGTGTTAGGGTCTCCATTATTTCGGAGTAGAAACTAAAGTCCGTACTCTTTTTGTGGTCGCAATTCAAGGTTGTAGCTATGATATAATTAAGGATACTTAGTATTATTTAGATGTTTTGCAAAAAATAAATATTTTTGCATTATTTGCTTCATATGAAGTGAAATAATTAAAACAATTTTATTTATCACCTCAAATGTGTTTTAATATTTAAAGCATAAAACAGTTTCAAGATAAAAAAACAACTTAATCTTTGTATCTATGGAACCGGTACTGAAAAATCATATATTTTCTAAAAACTATGTAACTTTTGTACAGACAAATCGTCAAATTTGTTTTGAAAAAACGTTATAGGTTTAAAATACCAAGGATTAGACATTAATTAAAGTATTACTAAAATAATAAATATATTACATCAATTATATGATTTGTTTCTTTCAAATAGCCTTCACATTCCTTTTCAACCGTTTAAACAATTTACTTCTTAATTTTAGAAATAGCTAAGAATAATAATTTTAATTATTTTTAATATTTCAAATAAATCAGATGTTAAGAAATTAATTGTCGTGATTGCGATGCCCTTTACATAGGGTAGAGAGGCAGACTATTTAACGCTAGAATTTCGGAACACTTATGTTGCATCAAACACAATAAATCTAGGTCTTTCTTTGTTGGAAATATTTTAATTATCGTCACTTTTTCACTTCTCGTTCTAGTATAGAAATTATACATATATTTGAAATTTGCAAAGAAATTAATAATCACCATAAATTAAATTCAGAATCACTTCTTAATGAAATACTTGGTTTATATTGAAATCTGTTTTAATTGATTTTATTATTCTAGTTTTTAAGTTTTTTTAATTCTAAACGTTAGATGTAGTTTTCTTTTGCCTTGCTGCGCATGTATTAATGGTTACTTATTTTCTCGTAATTTTAGATTTGTTAATTTTAATTACAGTTCCATATCAATTTTTAAAATTATGCATGTGCTTTGCTTTTGGTAGTGCAAAATGTGTGTTGTATAATTTAATATTATTGAAGTAGGTGCTACTAGTTTATAATTCTTTGAACATTTTGTACGTTGTCTGATGATGCTTGAAAAGTCGAAACATCTTACAGTATCATCTTTTTCTTAATGTAATTTTAGGTTTATGGAAAACGTTCTCTGTTTTACTTTATGTGTTTACTGACAACCTCATTTCTAGCTTGTTTTATTATATTATTTTATTTCTATCCGGAAAGTATCAGTTACTAATTGTATTCACTGCAACAAGCTTATCAGCGTGTCAATCAACAAAGATATTCCGTAATCTCGAATGGGGAAGCAATAATGTAGTTAAATTTAATGCTAACAAAACTCAGTGTTGCCTTGTGTCCGCCAAAAAGATCGATCATTTCCTGTTGTAAGTATGAATGGCTCAGTTCTTAAGTTTTCAGACTCTATTACTCTGTTGGGTATAACTGTATCTTCAAATCTCTTATGGGTTGACCATCTTCTGTCAGATACCAAAACAGCTGCTCGTAAAATAGGCTTTTTGTGCAGTACTTTACCTCTCGACAACTCTTTCTGCTGTATAAGGCCCAAATTCGGCCTCATCTGGAATATAATTCTCACCTTTGGGTTAGTGCTCCCCATTACGCTCTTGATATCGTTGATCGTACTCAAAAGAAAGCGATTAGACTTATAAATGACCCGTCCTTAACTTCTCGCATACAGTCCCTTGAGCACAAAAGTATGGTTTCAGTTCTTTCTTTGTCTTATCGTTATTACAACGGCTATTGTGCTACTGAATTATATTCTTTGATACCATCTCGGACTATCTTTGCGAGAAACACTCGGTTCGCTTATTCACATCATAAGTATGCAGTACTTGCCGTACCAAACGGGCGCAATCCACATTTTTCTACACGGCTTCTAAACTCTGGAATGATCTCCCTAGTTCCTGTTTTCTTCTCACTTATGATATGAGAAAATTTAAGGTAGCTGTTCATAGGCATCTATTGGCAATTCATTATCCCTCTATCCATCCTCCTAAGTATTCCTGAGTGCTTTAGCACGATAGGCAAAATTTAGCCTGTTCAGGTGCACAATCATAAAAAAAATTTATCATATTTTGCCCAAATTTGTCTCATATAACGTTAAGAAAAAAAGTCAATGTGGAGAAAATAGAACACTTTTTTTACTATATACAGGCTGTTCCAACGTTCCGAAAATGCCCCATAACTTGTTTATTATTATTATTATTAGATATAATGACCTTTTTTTAGATTATAGCTGCGTTTCTGCTGTACATTTTAAAAATATTACGGTTTCAATTTTTAAAAAATACTATGTTTTTTTTTTAATGGAATCTTCCCAGTTTGATTTTATTTTTCGATTTTATGGTAAATCGTTTTTACTTATCTGTCATCAATTTTGATTTATGGCGCTTTTTTTGGAAGTATTTCTAAATGCAGAAGTCTGCTGAACAACTCGTACCTTCCAAATCCTTGCAGGCAGATCGATGTAATTACCTACGTTTGATTTCCGAATTTTTGCCGCATCTTTTGAGTGTATACTCAACAACCTACTCAGTCGCATGTGCCTACTGCGATTTTTTAAACAGGAGAAATTAGAAATATCAAAAACTCATTTTTTTCAAATGGCACTCCCTATTGGTTACTTTACTGGTGAAAATCTTTTTTGTCAAGCTTTCCATCAATATAGGGTTTGTATAGGCCAATGTAAAAGTCCAGGTTGCTATCCTAACATCACTAAATTTCGTGAAACTTTTCTGCTTAAAACAATAGAAATCGAGTGGGCTTCTGTCATTGTTACAATCTTTCAATTTTTTCATCTCGAGATGAATTTTACTCGTTAAGAACTAATTAATATGGTACAGCCTTGGTGAGGCGGATCGTAATATTTGATTGGCTCAAAGAATCTACAATCAAACCCTCATTGGATACACACAATTGATCATCAAAATAGATGGTCATTGAATGCTTGGTGCGGAATTCCTGGGGACCAAGTAGCCGTTCCGTTCTGTTGTGATGATGTTTCAAACTGAAATGATGATGGAAATGTGAATTTGCATACGCGAAGGATCATACGGCTAAAGTAGGACGGGGCCGCTGTACATTATTATCGAGTAGTTGGACAATTTTTCTGATGGACAATCTGAATTTGCATACGCAAAGAATCATGTGGCTGCATCAGGATGGAGCCCATGTACATTACCATCAAGTAGTTCGACAATTTTTAAATGAAACATTTCCAAATCGTTGGATAGGCAGAGGAAGAGCAATCAGTTGGGCTGCTCGTTCCCCAACCTTACTCCGATTGATTTTTTCCTTTGGGGATTTGTTAAAGAAAAGGTGTATAAAGTTAGACCAACAACTGCGGAGGACATGAAACAAAGAATACGCGATACATTCCGTTTAGTAAACGCAGATATTCTAAATCGTGTTAGACTATCTTTTAGACGTAGACTACATGCTTGTATTGAAGAGAATGGTAATATCTTTGGGCATCTGTTAAGATAAATGTAAAATAACTTTAATTTTTTTTTTCTTTTGTTAATGTTTTTAAGTTGTTCTACTTAATTTGGTTAATACTGCTTTACGATATATTAGTTTCTCTGTAACTCAATTGTGCATTTTCTTGCAACATTAAAAGATATTCCAATTTCATACTTTTGCTTATTTTCTGTGTTAAAATTTTTTTTTGACTCGATTTTTATGGTTTTAAGCAGAAAACTTGTACGACGTTTAGTTATTTTAGGATAGCTACCTACCTGGATTTTTACATTGGTCTATACAAACCTTATATTGATGGAAAGCTGGTCAAGGAAGCTTTTGACCAGTACAATAATTAATAGGGAGTGCCATTTCAAAAAATGAGTTTTTGATATTTTTAATTTGTCATGGTTAAAAAATCGCACTAGGTACATGCGACTGAGCAGGTTTTTAAGTAAAGCCTTAGGAGTTGCGGCAAACATTCAGGAATCAAACGGCGTTAATTAATTTGAATTATATGTAGGGATTTGGAAGGTACTAATTTTTGAACAGTACCCCTGCATTTAGAAATTCTGGCAAGAATTGCGCCACAAATCAAAAGTAATGACAGATAGGTAAAGACGTCCTGTGTAATTTAGCATAGAATCCAAAAATAAAATCGAACTGGGAAGATTCCATTTAAACATAACTTTAGTGTTCTTTTTATATTGGGACACCCTGTGTATAAACTGCAATATTTTTAAAACGCAGCTATAATCTAAAAAAAAAGAAAAATTCAATATCTCTAATAAACAAGTTATGGAGCTTTTTTGGAACGTTGGAACATCCTGTATATGGAATATTTGTACACGTTTAATGACGTTTTAATTATCTCCCCTCCTATAGAAATAAATTTTTAATTGATTGGAATGGAATTTGTCAGGCATTGATTATTCATTAAGATAAGGACAACCATAACGACTCTAATGGTCTATTTAATATAGAGGATTCATTTACTTATTTTATTTGTTGACATTACTTCATACTTCACTAAGCTTGCACAATAATTAAACTTCAAAAATTGACACTTTTAGGTTAGAATATCAAATTTTCGAACCAAACCATAATTCATTGTTTAGAAATTTAAACAGCTTTCTTCTTCAGCAATCAGAATACGCTCCAACGGGGAAAGGCTAACAATGAAATACGTAACAATACAAAAGAAGTTTAGGAAAAGTTAATTAATGTATAGTTGAAATTTGTGAAAAACTTTAATTTTCATGTAGTAAGAGTAACAAGCACAACAAGTATGTTGTAATGTTACTTTCTTAATAAGGCAGCGATGTATCGAAAAAAAATCACTTCAAGCCACCACTTTGGTAGTTCTAATCTGAAATGTAATTATAATTTGTTGTTACCACCAATTAGGTTGAGTTATAAAATAAATTAGAAAAAGAATAAATCTGATTATTAGTATAATACAAATTTTCTGTATGAAGTATAGATATAATAATATAGAAAATTTAATAGAATTTAAATTGAACCACACTAGGTTATTATGAAATTTAGATTGCGATACAATCCTACTCATCTTATAATTATGTAAATCAGCGTTAATTGTGATTCTTATAAACAATTTTTAATACAGTATATTTTACTGTTGGTTGTTTTAATTTATTTCTGATTGAAATCGCTTAATGTAAGGATTGAATAAATAATGTTTATAATTTACTTGTATAAGTTTAGTTTGTACAGTTATTCAAATCTATTTGATCTATAAAAACTTACTTTGACTCTACTAATTTTATTAATTGGATCTATGGCCTTACAAATCGTAAATATAAAGCTATTCTTGAAATTGTTTAATTGATTCAACTTAGAATAAATTATTAATACATGTGCCACACACTTTTTGTCCGCATAGAAAACGCTTAAATGTTCTGATAATTTACATTTATTCGTAATCCAAAATAAATATGCCAAAAGTCTGTAATTAATTAAACTTGTGTTTTACTCATCGAATGTTAAACAAAAAGTATACTATTCTTGAAAATTAATTGAAAATGTGTGTTAATTAATTAAGCCTGTGTGTATATTTCCGAATTTAATTCAAATATTATGTATGATTTTATTGACCATTCAATTGATATCACTGATACAATGGTTTAGGTCCAATATTAAAAAGTTTAATTATATATATATATATATATATATATATATATATATATATATATATTACATAAAAATTTAAATTTTGTACGCAATCATTCTCAGAAATTCAATTTCTGAAATAGCTTACTTATATGTTTTAATCCAATACGAGTCAATCGTTCTGACAACTACTAGTACGTCACTGTAAACTGTAATCCACAATAGTATTCATGAGTATATTTGATGTTGCAATATTCTTTGAAAACTTAGGTTTATATCTTCACTAATCAACCACTCATTTTAGCAATTAGGATACACCTTAACCACATAATATTGTTACACACATATTTATTTCTCAGTTGTAGATTTAAGAATAAATAACTGCATTGGATTAATTATCTTAACGGTGTCAATATGGTTTTGACCATTAATTGCATATTGATTCACAATATAATAAGATTTCTGTTATATTGGTATGATTAACGGCATGAGACATATTTTTATTGAAATTTAACTACAAAATTCTATCAATTACGCAAAATTTTCTGAAAAATTTCTATAATGTCTGTTGATTTTAGCACACAAAATTGTTGATTGTTCACTTATTTTAAAATGAATGTACAACAATATTTATTTTAGTCAAATATCTGTATATGATCTTTATACATTAAAAATTATAAAATTTGATCTTATCACTTTTCAATATGCCCACAGAAATTTGTGTGGAAATAGTCTCGCTCTGCTATCAGTCTCCCCCAATAATTTCTCATATCTGGATAGTCCCCTTACGTGTTTTTTTCCAATTCCCCAATGTTCACCTTGGACAGTCCTAAACTTCCCCATCTGCATCTTTACGCGATAATTTGTTATAAATTTATGATTATGATTATGTAACGTGAAGCTTTAATTTGATACTTTTTTTAAGAATTGTATTATTGAATATATACGAACCAATTTTTTTATCTAGCGAAATCGATTATTAAATCAATGTTTGTTGTAATTTTCAATTAAAATGTTAAAACCGCCTCAACAAGTAGTCTCTTTTTATCAGATAAAAATAAATTTGAAGGAATATGTATCCAATTGATCTTAATCATTTACAACTTTTATCAAATTTTGCAATATTTTCGTTGACAAATCCTCTATTTTTAACATTTCAACTAATATTTATACGTAGCTAGTCGTTATTTTTTACAATTTATGATTTGAATTTGGAAATTTGCATTTTTGTAAAATACTTGTTTATGCTTTCTTTAAAACTATTTAACAGTGTAAATGTTAATCCATCTGTTTAGTATTGAATTTGAATATACATATATATATATATATATATATATATATATATATATATATATATATGTGAATATTGATATTGCATATTAAAATTAATAAAATGAAATAGTTCTCCATTCACTTCAATGTGGACAAAAAGCTTCTAGTTGATAGGATGATTAATATGCCTATGGTGTTAACAATACACTAGTGTTATGACAGCTTTTATAATGTTGCTCATGTGGTCATCCTGTCAGTTCTCCGATATGTAATAATTACTGAACGTTTGAGACCATAACGAGAAGGAAACAGCAATACTAATACAATGTTATCGCAATCAGCGCCGTTGTGAGTGATTTTATAATTAAATTCTTGAAAACAGAAGTTTACTTTAACATGGCAATAAACTATAACTATAATTACGGATCGATAATGATGGTGCATGCAGATGCACGTGTTTAATGTCCAAACATATCTTTGGCGCTTCCGCACATATGGTTACATCTCTTGTTTTTACAGAAAGTAAAAATACTCATCTATTTTATTTATCAGATAATGAACCCCGTTACTTATACATGAATAGTTATTTGTGCAATAAGTCAAATGCATAATTATTATCGCAGGCATGTAAATGGTACGTCACACATTGTACATATTTTTTTGTTGGATCAGTATCCTTTTATATTTTGATATTAATCACAATTTTATGATTGAATCTACTTTATTAAAACCATGACTTTTAGTCCAAACGAGACCATTCGAGGTTAATTTACTTTTAGGTGTGTATCAAAGATGTTGTGTTAATTGAATATGAATATGGCGCAACTCATGCTGTTGCGCAATAATTTGCCAATGTACGGCAGTGTTTGACTCGTTGCACAATTGTTTGACTATTTTTAAAATTGTTTGAAATATGTTGTGCAACGGAAACGGAATTGTGTGGTATTTGTACGTGTTCGTTTCGTTGCGCAATAATTGTTAGTTATCGGCCGGTTTTCTTGTGGCAGGAGCCGATCGTGAAATGGTGAAAAAGAAAATAAATATGCTGAGAAGTGGCTACAGACGGGAATTAAAGAAGGTAACTGAGAGTTATAAATCTGGAGCAGAAGCATCAGAAATGCCAATTCTATGGTACTTCGCCCACATAGATTTTTACAAGATGAGGAAATGCAAGTTCCGAGAATCTCTACGATTGGGGGTACTGTACTACTGCAAGAAACAGAAAGTGGAAGTACTGAGGTAAGTAAATAACTTATGTCTACATGTTTGTATTATTTTATTTAGATTAACTGCGTTTACATTTTCTTAACTGAATTTTCTTGCCACGGTACAGCTCCAGCATTATTAAAATACCTACAGAATTTCAGTCTAACTTCTTTCGCTGTGGTTATACTATTCCTCCTTGAGGTAATTCCAGTGGAAGAAGTGAACAATCAGTTCTCCAATCTGCACTTATGAGGTCCCCTGTGTTGAGATTTTCTATGTCCAAACTCCATTGGAAATATGATTCCACGTTTTTACATCGTAAAATATTATGCAAATAACTGCATGTCATTCTTAAAATAGAAGCTTTGCGTGGATTAATATTGATTTGACTTAACAAAATTCTAAAACTGGAAGTTAATGTTTCGAACACATTTCCACCATCCGATGAGCTCATGTCACTCTGTAATTATAAATAGTCTCTTCTTTGTTTAGATTTCTTGGTTTCATAACGTTTTCCATTAGTGGAAAGGCGCCACCGGCGACAAATGCATATAGTGCATTAATGTGACTTAATGGTAGATTGTCTGTTTTCGGCAAAGAAAGTTGATTTTGTTGCAGTTTCTTACAAAATATAGAATTTGCAAACACTCCTCCATCAGATACGCGTCCGTTTGGTGCCTACATCTACCATTAAAAATTCATATTTTGCGTTAACAATGCTAAATGTGTGTTTATAATTAAAGTAATATGATCCAGTTCCTGGAGGTTTCCGTAACAAAACGTGTTTACCGTTGATCGCACCAAGTCAATTAGGAAAATTACATTTGTGTTTAACTTGTTTTGGTACTTGCCTCCATTCTTCTTCATTTTCTGGTATGTGTAATACAACAAAAATGTTTTAATTAATTGCTTGTGTATTCACATTTGTAATTGTAATAAAATAAACCACCGTTATTAAAGTAAATTAAACATTCTTTTTTCATTCTAGGACAGTGTACGTGAAATTTGGGAAATGTCGACCAGTCAGCATCACTCCCTTCCTTCCAGCCAAAAAAAGAAAAAGGCAAATGGCATGTGACCATCTAAAAATTTCAAACAGCGAGGTGGAAATTCCGGCGAAACATTGAGCTTTGGAATTCATGAAATTATCAACAAATTCACCCAAATAAAGCAATAAACGATATTTTGTATGAAGGTCATTTAGGAACTTTAGATAATCAATAAATTACTTACCTGGATGTAATTTTTAGCACCTAAATAATTGCTTCACACGTCTGAATTATAATTTTTCCCCGTGTTTGTGCAGCAATTACTGTTTCAAACTTTAGAGCTTCGTATGTAAGGCCAGATACCAGATACCGTAAAGTTGCAAACAATCTTTGCTTAGGAGATATTGCATCTCTTAATCGTGTGTCTTGTTGTATATATATATATATATATATATATATATATATATATATATATATATATATATATATATATATATATATATATATATGTATGTATGTATGTATATATATATGCGGAGATACCATTTGCAAAAGTTCGCCAAAAGTATTTGAATCCATTCTCAAATAATTTTTGTAATCAGAACTGTAATTCTTGAATTAGACTGTCGTGGATAAGAGTCGCCCTTTTCTTTCGCCATTATTTCATCCAAATTTTTTGTTTCGTTTTTAGTTTTTGGTGTTAACATCGCTATCATCTAGGGCACACGCGATAATAATAGATGCAATAGCACTTGAAGACATGTTTGTCTTACAACTCCCAACTAGTAACTAATAAAGTTTGAACAAAAGTTAATCAAGTGTATCGATGATACAACTGCGCAGCACAACGTTGCGCAACGTTTTGTTGCGCATTCTGTTTGATAATGTTAATATGAATAATAAATCATATATTTCCTGTTATTTTGCTACAATATATGTGGATGTAATATTTTAACAAATAATTACATCAAAGGTGATTACCCCACGAGACGCTTCACGCTAATGTCAATCGTTGCGACCGAAATGAAGTGTAGTGATACCAATCTAACCAAAATTTGCTACATGACGTCAGCTTGAATCATTAATAGACACCCGTTATGTAATACGTTACGAAATGCAATTTTGTGTAACTTGTGAGCTTTTGCGGAACTCACTGCGTACGTTCCGCCATTGTTTATTCCACCAGTGTGTTATATATTTTAGTTTTTTAATCAATATACACGTTGTTAATGTAAGAATTTTAATATATCTCAGAATTGAAGTCTTATAATTTATGTAACTATTTATGATCTTTCTCGATATTACGCATGATTAACAGTCTAACGGGTAGTTAAATGGGTTTGTACATAATTTGGCGACCGTGACAGGACATAATTCCAAAGAAGGTTTTCAATTCCAGTCCTTTGTTTGATTATGGGGAAATTGCAGAAAGCCACTGAAGATTGATACTATTTACAAGATAAAATTTAAATCTTTGGTGATGTAGATAGTCAAATGGCAGAGCTTATGTTACAATCAGAAAATAGTACCGATAGCGATCTCACTGTTGTAGGTTTAGAACCATAGTGTGTCCAAATTGCATCTTAAAAGAAAATGGTGGTTAAGTTTCTTTAATAATTATTGGAGGTTGGCGATGGCTTTCAAAACTACGGCGGCATTTTGCATGTTCCAGCTCGTAGTGATCGTTAACACAGCATCCCTGAAGGGGGTAATGAATATCTGTGTACCAAGTTCATAAGGTGCTACGAAAGTATGTCCCTTAAATTGTTAAGTGGAGGCGTCAGCTTTTTAAACTAAGGCGTTTGGTGGCGCTAGATATAATAAACTCGACACTTAGTTTTGTAAGATTCAACTGATGTTTCTGGCGTTAATACAGCATCCCCCGAAAAGCAAAATTTATATCTTTATACTGTGAATTTGTATCTAAAAGAATTCTGCAACGCTTGGATCCGCTAGATCAGTAGCACATAGAACAGCAAGATTTGATCGCAAGAAACAAAATGGTGGCGCTAGAACATACTTTCACGAAAATTATTGAGGAGGGGCGCTAGCTCCCAAAACAATGGTAACAATTATTGCTAGGCCTAAGGAACATGGGCCTAAGTTGTGGGCACAATAGTGGTGCCTACATAATCATTGTATCCCTCGAAAATAAGCGGCTTCGTTGAATAATTTATAATGGCGCTAGCAAAACTGAAAGTGACAGTAATTGGCGCTATTTGTACAGAACCTAGGGCTAATAATTTGCAAGAAAAAATCCAAAACAGTGTTGCCATATGATGAACAGAGGTGTTTAGTATTTGTGATAGCTAGTTTCAACTGTCAAATTTTAGAGTTGGAACCATCTGCTGTTCACTCCTTTAATAAAATTGGTATTAAGTTTGGTTCCAAACCCCATAGTTATGTATCACGTCACCGAAGGCGCTGGTGACGATGTATTTAGTGACTTTAGTCAAGCAACATTTAACCACCATAATACCCTAAGGCCCGGTGTTTATTTAACCTTATTCTTTCTGTTAAAATGATGTAAAATTATTATTACTTATATGTATATGTCAAATTTATTATTTTATGAACAAAGTGTTGTATAAATAAATATAAATACGTGAATAGATTGAATTTTGTTACCTTTGTAATGTTAATTTACTTTTGATGAATTTAGTGTAAGTAAATAAAAATTGTAGTTTTTAATTATCATGATGTAAAAAAAAATTTATATTAGAATTCATATAACTACTTATGTTAGTGAATACAATATTATGGAAGTTAAATGCTTTAATACTTTTAGACCCTTTTGCATCACCTCGGATTAAACTGAGGCGGTGCAAACGGGCCAGTTTTTATACAATCACAATAAAGCATTTGAATATGAATCTTTAAAATGTCTGCCTGTGCTTAACAAGCGCTCAGGTGACGTGATACAGAACTAATTTATTAAAACGGTGCGAATGGTAGGAGTCGTGTATCTATCCCCTCACTTATCTATGGTGGAACAACTACTCTGAGAAAGAAAGTTACATTTAAATCTGTTTTATTAAAATTACAATCCGGATATTTTGAAAATAAAAATGGCGACATTTGCCTTATACAGTGCGGTTATTAAATATGGAAAGAATCCTAAGACCCGTCGATTTTTAATTTTTAATGCGCACATTTCGACTCATCGGAAACTTTTTTCTCGCCATATTTAATAGAGCTATGACGTCACCGAAACCTTTGTTAAATAGCAACCATATGTTTTTTCATCATTTTGGATAGGCGGTGAAATTCTAAAAATGCGGATATGTTAACGACCCAGATATACCAATCGACATATTATGGTATCAACAAGATGGGGCACTTGCACACTGTGATTAATTGGTCCACAATTATTTATATGAAATATTTTCAAACAGATGGTTCGGAAAAAGGAGTTTTATTGAGTGGCCTGCGCGATCACCAGATCTTTCCCCATTATATTTCTTTTTATGGGGTTATCTTAAAAGGAAAGTGTTTGTGAATAAGCTTCATACTCTCGAGGATTTAAAACAACGAATATGTGTCGAAATTCGAGCAATCACTGCAGTAACAATCGAGAACGTTCTACATAGTTTCCAATACAGGCTTGCTCTGTGTCAAGAAGTTGGTGGACTACATTTCGAACATCTCCTTGAAATATTATTTTGTTCGTTTTATTGAATTAAATGTAATTTTATTTTTGTTGAATTAAATGTTCGGTTTTTAATGTTTATTGATGTGCTTTGTTGTAATAATAGTAATTCTGTTGCAAGAATAGCGCAATTTTGAGACTTGAATCTTTTTCTGGAAATTATCAACTGCAGTGCAATACTTTTACATTCGTCATTTTTAGAATTTCACCGCCTACCCAAATATGGTTACTATTTAAAAAAAGAGTGATGACGTTATAGCTGTTGTTTAGTTTGTCTCATTCAAATCATTCGATATTAGATTACAGCATTTTTAAATTAATTTTGTTAACAGCGGCAACGCTGCTTTTGTAGTTTCGTAACTGCCCGTTCGGTAGCGATTCGCTTGTAAGATGGTTGTTAAGTGTGTTGCAACGCTTCTTGCAATTAGCACATCTTACTGTGCAGAAATATAATAAACACGTATTTGTACGTGAGGGTGTTTTATTCAACCGATTGTGGAAGAAAGCCCCTACATATTGTTGGTCCTTCGAACCCGATAACTGGATTGGTCCTAGGGAATTGGAATTGCTGGAACCCGATGTCAAGGCCTTGCTTCTTGGATAACCGTTGGAAAATGCCCGCATAGCAACAAGTAAATTGCTCGCAAAGAGGTCAGTCCTTTCCATAGTATTAATCCTACAATTGCAATCTATTCTTAATTATTTAGCCTATCGTTTACATTTCAGGTGAGTTTAAAGTTAATCATTCATATAAAAGTCATACCTATACCCACCGAGGTATTTTGTTGGACTCGTAAAAACAGAGTCATATACCTATCTGGTATCTCGTAAAATTGTTCATACCAATTTTGGTATCTCGTAAACATTTTGCATTTAGAATAACTTAAAAAACATTCACAATGTCGTCAGACGACGAACAACAAGCATATGATCAACACAGATCTGCAGAATTCGATTTAAAACGTATAAAAAATAGCAAAGCTCAATTAAAAGGCGAATTAACTCGATTTCTCACGTTTTTAAATAAAAGTGATTTAGATAAATCAAGCGAGCTTTTGCAAATATGCTACGATAGCATTAAATCAGTATTGGAAAAATTTAAAACAATCCAAACCGAATTCGAAGAATTACTTCTTAGTGATTTTCCAGATAATTATGACGAATTTCAGCTTTCAGAAGAGCGTGATAATTTTGAATCGCGGTATTTTGAGGCGATGGCCACCGCGCATAACATTTTGAACAAACACTTCGCAACGCAACAGCAGTCATTGTCAGCCGCCAGGACACCGCCGTCGGGAGAAGCACCGGCGAGCGGCAATTCGCAATTCGGTAGCACCAGCAACGGTGCAATGGCGCCAAATGTTGGAGTAAAGCTTCCATTATTAACTTTACCTAAATTTAGCGGATCGTACGCCGATTGGCAAAGACTTAGGGACATGTTTAACGCAATAGTGCATCACAACGACGCTTTATCTAACGTACAAAGATTTTATTATCTCGAAACGTCTCTAATTGGAGAGCCAAAAAATTTAATAGCTTCTTTCACACCTACCGATGCAAATTATGCCACCGCGTGGGAACTTCTCGAAAAACGATATGAAAACAAAAAAATTATAATAAATTCGCACATAAAGGAAATAATGGACTTACCTACGTTAAATAAAGAATCTCACGTTTTATTGCGAAATTTCTCGAACACATTTTTTAAAAATTATCGATCACTCGAATCCTTAGGTGAAAATGTAACTTAATGGAATACAATATTAATTTATATTCTCGTGTCAAAATTAGACATCAATACAAAACGCGAATGAGAAATTTTTTGTAAAAATGAAAGGTCTCCAAAAATAGCTGAGTTTAATGATTTCTTAATACAACGATGCCAAATTTTGGAATCATTAGATACAAAGGTTTGTTCAAATTCCAAAAAACATTCTGAATCTTTTTTCACTACTAATAATAAGAATACTTACCGTTCAAAATGTCCTTTCTGTATAGAAGAATCTATCTAAATTTAAAAAATTATCAATACCAGAGCGGTTTGAAAGGGTAAAACAAATGAATTTATGTATTAACTGTCTACGATATGGGCATAAATCGACAGATTGTCGATCGACAGGTTGTAAAATTTGCCATAAAAAACACGCGACTTTATTACACAAACCTCAAAATAAAAACACAAACTCGAATTCTCAAAACGTTTCGAATGCCAATCAAAATTCTAATTCTAATAACAATGATTCAAATCCTACCGAAGGTATCGAACAACAGCCGCAAACAAATTCAACTTTAGCTAATGCATGTCAGAATTCACAAACTTCTTTTCTTTTACTGTCGACGGCTATTGTTAATGTTTACGATATTGATAAAAATAGTATTCCATGCCGAGTACTCTTAGACTCAGGAAGTCAATCCAATTTTGTTAGCTCAAATATGCTTAAAAAATTAAATACAAAAACTTCAAAAATTGACATCCCAGTCATAGGAATAAATCAAATTAAAATTAACATCTCACATCGCGCTGAGATAGCATTATCCTCACTAAATTCAGGTTTTAAAACGAAATTAAATTTTCTCCTTTTGCCTACAATTACCGAATATTCGCCGCAACATTACTTTGATATGTCTAAATTAAACATTCCACAAGAAAAGCCTTTAGCAGACCCAAATTTTAATATTCCTGCCGAAATTGACATGCTTCTAGGTTGTGAAGTATTTTTTGAACTTCTTTGTATTGGCCAAATCAAATTAGGCAAAAGGCTCCCAATAATGCAAAAAACTTTACTTGGTTGGGTAATAAGCCAAGTCCCGTGTGGTAAAATTAGTAAATCTGACATAATGCTCTCAAATTGTTATTTTACTCAAAATTCCTCAAATTTGAATTTAGAAAAATTTTGGTTAGTGGAAGAGGTAAATCCACACCCACTTACTAAAATGACCAAGGAAGAACTCGAATGCGAAGAGTATTTTAAACAAACCACAACTCGCGATAAAACTGGCAGATTTATTGTTAAACTCCCATTAAAAAATAATTGTAAGCAATTAGGCGAATCTGAGCAATCAGCGCTTAATCGATTATATTCCGTTGAAAGGCGATTATCGAAAGATGCTAAACTCGAAGCTGCTTATAAAGGTTTCAGGCAAGAATAACACGATCTCGGACATTTGACAGAAATATCGCGTGACTCAATTCCTACCAAGACTCCTGTTTATTACATTCCCCACCACTGTGTGGAAAAACCTGAAAGTACTACTACTAAATTAAGGGTAGTTTTCGACGCTGCATGCAAAACCACTAGTAATTTATCCTTAAATAATGTCTTAAAGATCGGACCTACCATACAAAATGATTTATTTTCTATTTTGCTGCGCTTTAGAAAGCACAATTTTGTTTTAACAGGAGATTTGGCAAAAATGTATCGGCAAATACTTATTGATAAAAACGAAAGGGATTATCAACGAATTGTTTGGCGCGATTCCCCGAAGGAAAGGGTAAAATATTATCAACTAAATCCGGTCACTTACGGCACTGCCTCAGCCTCGTATCTTTCGACGCGTTGTTTATTAGAAATTTCATTAAATATTGCTGAAAATTGGCCCGTCGAAAGCGACATAATAGCGTCTGATTTCTACGTCGATGACTTACTCACCGGTTCATCCGATCTTGAATCACTCGAAATAATAAAAATAATATTTGCAAAATTTTATCCGACTACGGCTTCGACCTACGGAAATTACAATCAAATAATAGAAAAATTTTAAAAAACGAAAATCATAACTATTTAATTACAGACGATTCAAGTATTAAAACTCTTGGTGTTTCTTGGGATCGAAAACAGGATCATTTTGAATATAATTCGAATAATATATCACAAGAACAAAATAAAATTACAAAACGAACTATTCTCTCTTTCGTAGCTAAAATATTCGATCCATTAGGTCTTTTAGGTTTTTTAACTGTTCGAATTAAATTAATAATACAAGGCCTTTGGAAACTAAACATTGATTGGGACGAAAGTATTCCGAATCAATTACACTCAGATTGGATGGAGTTAAAAAATGAAATAGAACAAGTTGGTTCTATATCTATTCCACGTCATGTTATTGTACAAAATCCAAAATTGATAGAAATTCATGGGTTCTCAGACGCAAGCGAAAAGGCTTACGGATGTTGCGTTTATCTTCGCTCAATAGATATAAATGATAAAATTGAAAGTCACTTATTGTGCGCTAAATCTCGAGTTAGTTCATTAAAATCGCTTTCATTGCCCCGATTAGAACTTTTAAGCGCATTATTATTATCAAAATTAACTAAAAAATGTATTGAAGCTTTAAAAATCAAAATTAAGCAAATATATTGGTGGACCGATTCCACTATTGTTTTATGTTGGATTGCTAACGAGCCTAAAAATTTGGAAAACTTTTATTGCAAATAGGGTTGCAGAAATACAACTCACGAGTATCGAAAACTGGAATCACATTCAAACTGGATTAAACCCAGCTGATATTATATCTCGCGGCGCTAGTTTAAAAATTTTAGCAAATTCTAAATTGTGGTTACACGGAGCTGATTTTTTAACTGAAACTCAAAATTGGCCCAAAAATTCAAATATTTCAAATTTTACGAAATCAACGAAAAACATTCCCGAAACAAAAAATGTATCAAAATTGTCTTTAAATATTCAAAATTTAAATTATAATGAGATTTTCTAAAAATTTTCGAGCTTTAATAAATTAGTACGAATTATTGCTTATTGTAAGAGATTTGTTAATAATTCAAAAATGGCTAAAATTAAAAGAATTACAGGTAAATTAAGTACAATTGAAATTAAACAAAGTGAAATTATTTTGATAAAATTAGTACAATCGCAAGTTTTTTATCATGAAATTAATGATTTAATAAATAAAAATTCTGTATCAGTAAAAAGTAAATTGAAATCTCTTTCACCATTTATTGATCAAGACGGTGTAATAAGACTTGGCGGCAGATTGGAGAATTCAAATTTTTTATACGGTGTTAAACATCCGATAGTTTTACCCGCTAAGCATTCTTTAACTACGCTCATTGTTGATTGTGAACATAGGCGTGCGCTTCACGCAGGCGTTCAAGGCACTTTGTCACATGTAAGACAAAAATATTGGCCTCTAAATGGCAAACAAATAATTAAATCTTACATTAGAAAATGTATTACTTGTTTTAAGGTTAACCCTAATAATACGATTTGTCCGAAAATGGGCGAGTTACCCAAACCTCGCGTCACCCCGTCGCGTCCATTTTTATCTGTTTCTGTTGATTACGCGGGACCATTCGAATTAAAGGATGGTAAAACACGACCAAGAAAAATAATAAAGGAATACGTTTGTATTTTTATTTGTTTAGCTACAAAAGCTGTCTACATCGAAGTCATCACTGACTTAACTAGTGAAGGTTTTTTAAGTTTGTTAAAAAGATTTGTTTCACGAAGAGGTTTTTGTTCTTATATTATTATGTATATATATATATATATATATATATATATATATATATATATATATATATATATATATATACAGCGATAACGCTACCAACTTTGTAGGCTGTAATAATGAATTGATTTCTATACAAAAATTAATGAAGTCTAGTAACTTTCAAAACTACTTGGCACATTCAAATATTGAATGGAAGTTCATGCCTGCAAGGTCACCTCATTTCGGACGACTTCATGAAGCAGCCGTGAAGTCGTGTAAGCACCACTTAAAGCGAGTTTTAAGCGGTATTCATCTTCATTATGAAGAGTTTTATACCCTAACTGCGCAAATCGAGGCAATTTTGAACTCAAGACCCTTAACTCCTCTCTCGTCCGATCCTAACGATCTTAGTGCATTTACACCCGCGCATTTTCTTATTGGTCATGAGCTTACTGCCATTTCTGAACGCGACCTCACCAAGGACAAGGTCAATTTTGTCAAAAGATATCGGCATTTGCAACTCCTAAAACAACACTTCTGGTCTCGCTGGCAAAAGGAATACCTACACCACCTTCAGCAAAGACACAAATGGCAATCCCCAAATGGTACCAGCAAGTTGGATCACTAGTGCTGGTGAAGGAAGATCACGTACCTTCAATGTTCAGCCCGGCCAAGATAACGTGATTCGGGTCGTGAGTGTAAAGACAAAAAATGGTACTGTTCAAAGATCAGTCACGAAGGTATCTTTGCTGCCTACTGACTAAGTGCGAGCTTTATGCGAACATTGACTATATATATATATATATATATATATATATATATATATATATATATACAGTGTTTTGTTAAATTTCAATCTTAAGTTTTAATATTTTGAAAGTCAAAGCCTAGCCTTTCAAGGGGGCGAATATGTTTAGTTTGTCTCATTCAAATCATTCGATATTAGATTACAGCATTTTTAAATTAATTTTGTTAACAGCGGCAACGCTGCTTTTGTAGATTCGTAACTGCCCGTTCGGCAGCGATTCACTTGTAAGATGGTTGTTAAGTGTGCTGCAACGCTTCTTGCAATTAGCACATCTTACTGTGCAGAAATATAATAAACACGTATTTGTACGTGAGGGTGTTTTATTCAACCGATTGTGGAAGAAAGCCCCTACAGCTGTTTTAAATATGGCGAGAAAAAGTTACCGATAAGTCAAAATGTGCGCATTAAAAAATAAAAATCGACGGATCTTAGGATTTTTTCGGAAAATTATCACAGAAATTAATATTTCCAAGTTCCATATTAAATGACCGCACTGTACTGCAGTGTCATATTTATCACTTGTTTACATAAAGAATTTTTAAATCAATAATGGATTAAGGATATTTGGTAATTTGTTCAAATAAGAGCAATGATATATTTTGCAATTTGTTTAACTTTGTAGGTAAATTGAGTAACAGAAATAACATTTTCATATGATTACAAACGTATAATTTTAAGAATTATGAAAGTTACTATAGTTACACAAAAGACAAATTAATTAATGCGTATACAGAATACTTAATAAAATTAATAATAATTTTTAGAATACTAATTGTGTAAAATTTTGCATTTTAATGATGCGATAGATTTTAACTCGCGTAAACGTAAGTTAATACAGTTGAGATTGAATTACATAAATATGAAGTTGAAAATAAGTTAAATCTGTTTGTAGGAATTAATTTTTTTTTCTAAAATTTGGATAACAAATAAACATTACTTAATTTGTGATTAGATAGAGATAGCGAAATAATTAAATGAAATTTAATAAAATAATTGGTTAATTTACAACGACTATATAGCTTTATGCTGAACGGAAGAAATAAATCAAGTTGTTAATTTAGAAATAAAATATATTTTATTTTGAAAGTTAAATTATTTCATTCATTTAACGTAAATAAAAGATGTTAATTTATATCTACATAATGTTAATTATCTAAGATGAATAGCAACATAAACAATACTATCAGGTAACTAAATTGAAAATACCTCCGGCTCTTGGTCATATGTTTATGTTATTCAGTTAAACACTTAGTAGAGAGCTTCGCTAGGTAAAATAAATCGGGGAGTAGTGCTTACAGCCATTACGTATACCGGGTGTAAAGTTAGTGCGTAATTCTTATGTTGCTCCGTATTCTGTCATCAATTGCCTATCTTAACGTCTTGTCTTTTAATTATGAGTTATTAAACTTTTTAGGAAAAATATGACGTATAACACAACGAGTAAAATCTGTAGCGGCCACATTATGACAGATTAATCAAACTATTTATGTCAAAAGTTTGTCAAGATCATCTATTGTCATCCGAAAAATTAAAAGTTCAATTCCATTGTACAGGATGTTTGCCACGGTGGTACAATAACTTAATATTTCGATTGGCCATAGCTCACTTTTTTTTTTAAATGGAACATCCTGTATTTTGTATGTGAATCAAATAGAGAAATAAATTCTCTTTCGATTTTATATTGGGTTTCCTATACCTAAAGTTGACAGTTTTTAAATTATTGCAGTTTTAAGAATGACACGAGCGTTTTATGCGAATTGTAATTTTTTAGAGGGCTGTGGAAGCAACTGCAAAAAACAAAAACAATTATCTGTCATATTAATCCGCAGTAAATTAGCATTTGTGCGTTGTGCTGCATAAGTTCACTGTTTTGTGCATCAGAATGAATTTTTCTAGGGAACAGTGTGTTGATATGATCTACGTATTACGAGAATGTGATTGAAACTGTCTTCTTGCACCCCGAATATGCTCAAAAGTATCCTGACAGAAGACACCCATCTGAAGTTAGCTTTGAAAGGGTCAATGGGAGGTTTGAAACAACAGGCAGCGTTAATTATACAAAAAGTATGCGTGCAAAACATGTAACCAATGACGAAAACGCATTAATGGTTGTTTCTGCAGTTTTTGAAAATCCCCACTATATCCACTCGAAAAATTTCTCAACAAATTGTTGATGCAAGTCATACATCTGTACACCGTATTTTGAAAAGTAATAAATTTCATCCCTACCATATCAATTTTGCGAATGGATCAATTGAACTCCGAACCAGATTTTCTGAATTCCTGAGATCAGTTGATCATCAACATCAGTGGTCAATAAACGTGTGGTGTGGACACAAGTTGTTGGTCCACATTTTTTTCAGAACCACGTTAACGGTTAAATGTATTTTTACTTTCTTAAACATGAATTGAACTGTTTACTGCAACATGTCCCTGAAAATGTTGTCCCTAGATTGTTGTACTAACATGATGGTGCACCTCCACAGTCGACGTTGAATTTTTTAAATGTTAGATTCCCTGGTGGCTGGATTGGACGAGGTGATCCACAGAACTGGTCTGCTAGGTCTCCAGACCTAAACTCCTTCAACTACTAGCCAAGATATGAAAGATAGAATTCGTGACGCTTTTCGCCAAGCGACCCATGACGTGCTGATTGATGTTCAACTTTCTCTTACGGGGCGAATTCAACTGTGCCTGAAATAAAATGGCGGTGTGTTTGAACACTTATTGTAAATTGCTCTGATATTTATTCTATTAATTTGATTATGTAGGTGTTAAAATTTTGTAATAAAAATAAGTCATTGCTTTGTGTTGTTGGTTTGGTCAACTTTAGGTGTAGGAAACCCAATATAAAACCGAAAGAGAATTTATTTCTCTATCTGAATCGCTTACAAAACACAGGGTGTTCTATTTACAGAAATTGAGTTATGGCCAATCGAAATATACTGACTTCCATAAAAATTGCAAAACCTAGAATTTGTTGAACGATTTTATTGAAACTAGATCAAACAAACGATTAAAATTTGAATAAAATCTAGCTAGTAGTTTTTTTTTTGTTTTTTCCTTTGCAATTAGTAAAAATAAACCAATCAGTGTGTAATTAACTGTCAATTTTGCAAATTGTTTGTTCACAATTTCGTTCTGAACTTGGGAACAATGCCAAGTGTACGTCAACATCAACATTTTTCTTAATTGACTGATTTTGAACGTGGCCGTATTATTGGCATGAGAGAGGCGGGACTTTCGCTAAGAGAAGATGTTCGTCGTGTAAACCTAAATGTTACAACGGTATTGAGATGTTGGTCCAAATGGTCCGAGAAAGGGGTGCAACCACGTCGCCCTGGATCTGGGCGTCCCCGCAGGACCACAGATGGCGAAGAACGTCGCTTAAGACTTTTAGCCACAAGAGACAGATTTTCAACTTGATCGATTGCACATGATTGAATGAGAGGTGTAGGACCCAGAATGTCAATGTCATTTGTTTATCGCCGGATAAGGTCTTATGGGCTGCGTTCATATCGTCCATTTTTATGTCTTCCTCTTACACCACTTCACCGTCTACGCAAGCTAGAATGGAGCAACGAAAGAGCGAATTGGGCGCAATAATGGCATCGAATTGTGTTTAGTGACGAGCTTGTGGGCTCACGATGGTCGTAGAAGGGTCAGACGGATGCGTGGAGAACGTAAAAATCCAACATTTTTGTGGAACGCAATACAGCCCTCACACAAGGAGTGATGGCATGGGGTGCAATATGTTACGGTAGCAGATCATCCTTGGTCTTCATTGATGGCAACTTAAACACCGCTGGTTATATTTCCAATGTGATAGAACCCGTTGCGTTTCCATATCTTCAGGGGCTGTAAAATCCTATTTGCTACCAGGATAATGCTCACCCTCATACGGCAAGGGCTACAACACTTTTTTGGAAGAAGCTAACATTGCCGTCCTCCCATGGCCTGCTCGGTCGCCTGATTTGTCGCCCATTGAACATGTATGGAATGAGGTCGGTAGGCGACTGGGTAATTTACCACACCCTCCAGATAACTGGCTACGGATTCAAGAAGCTTGGGTTGATATGCCACAGACAGCTATAGATCACTTGATTGATAGCATGCCACGCCGTCTAAATGAGTGCATTACAAATCGTGACGGAGCAACTCATTAGTGAAAAAAACATTTTTAGTTTTTGTTCTTTTGTTTTAAAATTTTAATCGTTTGTTTGTTCTAATGAAAGACATCGTTGACGAAAATTTCAATAAAATCGTTCAATAAACTCTAGGTGTTGCAATTTTTATGGAAGTCAGTATACTGCATCACCGTAGCAAACCCTGTACAACAGGATTTAACTTTTAATTTTTCGGATGATAGTAGATGATCTTGACAAATGTGTGACAAAATATTTTTGATTAATCTGTCACAATGTGGCTGCTGCAGATCTTATTTGTTGTGTTTGCATGCGGCATATTTATCCTAAAAAGTTGAATAACACTGTAACGGATGACATAATAAAAATATTAAAAAATATACAGGGTGTTCAATTTAAAATATTTCAGTTGGATACTGTTATCCGAAAATGAAACACCCTGTAGAATTGTAGATATTTTTAGGTTACGGAGGAGAAGCTAATACACAATTTTTATATATAAAGGTTTTAAAAAATTAAAGAACAGTTTACTAATTCCGTTGAAGAGGTGCATGCATAAGGTATTTCAAAGATTTGTGTACGTAAGCTCATTATGCCTTGTCAGTCCTTTTGTTGCGTTAGTGTGATCTGTCAAGTGTAATAACTGAATACACACATAATTGAATTAATTTTTGTAAAATGTTTCTAAGAAAACGTTAAGGGCGGGGCTATTGTGGAAATGCATGAACCTTCAGAAACCGTTTGTCGTTTGCGTCGAGATATTGTTAATTTAAAACTACTTTTAAATATTTTTGTTGCATTTTATTTTTTCTTGTTATTGAGGTATCCCAGTTTTAAATCTTACTCCCTTAATTTTTACCTCCATTCTTCAAATCTCTGAGAACTTCTAACCTTCTTTAACTAAAAGACTTGCGTACACACTGTTTCACTCTGTGTTCAACTGTTCAAAATCTAAGAAAACAAAATGAGTCAGTTTTTTTTGCAACAATTTAAAAAATACATACTCAAAGAAAATTTGGCCCAGAAAAGAAAATTTACAAAAATTCAAGCCGCGGTTTTGCAAAATGCGAAACAAAAATATTCCGCTTTCTGGACCTTATAATTAAAGAAAAAGGTAGACTTCGCAAAAGAATTAAGTGTGGGTTTTAAAGAATCTATCTAGTGGATGGCTAGAAAAATTTTGTCAAAGAAATAAAGTTACATTTAGCTCGATTTGTGGTGAAGCAGCAAACATTAACAGTAATGCAGTATACACACATGCTTAGCTAAAAAAATAAAAAAAACTATAATAAGTGGTTATTTGGTACGAGATATTTTTAATGCGAACGGAACGGGTTTGTCCCATCTCGCATGACTTAATAAAACATTTGTATTAAAATGTGAAAAGTGTACTGACGGAAAAGCGGCAAAGCATTGAATAACAATTTTACTGTGTGAAAACTTAGCAGGTGAGACTAAAAGACCTTTGGTGATTGGCCACCTAAAACTCACGCTTCTTACGTAGAAAAATGCCCATACAATGGCATTATAACCAAAACTCAAGTATGACCAGGGAAATTATGACTGAATGGCTGAATAAATTCGACAAAAGGATGCAAGCAAACACACACATACGCACGCAAGCACATGCGCACAGACACCCATCCACGCACGCATATACGCACGCACACACGGCCACGCGCACACGCACACATGCGCACACACACACACGCACACACACGCACACACACGCACACACGCGCACACGCACACACACACGCATACACAAGCGTGCGTGCATACACGCACACACACGCGATCATACACATATGCGCACAGGGACACACACACGCACATACACAAGCGCGCATGCGCACACACCAGCGCGCACACACACGCACATACACACGCACCCACGCGCGCACACAATAGATTAATTTATTTACAGTAAAAGAAATTCAGGTCCGGATTAAACAAACAATTATAAAAGAACACATTTTTCTAAAATGGATTCTGTAGTTGAATAGAGCCCGAAAAAATGAATTTAGTGATGTACTTTGTATTTTCGGCTAAATGTTTCTTCTTGTAAATATCTGAGTTTAATTCTGAAATGGTGTGAGCTGTGATGGCGCAAGATGGAAACCAAATTTTGTTTTAATGAAGGCTATTTAACCTAAATAGATAAACTTTTAACATACAAGTATTTCTTCATTATTTGCGATAAATAATCCACAAAAACATTCATCTTTAATTAACGAATAAATAACAAAGAAGCCACAAGAAACAAATAATTTTAATTAATGATGAACCATAGAAATTTTTAGCAACACCTAAAATTAATGAAACCAAGTAAAATCAATACGGATTAACATTTTTCAAATACATTACTCAATTTTGTTGTTCCTACATGCTGTCATTAACATCGGAGGCTATGGCAATGACAGAATCATAAGGTGATTGTCATTAGTTTTAAACTATTAACTAGATTATTAATAATATGCCTCAAATTCAGCAACGAAGATATCAGATATCATTTATGTGACGGTAATGGCAGAACTGCCAGAAGAGAGTGTGAAATGCGGTCGCCCCATGGAATAACACCAAGTAATACAACATTTGGAAAAGTATATGATTATTCCAGGCGAGACGGTCTATTTCCAACAGTAACCAAAGGAAAGTAATTAAAGACAATACGTAGATATGAAAAACAATATTCTCAATTTAATTTAGAACTATCCAAAAGTGAGTACTTAGCCATGCTTTGCAAATTCCGAACACTACTGTCTGGCGAAGACTTAAAAAGAGTCAATATGAATGTCCATCGATATGTTGATGAAGAGGTAGAATCCCATATCCTTCCATTCCTTCAGGACTAGGAGGACCCGATTTTCCAACAGGATAATGCCCGTCTCCACATTTCAAGGCATTCTGTGGAGCGCTTCGAAGAAGCTAACGTCTACAACTGGCCGTGGCCACCCAGATCTCCCGACCTTTCGCCCATCGAACATGTGTGGGTAGAAGATTCAAGCAATTAGCCAATCCTCCACAGACACTAGAAGCTCTCCGGCATGAATTACAGGCTGCCTGGGATGCAATATCCAGGAAGGAAGAAGTCGACCACCTGTTGGAATCCATGCCAAGAATGGTGCGGGAGTGTGAAACTAATAGGAGTATTGTATTATAAGTGTTTTGTAACTGTGAAATTGATCGGCCTATTTCCACAGTTTTTGCTTTTTGAGCGCGACGTTTCGGAAGCGGACTCTGCTTGCGTCATCAGGCTTAGTCCTGAGACGGACTGTTTTCGCACTTGAGTCGAATTCATATTCGTTCATATATAATTTTTTCCCAAGCACTTGACTACTTTCACATTCCAACTTGCTACCTTTCACTTACTAGTCTGACACCTTTATCACTGAGCCACTCAGTAATCCAATATATATTTTTAGAACTTGAAAAGCATATGTATATATATATATATATATATATATATATATATATATATATATATAACTTTTTCGTGGTTGCTCAGAAGTTTATTGCGCATGTTGTGCCGTAACTTCTTACGCAGGTGTACTGCTCTTAAGCTTTTCACGCATTATTGGAATCCATATGGGTATCATTTCTACAATAGTTTGGCTTATTGGATTTTCTGCTAGTGCGATGTATGTGGCTTCTTTGAGTTTTCGACGAGTTGTGTTCTCGTGTTTTGCCACTATCTGTATGTTATCCCATTGGACGCAGTGGTCTTCGTTCCCGACATGTTCGGAGATTTTTGATCTTTCTGTTTCGCCCTTGCGGACGTTGTTCTTATGTTCCTGCGTTCTCACTTTGAGTGGTATATTGCTCTCTCCTATGTATGCTCTGCCGCATTCGCATGGTAGGTTGTATACACAATTATTGGAATTCTGACCTTCATTGTATGGTTTGGTTTTGGTGAGTATTCCCCTGAGCGTTCTGGTCGATTTGAAGGCAGTGCGTATCTTGTATTTGCTGCCTATCCTTCGTATTTTGTCTGAGGTACCTTGTATATATGGTATTATCGCTGTATATTTAGGTTCTTCTTTTTCGGTTACCCTTTTCCTGTTAGGTTAGGTGTTAGACCGGGGTAGCCATTTTCTTTGAGTGTTTTAGCGATATTTTCTTTTTCTTTGTCCAGGTCCTCTTGTTTTGAAAATATTGTTTTTTATCGTAAAAGCATTTTGTCACGCCTAACTTCAGATTTTTGTGGTGATTGGAGTTGTAGTGTAGGTACCTCCCCGTGTGGGTAGGTTTCCTGTATACACTTGTCGTGAAAGTGTTGTCAGTTCTGTGTACAAGTACATCCAGGAATTGCAGTTTTTGTTCCGACTCCAATTCCATTGTGAATTTTATGGAGGGTGCCCGGCTATTTAGATGATCTAGGAATTCATCTAGCTTATGCTTGCCGTGTTGCCAAACTACAAAAGTATCGTCCATGTATCTAAGCCACATCCTTGGATTCTCTGTGAATTCGGATATCGCTTGGTCTTCAAAGTCTTGCATATAGTGCTCTGTAGGGGTGATAGTGGGAACCCATCGCCATCCCAAACTCTTGTTGGTAGATTTTGTCTTCTACCTGGAAATATGTAGTTCTAATGCATATTGTCAGAAATTCCATTATTGTGTTTACCGATAGTTGCGTGCGTTCGTCTAACGTTTCATCCTTTTCCAGCTTGTCCCTTATGATAGTTAGTGCCTTATCGGTAGGCACATTTGTGAATAGACTCACAATGTCAAAGCTTACCAGTATTTCTTCGTGGTTTGGTTGGAAGTTTCTGCTGGTTTCCACGAAGTGCTGCGTGTTCTTGACCATAGACTCGGTTTTTCCCTATAAGGGTGTGATGATACCTAGCAGATAGTATGCTAATGGGTGACAAGGTGAATTTATCGATGTCACAATTGGTCTCAGAGGAATTCCTTGCTTGTGAATCTTTGGTAGTCCGTACAGATGCGGAGGTTTGCTGTAGTGTGGGTTAAGTCTAGTTCTCTCGTAATCGGAGAACTTCCCCTTATGATTTGCCAGCGTCAGGTATATCCGTCTTTCGGTTGATGGTGTGGGGTCTTTTGGTATTTGAAAATTATATATAACATATGAATTCGACTCAAGTGCGAAAACAGTCCTTCTCAGGACTAAGCCTGATGACGGAAGCAGAGTTCGCTTCCGATACATCGCGCTCCAAAAGCAAAAACTGTGGAAATCGGCCGATCAACTCCACTAATAGGAGTAGTCCAACACATTATTAATAAAAAATGCCTTTATCTTTTATTTAATTTCTATGAAATTTTAATCAATTAGCTACATTTGACTAGTTAAACATTTCTGCAGTTTGGTCCAAAAATTTCAACTCCATCTTGGTGTTGCATTTTTGATATCACAGAGTATCTATATATATATATATATATATATATATATATATATATATATATATATATATATATATATATATATATATGTATGTGTGTGTGTGTGTGTGTGTAATTTAAATTATTTAACAGGTTGGTATAATTAAATATAATATAATTAAACGGTATGAACAAAATTTATATTCGAAGCTGAACTGCACAAAATCACGGTTATAGAACGGTTTGTAGTAGTAAATGTTTGTTTTTAAATGTGCATTTGTGTTATATACGTAATTTGTTAACAGTATTAACTTTTGTTTGTTTCAGAATTTCTTTTATATTCATGTGATCGCTGTGGAAGGAATTATAAGCACCCAAGTAATTTAACACGACATAGACGTTTAGAATGTGGTACAGAGAGAAAGTATAAATGTTCAGTTTGTGGAAAAATGTTTAAACACAAACATCATTTGATACAACATACCGTTCATACACATTACTCACTGCAGTCCCTAGTCTGATGACTTAGCTTTATTGATTGTAATTTATTATTTTTTTGTGATATTCATGTATATGTGTGTACTTTATCTAATAAATGGTCGTATTCTTAATGTTGTGTTTCATTAGAAGCAGCGGTAGCACAAAAGGAACGATGCATACTGATTGCATAAATATTATGAATCGCCTCCACATCTCGAAAGAGGTTAAGCCAGATAAGGGGTGACAGAGTTTGGTGTACGAGAAGCAAAAGTAAATATTTAATACAAGTAAATAAAGTACGTAGAACTCAGACGGATAGGTTAATTCACCGCACTTTGGTATGCAAGGTCACCATCTATGCCCAAGTGTCGCGATTTCACACAGTTTTACACTGTTTGTTTGAGAATTTTGAAATATTTGTGTCATTTGCAAAATACCTATGTATTTTACATATTTTCTAACCAAGATGCTTAATGTCTTTAAAGCAGTGCATTTATAAAAAAAAATTCTAAAAACGAATCTAAGCGACGATTGTCGAACGCATTAAAGCATGTAATTTTTAGTTTAACAGAATGACCGGGTTAACATGCAACAGTATTAAACATTTCATTTTTACGTGGATTTTTCAAGTATATCTTACTAAGGTTACGCCACTGGTATGCCTAACGTATCATGTCGCGCGATTTAAAGTTTAAAGAATTAATTAATTTATTTATTAAAAATTATTATTAATTTTATTAAATACATAAATAAAAAGTTTACCTGAAGTAGCATTTGTACCTACGACGAATTTAAGCTGCTATCTTAAAAAATTTGTTTTAGTTATTTGACCTGAAGTAATTTTACCGTTCTTTGCGTTTTTTCTTTTCAGTTAGGCTCTTAACGTAGTTAAATATTTGTAGCATAATTTCGAAATTTCAAATAGGTTTTAAGAGTTTAATAAACTGAATTTTGTCGACAATTAAATAATCGTTCTGCTTATGGAAGTTCAATGGGTATTTGTACTGCTTGAAAGAACTTAGTGTGTACGTCCTCCAGAAGTTACGTCCGTATTTAATTACGATTACGTATTACATTTTAATCGAATGAAGATAAAGTTTGTTACGCTTATTTAGTTTTGAACATTATGAATACCGTTTTAGTTATTAAATTCCAATAACAGTAATATCAAGCTTGATGGCGTCTTACGATTTCATAAATTTAGTTAATAGATATTTATTTAATATGTTGAATGTAGTGAAACTGATTAAGCTTACATGTGCAAATTAGTAGTATCCTTAAAATGTAAAGCAGATATTTTCAAGAAGACAGTTAGAACGGGTAAGTGTATTTATATTATTAGATATTATTAATAGTTTGTACCGATCTGAGACCTTTAAGATTAACTTTGGACTTGCAGAGTTTTGTCCTAAGTCCACTACAGGGCGATTATTTATTTGGTTGGGTATTAAGATATATGATAAATTTGACCGTATATGAGCAATACTTATAGTGTGGATTATTTTAAGTTGTTTGTTTTTTCAAAAATTTATTTAAGAATTGCGGATTCATTATTCTATGACTAGTTAAACACATTAGGGTTAGTCACTCATACTATAACGAATTTTATAAATTTAAAGATTCATGAAATTTATATTGAGAATTGAGTTATTTATCATCCGAGTAGGCATTTATTTATCTTATATTCTGTGATCATAAACCGAGCTAGTTGGATCTGTGGTTACACAGTCTGCTTAGCATTCGGGAGGTAATGGGTTCGTTCCCCGTTACCGTGTACCTTCCATGAGGTTTTTTCAGGGGTTTTTCCTCATGCACACATAGCGGCATGATCATTGCGTACACGCAAATCATGTACGGATATTTAGGGGAACGATGGGGTAGTATTTTCCCCTCAGAACGCTAACTCCATTCATTCAGATCCTATTCTGATCGCACCCATTCTTAATCCCACTATGAATATATACGTAATGTATATATGTATGCTGGGAATCTTACCTTGTGGATGAAGAAGCGTGGAAAGCTCTTCGGGGACGAAATAAAACACGTTGCTTACGTTTCGTTTCCTATGAGCATACAAGAATTGTTTACTATGGGTAGCCTAAGATTATTTACCAAAATAAATCGAGATCGCAGTGGCGCCAGTGACCTTTATTACCGAGCTAGTTTTGCTAAGTGTAATATTTTTTAAGTGTATTTTCAGCTACTTTACGTCTGAACGTCGACTTACGGCCTTTCTGAATGAGTTTCCTTGACAACCCACTTATTTGATTAGCAGTATACGACGCTTAGTGCCGTTTGATTTTCCGTCATAAAAGAAAATTTCGCTATATATTAATTTAATTCAATTCTACTAAACAAATGCTTTATGTACATTACATATAAAACTGTTGGATCTACATTATTTATGGAATTCGAATTACTTTTGATTTGGACATTGGAATATCAATATTGAAAATTGGAGCAGCTGAAAGAATGCAAACATATGTGAGTGCATAAATTTTATATTTTTATTTGAGGTTACGTTGAGTATTATTATTGTTTATCACCTATGTGCATATGTGTAAAGGGTTTAGGTAAATTATGTGCTATTCTGGAGATAGTACCACCATTCATTAATTTTTCAGTGGTTCAATATTATTTTAAAAAGCAAAAGATACTTACCGAAAATGTACTCGTTATTGTTTAGTCATTATAAAATATATACACAAATTCAGGCCAATGATAATCGCATGCGCGCAACATGTTATGTAATTACAGGTGATATAAGGTGTTTGAATAAAGTTGATAATATACAATTCCAGATTTCTTTTAAAATCACAATTGATTTTATTTTTGGCAAAAGAACCTAACGCAAATGTTTAATGTTTTTAATATTGAACTAATACTGAACTCTATCCCCTGGGATCTTAGTCGATGAAATTTTATTAAACAAGTTGAACATTAATCATCATAATAAATTAATGATGGCACAACGTGCTGAAATTGTAATCAAATACATTATAATTTATTAATGCAATTCATCTCAACATATTTCATGGGACTCAAACGTGATGATAATTATAATTATATTAATAAATAAAAATTAAAACATTGCAAGAAATTTGCGAGACTTCACAAATGTCAGGTTATAATAATCAGCACAGAAATTTAACATTCCACAACATGGGGCAAATATTATTAAAATTCTTATTAAATAAATACATTACTATATATATATATATATATATATATATATATATATATATATATATATATATATATATATATATATGTATATTATATTGAATGTCTTCCATTTAGAAAAATGTTATTTTACTTCAAAACAAATTGTTTTCAACCCAGTAAACTAAAATATTCTTGTTTTAGGAGCATCGGACATAAACCAATATATTTGTGAAAACTGTACAAAAATTTACCGTCATCGTTCATCATTATGGAAACATAAAAAATATGAGTGTGGAAAAGATCCTCAATTTGCGTGTCCGTTAACAAGTTGTTTACATAAATCAAAGACTAAAGGAAATTTAAAGCTACATATACTCCACAAACACAAACAAGTTATAGTAAGAAGTAAATGTTAATATGACATTGTTAAATACCGTTTTGTTCTGTTCTAGCCTATATCTGAATTTACTTCAGAATCTGTTGTGAATGTGTCATCCACTAAAAAATGTGAAATGTAAAAAGACTTAAATTTTTAATATTATGATTATTTATAAAATTGTCAATGATTTAATAAATTATTTAATGAACAATTTTGTAATAAATTATATAAGTGAATAATTAACTATATTCCTTGCCAAATGTACGCTTCAACTAATTTGTAAGTAAAAATATACAACTTCTAAAGGTACATATTAAAATCAAGGCTTATAAGGGATGCACAAATAGTAAATAAACATCCCTTTGTAGTAATGAATGAACAAAATGTTTACATAAACAAAAGCTAATCTACACTCAGCGATAGAACTAACCGCCCACCCAATTATATTTATTTATTCGGAAAATCTAGTCACTCTAAAATTTGATTTTGATGTTACTTGGCATGACATGACATTTGACATTTGACATCCCGATGGCCGTCAGCATGTATATAGACGCCCGAATGACGTCGGGTTTGATCCTTGTGTTGTTGTTGGTTACAAAGGAGGCTGAAAATGATATGGTGCGGAATTTCTTACTAATCTCGTACAGACCTGGTGATCTTTGATAGAGGCGGCGTAGATGCTCACAGTTATGTAGAAGAAGTTCTTTAAGACCATTTCATTCCATTTGCACCATTTTTTTTGGCGACAAATTTGTGTTAATGCAACACAACGCACTGTGTCATGTCGCTCGAGGGGTTTTGCAATACCTTAACGAATTTGGCATCAGAACTTTACCATGGCCGGCAAACATACCAGGCTTCAATCCGATAGAGCACATATGGGACAATCTAAAACGTCGGATTCGAGCACGGAGACCAGTTCCAACCACCATGAGAGAGCTAAAATCTGCTGCATTGCAAGAAGCGGAAATTCAAAACGTACTAGATGCACTTCCCTGTAGGCGCCTTGATGTAATTAGGGCAAGAGGGGGTAACACATAACACACGTTATTGAAGTGAACTTTTCTGTATTCACAATACTTTTTTTCCATAAATTTCATTTATTCCTAATTTTGTTTAACATGTCGAAATTTTAAAAACTGTTTTTTCTTTTACTTTGTATGAATAACAACAATTTTCAATTGATTTGTGATTTTGATATTGGTTGGATTAGGAGTCATCAAATGTTGTCACTGTTAAAATCTTTATGTTGAGTCTACAAGTTTTTTAGCATACAATCATAAGAATACGATGTTACAGGATCGATTCTCACGAGAATGATTATACTAACCGATTTGCCAGCTTAACTAACAGACAGGCGAGGTTCGTAGCAAGATCTCCAAAATCTCCAAAATGGCTTCAAAATTCTCATTTTCAACTGGTAATGTTCGCTTTAATAAAAAAAAGTAAAAATTTGTTTAAATGAGTTGATTAAATGTATATGGTTTCAAGATTCTCACTTGCTCTTAAATAAATCTCAAATTGGATAAAAAAAAAGATTTTTTATAAGGTAAGATACTAACTTAATTTTAAAATTACAACTCATAATATTCTCTTTAATTCTCCAAAAATATGTTACAATTTGTTTAAATGAGTACACTAATTTATGTGAATCCAAAATAATGAGACCATAGCTCCTCATCGAATTTTGAAAACACGTAAGTGTAAAAATACACTTCATAATGGTTTTAACCAACAACTTCATGAATATAAAATATATCAAAAATGTATATAAAATAATGAATGAAAAATTTTAAATTTTACGAAATGTGAACACTAAAACTTTTGTTATTCTCCTTGTATTTTTTATATTATTATTACTCAACAAGGTCCAAATTGATGTTTCTGTAACATTGCAAACGTAATTGAAGGATTCTGTATATGAAAAAAAAATTTGCTTTAATCTGGTTAGAATATTTACTTATGCTGATTATCGTTGACTTAATACCTACTAACTCTTTTAAAAGCATAAATTAATGTGTTAGCTTTCTGTATTCTTCACAAGGTTAATTATCATTTTAAAACCTATTAAGTGCATTAATTCCTTGTAATTATCAAAATTTTATGAGCAACTCGAGCTGTCCTATATTATAATATGCGCAAAACGGATTTTAATAGCAAAACCTCTTATTTACTTTTTTTTATAACTAAAACCACAAAAAATATGATTAAAATACTTTTTTAGTTAGTTTGCAAATTTTGAAAACTAACTTTTAGGATGATCTTAGAATTACTTTTATAAGTATAAAAAAATGTGTGAAGTATACCTATTACACATATTTAAAAAATCCGTACAGCGAATAAGTTCACGTAAATCACAAATTGTGATTCCTTATCGTATCCTCCTGTCTAATTATTCAACAGACGCGCATACATAATTATGAGTGAATATAGAACCCTGTTATAAAAACAAATGGATAGAATGAATGGGTTCCTACATACAACCACAACAAAGCACAATCATCAAAAGTAAAGACCTTACGGTACTCGTTGTATCCTATATAGGTCACTGTACTTCTCTTGTTTTGTGAGCATTTTACAATACTTCGAATTGGCCAAAGCAGTAGGAACAGCTAACAGTCCAGAATAAACGTCCTTTTCCTCTGGTGTTTTTATATACAAACTTATGAACCTTTAAACAGGTTACTTATTATTGATGATGTGCTTGAGTTGTTTTGCTGTTACGTTCGCTTTTTAAAACACTTTTATAAAAATTGGAGTGTTTTAATCAAATTTTTAAAACGATTCCGTCGACAATTAATTCTTAAGAGCTAACCCATAGTATTTATTTGCTTATCCCTACTGGTAAATGTTCTATAATAAATTATGACGGACCACGACAGACCAAAAACAACCCCAGTTGTAACCTAAGTTCCCCTCGTGATTACGTTCGAGAACTACATGAGACTGTTTGGTGACTGTGCACCCCTTGGTTTTATTTTATACCACAAGCTTGACGTCATCAAAGCGGGTAACGTAAAGAAATGACGTACTGCGTCATCAACGTGAATAAGTTCTCAACATATTTGACAAAATACAATAATTTTATTTATAAAACAAAGCTTGTTCCGCATATATATATATATATATATATATATATATATATATATATATATATATATATATATATATATATATATATATATATATAAGAAAATCCTTTTCTTTACTTGAAAGGTTTGTTTCGTAATAATTGAGAGTTCGATATAACCTATTCATTGCTTTAAAAATGTCAACGCATCTTTTCATTACATAATAATATGCCGAAAGTCGTCATTTTATATGAAAAGGAAAATTACCGAATCTTCCCTAAATCGTCGTTTTATATTATAAACCTCACTTATCGTGCTATTGAAATGTTTACATCACTCTTACAATTAGGCTTTATGTTTTTCCACAAAATTTATGAAATCTCAAACGTTACTCAACCTCCAAGCACTTATGAAAAATTTACATTGTGGAATAATCTAAAAATCCAATGTTTACGAAATTAATGTCTCATACGATTTGATCTATATGTAATTTTGATATACTGTTCATCTTATAATTAACTTTATAGTTTATGTATAATTCCTTTTTGTGCCTTCATTCTGTAATGGGGCATATGCAAACCGCAAATTCGTCCGCAAACTATACGTTTTGCGGCCTAGGCCAGCAAAAATAATACTAAATTACAGTTGGTATTCGTTGTAGTGGCAGAACTGATAGAATATTCGACATAATCGCAATCCGTTATTATGTCCGTATTAGTTCCTTAGAAACTACAAATTACAGCTATAAATTATTATAAAGGCAACAAATTGCTAAGGTACCTACAAACTTAGAGTAATGAATAATTTCGCAATTGTATTTTTTTGGTTATATTGGTTGTTTACAGTTGTCAGTATTGCCAACTTAATTTCAACAGGTGTGAAATTTTAAAAAGCGCAACAATTGACGTCGACACAAAAATCTCGTATGTCACTCTGCCATAAAATGTTCTTCGAGTACTCATAAATTTGCAATGTGTACTCGTACTGGCAAACGCCCATTTTCTAGCCTCGTAATACAAATAATAATAACATAACGTACTCTATGTTCAAACATGAATACATTAGTTATTTGAAATTTCAGCGCGATTGATTCACATTTTTACCGACTAATTCTGCAGTCATCATAGGCGTACCTAAAATTTTAATTTTATTTAATTTTACATTTAAAAATAAATTCTCTACGTATTCAAATACATCTGCTAAATCTAAATATCATTATTCACGTAATTCAAAACAACAATTAATTTGACACTGGCGTGGTGTTAGTTATGTGTAGTAAAATACACCTAAAGCGTTGCTCGTTTACTCAATTACATCACTCGAAAAATACGTTATTTATACGATAGCGCGAAAAATATGCCTGATGGCATAAAGTACTTTTATTTATTTTAAAACATAGTATCTTATGCACATGTGCGCCACTGGAATTTGTTATTGAACTGAATAAATTCAATATGCCAAAAAGAGTTGCCACGTGTCTAACCATCATATGGCATCAAAAAAAGGAATGGGCTCGACTAAGCTCAGGCGTACGGTCGGAAGACCGCAGAACACTCGGATGCGTGGTTGTTTTGGAGGTATAGCTTAAAGTGATAGTAATCTGGTTAGATAGAAACCGGATATAAGTAGGCACCACAGGCTTTAATAAGGAAATACTCAACAAGTGCTGAAAGGAGAGTAAACCCTGTAAAGTCTGAAACAGGATTTACCAAAAAAAAGAAATAAAAATGAAAGGAAGAAGTAGAAATGAGTTAACAATTCCCCCGATAAAGTAATTTTATTGTCGATAAAGAAAAAAAAATAAATTAACATTCCACCAGAGCCCACGATGGCAAGCAGTGAGCCTCAACTTGTGCCCACGGCAATTACAATTTAAATTTCAATTAGAGAAAAAAAGTAAAGTTATTAAATGCCCCCTTCCGGACGCTGTAACATCTTACTGTTCGTATTCGGAATTAGCTAATTTAACACATAATCCCATTGGGATGTTTAGTAAAATAAAAAAATTAAAAAAAAATTAATTAATGAACCTGTTTGCCTTACGCTTCACACAGTATACAGTAGATTGGAAAGCTTGTTCGGTCCACAGTAAATAACTACCGTAACAAACAAAATAGACAAGAAATTTATAGGAAATGAACTAGCCCGAACAACCTTGTCCACAGGAAAAAGTAATGTACATAACACATAAAGATTACGAGACAAAATTACAAATTCACAGGAAATTAAATGTTTAACATTTCCACGTAATACAGATAATCGTTACACCGGGTATATTGCAATCAAAACAGGAGTTAAATCGTTGGGTGAATGTAGCCACTGCTTCCAGCAGTTCACCACTTTCACAAAATTCTTCTATCTAATAACGGTATATATATATATATATATATATATATATATATATATATATATATATATATATAATTATATATATATAGAGGTAACAATTGTCAATTATTTGATTACAAAATTAATATTATCAGTCCATTTATTTTCGTTGTAGAAATTCACTTAGAACCTCTTAAGTGTTTTGAAATTTGGAAACACAATCGTGTAACCAGGTGATAAAGAAAAAAAAACGATCTGACCTTTATTGTTGAAACTCCTACTTATTTGATCTTGCAAATTTCGGGTACTATTCCAATGATCTAGTAGCCTTCATGTATATGGTCATGGATGTCAGCAAGGCTCTTATGCCTTCCGGCGATAATCATGTACTTTGGATGTAACGTAACAGTAAAATGTGAGCAGAAAATTTAAGAAGGAATGACGTTAGAAATGTAGGTGGTACTGAGATGCTAAAGAAGGTAAATATAAGTACAATGTTTAAATAATTATGACCGTTCATACCTCTTACAGGTTACAAACGAGCCGGTAGTGAACATTCAACGTAATTTCGATTGAAGTATCTTTATATGTAAAGAATTAGTATTGAATGCTTTTATATTCGAAAACCTGAAAACAATTTTAATTACCATGAGGTTATCGAAACATGTGCCACTTACCAAAGATGTGGACGAATGAATAATTTCAATTATATCCGCCTTTTAAAAGCGTCAGTAATACTTTTACTTAACCAAGTATTACTTTGAGAATTTTCCAAGAAAATGATGCTTCAGCATCCAGAACCAGAAACGAAAAATTCTCTAGAAACTCAACATCCACCATCAAGGGCGTTCTTAAAAAGAAAGAAAGAAAAATTGGCCAACAGCTTAAAAATCAATTTTACAAGCTTTAGGCAATTTGTATTTAATCATTGTTGCCAAATGTTAAAAATGTGTAGAAAGTATGTATTTATTATATGTATATGTACTATTTGACCCTAATAGATCCCAGGTTCCTTTTTAACTGCTTTATATTAAATGATCCGAAATCTTAGAGATGTCGCTGAAGGTATTACATTTGACTTATTTTAACTAAATAAGAGATGTGTACGAAAATTACATACGTTAATTTAAATGCAACTACAGCATAAGAATTTCCGAAATAGTGAATTGGAAGCATTCAACATAAGAATAAATTGCTGTTTTTAGTAAGTAAATTTGACAAAATGACGAACGTTATCAAAAAGAAACGTTTTCCAATTAAACACGTACTTATTTTGCTTGTTTTTCAGGTGCATACAAAAAGATAACAAAACGTATACGTTGCAGTTCGTTCTTTTGATAATAAAATTGGCAAGTATAAAAGTAATTTAACTGTTTATGTTACAGTGTAAGTGGTTCAATAGACAAAAAAACAAAGTGAGAAGCAAAATGTCCCCATCTGATGAAAAATAGCGGCAGCTGGATGCTAAAAAGATTAGTTAACGGCGAATTGAAGTTTGTCGGAAGTGAAACTAAAGAGTGTCCTCAAGGATAATTGTAGACACACTAATACTACAAGCTTCTTGGAGTATAAAAACTTTCATAAATTATGCATTGAACACGTATTGGTTTTATATTTATTTCGTTTACTTACTGTTGATTGTTAGATAATGCTATAATTGTGATATACTTCTAATAATTTTTTTTTAGGTTATGTATTCGGTGAACAAATACTCAAATGTGAACCTTGCGGAAAGGTTTATTCTAAACCGCATTCCTTATACTGTCACAAAAGATATGACTGTAAAGGGATCAGTGTATCATTTAAATGTCCTCAGTGCAATTATGAAAGTAAACGAAGGCATAGCTTGAAACGTCATATTTATCTAGTCCACTTAAAGAAAATTGCAGAAGAAATTTATTAGGTGTATTTAATCACAACTGTATATATCTTACACTACCACTTATAAATTTTTGGAGTTGTACAATAGTCGTGAATTTTTGTTACAAAATAATAAATTATTCCACTAGGCTTATTTTTAGTCTAACTATTATCTATATCCCTTTCAATCTTATGACACATTTTATATTTTTAGGTCAATTTAATGGAGAAATATGTCGTAAAAGTATATAATCATGAGGTGAGTATTGCCGTAGTGCAGACGTGATGCTCACTAGAATAACTATCCGTACAGGTAAAACATATGGTACCGACCTAGATCAGTCGTAGGGTGTGGTTTGAACAACTAATAAGAAACTCGTGAAAACTGCGCAAATCTAAATATCTGTAACAAAATGTCACTTAGACCTTGCCTAACTAAATTTCTAAAAGAATGGCATGGTGTCAAGAACAGTATGTAATCGTCCGCATAAGAATGAAAACTGTTCACTCAAAAACTAACAACCTACATGTTCACAAAAAACTTCTCACATCTAGTGCTCTATTCTTCACATCACTTACTCTAACTTGTAGCTCAACCTGTAAACTTACTTTAAAATCGCTACTAAAAGTTGTTACTAATCGCTCTCATAATTGTGAAAACTAATTTCGCTTCAACACTTCAATTTCGTCTAAACTTTGTTACATATAATCAAAAATTGTTCTCAAAATGTACAAAGATCCTTATAATTCAAATCGCCAAAATATTACTTAAAATTTTATAGCGTTGTTCTCCATATTTTAATACGAAATAATCATTAAATATTACGTTATTAAAATTTGCAAACATTACATTCAAGGTGTAATGATCCTGCCTGCATCCTTACAAATTTTCCATTCCTAGAAATAACTCCTATCAAACCTTATTTTCTAGTTTCCACAACTGCTCTATTACATTACCTAAAAATGTTATCAGTTGTTATCCTGTTTCCCACTCTCCATTTTCCCTTATATATACCAGATCCCCAGTCAAACATTTATTATTATTTTACTTACTTTGAACTATCCTGACTTATTTTGCACTTATTTACCAGACCAGATACAAACCTACCCTTTGATTATATACCTACACCGTTGCTTTACTTATTCGTACAATTCTTACCTAACCGGACGTTTACACACTTATTTCTATTCATTAGAAATATTTACTCCACACGATACATCCACCTGACCAGCCACCAACATTCACATTAACATTTATTCATTCCACACTCACCACCTGTACTACCATAAGATCATCCACTAACGTTCACCAGACATCCATAAATCCGCTCCCCTACTTCTAAATACCCTGTCGTAGGCAACAGGCTTGGCAGTTTATAGCACCGAACTCGGGGTATAAATTTGTCAAAGGCACGTTGCACGTGATTTGTCGGAGGTACCACCACCAAGTATTCTCATGTAGTGCGTCCCTTAGGATCTTTCCGATAATTATACTACTCCACCACAAAAGAGAAAAGAAATTTAAAAAAGGTTTTAAACCATCACTATTGGTTGCTTTGCACCGATTTGGGTTTTTAAATTGCAAACACAGACCTCACTATTTCAACGGAGGTTGCGGCCCCGAACAAATAGTCACCTCTCTGGGAAATAATCAACCCCAAACCATCTCAATATCCCTATAGAAGGTGAACGGAAGTTTTGCCCCGAACACCGTCTAGTACTTAAATTCTATTAGATTAATTCCCTAACGCTATCATAAACAGCTGGATATCCCTAATTATCTACTCTGCATATTCCACCCTAATCTTCACCCCTCCTGGTCCATGTGACAACTACAATTATACAAAATTATACTCATCCGATTTCCACACATAATTAATCCTGCTGCCCATAATCCCGAAACACAATATACATAGTGAATAACTACCGAAATAATTAACATTTCTGATATCAATTATATTTAAAACCACCTGTTGCAATTAACTCCGATAATTTCAGCTATAAACAGAGAAGGAACATCCAGCGGAGTCCAAAACTGGACAGCGCGCCCACATCCGGAAGGGTTACCAGAATTATATTTTCTTTTCCTTTATTATTTACCTGGAGTCTTTTTTTAGTTTATTTGTTATTAATATTTAGTATTCTGTTTATTTTTTTTATCATTATTTTAAATAATGCCTGTTTAATTTGAATTGAAACAATCAATTATCCATAAAATAGTGAAGCAATTTAAACCACGATCCTGGAGGTCTCAACGCTCAAAATGGCTACCAGACATTTTTTTTGTAGACGAACATCACAAAGGTTAAATTGCATAATTTTCCGCCTAATACTCGATTTAAGCGAGCTAAAGTGATATCAAGTCAAATTTGAGTGAACTTATAATTTACGCTACTCATTCGATACGAATAGATGAATGTTCTTTCATTAAAAACCTTAAAATCCTTTAGGGTACCTATATTAAAAATTGAATGAAATAAGAAACATTAATAAACTGGGGCCATATAAGAATATTAATAATAGCGCTGAATCAAAGTGTAACTAACCAGGTTCTCCGTTAATACGTCACACTAACAAAGAATAGAGTAAATTCAGACGATACCTTTTTATCAAATTGTGGACGCAAACATTTTTTACTTTAGTCTAACGTCAAAAATAGAATTAATCACATTTAAAGCGCGAGCTTGGTCTGAGTTTAACACATATTAATTTTACTCTTCGTAATAGCGATATGAATAATAGTTCAAGTGAAATAAACAGCAGTTCAGCTTATAGTTCAATGATGCTTTCTCAAACATTTAATTTCCCATTTACAACTCCAAAAAATGTTAAAGCACGTACACCAGATTATTTATTTAGATTCTCTTCGAAATTTTCATTATTAATGTTAAAGTACTATTTTTGTTAGTAAAACGCGAGTTCCATTTTTTATTTAAGCTTAATTTCAGGAATTTAAATTTCATTGCTTCAATATGTAGGTTAATAATTGTTCATAGCTTCCATTTAATAGACAACAAGTAAAAAGTGAATCAACAGTCTCACAACTTTTTTACTTTTCATGTTCATAATCTTACCTCAACCTTGCCATTTACCAAAAACACCAAGTAAATTCAGCACACGCGTACTCACTATGACACTTTAAAATGCAAAATCGAACCATAAATAGTTACACAGAAGGCGCGCTTACCAACTCGGTCATAGCAGAGATTATATTTTAGTATCGGCTAGGCCTATTAGAGAGCTCCGTTTATACAATATCTGACAGTTCCATCAGGATGAATTATGTTTGCTACACTTGTAAAAATGAGGATCTAGCGCAATTTACTTTAGTTTAAAAGTTGATAGTTTCCGAAATACAGGGCATCAATATTTTTAAACATCTATCTATTTTAAATATCTATCTTAATAATAATAGGATTTGCATGAAATTTGGTACCTAGAGGTTTTCTATGATGTGAAATCCAGACTTGGACATAGTTTTGATGTATCTTCCAGAGGGCGCCACCAGCAGTCCTTTGTCTACATTTAAAGCTCCACAACTTTTTTCTGGAATTTAAATGTTTCATTGCGTACTAAAATTCACATAGCCCTCCTTCACACTTTATCCAGGCTTAGGACTGGTCCAAGAAGTTTCGTGCGTGTTTAAGGACCAACCGACCAACAACAACAGAACATAATAACATAAGAATGTTAAAATGAACTGGCAAGGAACAAGAGAAATAGCATACGAAGTCAGAAACAAACGACCAAAACAGAAATTTTAATCAAATTATGAATTGTTCAGTCAAACTCTAAGTAAATGTTGAAAGTGACCTCTGTTATTATGTACACAAATATTCATTCTACGGAGAAAATTTAACTACACCCTATTCATTATCTTTGTATCTAATCGTTAAATGTTTACTGTTCTAAAAGTTCTGTTAACCGTATCTTTAGAAACGCCAAGTTCCAAACCATTGTGTCTCGTTCTCAGAATCGGATCTTCTTCAACTCGTTCTCAAATTTCTTCCTCAACCTGTGCTGTTCTAATAGTATGATTCCGTCCATAAGCAACCGTAGCAGGAGCAAAACTACCGGTTGCTCGAAGACGCCTTTCAACAGTGCGAATGCTTGATGGTTTGGAACGCGTCTATTTGGAAATCTTTCTTGGTATACTCTGACAGTTTCCTATTTGGAAATCTTTCTTGGTATACTCTGACAGTTTCCCGACCATTTCCTTGGCAATAACCATAAAATAATATAATGTAAAGTTATATATAATTAAAATTTATAACGTGCAAAAATAGATATTGTATCTTCTCGTATCGACTTTAAAATTTTCTCTGATTACTGTTTGAAAAACAAAACTAAATAGGTATCTGTTGATTGAACATTTAGGATTGTGATTTAATGTTTACTCGTTACTTATTTCTCTACCATACTGATACTAAATTTTCTGTATTTACTGTCTTTACTATTTACGTTATAAATCAAAATTGATTAAATTATTTATTTTATCGTATTTACTTTCTACTTTATAAAAGTTCATATTAGCGCCATCTATGCGATGTTTGTGGATTCTGGTTAGTTTTACATCATCTACTTACAGATATCTGTTACTTTGCTGGATGACCACTAGATTGTGGTACCATTAAATAATTACGTATTACTGAAATGCTTTATTGGAAATACATATAAATAACATTTTTATTGTAAGATAATTTTATCGAACACCTTTTCCTAAGGTGTGGTCCTTCTAAAACGGCAATTTTGTGTGATCTGAATACATTTTAGAAAAATTTCTCTTGTTGCTGTTTATTCGGTGTAATCACCAGTTTTATATGAGAATTTTTCATAGAAAATATTTCTTTACTTTGTAAAGTCATGTAATCGCTATTGATGTAAAAAAATGTTACTTGCACAGAAGGGGTAAGTTTGCTCTGCTTCTTTCAACTTCGTTGTTCTCTGTTTCAGGATTACTAGACGATAATTCAATGCTTTTTTTTGTTAAAAGAATTATAATTTAACCAGATCGTGTTAAATCATCACATAGAGCTGGCCTTCGATCTACAGATATTATATATCTTACCTTATTTTTAACTCTTTCTTCTGGTCTTTCGTTCTCTTCGTTTTCTTTACGTATTCGTTTAATATCTGTTAGTGTACATTTCGTCTCGCCTTTGGTTTTGCTACGATGTACTCTTAACTGGGACTGCTCGTAAATGACTGGGAGCTGTGCTTCAATTACTTTGGTCTCGTTATCGTTGATGTTAGCTGATCACTGGAGATTAGGATGATGGAAGTTAAGCTATACTAACTAAGGTTCAAGTACTCATTCAACACCAGGTTAGATTATTCCATTATCGCATGTACTAATAAACATCATATTGCTGAGTTTACTTTCGAACCTATCATATGCTATACGCTGCCTTTGGCAGGGATGACTACAGCATCTACATAAAAGTTATTTTTAATGAACTGTTTACCTTTGTCATGTTGATACCCGAATCCATTTAATCTTCGTAAATATCTCACTAATAGAGAACTGTGTAATTTGATCAAACCATTAGTTAATATTTTGTGTAAATATTTTAACCAAATTTAGAGTAATTATTACTGAACTTTTACAGTATATAAGCAGTGATGTGTCCATTTTTGATATTAGTTTATTAACTACTATTTACGCTTCCGAGCGCAGTAGCAGAAACCCAAAGCATAAATTGTCTATACCGGTTGTATATGTCGTACTATTGATGTATCTAGATCATACGTTAGTGCGGGATATCGTGTAATTTTAAATTTATCGTTGTTGGCTTTTAACTACAAATTTTATTTCATTATAGATAAGATCATTGGTAATTTTACTTGGTTAGCTACTTGTATACGCATGCTAGGATTAATATGGTGAAGTGAAAAAACTTCTCCGACTATTTATATAATTGAATTTGTCATTATTCAGGGGGGTTTGTGTTTGGATATTTTGAAACGAAAGGTAAGTTCGATTGGTACCTATTGACGATCCATATTAAAATTATTTTCATGTTATACAGGGTGTTCCAAAAACACGAAAAGTATCAAAGTTGTTATTTTTTAAATGGAACATACTCACAAAATTCAACTCGTTTCCCATAATCGTTTTCAGAGAGTTCTTGATGAAGCTGGATTTTATAAGGATGATAATTATATCTCTTAAGAATTCTTGACACTTGCTTGGTTAATGTTGATATTTTGGACAATTTGGTTTTGGGGATTTTCGGTTACAGAGGCAAGCACTGCAAACTGCTTGCAGTGGGTTTTTTTATACAGAACACTTCCAGTTTGTCTAAATTGATTAAACAGTTTTTCGAATGCTGGTTTATTTGATGGTTTCTGTTGGGAAATCTCTCAGCGTAAATTCTTGATGTCAGGAGGCAGTTTCGCAGAGATTCTCCGAGAATAAAAATCATGTCGATGCGTTCTTCTTTCGGATAAACTAGCATTCTTAAATATAGAATAATAATACAAATATCAAAAAATACTGCTACTCCTACTAGATGCAATTATTACAATTAAAGGCTTTTGTAAATACCGGACAACCGCTATCAGTCAATAGTAACGACTTATCAAAACGACAATATGATAAATTACAAGTTTCTTGAACTCAGGTTGTTCTATTTAAATTAAAAATTGTAATTATTGACTTTTAATTTTAAGACACCTTGTATAAGTTAGTAAATGTTTCACACGGGCGACATAAAACTTGATCAATTAGTAGACTCCAGTCTTAATTTGGTGGAAAATAAAAAAATACAAGTTGAGAAATTTAGTATTAAATTTGTTGCTACATTTGCACAAAATATTAGATATTTCAAGAGCCATAAGGTTTAGGTAGGTTAAGCCTTAATACAACTCGCATTTATTTTCATCATAGAAACTGAAAATAAAATAATATATAGGGTGTTCCATTAAAAAAATAGCAACTTTGATAGTTTTCGTGTTTTTGGCACACCCTGTATAACATGAAAATAATTTTAAAATGTAGCGCTAATAGGTCCCTTCATTCATAAAATAAAACTTTTTTAAAATCAAATACTTTAGCTATTATACTTCGTGTCGAATAATATGAATGACCCTATGTATATATATATATATATATATATATATATATATATATATATATATATATATATATATATATATGGAATCTTTCTTTTTAGGTTTAGGCTGAAAGATCTTTCAACGTACCAGAGAGGGGCATTACCTTATTTGTAAACTAACAAGTTGACGTTTTACAAGTAAAATCTCGCGACTTGCCTCGTAATTATTACTCTTGAAAGTAAATGTTAATTACGAATTTTTGTTGCTTCATATCGTGATAGTAGGATAAGGCTATACTTATCTGTTTTTGGGGAAAATAAATCCATATTCTATGTGCATGCATGAATTATTTAGTCCTTGGGGAAACGTAGGCAATGTCCCATTATAGAAATACAATATCGACTGCTTAGTCGTCGTGTTATTATTAGATATTAATATATACAAATATCATTCATTGTTGGGGAATTTATTAATAAATTACGTTTGCTGAGGGAACTGTCGTTTACTTGTTATTCCTGTTACTTCCGTGGTTCAAGCGTTACAGGGTCTCTCTTTCAAGAAATAATAATTTATCTTTCCTTTCTTTAAAGCTTGTGGTGCCTATTTCTTGGCTGTTCTCCTTATCTTTATGTCTACAATTTTGTTCTTGATTTATAACTTAACCATATATTTACTCTTTATCAACGCTTCCAAACACCCACGCTATTCGAGTGCTCTGCGGTCTCAGGACCGTTTGACTGAGTTACTAGTTGAACTAACTAACTTCTTCCAATTTTATGTGACGTGGTAGGTTAGACACGTGGAAAATTACAATAAAGATTTGTCAGACTGAATTGTTTGACAATAGTATTTTGTAACTAATGGCACTACTTAATAATCTTTGATGAATTTTAGTAGGCAATGAAACATTTAAAAAGCGACATCTACAAAGTATACCTTTTTTGACATTTGATATACCGAGGCAGACAAAAGTTAAAAGTTAAATGTAGACAAAGGGCTGCTAGTGGCGTCCTCTGGACGATACATCAAAACTATAATGAAATCTGAATTTCTCATTGAAAACTTCTAGGTACCACATTTCATGCAAATACTGTTATTATTAAGATAGATATTAGAAAAGGGTTTAAAAAATAATAACTTTGACAACCAGTATTTCGGACACTATCAACTTTGGCACCAAGGTAGATTGGGCTAGATCCTCATATTTTAGTCTCAGGAATTTGTCCTAGTATTTTGTACAGACCTTTTAGAAACATCCTATATATATATATATATATATATATATATATATATATGTATATACAACACCGTTGTTTCTGCGGGTCTCGCGTCTGATGCTGTTGTCTCTGACTCCAGTCAGAACAAAAACGTTTCCAAAAGTCACACTTGTCGTTTTCAGGTTTTCTCCAAATCTTTGACTCGTCTGCGTGTTACTCGATTCGAGTGACACGTCCAAGCAGTTGGAGAGAACCTGAAGATGGCAAATGAGACTTTACCGAAACGACGTTTTTGTATTGATTTTGTGTTTTTGCATAATGGTGGAGGATACCTATTTAAATAATTGGACATTCTACATTTAGAAAGTCTGCACGCCAACCTTTAGTTAGACAACTCGATTAGTGTAATGTTGGCTAAACGATTTAAGAAGCTTATTGCTAACGTGAATCTAGCACAAACTTATACGGGATGGTCCGTAAGTAATGGTCTAAAGTAAAATGTAAGATTCTCGGCTTCAAAATATTACGATCTGACGTAACTTGCTTTAATAAAATATTGATAATGGAAAAGACACAGGGTGTCAAAGTTCCAAAAAAAAAGTTGGATTTTGAAATATCTCCAAACGCAAAAAGGTAGTTTTCTCATTCTTGGTATAATATATAGAAATATAAAGTATATTGGTTTTAGCATATTAATACGTTTTTGTTATGTACGGTGGCGTAGAACGCAAGCGGTAGAGCAACATTTTAGTCCCTACTTTCTATACCAATGATTTAAATTGAATTTTTTTATTAAAATACGTAACCTTGATGTTTTTCAGATAAAAAACTGCTTAAACACTTAAGTATAAGTTAACTTTGCGTTCATGAGACATTTTTCCTGATTTGTGGTTTACCCTTGTTGTGGTTTATGTATTTCGAGCTATCCTAAACACTCATCCCCTTTATTCCACTGAACTACCGACTCTTTCCTTATCTGTTACTTCCTATGTACTTCCGTTTTCGCCCGTAACAAAATTCGATTGAGTTATTTAATTGATTATGTACCATTAGTCTACAGCAGAGGTTATTGATCCATGGCTGTGATATTTATAATTTTTGGTTTGTTAGTTAAGCTAATTACTGCTCAATAAAATTGATTGCAGGTTTTTGTCAAATTCCTGTAACTTTTAATGCTTTCGTACTAATAAAATTTAATCCCAAGGGAGATTAGTGTTTACAAAACGTTATACCTAAGTGATTGTGTCTAAATAGCTCCATTATTTCGCTTAATTATCCAAATGTTTGAAATAAAAACTTACGTAAGCTGAAATGGAGGCGTATGATTAGTACAGACCTTTTGTGACATAAAAGTACGAGAGCTGCAGGATAACTAGAAAAGTACTTTAGATTAAATTTAAGAAAATTAAATTAAATTGAAGGTCAAATCGATTTTTTCAAATGGGACCCCTTACGTTTAACCCCGGAAATGAAACGAACGAAAAATTTTGCTTTCGGATATGACCTTCGTGACTTAAAAAATTGATATCTGAATGTCATCTGGAAATCAAAGTGAAATTCACGTGAAAAAGGGCAGAATAAGTTAAGTAATGAGGGTCACCGAGTAAAATGTCCGGGACAAAAATTGTTGAATATTTCCTTGGAAATATAACTTTAGGCATTAAAATATCTCAACTCTGACGGCCATCGCAAGGTTGAATACAACGATGAAATCTTAGAAATACAAATCCTAGAAAAATTTAGTTACATAAGTTATACAACATTTCTCTGTCTATCCGACGGTGACCCTGGTTGACCTTTACCATGGTTATTTCCAGAACTAGTGATTTTACAAATATTTACATTTATTAGTCACCAATAGAAAAAAAAAACACAATTTTCAGATCTGAACCACGCTTAACTTCAGAAGTCAATTTTGTAAGTCACGAAGGCCGTACCTGAACTTTCTGCTTTCATTTACGGTTTTAAACGTAGGCTCCCATTATAAAAAATCGACTTGACCTTTATGGTCAAGAGCAAGGTCAATTGAGAGATCATCGTCAGTAGAGGTTCTATTTCACGGTTCTATTTTTGACTTATGGCATCTGCGATAAACCGATTACAATACTACCATACACACTCGTAGTTTATTATTTATTGAAAGTTCACAACAAAGTTTTAATTAACTTTTTTACGTTTAATAAAGTTTAACCATAATCCACCTTTAGCTACTCCCAAAAACATTTGGGGGTCCAGCTCTATAGGTGTACTTGTTTTCTTGTTTACACGAATATCAAAGTTTAAGACTATATAGACTAATGCTGCTTTAACTTGAGCTAATCCAAATCGTTGTCCTGCAATTAATCTTAAAATTGATTTTCTAATTATTTGCATTAGAATACCTATGCATGCACGTGGTCCATCTCCAAATGGTAAGAAAACACCATTCTTTATACCATCGTCATTAAACTCAGGTCGTTGTGGGTTAAAAGTATCTGGATCAGAAAAATTTTTTTTGTCACGGTGTATACTATAGGCTGGTATACTAATCAATGTTTCTGGTTCTACAATTAACGGTTTTCCATTGGACTTCAAAGGAGGTAATTCAAATTCCTTGGTACATTTTTTACCTAACACTGTAACAGGAGGATGTAAGCGAAGCGTTTCTAAAAATTACTATTACATTATTAATAAGCGTATTAGGACTCTAAGCACCGTTCACGACACTATTAAGAAAAACGAGTTCTTGTACGAACTCGTAGTCAATTTCTCTTTTTTCTTGTTCCATTTTATCCTCAATTTCACGACGTAAATCTTCCTGAAAATTGATATTTGCACCCAATTCGTACAATGCAAAGCTTAAAACAATTGACGATGTTTCAAAACCATCGGTGAAAAAACTTAAAGCATGCCCAGTTATATCGGTATTTGAGAACTGCTCCTCTCCTAATTTTGTTTGAAGCTCCAACATTGTATTAAGAAAATCGCCTTTGACTACTTTATTAATTTTTCGGTATTTTATTGTTTGAGCGATTATATTTTCAAAATAGTCTCCAGATTCTTTTGGTACAAGTCTACAAAAATTTCTAGTATTAGATATTATTTTCGATTATTATGGCATACCGCACTCTGAAGTATTGTGCTAAAGACGGCACCAGAAACACTAACATTAATTGTAGTGCTTTATAAAAGTCTGGAGACATTATTTTTCTTGCGTGTGTTATAAAATCAGTGTCAGCTGATTCAAAAGATTTTGCTTCTAACCCCATGGCACATAAGGAGACTACATCCATTGTGTACTTTTGACATATTTCTTTTACCTCTGTACCGCCATTTGCAATAACTGGATCTTCTAAAAATTTTATTAATTTGTGACAAACTGACTGAATAAGTATAAAATTATGTTTCATCTATAAATAGAAAGATTACGAGTACATTTTACAAATAATTATATTATTAGGTGTTACTTGTTTTGATGTAAATGACGGTGTTAATTGAGCTCTGCTTGTTTTCCAATCATTACCAGCACAAAAAAATGGATTTTTAGCAATTAATGGATCATGTTTCATATCAACATCTATATCATTACTAGAAAAACTGCTAAAATTCTTTGTAAGTATATTTTTTATAATTTCAACATCTCGTAATAAAATGCAAGGTTTCCGCATTTTATAGAAACCAACGTACGGTAATGTTGTAAAATTACTAAAATGTATATTAAAAAAATTAAACCTGTGGGTAACTAATCATACCTATATATATCTAGGCAAGCTTGGCCATATGACTTTCTCATTAGTGCTACATCTTTCATATTTCCAAACAAAAATGACACTGGGGGATGTGTTACACCTCGCTTCTTCCAATAGAGGTAGTTAACGGATAATGCCCAATAACACACTATTAGAAAAATTACACACACTCCTAAAATTAACATTTTAAAAAAGCAAATCGTCAAGTCAACTCTCAAAATAGTATTATTTAGTACAAAGTAACTGCTTATCTCAGTGGGAATACTTAAACGCATAATTGATAGAATTATTTCCAATTCTCGATAATAGCTCTAACAGATAACGATACGTTTAACCTTGACCACACTATCTATCATGTTATATGTTTTATCATATTGTATAAACTTGTAAAACACGATGTGTTCTCATCTTTTGTCAGAAAAAGTAACCTTACATACCTTCTAAATTCTCAGCACCGAAAATAAAAAAAAAATTATGATTGTGTATGAAGTTTGAAGCGGCTTTATGTTTAGTAAAATTGTGAATTTGGGCATTTGGGACAATATGTTTATAGTTGTTAATCACTAATTACGTAGCTGTATCGTGATTTATTTAAGAACAATTAACGGTAATCTAAAGTGCTGGAATGAATTTTACAACATCAGATATCAGAATATTTAAATATCAATTGCAATCTACTATCCTCGCCACCAAAGACTGGACCTTACAATAGTACGAGTTAATATTAAAAAACTGATTCAAATTATTTCCGTAATTTCTTTTAATTAATTACTCTGTTCCGAGATGGCGGTAGTGCAGTTACTGGTTTAAAATGATATGTTGTTTATTGCAAAAGAAATCGTCATTGGTTTATTGTAAAATTTACACCGTAAAAGAAAACGTTTACTTTGTGTAAATAGAAACAAAATTTGTAGGTTACCCTATTTGAACCTCCCGAACAATTGCTTCAGCTTCATTACCACAAACCACCAATCCCCTTTAAATGATTTGCTTATGTTGACAACTTTATTGCGATTAAGTTAAATATTACAAATGATAGATGGCACTGAGAAGCGCGTATTATCTGCTTTACCACAAATCACAAATCACTCAACCTTTTGGTGGTTTGTGTTACCGATACAGCGGTTGCTAATGGTTGCCATTACTGTCAAGCCGTCCATGTGCTTTTTGTATTCTAATAGTTAACTACACGACGTATTTTTTTGTGTTTTATTTCGCATTGGTTCGTGTTTGTAATTTCTGAGATCATTTCTGTGTAGAAAAAGTTAGTACTCGTCCAGAAAATTTAACGATAATTATCAATTTTATTGTATGTACTTTTTTAACTTTTGGTAAATAAAGTGGTTTTTACCAAAGAGTATATAATTACACTCGTTGTTTTTACTATAAACATGATCTCAAAGCAAAAATAGTTTTAAAATTGCCGCCTATAGTTGGTATTCCAGAAACCAGAGGCGCTCGCTACTGTAACCAAAATGATATACGTGCATCAAGTATCTAAAGGGTTTGAGTGATTTGTGTTCATTATGTTTAAAGGTATACATATTTTATATATTGTGAATAGAAATGTGAACTGAGTTTGTTTATAAATAAACATGGAAATAAGGTTTCAAATTAAAATAAACATTTTTGTTAAGAGGTTTAATTTACGTTTGAAAGTTAACATTCCAGATATATATTAGTATAGTATGTGTGAATTGATAGTAATGTACTGGGTATAAGATTTTCCTGTAAGTAATGTAAATAAATGTTAAGCAGTAGTACATTAAACGAATACATACATTTTGTTAGTACTAGATAACTTTTAGTGTTCCGAAGTTCCAACTTTATTTCATACCTGTTACGTGTTTAATTGGAAAACGTTTCTTTTTGATAACGTTCATAATTTTGTCAAATTTACTTACTAAAAACAGCAATTTTTTCTTAGATTGAATGCTTCCAATTCACTATTTCGAAAATTTTTACGCATCTCTAATTGCATTTATATTAACGTATGTAACTTTTGTACACATCTCTTATTTAGTTCAAGTAAGTCAAATTTAATACTTTAAGGTATTAATTAGGGTGATAATACATATGTATATTATTATGGGAATAAAACACGTATTATTATTATTATTATTATTATTATTATTATTATTCAGCGACATCTCTAAGATTTCGGATCGTTTAATGTAAAACAGTTGGAAAGAAGCCTGGGATCTCTTAGGGTCAAATAATACATTTACATATAATAAATATATATTTTTTACACATTTTAACTTTTGGCAACAATGATTAAATACAAATTTCCCCAAGTTTGTAAAATTGATTTTAAGGTGTTGGACAATTTTTCTTTCTTTCTTTTAAGAACGCCATTGATGGTGGATGTTGAGTTTCTAGAGAATTTTTCGTTTCTGGTTCTGGATGCTGAAGCATAATTTTTTTCTCACTTAAAGTAATACTTGGTTAAGTAAAAGTATTACTAACGCTTTTAAAAGGCGGATATAATTGAAATTATTCATTCGTCCACATCTTCGGTTTTCGTATATAAAAGCATTCAATACTAATTCTTTACATATAAAGACACTTCAGTCGAAATTACGTTGGATGTTCACTACCGGATCGTTTGTCACCGGTAAGAGGTATGAACGGTTATAATTACTTAAACATCGTACTTATACTTACCTTCTTTTACCATCGCCGTACTACCTTCATCTAGCATCTCTATACTACCTATGTAAGAGCATCTCTGTACTACCTTCTTTTAGCATCTCTGTACTACCTATGTAAGAGCATCTCTGTACTACCTACATTTCTAACGGAATTCCTTCTTAAATTTTTTGCTCACATTTTACTGTTACGTTACATCCAAAGTACCTGATTATCGCTGGAAAGCATAAGAGCCTTGCTGACATCTGTGACCATATACGTGAAGGCTGCTAGATCATTGGAATAGTACCCGAAATGTGCAAGATCAAATAAGTAGTCGTTTCAACAATATTTTGGCACTCAATCACTAGTAAAACTTCGATTAAATCATTAAAAGTGACTTGATAAATCGCACCCAAACAAGTTGGCTTTCATTTTGACTTAATTAATTCTAGCTTTTCTGGCTACATTCACCCAACGATTTAACTCCTGTTTTGATTGCAATATACCGGGTGTAACGATTTTCTGTATTACGTGAACTACTGCAAATGTTAAATATTTAATTTTATATGAATGTGTAATTTTTGTCTCATAATTTTTATGTGTTAGGTACATTTCTTTTCTTGTTCGGGCTAATTTATTTCCTATAAATTTCTTGATTACTTTGTTTGTTACGGTAGTTATTTACTGTGGACCGAACAAGCTTTCCAATTTACTGTATACTGTGTGTAGCGTAAGGCAAGCAAGTTCATTAAGTAATTTTTTTTTTCTTTATTGTTTTTTTATCTTACTAAACATCCCAATGGGATTATGTGTTAAATTAGCCAATTCCGAATACGAACAGTAAGATTTTACAGCGGCCGGAAGAGGGCATATAATAATTTTACTTCTTTTTTTTTTCTTTCTAATTGAAATTTAAATTATAATTGCCGTGAGCACAAGCTGAGGCTCACTGCTTGCCATCGTGGGCTTTGGTAGAATGTTAATTTAATTTTAATTTAATTTAATTTTTTTTTATCCTTTTCATTTTTATTTCTTTTTTTTTAAATTTCAGGCTTTACGGGGTTTACTCTCCTCTCAACACTTGTTGAGTTTTTCCTTATTAAAGTCTGTGGCGCCTACTCATATCCTGTTCCTATCTAACCACATTACGATTACTTTAAGCTATACCTCCGAAACAACCACGCATCCGAGTGTTCTGCAGTCTTCGGACCGTACGCCTGAGGTTAGTCGAGCCCATTCCTTTTATGCCATATGGTTAGACACGTGGCATACCACACATTTTGGATGCTTCTGGCAGATCGTTTGATTTGTTTATTTACGAGGTCGTATTTACCTGGACTGGATAAAATTGGATTGGATCTACTGTGTGACTGTTGGGGTTCAATGGCTTTCTTTAACTTAATTTTACATTACGTTACCCCCAATAATTGTGAACAAAATACACTCAAACGAAACAAAAAAAATAAACACAACGCTAAATATTTCGATTAATTATTGCAAAGTCCAAATTCAAATACTAATCATCTTCAAAATTCTGTTATCAATTGAACTCACAATAAAATAATTAGACATAAACTACACAAACGTCATTCAAATTCTCTAATTTGTTACGTTAAACAAAAACTATTTAATAAAACAACTATGTAAAACTATATGAAATGCGCCAAATTTAGTTACATGCCACCAGATCACTTCTAAACAAATCAATAAAATTGCAATTTTCGTTAATTATTACTTTAGCTGTTCGGGAGGAGATTACAAATAAGGCTATTAAATCCAGTTAATTGTTCATCTATTGTACAAACATAAGTAAAAAACACACAACAACGATATATACATGTTAACATTAATTTGTGGTCGGTTATCTTAAAAATTTATAATAGGGGAGAATGTACCACCCCTCTTTCTTAATTTGGTCCAACTTGCAGTTCGCCCTCTGCCTTAGTTTAAAATTTTGAAGTTAAAGTTACCTAAATACGGTTAAAATTCAAAACATTTACGTAAACAAATGATCACTCAAAATCAATTTTACAGTGCGAAATGTTTATACATATAAACCTGCAGTACATTCAGTTAAACATTCTAAGTAACAATATAAAAAACACGCAAATAAAAGTAGTTCGTCAACTTTAATTTAAAATAACGTAAATTTATCAACACTTCAATTTAAAAAAAGACTACGCTTATCTGCTTTATCGCCAAATACTTTCAACAAAATGCAAACAATCGTATGATAACACAATCACAATAAACGTACAATGTTAAATTACCTTCTACAAAATTCTTGAAAACTCCGGGATATAGCGGCTTTAGGAAAACGGTTTAATGACTTTCATACGGCAAACCAATGTAGCAATTTCGAAATAACAACTTCAATAACGTTACGCTTTATTTGACTGACTTGGATGTTAGTTTATGTACACAAAAAAAAAACTTTTATGCACGATATTATTTACACAAACTTGACTTAATACGGTAGCTTTATTTATTTACAAATCTATTTATGATTTGAAATAACTATTTACACGTTTATGTATAGTCAGACTTGGTCTATCAAAGGCTGTTTTCATGAGTACGTAAAAAACATAAGGTTCGGTATTTCGGAAAGACAGGTATTTGTCGTATTTAGCTAAAACAGATTTCTTTGTTAGAACTAATTTAAATTAAAATCGTAAATATCATTATATTTTCCCAAAGTTTAAAACTAAAAACGCAATTTGTTATTGAGTGTAATTACAATAGAATTTGGAGACAACCAAGATATAAAATTCTAAATTGTGTTGTATTAAGTTTCTGATAACGACTCTTAATACAGGAATGGTGCCAAGATTCATTTGCAATAAAGGTTACCTATTTATTTTTTAATTTAGAATCATTATAGGAGAAGGCAACATTTATCTAAGCTACAATATGACCTCAGTAAAATTGAAGTGCATGTGCACTGTAGAATAGATCAGCCGTTGATTACTTGAAAAGCTGGCCATGCAGTTTCCATGTGAAAGCAAAAATATGACGTAATTTTTCTCGATCATTTACGGAAAGGGTATATCGTTTTTCCCGCGTTTATAATTTGAATCAATGTGTTTCCCGATTGGTAAATCCACTGTAAACTACACAAAGTTCCCGGGCCTCACCAACAAAAACCGCACAAAGACGAAAAGGACACGCTGTTCACGATACGTTCGAGAAGGACCGGGAACATCGACGGTAAGATCTGTGCCTTCCTTCCTACCACAACTGCAATTCACCAGATCAAGACCAGGACTAAAAGCATGCGTTCAAAAATCCTTCAGTTACGCCATATAATTTTTAAGACAACAACCAATCGGGAAACACATTGATTCACATTATAAACGCGGGAGAAACGATATGACCTTTCCGTAAATGATCGAGAAAAATTACGTCATATTTTTGCTTTCACATGGAAACTGCATGGCCAGCTTTTCAAGTAATCAACGGCTGATCTATTCTACAGTGCATATGCACTTCAATTTTACTGAGGTCATATTGTAGCTTAGATAAATGTTGCCTTCTCCTATAATGATTCTAAATTAAAAAATAAATCGGTAACCTTTATTGCAAATGAATCTTGGCACCGTTCTTGTATTAAGAGTCGTTATTAGAAACTTAATACAACACAATTTAGAATTCTATATCTTGGTTGTCTCCAAACTCTATTGTAATTACACTCAATAACAAATTGCGTTTTTAATTTTACCTTGGGAAAATATAATGATATTTACGATTTTAATTTAAATTAGTTCTAACAAAGAAATCTGTTTTAGCTAAATACGACAAATTCTAATCCGAAATACAATATAAATCTTTATAACGTGAACAGCAAAAGATTGTCAATTTAATTGTAAAAGAACGTAATTTACTTCTTCAACTTACGAGAATTTCTAAAACTTAAAATAACGAAAAACTATTCTAACACTACCTACTCTAATTGTAACGCAAGTATCACCTGTTAACGAAACGTAATCAATTCTTGAATTAACATTAAGTGACAACGAACAAAATCTATGTTACTGACTACTTAAAAAAACTCTAACATCCTCAATTAGCAACAACAAAACATTTTAAATCATTTGACTTTTAAAACCAAAATTTTGAAAAACGAGACGAAAAAAAATTATCTAAAGTAACTTTCTTAAAGTTTTCACACCCGATGACACTGCACTTTCGAATGTACACCAACAACTGTACAAGCAATTAAAACCTTTCGTGTGAAAGTATACGTAGGTGATAATTATACCATTCCTTTCTGCTTACTACTCATTCTGAACAAGTCTTCGTTGGCATTAGCCAACTTGTCTACTCAACATTCACTTACTCATAAAACCTAATAAGTCTCAGGTTTTAGCGTTTCGAAACATAATTATTATAGCATGTTTTAAGGAAAAACCCGCTTCCTCTATTCATAACAATAAAATTATCATTGAGGAAATTAAAAACCTTAGTGTGTTAGCTGACACTGATCACCGACTATGTCGCCAACCGTCCGCTCAATGGTCTATAAAGCTTATATAGTTCGGTAGGCTTAGAACGTTGCACCATCTTCTATTGGAGGTAAATGGGCGAGGTCAACCGTAGCGGAGGCGGCTGTTTTCACAAAACAATTATAGCGCAAGCTCTGAAGGGTATCCTCAGAGCTACCACGCACTTCGCTTCGGCATCTCAGATAGCTTGGTGGGTTGAAGTGGGTTGGAGGGTATTTCTGGATGGCGCTCCACAGTTGTACCCGAAAAGAACAGTGGTGGTGTCGCACTCAGTGAAGGCGTGGAGAAAATCAATACAATAAAACAAACCATGGATACTATACTCAGTACGAGTATATTATGGTGGCCTAGCTTGGTAGCGAAATACAACTAAAGCATCAGCAGTTTAACTTTTAAAATTCGCAGAAAAGATAAATGCAAAGAGAAAATTCATGTTATTGATATGAAACTGTTCACAAAAAAAAATTACTGGTTTTTTCGCGAATTGTCAAATTTTTTTCCAAATATTGCATTTTATGTCTAACATACTGGTTTCTGGGCGCCATTTTCCAATATGACGGCCATAGCACAAGTTTTTTTTTGACGACATTCAGTATGTTATTCCGGAAGTATAATTTAATATAAACTCTAAGTCATGCTTATACGAGTTTTTTAAGGTAATGGAGAACTTTTAATTTAAAATGATTACACTATTAGTCTAATAACCTTCAAACCGCCGTGAACAGCAGAGCAAATTTGCGAAAACTGCAGTTTTCCCTTTTTTTTATTTATTAGCATTGTGAGGAAACTATGGGGCCTACAGACGTCGTTCTGTGCTTAAATTAAAGCTAATTACATTCGTTGCAACATCTCCTCCTGTGACTACTCGTAAAATGAGTATTTTTCCCCGATTTCGGAGTCGAAAGTTGACCAACTCTTAACACTTCACTTTTTTGGAAAGATTGCGATTCTTTTGAGGGCTGCATCTTGGTAACTATTGTACCTACAGAGCTGGTTCTGATCTCAAATTTTAGAAAATGTAATCTACTTTAAAAACGTAAAGAGCACGTTTTATTCAAAACGCATTGTTTAGGAGATATAGTAAAAAAACAAAAAAAATGCGACAATTACGTCGTTCTTCGAGTGCTACGAGGTTAGCACAGGTTTTTCGAAGCTGCAAACTTGGATATACACTACTGGTAGTGGTCCTAACAACATACTAAAAATCAGAATTAGCCTTTAGTGTGCGATTTTAGCGATTTCTAGTGTATTATTTGACTGGCCTATATATTTCTCAATCGTTATCGGAGTTGCATTGCTAAGGTTTATAACAGAAATCCACTTTTCTCAACTGTTACTATTTACCTTCAATATTATGTGTATAAAGCTTAATTTCTATTACCTTAGTCACTAAAGTATTATGATTTGTTGACATTTGTGATTATATCATGAGATTGATAGAATTAACTTTTTGTGTCGGTTTACTAGTAATCACTTGATTGTTATAGTGTTTACATTTACAAGGTTGAGTGCGAAAGCAAAATGCTTGCCTAATTTTATTATTATTATTATCCTTGTTATTATTATTATGATTATATGATTATTATTATTATTATTATTATTATTATTATTATTATTATTATTATTATTATTATTATTATTATAATTCTTATTATAATTATTACTACTATTATAGAGACTATAGAAAGGTGTGGATTCCTTTCACGGCGGTTTGAATTTTAAATTTTGTACTATGACATTTCTCTCTCTCTCTTTCTCTTTAATAATATATATATATATATATATATATATATATATATATATGTATATATATATATACATTTCGATTAAGGCTTCACGAGTATTTATATTAAATAAAACAACCATTTTCTGAAAAACTTGTTTATATTTTATATTTAGAAATCTACGTTTCGAAAACTCCTCTTCATTTTCGTTTTCAAAATGACAATGATAAGTGAAATGTACACTGTATGATTTCATAGTTATTTGTTTATTATGTGGGTGTGGCTGTGTGTCGTTGGTTCATTATAGGTGTTGTAAGAATTTGGGGAGGTTTAGGTGGTAGTAATGACGGCGTAATTTTGGTAATTGAGTTGTTCCAAATTATCGGCAATAGTAAATTATGGTTGTGTTTATTTAAAGCATGTGGATGTTTTGCAATTTCGATAGCTTCTCTAATAATTCTTCCTCGTATACAGTAATTTAGTTTTATTAGTATCTATATTATGACTGGTTACCAATTGATGAATTGCTGGTGAATTGCTAGTTTATGTTCTTGAGCTCTAATAAATAATTTACGATTTGTTTGGACGATGTAACTATTAAGCAATCACTACATGAAATTTCATATATTTTTGGCATTCCCGGTAATTTTGTCTTTAGGATTTCATATTAAGTGCCTTAAAATTTTGTAAGGTTTGAAACCTGTTCAAAAGTCATGTTTAGGAATTTTTTTGGCAACGAGATCAGTAACACCTTTGATGTAAGGTAATATAAGGTGTTTTTAGTTTCCGTTTTTAAAGTTGACGGTGCTAGTTGCATGTTGGATGTTGATCTTTTTCATCACGTTAATAATTTGCTATTTAGTATAACCATTCTATATATATATATATATATATATATATATATATATATATATATATATATATATACCAACGATATTTATTTTGTATGTCATGCCTTATTGTGTTGTGTATCGATTGTCAGAAGTGACATTTTACGGGTCTATCCAAGTGGATTTTTAGGTACATTCACACGCACAGCTACCCAAAAAATATAAGTATTTGCTGTATATAAATTTTCGCTTTAATAAAATTTGTGTATATAAAGGACCAAGAACGTTTGTAAATGAATTAATGTGTAGATATACTAAACCAGGTGATACAGTTATTTAATCATTTGGTTTTGGCTTACGTATTTTCGTCACTAAATTTGCGTTGATGTATTTAAAACGATTTATTGAAAATTGCCGATTGCGAATTGCTGTATGGGAAGCAGTATTAGGAGAAATTCAGAAGAGTTGGTTTCCACCGATCCGTGACCTATAGGGTTAATTAAACGAAATTTATCTATACCCAGCACAAAGGACAGACTGGTCAATTGAAATGAACATTTGTACAAATTATTTCTTTTTTCGTTTGTTTTGCTGGTAATTATTAGAAATTTTTCAGGCGGATGAATAGTATTTCTTTAGTTTACAGTTTTGCTTAGGAGCCATTCAGTCGATTAAGTTCATTTTATAAAATGTATTCACCCGTTATCATTTCATTATGTTTTGTGCGTTATTGTTGTTAAACTCTGTTTACTGTATGCTAAAATGTCATACCACGAAAATTAGTCAAACTTACGTTTTCAACAATATTATTATTCCGTAAAGTGTTTATTTAAATTAAAATGCTTACAATATATGATTTTGGGAATTTGAACTGTGCGCACCCTATACTATTTAACTATTAGATTTTACAAAATTGAATGTATTTTGACATATATCATTACGCTGACTGTTTATTCTAATTTACATCATTATCATAATATACGAATAGTACTAATGACTTGAGAGTATTATTTCATTACTTTATAAGATTATTGTAACTTCATCTTTATTATTGTAACTTCATCTTTATTATTGCGCTCTTTTTATTTACCGAATTTAAGAGGTTAGATCTCTTGTTTATGTTTAACTTACCGAGTAGTCTATTTATCTTATGGGAATTTTTATTTATGCAAATTTACAGTGACAGCGTTCAATTCTTTTTTTTTAAATAAAAGCTTTAACGCAAAAATTGATAATAATGTTTCTATTAGAATATTTATTTTGAGTGTTTGTTGATATAATCTCGTTTTAAGAGGTAAGTTTCGTACGGTTTACTGCAATGTAAAAATAGAGTAAATAAGATCGTTGACCGATCAGCTTGTCTTTTAGCATGTCCTGTTTGGTGCGAGTACATACAAATATGTTGAAGTTTTATAGGAACCATCGTACCGGCTGTTAAAAAAAGGTAAGCAAGTTTTTTTTGTTTGTTGGGGAACTTAGCTGTGAACCATTCGCATTTAGGGATTATGACCCCAATATTGACATTTAGAAACATTCGATCGCGTTTTGTTTACTTTGTTGTGAATAATTAATTATCGTGTTGACCATTTATTTTTTTGTTAATTGAGCCATTAATTTTACGTAGAGGTATACCGAAACGTATAATGAATTTTGAGTTATCGCAATTTTTACGGATTTTAAATTTTAAATGAAGTGTAGGTGAACTTTGCCTAGATATTGTGGAAGTAGAATTTCAGGTAAAGGTGAGTGTTTTCTCTTCGAGTGAACTGTATGGTTTCCTGTTAGGCCATTATTGTAAGATCTAGTTCATGACGTTTTTCCCGCTATAAATTTATTTAACAGATGGCGCCCTGTGACAAAAGTTTCTTGATTTGTGACTTACACTTGTTGTGTTTTACGTATTTCGAGCTGTCCTAAACGCATAAATTAGCAACACGCTCACTCCCTTTATTTCACTAAGTTACCGGCCCTTTCCTCATCTGTTACTTCCGATCTACTACCGTTTTCGTCTGAAAGGAAATTCAATTTAGTTACTTAATTGATTTATGTACCATTAGTCGATTATGGGTACATTGCTGTGATATTTACCATTTTTGGTTTGTTAGTTTAGCTAATTACTGTTAAATAAAATTGATTGCTGATTTTAGTGGCATTTTTGTAACTTTTAATGCAATCATACTAATAAAAATTTAATCCCGAGAGAGATTAGTTCTTAAAATGAAGGAGTAAGGTGTACGTTGTAGTGTCTTTGGTCCAAACAAAACGGTATACCTATGGGATTGTATCTTTATAGCTCCATTTTTAATTATCCAAATGTTTTGTTATTAATACAGACCTTTTGTCACAGTTTGATTCACCAGCTTATTATTATGGTCCAAGAACAATGTACAGGGCGACATAAAAGTATGAGAACTGCAGGATAACTAGAAAAATACGAATCTTACAAAAACTTGAAATTCAACAATAGTAGAAAATTTCTCTGACGGTGGCCTTTGTTTTGACCTTGACCATGTCTTTCAATACAGAAGGTCAAATCGATATTTTCAAATGGGGCCCCGGTCCGGTAAAAAAATTGTTGGACATTACCTTGGCAATATGACGGTCATCTCAAGGCTGGATATAATGATGAAATCTTAAAAATACAAATTCTAGATAGATTTAGTTACCTACGTTATAGAAAATTTCTCTGCTTATCCGACTGTGACCCTGGTTTGACCTTTACCGTTGTTATTTCAAGAGATAGTGATTTTATAAATATTTACATTTATAGTCACCAATAGAAAAAGAACACAATTTCGAGATATGAATCACGCTTACCTTCAGAGGTCAATTTCGTAAGTCACGAAGGTCGGCCCTGAGCGTAAAATTTTCCGCTCGTTTCACTTCCGGTTTTAAACGTACGCTACTATTACAAAAAATCTACTTGACCTTTAAGGTCAAGGGCAAGGTCAATTTAGAGATCACCGTCAGTAGAGATTCTATTTCACGATTCTATTTTTGACTTCTGGCTTCTGCGATAAACCGATTAAAATACATACATACTCGTAGTTTATTATTTATTGAAAGTACTCAACAAAGTTTTAATTAACTTTTTTACGTTTAATAAAGTTTAACCATAATCCACCTTTAGCTGTTCCCAAAAACGTTAGGGGGTCCAGCTCTATAGGTGTACTTGTTTTCTTGTTTACATGAATATCAAAGTTTAAGACTATAGAGACTAATGCTGCTTTAACTTGAGCTAATCCAAATCGTTGTCCTGCAATTAATCTTAAAATTGATTTTCTAATTATTTACATTAGTATACCTATGCATGCACGTGGTCCATCTCCAAATGGTAAGAAAACACCATTCTTTATACCATCGTCATTAAACTCAGGTCGTTGTGGGTTAAAAGTATCTGGATCAGAAAAATACTTTTTGTCACGGTGTATAGTATAGACTGGTACACTAATTAATGTTTCCGGTTCCACAATTAACGGTTTTCCATTGGATTTTAGAGGAGGTAATTCAAATTCCTTTGTACATTTTTTACCTAATACTATACCAGGAGGATGTAAGCGAAGCGTTTCTAAAAATTACTATTACATTATTAATAAGCGTATTAGGACTCTAAGCACCGTTCACGACACTATTAAGAAAAACGAGTTCTTGTACGAACTCGTAGTCAATTTCTCTTTTTTCTTGCTCCATTTTATGCTCAATTTCACGACGTAAATCTTCCTGAAAATTGATATTTGCACCCAATTCGTACAATGCAAAGCTTAAAACAATTGACGATGTTTCAAAACCATCGGTGAAAAAACTTAAAGCATGCCCAGTTATATCGGTATTTGAGAACTGTTCCTCTCCTAATTTTGTTTGAAGCTCCAACATTGTATTAAGAAAATCGTCTTTGACTACTTTACTAATTTTTCGGTATTTGATTGTTTGAGCAATTATATTTTCAAAATAGTCCGCCGATTTTTTTGGTACAAATCTACAAAAATTTCTAGTATTAGATATTACTTTCGTTTATTATGAGTTATGACATACCGCAGTCTGAAGCATTGTGCTAAAGACGGCACCAGAAACACTAACATTAGTCGTAGGGCTGTGTAAAAGTCTGGGGACATAATTCTTCTTGCGTGTGTTATAAAATCAGTATCAGCTGATTCAAAAGATTTTGCTTCTAACCCCATGGTACATAAGGAGACCACATCCATTGTGTACTTTTGACATATTTCTTTTACCTCTGTACCTCCATTTGCAATAATTGGATCTTCTAAAAATTTTATTAATTTGTGAGAAACTAACTGCATAAGTACAAAATTATGTTTCATCTATAAAGAGAAAGAGTACGAGTATACATTACAAGTAATTATATTATTAGGTGATACTTGTTTTGATGTAAATGACGGTGTTAATTGAGCTCTTCTTGTTTTCCAGTCATTACCAGAACAAAAAAATGGATTTTTAGCAATTAATGGATCATGTTTTATTTCAATATCTATATCATTACTAGAAAAACTGCTAAAATTCTTTGTAAGTATATTTTTAATAATTTCAACATCTCGTAATAAAATGCAAGGTTTCTGCATTTTATAGAACCCTACGTACGGTAATGTTACAAAATTACTAAAATGTGTATTAAAAAAATTAAACCTGTGGATAACTAATCATACCTATATATTTCTAGGCAAGCTTGGCTATATGATTTTCTCATTAGTGCTACATCTTTCATATTTCCAAACAAAAATGACACTGGAGGATTTGGTACACCTCGCTTTTTCCAATAGAGAAAGTTAACGGATAATGCCCAATAACACACTATTAGAAAAATTACACACACTCCTAAAATTAACATTTTAAAAAAACAAATCGTCAAGTCAACTCTCAAAATAGTATTTTTAGTACAAACTAACTGCGTATCTCAGTGGGAATACTTAAACGCATAGTTGAGAAAATTATTTCTCGATAATAGCTCTACACAGATAACGATACGTTTAACCCTGACTACATTATCTTAATGTTATATGTTTTATCATATTATATAAACTTGTAAAACATTATAATATAACAAATAAGTAACTTTGTGTCTGAGCATACCTTATAGATCTTCAGCACTCTCGATCACAAATTAACCGAAAATTAAAAAAAAAATTATGATTATGTGTGAAGTTTGAAACCGCTTTATGTTGAGTAAAATTGTGAAGTTGGGCATTTGGAACAGTATGTCTATAGGTGTTAATCCCTGATTACGTAGCTATATTGTAATTTATTTAAGTAAAGTCAGAGCAATGAACGGTAATCTAAAATGCTGGAATAAATTTTACAACCTCAAATATCAGAATATTTAAAATTCAATTCCAATCAACCTGTTACTCAATATGGTTTTAGATCAAAACATAGTTGTCCACGACTGCGCTGTTAAATGTCACTGATGATATTATAATTATAGATTGGATAAACTTGGTGTGTTAGATCTCTGGCATTACACTAGAGTATTTCACACCATTTTGCGCAAACTACTGCTAGCAATTATCCAATACCTTGGATTTGAACGAAATTTTGCTAGATTAATTAGTAGATACTTACAGGATACGTGCGAGTTTGTTCGTGTTGAGTCGTTTAAACGGGTGGTTTCACAAGGATCTATTTTGGCACTACTGCTCAAACAGTTAAAAACCTTTCATGCGAAAATGTACTCAGGTGATACGCAATTATACCATTTGTTTCTGCTTACTACTCATTCTGAATAAGCCCTCGTTGGCATTAGTTATGATTTATGATTAGTAAGTCAACTTGTCTACTCAACATTCACTTACTCTTAAACCTAATGAGTCTCAGGTTTTAGTGTTTAGAAACAGAATTATTATAGCATGCATTCAACGATGAATTTTTTTTAAATATTAGATTCTCTGGTTGCTGTATTGGACGAGGTTGCTCACAGAACTGGTCTGCTAGGTCTCCAAACCTATCTGTACTAGATTTTTTCCTTAAAGGACGTTGTGTACCAAACTTCACCAACTACTGGCGAAGACATGATGCTTTTCGCCAAGTGACCCATGACGTACTGATTGATGTTGAACGTTCATTTACCGAACGAATTCAACTGTGCCTGAAACAAAATGGCGGTGTGTTTGAACACTTTTTGTGAATTGCTCTGGTATTTCTTCTATTAATTTCGTTATATAGGTGTTAAAATTTTGTAATAAAAATAAGTCATTGCTTTGTGTTGATGGTTTGTTTGTTTTTTTTTTCTGATAATCTTGCATTATGTAGAAATGAAACGGAATATTTAGCATAGCGTTCTAAAATTACAATTCGTGTTAACACGGTCCTGTTATGCTTAAAACTGCAATAATTAAAAAAGTGTCAATTTAGGTATATGAAACCCAATATAAAATCGAAAGTGTTATTTCTCTATCTGAATCACTTACAAAATACAGGGTGTTCCATTGAAAAAAATTGAGTTATGGCCGATCGAAATATTATTGTAGCACCGTAGCAAGCACCTTGTACAGGGTGGTTTTTTTTGTTAATATTATAGGGTATAGGCTAAACGGTAAGAGATACAAAAAAAACTAAAATACGTGTCCCGTTCTCTTTTTTAGTGTTTATTTTAATGGCGCAATCGGATCTACGCTAACTAAATTGGTTTCGAAGATATAGTGATTCTCAAAATCTGCCGGTTTTTATTATCTCTTATGACTCGGTTATTTATGGACATAAAAAAAAGCTTTGGATACGAAAGTTTTATGATTTTTTACGTTGAATCCAGTGTCGTTCTTAAAAAAAATATGGATGTTTTATTTTTGAGATATTATCAAAAGTAGCATTTTCGTAAAAGGGACACCCTGTATCTGATAATCTCAAAAAATTGTATTTTTCTTTAGATTGCAACAATATATAACAGTTAATATTTTGCATTGTCCTAAATAGCTAAAATACTAAAAAAAACATTTTTTTTTAGTTGGCCATGGATTTAATCAATTCTTTATTTTATAATAGGCATAATAAAATTGCAGATAACAATAATAAAACATTAATAAACTAAAACAACAACTACAAAAAACAAGAAAAGATTTATAACAACTCAACAGTAATTATTTCAAATACGTATATATAACAATTAGCATAGGTGGTTAATCACAATAGGTGCTCAAATTGTCTTCCATTCTGCTCGATGCATTTTTGGGCTCTGCTTGTAACTGAACGAGTGGATATTTGGCACTCTTCCAATGCAATTAATAAAATTTGCTCTGAATTCTTCTACAGTATTACTTCGGGTTTTATAGACCTCATTTTTGATAGATCCCCAAAAATAAAAGTCGAGTGGCGTCAGGTCGGGGGAACGCGGAGGCCATCTGTTTGGTCCATATGTACCAAGCCAATTTTCGCCAAAATTGACATTTAGTAAGTCCCTTACCATGTGGCTATTATGTGCTGGAGCACCGTCTTGTTGTAAATAAACATTATTTCTTGCAGCTAATAGCATGTTATCCAACTCCATTATTACACATTCTTCCAAAATTTGGATGTATCCTTGAGCATTCAAATTTTCATTAAAAATTCTGTAGTTAAGGACTCTGTTTTGATATAGTGCCACACATACATGGAACCCAAACCGTACTTGTTGTATCCTGGCGACCGTCTGTTGAGGATTTATGTTTGACCAATATCGATTATTATGTCGATTAAAAATTCCTTCGCTAGATATAAAAGCCTTGTCGGTCCATATTATATTTTGAAAAAAATTGGGACTCCGATTAATCTGATGCGAATACCAATGACAAAATGTTAAACGCCGCTCTTCATCTCCAGGATGTAAGTTATGAACCTTTCTTATTTTATATGGTTTATACTTATGCTTTCTTAACGTTTTTAAAACTTTAGATTTACTTGTGCCAATATCTTTCTCAATATTACGGCTAGATATCATCGGATCAGCAGCAACACAAGCTAATGTATTTATTTCATCTCTTGTTCTATTTGCCTTATTGTAAATCTTACTTCTTGGTTTTCCAAATGATCCATACTCACTTAAATTGTGATATAATCTTTCAAATATTTGTTGTTCTGACTGTCGTCGTTCCGGATAACGATCAAAATATAAGTCTAGAGCTGCGTCGTTATTTTTATTACTCTCAATGTAGCACTCAAGCATATTTAATTTTTCATAATTTTGAAAATTATTCATTTTAATCACCTTTTTTAAAAAATATAATCGGAAACGAAATAAGAATACCAATACATAATTGTTACTGAATTTTATGACATGACAAAAACAATTACTTAAAACATTCAATTAATGGCCAACTAAAAAAAATGTTTTTTTAGTATTTTAGCTATTTAGGACAATGCAATATATTAAGTGTTATATATTGTTGCAATCTCAAGAAAAAATGCAATTTTTTGAGATTATCAGATACAGGGTGCGCCATTTAAGAAAATGCTACTTTTGATAATATCTCAAAAAATCGAACATCCAAAGCTTTTTTTTATCTCCATAAATAACCGAGTCATAAGAGATAATAAAAACCGGCAGATTTTGAAAATCACTCTGTATCTTCGAAACCAATTTAGTTAGCGTAGATCCGAATGCGCCATTAAACTAAACACTAAAAAAGAGAACGGGACACGTATCTTAGTTTTTTGTATCTCTTACCGTTTAGCCTATACCCTATAATATTAACGAAACAAAACCACCCTGTACAACTGAATTCAACTTTTAATTTTTCGGATGACAGTAGATCATTTTGACAAACATTTGACAAAATATTTTTGATTAATCAGTCACAATGTGGCCACTGCAGATTGTGTTTGCATACGTGATAATTTTCCTAAAAACATGAATAACTCTGTAACGGTTGATCCTAATTAAGAAAACAAAACATTATCAGGTAAGCGATTGGAGGCAGAATAAGAATATTTAAAAATATACTGGTAACACCCTGTAGAAGTGTAGATATTTTTAGGTTACGGAGAAAAAGCTAATACACAACGTTCATATTTAAAGATTTTCTCTATCTAAAATAGTTACGAAGCAACATAAGAATTACGCACGAATTTTTCTACATATATATATATATATATATATATATATTGTGTGTGTGTGTGTGTGTGTGTGTGTGTGTGTGTGTGTGTGTGTGTGTGTGTGTGTGTGTGTGTGTGTGTGTGTGTGTGTGTGTGTGTGTGTGTGTGTGTGTGTGTGTGTGTGTGTGTGTGTGTGTGTGTGTGTGTGTGTGTGTAGTGTGTAGTGTGTGTGTGTGTGTGTGTGTGTGTGGTTATTCTTGGTGCAAGCAATATTATGGCTAAATTTAAAAAGTCAAGTTTTTGGGATGGTTACACTATAAAATTAGTTTCATAATGTACAGGGTGTCCCAAATGTTTGGGAGCATGCCGAAGATATATATTTCTGTAATGGAGCACCCTGTATATTATTTGATTATTGGCTTTTATAACCAAAAGCATGGTGAGTATTTTGTGTTTTTTTTCCAATTTGTTTAGGTTTTTCTATACCTTACTCGTCAATTTTTTTTAACAAATGCCAATTTTAAATATAAAGACTGATTCTGATTTTTTACTGTACTCAATATTCATACAGTGTCATATGTTAGTTAGCTGTGCCCACAGCACTACAACTACAAAGTTAAATTTAACAATCCTAAACGATAACAGAATTTTGATAACAATATCTAAATCATTACCTACTTTCTAGTGTAAAGATTTATATAACATAACAGAAACTAACAGAACGATAGATATTAAAAAATATCTATAATTAGTGTTCAAAATGATGACCATTAGACTGTAAACCCAGACATACTTTCTTTCGAAAATTTTCAGCTGCATAGGAGATTTCTAGGCTTCCGTTTCGAAAGGATTCTCTGAAACGTCCTGTCATATTGTGAGTTATAAATTATTCCCTTAAGGTATTTCCACAGAAAAAATCCCGCCTAGTGAAATTGTTCCACTTCCTATTCACTTTACCTAACATATACAAAATTTGAAATCGTTCTCGAAAAGTTTTCATTGAACCTGCATTCTTATACGGATAGTAACTATGCTTATTAAGTATCCTAGAAAGTTCTTGTCTGACTAATATTTGATATTCTGAGCAAGTTAGCTATGCCCTGTATGGGGACTGCTGAAGCAATCGCGGCAAACTCATACCTTCATTTAGTATAACGGCAGTTTTTATGGTTATATCAATAAGGTGCCATTAAGCTATTTTGGAAACATTCTCCGAAAATAAGTATCACGTCAATTCGTTCTAAAGGAACGAGTTTACATAATTGGTAAATAAATGCAATAGGACTTGTGGCACTGACTACGCTGTGTGAATGAATATTAGGTTCAGTAAAAGTTCAGTATATATTTTCAAAACTGGCATTATTTTATGAAAATGTGAAAAGACAATCAAATTTTAGGTTTATCGGTGACATAATATGCAAGGTGTTCTAAGAAATTAAACAAGTTTGAAAAAAACCGCAATCTTCAATTTTGATTTTTGAGCGTCCTGCATACATACGCCAGTCACCGTTTTACAAAAACAACGTATAATTTAATAAATTAATGCAATTATGGTCAATAAACTCTTGAGAAATTCTATACGTTATGAAACTAATTTTGAAACATACCTGTTCCATCGTTCTCAAAAACAAAGCTTTTTTAAATCTTGTAGTTTAGCCATAATATTCCGTACACGCACGCGCATGCGCTCGCGCTTGCACGCATGCACGCAACCACCCACAAACACATACACTATAACAAATAAAAAATTAGGTGTGATTGATTTATATATTAAAAAGTTAATTTTCGTGACGGTCGAGCTCAGAAAGATACATTGTTTACGAAACTTACTGTAATTGAGAACTCCTTTTGAACAGGTCATGAGAGAGGCAGATACATATCCATAGAATTAGTAATTCATTTCTTGTCGGATGCCACTCAATTTATAGGTTTAATAATTAAAATACAACAAAAATTGAGAAAGTTGTACATTACTAGTATATGTAATATGAATAACACCAAACAACTGTATTTATATGTATATTTAAGAAACCAAAATGTCTTAATAATTCCAGCATAAAATAACTAAAACCATATTTCTCGTAAAACTTTATAATTTCAAAGTTACTAAAATCAACACAATTATACAAGCTTATAATCTATATTTCCTTAAAATCAAAATGTAATATGATTAACACTGTATTAAAGAATAAAACGTATACTGACCTATGTCAACAAATGCTACAGTACGATAGGTTATGAACTCAAATGTTTTTATCTTAGGAACAGAAATCGGCTGTCCTTTATAACCGTATCAAAATAACACTTTACAGATCTGTTATTTCCTTAAACGCATATTGCAATAAAAGGATACGTATTACTTACATGTACTCAATATGAATATATTAATTTCGTCTTAAAACGAATCATAGTTTGAGAAGTTCATTTTCCATTCATAAAATAAACATATAGTACGAGACCGTAATTTCCAGTTATCCTTACTAACGTACAAAGAAACGAAATGTAGGCTCAAACCACTAAAGTAGTTGCTTCATTTGCAATAAACGAAAGGTAGTCCTGACTACTAACAACAGGTGTTCTAACAGCATGTGATATCGGCACAAACCAAAGATTCTTAATCTTTCAAGATAAAATTGCATGTCTACACGCCATTTTACTAACTTCATGATGTCACGATCGCGCTTTTGCAAATAGGAAATAAATAAAAATTTCAACTTTTTCTTAACATAAGTGGTTTTCCTTAATGTAGAGGCATACCCTTGTACGCTATTAAATATAATATATACAAAATGTAATTAAAAGCCTTTACATACCTTATACAAGGGAGTAAAAGATAACGTAACGAACGGTGCACCAAAAGACCGGAAATGTGTAAGCGTGTTCAATTCACGTTGCGCATAGAACAACAAAAATTTATGTTACTAAATATCCACAGGAATTCGTAATTATGTAGACTAAAGTGAAAATATAGAAATACATTTTAAAATTTAATTATTGAAAGAAAAAATATACCAACATAATGTAAATATATATATATATATACCAATAATAATACTAATATAAATACAAATAATACAAATTCGAAACACAGGTACGTACACATCCGTGCACACAGACATGCACACAGACACGCACACAGACATGTCCCAGGCACGCACGTAGACACACCCACATATACACACAGAGACGCTCACATACGCGCGCACTCATACAGATATATCTGAAAATGCCGAAAAGCATGCAATGTTGCGAAGTCGCAACTCCTGCTAAAGATGTGACACAATAAAAAATTTTAACACTGAAGATAGGCCTTAAATAATTACTCCATTATTTCAAGGGCCAGTTGTTCCTAGAGAGCTATAGTTATTGATAGGGATCAAACTATTCAAATTACTGGCTCATAATCTATTAGAAAATTCTCATACAATTTGGGTACCCTCAGGATCAATAGAAAATGTAATCCCAAAACTGTCGTAGATCACAAATTGAAGCTTGGAGGAACCACAACACAAGAGAGCTCCAACAATTCTTGTTGAAAAATGAGAAGATAAGATAGATGCTCGATACAACGTTTCCTTCAGAAATTATAGTTCGAAAAAAACTGTGTTGGCAATCACAAGGTATTTATCGATGTTTGAGGTACTTTATAGACATTTGTTACACCGTTGATATAAATTAATTACCCATTTCAGTTCAAAAGAAGCGGTAATACTCATCGTTACGCTGAGGGATCAAATGGTAATGGAAAACTTGCCGTCATCAAAAAATTACCCAGCTTTGCGATGAATCTGTAAAAGGTAAAATACGCATTTTGATTTTTTTTTATTTCCACTCTGTTTTAGGTCTTTACTTTAAAAAGACTTTGGGTAGAGCTATTGCCAAGAATAAACCACCTAAAACTAAATTACGCTGTGAGAAGTGTTTGATATTTTACTGTTTTTCCTGAACACAGGTATCAGTATGTATAAGCTGTTCGACTAATTTAATAAAGCAAAAAAAGTTTTGAAACACCAACACCGAAACCAAGCGAATTTTATTATTGCTTAATACTTGTTCTAATCTTCCATCTATAATTTACAGTGAAAGTTCGGACATGCAGTGGCTGACGCAGTCACAAGCACAATTTACACTGGCGGACAGCATTTCTCCCCCACGACTATAGTTAATAATCCTTAAACTATTTGTTTTTGATACGTTAATTCTTTATTATGCGCTTCTTAATTTACTTTGTGGCAGGATGAAACTATTAAGTATTTAATAATTAATTTAAATATTTTATTTTTGGGGTTTTCAAAATTTTAGGGCTCATTTTATTTACATATAACTGATTCTTTTTATTTTAGATATTTACCATCAATATGATTTCAAAATGGTGTGGAACAACAAGCATGCATGTCCTCGATGTGGTAAACTTTACAAGAATTCTGCTTCGTTAAATTCACATTTACATTTGGATTGTGGAAAAGAAAGATTATTTTCATGTTCGTCGTGTTCACATAAGTTTAAAAGAAAGTATGATTTGAAGATGCATATTTTATGTGTACATAAGACTGGTAGTTAAAAAAGGCGAGATTTGTTGTTAATCCGTTAGAAATAAATTTTTTGACTAACATTGTTTTGCCACTTTTTTTTAGAATCCCTTCCGGATTTAACTACTGCTCGGATAGAAAATTAACAAATACCACGTTAGAAGCTATCATAAGAGATATCTTTTAAAAAGTGGATCGAGCGTTCATTTTGACTATGCAACTTAATCAATTACCGATTTTTGTCGGTCATATTTTCATTTGGTTTTACGTAAACCTACTGTTGGGTCAGAGAGTTCAGCTCATTAAACAGTAGAAGGGAAAATTGTGAAAGCAGTTTGTGGTTATGTAAGATAATTTTGACGCATCATGTATGTGCAGTATTTGGATAACGTACGTAACGTATCTTGACTGCATGAAAAGCCGGTGTAAATGATACGCCACTGGATTTTGAATGAAGCCTTAGTTACGTATGAAGGAATATTTGAATGTTATAGAAGGATTTTCGTGCTGAAAGCGCTAAATTGGTTGAGAAATAGTGTTTTGAGTAAATTTTTATTGATACGGCACTGGTAAAGCTACTGGTCTTTTTACTACTGTCTACGAAGGAATTTGAACTAAAGAAATGGTTGTAGACGTACGAATGAGTGAGTTTGTGGTATATTGAAATTATATTAACGTGCAGTAAGGAATATGGATGCATGTTTTTGATTGGGGAAATTTTTGGTAACGTTGTGCAATATTGGTAAATTGAATGCGTATGTGTACGTAAAGGGACATTAGAATGGGATGATTTCGCGAAAATGATGCGGAAATAAAATTCGCGCACATGCTTGGTATGTATGAAAAAACGAAGAACGATCTGTTGAATATACTGAATGAATGTGGCGAGGAGATTTTATGAATTTCTACGTAAAATAAAGACGGCCGCGGGTGTCGTGCAGCATTTGGAAAGGAGGGCTAAAAGCACATAAGGGAGTGCCAATCTTGAGATAAGGAGAGGAGAAGCTTAGGCGTTGACTAGAGTAGACGTTGCTCGCGCTGAGTTATGAATAACGCTTATAATGGTTTAGTGCGGGAGTTTTGTTTATGAAAATCGTAATGTGTGCAGCGTATATGTAGAGCGACTGCAATAACCCTTAGTGGGATTGATAAGATGTAGACATTCATAAATAAACCAATTAGTAAAGTGAGGATTGAAGGAAAAACTATTTTATATTATGTTTCTTCAATAAATGAAAAGTGCTTTTGCAGATCTGAAGTGTTTAGCACAGCGCGTGACATTACAAAAGTTTTATAAGCCTAAGTAACCACTTAAGTTAACGGACCGAACATTGTAAAAGTAGCTTCAAGAAGTGGTGGTTTTATGAACGTTCGAAGTATATTCGTACAATCGTCACCAAATACAATTCGATTGTATACAAAGCAAATAAGAGATTCGATATCCAAAAGGGAAGCAAACATACCCTTTGTGTTAAACGCTTATGTAGTGAAGAGCTAACATCAATTTATAAATACGATGTTATGCTAAATTGAAGAAAAACAAAAGGACCATGAAGGCATGTGAAAGAAGAACTGTTCACGGGTGCGTTAAAGGAATACGGTTGGTGTGTGTGTGTGTGCACTTAAAGTCCTGGCCAATTTAAAGGCCGTTAGCAAATAGATGATTTCATCTCACCGATTAAATGGACTACATATCATTCCGGCGGAAAACGGATTAAATGACCTTTATTATAAGAATTAGCTGTAAGACTTATTGAGGAATACGAGCACGATCACCTTTTTAAGATAATTTTCTCTTTGCTTTGACGATTATTCAATTAAAAAAAGAGGTAGTCGAGCTGTATTGATATTTTTCTGTATATGTTTAGTTCTAAGGTTTGGGGATTTTTTAATTAGGGCTATTTGGTGGTTTCGACCACGGTTGTGTAAATATTTATCCACAATATATGTACAAAGTGTTTAAATTATTACGTTGTTTATATATGATATTGACTTGATTGGTTACATATTTTTAATACTTGAAAGTAATCTTTACCTTATTTTATTTTGGTGATTAAGGATCGATTTGACATCTTGTATTGGTCAGATCGTTCATAAAATTTCAGTAAAACCTTGGAAACGAAAGCAGAACATTAGTAATAAAATAATTAATTTTCATTTGGTATTTCCATAAAGTACCAAAATAAAGTATAAATAGATTTATGAATGTCTAACTACGATCACTGAAGTTGGTAGTTTAATAAAATATAAAGAGATTATTAATGAGGAAAGCACTTATCATTCTAACGTTGAGTTTAGCAATTAACGTGTAGGTTTCATTGGGATAATTAATATCATTAAATCGTTTTGTTTATTCATTTTGTGTTAGAGGTTTTTCTAAATTGGGCATTGACTATTTATTTAATTTTAAAGTTCATTAACCGTTGCAGATTTAAATTGGTAGATATACGAAGGACATTTTAAAAACTACATAAGTTAACGTTTTATTTTTATGAATTGGAGTTTTCATTTATACAGGATGTGTTCAGTAAGTTATAACGACCCATGTATCACTAAATTTTCTGAAGTTTTGAGTTGATTTGTTTGGAAGTGTGTTTGACTTTGAGAAGTTAGTGTGTGAGTTCACTGAGTAGATATTAATTTACCATCTCGCCTAAGACGATTTATTTTAGCAAAATTTAAGATTGTTGTGGCACCAAGAGACATCGTTCCTGGACTGAGCTGTATAAGTTGTGAATTTATGGTAAGTGTAAGGTGTTTGAGCTTGTTATTCAATCATTTTACTCATTATCTCGACCCCGCCCATTTCCACTGTAGCCTGTGCACGGTTGAGTGAAATCCCAGTCCAAGGTTCTGGAAGTATAATCTGTAAAACAGATAATTCAAAAACGGATTAGCGTTTTTATTAATACTGTTCTTGAGGCAAATGTGTATTAATTTTTTCTTACGGTGAGTGGTGGAATAAGAAGAACGCTCTATGTTATGCGCGTTTTAAATTGAGGTACCAAACAGAGTAACGTGGGGTAAGGCATGTTTTCCGAGGCATGGAAAATATGTACTGTGATACACTAACACTTTAATGTTTTACCTTTTTTACATGCATACAAAATTGCATACGTGGGTCATTAACAGGAAAGCGTTAATCTATACAAATGTAATAGGGATTAATCCCGACATGCTTTAATGTAATTTCAGTCGTATATCAGATAATTCATAATTCTAATTAGCATATTCCTGTCACTTATGGACATCTTTATCTATCGTAATGGGTTTTCTATTACTAACGAGTTTTTATATAAAATGTCTATGGATCTTTAGATAAAGTAATTACGGTAATTATGAAACTAGTTACTTATTGTGAACTTATATTTTGTAAAGAATAACGATTCTCCCTTAGATTGCAATAATTTAGTAACTTTTTTATTACGTGAAAATAAATTCCAATAAATTCTAGTAACCGCTACACTAATCAGAATATTAGAAACTCAAATTATTTAATTTGTTTCTATAGGTATGTAGCTATAATTTTTCAGCATTTACAAATAAGAACAACTGATATGAAACACGATTCATATAGCTATCTATTACATGAAAGACAAGACAAAGAAATTGTTAATATGAAATACGTATAACATTGTTGGCCATCTTCACCATTATGGTTACTTGAATATCCATCATTCACCGAAATCATTCACGTTAATTATGTTGTCTACTACATATTGCTATTCATATTTATTTTGAATTGCTAGTTTTAAAAGATCTATCTTAAAATTCGTCTTGAAAAAAGAAACATTTTTCATTGTTAACCATTCTTATAGCTGTTCATATTTTGTTATGGATAACAATTAATGATGGCACTTGTAGATTTGGTAATAAAATAAAATTTGTTGCGTACATGTCGTGATAATCGTACAATATGGAGTTTGGGATTAACATTATGATTCTATTCTCAATAAAACGATTTCCGAGTTACAGGATCATAAACCTTTTACCATTGGCAAAATAATTTGAATTTTGTATTGATGATGGTCAATCTACTAGCAAACATGCACTTTTCATCTTTGAAATTGAAACTAATATTATTCATTACTTTACCTATAGGGCCGAGATACTATACAACGAGTAAATTAGACCGTAACAATAACTAATTTTTAATCAAATATTTAATATATGTTGTGATTCTATAGGTTCGTGTTACAGTCGTGCAACAAATAGTTCTTAAACACTTAATTTTGGCTATTAAATACAATTCATAAACGTGCAGTTGCGTTATTCACCTCAAATTTTTTAAAACAAACGGCTCAAGAACGATAATAGTATTTCAAGCTTAATCACTAAAACGTTAATTAAAATCAAATTTGGATTTAGCTTTGACTAATATTCTCAATATTAACAAAATCAGTAGTAATTTATTTGTCACTAGACGTGACAAGATTATACATGAACTTACCTTTAAAATACTCAAGTGCGATCGAAGACAATAGTACTGTATATATTATTTTCCAAATAAATAACGTATGAATACTGAAATGTACTTTGCTTTTCATAAGGTTTCGTATTTCGATTATGCAAATAGTTCTTAAACTATTATTGCAAATTCACATTCGGTGATGAAATACGTGAATGGATATTCAATGCAACAAACTTGTCATAAACGTTCACTAGCGTTATGCGCCTCAATTGCATTATTAAACGAACGGTTAAAAATTTGAAAAACAAACAGCTAGGCAGTGATCATTTTGTTTTGCGCTGAATAACTAAAACACTGTAAAAATCAAATTTGTATTTCGTTTTATAAAACTTTGACTGTAAAATTGCCATTAAAAATAGTATATTTCTTAAAATGGTGAATGTCATTCAGTATACACAAGAAAGGCAATATAAATTGGATATATTGGCAAATATGTAAAATTTCTGCGCTTTAATTCATCAAATTTTTAATTTAAGTTCCCTGAGCTAACTATATTTAAAGGACACTCAAAATAAACAACAAAACGCTGTAGTGCGGTCCTTGATTGTTTTTTTACCGTTTTGCTAACTTGCTTTACGATACACTAATTTTAATGGGTTTTCTCTTTTCGTGACCATTTTTCACTAATAAGACCTCATAATCTTAATGTTTTTACACTTAATTACGTTACAGAGGATTTCCTCTTTTCGTTATGAACATATTACTTCTTTAAAAATAAATGAAAAGTAGTTCTTCAAGCTGAGGCAGGCTCTTAGACGTCTAAAAACCATGCACAATTAGATATTCTAAACCCCTTGCAGGTTCTGCAGTTAATTAGTTTTTAACTACCGCACTCAAAATTTGAATAGCTTCACATTTTACACCCTGAACACACTTCCACAATAATCACGCAATTCCAGTAAATTAAAATGTTACCCCATCAAAATTTATAACATTGTCACCGTATTACTCAAGAAGTGACATTATGGCACTTTCTGTGCATGAAAGTAGCAAGGTGGTTTTCTTTTCCATGCTTTTGCCCTCAAAACTATCATAAAATACTGATTTTAAGCTATATTAGCGAATAAACAAAATAAAATCTTTTTATCATCTTTTAAAGGTTTAATTTGTAATAATTTTAAGTTCGAAATTATTGCAAAACTATGTAAATACCAATGGGAATCAAACTAAAACAGTTTCAAACCTTATAGGACGTATGACACTCTTTAAGTGAAAAGCTTGAAAATTGCATACGGAATTTTTTTAGAATTGTGAAACTTTGCCCTTTATTGTTCTGAAATCTTAACTGAACACTATGTAATGTTTTCAAGGCAATTGCATTTTCCCAATTTACGCCATTAAAGGTTAATAACATTTCTCTCTTTTATACCGAAAATATGTAATTTATACGCATTTAAATTTTATGTACAATTCTTTTACTACATTAATTTACATTATAAACGAGAAGACGTTCTCCTGTGTTCCTCTAGAGCGGTCCCCTTTGATGCTTCTATTACTGACACAACAACAATCTGGAAGCACCGGTAAGAACCAAAGCCATGCCAGAACCAAAGGCGTGTGTCTATCTGTTTTTCGTTCGATAATTAAATTCTTTAAGTATCCCATATTTTTATACTACAACCAAAATGTTCTTATAATCATTTCACTGGCGTCATGTTAATCCTACGTAAAGAAATGCACAAAAGTATTGTGTACAAATACTAATTTACACAATCCTGTAGATGTGTTATTCATGCGGTATAAAACGAAATCAGTCTAATAGCTTAAAATATCCCAACAGATAGTAGATAGTATGAAGCCGGTCAAAACGATATGCAATACACAATGCTAGAACAGTTGATGGGCTGTGTACAGCGAGCTATGATTACATTTATACGTAATGTTTACAAAATGATACTTTCTTATAAAGGTTGCTACAGTTATTGTCTTTTCCTGAGCTCATATTAGGTGTTATTAGTTGTATGTATCATTCAAAATTCTTGCAATTTGATTATCTATTTTATATTTATTTGTAACCATTGTTTTTTTTCTACGCTTGCATTTTGATTTTTCTTACAGTTGAGGTTGAGGTTAACTAACGGGTTTTGATTTTCTCTGACTAGTACATTTGGTGCTGAAATTCTTCTTCCTCTTGCACTTTCACGAAGGTCACACAAACTACAAATAGAAAATCAACAAAGTGGTTTTTAGTTTCAACTGCTCCATGGACGATTCATGCAAAAGAAAAGGACTAACTGACAAACGCACTGTCTCGCCGGCGTACATTTTGTATGATGATTATCTTCCGTTTACTTAATTGGTAGCTCACGAGAGACCGAGTGCATGTGTTTTAATACACAAAGTAAATTTTCAGGTGTTAAAGGAAAAGAAACCACCTTAATCATAAAAAAAAACTGTTTTACTGCTTAATTAAAAAAACCTGCTTTGAATTTCCTGTAGTTGCAAAATACACCGGCCACTACCCTACACGCAGTTCAACTGTTCTATCCAACAACAATATCTCAACCTTATTTTGGTAATTGTTCCACTTGTACAGTATATAAATTATTACTATGGTCAGCAAAATCAAATGTTGTGTTTTAGTTCTGATTTCAATTTATGTGTAGTGGAAATTCTAATAAATATAATTGTACAGAATAGCTGAGTATTTCTATCTTGCGATTGAAGGATTAAAGGTTTTGGGGGTTTAGTACTTGCAATTGCCCGTACGAAATTTGAGTGACAAATACATATTTGAATCAGATTTATTAAAATAAGCATTGAACTTATATACAAAATGTACATACTGACTTTTCAAAATGTGGATGTTACCTTTTATGGTTATGTTCCAATTTGTTTTGTTTACACAAAAAGCGGAGTTTACAAACTCATAATGCAGTTATTATATTAAAAAGTGGTATAAATGGGGTACGGACAATTGGTCCTCAGACAATTTGTCTCCGGACAATTGGTATCGGACAATTCTTACCCGGACAATTCGTCCCCAAGTAAGAAAAACCAAGGAAGATTACACCTACTCCAAATATTTGACGATTTATCAAGTTAATGGGTGTGATTACAACAATTAGCATTAGCATAAATAGTGTAACCCTAATTACCCATGTTGTTAAGAGATAAGACAACATATTAATAATACATATATAATGACACGGTGTTTCCGTAATTACTAAGTATAATTATCCTCTTTTACTTACATATATATACACACACACATATATATATATATATATATATATATATATATATATATATATATATATATCATGTTACCAAGTATTTCAATTCAAAAAATGTGGTTTTATATTTTCAAAAACAGTTTATTTAATAAGATATTAGATATACATTAAAACTGAAAATTGTATGCAATATTTTTTAAGTAATTTATTACACCCATTAGATTGATAAATCGTCAATATTTGGAATAGGTGTAATCTTCCTTGGTTTTTCTTACTTGGGGACGAATTGTCCGGGTACGAAATGTCGCCGGTACGAATTGCCCGGGGACGAATTGTCCGATACCAATTGTCCGGAGACAAATTGTCCGGGGACCAATTGTCCGTAACCCGTATAAATACATGCAAGTCTACATTTGCACTTCAACTTTAGGTGGGTAAATAATTGTATAACATAAATTGTATTTTTATGAGAACAAAATATTAAAATTAATAAAGGTCCTAAACTAATAATTATGAGTGTATACAATATTATAAAAATATGAAGTTGTACCAATTACGTTAAATATGTAAAGCTGCATTACGTTGCATTTTTGTAGTTATTATTAGGATAAAAATGAGATTGTTTTTGACATAAATGTGCTTTAATACAAATGTGTACATTGAAATTAAGTTGTTTAAAATATAACGCTAAAATTAAGCAAAATCTGTCTACAACCATTAAACATCTTTTATGTTTTCTAAAGGTTTGGATAAAACTTACAACTGCTTATTTTCGTGTTAAACAACAACAATACAATAATTATTAATAATTTGTTTGAATTTTTATACATATTAAAAATACTATTAATAAATATTTATAGATTTTATTATGAAAAGTACAGGTCGTAGGTTCAAATCCCACTCGAGGTAAACTTATTTATGTATTTAATAAAATTAATAGTAACTTTTAATTAAATATTTATAGATTATTTTTATTTTTGTATAATCTGTATAGTATAAATATTACAATACTCTTTCGTCATTATTTCCCTACCAATGTGGCACATTAAACTATAAGGCGATTATAAGACACGTAACACCCCAGCTTGCATGTTAGGAACCTTATTAAAGTCTAAAAGCACATTAGGAAAAGTGTAATATTTTAGCATTTTATTAATTGTTATTTTTGTTTCAGCTCGTTTTTCATGCTCTATGTGTCATAAGGTGTATCGTCACTCTTCTTCGCTCTATAATCATCAGCGGTATGAATGTGGACAAAAACCATCCTTCAGTTGTCCTGTAAAGAAATGCGACTATATAGGAAAGAGAAAGTGGCATTTGAAGTCACACATGATACATGTCCATCACAATAATAGTTTGTTTACCAATTCAGGTTAATTAATTTTGTGTACATGATTATAAAAAATAAAATAAATAAATATGGAACCTCGTCTAAGTGTTGATGGAAACAAAGGTGTCCTGGTTTAGTGAGAACGGTTATCAGTGAACAGTATAATGTACAGAAATAATCAAATTAATATTTTCAGATGAGTACAAAATTATTTATGTATCGGTTTCAATTTAGATTTAAAAAATCGGTGATTATCAATTATGTAACTAATAAGGGCAATTTAATCTAAAATAGTCGGGTTGGTACATTTGGTTAATGATAATGGAAAAATGTGTAACGTGCTAAAAATTTTTCTGCACGTATATCTCACGATGTGAGAAACACATCGTACACACTGTATTGGAATTTCCTCTTATTAAAGTAGTGTCCTTTATTCTGCTATATAAAGCAGTTTAAATCAAACAATTACATTTTAATGAATGAAAGTACATATTTACGCCACCTATGTGCAAATGGCCTATTTAAATCTACTCAATAACAGATAACTGTGATAGTTTATCGAACCTCGTTAGATGGCGAGGTTAGGATATTTAAACACAATAGCTGTTTTATTCAATATCGATCGGTAACAAAAAAATCAATTCTAACAATTTTTCGTTTTGAAAAACGTACTACATTTCTCGTGTCTTTTTTACTGTCGCCATTTTACGACTCTATGGAAAATTTCTGAGCTCTTCTAAAATTTCTATAATCGAAGATTTTTCGGATATAAATTAGAAGATTTACTTGGGCTTTTCAGAAAATTACTGTTCCAAATTACTTGTTTCTCGCAAGAACATTGCGGATATAAGGGAGTTTTTCGTCGTAAAAGGGGTAAGCTGTCTCCGTAGCTTTTCCTATTTGATATTAATTCATAAATTTGTTTATTAGCGACTGTTTTTCTGCAATCGTGGCTACTTGCACTATGGAAGTTGTACTACTGCTGTAATTAAACCGTGCCTGTTCGGAATTGGTAACTTAAATTTACATCCATTTGTTGGATGTTACCAGACATTAAATGTATTAGCGTAGACCGGACGGTCAAATCCGATTTTTTCTTGTATTTAGAAAAATTACTTTGTCAATTTAGAAAATTGGGTACCTTGATTTTTCAAATGGAACGGCCATTTTTTTCAATTTTGCATTAAATGCGGAAATTTTTTGCCTTTTTAACTTTAAAAATTTGTTGGTATCTTGGGTAGATTTCTTTTAATTTCACAATTTCAGATTCATTTGCTGTATTTTTAAATTTCTAGTTTGTATTATCTAGTAACCCATAGCAAATAAACAAAAAAGAGTTCACATTATAAAACATGGTTTATTTAAGTAGAAAAACACATAAATACAAAAAACAAAATTACGAAATAAAATAAAAATTATTTCAATACACATTCAAAATGTCGACCACCTTGTTCTAAGCAAATTTGGATTCTGTTACGAAAAGAATTCTTAACCCTTTTAACATTACTGGGTTTATAGTTATATCTTCCGCAGTGGTTGGTAGTTCAGCACAAAAAGGAATCAAGCGGAGAAATATCTAGAGATCTCGCTGGCCATCGTGTTGTTCCACCCCTTCCTATCTACTTTTCAACAAATACATTATTAAGCCATTCACTTACTACACGGGCACGGTGTGGAGATGCGTCATCTTGCTGAAAATAGGTATCCCTAATTTGTAATTTGAGCGAGCGGTGCATCTTCAAGCGTTTCAAATAATTTATTATCGAGGAAATTCAAGTACAACTTCGAATTTAGAATACCGTCAAAGAAAAAGGGACCAACAACTGAAGTACCGAATATGCCTGCCCAAACATTAATCGACCATTTCTCTTGACTGTGAACTCGGAAATAGTGAGGGATTTCATCTGAGTAATAATGAAAATTGTACTGGTTAACGATTCCATTGCGATAGTAGGTACACTCGTTTGTAAACACGACCTTATCCAAAAATTATACATTATCATTTAACTTTTGTTCTACCAAATTGCAAAAATTAATCCTGTTTTGAAAATCGGTCTCCTTGAGCTCATGGGGTAGTTGGATGTGGTAAGGATGAAATTTGTTTCAAGATAATGAATTCTTCCTGTTGCTATAAATCTTTCTAACAGATTTTTGGACGACGCGCCCGGTCGGGATATCTTGCTTTGTACACTCGGCTCGTTAGGAATGAATTTCTAGAGCATTCTCCAAGAATAAAAACCGCATCAATAATTTCATTTTGAGAAAAACTTTAATTTTAATTAGTTAAATTTAATTTTAACTAATGAAAAAAAGCTCTAACTAAAAATAATAGTACGAACTAGTACCTAATGTCAAAGTAAAGTTAAAGCGACAGAATTGGTTTATCTTTCGCAGCCTGCTAGTTACTCATAGCAACTGAAAATTGAAAAATACAGCAAATTAATGAGAAATTGTGAAATTGAAAGAAATCTACCAAAGATAGTACCGACAAATTTCTACAAAAATGAAAAAATGACCGTTCCGTTTGAAAACTCAAGTTACCATTGTTTAAAATTATTTTTATTTTTATTTTAGCTCGTAATTTTGTTTTTTGTGTTTGTGTTTTTGTACTTAATAAATAATGTTTTATAATGTGAATCGTTTTTTATTTTATTTTCCGCGGGTTACTAGATAATACAAACATTGAAAAAAGATTGCAAAAATAAAAAAATGGCTGTTCCATTTGCAAAAATTCAGTTACCAGAACTTTTCTAAATTGGCAAAGTCATTTCTCTAAACACAAGATGAATTTGGTTTTGACCGTCTGGTCTACGCTAGTACATTTCATGTCAAGTAACATTCCAGAGTCATGACCTTTTAATTTTGTGATTACAGCGATGTTTAATTTTTTTCAGACATCACTTTTTGCAAAAATGACGAATTGCGGCTAAATGATTCGTTTTAGGTGCCAGGTGCGATACATAAAGTCGCAGTGGGATTGACCAAGGAATCCAAATATGCATAATATACAGGTTCTCTTAAAAAATGGAGCTTGTAACGTGCCAATTCTTGGCTATCGTTACCTTAATTTAAGTTTTGGATTTGTATTATTATTGGTATTGGTAAATATATTTACATTACGTTGGTGTCTTTTTTATTTCAATAACTAAATTTTGGCATGTTTTCTCTTTAGTCTATATAATTCCCTGTGTACATTTGGTAACGTCAATGTTTGTTGGTTTCTGCGCAAATGCAAACAGAACAGCTTAATTCATTTCCTTTCCGTTTCTTCTGCCGTACAGTTCCTTACGTTACATTTTAAGTATTACTCCCTTGTATAAGGTATGTAAGGCGTTTAATTTCATTTTTGTATATATTATATTTAATGGTGTACAAGGGTACGCCTCTACACTAAAGAAAACCGCTTGTGTTAAGAAAAAGCTGACTTTTTAATGAATTTCGTATTTGCAAAGGAGTGGTCGTGACGTCATAGTTTAATAAAATTAGCGTGGATGATATGCAATTTTATCTTGAAAGATTAAGAATGGAGGTACCTTTGGTTTGTGCCGATATCGCATGCGGTTAGTACGCCTGCTGTTAGTAGTTTGGTCTACCTTTCTTTATTGGAAATGAAGTAACATCTGCTTTAGTGGTTTGAGCCTACATTTCATTTCTTTACACGTTAGTGAGGATAATTGAAATGACCTTCTCGTACTATATGTTTATTTTATGGATGGAAAATGAACTTCTCAAACTGTAGTTCGTTTTAAGACGATGTTAATATATTATTTTAAGTACATTTAAGTAATATGTATCCTTTTCTTGCAATGTACGTTTAAGGAAATAACAGATCATTATAGTGTTATTTTGATACGATTATGAAGGAACAGCTGATTTCTGTTCCTAAGATAAAAACATTTGAGTTCATAATCTATCGTACTGTAATATTTGTTGAAATAGGTCAGTATACGTTTTATTCTTGAATACAGTGTTGATAATATTGCATTTTGAATTTTAAGTAAATGTAGATTATAAGCGTGTATAGTTGCGTTCAATTTAGTAATTTTAAAATCGTAAAGTTTTACGGGAAATATCGTTTTAGTTATTTTATGCTTGAATTATTCAGACATTTTTTTTACTTAAATATACATATAAATCCAGTTGTTTAGTATTCTGCAAATAACCTATGCTATTAATGTACAACTTTCTCAATTTTTGTTGTATTTTAATTATTATTCCTGCAAATTGAGTGGCGTCCAACAAGAAATGATTTATTTATTTTATCTATGGATATATCTCTGACTCCCTCACGACCTGTTCAAAAGGAGTTCTCAATTATAGTAAGTTTCGTATGCAATCTACCTTGCTGTGCTAGACCGTGGTGCAAATTACCATTGTAAAAAATTAGGTGATGATTGATCGGTATCAATCATCACCTAATTTTTTATTTATTATAAGCTTTTATATAAATCGCCTTATGTAAACTGCGATTCAAGTGAAAATATTTTAGGTTTGTAGCCTTAGGCATACCTCACCGCATCCCATCAATTTAGAAATATTCTTTAATAAACCCACAATCTTCCACCCACGTACTATTAGCCCACCCTGTATACACCGGGTGATTCAGTACGAAATAGAAGTATTTTAAAGACATGTCTAGGAAGCCAAAATAAGTCAAATAAGCTCATATGTTCTAGTCCGATTTTTGTTTGTTTCAGAGATACTTTGATTAATTGTAATTTAAAAAACTGAAGAAATATTTATTACAAAACTAAGAAAAGAAAACAAATAAAAAGTTAACTTTAATAACCTTGTCCCAAATGACAATTTGAAACACATAGTAGCCAAGTGTCATAAAAACTGCTAATTTTATAAGATTGTCAATATGTCTCTCTAAATTTAGTCATAAAGAATATGCAGATAAGATGTTTGTTTATGGTTTCCGCAATGGTAGTACTATTCGTGCAGTAGAGGAGTATCGACGTCGTTTTCAACATCGAAGAGTTTCTAACAGACATGTGTTTCAAACTATTTTGAGGGTGCTGGCGAAACGTGGATGTTTCCAAGTTTCTGAAAGACTTCGCGGGATCGGTTTGGGAGTTGAAGATATTCTGGATGTTGTAGACAATAATCCAGACATAAGTACAAGGCGTATCGCATTCCAATTTTAAGTTCCACAAATAATAGTTTGGAGAACACTAAAACATCAAAATTAGCAGGCTTTTCATGTGCAACAAGTACAAAATCTCCAAGAAGGCGATTTTATTTTAAGATTACAATTTAGTCAATGGATTCGTGAAAACAGAAGAATGGTTAAATGCATTTAATTTACGGGCGCGAGTTTCAACGTCGGTTTAGTATTAACGTATGGTGCGGAATTCTAAATAATACGTTGTTCGGTCTTTTCGTATTGGATAGGCGCCTTACTGAGGTTATTTACATTTTTTAGAAGATCATTTAGAGGAAATATTGAACGCGGTTCCTTTGATTATTCGATCACATATTATCTTCCAACATGATGGAGCGCCACCTCATTTTTCAAATAATCTTAAACATTTTCTGAATACCTATTTATACCCGCAGACTAAAGTCCGACACCTTATTTCATATCTGGGCATCGCTACAGATTCCATTCCTAAATCATTTGCAATGGAGTATAGTTTGCGTTTTCACTAGTATTTTTCTCACTTTGTAATAAAAAAAGGTGTCGTAAAGTAAGTTCTCCAAAAAATACAAACCTTACACCACTTATAGTTGTGCCTTTGACTCAGTCGGTTGATTAACAGGGTAGGCTCAAATAAAATGATTTGCTTAATTACCACTTACCATCAATAATAAAGAATGTAAAAAATTAATGAAGTTATCTCGGACGCCGAGATATTTTTTTAAATTTTTTTAAGTATCAGAACAATTAAACCGACTTTACAAAAATGTAAAAACTTACAATATACAGACTATGTTTATTGAATACCAAATGTAATGATGAAATAATGAAGGTCTTCAAATTATGCTTAAAATACTAAATAATTGCTACATAAATACCTTAGAAATTTTTATACACAAACTTTTCTTTCTGTTTTCTTTTGACAACCTCTGATATCTAAATAAGATTACGGAGAGGTTAACAAGATGAAGTCATTCTTACGTCATCATTGTGCAATCTTGACATAATGTTATCAACCGCACCCCAAACTGAAATTATCATTATAAAATCCTTATAAATTTCTTCTTAAAACTGCTAAATCCACTTCTTATTGCATTATTTGGAAGTTTTCCAATCAAAAATTGCAATCATAAAACGAAAAATGTATGCCACAATAAAATCAAATGCGTACTTAAAAGGTAATTACGTTGTAAATTGAAGTAATGATAAACGTATAATTAAAGTAAAAAATGGTATAAATACGTAAAGAAAGCGCCTAAAAAGAACGAATGCTTTAATTTTATGTAAATGTATTAAAAATATCTCTTACCACCAATTTGATGGCACTTTCACATAAATTTAGGTAAAAATCAAAAAGAAGCAGCTCCCTGCTTCGACATTAAAACAGGAAGTGAAAAAAAATGAAGGTTTTCGAAGTAGATGATGCGGTTCTGCGCACAAGATATGAGCAGAATAACTTAACGCAGACGCGTTGCGTATAGAATCAAGTCACGATGCGTTACGCAACTCAAATGGCTAGAAAACAGTTTATGGGAATAGAAATCTTTACGAAAATATGCACTATGAAGATATGCAAATTAAGTTGCTTACCTCATAACCATATTTTAATAATTAAAATTTTCTTGTATTTAGAACTAAATGAAGGAAAGATCTTAAATTGGGGTATATTTTATACAACACAAAAAAGAGTTGTTACAACTTAACTACGTTTACAGAGCGCCTCAATTAAAATAAATAAAATTTAATACCAACAACAATTTAATTTAAAATTGAAACCCAAAAAGTTGACACGCTACAGTACTATTGGTGCTAACATTTTGTGTGTTATGAATTTTTGATCTGTATTATAATCTATTTTTTTTTAGGTTGTGATTTGCACAGTTTACGGGTCATTATGTTGGTACTATCTTATCTTAATTTTATTTAATACCTGATCTGTATGATAAACTCAGTTGAAGATGCGCAAAAATAACAATTGGAAAAATCGAAAAAGCTTTAGACCTGAGGAAAATCATTTTTGTGTTTTGAAATACCTTAGCGGCATGATTTGTTTAATAGCAATAATAGTGCATGGTTTTGTGTTCTTTGTTTAATTTATTTACTTATTCTCTTTTACTTTTAGATGATCATGATGATCAAGACAATCGATTTCCATTTGCTTGCGAAGAATGTGGTAATCGTTATAAGTATTTTGGGAATTTAAACAAACACGTACGCTACGAATGCAACCAAGTTGGTATATTTACCTGCCCACTATGTGAAAAAGTTTTTAAGCAGAAAGGAAATCTAAAATATCATATGAGCCACCGTCACAACATAAACTTGGTTTCGCCTCGTGTTGATTAAATATTATAATTTGTTACATTATTTACATGCATGTGTTTGTGAGTTCAAAATACATCAATATTTTAATTTATCGCTTTCTTAGCTGAATATTAAGTGTGTATTTGACATGTAATTTATTCATTATCGTAAAATATCACCAAGTCGTCTGCTGAAGGATTAAATGCCCACAGCAGTGTTGTGGTCTTTTAACCCTTTAGAATACAACGTTCATAGAGTTTACTGTAGCCTAGTTGTTTTGGTTATAAACAATTGTAAAAATGTAATCCAAATGTTAACTGCCTTTATAGCTCCCGAAACAAATTAATGACAGTGAGAGTTTTTAAACTCCCACGTTGATGGATATACTATAGTATGATTTGTATCAGTAAATGTCTTAAGTGTTGCGTACACGTGTATTAAATTTCATAGACGATATATTGACTTGTCAACCTATATTTCATATTAAGTGATTCTTTTGAACGTAGAATTAATGTAAAGAAGAACTAAGTATTATAAATGTATTGTTTGTTATAAATAATAAAATATCAGGTCAGTAAAATAATTTTTATATTGAAGTTATTCCAGTATTAAACTCATATCATTACTATTGCAAAAAGTAGTGTCGAGTGGTGCTGATGAACGCTTAAAATAGAGTCAGTATTATGTATGTATTTAACGTTAAAAATAAAACATTGAACATTAAAAGGGAACTATAGTCGGGAAACTGGATAAATTTAGAAAAGGGATTAGTGCTGATATTAATAGTGCTCGTGAGGTTATACCGGGTGTAAATCAAATAGGGGCATCCCCTGTAACTTTTGAAGGGCTCGTTAGGTTTTGTTCAAATTTTGGTGGGTTATATTAGTGCCAGTTTGGGATTTTTTACATAAAAAAACAATATGACCGACTTCCGGTTTCACCGGAAATGACGCAAAACCTGAACATTTCAATGGAACACCCTGTATATTTTTACATATTTGGATTCTAGGGCTTCCAATACATACAGTTCATCTGTCAAATGCCATTTTAATTTTATTTTTTAAAATATTTTTTTAATTTTTGATCATTATGACGTCATCTAAATTATAGGTAATTGACGTAACAATTACCCCCACAATATTATTTTTCCTAATAATTAATTTTTGTGAAGTTTATTAACGATCAAATTGTTACGTGTTTAATTAGAAAACGTTTCTTTTTGATAACGTTCGTCGTTTGGTCAAATCTACTTACTAAAAACAGCAATTTATTCTTAGGTTGAATGCTTCCTATTCACTATTTCGCAAATTTTTACGCATCTCTAATTGCATTTAAATTAACGTATGTAACTTTCGTACACATCTCTTATTTAGTTAAAATAAGTCAAATTTAATACCTTCAGCACCATCTCTAAGATTTCGCATCATTTAATATAAAGCACTGGGATGTATTAGGGTCAAATAATACATATACATATAATAAATATATATTTTCTACACATTTTTAACTTTTGGCAACAATGATTAAATACAAATTTTCTCAAGTTTGTAAAATTGATTTTTAAGGTGTTGGCCAATTTTTCTTTCTTCCTTTTGAGAACGCCATTGATGTGGATGTTAAGTGTCTAGAAAATTTTTCGTTTCTGGTTCTGGATGCTGAAGCATCGTTTTTTTTGGAAAATTCTCACTTAAAGTAATACTTGGTTAAGTAAAAGTATTACTAACGCTTTTAAAGGCGGATATAATTGAAATTATTCATTCGTCCACATCTTCGGTAAGTGGCACATGTTTCGATAACCTCATGGTAATTAAAATTGTTTTCAGGTTTTCGAATATAAACGCATTCAATACTAATACTTTACATATATAGACACTTCAATCGAAATTACGTTGAATGTTCACTACCGGCTCGTTTGTCACCTGTAAGAGGTATAAACGGTCATAATTAATTAAACATCGTACTTATATTTACCTTCTTTAGCATCTCCGCACCACCCACATTTCTAACGTCATTCCTTCTTAAATTTTCTGCTCACATTTTACTGTTACGTTACATCCAAAGTACATGATTATTGCTGGAAGGCATAAGAGCCTTGCTGACATCCATGACCATATACATGAAGGCTACTAGATCATTGGAATAGTACCCGAAATTTGCAAGTACAAATAAGTAGTCGTTTCAACATTAAAGGTCAGATCTTTTTTTTCTTATCACCTGGTTACACGATTGTGTTTACAAATGTCAAATACACCTAGGAGGTCCTTAGTGAATTTCTACAACGAAAATAAATGGACTAATAATATTAATTTTGTAATCAAATCATTGACAATTGTTACCTCTTAATTAAATTTATATATTTACTTACTTTTTATGATTGTGGACCTGAACACGCTAAATTTGGCCTATCGTGCTAAAGCACTCAGGAACACTTAGGAGGATGGATAGAGGGATAATGAATTGCCAATAGATGCCTATGAACAGCTACCTTAAATTTTCTCATATCACAAGTGAGAGGAAAACAGGAACTAGGGAGATCATTTCAGAGTTTAGAAGCCGTGTAGAAAAATGTGGATTGCGCCCGTTTGGTACGACAAGTGGAGATTTGTACTGCACACTGATGATGTGAATGAGCGAACCGAGTGTTTCTCGTAAAGATGCCCCGAGATGGTATCAAAGAATATAATTCAGCAGCACAATACTCGTTGTAATAACGATAATACAAAGAAAGAACTGAAACCATCCTTGTATGCTCAAGGGACTGTATGTGAGAAGTTAAGGATGGGTCATTTATAAGCCTAATCGCTCTCTATTGAATACGATCAACGATATCGAGAGCGTATTGGGGAGCACTAACCCAGAGGTGAGAATTATATTCCAGATGGGGCCGAATTTGGGCCTTATACAGCAGAAGGAGTTTGATTGTTACGGTAGTTATTTACTGTCGACCGAACAAGCTTTCCAATTTACTGTATACTGTGTGAAGTGTAAGGCAAGTAAGTTAATTAAATGTTTTTTTAATTATTTTTTATCTTACTAAACATCCCAATGGGATTATGTGTTAAATTAGCCAATTCCGAATAAGAACAGTAAGATCTTATAGCGGCCGGAAGAGGGCATATAATAATTTTACTTTTTTTTTTCTAATTGAAGGTGAGGCTCACTGCTTGCCATCGTGGGCTTTGGTGGAATATTAATTTAATATTTTTTTTTTATTCTTTTGTCAGGATGTCGACAATAAAAATTACTTCATCGGGGGAATTGTTAATTCATTTCTACTTCTTCCTTCATTTTTATTTCTTTTTTTTGGTAAATCCTGTTTCAGGCTTTACGGGGTTTACTTTCCTCTCAACACTTGTTGAGTATTTCCTTATTAAATCCTGTGGCGCCTACTCATATCCGGTTCCTATCTAACCACATTACTATTACTTTAAGTTATACCTCCAAAACATCCACGCATCCGAGTGCTCTGCGGTCTTCCGACCGTACGCCTGAACTTAGTCGAGCCCATTCTTTTTTTTATGGCATATGATGGTTAGACACGTGGCAAAATTAAAAAAATACGGTTTTTTAACTACAACTCATTGTTCCCAATAGAAACATACATGAGTCACCCTTTATATTAAATAGCTCTTTCAAGTACTAGTACAACGATATGCATAGTATTTCCTTAGTTCCTAAATAAAGCAGTAATTTTTAATTTTTTAATTTTTATTGACACAGCATGCTCCTGAAGCCGACTCTGTTAAAGTAAAATGGCGTTTGAGTTGACATTTGGCAGATGAATTGCGTGTATTTGAAGCCGCAAAATTCAAACATGTAAAAATATACACGGTTGTTCTATTTAACTTTTCAGCTTTTCTATCATTTCCGGTGGAACCGGAAGTCGGTCATATTGTTTTGTTATGTAAAAAATCCCAAACTGGCTCTAATATAACCCATCAAAACTTGAACAAAATCTAACGACCCGTTCGAAAGTTACAGGAGTGGCTCCTATTTAATTTACACCCGGTATATCTTTTGTCGCAATAACATATGACGTTTGGATTAGAAGGTAAGTATGTATTCAGTTTGACCGTTGGCCGTGAACTAAGAAAAACGCTTTACGTTAGAGTAGACGTTTTGAATTGAGGTACCGGCGTCAATAAGGGATAACGTTAGGGAAAGCCGTGTGTTCCATGCAAAACGTCCACTTAAAAGCGTAAGGCAGTGACTCTGTAAATGTTTTATTTATTTTTCGTGCAACCAGAATTGCACACTACATGCAGCATCGTTACATACAAATGTATATGTAGTAGTAGTTAATAGAGAATTGATTCAATGTGATTTCAATCATGTATATGAAAATAAGTGAATAATAATTATAATTAACGTCTTCCTGTCGCTTTTTTTATTATATACGAGTTACTACAACTAAAGAGTAAATGACACGTGGCATTTTAGTTAAATACAATTAGGAAAGAATAACATGCAACAAGTCTCATTATAGCAATAACTTAAGTTGCTAATATTTAATCTTAAAAATTTGGGATAAAATCTTACCTGACAATCAAATTATGAAACGAAAATATCTAGAATCCCGGTAGTTGCAAGTTTCTGCAATTGTTTTCTTAAATAATAGGATACAGTTATAACGCGAACGCATTACCAAATTAGTTATAAAACTTAACGGAGCCCTACATGTCAGAAATTTAGCATTAAAGGAAATAGGGGCTCAAGCGGAGCTTGATTCGCTGGAAATGAGGTCATGGCGGAGTCAGCTATAGAAAAAGGGGGTCCACACCTAAAAAAAGATGATGGATATACTACAAAAGCACATGGAAACAAGGTGGCACAAACCGAACAAGCACTTAATTTTTCGAACATAGGTGGGTTCTGACGACAGCCAACAAAACCGCAAGAGCAGTTAATTTGAGAGCACAATAGTTAGATTCTATATCCTTGTAGAATTGTGTGCAAAGTATAGAGAGATTTAAAAAAAACTCAAGCTATAAGCTAAGAATGGAAATAAAGATTGATAAATTAAGGAATCCGTAGAGAATGACCACGAAAAGAAAATGATGACGAAACTATCTATAATTCGAACTAATTACATTTTTTTTGCCAGTGATCTACCTAGGGTAAACTTCACCCTGTCTTAAGGATGACCAAGAGTTTTTCAGTATCAGCGATACTTGATACCGGAAAATTTTGCACAAACAAAAATTGTTTTTACAAGCAGGGGTTAATCGAAGATCTATGTTAATAGACAGATTGGAGTTCGTTTGCTAGAGAAGGCCATATCTAGAACTATAAAATAATTTTGTGCGGAACTGAAACGAATCAACGAGACGTGTATTTACGTATGTTTCGAAATTCGGCTGCTGCAGTTGGCATTTGATTCATGCGCACTATATACCCACATTTATCCGAAAGAAAACAGACGCTATTATGCAGACCATACGATCGTTTTTACGTATGTTCAATGCTTCGGTTGATTGAGTATTTCATCTATTGTGAAACACGGGTTGTGATTCGTTTTCCTAGTGTTAAAGGCATAAAAACGCCTAAAATTTATCGTGAGATTTTTTCCCTCCCTCGGGTCCGTGTACCTAGCTGGTTCCGGTGGGAATTTTTGTCCCTGTTCATTCAACTCTGTTGGATCTTGAATTATTACCTCGAGAGTGTGGCAACGCGATGTTTTGGCGTCATATGGTCCGTTCTCATATCACCCAATGCTGTCAATTAACCTCCTATGCTCTGTGTCTGTACATACTTTGTACTGTGAGATTAGTAAAGTGTATGGAGAGTAGAATTATACGAAAATGGGTTAGAGCTTTCAAAAATGGCCGCACGAATGTTCTTGATGTGGAACTAAGAGAGCGACCTTTAGTTATTTCTGGAGATTTGGTGTTGACGAAACTTTGAAAGAGAACAGGCGCTTTACGATTCCATCGTGATCACATGATTTTCCTCAAGGTTCAAGAAGTGTTCTCTATCAAATTGTAAACGGATGCTTATACTGTAGAAAGTTTTGTTCCACAAATGTTAACTGTGGTGCACAAAAACAAACGTTTAGCGAATGTGTTTTCTTGATCGATACGATTGCGAAAGGTGATGAAACGTAGGTGGCATACGTTACACCGGAATCGAAGCAACAATCCATTGAATGGCGATATTGAATACCACCAAAAAAGGTGGAGTTCATGCAAACATTTTCAGTACTGAAAATTATGTGTACTATGTTTTCGGACAGGAAGTAGTGTTGCTTGTGGATGTTTTACCTTGTGGTGACGCAATAAATTCTGCAACGTATTGTGATACCTTTAAAAAACTATACCGTCAATCCAAAAACATGGTATGCTGAGTATGGAGATCGTCTTCCCGTCCACACACAGCTCTCTTAAAGGTAAAAACCCAACTATACGCTCACGCGTAAGTGAATTCAGGTACCACAAGCTTTTGTTAAACTTACCAATTTGTCCCCTTACTAGAAAGTGCGTTATTCCACGCAGGAATTGATCAAAGGAGTAATATATTTTTAATGTGAATTAACTTCAATGAAATTGTTGCACAAAAATAAAAAAACAATTAATCTGCGATATAATTAGACTGATTAAAAGAAATACAAGTAACAATGTAATTCTAAATTATTTTGATTTCATTATTTCCCTGATAACACGGTGCTTGTTTTTTCCATTTTAATTCAAATTTAATAATCATATATTCTCCTATTTATACCCTATTTTCACAAAGCAATTTTAAATTCCATTATTACTTGTAGTAATTAGACGTAATTGATTGAATGGTATGCAAATTAATTGATTTCCGGCTTAACCTTTGTGCAATAATGGTAATTATTTTAAAAATAAAATATGCGGAATATACGAGAATATTCGGAAAATACATTATACTTTCTACATTGATTGATTTCGATTACATCGTAGATAATTTGATAAGATTAATATGTGACTTGAATTGAAAAACGTTATAATTGCTAAAACAAAAACTGGTTATTTGGCATAAAATTTCCCATAGGTAGGGTGGCATTATTTAATTTACACATATCCCAAATGCTTTTCTAAGAAACCGAAAACACTAAATATGTCAATTTAGGTTTTTTTTAGGAAATATCAAAATGAAATATAATGCGCACTTATGTAAAATTGAATCCTAAAACTTCTAAAAAAAGCTAATTTTTTTGTATTGTAATTCAACGAATCCTTTTCAATTTATTGGTTCTATATCGCGCTCTGAGGGGGTTTGGACCTGCTTTGTGCAACAAAACTATAGAAAATCTACCTGACCAGTTTTACGTTTAAAGAGATGTAGAAAATTTAGTGCATTTTTAAAACTACTTCAAAGATGGGCTTTTTCATTGAAGCCAGGTGTACCTGTAGAAGCATATAAAAAATATTTATCAACTTTATAGTATACGCTTTGCTAGTGTTGGATATTATTTATGATATATATTTTTTATTTTATACACCCTATATACTTTCAAAAACCACCAGTGACAACATACTTTACTAATTTAGTTTCTAGATCAATTTATTAATAGTTCGCTTAATTTATTTAAACTTGGTGAGCAATGATAGTAGATATGGTATGCAAAGAAATAACGGTGAATGTGTAAAACTATGCCTGTATTGTTTGTTTTATTTACCGTATTATTTTCTGATACAAGTTTTTTTAGGTAATTTGTTTAAACTTGATGCTACTGGACGATTTGTTTGTTCTAAATGTGGATGCTCATACAAACACAAATCTACTGTATTGGAGCATGTTCGGAGAGAATGTGGAGATCATCCTAATTTTGAATGTCATCTTTGCCACCGTACTTTTAGAAAAAAGGGAAGTTTACATACCCATATGATTCTTAAGCATTAACGGTATATTGAATTTAGCAATAAGCAATGTTTTTAGAATTTAATTTTATTTAGAGAATTTGTGTAAAATGTGTGATGTTTAATATAATAAATTACCTGTCATGCACGTTAAAAACTTTGTTCAATGTATATATTTATATAGACGCCGGAATGTCCCCACAGCAAGTCGGATGGGAAGCGAGTAGTACACAGTCGAATCAGAAATGGTTAATGAAGGTATATTCATAAGTACTTCTTTCAACACAGATTAAAATAAGAACCTAAATAGATCATAAAACAAAAGTTAATAATAAAAATATAGTAATAATAGAAACAATAAATATAATAATTTTTTCTTAATAATTAAGTTTTATGTAATGTATTCTTATATTTTCATCATTCTTTTATTAGCCGTAATAAAATTGTGAGAATATTCATGCGTCATTTTGTAGCGTTTTCATGTTGCCGGTGCAATTCAATTCTACAGAGTTTATTATACATTTGAGCTAATTAACAGTGTATGTAGTATTATAGATATTATAAATATAATAAAATGTGCAAAGTATTATATTATGTGCTTAGGAGTCTTCGACCTTTTAAGTGCGTGGGTTGCATCATGGTTGTGTTGCGGGATGTTGTGGTATTCTTGTTGAAATTGTGTTGTGTTGTTGCTGTTGGAGTTGTTACTGTCTTTCAGCTGGTCTAGTTGATGTTGCTGCCTCGTATACCTGAAATAAAAAGAAAAAAACGTATAAGTTTAGTCGTCACAACTGCACAACCATAGCGGAGTTGTGGCTGCATCTTGAAATAATGAACATGTTTGGAATGCTTATATTATCAGAATTTTATTTAAAACCCAAATGACGCTCCCGTCTACGAGTGGGTGGTTTGACTTCCCAAACACTCCCCTACAGATTATGTACCGAGATGATACATGAGAGGCGCACTTTGTTTGATTGTGTACTAAAGTTAGTAGTGAGAATTTGTCTCCTCTCAGTTACTACTCGTTAATTTCAGCGGTATAAATTGGTTTTAGACAAAATAGGGCTTGTATTTGTTAAAATTCAATATCATTCGTAAATCATTATTTAGTAAATAACCGTGTTGTTTTGTGACCTTTGTTTCATCCCCAAACCATCTCTTGTTCGGATTAATATTAAGTTTATCTTCTTCAACCTGGAAATATCCTCCACTGGAGCTTTTTTATACAGGTGGTATAAGGTTGGCTGGAAGGCGCCCTCAAACTTAAACACTTACCTAGCGAGTAAAAACCGATATAACCACCCAACAGTTCACTTTGTTAATTTATATAACTCTCTATTTTACTAAATAAAATTATGTAATCATAACTTTACAAATTATTAAAATTTAAAACTTTGTTGGCCAAAATTATGGAATAATAAATAAATAATAAAGTCAAATGTGTTGCGAAATTTGTTATATTTTATTTGTACCAAAAATGTTGGAAAAGTTTCCGTAACGAAAATATGATAATAGCAAGCAGAGTAACGTGTTAAATTAACAATTGCGTTCGAGTTTGGGAACTACTTAATATTGGAAATAAAAGCACACCTTACGTTAGGTACTGACGCGCGTGCCAATTCAGTTTTAAAATAATTCAAAATTTGATAGGTAAGAAAAAATTTGATTGATAAAATAAGATCAGGTGACGTTCTTGCGTGCGTTTTTTTTTTTTGTGAACACGCCATTTTTGCGTTGAACACACATTTGTTGAGAAATCAGACATCTTGACAAAATTTTTCTTACAAGTGTAAAATTACTTTAAAATGGTACGCTAGTTTTTTATTCTCAAGATTTTACTTCAAAGTTACTACTAACTAAATGTATTCGTTTCGTTTATTACGGATTTAAAAGGTTTTTTAATAGCTACATCTGTCTTCGTCATGACAGGAGGTGAGTAAATCATTTTCTTTTTACAGTCATCAGCTTTGTTTTAACAATTAGTCAATTAAATACACTTTTACAATTTAGCATTCAACTCGTATCTAAAACATTTGGTTTTTTAGGTTTTTCTATTGGGGGTTTGTTATCGTTCTTCTTGGTTTCTTCAAGATACTGCTGTTACGGATCCTTCAAGTATACCTGGTTAGTGCTTCTTCCTAATTATGGAATAATTAACAAAATGGTCTCCGATAGCCAATTCGATGATAAATTCCGGCAGTTACTCCAAAGCAAATAGGTTTAGGTCTAGTAAAACAGTCGGTTAAGTATTTATACGCAAGCAACATTCTGGTGAGTTTCTTTTTATTGTTATTCGTTCACGACGAAGCTCTCGCTATATAGACACTTGGATTAGTTAACCTTCTAAGTACTTTAAACGTGGCTTGTTCCTATAACGAATTATAGTCACAAGAATACCACTGTTCCCTTAATCGTGGGTGTACAATGATCCCGGCCTGACAATCACTCAGCACTTTTCCACACTTAAGGCATGCGTTGAGTAATTCACACAATCTTCCCATTAGATTTACGCGTCCATATTTTAGTACTTCACCAGTGATTTCATCTTCGCCTGCTCCTTTACCGTTTTCAAATTGTCCTACCGTTTTTTATGTTTCTCTCTTATTTAACCCAATACCCTCCTAAGTTTCATTCACTATTCCTTCTACACTCTCTTCATTAAACTCTTCAGTCTTATTTTCCTCACTAGTGTAGAGCTTTCCGAAATATTCTTGCCAGAATTTCCTCACTTCACAGTCGTCCCATACTGTTTCGTTGCTCGTATTTATTACTCCTGCAGCGTTCAGTTTTGGGCCACGTTTTCTATTTCTGTCACACTTCCAAAAGAGTTTTCTGATTCCCTCAAAGTCATTCTGCATTTTCTCTCCTTCCACAGCCACCACTTCCTCTTTACTTATTCTCACTGCCTCCTTCGCTTCTTTGTTTCTTAATCTGTACACCTCATACAATCGATTTTTCGCAGTCCCATTTTTGCATGCCATGTACGTGTCTTTTTTCTTACATATTGTTTTTTTTACCGATTCACCAAGCGCATTTTTTCTATCTAGCTATCGTCTCTCTTCCACATATCTGCACGGCGCATTACTTTTGTACCTCTCACCAGGTTTTTAAGTCGTTTATCATACACTATCAAGTCAATCATACTTTTATATTCACCTCTTTGCCATGTGTACATATGCACCACGTATTAGATACAAACAGGTTTCGCTACACACAGTTGTCCACCAGGCGTTCACCATTCTCATGTATTGAATGAAGACCACCGCATCCAATGGGATAACATACAGATAGTGACAAAGGACGAGAACACAAGTCGTCGAAAACTCAAAGAAGCCACATAAATCGCACTAGCAGAAAATCCAATAAGCCAAGCTAGTGTGGAAATGGAACCCATATGGATTCCAGTAATGTGCGAAGAGCTTAAGCGCAATACACTTGCGCAACCAGTTACGGCACAACATGCGGAATAAACATCTGCCCAACCATATATATATATATATATATATATATATATATATATATATATATATATATATATATATCCTAAAAATATATATTGGATTACTCAGTGGCTCAGCGGTAAAGGTGTCAGACTAGTATGTGAAAGGTACCAAGTACGAATCGAAGAGTAGTCAAGTGCTTGCGAAAAAATTATGTATAACATAGGAATTCGACTAAAGTGCGAAAACAGTCCTTTTCAGGACTAAGCCTGATGATGGAAGTAGAGTCCGCTTCCGAAACGTCGCGCTCAAAAAGCAAAAACTATGGAAATAGGCCGATCAACTAATAAGTCTCATTGACTCTTTGGTCGCCGAACTCTCATAGGACGCGTTCAGTATGCTCTTTCCCACTCCCACTCTTTCGTTTGGCTTACATACGTTAATCACGATACCTATATCATTCTAGAAGGTCTCATACTCTTGGTTTCTTTCTCCATTTACCCATGCTATGATAAACATTTTAGAAATTCCACTTTTATTCTAACCCACACTACCCGGGGGATACAAATTCGTACTGATTAACACATCTTTTCGCGGCTATTCATTCCTTGCTCTGTCGTCAGTAAAGGGGGTCCATAGGCGTACTGCAGGAATAGAAGTATAATTTTATGTGTTTACTACGCTTCTGATAGAATCCTGATTTTAGTGAGTTTTTAAAATTACTGAGCGTTTTTTAACGAAATGAGTCGCGTAAAATAAGCGATCAGGGTTGATACTTATCGGTCGATTGACGCCGCAGCATAAGCGGCCCTATAACGTGTGGAAATCACAAATAATATTTAATTAGCGGTATAATAGGGAAGAAATAGAAAATTACCTTCCTTATTAAAATAATAAAAAGTACTAGTATTGGAAAGTTGGTGATAATTCAGAGGATTTCACCATAATTTGAGATTCGCATTAAAGGTGACGTAATAAGTGAAGATAACGCGTTTTAATGTATCAGAACGGTAATCAATTGTATTTAAATAGTGAACAATCAATATAAAAGACAGTAATCGATCCAAATTGGTAAATCAAAGTATAAAGGACAATAACTCGAATTTATTGATGTATAAAAAGTGAGCATCCGCGGTTTGTAAATAGCTTGCATTTTGTTGCGCAAGCTATTTGTAGTTCAACTGAACAATATAACAAAGAGGTAAGAAGAACAAAGCAATCGTTTCTTAGTTGGCGAGAAGGTGACATCATCGGAGGGGCAGTCACGCAATCTAGTTGAGGCATCTTCACCAATCAAAGGAACGCAAGCATGACATCGTCAGTTTTTCAACGAAAATAACAAGTAAGAACCCTTTTTGTTTGTGTGAATAAATAAAAGGTTTTGTGTTTGATTCTATGGAAACTTTACATTAGACTATCACAATTAAACGAAAAACAATACGTATAATTCTGATAAAGATTTTATTTGTTATGTGTTAGTTTTAAGAAGGTTAATTTTCGTTCAGATTTGGAACTTAATTAAATGAGTATAACGTTTGATTTACTTTTATTTCTAAAGATTATTAATATTAAAACTTATACAAGTATTGAATATATAAATGCAGAATGAGGTCAACTCAATAGGAATCCAGTTAAATAAATAAATTGAAAGCATAACTTTGGTTAATGATAACAGTGATCATTTCTTTATTTTAACTTTGTGCTAGCCGTCGCAACTAATTAAGAAAGGAATTCGCAAACGTAAATCTTAAAATTCATTTACGCAAACTTAAATTAGATAGCAATCGAAGTAAATTGTAACAAGTAAATGATAAATTGAACTCATTCGGTTTCAATAAAACGTAATAAAAAATAATCATTTTCAGGTTCACAATAACAATATTAAATTTTGTTCAATAATGTTGAAATTATAAAAAAGTGTAAAAGAAGTGATAAAAAGGAGCCCTGTAGATAGAAATACAAGCCTCCTTCTGTCTAGTTACCTCACACGTAGTATTTTCATATGCTTTAAAAATTTTCGTTTCCACCAAGGACAGCGAAACTAACGATATTTTAAGACCACTTTAGAAAATTTGCCATTACCAACCAGGCAAAGGAAGCTTCAAAAAACGGGCTTGTTTTGTTTTTGAGACCATTATTTCAGACTAAGCTACTTTGTATCCTTTTTAAGTTACAATTATTTAATCTGTTTTTTTTTTACATTATAATACAATCAGCAGCATTTAGTTTTTTTATATACTTTGTTTAATCATATTTCTGTTTCAGAGATTGAAATTTAAAATCATTAATAGGCTCACAAGGCCAAGACCACCAGTATATTTGCAGGACCTGTTCCAAAGTGTATACCTCAAGAAGCTCACCGTTCAGTCATGAACATCATATCGTTCATGTGGTCAATTTTCCGAACTTTCATTTCTTATCAGCTATAAGTAATATTACTTTATTTCAATTTAAAAAAAAAGAGAATACAGGGTGTATCTAAAAGGTCCGTACAAAATACTAGGACAAATTCCTAAAATATGAGGATTTAGCCCAATTTACCGTAGTCCAAAGGTACCCAGAGGTTTTCTATGATGAGAAATTCAGATTTGATCATAGTTTTGATGTATCTTCCAGAGGGAGCCACCAATAGCCCTTTGTCTATGTTTAAAGCTCCATAACTTTTTTGTGCCTCGGTACATCAAATTTCTAGCCAGAAATTCTTGTTCCCTGATATGTTTCAAAAAAGGTATACCTTGTGTATGTCGGTTCGAGTAGCTGTTTCTCTGATAATCGAATTTAAATGTTTCATTGCGTACTAAAATTCATCATAGCTCTCCTTCACACTTTATGTAGGCTTAGGGTGGCTCCAAGAAGTTCGGAGGGTGTTTAAGGGCCAACCGGCCAACAACAACATAACTTTACAGAACAACATAAGAATGTAAGAATGAAACGGCAAAGAACAAGGGGAATAGCATACAAGTCAATAACAAGCGACCAAAACAGCAAACTTTTATTAAATTATAAAATGTTCAATTAAACTCTAAGTAAATGTCGAAAGTGACCCCTGTTTGTATGTACACAAAGATTAATTCTATGAAAAAAATTGAACTAACCTTAAAATGTTTACTTAATTTTGCATTCGCGCCCACAATTCTTCTTTGGTGTTTATTGGTTTTTTCCCTGGAGGGTGGAAATGTTTTATACACGCCCCCCTCCTGGCGGCAAGTGTGGGAATCCTCCCTACAGGGAGGTCCTACTCACCAAAACCCCTTCTCCCAGAAGAACTCTCCGGAACCGCCGTTAGGCATATCCTCAGGGAGAGCCCTTCTCCCACCTCATCCTATTTCTTTCTTATCCTCTCCCCATTTTCCTTCCTCTACGTTATTTCTCTTATATAACTAGTAATTTTATCGTATTTCTCTAAATCCTCCATCATCCAGTCTATCCATTTCCGCCCCGTCATTTCATCCCCCATTTTAAGTTCCAATCTTGATGTTGGTATGACCCAACTCTCGCATTCCATAAGTGTGTGTTCTACCGTGTCCAATTTTCTGGAATAATAACAGTCCACGCCTACCCCCTTCCCTATTATTTTCCATATGTCTTGAAAGATCCGTGCCCCGTCAGTGTCTGCGTTGCGTAGTAATCTAGTGTTATGTGTTTTCAGACTATCACAAATTTATCTATAGTATTACAGCTTTTTGTCCACTGCGCCACTTTAGTTGTATCGTTTCATAGTTCCTGCCATTTTTTATGGTCTTGTCCCGTTCTTCTTTGCGAACGCGCGGTTTCTTATTGTCTTCTCGCTCATACATCTTTCTCCTCTCCTCACTTAATAATTCGATCGTGGATACACACGTAAGAACCTGAAACGCCCTCGTGGACGCTGTTTCCGCATACAGGTGCGCCATACAACAGTGCCGACTCTATTACGGAGTTATATAAGTTTTTCTTTAGGTATTTTGGCCCTGCTAGGTTCGGCATTATTCTGCTAGGGCCGCCACTTATGCTGGGCCTTAACCTCCGACATCTTCACGTGCTCCCCGAAGCGACACCGTTCGCTTATCATAATTCTCAAGTATTTCAAGCTGTTTTCTGGCTTAATGACTTGCCCTCCGCATCTTATCTGCACGGTCTTGTCCCGCCCTCTCATTTTGGCGATTACCATTTCCGTCTTTTCGTGTTCCAGCTCCAGTCGTTTGCCACATATCTATTCCCACCCCTTTCTACTGCCTTATTTCCCTTCCTCTCCAGTTCCGCCTTATCCTCCGCCGTGATAATGATGGCGAGATCATTCGCGAAGCCAATTGGTCTCGTTCCTTTTCCTACTCCATTTTCAGGACCCCATCGTATGCGAGGTTCCACAGGGTCGGTTCCAGAACCGAGCCCTGTGGCACTCCTGCTGATATCTATTGTATCCGTCCCAGTCTTAACCTTTTGTTTACTAAGTACTTTCGAACTATATTAATGAGATACTTCACTATTTTTCTGTCTTCCAGTTCTTTTATAACCTCTTTCCACGGCAATGTATTGAAGGCGTTTTTAATGTACAACGTGATAATCGCCACCCATTTACTTTTATCCTTAATAAGGTTTAGTGCCTTTTCTACTGCATGAACCGTGCTCCGTCCCATTATGAAACCGTATTGGAAGTCCGATAATTCTCCTTTCCTTTCCACCTCCTCCTCCAGTACCTCGTATGCCTTAGTCTAACAGGCTCTTCATTAGCTTTAATACGGACCTTCCCTTTCATCTACATTGCCACTCTTAAGGCCTACACTGTAGCATTATCGCTTCCCAGTGCCGTTTTTCTTTTCCCCTCTCTTATCCTCTAGCTTGTCCATTGTAAACGGTGCGACTCGTTTCCTCTTCGTTGGGAAAACTGGCCTCCAGCCTATGCGGCTCTATTGTCTCCATTTTCTTTTCTTTGGTCATCTCGTAAGTCCTAAATTTCTTTGTAGCTATTTATATGCACCCTTCGTATGTTGTTTTCCAATTCCTCCATTACTTCCCCCCAGCACTTCTGCTTCGCTCTTTTATGTATGTTTGTAAATCTCGTCCCTATTTTTTATCTGTTCTCTGTAGCCTACGTCCTTGCATCCCTGGTCACCCCCCATTTCACCAATAGGGCATGTTCCCTTTTTCTCCTTCTCCTATACTCTTTTTATTCTCCTTATACACTTTCTTCATTGTCGCCATGTACCCTTCCAGCTCTTCCATCCTTGATTCTTCATTTTGCGTCTCCTCCACAAGTACTCTCTTGAGTACGTCACAATTCTGCACTCTGCTGGTTTTTGCTATCGTAGTCTTACTGATACTGAGGTTTATATTTACCTCCAACCTTATATACTTATGTGTGTATTGGCTTAGAGTATACCGTCCTGTGAGCGAGGTGGGCAATTTGCAGAAACTTTATTTTCTCTGCCGATCCATCGATTCTGAAAATTCTCATTTAAGTGATTTCTAACATTTAAAGCGAAATATGGTGGTACACCGTCGTGCATGAACCACATATTTTGCCTAACAACTAGTGAAAGTTCATTAAATAAATTTCGTAAATTTACTAAGTGTTCTAGTAATTTAAACCATTTAAACGAGGTGCTAAGATGACAGGGCCTTTGATAAAACTGTCAATAATTCCTGATCACACGTTAATTTTAAATTCACGTTGATAATGCACAACCTTTATTGAATGCGGGTTTTCCTCAACATGTTCATTATGTAAATTTGCCATACCCCTTCTTGTAAAACAGCACTCATCGGAGAATAAAATTCTTCAATGGAAATTTGGATAATTCTTTTCTCTTTCATTAATAAAAAGACAGAAGCGTAGTCTTAATTCGTGGTCGTTAGGTAAAATCTCTTGTATTGGTTGGAGTTGAAATTGATGTAACAGCTGTTTGCTTGAAGTTTTGTTTACCTATCCTTGGAACGTGTCTGGTGCTGACTCGGATCTTCTTCAACTCGTTCTAAAATTCTTCCTCAACCTCTGCTGTTCTAATAGTACGATTCCGTTAATAATCAATCGTACCAGGAGCAAAACTACCGGTTGCTCGAAGACGCGTTTCGACAGCGACAAATACTTGTTGGTTTGGAACGCGCCTATTTGGAAATCTTTCTCGGTATACTCTGACCAATTTCCGACTATTTCCTTGCTAATAACCATAAACTAATATCATATCGGTCATGTCTGTGTGTAAAGAAAAATTGAAGAAGGAAATTAAAATTACAATAAAAATTTACCAAACTGGATTGTTTGACAATACCCTTTTATAACTAATGATAATACTTAATACTGTTTAGTCGTTGCTATGATGTACGCACTGAAACATTTAAATTTGATTATCACACAAACGGTTGCTTGAAGCGACATCTACAAGGCATAAATGTAGACAAAGGGCTTCTGGTGGCGCCCTCTGGATTTGATCATAGTTTTGAAAAAAGTAATAACTTTGACATCCTATATTTCGGAAACTATCAACAATGGACTAAGGAATTTGTCCTAGTATTTTGTACAGACTTTTTAGAGACACCTTTTATATCATTATATATTTTAATTTATTTATATGTATAGTAAATATAAATTGCCTTTGACGAAATGTACTTCTTAAACTGATACATGCTTGGTGCATTTTACTCATCAAAATCGATGTAAGCCAATCGTTTTTGTATGATTAATCACATTATTTTTTTTAGATCTGTTAACCAGCCGACATACAAGTAGTAAATACAAAATAGATGTAAATGGACGATTTATTTGCCCTAATTGTCAATCTACTTATAAAAATAAAACACATTTAATCAGACATATAAATTATGAATGCGGTGTTGAGCCCCGATTTACTTGTCAAATTTGCCAAAGGAGATTTAAACAGAAGAGTAATTATCGCACGCATATGCAAATTATTCATAACCACGCATTTCCAAAATAGCATCTTTTAGTAAAATAGTTGTTCACTTTTACAAACGAAATAGAAATACATTTATGTTGTGTAATTTAGATTAAATAGCTAATAATAAATAATTCTTTGTAATTATATCTTTTCCCAATAAAGGTCTAATGGAGCACTATTTTTTGTTTTTATTAGTAATAAATTTATGCATGGTAAAATACTTCTCTTAATCTATAGGTTGTGTTTCGGGTTGAATTATTAGGTAAAATTTACCGATATCTTATTTTTTACAGGATGTTATAAATATCACTGGTATTGTAGAGTAGGTTTAGCAGTGTAAGACAGCGAAAATTGAAAAATTGGTGAAGAAGTGTAGATTTATTGTAAGTTGTCTGAGTTAATGCTTTTGTCATTGGCGATTGGCACTAAAGGGCACAAGGGCACATGCCCACCCAACCACTAAGGTAAACACAGAACAAAATTCGCATTTAATTCAGTGCATGATTTTATTTTATTATTTTTACGTTTTTTTTATAACGATGGTATCAAAGTTTCCTTTCGCACATCAGGCGCGCATTCAATTCTAACGCTCAAAACTATGTTATGGGAACGATCTGAACTGGACCTATTTCGAGTACGATTCAGGTGACTACGGTTATCGTTGCCATACGCGCTTATACGGGTGATTTGGGGTACCGAACGGTGTGTATCCAGTAAACGTCTAGCTTTAATAGAGCACACTGCACATTGATTATTTTACATTATTGCAGGTTTTCAAATAATCTAAAAAGAAAGGGTAATGTGAATTTTAAGAAAGAAAATTCATACTTACAAACTGTTATGGTACGTTACTAAAAATTAATAACAATGAACTGTATATTTACATTTTTATAACCTTTTTTAGTAAATTATAAAAAATTACTGTAGGTGCAAATTTTCTACTTTCTTCTTAGGCTATGTTATTATAACGAAAACAATATAATTACAGTGAAGTCAAATTACTCTTAAAACATTCATTCTTTAGGAATAATTATCGTTAGATGAATTTTCGTAAAACTTTTTGAAATTGCATCGAAATACTTTACAGAAAAAGTTATAAAATCAAATTTGTTATTATTATAATTATAAATTAATATTAGTCAAGTTGCTTTGGTATGTGTGAATCCTTGCGGTATTGCAGGCTCACATTCCATTAATATAAGTAATTTGATTGTAATCTCATTATATTCAGACCTTACATCAGTTCTACATACATAAAGATAAAATTTACATCGATTGGTGCTTGAACCTTGATGGCGCAGTTGGTTAGCGCGGTACTCTGGCAAAGTACAGGTCGTAGGTTAAAATCCTACTCGAGGTAAACTTTTTATTTATCTATTTAATGAAATTAATAATAATTTTTAATTACATATTTACCTTTGAACTTATTCGTTCATAACAAAAACTTATAATAATAAAAATAAATAAAAATTATCAATGTGAATAAATGGGTACCAGAACAGATAAAGGTGACATAATTATAAATAAACAAATTCCCCGAATTCATCGTCAATCCCCACCTTTCTTTGCCTAGTCTTACGCATCGTGTCATAACATCCTTTTTTTTGTGAAACGAGGCAAAGCCAAATCTGTATGTATCATATATTTTAAATACAGAACATTCATCAACTGTTATTTGGTTACTTTGTCTTTTATGCCAAAAAGCTGAAGGAGAAACTATTTGTCCAGCGAAAAATCCTAATATTGTATTAGAAAACCAAGGCTTATTACAAATTGGCTAATTCTTTGGAAATCCTCTCAAAATACATTTGTCTGTCTTTAGGTGGTATTACCGTATAATTTATTGTTTTCAACTCTCACGGAGATATCCTAAAAATTGGTATGTTGGAAATGTAACTGAATAACGAAGTTAAAATCCATAATGCTTTCAGACTGACAAAGTTGCTACAAGCATTGGAAAATGATGGCAATTAAAATGTCATCTACTACTCAAGATCAGAACACTTTATCTATGCGATCAAATAATAGTAATACTCGTACTAGATCTACTGAACCTATGGTGGAACTCAAAGAATTCTTGTGTTTCATGTTTTGTCTTTCTGAAGGAAGGCAGTAAGAAAGCACAGATGTGAAACTACAAAAGTTTCTGAAAATATCACGAGTTACACAATTGTTCTAGATGACATTTAATTATTAACTATAATTTCACAGGGTAACGTCGTAGTTAAAGAAAAGAAGGCAAAACTGCTAAGATTCTCAAAGTCATCTGCCGGGAAAATCAAGGCGAAAACGCTATGTAAATATAATTTAAGATATCAGGAAATCTTTTTAAAAGGTTGACACTTTCGGAGGAAATTTCGAACCCAAATGTGGGGAAAACAGCGTAACATCTAGTTAGCTAGCTATAGTAAATATGCTGATCAGAGAAATGGACATTTCGCATAAATAATTGAAAGTCAGATAAGCAAATGAAAAATAATACTGATATTTAATGGACTCGTCTTCATACTTAATGTACTCAAAAAAAGTCGAACGATTCAACTGTGATATGCCACGGAATGAATCAAATTCGAAGTATCGAATTCTTGAACGACAGTTGATGATGGTTAACCAACCTCTGTTTGTTTGTTGTTTGTTGAGCAGTCGTTCTTGAAAATTATTGGTCAATTCATGGAAGGCTGTGGATGGACTTCTGTAGATGCAAATGTCGCAATGATATTATCAGACTCAGCTGATGTTATACTTATAATACTTATAACGTGTAAATATAAAAGTAACGAAATTTTATTTTAAGGACCCCTGCAAACTTCACTCATTTAAAGATGCATACGAAGCTGCCGATTTCGCTATTACTATTGACCAGCAGCTTGCTGCAGTAATTCCCCGATATTCAACTTCCGGTACTTTTATAAAATGTTGTTGAAGATTTGGATCATTCCGTGGATTTAAAACATATTGTTTTCAAAAACTGATAAGATCTGCCCTAATAGACAAAACTACAAAGTGAGATTTAAAGCATAGGTCTGATTTGGGATCAGTATTCCTCAGATTCAAATTTGGGAAAAACGTGAGCATGGTGTTAGACATAAAGCGTTACCTTCAAAAGATAACTTGTTTAACCATGTTTACAATTTGTTTCAATAACGTTCCACTTTTTAATAATACTGTTTTTTGTCAGTTCTAATGAAATTTTCTTAAAAAGTAATTTAGCATATAAACTAATTAGTTTGTAATTTTGAGGTAAGTGAAAATTATTAATAAATGTGCTAAATACAAAAGAGTCTTTTATGTAGTACTAATTATTTTTGTCATAAGATAATGGCAAAATATTAGTTATTTTGGTAATACCTGAGTTTGGGTTGTTAAGCATTGTTATAATAGGTCGTATTTGTAAGATTTGTTTGTGTAATTTTGGTAAACCATAAAATTTTCCTGCTATTCCGTTGTAAATACGATATTTTTACCCTGTTCTGGGCTAATGAATTTGTTTTTTTCTAAATTTGAAATTATTGTGTTTGATTTCTGTTTTATATTAGAAGGATGTATCTTTAATAATAATTTATAATATTGTTTGTTATTAAGATGTTCAGATGCCAAATTTTATTAATATATAAGGATTCTAATATTCATTTTATCTGACATGACAACTAAAATATTTGGGTAATTTCTTAAGAATAGGTTTGTTTTGTTATATAAATTCCCAAAAAATAAAAAAATAAAAAATAACATTTTACCAAACCATATAACACAAATAACAATATATATATATATATATATATATATATATATATATATATAAATTAATTAAGATAACAAATTATTATAAACTTGACTGAAAACAATTTCGAGGCCCTCTTTTATTTATTTAGTTAAATTTTCGGATATTACTTATATGGTTCCTCAGGACGAGCAAAAACATTTTTTTTAAACAATGGGTTGATAGTGGGTGGGTGGGTGGGTGGGTGGTGCGTGGGCGTGCGTGCGTGCGTGCGTGCGTGCGTGATATATATATATATATATATATATATATATATATATATATATATATATATATATATATATATTATATATATATATATATATATATATATATATATATATATATTCTGCTATACACAGTACATTTGGTAGTAAAAACCAAAACTATGTTTTATTATTTTTATTTTCATTGTTATGAATCCAGAGTAATAAAACAAAAATAATAATAAGAGTAAAACCTCGTTTTGGTTTTCACTACCAAATGTGTACTGTGGGTAAGCAGAAAAAATATATATAGGGTGTCCCATAATTAATAGTACACAGAACTATGGTAGAATCCTGACCTAAAATCATGACGATTTCCCAAATATGACAAGTTACAAGGTGTTAAAGTTGAAAATTATTAAATTGTTAATGGCTCTAACTTTTTTAACGCCCTATATTTTGTACTAAATTTAGTGGAAAGTTTTACTGATCTAAGACGCAACCAACCATAAAACAATATATTAAATCGCATTTGCCAGTGGCGTACAACGTGAATGATAAAACACCTACACTCGTCCTACATATCACGCCACTGTGCGAATATCAATTTCAACTATAAATTCATATTTTCCAATATCTTGTACGTAAAATATGTACTCTTGTTAAGAACCCATAAGGTGAATAATCATCGAGATATTAACCATTAAAGAGGTAAAAACACAGCAACTGTAACTTATTTTTCTGCCTATCTACAGTACATTTGGTAGTAAAAACCAAAACTATGTTTTATTATTATTTTTATTTTCATTGTTATGAATCCAGAATAATAAAACAAAAATAATAATAAGAGTAAAACCTGGTTTTGGTTTTTACTACCAAATGTGTACTGTGGATAGGCAGAAAAATAAGTTATAATTACTGTGTTTAATGGTTAATATCTCGATGATTATCCACTTTGTGGGTTCTTAACAAGAGTACATATTTTACGTACAACACATTGGAAAATATGAATTTACCGTTGAAACTGATATTCGCACAGATTTTCGCGCATATTCTACATACAACACATTGGAAAATATGAATTTATAGTTGAATCTGATATTCGCACAGTGGCGTAATATTTAGGAGGGGTGAAGGGGTTTATCATTTATGTTGTACATATTGTTCTATGGTTGGGTGCGCTTTAGGTCAGTAAAGCTTTCCACTAAATTTAGTACAAAAATACAGGGTATTATTAAAGTTAGAGCCATTAACAATTTAATAATTTTCAATTTTAACAACCTGTAACTTGTTAATTATCAACATTTTACTAAGGTCATATTAGGCAAATCGTCATAATTTTAGGGTCGGGATTCTATCATGGTCCTGTGTACTATTAATTATGGGGCACATTGTATATATATATATATGACACACAGAAGATATTACTTCACCATCCAAATGGGGATGGAAAAGGGAGAATTTGGCCATTACTACCGTATTCCGAATATTCCTAATTATATATGTGTAAATGTGTTGGAGATTGTAGTACTTTTTGGTAGTTATGTGAGAACACCAACATAAGTAAAAGGGCACCAAATTTCACTATCAACAAACTGGCGTAGTAAATAAAATATTATTTGCATATTCCTCAGAAGTTTTTCTAAAGAAACACATTTCGAATCGAATGAAGAGGACTAACGTTGTTAACGCTAGATTATGATGATTATTTCGGTATTTTTCGTATAATTATATTTATTTTTACTAGAAATTAATTTATTATTTAAATTCTCTAGTATTTACATTAGAGTGTGCAATTTCGTTACCTTGGTGAGTGATGACAGTTGATCTATAGTTTCCGATCCTGAAATGTTCAAAAATTGATTGACCGTGATCGGTTTAGTTACAATTAATACTTCAAGTGTCAAAAATTGTGAATAAGTTGTGTTTATATAATTAACCACCAAGCGCACAGCATTCCTTCCCTCCGATGGTCGTTAGAAGGGTAGGTTGGAGTGCTGCGTTTAGTTGCACCACTGATGTTACTAGTGCGTGTTTAAGTGGAGAGGTAAAGCACTTAAAAATAAATAATAATTTGAAACAGAATATATTCATTTCTACCATAAAATTGTGTATTATTTAAATTTTCTTGTAATTACATTGTAGTGCGCAATTTGGTATGACTGCTAAATGCGAGTTTTAACGATTTTTAGTACAAACATTTTTTGACAATTGATTTTTGATTTCGGATTTTGACAAAGCCAAAAATTAATTGACCATAATCAATTTAGTTATAATTGGCACTTCAAGGGTCAAAATCCATCAATGAGCTATGTTTGTATTAATTGACCCTGAGCGCACAACCCTCTGTCCCTCTTCTCGTCTTTCGAAGTTCGCGTTCTGCGTTAAGTTGCGCTGGTTAGACCACTAGTGGAGTTTAGTTTGAAACCTAAGCGATAACTCCGAAATCCGTCTAAAGACTGAGCGCATAAGAAAATGATCTACGACACTCATATTTGAACCTTACATTATTGTAAGACATAGTTCTAATAATTTGCCAACTTCTTTCGTTCTTCATTTGGCTTGATTGTGTACGTGTGTACTGTAGTTGATATTTGTAAGACGCGTTTAAGTGGAGCTCGTAACAATAAATAATTTGACAAATATGGTGCAATAAATGCAAACTTAATACTTTAATAAAATCATTTTGCGAAAAAAAGAACAGAAGAAACAGCACTATTAGATGACAGCAGTCATGAAATTGAATAAATTTGTAGTTTGTTGGTATCAGTATGGATAACTTTATTGTTAAATTAATGTGAAGGAAGTAGTTAGTAATATTGGTATAATTTCAGGTGGCGCAGAAAAGGCAACGCTTTTGTGCATTAATTGTAACAAATACTACAAAAACAGACAGTCATTAAATGTACATATGAGACAAGATTGTGGAAAAGAAAAGGATATAGGTTGTAATTGGTGTTTTAAAAAATTTCGAAGAAAGTATCAATTGAAGATTCACGTCCTTACCAAGCATCAATAAAATTTGTATATGTACTGGAAGAGATGGAATATTTATTCTAAAGTATTAAATCACTCGTTCATAACTTTACCAAAATTAATGCATCTACGTAGTAAATGTCTTTTTGGTATGTTACCTTATAAAGTAAACCGCTGCAGTTTACCTTAACCAAGCGGTGACCTGATAAATAATTTTATTGGTTTCACTGTTCGCAGTCAAAATTGTCGATACAATTTTAACTTGGTTTATGACCAAGAAAATCTGCTGAACACGGCTAATCTTTGTACAAAACTATTCTGCGATAGTTTATTTCATTGCTTTTGACACAGTATACGCTAACATTGTTTGGGACTTAAATAACGATTTTTTATTTAATATTAATACTAGTGGTTAATTTTACGTCTTTTGACAGCGTGAAAGCTACTCTACGAAACTAATAGTGGACCATTGTTCTCAATGACGCACAATTTGGTGTTGCTTGTCTCATCTCCTAGCATAATTGCACGAAGCGAGGTCAAGACAAAATGCTACAGAATCGTTCTAATGATAGGTGCTATGAAAATTAAGCAGTTCTGTTAAGCATCTTTGATTACAAAGCTCGACATCCGCAGATTTTCTGTATAGTCGACAAACACAGTGTACTGAAATCCCAGTTTCAGAATTCGGGCACCGCACTAGAACTACAATCTACTTCACTAAGTTTCCAATATTAGAGATGTAAGATACATCGTTGCTGCTGAATTTGACAACCTAAAGTATTTTTCATAATCCATTAGAAAATGGCCATTTTTCACAAAATGCTTACGCCTCAGAACCAAGTACTTGTGGTTGGACATGTGCGGGCCACTTCCTTCTTTTTCGAAAATAAATGTTAATCCTGGACAAAGCTTCTACATGGTTTTAAGCGAGGCCTCAAAACCCAACCAAAAATCACGACTTCGCTTTCCAATTCTGTCCTCATCGCTTTCTGTCGCTGTATTAACTGTGTTTCGTGTTAAACGATGACATATTAAATTTTTGAGCAAAGTAATGTAAGATATTATCCCTTCTATCCCTTGTATAGCACTATGAATGGTTGTTTCGCTAACGTTTTGACATCTGAACAAGTTCAAAATTTCAATTACTTAGTTTTTTGGGTTTTTTTCATGGTGTAAATGTTGAAAATGCTTGTTTCCGTTTTCACTTTTTTATTTCATAAACTTGTTTCAACATTTTAAACAATTCTGAAATATTGTGTTACTACTGTTATTGAAACGTTTAGAATTGTATAACAATATACAAATATAAATTAAAAAAAGCCAAAATATGTGTAATAATGGTGAAAGTTTACATTATCATATTCACAATTTCATGTTCACCATTAAACGCAGCTGTTTCAAACATTTTCTGAAAACTTTGTCCCATAGGTTATGAGCACAATTCCTGCTTTTATTCATACTTTTTTATCGTAGCAATCATTAGATATTGATGTTGAATATTCTGTTTGTAACCTCTTCTTTATTTGCTCTCTTTCTTGCCGATTAACCCATGTGTGTCAAAATTGAAAAAAATAATTAACCGGGCGAATGATATGATTATTTTCATCTCCACAAAAAGTTACGATCAGTTAATTTTTGAATTAAGTTAGCATAGACTGTACTTATGTCTTTTGAAGATGCATAATAGACCTTAGAAAGTGAAAAACATGTTTTTTAGTTTATCCACACTGTATGGATACTCTGCTATACTAATGCTATATCACATTTTCATAGTTTTATTGAGAATAATTACAATAACTTATTAATACAACTTATTTTCAATATAAACAAAAATAACGTTTTTAATTATTTAATTTCCTAATATGTATTGATACTTGTATGCATTTCTGTAAATAACAGTCAAAATTAAAGCAAGAGATAGTGACCACTCCGTAATTGGCAAATCTGCACATTTCCTTTATCGCATAAAAATGTTCAGGTATGCTAGAAAACAAGATTTGTAGAATATAACGCCTTAAACATTAATATTTAAAGCTAACGTGCTAGATATATCATTTAAAACGCGTCTGACGTCACACCGTATAATTTACACTTTTCTAATTAGTTGACGATTTAATTGTGTTTGCATTTGCATCGTTTTTATACTCGTATTTTTATATCGGTGCACACTTGTCATTGATATGTTGCTTAGTTACTATTGTTATTACATTGTTAAGAGCAATCGTAACTGTGTAGAATGCTAATGACGCACCTTTGTAAGATTCCAGTGTATATTTTTTCCTCATAAACAACTTATACATCATACGTTATGACGTCGTAACCGTTCTAGACTGCTTGATTAATTACATTTAAATTTGTAGTGTTTATCTCTCCTTCTCTCTCTCTCTCTTTCTCTAGCGTACATGACTCGTTTTTTTTTAAATATAAATATTGTTGCTAAACGTTTTTGTGTCACTAATTTTTTTTGTGAGTTACGTATTGTATAAAGTTATATAATTGTTTTTATTTAGAAATAAAGAAACAAAAATATATCACTACATTTAAGTGTGTAATTTATAGGTATTGGTATTAATAACAGTATAAAGGGATTTGTTAATTTTAATTTTTGCTAATTTTTGTTATCCGTTTTGTATTGTAACATAAGACATTATGTATAAATTTGTGTATATCTTAGTCTTGTGCTACAAAATCTATGTTTAATTAATTGTGTTGTCTAATAAATAAATTATTATTTTGTTATTATTTACTTACGTTACTGGTTATGTTTATAGATAAAATATGCTAAATTTTAATAGCACACTCGTAATAGGATTTGTAAATAACGCATATATTATTCTGGATTTTCTTAGGGCGTATTTTGGAAACCGTAAATATTTACCATAAAAGTGGCCAAGAGAAAATGTTGAAGTTTTCAAGTTGACCACTAAATGGAAAATCACCATTGTTAAACGAATAATAAGGTTTTGAGTGAAAGTATGTTCAGTATGCGTAATAATGTCTGTTGTAACCTATACATGATTGCCTAGCTTTCCTTTACGCTCCTTTTTTTACCTTATCAAGCATAAAGGTGGAGGAGACAGTGGTGTTCTTAAAAAAAAAAAATAGAACGAATATTGATCAGCTGAATTTCTTTGGATAGAACATTTTTAGATACACCACCAACTTATTTGCGATAAACTTTACTACATCCTCTAGAGGATGTTTTTTATACTTCTAGGTTGTCATGAAAGATTTCAATTAAGTCATCTTATTAGGTACTTTTTTACTTTGCAAAAATAATATATTTACAGGATGAATCAACTATAGACTATAGTAAACTTGTGCTTTATGGGTAAATTTTGCCAAGAAAATGTATTTTTTATATTATATAGCTAGTAAGTGGGCACATTTTAAGCTTATTCTTCACTATACAGAGTGTTCCAAAAAATCAGAGCAAGAGAAGGTGTTTCCATTAACATCCTGTATATCATTCGATTTTTGGATTCTACGTCCAATTATAAAATTTTATTTGTGCAGGTTTCAATCACGTAACTTTTAATTTATGGGGCCGGTTGAAGCATATGGTATGTCAAATTAAAGTGACGAAAACTTACTGAATAGAAGTCAATACCGGTGGCAGAAAGTGAATGTGCAGTCCACAAGGGATAAGAGGATAAGAGTTGTGTATTGAAAGTGATGCTTGGCAGTTTGAGTATTTAGGACGTCATTATTTATTAAATTTGTCCTTTTCAGGAGCACAGAAATTTTGAAAGAAATTAAAGTTTTCATAGCCTACTTATTTATTTTAAGCGTACGATTTGTTTATGTCTCAAATTTCCTGTTACATTACCACATTTTTGACTATATCTTTGGTTCTATAAGAGCTATTGACATAATTTTTTGTTAAAATACTCCTTTAATAGTCCAATAGCAGTGAAAAAAAAAATTTGGTATCATTTGAGTTTTTTTAGAAAAGTCGACTGTTTTGTTCCTTTAACAAGTTGCGTCCTCTTTTGGTAGACGGAGATAAAAAATTGATGTAGTTTTGGATTTGTTTGGTAATATCAAGTGTTCCTTTAACATTGAGACTGATCTTGACAAATTAAAGTAACCTGTTTCGAAGTTATACGATTTTTTCCAGTAACACGTTATACGGTTCCCCCTCCCTTTGTTTTGATAGCGTAAAAATTGATTAAACAAAGTTGTACATATTAATGACTAGTCTACAATGGATTTTTTAAATACATTACTAAGTAAAATTGCCTAAAAAATGGGAATTTCAATTTGAAATCAATGAAACGCCCCCTGGCGGCAATGGTAACAAATAAAAAGTAATTTCCAGCATTTTCTCTTGGCACATTTGTTATAAGATTTTTTATTTCACTGCTCAATCTCAAATAGTTTCTGAGTTATGGCCGGCCACCTTTCTTAGTTGTACACCCGGTACACATAATCGGTAAATGTTTTACACCTGGCGTATTAGTAGCACTAATGCATAAATGAACGACACTGTACCTCACAGAACTACTGTAAAATGACACCAAAATATAATTGTACCCCAAAGGTGTAAAATATTCTAATTTAAATTGTTAAAGAAGCTTCTCAATTATGTTACAATTTGAGTGATCATCTTGGTTTTTCAGTATTAAACGACTGGATAATAAAAGTCAAATGATTCCCGGTTGATGCTAAACAAAGGTTCGTAGTAGCCTCACAACTTATTTAAACACAGGTTATAATAGTTCTGCAAAACCCGTCAGTATGAGTATATTAATCCAGGTGAAACGATAATCGGAGAACCAGGGATACGATCAATAACGCATACATAGCCAACGGTTAAGGTGTGGAATGACTTAACTTCGAGAGTGTCAGCTTTTCCCTGACATCATTTATTCCTCACGAGACGTATGTATGTATGTATGTGTGTATGTATGTATGTATGTATGTGTATATATATATATATATATATATATATATATATATATATATACAGTGAGCGGCTAAATTATGGAATAAATTTAATAATTCTTAAATCGGCACTTCAGAAAAAAATGCCGATACCCGTCGATTTTTATTTTTAGACGCGCGGTTGTTCAGGTTATTAATTTATTTTTGAGGTTATCTGTGTAAGCGTGATGACGTCATTGATGATTTTCTTTAATGGAAAGGGTAGGTGTTGCAATGGAACTTTTGAGAGATCTTTTAATTATCTAATCAGTCGTAGCAATAGTTTTGAGTATTTGCGTTACGTATACAGGATAATTCAAGATTATTGTTGCTCTATAAAAATACAAGCGAACTAAAAAAGACAACTATTCCAAATTTGGTATGTAGACGTAATAGGTCATGATCTATCTTTTAAAACTGTTTTCAAAAGTACAACGTTGCCACTTCTACCAGAAACCCAAGGCAACTTTGAAAATTCAAATGGAATACCCTGTATGTTATTGCATTTTCGGATTCTGCATAAAATTCTAAGCAACTTTTGTTAATATTTCCCTGTACCCGTCTCTAAGCGTTACAGAAATGACCTCTAAAATAAAATAATAATCTGGCCAACCGCACACTTAAAAATAAAAATCGACTGGTTTCGGAATTTTGAGTTACAAACAATTCTTCAATGTTAAACAATTTTTTCTCTGTTTTTTTGTTAATAGTAGATACTTACTTACCTGTGTGAATTATTTTAATTTTACATTTTCGTTTATTTGTAAATGACCAGTGTTTGCAACGTGTTTAACGTAACTAGTTTCCCTATTTTTTTTTCAATTTTACTAACTGTCGATTGTCTGATAGGTTTGTTTGGATATTTTGTATTAGATAAGTTACATACTTGTAGTTGCGCTCCGGTTCTATCTCCACATCCAATCATAATTGATATTTCTTTTCGCTATCATTTTTAATGTGCTTACTGTATTCTTGATACTAAACTGCTCGACATATGAAGTGAATCAGTTTTTTTCCAAAGATTATTATGACAGAACTTTCAAACCAAATAAAATCAGAAAAAAATTTCGAAACCAGTCGATTTTTATTTTTAAGTGTGCGGTTGGTCAGATTATTATTTTATTTTAGAGGTCATTTATGTAAGGCTTAGATACGGGTATAGGGAAATATTAACAAAAGTTACTTAGAATTTTATGCAGAATCCGAAAATGCAATAACATACAGGGTATTCAATTTGAATTTTCAAAGTTGCCTTGGGTTTCTGGTAGAAGTGGCAACGTTGCGCTTTTGAAAATAGTTTTAAAAGATAGATCATGACCTATTATACATACCACATACCACACACCAAATTTGGAGTAGTTGTCTTTTTTAGTTCGTTTGTATTTTTATAATAATACAATAATCTTGAATCACCCTGTATACGTAACGCAAATACTCAAAACTATTGCTACGACTGATTAGATAATTAAAAGATCTCTCAAAAGTTCCATTGCAACACCTACCCTTTCCATTAAAGAAAATCATCAATGACGTCATCACGCTTACATAGGCTAAACTGTGCACAGTAGAAAAAAATGTTTTATATAAAAGCTGCTTGAATTAAAGCACGCTATAACTTAAAAATATTTTCGCACATACAGAGTGTTCCATAACAGCGGTACATAACCTATCTTTTTTATTTAAATGGAATGGTGTAGTTTTTACTGCCAATTTTGTTTCTACTCTGAAAAACAATCACTTTCTTTTAAACATATCGTATAGTTAAATTTAACCGTTTTTGAAATATTTGTACTTTTAAATAAAAAATTATCATTTTTCGTCGTAGTTCAGAAATTTTTGAATTTGTAACTCCGCATGTAATTAGTGCAGACAATGATCCTTTAAGAAATATTATGACCTATTTAATTTTAATACAGGGTGTACCAGTCATATGAATTTATAGTTTTCTGTTTTAAATGCAAATAACTATCTTATCAGAAATACGTATGTGTGCTATTACATTATTCGAAAAAAACTTGAAAGATCTACATTTTTTAATAGCCAAATTTTGTCTGTCTGGAACGGTTATTAGAATATTTACAATTGTACGATTTTTATTTTAATTCTTAGTGGTATAATCAATGTGCACCGTGTATAATATTAGGTAAATTGACCAGAAAACGATCATAACAGTAACTGTTCATTCAAAGGGGGCCATGTCCAGTGAAAATAGTTTTGAGAAAAACGAAAAAAAACGTTTGACATTGAAACCATTAAAATTAAAATTGTAAATGGGATAAATTAAAAAAAAAACATTTTTTGTTTTGGAGAAAAATCGAAAATTATTTTGGACATGTCTACTTTTGCCTGAACTCAATATTTTTGTCCCATTTTGCCTGAACTTTGACTGAATGTAGTTGTTTGTTTTGTGTTTTTACGAAGCATATATAAATAAATTTTAGTCAGTGTTTCGTTATAATAGTTTTTTATTAAAATGAAATACAACAAAAAAAAGTAAGTTTGTTGTTTGCCTTAAATATGTACTTCATGATCACTATCCAAGCAGTCACACTCTTCCTTATCTTGTTCTGTAATTTCGTTTGTTTCAGATTCTTCAGTTTTAACTTCCGGTAAAGTCTGCCACTTCACTTGCTCGTTATCAAATTGCTTTTATAAAAAGGTCCTGACATTTTGCTTTTTTTCATTTGAAATTGGATTTTTTTAATTTTTTTCTTTCAATCTTATGTTTCTTTTTGTCTGCCCTTAATAAGGACTCATAAGTTGAAACATCTTCGTATCTGAAAAATGCAGATCCTTTATATTGAGCTGTAAAATGGCCTTTCGTTGAGATCTTTTTAATAGAAATTCTTTTGAAATCTTTTATTCCGTTCACCTTGTTGTATGTTTGTAATAGTTTTTTTTACATCATATAAACCCCAATTCACACCTAATGTTTTTACCTCGCCCACTTTGGAATATACTGAATTGTATTCTTCGGTATTAGCAATAACAACAAGGTTCCTTAAAATCTTTTCCACGCGACCAAACACTCGGTCCTCTGGCAGGTACGATTGGCCCCTGACGGGGAAATGTAATATTACTTCTTTGACGCGATCAGGGAACTCATTTTGAAGCCAGTATGACAAAACATGAACAATATGTGCATTTTTGTTCTGGCCTGCGCAACCATCATAAAACAATCTAACAATTTCCACGTCCTCCAGGTCAATGGATCTTAGATGGATAAGTAACGCTGACCCAATTTCAGCTGAGCCCCTTCCTGCTTGATTTTCAGACGATGTGTAAAAAACTGGCGACTTTGACTTCACGTAATAAAAAGCATAAAAACTAATTTGCCTTAAGTAAAACGCATCTTGAATGGGTGTCTAAGGGAGGGGATGGACTTGTTGTAAGTCAAAACAAAATGTTACACTTTTATCGGGAGTTTCATTAAGTAGTTTGTAGAATGCATTGGTCGTACATTTATGGACTTTTAAATTACATTTATGGACTTTTAAATCCGTTATCAGCTTTAATTTATTTACAGTGTTTTGTTTTATAGTATTTTTCAAGTTTATACAAGTTCCGCAGACATCAGATGCGGGCGACGAAAATTCGATGTTAAATTCATGATAAATATTCTTTTAAACATTGACTTTGATGCATAGAAATTAGAATGCATATCGTTAAACATTTTCCACAGTTTTTCCAGCCTTACACACGACAAGACTTACTGCGGTTGTAATGGCTTTCGCTTGCTGGCAGATTGGTCAAAAAAGCACGAATTTTCTGTTTCTTCTCCAAATTCTTGTTGGCATAACGATCACCACCACGGTTTTCTTGAGGAACGTTTCCGTCTTGTAAGGTTTTCAATATAGTTTGAATTCTGTTTTTTGAAACACCGTACGCTGAAGTAAAAAACTGTCTACAAACTAGCAACATAAACCTTTTTCGTCCACTAGTAACTCGAAAAAAATAAGACGCAACTTTATTTTTTGCCTTCCGTTTCTCTTCATTTACACCATCTCTTGGTCTTTTCCTTTTCGGTTGAAAAACCGACGAAAGATGACGTAATTTCTGATCTTGTACAATCTTGTTCGGTATATCAAAACACTTTTCTCTAGCTCGCAAAATATCAGAAGTTTTTACAAGAGCACATCTCAAAGAATTTATGTTATGATTATACGGCCTTACAAAGTTCCTTAAATTGGGGTTGTCATCATAATACCTAAAAAACAAACACAATTTAGATCCTCAGTAGAGTATAAAATAAAACATTAATAGACCCCACTGTGACATCCATATCTAACTTATTTTAATGAAAGATGCCCGAACACAGGAAAATACCCGCATAAAATGCTTGTAAAGAAGCACCAGACAATCGACTTAATCACCGTACAGCTAATGCTAAACTAAGACGTGCTACGTGTGAACATCAAGGCGGCTGGCGATTATTCGATTCCCTACTCTAATACCCCACGTGACCGTTTTAGTCAGGTTTTACTAAATCTGATCGCCAATTGGACATGTCTACTTTTAATGTAAAATGGTATATTATACCCATAAGTAATACTACCGGACATGTCTGCGTTTGATTGAAACAAATTTGATTTTTATGTAGTGTGGGCATGTCTTGTTTTGATCGAATATTACACTTTCATATGGGAGTTTTACATGGACATGTATTGTTTTAAAACAATTTGGAGAGCTGAGTCGATAGCAATGATAGACATAAGTTGAAAATGAACATAAAACGTATTTTGACAAAATGTGGACATGTCCCTTTTTGAATGAAAGCTGCTCAGTTGCCATAGTTAAATAAATGGTAAAATGTATTGAATTTCATAAAAAACGTTTAATACATATAAAAATAATACTATTAAAAAAGAAACTTTTTTAAAAAACACGCTTTTATTTACGCGTAAAAATTGCACTAAAATGAAGAAAACAATTTCGTCCTTTGCACCAAAATTTGATCAAAAATCTTTACGACTGAAAATAAAAGCTTGGGGCGCTCATCATGATTCATTTCTCTCCGTCACATGTTTATAATATTAATATGAATTTGTAGATCTGCTAACAAAAATAGGAAAGATTTTACTTATATTATATATTTATATATTTTCTTTATGTAAGAAAAAAATAACAGTAAAGTTTCATTGGATAAATTATTATAAGTTTTTGTTATGAACGAATAAGTTCAAAGGTAAATATGTAATTAAAAATTATTATTAATTTTATTAAAAACATAAATAAAAAGTTTACCTCGAGTAGGATTTGAACCTACGACCTGTACTTTGCTAGAGTACCGCGCTAACCAAGAGTACCGCGCTAACCAACTGCGCCATCAAGGTTCAAGCCCCTATCGATGTAAATTTTATCTTTATGTATGTAGAACTGATGTAAATTCTAAACATAATGAGATTACAATCAAATTACTTATATTAATAGAATGTGAGCCTGCAATATCGCAAGGATTCACACCAAAGCAACTTGACTAATATTAAATTATTATAAGTTTATGTTATGAACGAATAAGTTCAAAGGTAAATATGTAATTAAAAATTATTATTAATTTTATTAGATACATAAATGAAAAGTTTACACCGGGTAGGATTTGAACCTGTACTACTAAGTACAGGTCGTAGGTTCAAATCTACTCGTAAACTTTAAAAATAAAAAGTTTACCTCGAGTAGGATTTGAACCTACGACCTGTACTACTAAGTACAGGTCGTAGGTTCAAATCCTTTTTGTTTATGTATTTAATAAAATTAGTAATAATTTTTAATTTTATTCGATAGATCGTGAACAATCCGTTGCACAATTACAACACTTATTTTCTGTAATATAGGGACATTTAAAGCTAGACCAATTGATTTGTTTTGTTAAGAAAAAAAGAGATAACGTCCGAACTCAGAATGCGTCGTCACAAATAAAAATATTCTATCTCCATTTGCATCAACCACATTCAGCTGATATTTAGGCACAATGTTAACATAGAGCAGTGTTGCCAACTCTCCAAATGTACAAAGAAGTTTATGAATTACTTACTTGAGAATTAAAAAAAATTGTAAAAGAGTAAACTAGAATTAAGCTATTAATTACTAAAGTGCTTACACAAGTCTAAATTCAACATATTTTGCGTAAAGCTTATCAATATTCTAATGTAAATACCTATACCACCAGGAATGGAATTACTAACAAGAGAAATTTCTTTCTTGGGGGTAGACCAACGAACTGTAGCAGTGAATTTACAGTCCTTGTTTAGCTCCTTCGTCACCTCATTCGTACTTGCAGAAAATGAGTTTCTGCTCTTATGATGTTAACAACCATAATTCAATTAGTTTATTACATTCTTAGCTACAACCACTGATGTTGTGTTTGCTTCATTCATCATAAAGTCTCAACCATGGAAAAAGGAAAAGGAAAAGGGCACGTATTTCATTCCCTCCCCAACGGGGAGGGTGGGCTGCTCGAGCTTTTCGAGCTCCTTCAGCCACAACCATGGATTCCCAGCATACATACAGACATTACGTATATATGCATGGTGGGATTAAGGATGGTTGTGGTCAGGATAGGATCGGAAGGAACGGAGTTAGGATTCTGAGGGAGAAAATACTAACCCAGCATTCGCCTAAACAGCCGCACATGGTGTGCATGTACGCAGTGACCATGCCGCTACATGTTTGTGAGGAAAACCCCCTGAAAAAACCTCATACAAGGTAGACGGTAACGGGAATCGAACCCATTACCTCCCGAGTGCTAAGCTGGTCGTGTCACCACTACACTACTAGCTCGGTCTCTCAACCATGGACCGAATTGAGTTTTATATACACACATCGTCTTGACTACCAACAAAAGAAATCGTTTAAATCGTATTGAGCGGAGCACAGCATTAGTACAAATAGGTAACCAACGTAACGGTACTAAAATAAAAAGGTACCATTCCTATTTCCTTCAAAGATGTGTATTGTATCATGTTTTATTGTTATTTCTATGCTTGGTTTGATAAACACGTATATGTTGTTGTTTTACTTAATACGATAATCAGTAAACATATTACAATGTACAAAGGAAACAGCGCCAAATGGCATTTTGAAAGTTTTTATAAGCTTTTCTTATTTAAGTTGCTTGATTTAAATTATTGTGCACAATTGTAAAACATTTAACCAAACTATTATTTTTCAGACTCATTTTCTCATCAAATGGAATGGTTCTGTGAAAAATGTGGAAAGGGGTATACCAAACGCAATTCATTATACGTTCATAAAAAGCATTATTGCGAAAATAAATTTCCATTCAAATGTTCCTTGTGCAATAACAAATATAAAAGAAAACATAACCTTAATCGCCATCATGCAAAGTATCATTAATAAACTTGTACTTAGTTTCCTTGTTTTTACTTCTATCTATTTTTTTAAATACGTTATAAATTCATTGTTTATTTCTTAGTGTTTAGTATATAAATGTATAACAACAAATACTTATGTAATGCTAATAAAGCTGAGTAATTAACCATTGTGTTATATTCCAAGTAACTGAATTTTAAATTTATACATTAATACAATCGTTATATAATAATATAAAAAATCGCATTGTTAAGCGAATCATAAATATTTCCAATTATTTTGTGAATCACACTTCCATTTTATGTAGCCTTACAACTAGCTGCTACATTGACAACCCAATTACGCTTATTTGCGCTTGATGCATTTGTGTTATGGTAGTATAACTCCTTATACAGTTATAAACACTAGAATACCAGATATTTTTGTGTTTCAACTGGAGTTGTATAGAAGGTCGTTAGGTCGTTCAAAATCGGCATGAATATAATCGTTTCAGCAATCCTGATGGAAATGAAGAGTGATCATGTTAAAAAGGTTAATACGGTTGGTAAAGACTCGTAATGTAACTAATACGGGTTTAACTTTAAGGGTCTAAGAAGTTTAATATAGTTATCCCATATTATAAATTATTTATTTTGTCCAGGAAAATCTTAGTTCTAAGTGAGGTGTGTTCGGACATTTATTTTAAGCCGTAATAGCTGTAGTGTATACAGTAAATGAGTTTTAAAAAATTGCATATGAAGCAAAGTCGTCGTTGGAAAACATGGCCACCTCGATTCGCATTAATCGTCATTCCAGTAAGCGGGCTGAACTAGACGAAGATGGGCGATGCCGTAGTAAGACGTAAAGCTGAAATAATATTCCAAGCACGTTACATGTACCCATAAAATACAGCATAGTAAATATCACTGTCGCCATTGCGATCTAAACTTATCGGCATGGCTTCATAGGCTATTAATTGGAAAATTGTTGAACGATTGCACTAATCAGTGAAGTTATGCTCTGATTAATACTAAACAACTCTTTAATGCTTACTCTGAATACATTAAATTCTATGAACTCTTTGAATTAAAATAACTCTCAATCAATCATTAAATTGAGCTAAACAATTTTTATTAACGCTAGTGTAAAGAAGCCATAGTGAAGTGAATTTAGAAAACTCAAAATGTTACACTTAATAGCAAATTTATCTAAAATTTGCCTGTAATAAAATATTTGGGCCAGCGTACCATTTTTACTTTTTCTGTAAATAAATTCTGAAGACAATTTCCGTTATGTACAGATACGCTACTGGTTAAACAATGAATTAAGATTATTGTTTTGAATCTGAGTGATTCATTTCAACAGAATGGGCAGCACACTGATTATTTCCAAATAAATATGTGCGTTTGGTTTTACTTATTTTTATTAAAATTAAAATAAATTCTATATTAAACCTTTTATGCACGTTAAAACGGGAGCTTTAGAAAAACCAAAATTTCGTGCTAAATTATACGAGATTAGATGTTTATATATAATTTTTTTGGATAAAGAAACGGTTATTGTTTATTTGTATTCGCGTGTTGCAAATAGCTTGCATTTTGTTGCGCAGGCTATTTATAGTTGGAATTGAACGATTAAGTAAAAACTGTGTGGTGTAAAATATATCGAACAATTATTCACTATAATCATTAACTGACGAAAGAAAATTAGAAGCGTATTTAGCTACTCAAAAGCAGATAAGGACGACAATAAAAAAAAGGTGCCAGAGTGCCGACAGGTGACATCATCAGAAGAGCAGGCTCTAACCTTTCTCAGGCCCCTTATCAGCGCACAAAGAAACGCCAGCATTACATCATCAGTTGCAACGAAAATAAGTAAGAACCTTTTTTTGTTTGTGTTAATAAATAAAACTTTTTTGTGTTTGATTGATTACCACAATTAAACGACAAATAAACAAAAGCAATCGTTTGATTCTGATAAAGATTTTATTTGTTATATGTTAGCTTTAAGAACGTTATGGTAGATTTAGGTTTGATTATACATATGTTTGTAAACAACACATTGATGCATTTTCGTTCAGATTTGAAATTTAATTAAGTGAGTATAACGTTTGATTTGTTTTATTGCTAAAGATTATTAATATTAAAAGTTTATACAGATATTGAATATATAAATGCAGAAAGAAATCAACTCAATAGGAATCCAGATAAATAAATAAATCGAAATGAGCATAATTTTGGTCAGAGATGACAGAAATCGTTTTTTTTTATTAACTTGAGCTAGTTGCAACGAATTAAGAAAGGAGTTAGTAAACATAAAGTTTAAAATTCATTTATGCAAGCCGAAAATAATTAGCAAGCAAAGTTAAAATTAACTTGTAAATCATATATTTATAAATTGAACCCATTCAGTTTTAATAAAACGTAATAAAAAATAATCATCTCAGGTATTAAATTTTATTCAAAAATGTTGGAATTATAAAAGAGTTTAAACGAACTCAAATCTTATTCTTTGGAGCGGGTTAAGTAAACAAAAGTAGTATCTAAGGGTACTATGCCCGTTGCGTACACACCGCTTAAAAGCCAGTCTTGCAATGATACATATTTTAACACGAATAGTACAGTGCGCCGTTGCAAATAAACGTATGACTTTCGTCAACATACTTCCCGCCTGGACACTTACAGGATGTCCAATGAACCAACATAGGAAAGTGTATACAATTAATAAAGTTAAATAAACGTATATAAAATGTAAATGAAATACAATCAAAGTCACACTGAACAATACACATATATATATATATATATATATATATATATATATATATAAATATATATATATATATATATATATATATATATATATATATATAACACACACACACAGTATGTCCCCGGACCGACTTTAAAAGAGGAAAATTCTCTTATTTTTGATTTCTCAGAAAATTTCATTCTTGCTGATTTGCCCTGCTTGTTTTCAAACCCCCGAAACACAAATTACTTGCTATTTAACTCAAACGGTTCTCGAGATAATATCATTTCTCTTGAAAAATTCGAGCTTTTCGTAATTTTTTGAAGTAAATTGATTTGTTTCAAAGGAAAAATCAAATTGGTCTCACAATAATATAATAATAATAATAATATGAAATGACTTTCTCAAAAAACTGAACTATTAATTTTCTATTCGAATAATGCTCCTCCTTTTTCCGCACAGATTTCATTGCGAGCTCTGAGTACATTGAAACTGCGCCTTATTTCTTCGATTGAAAGGGACTGGACAGCATTCCGTATCCTATTTTTCAATTGCTCTTCATCATTGTCTAATGGCTCACTGTACACAATTTGTTTTAAACGACCCCACAGATAAAAGTCCATTATTGTGAGATCAGGACTTCTCGGCGGCCATAAAATGGGACCATCTCTTCCTATCCAGTTATCATGGAACTCTGTATTGAGCCACTGGCGAACATTACCGGCATAATGAGCAGGGCACCCATCGTGCTGGAAGAACATTTCAATTTGGTAGTTCAATGGCAATTCATCCAGTTTATCAGGTAAAAAATTTTGCAACATTTCCAAATATGAATAACCGTTTAAATTTTGATCAAAAAAATATGGGCCAATAATTCCATGGTACGAAACCGCACACCACACATTAACTTTTTCAAACATTGTCTTCGACTAGCAATTCGGTAGCAATCCAGTAACGGCAATGTTGGGAGGAAACGACTCCGTTAGTTGAAAAGGCCGATTCATCGGAGAACATTATTCGTTTATGAAAATTTGAATCTTCCAAAACTCTATTGCCCATTTCCAAACAAAAATCCAGACGTTTGGCTTCATCACCGTTCTCTAAAGTATGCCTAAATTGCGGCTTAAATGGTAAAATTTTGTTCTCCTTGAAGATTCTTTGTAAATGAGATTTACCTATCCCAATTCGTAGTGCCCTCCTTCTTAAAGACAACCTTGGAACTTCTGTTTGCGGAATGAACGGCGAGAACAGTAGCAGCATCTTCTTCATCGAACAACTTCTTTGGCTTCTTTAGGTTTAAAACCGAGCCTGTTTGAAGGAATTTAGTTACCAAGTTTTTTGCTCCGGCATTCGTAATGGCAACCTCCGGGTATTTTTGGTTGAATTTTCTGATAACAGCTCGGTAGCACTCTTCCCCAGTTCCGTAACATTGAATTAGATAAATTCTTTGTTGTAAAGTCAACATTATAGCATACAATTCAAATTAGCATGAATTAATTTGCAGTTCAACAGAATTATCACATTTGACAATTTTTGTCAGTGGTGTTTTTCAATGAAATCAGCCTACTAAAGTTACTTCTAAAAATTAGGAAAATCATTTTTCAAGAAAAATGATATTATCTCGAGAACCGTACGAGTAAAATAGAAAGTAATTTGTGTTTCGGGGGTTTGAAAACAAGCAGGGCAAATCATCAAGAATGAAATTTTCTGAGAAATCAAAAATATGAGAATTTTCCTTCTTTTAAAGTCGATCCGGGGACATACTGTATATATATATATATATATATATATATATATATATATAATATGGTGTCGATGCGGTCTAGTTAAAATGAAAATGACTCTTTATTTAATTCAAGCTTTGAAATAATTTATTTCTTCATCAGGAATTAAATGCGAGAATTATAAACTAACTAACATTATTGTACAGAATAGTTGATTACAATTTAAAATCACTACTTGAAAAGAAGACAGTTATTGAAGTCTTTCGAAAGCTTGAATTAAATAGAGTCATTTTCATTTTTAACTAGACCGCATCCCGATACCATATTTTTATAATAACTACGGTCGTTACTTCCCTAAACTTCATATATATATATATATATATATATATATATATATATATATATATATATATATATATATATATATATATATATATATATATATTGATTCAGACACATCTTACTTCACTCCCTCTCCGAATCTGGTAATGGACACAATCTGTTGACTGCATGCTTCAAAATGCCATGTACTGCAGTTTTAACTGTTACCACTCGAACTACGATGTCGTCACCTGGATGGATATCTATTATTCTGCCCTACAACCATTTGAATTAAATTAAGTTTTCATTTTTTAATAACAACACCATAATACCAACTTCTAAATTTTTTCCGTTATTCTTCCACTTAGATTTTACTTGCAAGTATGACAAGTAAGATCGCGACCAAATTTTTCAGAAAACTTGATGCAACTGCTACACTAATTGGACTCTGGATAAATGGTTGATCTGCTGACTTGCCACATCTGGATCTTGTAGTGACATCATGGGCCTTCCAATAAGGGAATGCGATAGAGTGATAGGTTGCATATCATTTGGATACAAAGGTCTCGAATTTAATGCTGCCTCCATCTGCACTAAAAAAGCATTGAACTCTTCAAATGTAAGTATAGTAACTCCTATAACTCTTTTTAAATGATATTTTGCGATCTTAATATTAGTCTCCCATAATCCTCCAAATGAAGGTGAATTAGCAGAAATGAAATGAAAATTGATACCTTCATTTGTGAAAAATTCTGTAATTTCTGTTTGTGTGTTATCAACAAATTCCCTTAGTTTATTAATTTCATTTTTCGCTTCCGCAAAGGTGGTTGCATTATCACAATATATGTGCAATGGCTTGCCCCTTTTGGCGCAATGAACGTTTCTGTCGTTAAATCCCACACTAACTCAAGATGGATGGCCTTGATCACCATACAAATAAATAAGCATATATAGCCTTTAGTAACTTTACAGCCTCTTCCTTTCCCATCTTTAATAGAAAAGGGGCCAGCATAACCAACGCCATGTTGTATGAAAAGGAGGACTCACATTCACCCGTTGCTTAGGAAGATTTGCCATACTGGGATTTACTAGTTTTGGGTTAAATTTGAAACAAGTTATACAATTAAAATTTATTATTAATTTTATTAAATACATAAATAAAAAGTTTACCTCGAGTAGGTTTTGAACCTACGACCTGTACTTTGCTAGAGTACCGCGCTAACCAACTGCGCCATCAAGGTTCAAGCCCCAATCGATGTAATGTGAATCCTTGCGATATTGCAGGATCACATTCCATTAATATAAGTAATTTGACCGTAATCTCATTATATTTAGAATTTACATCAGTTCTACATACATAAAGGCAAAATTTACATCGATTGGCTTGAACGTTGATGGCGCAGTTGGTTAGCGCGGTACTCTAAAGTACAGTCGTAGGTTCAATATGATAAACTTTTATTTATATATCTAATAAAATTAATAATAATTTTAATTACATATTACCTTTAAATTTATAGACTTGTAATAAGTTATACAATTGCTTAAAACTTTTTTTGCAACACTGATTCCTATTGTAGGCCAATATGTTCGGCGTACCGTAGCTAGTAGCAATTGAGGACCAGCATGTAGGAATATTTTATGGGTATCCTCAAATATCAAACGAGTGAATTCATATTTACCCGAGAGCAAAATTTGGTGTTTAGCATCGAAATTTATGTTCGCATGTTTTTTAGTTCGCAACAAACCTTTATTATCAAAATATGTAGTTAGTGACATTAAATTATGTTTACGATTTAACCCTTTGCCTAACCTTAATAGCTTAATTTCATCAACAAACATTTGCTCTTGTGATAGCCTTATTAATTGTTTCAGAGACTTACCTAATTCGTTCACTGTCAATTTCCCAATATTACGATGTTCCTTTAGATTAAAACAAAATCTTATGCAATATGTCATTACTCGTTTTAATTTGTTAATGTTTGAAATTTATGTTAAAATTATTTACTCCTTTCTTGGGCCATCTCTCCCTTGACATTCCAGCCACATCTGCTGGGTTTGCCTTAGTGTTAATATAATGCCAATCACTTACCTTTGTAAGATTTTGAATTTCGGCAATTCTATTTGCTACAAAGGTTTGTGAAGAATTTGGTTCGAAATTAATCCAGCAGAGGACAATCGATGAATCACATTATAAGTAACACCTTGCATGCATATTTATTGAACCTTATATCCTTTTTACCAAACTAGCTAAAGTTAATGCACCACGTAACTCTAAAGTGGGTATAGTTTTGGAATTTGACTGGTGCCACTCTTGTTTTGCACACAGCAAATTTGATTTAATATACCCTAATTGGTTTATACTTCCGATATAAATACAAGCTACATATGCCTGAATGGAAGCATCACTAAAGCCGTGAATTTTAATTTCATTTGCATCTGGGCATAAAATGTGTCTTGGGACTTGTAAAAAATTTAATACATTCAAATTCTTACGAACACCCTTCTACTGTTCAGCAAGTTCTGAGGGTAACTCAACGTCCCAATGTAATGTGAATAACCACAGTGTCTGGATTATAATTTTAGCAACTATCGTACACAGGCTTACTAACCCTAAAGGGTCATATATTTTGGAAATATCCGATAAAATACCACCTTTTGTAATTTTTGTAACTTTAGGCAAGTCAATTATTTGATATGTTATTGTATCTGATTTTACTTTCCATTGAATACCCATGGTTTTCATATTTTTATTATTATCAAAAGTTATAGTTTGCAAAGGATCCTTTTCTACCTTAAAATACTTCAAAACATTTGGATCATTCGAACTCCATTTCCTTAATTTGAAACCTGCAGTTCTTAAAATATAAGATACCTCTTGGCACAATCTGATAGCCTCGTATACAGTATTAAAACCTACTATCATGTCGTCTACATAAAAATTATTAGCTATGTTTGACGCTGCTGGTGATTTTTCTTTGAATTCAATGGACAATTGTTTCAGACACCGTACTGCTAAGTATGGTGCAGAAAATGTACCGTCAGTGACAGTCTTTAATTCATAAATAAATATGTCTTTCCCTGCATAATATACATTGCAATTTTTGATCATCAGAATGTACGAAAATCTGACGATACATTTTTTCTATGTCAGCACATAACACAATTGGATATATTTGCGGAATTCAATTAGAATATTAAGTAAATCATTCATTATTGTGGTTCCAATATATTGGAGGTCATTTAGCGACCATCCTCACAAGGTTTTAGCCGATCCGTCAAATACTACCCTCATCTTTATTGAAATACTATCAAGTTTTTCAACTGCATGATGTGGCAAATAACAATGCATCTCCAAATTAATTTTTTGCATGTGATCTAAATCAGAATATTCTGTCATAAAATTAATGTATTGGTTTTTTAATCCAGAATTATAATCTAACCGCGCTTCCAGTAATAACAACCTTTTTCTGGCTATCAGTAGTGAATCCACTTCCTCAATTTTCCAAAATTTATGTAATTCATCAACTAGTGTTTCACAATGAATAAAATAACAATGCGTTTCTTTAGATATTTGTCGAATGGAGCCTGACACTAACCACCCTAATTTGGAGCTTTTTAATGAAGGTATGTTCTTGCCCAACTTTAAAATTATATTATTGGGCAATTTCCAGCATGAAATATCCACAATAATCAGAGGTAACTTATTTGCTAGTTTTTTCATTATTAAACATAATATATTCACGCTAAAATTGTCGTAAATGGAGGATAATTGTACGGGGTGGCCAATTAAGAATGCGAGGTACTGTTCTGGGAAACTATACATCCTAGAGGCTTGCGGAAAAAAAAGTTATTACTAAAACGGCTAATACAAAAACCTGGAAAATATTTTCAAGTTTCTGAAATGGACGCTAGGGGGCGTAACTGCAATCTTGAATCTAAAAAAGTGATGTTTATGTGAATTCTCCTACATTAACCTAATTAATCTTAACTTTTTTTGTTTGGCACTTTTTGACGTATCTATAAAAATAAAGTGGTGGGTGGTATTCAAACGTTTCCTTAAATCAACCCCCGTACCTTCGAAACGGCTAATCCGATTTTAACAAACTTGGGTGCGTTGAAAATAGCTTTTCTTGGGCTACAAAAGTTAAAATAATTGAAGTTTTGTTAGTTTCACATGTCGTCGCTAGAGGGCTTTGTTCGACATTCCGACAGAAATGGTTAATTTTCGCAAAAAAATTAAATGCATTGGTATGACTTTCTTTCATGAACAAGTAGCTAAATGATGGCTAAATAAGCTCGCGAAAACCGTATCTCGATATCTTCTTCCTAACCTAAAATATCGACCGAAGAAAACTTTATACGAAAATCCCTTAAATTTTTATTTTTTTTAACTATATTTTTCTGGAATTGTTTCTATTATGTAAGTTGTGGCCCTAAAAAGGACCGATTTAAAGGAGGAAGTTTTTTAATGCCCCCGTAAATGCTCGAAATGTTGATCATCACTCTGTGCATTGTTGAGGCCTCTTATCGGGAGACAGCTTCAATTTCGGCTCTGAATAGTTACCTAGAAATTGCGATTTTAAATGTTTGTAAATTTATACACCAGAATAAAATCACTCTTTTTGAAATTACTACGGGCAAGTAAGCAATGCTAAAAGTTATACGAAAGGCCTATTTTTTGTTTGTTTAAATTCATATGGATATATACGAAAAATACAATTAGTAGAAGCAGGTAATGGAAACAGATACCTAAACAAAACATACATAATCCTCAAATTGTCAATAGTTGTCAGTTCCCCCATTAGTGGCGAGCTTACAAGCCAATGTTAGTTTTCGGCCTACGTTTCAACGGCAATGAATTGGAAGAACACAAGAAAATATTAACCGTGTACTGGGCTGTATTGAAGGAAATCCTCGTGTTAGCACAAGAGCATTATTCACTGAGTTGGGCATATCACGGACAACGGTTCAAAATATTTTAAAGGATCATAGGTAAGTTCTAAAGGCCATCATAATATATAGGTATTCGTTTAAACTTTTTTTAATTACTTTAAGAATGCACCAATCTCATGTCGTTTTGCATCAGGTCTTCAAAGAGGAAGATTTTGATCGAAGGTTAGACTATTGCCATTGGATGTTAGGCATGATACGCGAAAATAGAGAATTTTTATTTCAAATTCTTTGGACCGATGAAGTCACCTTCAGTAGTGACGGGAGAGTCAATCTGCACAATATGCATTATTTGTCTGCATAAAATCCCCATTGTTTGCGTGAAGTTCAGGGCCAAGGACGTTGGAATTTAAATGTATGGTGTGGCATACTGAGAGGCAGAATTATTGGGCCATATTTTTTCCAGCAACCCCTAAATGGAAATGTATTTCTTGACTTTGTGACCAATTAATTGCCGTTGTTGTTGGAAAATGTGCTTCTGGAAACAAGGCAAAAATTGTTTTTGCAGTTGTATGGTTGCCCAGCACATTTTGATATTAATGTGCGAGAGCATATTAATGCAGTATTTCAACAGCGGTGGATTGGAAGAGGAAGTTTGTTTCCATGGCCTCCGCGATCCCCAGACTTAACTTGCCTCGATTTTTATTTATGGGGGCGCTTAAAGGACATCGTGTTTCGAACTTAACCTACTACTAGAGAAGATATGAAAAACCGGATTCGTAATGCAATACGTAACATACCGAGAGCCGAAATTGAAGCAGCAATTTTTTCTAGTCTAAAGAGGCTTCAGCAATGCATAGAGCGTGATGGTCAGCATTTCGAGCATTTACGGGGGCATTAAAAACCTTCCTCCTTTAAATCGGTCTTTTTAGGGCCACAACTTACATAACAAAAACAATTGCAGAAAAATATAGTTAAAAAAAATAAAAACTTAAGGGATTTTCGTATAAAGTCTTCTTTGAACGATATTTTAGGTTAGGAACAAGATATCGAGATGCAGTTTTCGCGAGCTTGTTTAGGCATCATTTAGCTATTTGCTCATGAAAAAAAAGTCATACCAATGCATTTAATTTGTTTGCGAAAATTGACCGTTTCTGTCGGAATGTCGAACAAAGCCCTCAAGATTGCAGTTACGCCCCCTAGTGGCCATGTTAGAAACTTGAAAATATTTTCCAGGTTTTTGTATTGGCCGTTTTAATATAACTTTTGTTTGCGCAAACATCTACGATGGATAGTTTCCCAGATACAGTACCTCGCATTCCTTATTGGCCATCCTGTACGTACATCACATCTTTTGTTAGGATTCGAAAAATTGTGATTTATCCGTACAATAGATATGCTAGTGTTATATTGAAACAATCCTAACTTATTCTCCAATTACTCAGTTATTAAATTTGATTGAGACGCACTATCGAGAATTGCCCTACACTTATGAGGCTTTCCTGTAATGTCTTTTAGCTTTATCATGACAGTTGATAATAAAACACGTTTGCTACTATTATAATTAGCGAGTGTTATTACTTGTTGATTTGCACTAGTGGTTGATACTTGACTATCTGTGACACGATCATCATTTTTGCTTAATGAAAGATGAAGCAATGTATTATGCCTCCGTTTGCATTTCCCACAGGAATATTTATTTACCTTTGCAATTTGTGGAAAAATGATTGTCCCTGAAACAATTTGTACATAACTTAGACTCCCTTACTTTTACTTTTTCTGGCGGCAATTTTAAAAACTCCTCATACTTATAATTAGAATGTTCCTTTGCACACATTTTACATGATATAATATTTTGATTCGTGTTAACAAGAGACATTCGATGCGTACCTAAATTATGTTCGCTCTTTTCTGTACTTATTTCCGTCCCAATATTTTCTAATAATTCTTCAAGTATCTTGAATATGATATTATTTATCTTGGCCTTATATTCTCCCCAAACCCGAGAAGTCTTTTGATCGAAATTTCACGAAACTAGATAATGACAGTATCCCAGTACTGTACTGGTTAACCAAGCATTTGCAATTCACGTATGTTTTTGTTAATTGTGTCTAAAATGTTTCTTAAGCTTGATGGGCTTTCTTTTGTTATTTTTTCTAAATTATATAATTCCTTTACATCGTTATTTAGTAACAAACGGTCATTATCATACCTATTACACAACAGTTCCCACGCTATTAGGTAACCTTCATATGATACTTGGACAGCTTGAATAATTTTTAATGCATCCCTTATTAAGCTTGATTTCAAATAATGAAATTTATTTATATCATCAATTGTTTTATTGTTATGAGTCATTTAGGTAAACGTGTCATAGTTTGCGTCAAAAATAATTATTCCAATTCTGGGTAACTTAAATTATTGTGCTCCAGAATGCAAATTTGGTGATTATATTGAATCTTCACTTTTTACTACATGCAGGGCCGTAGTTAAGGGAGGGCAAAGGGGGCATTGTCCCCCCTAGAGTGTTATATTGCCCCACCATGCAAAATTGGTCAAACTAAAAATTGTAAGAATTCAATGTTGTAATTTATTTATTAAAATGCTTGAAATACGAGAATGTGACCCTTGTTTACGCAGCATACCGTCATGTTTCAAGCCAACTCAAGTGCCACCCTCAACGTCCAGGTATTTTATAATCACAGATGCCGTTCTTGTTCTTTACGGTTTTTCATTCATGCAAAAACTAGTTGAAATATTCACTTCTTCTTTAAAGATTTCCAATAAATCTTGAAGGAATTATTTTTCACGTCTATTGGAATTTTAAAACATGTAAATATGTAAGGACCAATTGTTTATGTTCTATAGGTTACTATATGCATCACAAATAGGGCAAAAACAGATTTGCTAGGACATCATTTGAGCTACACCATTCTGTGAAACATCTAATAAATTTTTTTTCCTGCAAGGTTGACGTTTTATTGCATGGTTATTACTAAACTCTTCATAAACTCACAACAAGGTCAACCAGAAAGTTTTGGCAATTGGTCACTCGTCACTTGGCTAATTGTGTATATTCTATTATAGAATTTCTATCGAATATAAGCCCCTCCCTCAAGAATTTTGTTACCCCCCTGAGACGTTATCCTCGCTACGGCACTGACTAGATGTTTCCTCAACAACATTTCTGAACTTGCTACAATTTTAAAATAAGAATTATGGATTTGAGTTTTTTCATCACATTGATTATCGAGAAATGCAGAATTGCATAATGTTTCAATTTTAAATTGAACTTCTTCAAATTCAGAAGCCTTAACAAGGCTTGTTATAATCTGAGCATTAATTCTTCAACTACATTATCTTTAAATGAAGTTAGAATTGGTACTAAATATATATTCATTGAAATCTTTAAGATAACGTTTAAACTCTTCACATTTATCAAATTCCTTACTCATTTTTACAACTGAAGGTCAGAATTATGATGCAAAATAAGTAATAAATTGTAAGTCAAATATAAATAATTAATAATTTCTGTTTTAGAACAAGGATAGCGACAACAATAAAGGATAGAAAAGATTTCTTACTCCAATTTCACGATTAGTATGGCGATATCAAATTACTAACATGCGGTGACATCTCTGTTCGTTCTTCACTCATATATTAAATAAATGTATTGATTCTTCAACAATTGATTGTTTTTGATGAGTTTTGAGTTGTTTGATCTTCATTTGATTAATTAAACTCGAATGATTAAATATTTAATCGAGCTACGGACCAATGTTTTGAATCTGAGTGATTCACTTGCAGAATGGACTGCACACTGATTATTTCCAAATAAATAAGTACGTTTGGTTTACTTATTTTTATTAAAATTAAAATAAATTCTATGCACGTACACTCCGCTTAACAGCCAGTCTTGCAATGATACATATTTTAACATGGATAGTGCAGTACGCCGTTGAAATAAACGCACGTAAATATATAATTATTAATTTAATTTTTACCATTGATTAATGTTTTTACTAAATCGTTCCATTGCTGTATTACGGTGGACGCACCAAACCAAAATTAAGTTGATATCGCTAATTCAGAATAGAAGATATTCTTTAAAAATTTCCCCAAATCTGGATTAATACTCATGTAATGGTAGTTCGTTATCTGCAATACGTTTCTTCTCATTGTCGAAATACACCTAAAGCTCAACTTTACTTTCAACTTTCATAACCTTTCTATCTAATGTCTTGTACTGTATATTGATTTATCACCTTGAGGTTCAATAATTCGTAACAGTAAGTACTTATGCAATGTAATTGTAAAACACTTAATCAGATTTTAAACGTTACTCGACTATAAAAAATTTGTTTCTAGGATCGAGATTTGATGTAATTTTGAAAAGGATTTGGCACATTAAACTCATCCTTTGAATTTGAGTTTTTTAAACGCCATTGGTAATAACAGCAATAACAGCAAAATAGAAACACTTAATGCAGAGGTATATTATAAAATAAAATTAAAGTCGTTTTAATATTACACTCTTTACAAGTGTTGTCTCTTAAAATGACTCCTATCTCTGTCAATCTAATTACCACTGTAAGTCTTAAAATTAAAAACAAATAAATAGATAAATTGTGAATGAATACGAATTAATCGTTACAATCTATCAATTGTGTAACTTAATCCTCCGTCGGGCGCATTGGATCTGCCAGATCCAGCGATGACGTTTCATTCCCTCTCTCGCTACTTTGTGGGCTGTGCCGGTTGCGGTCCTCAGTAGCTGTTTGTTACCAAATGAGTCTTGAGTACATATTTATTAACCAGTTGTCGTTTGGCATTGCTTTGTTCACGTTATTGATAAAAGTATCTGTGAGATCCATGCGTTCTGTTGTGCAACTTTTTGCAAAGTAAGTATTGTTTAATTAACATTTAGATTTTCTAGGAGATATGTATTATTTTATTTGTATTATAGCTAAATACAGTAAAACAATGGCTTGACATTGCAAAAGCTGACTACTTTCAACAATTCAAAGTTGAAAATTATTTATTATTGTTTCTTTTATTGTTGTTTCAGATTTTTTTTTTCAAAAATGAGTGAGAGATTGCATAATACTTCCAATGAGAGAGTTGTACAAGATTTGATGAGCTTATTAGAACAGGATAGTGAGGATAATTCATTCTTGGCTGAGAATTTTGAAGATGAAAGTGACATTGATAGTCAAGACGAAGTTGAGGAACGGGATGGTGACTCGGAATCAGAGCAGGATGGTGACGAATCTGCTGATGACGAAGATCTAGCTCCATAATCAGACTTTTTTCTAGGAAAAGATAAAGTTACCAAGTGGAATAGAACTCCTTCATTGAGAACCGTACGAAGGGCAACCCACAACATACTTACTTGCATGCCTGGTGTAATAGGAGACGATAAGTCAGCAAAAACTGCAGTAGATTGTTGGAGTTGTTTGTTTTCCGACGTCATTTTGTCAGACATTGTAAAATACACTAACCAATATATTCAATGTATCAAACCAAATTATTCCCGAGAGAGGGACATCAAAACCACCGATATAATAGAGCTAAAAGCATTCATTGGATTGTTGTTCTTGGCAGGTGCGCACAAAGGGAACAAACAGAGTCTTGAAGAGCTCTGGGGCAAGGACGGGGATGGAATTGAAAAATTTAGCCTCGTGATGTCTATCAAAAGGTTCAAGACTCTAATTCGATGTTTACGTATCGATGACCGTGATACCAGATCAACAAGACACGCAGAAGATAGGCTTGCTCCCATACGTGATATTTTCACTAAATTCGTACAGAACTGCCGAAATAGCTATTCGCTCGGTGAAAATGTAACAATCGACGAAATGCTGCCAGGTTTCTGTGGCAGATGTGTTTTTCGGCAGTACATACCTTCTAAACCGAACAAATACGGTATTAAAATATATGCACTTGTCGGTATTACTCCTACAACTTGGAAATTTATCCTGGAAAGCAGCCACAAGGACGTTATTTGCAAAGCAACAAGCCTTCCGATGTAGTCAAGAGATTGGCTAGACCTTTATTTGGATCTGGCCGCAACATTACTGCAGACAACTGGTTTACGGACTTTCAGCTAGTCGAAGATTTAAAAAACAAGAAATTGTCCTATGTCGGCACAGTAAAAAAAAATAAGAAGGAGTTGCCGCTTTTATTTGTTTCTACCAAGCAAAAAGAACTATATACCAGCTTGTTTGGTTTCAAAAAAGGGACTACTGTAGTTTCATACGTTACTCGCAAAAGTCCCGTAAAGAATGTCATCCTTGTGTCCACGCTCCATGATAATGACAACTCCATTGATCCTGCTTCCGAACAAAAAAGTAAACCAATCATAATTACATTTTACAATTCAACAAAAGGAGGAGTGGACACAGCCGACCAGATGTGTGGAACGTACAATACTGCTCGAAACGTCAAAAGATGGCCAATGGTTATATTTTCACGATGCTCAATATAAGTGGTATCAACTCCCAAGTTATATACCTTGGTAATAAACTAGATCCAATGCGAAGAAGATTGTACCTGAAGCAGTTGTCCCACGAGTTAGTCTTAGGAGAAATTACGCGAAGAAGCATGAAATCTGTTGGATTGCCAGTAGACCTTCAGCTGAAACTAATAAGATTTCGTCCGGTTGATGAAGAAACAACTGAAGAATCATCCCCAGGACCATCGAAAAGACTAAGATGCCAACCATGCTTAGTGGAGACTCGTACTAGAAGAATGTCATAATATAAGTGTCAAAAATGCAACAAAACAATTTGTTTGTCACATGCTTTTTTTTGTCTGTGAACCTTGCAACAATGTATAAAAACTTAGAGGTAAATTTAATAATATTACTATGCTTATATTTTGCATTTCTTTACTATTTTTTTCATTCTTTGACGTGAAAAAATATATTAATGCTTTGAAGTATAACTTGTTTATTTTAATAAAAATTGATTAACTGCTGAAGGATTTGCTTAAATGTGGAACGAGGTGGTCAGGAAGAAAATGGATCTCACAGATCCATTGCGCCCGAACATGTCACAAAAGATATTGCGCCCGACGGAGGGTTAAAAGAATACTATATATGAAAATGTGAACTGTCGCCATTATTACACATATTAAAATACTTATCATTTTTGGCTTATGGTGTATTTTTATATTTAAACTAAACTGTTGATTTATTGATTGATTGATTGAGATTGATCTGATTGATTGATTTGTTTGTTTGAGAAAGAGCCGAGAGAGAAACGGATAAACCAGAGAGAGAGGTGTGCATGATCAACTTCTATTGCAGAAAATTTTCATTAATCCATATACCACTAGATGGCGCCACAAACAATTAGTCCTAGAAATATACCGCTAGGTGACGCTACTTTTATTACAGAAAAAAATATTCATTAGTCCAAACACCACTAGATGGCCCTACAAACAAATTCAAGTTTCGCAACAAGGGGGCCACGCAAGAGGGCGCTGGCCTAACACAAGTTCTTATAGCTGTTTTATGAAATAGCATTAGAGCCCCCTTATTATAGTTTTTCCATCCAGCCTAGGGGGCCAAGACAAGAGGGCGCAGACCCTAACATAAGTTTTTATAGCTGTCTTACACGTTAGCATTAGAGCCCCTTTTTATAATACTATTTCCATCCAGCCAAGGGGGCCACGACAAGAGGGCGCAGACGCTAACATAAGTTCTTATAGCTGTCTTACACGTTAGCATTAGAGCCCCTTATTATAATACTATTTCCATCCAGCCAAGGGGGCCACGACAAGAGGTCGCAGACCCTAACACAAATTCTTATAGCTGTCTTACACGTTAGCATTAGGGCCCCTTATTAGAAAATTTCAAATTTCCAGCCGTAACCAATCCAGAGCCTTAAGCCTCCAATCACAGCTCGGAAGCTGGGTGGGGCTAAGAACCAATCAGAAGCCAATCAGGTAAGAGGGACTGCCCTTAGGACCACCAATCATAACATTCTGTGCGCACGCATTGGCCAACCTTCCAGTTGCTGAACTGCCAAAATGGCTCTTAATACAACCAAAAGGGACCTAATTAGGGTGAAAATTCCATCAAGGGGTTGAAAATGGCCCCCTAAAGGAAGTGGTAAAAAAGGGGGCGGGAAATGGGTTGAGTCTATGACGTGAGAAAAAAATGGCGACTAAGGTGTTCCAGGGGGCGGGGGCCTATGACGTCACAAGAACAAAATGGCGGCCAAGGTGTCCCTGCTCTACTTGTGCCTTTACCACCCCAAGGTACGAAATCCACTTGGAGGACCTTGACTACGCTTTACATTACAGAATTTAAATTGGATATTGTCCTCTAAATACATAAACTCGAGCGGACTACATAGTGAATTAGTTCGGTCCCTAAATATACGCCTTTTAATTTTAGAGGAAAAATACGTAATTTGTCCCTAAGACGTCGTATATTGAAACCCTAATTACACATTGCAAATTGTTTTTACAAATGAGCGATTAAATTTGGACAAAATTTAGCAAATTATAACGCTATTAGACTTTCAGGGGACATACTTTCCGCATATACTTAATTCTTACAAAAGAAGCTCATTTTAAATTTCTATACTTTACAATTCCTAAAAAAGAAAATAAGCGATAATTTGTGTTTCACTTCCTTTTACATACTGTAAGTTATTTTGAACGCAACTTACTAAATAAAATTACTCTACGTTTAAGCATAAATGCATTCAACTGTCTTAAATTATAATGCTATCCGCATTTTAACTGTATACACTAAATCCAACAGTAGTCTACAGTAAAATTCATATTCGTGCATGTACGTTTATGTTTATTTGCATTTAATTTCAAAAACATTTTTATTTAATGTTCGATTATCATTACTAACGGCGTTATATCTCACATTAGAAATATAGTTATAGTTTTAAATGGATTCAATAGAAATATTTGACGTTACTATAAAAAGAACATGCTCCATAAGTCATTATGGGAAATCAAGAGGAACACTATATTACTATACACTATATATTCTAGAAAGACGATAAGAGAAGTGTACGAACTATAAAAATTGGTACCAAAATTTTTGTATCACTTATTTTCGATACATTGTTCCCCACGTTGGTAATAAAAATGACTTCATTCTTGGATCTAACCTTATGTTCTTGCTAAACCTATGGGACATTAACATATTGATGTGAACATGCATAACATTTAGTATTACTTTTAATACATTGTGGTGAAGTTTCGTAAATTCTCAAAGGTGGTTTATGTATTGAAATAAACCGATGAATTAGCAGGTTACACTTGGAAGGGGTATTGGGTACGGAGCTGATTTATCTCAAACAAATCAGAAATTGGCGTTGTGTAATCAGTTATATTAATTTCATATAAGCATGAAAATTACGCTTGTTTAAAGAGGCAGAAGAGTTTATTTAATGTGGGTTGGTAATTAACAAAATTTATATGAATGGCCAAATTTTCCTTTCAGTCTTTATAAAGTAGGTACGTTTTGTTGAGTTTTGGACAAGAGAGATTTGCTGGTACAAATTCATCATAAGTTGAAAAATAGAAGTTGTTTGTACTCATCTGTAAATTAAAAAACTGTCTTATTAGGGTCTGTTTCATAGTTGTGTGTTGTGGTGTTGTGTGTTGTGTGTTGTGTGTTGTGTGTTGTGTGTTGTGTGTTGTGTGTTGTGTGTTGTGTGTTGTGTGTTGTGTGTTGTGTGTTGTGTGTTGTGTGTTGTGTGTTGTGTGTTGTGTGTTGTGTGTTGTGTGTTGTGTGTTGTGTGTTGTGTGTTGTGTGTTGTGTGTTGTGTGTGTGTTGTGTGTTGTGTGTGTGTGTTGTGTGTTGTGTGTTGTGTGTTGTGTGTTTGTGTGTTGTGTGTTGTGTGTTGTGTGTTGTGTGTTGTGTGTTGTGTGTTGTGTGTTGTGTGTTGTGTGTTGTGTTGTGTGTGTGTGTGTTGTGTGTTGTGTGTTGTGTGTTGTGTGTTGTGTGTGTGTGTTGTGTGTGTGTGTGTGTGTGTGTGTGTGTGTTGTGTGTTGTGTGTTGTGTGTTGTGTGTTGTGTGTTGTGTGTTGTGTGTTGTGTGTTGTGTGTTGTGTTGTGTGTGTGTGTGTTGTGTGTTGTGTGTTGTGTGTTGTGTGTTGTGTGTTGTGTGTTGTGTGTTGTGTGTTGTGTGTTGTGTGTTGTGTGTGTGTGTGTTGTGTGTTGTGTGTTGTGTGTTGTGTGTTGTGTGTTGTTGTGTGTGTGTGTTGTGTGTTGTGTGTGTGTGTGTTGTGTGTTGTGTGTGTGTTGTGTGTTGTGTGTTGTGTGTGTTGTGTTGTTGTTGTGTGTTGTGTGTTGTGTGTTGTGTGTGTGTGTTGTGTGTTGTGTGTTGTGTGTTGTGTGTTGTGTGTTGTGTGTGTGTGTTGTGTGTTGTGTGTTGTGTGTTGTGTGTTGTGTGTTGTGTGTTGTGTGTTGCGTGTTGTGTGTTGTGTGTTTTGTGTTGTGCATTGTGCGTTGTGCGTTGTGCGTTGTGGTTTGTGTTGTGTGTTGTGCGCGTGCACGCGTGCATGTGTGCGTGCGTGCGCGCGTGTGTGGGGGGCGCGTTAGAATCCACGATTGCCAATTTTCGTACTGAACTTTCTTACAAAACTGATTGCATAACTATCCTTAAAAAATTGTTATTAAAAATATTTCATTTTTGTTTGCGGACAAGGATTTAAATTCTAATGCTATTTGTCTTGCAAAGTTTTTGTTTTTGTTAGTCGGTTGATATGTATGAACCGTGCGTTAAATACACAAACTGTACTTTATCCTAAACATTATTTGACCATGCAGTTATTTTGTTTTCGTTAGTTTTAAATTTACGTCCCTTTGTACACAGCAGCAGTTTTGGTTAGTGACCAGATCCTCTAGTGCCATTCTTGAGAGCATAAATAGATCTAAAACTCACTATTGTTTTCTAACATTAACCGATATTTAACATATGTCGGGGGCATAACATTCGAAAGATACACAAGAAATATCCACGTGCAAATACTCATTTACACAATCTAAGCGACTTACTCTATATGCTTTCAGCTACGAAATGGTGCGATATAGTACGTAATAGCTTAATGCTTCAAAGTACTCTCCCTTTCAAATATAAAAATGAGTTATTTCTTGTATGAAATTGTTTTTTTATTATTTATTTTTTTAAATTGTTCTATTAAGTACTCTTATATAAGTAAATTTTAATAAATATAACTTTGGGTTTAAATCACGTATTTAAATATAAAACTTACAAACCGTATTCATTTCATCAGTACTTGCAGCTTACAGTCAGTAAAAAAAAGAAACCTAAAAGATAAATATTTAAAATTATGAACTAATATTATGAAAACTTACATTTGCATATTAAATAAAAATGATTTTTATTTTAGGTTTTTCGATGGAATCAATTAAAACTGAAATGTCGTGCAGGAATTGTAACAAGTACTACAAAAACAAACGTTCATTGTGGAATCATTTGAGTCTCGATTGTGGAAAAGTCCGAAAGTTTTCATGTCATATGTGCTCATATTGTTCAAAGCGGAAATATGATTTGAAAAAGCACATCACTTTAAAGCATTCTAAATTGTTTGAAAATGTTTAATTTCTGTGTACATTCGTTATGCACTGAAACAATGACTATTGTATATCATACTGAAATGATATAGGATTTAGTTAGTTAGCTAAGACAAATTAAATGTTATGCTTACACGGCACTTATAAAATAGAGTACATAGAGAAAATTAAAAGATAAGTTCCAATTACGTGTTGTTTTTCTGTTCTTCTTTTTCATCCCTTAACATAGTAAACATGTAGTAGACTGACGCAAACATATATTATATCCATTAGGTGCGTAATTGTCAGATAATACAAAACATTATACGTATTTATTATTTGTTCTTCGTTATTCGTTATTCGTTATTCGTTATTCGTTATTCATTATTCGTTATTCGTTATTCGTTATTCGTTATTCGTTATTCGTTATTCGTTATTCGTTATTCGTTATTCGTTATTCGTTATTCGTTATTCGTTATTCGTTATTCGTTATCCGTTATCCGTTATTCGTTATTTTTTGTTCATCACTCGTCACTCATCACTCGTCGTTCGTCGTTCGTCGTTTGTCGTTCGTCGTTCGTCGTTCGTCGTTCGTCGTTCTCCGTTCGACGTACGTCGAATATATGTATTAGATTTCGTATTTTTGGTATAATGGAAATGATCAATAATTATAAAGAAATTTAATTTTCAAACGTAAATCCGTCCTGCACAAACGTAATGGTTTTAATACCATTGTCTTTTTGAAGGTTTTACTTATTTTTAACATTCTTAATGTGGACGTTATTACGTTGGATTTGACATTAAAACGTGCTTAAGTTTTTGTTTGGTTTATTTTTTGACACATATTAAACCAACTAAAGGTTTTAATTTTGGTGACATTTATATGTCAGAAGCAACCAGTCATTATTATATTGAGATTAAATTTTTAGTGATTGTGGCTAAGAATATTTGTAGTAGCGCTTGTTTATGTTAACATACGTGTATAGTATATCTCTATGTGTTTAACTAAATAATGATTTACTACTTGGTTTTCATTATTTATTCATTTTTTATTTTATTTCATGGAAACAACTTTTTGGGAATGTTTAGTACTTTTCAATATTCTCATTGTCTAGCTGGTGGGTTTCGTGCGACTATATAGTGCAAAAATAGCTCGCACGGTTCAAATATTGTAATCGTTTTTTTAAATTTTTAAATTTTAATTTGCATAAAACTTTACGTAGGTTTGTTGGATTTAATATGTTCCAAAAATAATGAATAAACAATTGTTAAATGAAATTAGACAACATAATAGTCTAAATAACATTTTTACTTAAAATTACATTCATTGAATAGGGTCAAACCAACCTACCAACGCTATTCGACGGATTTAATTAATATTAACATTACATTTTGATTCCGTATACGTTAATTAGAATTTTGAAACCCTTTCATTACTTAAATGACAACTTAATGATCGTGAATTTTTGTTATACGCTAATTACTTTTAATTGTACTGGAAGTCATTAATTGAGCTGTATTCTGGACACTCTCAAATACACCAAAAGATGTAGAACTGAAATAATTCTTTAGCTTCAGTAACACGGTGCGATCTTCATTTAAAGTAATCGTAAAACTGTGTGTACATTAAACGTTAACACTAGACACACTCACACACACACACACACACACACACACACACACACACACACACACAAATTTTATATATATATATATATATATATATATATATAGGGTGTGTCTCGGAAAAACCGATTCAGTTGAAAACTTGTAACTTTATATAAACAAACATGATCTACTTATTGAAAATATTTTCATGGCGGTGTCACTTGTGGTTATACCGGAAGTCGATTCCAACTTTGTTATTTTGAAAATTTTGCTTCGTCCGTCCAAATTATGTTTTCTTTTACAAAATTTTGATTTTCCTGAGACATTAGCATCAAACATTCACAAAATTGAATTCGTCGTTCAGAATCCCCAGCTGATAAGTGTTGCACCAACGTGTATGAAAATGGGTGCCATTTATGCCTTACTAAGATACGATGTATTGTTTTTAAAAATACTCCTAAACTTACAGCAGCCTATCTCACTGAAGCATTAGGATTTGCAGTAATGTATCCCAAAACGGTAATGTTGAGATCATCGTCTTTGCAATTTTCAAGCAGTGTTGTAATTGTGCGAAAATTAGGGCGATTCCTCTGTATAAAGGTCCTAATCGTTTTTCCAATAATTCCTCCGCATTCGCCGTGTATCAGCAACAAGTTCAAAAAAATCTTCGTTACTAAATGGCAATCGTGGCATTTTAAATTATTTATTAAAACTCTCAATAATTGTCATTTACAATAAATTTGACAATTCAATTGCATAGCCAACTGATTGAAGGTATCATACGACAGGCAGCAAAACAGATTGTAAAGCACACTATTAATTTACGGCGTATTTACTACATCATATCCAAGAAAAGTAGAATGAAAGCAGATAACACAAAAATCATTCAGTTTAGGTATAGAAACATGATATATCAGCAGATAGTTAATTAAATTCTGCATCGAATGAGAATATAAAAAAACTCAGTTGCAATTAAAAAAAATGACTCTGACATTTTTAATTTTCTTAACTACCGTTACTCCCGGATATGCCCTAGAAATAAATTTCAAAAATGTCCAATACTGAAAACAAAGTCCAATATCATGTCTAACCGTTGTACAAGTTTTGCTTATCTGCCTTTTATGTTCCATGAATTATTAATTTTTCAGTAGATTAAAATTTTCGTTGCTAACGCCTGAAATTATATTTTTTCTTAAATTTTATACGGTAACCGAAAATAAAATAAAAATTGGGGCATTGTATTTAAAATAACAAAGTTGGTATCGACCTCCGGTATAACCGGAACTGATACCGTCATGAAAATATTTTCAGTAAGTAGACCATGCTTATTTATATAAAGCTACAAGTATTCAGCTGAATCGGTTTTTCCGTTCTCATTGTTCGTCTAACATGCTATCGTCGATATATATATATATATATATATATATATATATATATATATATATATATATATATATATAGGCCGAAAATGTTCTTGTAATCTGTGCTCATACTGTTCTAAACGAACGTATGATTTGAAGAATTTCTTTAAGGTAAGAAAATGTTTGACGGCTGAAAATAAGTGCACAACAACAATCTTGTTATAAATAACTCATAAATAATTATAAATAAGTGCACAAACCAATCTTGTTAATAGTGATTCATAGTGACCTCAAGATGGCAAATGAGAGTTTGTCGAAACGTCGTCGGATCAACGAAGGTTCTTACATGAACCGTATCAATGCACTAGGTCATGGACCCAGAAGAAATGGAAATGATATATATATATATATATATATATATATATATATATATATATATATATATATATATATATATATATATATATATTGTGGGGAAAGAAACTGCTACAGCTTAAACTAAAGTTAAATTTTTTAATAAGGATGCAAGTTTTGTTATTAAGTTTTAGTTAAGACAGTTTATCGAATTTGGTTTGACGGAGCCATACTTAGCTCCGTTGCTGGTTTGTATACCGTCCGTTGGTAATCCCTGCGTGGTCAGTTGTTTTTAAAGCTAGGCATTTTATAGTCGGGGTTGTAAAAGAGTAGTTGTGGTAGAGGTTAATAGATTAGAGAGAGAGAGAGAGAGTAGGGAGATGCTTCATTTTTTATGGCACCGTATTGATCCTGCGCTAACCGATAAGTTTCAGTCTATGAACACGGTAGAAGAATAAAGTTGTACATTTATTTTCACGCGTGGTGTATATTATAGTATAAACATTCAAACGTGTTCCGGAAAATTGTGGTTTTGTCGAGATAAATTCCGTTGATTGTAATTTAATGAGATTCCTACAGAGAAGTTTTATGTTACTGAAGGGCTTAATTTCTGCTATTTTGCGGTTTTGAATAAATGTGTATTTTGGGATTCCTTTTTTGTGAAGGTCAAACCGCTCTCCCCTTAGTTTAGTATTATTTTATTTTTATCGCAGGTAACTGTAGTGAATTAACGAATCTTTGGGCTATTGTTAAAGCTTACATTGCTTTTTATTGCATTATAAGTAAAGCTTGAGGCTATGCGTCAGTAACACCGTTGAAGAAAGAAAACTATTTTTGTATCAATGCTATGCGAGCGCATTTGAATTGAAGCACAAAGGATTTCCGCTACTAAATTAATACGAGTTGGGTGGAATTCTATACGTCTTTAAGGTGAATGTCGTGTGGACCTATTCTAGCAACATTATAGCTGGACTCTTTAACGTAAGCTATTATGTATATGCCTGGTAAATGGCGATGTAACGTAAATTATTTTGAGGTCAGACGTACATCTTTTAGTCCGATTTTATTGTAAATGTAATGGGTTGTTACAATTCCACAGAACTATTGTGACCAGAAGGGTCCAACCCAGCACAGTCTAGCAAGTAAAACCGACCAGCTATCGAAAGTGGTTACAGCATTTTGGATGAGTGGTCATTAATTATATGCACTACTACAATTGTTGGTAAGCTTTTTTAGTACTCATAGGAGGGGAACTAAAAGGAAAAAGTTTAATTAGCATGTATACAAAGACAAAGACAAAGTCAAAGCCAAAACATTAGGTAACCTGTGAATAATAGTTTGTTTAAGTTTATATTCTTTAACGTTATTTTTTTTTATTATTTTTTTTTTTTTTGGTATATTGGGCATCGATAACTAGGATCATTAGCCCCTTCTTCATTTCATATGATTTGTTACTGCCGCTTTAATTCCTGCGTTATATCTTGCTAAATAGTTTAATATCTTTTAGGAACTTAATTGTTCTCCTCGTCATATCGTCTGTCAGTACTAGAGCCTCTTTTAAGTTATTTGGAATTTTATTCGTAGTTCGTTGATTTGTATACATTTTACATTCGGTCATTATGTGACTGACTGTAAGGTCGACCTTACAATTTTCACATATTGGTTTATTCGTTCTTGACATTCTTGGGGATAGCATGTACGAGGAAGTGATGTTGCAATGTCCTATGCGCAGGCGAGTTATAACTACCTGCTCACGCCGTTTAAGAGATGTGGGGTATTCAGCCTTTTCTATAGAAGGTTTTATTGATTTTAATTTGCAGTCAGATGTAGTCCATTCTTTTTCGCACTCGTTGTTTGTTTTCCATTTGTAGTGTTGCTTTAAATCCTGTATGCGAACGGGTACTTCGTCGGGCGTCCTATTTTTTGAAGCTTGTCGGGCTGCTTTATCTGCCAATTCGTTACCAGATATACCTGTGTGGTTTGGAATCCACATAAGGCGTACATCGTATCCGTGTTCTCTAAGACTGTTTAGTTGCGAGATGGCTATGTTGGTAAGATCGTCTTTTTCCGATTTGTGTTGAATTGACAGTATGCTGCTTCTTGAATCTGTGCAGATTATAAATTTTTTGCTTCGCGACGATATACAGATATGTAAAGCTTGCATGATAGCGAGCATTTCAGCTGTGTAAATGCTCGTCCACTTGGATAAGGTTAAACAGGATGTTATTTCCTCATCTGTGACTACAGAGCATCCGGCTCCTTCATTTGTTTTGGATCCATCTGTATATATGAATTGGTAGCCTTTGTATTCATTTTGGACTTCCTTAAAGCCTTCTAAATATACTGTCGATGGTGTACTTCTTTGATAGTGCGACAGTGTTTCAATAACCCACGAATTACTTTCCAGCCATGGTGGTGCTTCTTGTATTCGAGCCTGGAAGGTGTTTGGGACTTTAAGTTGTATTTTGTTTAGTTCTTCTTTGTATCTGATTGTTGCTGGTCTCGTAATTGTGAGGCGGTTGTTAAATATAGGGTCTATAGAGGAATTGAAGATAATGGCATATGCAGGATGATCTGGTTGGGTATGTATTCTAGCCCCGTAACACAATAGGAGGTAAGTTGTCCTAAGCGAAAGAGGTTGAAAACCTGCCTCAAACCTTATTGATTTGAGTGGACTGGTTCTGAACGCTCCGATTGATAGCCGTATGCTCTCGCATTGTATTGTTTCCAGTCGATTTAGCAAGGTTTTACGTGCTGAGGAGTATACTATTGCACCGTAGTCTATTTTTGACAATATCATGGATCTATACACACTTAATAGAATTTTCCACTCACTTCCCCACGATATGCTGGATAAAACTTTAATAATGTTTATCGCCCGTTTGCATTTAGCTATTAAATCGTTTATATGATCTTTCCAGGATAGTCTTTCATCCAGAATAACTCCCAAGAATTTTATTTTTGTATTACGGGTAATGATGGAGTCTTCTAATTTCAGAAGGGTTTCCATATTACACGAACGTAAGCGGCAGAAATGGATATGAACCGTTTTAGACGTAGAAAACCTAAAACCGATTGATTTGGCCACATTCGATATCCTATTAATTGCCTCTTGAACTTTTTGTGTTAGATCTCCATCTTTCGGCGTTGCGTAAAATAGGCACAGGTCATCTACGTAAATTGCATTTTTACGCCTGTTTAAGTTGTCAGTAACTTATTAACTGCTACCAAAAATAGTGTAACACTTATAGAGGAGCCTTGTGGGATTCCATTGGTTACTGAACCTGTGGAAGATTCTACTTCACCGATGCGTACCTCTTAAACGTTATTTTGTGGAGTTTTGTATTTAATCGCACTAATGTTTTACATACAATATATAATTCTGCATTTTCGTTGAGAAATAGATGATTATAAAAAATAAATTATGTTATTATATTGTGTTTAAAACATTAATGCTTTTAATAATTTATTTGTTCAATAAACCTATATAAAAAGGAATAAACCAAAACTATTGGTTTATTCAACATTTATTCAAAAATTTAGATTTTACGTACCAACTCAAAGCGTTTCGTAAATTATTGGTGATTAATATATCACAAATTAAAAGGTTACACAGCTTGTGGCTTGCTACCATGAATATCTATTTCTAAATTAATTAAAAGTAAATAAATTACCAAAATTTTAAATCGGCAGAAAGCAACGGCTCATATCAGTCATTTCGTAATTGTAAACTCCACTGTTTCTCCAACGCAATAATGATTGTCAGTGTAAGTAAAAATAAAAGACCTTTGAGAAAACAAATCGAACTACGTGTGTAACCGTCTATATTTAAATTTAGTAGTAAAGAAAAATAAATGCTCGACACACAAGTTGCTACGTATATAAAGTATATGCTAATCAGAAACTGTAAAAACAAAATTAATTTTTAAATCTAGTACAGCCATGTCACAGGTAAATTTAGTCACCGATTACAATAACAATAAGAGATGTATTGCAGATAGCTCACAGTCTGTTGGCAAAACATAAACTGACAGCTCATGAACAATACAATATGTCGTTTCCTTTAAAAATTATTAAATCTAAATTAAATACAAATGCTATCTAAATATCACTATAGGTAGGTAAATTATACGTATAATTATAGAACGTTTACTTAACGTTCCTAGTAAGTTTTATAATTATACGAGCAAATAACCTTCAATCCAAGATCTCAATGGAGAATATAATATGTATGTAACGTATTTACACAAATTTTCGCTGGTTAAAGGACAATAGTTGATGTTATACAAATGGCTAATAACACTTCTTGAATGTTTCCACAATTCGCAAGTGGGATTAGTGTAATTTTATACTAATATTGTGCGATATCTCCCAAGATAAAAGCGTCATAAATTGTCTAAGCAGGTGGTGCTCAGGGCTTGCATTTATATTCCCTCCACAATTCAATTCTCCCTCTCTACTAATCCAATCGTACCATGCCTATTTCGCTGCATTTAATCCCTACCCTGATGATGTGCTGATTTGTGTGGATAGACGCTACAAAAATTTGTCGATACGTTTCGAATCTAAACATCTATTATTGTCTAGGTCGCATCGTGTTACTTAACTGTGAGTTCACCAAGTTCATGAGAAAAACTTCCATGGGGGCTTGCATTAATCGTCGAAGACTAGACAAGAACTATTTTGGTCTCATTGGACAGACCAGTATTTATATACCAGAAAAACCGCAGGATATAGCAAAAAATTTGGCACCTGATGGTGATTAATGGTGAAACCACGTCCTGAATATAATGGCGGCTTGGTCGCATTAAGAAGTTATTTCTGAGATCAGGCGTATTATTAAACGTCAGTTAGTTAAATTGTGCAGTATTGTCGTTTGGTGTAACTTAGTTTGTTAGAAATTGCTGAAATTAATTTGATGGGGAGTATATTGCGTGCATAAAAATTATGTTATGTATACTGTGTAAATTTGAGCCACTTGCTCGTACGCCACTTTGCTCTATTCTTTACGCTTCGCATAGATAACGCGATCACGAGTCAGTAGTCAAAGTGTAAATATGGAACCTGCGTTCAGTCTAAAGAACGATGTAACTGATTGGTATCGTTTCGTCTTGTGGACACGTAAAAGCATTCGAATTTTCGTTTTGTCAAGAAATTACTCATTTCACCAGTGTCATCAAAACCAATACAAGTAATTAGCCTAGTCGTCATTTTAATAATGGATTATTTTGAGTTGGTTACAAACAAATCAAGTTCGAACGTAGCATGGAATATCACAAATATTTCTTAGTATAAAATGGTAAATTTCCACGTACAATAAAAATTAGATCAAGAAGCCAACAAGGACAAATACAAGCTTTCCTTCTGTTCTTATATTTACGTGTTCTAGTTATCATCGCACTAATCAAATTGAGATATGTTTTCGTTTGGTTAATATAATGAAATATTAATATTTGTACAATCATGTTAATAGATTCATTTAAGAATCGCTTAGTTTAATTAAAATACCTGTAATTTACAAACAATCGGAAGCTAACAAAATAATGGTCTATTTGATAGACAAAAATAATCATTTGTTTTGTAATTAATGAATCAGCACTTCGATCGCATGTTTTTGGTAAATATACATACGTCAGTATGTTTTGGATTTATCGTGTATTTTTCTATTTATGTTTTGTATAAATTTATATGCTTCGATAACAACTGGTTTGTTCTATCTCAAGTAGTTCTTACTGATATTTATTGAGGTTGATAACTGTAATTGTTATCGAAGTGTATATAAAATATAAATAGAATAATACACGAGTAAAAACGCAAAAGATAACTGTTATATTGAAAGTAAGTATTTCTACTCTAAGGGAAAATATTTTACTTGATTTTTAGCCACACATGTATAGCTATTTTTCATCGTATTTGAGAAAATTTTGATAGCGTTATGAGAACAACAAATAAAACGTGTAAAAAAGTAGGATTATATAATTAAATATTATTTTCAGTTTTCCTAGCAAACTCAAAATGCAGAGAATTAATTGAAAATTATCTAAATCTATGTAAATTATAACAGAGATGTAGAAAATTATTGCATCAAAGGAATAGAAGGACGTTATAATATTGTAATGATTCACTGGCAATTCGTGCCCCACACGATGGCCGCTAATTTGTAATGATACAAGCCCCGCTTTCGGTGCCAAATTGTAATGTAACTTCTTAATCTTCGTTGAAAGAAAATGATTAATTTTATATCGTAACGTTGGTAATTGTGCTAAATAAGATGAAGAAAATTATTGTGTACCCATGCTAGCTCCTTTATAGATGGTTGTAATTTAATAATAATTTACACTCAATATTAATTGTATAAATTATAATAAACAACAAAATAAATAACACTAATTTTAGTTCTAGAATGTTCAAAACTCATTCCCAATATCGGTTATTGATACAATTATATGCAATTTCTAATAGAAATTAACCCTGTCCAATTCTGGTAAAGTGGTTTTAATTTTAATTGTGAATCAAGCTATCTCAATGTCACTTTATGTAAACCATTTTAAATATAATTTCAATCGTCAACTCTTTTATTATTTATGGCTACTATTGAAGATTCATTGCATCGATAAAATGTTAACTGTAAATGAAATCATTATACAATTTATTTCTAAATCCTGTAATATATTATAGGGTAACTCAAATATACCTGTTAATATAAAGTTCTGTTGAAAAATTCGTCTTAGTTAACTTAATTAAATTAATATCTGACCTTTAGTCATAAATATTAATTTATAGTGAGTTAATAATATGCAACTAGTGTGCTAAACGCTTTCTCTTTAGACCACCTAAAGATAAATTAATTGAGGTATTGCAAAATTTGTATTAATTTTTTGTAAATTAACTAGCAAAACTATAGAACACTGCCACAATTAATTTAAATGTAAGTGGAGATTTTATACGTTGTTATGTATTATGTTAGTGTGCTTCTTTCTAACTTAATATAGTGGTATTATCTACTTTGATTTGTAATAAATAGAATAAATGAACCAAAGTGACAATATCTGACTACCCAAATTCAGATAAAACATTAGTTACAATTGTAACAAATTCATTGCATGATGTCATGGACATATATATTGAAATATTTTAAATAAATCCTATCGGACCTGCAAACAGCTCCTTAAACTATGTACACATACATTCAATGGTCGAGATCCGACACAATTCAATCAAACCATTGACTTATTTCAATATTATATAAAGAAAGATTATATTTTTAAAATATATACTTAAACAAGTTCATTAACTTAATTAAATATGATTTTATCTCATCTTACTTAATTGAAAATAATCCAATATCAGGTATCTCGTTCCGGATTACGGTATCTACACACTCGTAATAGATTTAAAGGTAGTTATGGTATAATAATGTTCCAATCTCTTTGAACTTTGATTGATGGCTTGACAAACCAATCAATTTCCCTTGCAGTAATGAAGGTACACAACTTTTACACGAACCATTAAAGCTTTAAGTATATTTGAACTTCACTATTTTGTTTTATAGTACCAATTCAACAAGCGTTTAATATTCATCTTATTTATTTAAGTTCTATGCTTACACACATTTTAAACAAATATTCTCAACTTATAAAAATTAATTATGCACCATGTTAATTTATCATTTACTTAATTTCTGAATTATTTATAAATTTAATTATTATATTTGCTAGTTTCTTTAAAGGACAATGAGTTTACCACGCATCTTTGTTAACATTTACTTGTCTAATTTAAATGCACAACACAATATTTATTTCTTTGGTCAGATCTCGACACATATGCCCTTTTAAATCTAATATAAAATCACTAATAGAATTTCCAATTTAATAACTTTACAAAACTTAGACATCCTAATATAAATGAACTAGGTTTTTAGCCGATCAAATAAATATACAGAAGGCAAAAATTAATGTGTAATCTTGATTAACCAAAACATGATCTTTCAAACGCTGTTTGTTTAAATTCTTAACAATTTTTATCAAATTTTATATTAATTTTATTAACAAGTGTTTCTTTCTGTCATTTCCAAAACAACATGATCAAGGTTGTAAGCAGCGGCGGATCGTTATCTTCTACAATTTCTGAATTGGATTTTAAATTTGTTATTGATGTAAAAATTTATACTTTATGAAAATTAGTTAATAGTTTTAAATGTTTATCTGTAAACTTATTTTGAACTTGAATATATGATTCATGTTATATTTACACAAAATGTTTTAATACGTTTGCAATTTATTTTCAACTCTTTCCAGTGGCGTAATTTCATTTTTAAATGTATGAATTCCTTTTATGAGATTCATGTTTATATGTGAATAATTGTTATTAATTCAATGTATATTCCAAATAAACTTAATGCTTAAAAAAATAAAATGATGCTCAATTCATGATAACAAAAACAAAAATAGTTGTAACCAACAAATTGTTTCAGTTAAATATACATGGTGTATTTGAAAAAATTTTAAAAATGTGTTCCACAGCGTTTTAACCTACCCTGTTAGTGAGACAAAATACAAGAGCCTCGTGTTATCCCCATAAAATTTAAAACCGGTTGTTTATGTAACCATGCGTTAATATACGTGCCCTAACCAGCTATAGAGTTTTAAAGTGATCAAATATATTACACAAAAATAACTCTAGTGTAACCTTTTGTGTCGGATACTACTGGAATTCAAAAACACAGTAGAATTTGAAAATCCAATAATATATAGGGTGTAGTGTGTCCTCCATATCCTCCGTAACACCATGTTTGCATATTATTAGTTTTAAAGTCTGAATTTTACTATTGTCTGCAACTTTTTGCCGAAATATTTTTTAATCGGACTTAAGCTGTATTAAATGGACACAATGTATACGTTATTCGATATTATAACTACTTTGGTATTGTGAATTAGCATTAATTTGTAGCTATAGTGATTTAAAATGATTAGTAATATAATTTGTTTTAGATGATCCAATTTCATGCCCAAGATGCCAAAAAATGTACAAGTATAAATCTTCATTAACAAGTCACTTAAAATTTAAGTGTGGCAAAACACCATCTTTTAGATGCAATCATTGTTCTTATGAGACAAGTATTAAATGTAACTTGAAACGACACCTTATAAGACATAGAACTTGATTTTCTGTGTTACATGTTGATAAGGAAAGCACTGATTAGTTTAAGATTTCAGGGTTTAAATGTATTAAAATAAATATAATTGATCCAATTACACTTTCCAACAGTTTTGCTTATTTATAATTGTTATCACGTACATATCTTACCGGTAAGTATACGATTGATATGTTTTCTCTAGCGCACGCGCGATTGCTTGAGGAATCACCTAATCAATGGCAAGGTGTGTATTTTACACTCACTGAGTGTTTGAAAAAGGAAGTATCGACAGGAATAAATAAGATCAAACATTTTCATTATTGAACGTAAGATGTGTTAAAAAATATTTTCATGTATTAACATTGCTGTTTTTTTAGATTGCATTCATATTTGGGGTCGCGGGAGCGTACTGAAATGATAATTGTTCAAGGTGAAGACCCGGTGCTTTACATAGGAATTCCAAGCGTCAATACCGAGATGTCCGGGAAACTTTGTATGGTGTTTAAAGGAAACACTGGAAAATAGGTCAATTGACAGAAGTAAGAATAATATTAAAACTCCAGAGGAAGAAACAATTATGTTTTATTATCAGTTTTAGATCGCAATTTTTTTATCTTCCAACCTACATATTAGCTAATTAATTTTATAACTTTTGGACATGTTTCGCCAAGATCGACCATAATGTCTGGATGTCTGTGTGTCTGTGTGGATGTATGCTAGTATCCACGATAACTCCAGAACGAAAATGCCTACGTACTTATGATTAGATTTTGCTAGAAATCCAGCGGCCCAGAGGGTCAGTTTTGGTTTTTATCAAATATTTCTAAAACAGCTGCATATATCAAAGATGTAAAAATACTCAGATATAGACCTTAAACATATCGATTAATTATGTTTTATGCAATTTTTTGAGACGACGCGTAATTTAACGGCAAAAAAATTCCTAAGGTAGAATTTAAGTGTTATTTCAAAATTTTTCAATATCTGAATAACGATTAATTTTATAAGAAAAAGTGCAGACATATTTTTTAAAGAAAATTTAATTTTACATGACTTTTCTTTATAAACTTTCTTAATATAACGCAAGGTAATTAATTAAATATAAGTGAAAATGGTTAAAATTGTATTATCGATATCTTATGGAAGGGAATTTTTTTTAAGTTAACATGTGTATATTAGTCTCTATCTGACTATACGTTATTCGAACATAGATTATTTTTTTGTTTTTACAATGTTGCCCGTTTTCTTTATAAACGTATAAAAACGAGGTTGCATAGTTACCCTAAATAAATTATAATAAATTATTATTTCATTTCTTTTAATTTTGCTTTCTCATATACGTACATATAAATAGAAAACTATGTAATCGGTTTAAATTTTCAAAAATGAAAAATTCAATATGGCGGCTCAAAAATGGGGGATTATCGTATTTAAGAACTGATATGAATCAAATTCTGGTATTGTGGGTTTCGAGGTTATTTATTTACATATATGAGAAAGCATTATGGCAGATAATTTGGCAACGCTTTTTTAAGTTAGTGTATAGATGTCTATTAACCTCTGTCAGACATGAAGTTTTGAACGTCTGTTTGACATAGATTATAGTTTTTGTTTTTACAATGTTTCATATTTTCGAAATTAACTTATTATAAAAGAGGTTGCATAATTATCCCAAAAAAATGTTATTATAGTTATTTATATATCATGGGAGGGTGTTAATTACCGAGGGCAACGGATTGCAATCCCGAGGGACGTTAGATGAAATATGAAAACGAAATTTTGTTGGTTATTAAAATTAAACGAACGTTTAAAAATTAAGTAGGCATTGTTACCATGGATATACCAACTGACAAGCTTGCAAATATTTGTCGAAATACATTACAGGAAGATTTATAATTCCCTAGGGAGTTATGAACATGTTCACAGTTACGGTAACTAATGTAACTAATGTTTATAATGTATTAGTATGAAATAAAAATGATTTTTTTATTATATTTTATTATAAACTACGTAATTTTCTAATCACTTTGTGACAGATGTATGCAAACTCTAATTTAGCTGCACAGTATCTTTGTTAATTTCTTGTTTTTATGTAATTTACTTTAATTATGTTCCATAATGTTTAGATTCACAACTGTATGTGTGGTTAATACCACTACGTAATTTAAAGATTCTGCACAACCTAGAAATAGCCTTTTTGGTTTTGATGTTTTGTATCCATACACTTTTGATTTTAATAAGATTTAATTGTCCTTAACAAAACTTTTTTATACTATTATAATTATTTTTTACGGTGTCTAAACATGTCCGTTATGAAACCATAGTCCTTTTTACTGGATCCTACACTACTATTGGAGTAAAATGTTCGGATCACCCACTTTTCGTCGCACTTTTCAAGACTTTTAAACTTGTTAGAAAAAAGTTATGTAAATCTAAGGTTTTTCGTAATGATTCAATTTACCTTCTCATAAACAGTTTGTTTTTAAACCAATTCAATTAAATTTAGGAAATAGGTGAATGCTATCTAAAGTTGTGTGAAAAATATTGCAATTAATTTTCGCGAACATATATGGCTAATACAGTACTTATCATTAAAAAATTAATTCAAGTGTCAAAACAAACAAAATCTGGTAACGCTACATCGATTATGTGCATGTATTTGAAGCCTAGTATTGAATGTTATTTTCTTTTAGTAACACCTTCAATATATTAAATATTATTAAACTGTCTTGAAAATCACATTTCAGAGCACCCCCTATTGAACAAAGGCTAGTAATTAAAAATGCCATAATCACGAACTAAAAGCTTTTCATACCAATGGAAGATCGAGTCAAGCAATATCAAATTCACTACTATTGGAGTAAAATGTTCGGATCACCCACTTTTCGTCGCACTTTTCAAGACTTTTAAACTTGTTAGAAAAAAGTTATGTAAATCTAAGATTTTTCGTAATGATTCAATTTACCTTCTCATAAACAGTTTGTTTTTAAACCAATTCAATTAAATTTAGGAAATAAGTAGCTGAATGCTATCTAAAGTTGTGTGAAAAATATTGCAATTAATTTTCGCGAACATATATGGCTAATACAGTACTTATCATTAAAAAATTAATTCAAGTGTCAAAACAAACAAAATCTGGTAACGCTACATCGATTATGTGCATGTATTTGAAGCCTAGTATTGAATGTTATTTTCTTTTAGTAACACCTTCAATATATTAAATATTATTAAACTGTCTTGAAAATCACATTTCAGAACACCCCCTATTGAACAAAGGCTAGTAATTAAAAATGCCATAATCACGAACTAAAAGCTTTTCATACCAATGGAAGATCGAGTCAAGCAATATCAAATTCACCAAAAAATGTACAATTTTTCGTTGCTACTCAAAGATTGTAATTGTTGCAATACTGTGAAAACAGAATGTACACATTTAATCTAATTTTGATTTTACCTATACATGTTAAACAATTGCAATGCTGCGATGAATAAACATATTTAATCGGTGAAGCATATACTCCGAGGTCTAGGAAAAACTACAAAAAATCTGGACATCAAAAATTACAATGGAAACGCATTAATTTGCGTTTTTTAATTACAGAGTGAACTGCACCCGTTGGTGGTGGCCCACCCTGTATATACAGGGTGTCCAGTTTAAGATGAAATGCATGGGGATATTGGAAACCGTTAGAGATACGAAGATGGTTAAATGGAGAAAAAGTTGCGTCATTATATGCCCAAGAAGTAACCATGGTTACATGTCAAAAAATCCCTTCCATTTACTAGACACAGGGTGATAACTGAAAATATGCGTTTTCTAAAAATCGCTATATCTTGTTTCTTGCAAAAGATACATCCACGATTTTTGCAGGATGCGGGTAACAGGTAGCGAGGATTTCAAAAATGATTTTGAAAAAAATCTAGGCCTACTAGATTTTGAGATAATGCACGCAACTTTCGATTTTCTTATGGATGCCATATTTTATTTTTGCATTTTTGAATTCTTCATAAAAAATGCTTTTCAACCATATATCATATGTTTATAATCTGCCAATGAGAAAGTGTCAAATTACACAATTAAATTTATATCAAACTAGGCCTTTGCCAATCAACCATCTATTAAATTATTGCAAGAGAATGGAGGTTTATTCGCAAAGGCCTAGTTTGATATAAATTTAATTGTGTAATTTGACACTTTCTCATTGGCAGATTATAAACATATGATATATGGTTGAAAAGCATTTTTTATGAAGAATTCAAAAATGCAAAAATAAAATATGGCATCCATAAGAAAATCGAAAGTTGCGTGCATTATCTCAAAATCTAGTAGGCCTAGATTTTTTTCAAAATCATTTTTGAAATCCTCGCTACCTGTTACCCGCATCCTGCAAAAATCGTGGATGTATCTTTTGCAAGAAACAAGATATAGCGATTTTTAGAAAACGCATATTTTCAGTTATCACCCTGTGTCTAGTAAATGGAAGGGATTTTTTGACATGTAACCATGGTTACTTCTTGGGCATATAATGACGCAACTTTTTCTCCATTTAACCATCTTCGTATCTCTAACGGTTTCCAATATCCCCATGCATTTCATCTTAAACTGGACACCCTGTATAGTTTTGTCATATTTTTTGTTATATCTTATTACATACATTATTCATTTTCAGCTCTATTTTGGAATATGTGAATTTCGAAGCAATATTTCAGAGGTTTGACATCTTTCTGGCAGTCACGGCCTTCTTTGGTGAGTTTATTCGGCAATCCACTCATGTTAATATGCCTCCTCCTACGAAGATATGTGGGATATGGTATGCATTTGTGCAAAAGAAAACTTCTATGGACGTCATGCGATGCGCAGGTATTTAGAAACCTATGCGGCCTGATCACAAATTATTTCAAAATCTATATGACCGATTAGGCGAGACTGGGTCGTTTCATCCTGAAAAACGAGATGCTAGTCGCCCAAAAAATATTACTCCTGAACAGGAGAAAGAGATATTAGTTCGCGTAGCAGAAAATCCGGAAATAAGTTTAACACGTATGAATGCCGCTACTGGTATAAGTAAATGATCAGTTCATAGGGTGTTCCGTATTGAAAAACTTAAGCCGTTTCGCTTTACACCTGTACAAACCTTATTACCCGCAGATCTTCCAATTAGAGTACGTTTATGTCGCATGTTCCTGGACATGAAAAATACCGATCTTATATTTTTAAACAAAGTGTTATTTTGCGACGAAGCTACGTTTACTCGTTGCAGTGTTTTTAACTTTAGAAATAAACACGTATTGGGCAATGAAAATCCACATGCAGCAAGAGAACGTAATTTCCAGCAGAATTTAAAACGTTTGGTGTGGTATTATTGGTGATCACTTATTAGGTCCTATTAAATTGCCGGAAACACTTAATGGACATTCATACATGCATTTTTTAAACATGTCTTTTTTAATTTGATTACACCTTTTTATTATAATTAGGGGCAATTATCAATTTGTCTGGCCGATTACTGAAAACACAACCTTACTGCTCGGACAGATCTATGAGGTGCGATGTAGAAATTTGCCGCTATGCTCTTGTCTTAGCCGGTGAGGCCGTGCGGTTCTTAACAATACTTATGACCAAGATTTTACCTATTCTAGGCGCCACTGACTTGAAACTAAGCGCACACTCAAGCCAGAAAATGTCGAAAGATGTTCCTTCGATCCCTTCAGGTTACTTTCTTCGATTGCTACATCTTTCTTTTTATTTGCTTGTTGAAATGTATTTTTAACAATTAAACACAAATATCACAACACCAAAGTAATGACTTTTATACAAACAAAAAAAAATGCATAAAATAAAATTTCTAGAAAACTCAAAATAATTGTTTCGACTCTTTACTGAAATATCACCTAACCTAAGCACTTACACTCTAACAACAATAATCATAATTGTTAAATGTAATACATATTTATTATGAATCTTAATTGGTTATTGAACGTGGTTCTTTTATGTACATACTTCGTTGATTTTTGTGCACATAATCAATCCTGTCAATTGTGATTTCGGCAAGTCTCGGTTTTTATTTTTATTCTTCATTATTTTAAATACTCAAACAGTTCAACAACAACATTGCAAGATTTTATTTACTTTACTAACAAAAAATTAAACGTGGCAACCACGCTTTCAAATTCCTTGCAAATATCAGCTCATATGTTATTAAAATAAGTATGTACACCTAATGGCTAATTGGCTTTCTATATTTTTATTTTTGCTTGCATGCCCTTTACTTTTAATCAGAATGAAATTTATTTTTGCAAAAACTTGCATGCGCTTATTATTTTTGCTTTTAATTTCTACAATAAACAGAATACTAATTTTTATTTGCAATCGGGTTCGGTGGTGGTTTTATGTAAACACAATTGTACCTGCTGATTCCCAACGTATACTTTTGTAAGTTTGTCGATACAGAAACAATAGTTCTTAAACTTTTCCAATTCCCGAGGATGGTGCTACACGAACATAAGTGAGTATCATTTACCTCAATTACTTATAATTACACTTGACATTTATAGCCTTTAGACCATACAATGAATGTACATTCAATCCAACTACACTGAACTTTCAAAACTTGCGTCCACTAACCTTATGACAGCTGGTGACATCCTATAGATCTACTTGGCTCGTACCATGTTCCATATACCCATTCCTTTATACAGGGTTGGGATAAAGTATGGAACCAAGTAAATATCTTTAACACGAAGGGGGAAAAATGCATCTGATGTACATTTTCTTGTTAATAATATACTACCGGTTTAACCGGAAATACTCTCAACTTTTTTAATTGAAATGGGACACCCTGTATATTTTTGCAGATTTTGAAAGATCTTCTTATTTCGAATTCGTACATACTGGATTTAGTGGAAATAATTTGTAATAATCAGAAATAACTCACTTTTAGTTGTAGAATAACTGAATTTATTTACTTTAGACTAATGAGAATGGGCAGGCCACCCTATACCCCCTTGCACTTACCTGCAAAATTTCAAAGATATCGTCTGTTTCGTTTTAAAGATATTTACTTGGTTCCATACTTTATTATCCCAACCCCGTATAATGGAGTGGTGCGCTGAATATTCTTAATCTCAATATACGCAAGTGAAGATCCTATTATCTTCAGGATGCTTGAGACATGATGTCTCAGAGAGAACGTATAACCAAAATTGAAGTTGAATTCCAATAACCACAAACTGTGATCGTCACTCGAACTCTTACTAACGAGTAAGATCTTATCTTGAAACGTTAATCAAAATTATAGGTGAAAACAAAACTATGCAACTAAAAGGTAAGATTAAAATGTTCAACTAAAACCCTAGGGAGAATATATAGGTCAGTACATTAGCTATTAAAGATTTAAATTGTACCTTTGTGAAAAAGGTTTCAGGTTTCGTGGCTGCCTCAGATAGTCGTTAGATTTATGATCCGCCGTAGAGATGAAAAGTAATGTATCTACAGTTATCAAATCACAATATGTACCTAACACTACGCTTACTAGGTGAAATGAGATTAATCCTTTTACAGTTAAGGTAATTTAGTTCGATCTTCCCAAAATCTACATTTGTAACGATTTTTAGCCTTTTAGCTAAGATGGCCGACCACAAGATAATAGCATTGAACCAAACAATATTCCAAATTCTTGTCATAAGATAAAATTTAAACATGTGCCATTTTACTGGCAATTGGAAAAAAGAATATACAGATCTCTGTTTTCCACAACTATAGAAAATTACAGTGACCTGCAATTTCACCAATTAAATAAAATTTGTACTTTTCCTACATTCACTCTTCCCCGCTAGATGTCTAGACTATTTACAAAATATTTTATATTTACAAAGCTTTATATGTACATTCCTACAAATCTAATTAAATGATTATTTTGACTATAATTATTTACGAAAACAAATACTAATGTTACTACTATTTACTACTATTTACACCGCAATAATCTACTGCATGAGTTGCCACTAGATGTTAGACAAAACATGTACTTTATGCAGGATGGTGTCCCTGCTCATTTCTCCATAGCACTTCACAATTTTCTAAATGCTGAATTTCCACAACGATGGATAGGACGTGGCAGTCCGTTCCCCTGGCGCGCACGTAGTCCTGATTTTAATACGCTGGATTTTTGTGTTTGTAGCGACCTCCAAACAAAAGCTTATGACGCCGTGATAAATACACGGGCTCAACTATGACAAAAAATCGTAAACGCTGCAAATGTTTTTACCACGCAAGAAGAAATATTTTTTAATATAAGACAAGCACTCATTAAACGCTTAACAAAGTGTATTGATGTAAATTGTAATTTAATATGTTATAAGGTTTTAATAATAATCATAATTTTTCATTGTTTTTCATTCCAACTAACAAACACCCCGTATCTCAGTAAATATCAGTTTTTGGACGAAAGCATGTTGGGTTCAATCGACTTATTTACATCAACCAAAATTCTAGTTATTGGTAATATAAATGCAATAATTACATTTCTTCTGAATTCTAACTAATTTCAAAGTTGTTTTAATTGATGTAATCACTTCAATAGCCAAGATAATATCTCCGATTAAGTAGGTTTTGAAATTTTAATTGAAGAAAAACAGAATGTACTTTTGGTATGTCTATTTTTTTTGCTGTGTTCCATAGACCTCGCAGTAAATGTTTTACAAAATAAATATGTCTAGTTATCACAGCATTGCAATGATGTGACATGTACAGTTGAAAGCGGTTTAATAATATTTAGCATATAAAAGATCTAACCATCGTTACTACAATGAATGGCAGTAGCGTTTCAAATACATGCACCTCATTGTTATTTCTTGTTATTTACTGCATTATCATATTTTATATATTGGCTGTGGCCTATTCTGACGGCGATAACTGTACTTATTGTGGAAATTATAAATTTTGTATTAATTTATATGAAAATAAACAGTTTATAAACTCAATGATGAATATCGTGAAAGTTTAAATTTTGCTATGTGCGTGAGTAACAGATACGAAGTCTTGTAATTTGTTACCTTTGCTTCATACTACAAATATCTAAAGAATATATATATATATATATATATATATATATATATATTGAAATGGCTAAATATCTCAAAAATATACTGGCTCTAAATCTTCTACTAGTAATTCTTAAATGGGGATAGAGTTCTATTTGTTGGGAAATATACAGGGTGTCCCAACGATAGAGTAAAGTAAGTTTATGCTTAACTAGAATTATTTGTGTAAATATTGTATGGACCATGAGGTAGAGGTAAGAAGTGTGCATTTTTTAAAATATTGGAAGTTATACAGGGTGTGCCAGAAAAGCAGGACGTGAAAAGTATAATTTTTTAAATAGAACACCCGTATTTGATTTTAGTTTTTAATTCTACGTGTCCATACAAACATATTTTGTCATACAAAAGATTGGCTGAAAGTTTTAGTTCTTGAGATATTCGCGTTTAAAGATTATTATGGTCATTTTCGTGGGGTTGATGAATGGGCAATTGTTCCGTTATTTCACAATAAAAAAATTGATATTTCGTGTGAAAAATGAGTGATATTATACTAACGTTTAGACCGAGTAGTATTTCTAATTTTCTCAACAGGGTGTTTGTTATAACCATTCAAATTTGAAAATTCAGTTTTTTTAATTGCACACCCTATATATTTTATTTCATTTTATTCGGGATTAAAAATCTATCATTTTGTCAAATATATCCTATATCTATCTTTGATAGTTTTCGAGTAATTTCGATTTTTCACACTAGCTACTTTATTTTCGATAACATTGCATTGCATGGATCTTGGTAGCCATGGAAAATAATAATTGCGTTACTAAGATACAAAGGTTTCCTACTTGTCAAAATAAACACATACTAAATTTGTCGTTTTCGCATTTAACTTGTTATCAATTCTTGTATCAATTATGGATTATTCGACAAATGAATTAATTGATATGATATACGTGTTGGGCGAGGCTGAAAAGACCCTTTATTGGCACAACGAATCTACAAAATGAAATATCCTGAACATCGAATACCTACTACTGTTGGCTTGGAAAATTTGATGGATAGATTTGATTCTAGCGGTAGTGTTAAATACTTCAAACGTAAAGTTGTTAATAAAAGGGCAGCTAGTGAAGAAAAAGAACTTGAAATATTATTAAATATTCAAGAAAATCCCCAAGTGAGTTCTAGAACATTAGCGGCGATATGTGATACCTCCAAATCAAACGTGAATAGAACAACGCTGAAGTATAAGTACCATCCCTATCACATTGAGCTTCATCAAGAATTGCGAGAAGAGGATTTTGCAAGACGAATTGAATTCTGCAATATCATTAATCAACGGCTGCAATTAAATAACAACTTTTGTGCTCCATAATGTTTTCCGATGAGGCGACGTTTAAAGTAATGGGGCTGTAAATCGGCATAATATGCACTATTACGCCATTGATAATCCATTTTGGCTACGAGAAGTTCAAAACCAAAATTATCGGTCACTAAATGTGTGGTGTGGTATACTTAATGACCAAATTATCGGTCCCTATTTTTTGATGATCCATTAACGGGCCGCAGCTATTTGCATTTCTTACGTGAAGAATTGCCTGTGTTACTTGAGGATATCAATTTAGAAGGACGACTAAATATGTGGTTGTAACAGGATGGTGCACCTCCACATTTTTATCGGGACGTAAGGAATTCTTGAACCAGCAATACCCGGAGAAATGGATAGGACGTAATGGCTTTATATTATGGCCACCCAGGTCATGCGATTTAACTCCACTGGATTTTTTCCTATGGGGATACATAAAAGATCGGTGTATATTATTAAACCTACAACAAGGGAGGACATGAAAATAGAATTCGCGAAGCTTGTCGCACAGTGACCCTCTTATGTTATCCGAAGTGAGACAGAACATGAGAAAAAGGCTCAATATGTGTATTCAGCAAGAAGGCCGTCTATTTGAGCATTTACTAAGACGCAATGTTGAATAATTATTGAATTACTGTTTCTCATTAATAAAAACTGTTAATATTCTCGCTTAGGTGGTTTGTTTTATTTCGTCGCAATTGTTTTCCATGGCTACCACGATCCACAATAATGTTATAGTATCGTATGTAACGTAGCTAGTGAGAAAAATCGAAATTCCTCGAAAACTATCAAAGATAGATATAGGATATATTTGACAAAAATGATAGATTTTTTAATCCCGAATAAAATGAAATAAAATATATAGGGTGTGCAATTAAAAAAACTGATTTTTTTATTATTTGAGAATTTTCAAATTTGAATGGTTATAACAAACACCCTGTTGAGAAAATTAGAAATACTACTCGGTCTAAATGTTAGTATAATATCACTCATTTTTCACACGAAATATCAATTTTTTTTATTGTGAAATAACGGAACAATTGCCCATTCATCAACCCCACGAAAATGACCATAATAATCTTTAAACGCGAATATCTCAAGAACTAAAAACTTTCAGCCAATATTTTGTATGACAAAATATGTTTGTATGGACACGTAGAATTAAAAACTAAAATCAAATACGGGTGTTCTATTTAAAAAATCATACTTTTTCACGTCCTGCTTTTCTGGCACACCTGTATAACTTCCAATATTTTAAAAATGCACACTTCTTACCTCTACCCCATGGTCCATACAATATTTACACAAATAATTCTAGTTAAGCATAAACTTACTTTACTCTATCGTTGGGACACCCTGTACATAAATATAATTTACTCTTTGCTATGTATTTAATTGTTTTATTATAAGAATTGCATTGCGTTCCGAAGTACAACTGGAATTATTAACTGGTTCTTTATTATGTGGATTCCACGTTATATCAAATATCTTGTATATGAAACGAGACTTACTAAAGTTTGTACAATGACGCATGTGTTGCGTATTAAATGAAATCAAATACCAAACTGTCAAAATTATTTAATGGCAACTTCCTAAAATGTGATCTTAATAATGTAATTGAAGTTGAAATTTGGAAAGAAGACTAAATTTATAATTGTTTTACAGATGTTTACACAGCTATTGCATAAACATTTACACCTATACATAAAATATAAATGCAGGAAATCACACAAATAATAAATACAAGTTGAATGATTAAAATTGACTCACATGTGCATCGGCATAACTTCAAAAGGATGTGTTCATACAGCTGGTTCCATTTCAAAACGTAGGCTCCTTCCAGTCTGTGATCGATGTTATTGATCCGCTCCACTTGCTGCAGCAGTACTTCCAATAACTCAACAATGTCCCTCGGATAAATGGTTGCTTTTCTTGTGGTAAATGTGCTTATAATTTTTTTTATGATTGTGGACCTGAACAGGCTAAATAACCTATCGTGCTAAAGCACTCAGGAACACTTAGGAGGATGGATAGAGGGATAATGAATTGCCAATAGATGCCTATGAACAGCTACCTTAAATTTTCTCATATCATAAGTGAGAGGAAAACGGAACTAGGAGATCATTCCAGAGTTTAGAAGCCGTGTAGAAAAATGTGGATTGCGCCCGTTTGGTACGACAAGTGGAGATTTGTACTGCATACTGATGATGTGAATGAGCGAACAGTGTTTCTCGCAAAGATGGCTCGAGATGGTATCAAAGAATATAATTCAGCGGCACAATAGCCGTTGTAATAACGATAATACAAAGAAAGAACTGAAACCATCCTTCTATGCTCAAGGGACTGTATGTGAGAAGTTAAGGACGGATCATTTATAAGCCTAATCGCTCTCTTTTGAATACGATCAACGATATCGAGAGCGTATTGGGAGCACTAACCAAAGTTGAGAATTATATTCCAGATGAGGCCGAATTTGGGAGTTGTCGAGAGGTAAAGTACTGCTTAGATCTGTACAAAACCCTATTTTACGAGCAGCTGTTTTGGTAGCTGACAGAAGATGGTCAACCCATGAGAGATTTGAAGATACAGTCATACCCAACAGAATAATAGAGTCTGAAAACTTAAGAACTGAGCCATTCATACTTACAACAGGAAATGATCGATCTTTTTGGCGGACATAAGGCAACACTGAGTTTTGTTAGCATTAAATTTAACTAGATTATTGCTTCCCCATTCGAGAATACGTTGAATGTCTTTGTTGATTGAATTTGCCATTTCAGCTTTAATTTCTTGATTTGACATAGAAGGTGGATTATCACTATGAGTAGACTGAGATAACTCCGCCATTGCCGGTCCCAAGCCCGGATGAGAAAAGAGGAGGAGGAGTATCAACCTCGTTAAAAACCTGGGTTTAGCTGGCTCCGGCTGATAGCACCCAGTAAGGGCCCTTCCTAGGGTTACAGGATGAAAACCGGTCAACGGACTCTGATAATATACGAGTGCGGAAGAACCATTTGAGGAAGATTGGTCTCGTGAATCCCGTAGAAGATAGCCAATCTAAGGGAAGAAAAACCCTGAGAATAAATTACCTGGTCCTCCAGGTTGGGGTTGAGGCAACGGGCCAGCACCCCGTTACTTGTAAAAATCTTAAAACAAGGCAGAATGAAAAATTCGTTTAAGACAAACAATCTCCGGGTGGAACCCATACTTCCGATTACGGAAGGAGCCCGTAGGATACGGAGGGGCAATTCTGCGTTTGTGAAAAGAAATGCCAAAAAGTTCAATATTGAGAAATCAGATGGAAGCCGAATACAACAAAAGAACTGGACAATGAATATAGGAACTTGGAATATACAGGGATTAGCAACAAAGACACAAGAAGTATTTGCCGAGATAGAAGAAATGGGAATGGACATAATTTCTCTGACAGAAACAAAAAAGAAAGGAACGGGAATAGAGGAAATAGGACAATACTTACACATGTGGAGTGGAGTCCCAAAAAACGAAAGAGGAAAAAAGGGAGTTTCTATGGTTATTAAGAAGAAATATGGAAAACAAATAAAAGTTGAAGCAGTAGACGAGAGGATTATCAAAGTTAACCTCGAGAGTTTTAGATATAGAATGACAATTGTAGGAATATATGCACCTAATGAAGACGATAGCCCACGAACAAAGACCAATTCTATAGCAAGTTAGACGATATAATAAATGAATGTGGTAAGCGACGAGAAGTTCTGTTGCTGGGCGATTTCAACGCGTGGGTAGGATGCAAGACAAACGATAAAGTCGTAGGACAATTCGGTGATACCAGAAGAAACAGTAATGGAGAAAGGCTTATAGGTCTCTGCGAAAATAACAACCTAAAATCCAAAACGGTTTTATGAACATAAGAAAATCCATACATATACTTATGAGGAACATACACGACAACGAAGAACAATCATCGACTATGTTATAACTCGACAGTACTCTACCGATAGAGTTCAGGATGTTAGAGCTTGTAGAGGCCCGACATGCGGAACGAATCACTATTTGGTGAAAGCCAAAATAGTGTTTTCACCCAAAGGGCAAAACAAGGTAGTAATACCAAAGCAGACAGAGAAAATACAACAAGTCAGATACAACATACAAAACCTACAACAGTGTAGCACACAACACCTATATCAAAATAGATTGGATCAAAAACTTAATGAAAACCTACAAGGATCAAACACAGAGATGTATGAACATATAAGAACAGGCCTACAACAAGCAGCAAAAGAAGCTCTAGGAGAAGAGGTTAGAGAAAACCAAGAAATTACTGGATAAACGAAGACCTAATGGAGGAAATACGCTACAAAAAGAACTATATACAAAGTGGCTAAATACTAAAGAAGACGAAGATAGAGAAACATATAAGATACAACAAACTAGAGTAAGACAATTGATAAAAACTACGAAACAAAAACGTGGGAAAAAAAATGTAGCGAGATAGAAGGATATATAGGAGGAAGAAGGACGACGGAGGTATGGAAATTCATAAGGAATGTAAAAGCTCCACATCGAGAAAAACAATAATACAAAATATTCCTGCCGAAGAATGGAAAAATACTATTTAGAGCTACTCACCGAGAAAAGACCTATATTCCAAGAAATTATGGTGACAGAAGAAGGAACTACATAGAAATACAAGAGGAACAAGTAATCAAAGCAATTAAAGAAATGAGAAATGGAAAAGCCCCAGGTCCAGGAGGAATCCCGTTGAGTTGGTAAAAAATGGAACACCGAAACTATATAGGATGATAACAAAACTTACGAATAAATGCATAAATGAGGAAATATACCAAATGAATGGAAAACAGGATATATCTCAATACACAAAAAGGGAAAAGAGACATCTGCGACAACTACCGAGGAATAGCAGTTACAAGTACGTTTAGCAAATATATGGACGTATTATTCGAGACTTAATTGAACAGCAATATCAAGCCGAAGAAGCGGAAGAGCAAAGCGGATTTAGGGCAGGCAGATCATGTTTAGATAACCTATTCTGTCTAACACAAATTATACAGAAAAAAACTAGCAACCGGCAGAGAGCTACATTTAGTATTTCTCGACATATCAAAAGCTTATGATAACGTACCCTAAAAAACTATGGAGCGTAATGGAGAACAGCAACATCAACAACACATTAGTCAGGGCCGTGAAGAACCTATATGACAATCAAACAGCGAGAGTAAGGGTAGGAGCGGAGCTGACAACAGAATTTAAAGTTACGAAAGGTCTAAGGCAGGGCTGCTGTATCTCACCGACGTTATTCAAGATATATATAGAAAAACACTCGAACAATGGAAAAGGAGAAGTATGGGAATGGGAATACCACTGGACGATGATACTACATTATACACGTTGCAATTTGCCGACGATCAAATTATAATGGCACAAGAAATAGAAGACATCGAATACATGACAAGGAAAGCTATAGAGGAATATGATAAATGGGGACTTAAAATTAATGTAAATAAATCAGCATATCTTAGTATAGGACAAGAACAAGACGCTTTAACCTTAGAAACAGGTGAAACTATACCGGCATGTAAAGAATACAAATATTTGGGAGCAACAGTAGGAAAACAAGGATTATATAACACAGAGGTAAAAGAGAATAAAACAAGGCCGGAAAGTTATAGGTGCGCTAAATGGTATATTGTGGGATACAAATATAATCAAAAGAATAAAAACAAATCTACTCAGTTATGGTCCAAAGTGTGGCACTATACGGAGCCGAAATCTGGCAACTCTCGGAACAACAAAAAAATCAACTGAAAGTAATGGAAATGGACTATTGGAGGAGATCAGCGAGAATATCCCGACGAGATAGAATTAGAAATACAAGGATACGTGAAATAATGGATACAGAAAGAGACATCGTGGAAGAAATTGAAAAAGGCAACTCTTGTGGTACGGGCATGTCGAAAGAATGGAAAACAACAGGCTTCCGAAAAAGCAATGCAGTGGCAACCAAGAGAAAGAAGAAAGAGGGACGACCAAGAAAAGGTTGGAATGAGGAAGTAGAAAGCCTTAAGCAAAGTGGGATATCCAACAAGGTGCTTGGATGAATAGAAAAGAATGGAAAAAATATTGAACTCCGGAAGACCCAGATAGGTTAAGATACGGAAAGAAGAAGAGTAGACTGAGATGAACTACAGTGAAGAGTGCTATCGTCAGCAAAGCAATGGATGGGGTTAGTTGTTGAATAAATAAGGTCGTTTATGTACAGCAGAAAAGTGTAGGCGCTATAACGGATCCCTGTGGCACACCGCGTTAATGCTAACTTCTTTTGAAAAAAGCCATCAACTACGACACGTATTCGTCTTTTATCAAGGAAACTAGAAACCCAGTTGATGAGCGTATCATTTAACCCAAACGAGGTGAGTTTGGCAAGTAAACACTTATGCCAAACTTGGTCAAATGCCTTTGAGATATCTAAAGCGACTACAACTGTCTCACCGGACTGCTCTACTGTATTGTTCCAAACTTGGGTCACATATGAAAGAAGATCGTCTGTTGAACGACTTTGCCTAAACCCATATTGGTGGTCACTAAGGAGTTTGTTAGTTTCAAGGAACGTGAGCAGTTGCTGATTGATGGCTTTTCCATGATTTTAGACAAAATGGAAGTGATGGCAATTGGTCTGTAATTTGAGGATCGGTCTTATCACCTTTTTGGGAATAGGTTGAACATTTGCCAACTTCCATGATGAAGGGAATTCCCAGAAGATATAGAGATCGTATAGAGCTTAGATAGGACTGGTACTAGTTCGGGGAACATTTCTTTAAGACAAGTGCTGGATACCGTCTGGGCCAGTCGCCTTATTGAGATCAAGCCTACTGATGATAGATTCCAAGAGCTTGTACCGAAAATGAATTGGTTTCATAACGTATGAAGAAGAGTTGACTAGGGCACATCTTTTACAGAATCATTGAGACACGAGTTTGATGCAAAAATCCACAAAAACGTTGGCTTTGTCTACAGAATCAGCAACTACCGATCCGTCAATAGATGTCAGGGGGAATGAAGATGTTCGAAAGTTTTACTAATGGCTTTTGCTAAAGACCAAAATTTACGACTGCCTAAAGGACATGTAGCTAGTGCATTGCGTTTTCGTTGTTCGAACAACTTTTTAGTTTTAGTGATGACACTTTTGCAGATATTTCTAGCACCAACGTATTCTACATGACTGTTAACCGATTTATTAGATTGCTTAAATGTTTTCACTCAAGCACTAATTGTTTATTTTAATATTTATTTAATTGTTGTATTAAAATGCTTCAATTATTTTCGGTTTAAATATTGTTTTAAAGTTGTAAAATTTTAAATTAACTTCACTTTTCTTTTAGCATCCGTATGGAATATCATTTATTAAATTTCAAATTTTTGTAAGAATATAAACAAGGTAACCAAGTCTGTGATTGGTTAATATAAATTTGAAAACCTAACTAAATTATAAATTATGCTATAACTTTCTTAACAAGCTACTGATTTAAATTTTAAAAACAGAAATGAAATCTGTGCAAGATTCCGCACAAATGATACCTCACTTGATATACATCTGTTAAAAATTGTACGATTTGACTTATCCTAAACTAAATTTGCTTATATCTAAAAATCTTACTTTCTACACTTAAACTAAATAAATATTCGTGATCTGCACGAAAATTTGAATTAGAAAACATTTATTTCATCTCCAATATCTTAAATTTAGAGGAAAATTCTTTTTTGCATAAGAAATTTGTGTAGTTAACCCCATTTTATTATGACTTCTTCAAATTAAATTATTGCATGGAAATGAGGAAACCTCCTATTAATTATATTAACAACTTATTCTAAGCTGAACTTACACTATAAAACTATAAATTTGCAAAAAACCTTAAATTTAAAACTTAACCTAACTTAATTTAAATATTCATATAATTTGCGTAATTAACATCCAAATTATTCAAAATGTTACTTTCACAACTTATACAATCCTTCTTTAATTTTCTCAATGTTCACTTTTATTGTAGTGTTTAAATTTTAGTCACTTTAACAATCCATATTGTTAAACATATTTCTTTAAAATCTAACACAAAATGTATCTGCATGTAAATATCCAAATGTTAAATTATTGTTTAATTTGCGCTTAATGTTTACTATGCACTACTTTTTGTCGCACTTATACTTTCACTACCATTGTGAGTAATAATTAAATCGTGTTCGTACTGTAACCCTTTCTAAAATTTTCACAACTTACCTGCATTTTACCTTACTTAAAATATGTCCCTAATATAATCATAACTCTAGACTGTGTGCTAAACATCTGTAAAATACCCAAATGCCAAAATACTTTATGTGAACTGTAAATTTAATGAAATAATTTTACGAACTTAATCGTAGTTACAATTTAACCTTCCTGACATGTTTCTTATGTAGCACAATGCTTTTTATGACTGAACCAACTTGTACAAATCTTATTAAGCACGTTTCATCAAAACAAATCACTTTCTTTCAATCGTTTACCAAAATACTTCAAATAAATGCAGTGTAAATATACCGAAATTGATCTCAAATTGTTCTAAATAGAAATTACAAGCTTAAACTCTCAAATCCCTGTCTTAATCTTATATCCAACCATCTCAATATATATCTAAAAGTAGAATTGAGCTATAACCTCATTTGTTATTTTAAAGGTTTTATCAGTCTTATCTGTGCTCAAATAGTATTTTAAGCACTCTGGAAAATTTTGTATAATAATGTTTGTATCAATCAGGCTTGCTCAAAATGTGAAATCTTAATACCCTTTGTTAATAGAGAATATTGTTAGTTCAATGTTTTTAGCACAAAATATACTAGGATAATACAAAAATTACAGTAATATTGACCGATGATGATTGGTAACTTTGCATCGAAACGTGTCCGGTGTTACTGACTATTTGTGTGGTACGTGGGTGTATTTTGTGTTTCTCAGATTTTTTTTATTAGATTTTATGAAACAAGTAATTTTAAGGGATGTCATAATATAAGATTTTTAGCAAAAATTAATGGAATTTTGGTATTTTTAAAGAATGTTGAGTCACTTTAGCAATTACCTTAACACTGCACAAATTTTGTCATTTTTAATTATTTTGCTTAAATTAAATCACCTGTGATAGTAATTGGATCATATAAAAAATTATAATAACTTTATGTCAACAAAATTTACTTATGTGCGCTCATTTTGCTGTCAAAGGCAGTGATGGCACTGACTGTAAACTATTTTTTCTACAACTGCCCTGAAAATGCACCAAAACAAACGCAAAATGGTTTTGAACATGTGCTTTACACTTGCTGTGGTTAGTGTGCGTGTCTCAAGTAACAACTTTACACACGGTGTTTGAATGTATAGCTAGATAAATCAATCATTCTTGCATTCCTAAACCGATTTTGGTATAAAGTTAAAGATTTTGTTCCAATTACAAAAAAATGTTAAATTGAAAGTGAAACTTATTAATTTCCTTACTTCTGACTAGGATAACTAGATTTTTAAAAGTGTCTTCTTACCATTGTTGTCAGAGCTATACGAGTTTGAACATAACGAAACAAATTCGTCGTTTAATTATTGTTAGTTTAACTAATAGAAAAAGTGTAGTATACAACACGTTTGATAAGTACTCTTCGTACTCGTATGATTTATAAAACTCGCCTACGGCTTGTGCCACCAAGCCTTTGTACGCGTGTGATAACTGCGCTTTACAAAACTTGTACAATATACTGTTTTATGTTAGTAAGGCGTTGTATTTTCAGAACTGCATGATACTGTAGCATCTTTGTTGTGTGAGCTATAATATTGTTGCACGTGTATGAAATGCTAGTTCTTGTAAATGAGAATATACTCAAATGTACATTTGTTTTTGTTTAGTAGGAAAATATAATGTGGCCGCATATTTTAAAGAGGAAGAAGATTACTTTCGATGCGAAAATTGTGGTAAGGTTTATAAACATCGTGGAAATATGCGCAGACATATGGCGTATGAATGTGGTAAAGAAGCGCAGTTTACTTGTAAGTATTGTGCACGTAGCTTTCATCAGCTCTCTAATTTGAAGAGACATTGCGAAACTCTACATAAAAACGATGGCGAGAAGAAACATTTATCTAATTCTGCTTTTAAGATAGTTTAAGTTTTTGTGAACCATTTAGAATATTCATGCGCTGCCAGTTCATCAGTTTATGAAATTTTACTAATTATACCTTATTCAAGTCACCAGCCGTTGCACGTCATTAATTTTTATACCAATACTATAATTATTTTTTACTATAAAAATTTAAAAAAAATTTGCATTAAAGCCAAAATGTCATCGTAAGTACAGTTAGGTATTAAAAGTCATTAATCGTGTAGGGTTAGCAACCATATTTTATCCTTGTCGCACACTTTGCAGTACGTATTTACAACTTAAAACGTAGTGCGAATATAAACTCGTAAAATATTTCAATGTTGCCACGTCAAATTTTCTTGCTTTGTTAAATTCATCGGTACGCACTTAACCTATTTGTTTTAAATTGCCTAACCTAAAAATATGTATAAGCGATCAGTCTGACAGCACGTACGCTTGACAAGGCTGAATACTACGTCATTGATTTAGTAAGTTTTAAGCTATGACGTACAACGGCTGGTGGCTTGAATAGCGTGTAGTAATTTTGAAATCACGTATAAATGTGTTATTGTAATTTTGTAAAAAAATTGCATTGTATGGGCACTATCTTATTAACGCAAAAATTCAATAAGTGTGTTATGATTAAGCAATGATGCTTGCCATACTCACTAAAATCTTTTCCTAATTATTTAGTATTATCTAGTCTAAACGCGCCTGTTTTCTTTGTGTTTAATAGTTACCATTTTTATTTTGAAAAATGCCAGAAAATTACTTTGTACCATTTAATATAGTCTAGTAGTAATTAAATGTGTGGTTCCTGTACTACCGTTTAATAATATATTTATTCACAAATTCCTGTTACTTTTTTAACGTGTTTATGGGAAACGTACTAGAATAATTAATTACCAGCAATTTATGTTTTTATTTTTATTTATATTAATATTGCTACATTTTTGGGGGTCTACAAACAGAAAAAAAAGCATTTAAGTATTATTTGAAACCTTGTAATTAAATTAATAACAATGATATATATTACATAATAAACGTGGTAGTAGACATTACCACCTGAGTTGTTTACTATGCTTTTTCTACTCCTATAGAGTATAAAAACAGTGTCGTATGAGTAATAGGTAACTACCACTCATTAAGATTCTTATGACCTTTGAACATTTTATACACGTACCTAATATTGTAATGAACGATCCTATAAAAATAAATTATTGTATAAATGTATTATAGGATTGTATAGATTATTTCAATTACCACGTTGAAAGTTCGAAAAATTCAAACTAATATAAATAGAGCTAGTTGACGCCACTGGTTATCTTGAAATTCAACAAATCAACCTCACTTTTTGTATGGTTAACGATGGAATAAAATTTTATTTTATTAACAGAAGTTATTGGTCTAACGTAATAATAAATGTAAATGTACTACAAACTGTTATTTAAAGGTGGTATATATTTTTCTATTTCAAATTTGAAATTTATTGAAAAATTTTTCAGTTTATAATAATGGAATATTTGGCTTAGATACATATATGTGTTTTAATGTTGACACACTGCTTTCAATATATCCTATGCACTAATTTGTAGTGACAGCTGAGGTTTTATTTAACACAGAATTGTCAATTCAACTTTCTGCTACAATTTAGCACTTCGTATTAAAGTCAGCAAATTACCACTTGCATCGATTAAAATGGTGGTGGAAGTAATACCACAAGTTAAAATAACCTAAACGTAATGACTATCTCGTTACATTACAATTAAAAATATGTTCAATGTCTTCTATAATAAATACTGAATATCGTTACCACCTCATTTATGAAATTATTAATATATTTAAAGTTAGTTTTATTTCAATTAATATAACAAAAAGTCACAGAACCAATGTATAATGAATAACATTATAAGTAACTAATACACCAAAATTCTTATTTTCAAAGTAACTAAAGTCATAAGCTGTATTATATTGTTCAATATCTGGTTTAAATTGTATACATAAACATTGGTGCAACATATTGCTAGCTTAAATCATTTCCAAAGTTATTATCTAATAACTGATCCTTTACGTACTAAATAAGCATGCCATCAACTGCAGCGGAAAGCTTATAATGCATTATTAAATACAATAAATTTCTCTTTTATATTTGAGAGACAATTGGCAAATTGTACAAACTATCATTAGTTCAGTAAATTATCAATCTACTAAATGTAGAATGTACCAAATCTTTTGCAACATCCCTAAACGGTATTTCCGATGTTATTCCTTTTATGTCCTTCACTTTTCTAAAATGAAAATTATAATTTAGTGGAGAGTGACAATATGTTCTTATATGGTGTTTAAAAGTTTCTTTAAATAACAATATCAATACATGTTTACCTAAATTCACATTTTAAAACACCCAAAAATTGAAGTGGATCTAGGTTAATAGAACAAATTTGCTTGAACTACCAAGTAAGTGCTGTTGCTACCACCAATAGAGTATATATGTGCTTTATAAATGTGATAAATAATAATGTTTTGACATTGGACTTGCTACCAAACAATGCAATGAGGTTAACTCAGTGAAACTAAACTATTTCAAGGTTACCAAATTAATAATTAATATATATATATATATATATATATATATATATATATATATATATATATATATATTACGTAAAAATTTGATTTTCATATAGTAGACGGTTTCGTTATTCGTGTGTTACGCATATAGGAGTAGAAAAATGAAATTTTGTAACGTGCACTAGTGCATTCTGCTGCATTCGCGCACATGATATATGGGTACTAGATCCCACAACTGGGTTACGTACTGGAAAAGAATTACTACACTTTATTTACGGCAATTCGTGATTTCGGTAACATTCGCTCTGATGACCAATATGTCTCAACAGCAAGAATCAAAAGATGCTTTCTCCACCCTCAACTTTCATTTTATACTTCTAACTACGTCATTACTCTTTAACCCGGTAAATTCACAATCGACCTCTATTATAATAAAAAAATTTATAAACCTCATTTAAAATGCCATACAACTGCAAAAATTTACTTCATGTACTGTTAATAGCCTAACTGAATATTAGTTAACACATTAACTTATTTATTATTAACATTTACACATTAACACATTTTCATAAAATCTGTGATGCCTTACGATCAATGACCTGCATATATTCTATTAAATTTTACATTCACATAGATACTAATGTAACGTGCTAAGACTCATGCAACAATTTTATTCCATGTTATGACGTAAAGACATTGGCGCCTTACCGATTGAGGCTCTCTAGTAAATAAAGGTCAATGGCACTCGGGAACAACGGAAGGGACCATAGCCGTCCGAAAAGCGAATCCGTCCGTAATATTTTTATCTCTGTCTATGTTTCGTTTAAAATCAAATTCTTCAAGCTTACGATATTATTATTCTACTACCAGATATTCTTATAAATGACATTATAGCATTCACTAGAAGTAACAGTGGTGTCATGTTAATTGTGTCTAAAAATTTCACTAAAACAATATCGCGTACAAGTACTCGTTTACATGTTCAACAAGCTACCTTATTTCTACAGTACGATACAAAATAATGCGTAACAAGCTTAATGCTTCAACATTACAGTAGTGTTCTATGCGAAGATTACAGATGAGGCACGGTTTTGAAATTGAAGGTCAAGTCGTTTGAAACCTGTGCAACAGACCTACCGCTGAGATCGGTCAATATGTCGTGGTGAAAGTTTCGGACGTCGTCAGAAGACTGCTTGCCCCCAGAAATATTTTAGCCGTAGTTCTAAGCGTTAATGGATGCGGTCTGTACAAGTTGTAAACCTAGGAAGGGAAACTGGAAACACTTTATAGCCGAAATAAATGCTTTTTCGAAGAAGTTATAGACCATCTGATGTTCAGAGCTTTTCATTAAATTTGGGAGAAAACAACTATTTACCATATACCACTGCGAACGATATTCTAAAACTAAAGGTGCAATTGTAAATCCAAGGAAGTATTGTGTAATTATTAATGACATAACATCAAGCCTACAAGACCAAATGATTGCACTTCTATTTCACTACTTAAATACAAGAAATAGTATAAAATTTTCAGTTATTTATAATTGTTAAAAGCACGATTGGTTTAAGTGTTGTTCGCAATGCGTTGTGGCCGTCTAACTGTCACCCAAAACGCGTGGAAAATGACCACAACGTGAAAAATAAAGAAAAAAAATGAGCTAATTACAGTTTTTGGTGGTTTAGCACCATACTTATCGCATTGTGTTTGTTTTCTTTTTCGCCCACTGAGCAACTAAAAATTGTAGATTCAGTTTCACATCGCAAATAATTGAAAAAATATTGGAAATCGGGTATCAATAATGTTCCAATTTACATAAGTTCTCAGACAGCTGGATTTAAATAAATGCATTTGTTGTAATATCTATTTAATTTTAGTTGTAATAATTGAATGGCAATAATTTAGGTGCTTTCATTAAATTGTCTTTGTTATAAGAATCTTATCTTAATAGTGTTGATTTGGTCAAAATAAAAATCATAATGTTTGTTCGAATTTGACAGTAAGCTGCGGTTATACATCGCACTAGCAGAAAAGCCAATAAGCCAAGCTATTGGAAATGAAACCCATATGGATTCCAATAATGCGCGAAGAGCTTAAACGCAATACAACTGCGCAATAAATTACAGAGCAACATGCGCAATAAACAACTGCGCAACCACGAACAAGTTTAATATAGGAGCAAAGTCCGAAAATGGCAATTGGCAGAAAAATGCACAATCTTAGGTTTTTGCATTACAAAGCGTCCAAAGTACGAAATGGAAGTGGTTTTAGGACTTTGCCCGCTTATAAACAACCAAACCTAGGATGGTTCAAATGACGAATGACCAAACTCCGAAATGGAAGACATGAACTTCTCTCAATGTTAGTAAGCCTGCGCCATTACCGTTTTCAAGCGCTTCTGCTCACGTATTTGTGGTGTTACTTTGTTGTGGTTTGATTTTGAGGTTACAAAGTGCTCTTTATTTTACCATGTCTGTTGTTTCAGAACAAGAATTTCGGGAAAAATTCAATAGTTACATGTAGTCTAGTAATTGTGATAAGTTTATACTATCACCATTAACGTACGATGAAATATTGCATCTAAGCAGCATGATGAATTGCAGAGCTCAGGTCGATTTAATTGACACGCAGACTGAACCAGACAAGGGCTTCAAATTTGTTCTTAACTATCAAGATCACTAGACAAAATTTGTATTCCTAAGACCCCTAAAGTAAGCGAGCAGAAGAGGTAGCGCTTAATTTTCTAGATATTTTCTGTATTGTCGGAGCTCCTTTTATTCTTCAGAATGATAAGGAGAGAATTTACAGCCTTAGTTATTAAGGAACTGGCAAACATGTTTGACGCGAAGATAGTTCATGGAAACCTAGGCATTTTCAGTCCCAAGACAGTGTAGAGGAGCTAACCGGGATGTTAGAGATGTCTTTTTTCATGGCTAGCTGACAACAACGCTACATCTTGGTACAAGGGGCTACGTTTTATTCAGCTGAAATAAAATAGGTCTTTTCATCGTGGTATCGGTAGAAGCCCGGATGAAGCTATGTTTGGTAGCCCGTTACGGAATGGTTTGGATGATTCTTCTCTTTCACTGGACACTATTAAAATATAAACAACGAAGAAGAATCGTGAATGACAAAATTACACTTAATCGTTCAGATAAAGATGCCGTTTCTTCCGAAGAAGAGACAGATGTTGAAAATTTACCTTGTGTTTGTAAGAATGAAGGATTCTTTGTGACAGTTCGAATTACATCTTTCCACCTGTTAATATCCAGAGCTAGATAGAGGACGTGTTGCTTCAATAAACGTGATGGGTATTTTAATCGAGAAGAAATACGACTTATATCAGTTAAATACAAAATCAGGCATCATCGAAAAACTTTATGCTCGGAATGAATTTCAAATTGCTGATGAACAATTTTTACAAATTAGGATGTCCCTAATGCCACGATATCACTAAGAAAAGCGGCGGCAGTAGAGAGGAATGCAAAGCAAGGCTTTGTTAAATGTAACTGCAGAAACCATTGTGTAAATAAAAATGTTTATGTTTAAAGACTAACGTGAAATGCAATTCGAAACGTCATTCTTCGTCAACATATGATACTACAAATGATACTACTACGGATTAACACTAAATGAAATATTTTATTATAAGTAACCATTTATTGTGATAATTTACGAGTTAGTTCATTAAATAAATTTCTAAATATTTTGGAGTTTGGTCATTTGTCATTTGCACCATCCTAGGTTTGATTGTCCCTAAACGGCTAAAGTCTGAAAACCATTTCCATTTCGTACGTTGGACGTTTCGTAATGCACAAACCTAAGATTGCGTATTTTTCGGCCAATGGTCGTTTTCGGGTTTGCTCCCAATACTATATATATATATATATATATATATATATATATATATATATATATATATATATATATATATAGAGGGCTATTTTTTTCAAGGTCCGATCGGTCGCAAAATAAAAACCACAGTAAAAATCAAAATTATTTATTTATAACAAGTACTTACATAATTACGCTATTTTCTACATAGTCGCCACTCAGATTTAGACATTTATCGTAGCGTGGTACCAACTTCCCAATACCCTCGTTGTAGAACGTAGCCGCCTGTGTTTTCAGCCATGTTTGTACGCTGGTCTGCAGCTTAATGTCTGTGCCAAAATGTTGTCCTCTAACCAGCGTTTCATGTAAGCAAACAGATGAAAATCGGATGGAGCCAAGTCCGGGCTGTATGGTGGATGACCAAACACTTCCATTGAAAAGACTGTAGGAGGGTCTTTGTTGAAGCTGCAGTGTGCGGCCGAGCATTGTCGTGAGAAGGACAATGCCTGATGACAACATTCCTCTCCGCTTATTCTGAATGGCCATTCGTAGACGTTGAAGAGTCACGCTGTATGAGGCTGCTGTAATGGTTGTGCCACGTTCCATGAATTCCACCAAGAGAATTCCATTTCGGTCCCAGAACACAGTAGCCATGCACTTTCTATTGGAGAAGGTTCGCTTGAACTTCTTTTGTTTACTGGGACAGTGAGAATGCATCCATTGTTTGGATTGTTCTTTTGTTTCTTCAGTTTCGTAATGGACCCATGTCTCGTCCCCTGTGACAATTTTGTTCAAGAAAGTTTCTCCTTCATTGTGGTATCGCTGGAGAAACGTTAGGAGGCTTCCATTCTCTGTGTTTTGTGATGGTCGGACAGCATCTTGAGAACCCATCTCGCGCACAGTTTGTGGTACTGAAGTTTCTCGCTCACAATGGTGTAGAGCTGACCTTGAAATTTCAGGAATGAATCGCTCAATTCAGAAATTGTGAACCGACGATTTTCTCGAATTGTCTCATCCACTCGCTGAACGAGATCATTGGTTGACACGGACTTCCTTCCCTGACCGCCTGCATCATGAACATCTGTACGTCCTGCTTTAAAGTTTCTGCACCATTGTCGCACTTTGCTGTCACTCATTGAAGTTTCATCGTACACAGTACTTATTCGTTGATGAATTTCGGCTGCATTACACCCCTCAGCCCGAAGAAATCGAATTACCGCACGAACTTCACACTTGGCGGGAGATGCTATTGTTGTAGACATGTTTACGCCCTACCTACGTAAACACAACTAAACTGAAGTGACGCGACGCGATTGACAGTCATACTAGAGACGCTGCGCAACGCATCTGCGCGCAGGTTTATCCGATTTTTACTGCGGTTTTTATTTTGTAACCGATCGGACCTTGAAAAAAAATACTCGTATATATATATATATATATATATATATATATATATATATTGGGACGTAGAAATGTGAGAATTAATAATGGTTAATATAATAATAATATAATATTTATAATAATAATATATGTGTTTGCACCGGACTAGCTCTTATCTCATTTGGGGATAGGGTTCAGGTTTAGAGGGAAATTATTTCTGGTTCGATAATATATGTGGATTGCGCTTTATAAAAAATATCTTAAATGAAAAATGTATCTGAACAAAATTTATACAATAACGCATGCGTTATAAAGTTACTGAATACAATAAAAAAAATGTCAGACTTGTTGAATAATGACTTGTTGAATTTGTGAATATAATTATAACTGGATAATTGAAATTTAAAATTTGGAAATAAACTAAGTTTTTGCTTATTTTGCAGGTGTTTACACAAGTATTATATAAACATTTACACTTATACATATAACAAATAATAATTGCAGGAAATTACACAAATAAGAACAAAATAGATAAGGTTATGATCAAAAATTAACTCACATGTGCATATTCCAAACTGCAAACGGCACACGGCTGGTTCCATATAGATGCAGGCACTTTCCAATATGATCGAGAATCTTGAAATATGATGTTCACTGCTACAATTCACCCACTAGCTGCAGACTGGTCCTCGGGTTGTTGGTCACTTTGCTTCGGTAACTGCTAATATTTCTCCACTTTACGGCTTCACCCAACCACAAATTTTTAATCGAAAATGTTTTATTTAATTGTATTAATGCTTTCCAACTTTATCGTTTAAATCATATTTAATAATTGTATAGGGTTTAAGTTAATGTCACTTTATTTTTTTAGGCTCCGGCTCAAATATAAATTATTTAAAAGATCGCAGCAGAAAATAAAACTCAATTGAAGAAAAATGATTACTATTTTATTTTAGCAAAACGTAACCAGTATTCAACTTTAACAAACGAATTTTAAAACGTTCAACATAAATCGTCACAAGTAAGAAAAATTTTATTCGTAATGAACTTTACGAATGTGAACAGGTATCGGTAACATAACTTTAATTTTTAAACAATTGTCGGTTTAAAAACAATTGCGCCTGATTTCTCGTCTCTCCGTTTATTTTAAATTTTCTCGATAATTATTGAGGTAATTTAAACTTACTTGTTGCACAGAAAACACTACACTATTTTAAACTTTTGAAACAACTGGCAAATTATGAAGAGAGAGTCTGATCCAGGGCAATTCCTTTTATACCCTTTTGTTGGTTACCACATCTTCAACTTTTTTTAAGAAATTCAAATAATGTAACTATGTTTTTGATTGGTTGAAAATAATTTGAAAACTTAACTAAATTAGAATTTTAGCGATAACTTTCTTATACAATTATAGATTTAAATTTTAATAACAGAAATGAAATCTGTATTAAATTACGCATAAATAGATATCCAACATGATATGGTTCTTTTAAATATTATACAAAATGACCTATTCTAACTTAAAATTGCTTATATCTAACTAATCTTACAAACCACACTTAAATCAATTACATATCCTGGCAAAATTTTGCATTGGAAAACACACATTAAATGTCCGAAATCTTAAATTTAAAGGAATTTTATATTTACCAAGTAAAACTATATAATCAACCCCAATTTCATAAATTTTGCGTTGAAATGCTTTGTACCAAGTAAATTACTATGTAAATATGAGGAAAACCTCCTATTATTCACTTTAACAATCCATTTTGAGCCTAATTTAATCTAAAAACTATAAATTTGTGAAAAAACATTAAATTTAAGACATAACCTAACTTAATTCTAAAAATATAAATAATTTGCGTTTAAAAACATTCATGTAAATTAAAATGTTATCCAAACTACTTATAATAACTGTCTTTATTAGATTTATTGTTCATCTAGCTTGCATTGTATAATTTTATGTCACATTAAGAAGTCATATCGTTTAACACACTTTTATCAAATTCTACCATAAAAATGTATCTGCATGTAAATATCTTTGTGTGATTATGTTCTATACACTGTTCTTAATATTTAAAATGTATCACTATGTTTGTCACACAATCGCTTCCAAAAATATGTGAGAAATGATCATATTAAGTTCATATTATAACCCTTTCTTAAATTTTACCAAATTTGCTGCACTCTAATCTACTTATACAAAATTCCTAATATAAATCTAACTTTACACTATGTGTACAACACCTGTAAAATATTCACATGCCAAAATACTTTTGATAAATTGAAATTTATTGAAACAAACTAAAGTACTGAATTGAATTTACGGAAATAAGTTTATTTAACATTCCTGACATTCCTGTAAGTAGCACAATGCTTTTTATGATTAAACCAAAATGTATAAATTTTATTTAGACTGTTTTAACCAAAACAAATCCACTTTCTAACCATCGTGAACCAAATTACATCAAATAAATGTCTCGTACATGTATCATGCTTTATATCAACCCTTTTTTAAAGAAATTACTAGTTTAAACTAATCGATCCCTGTCTTACTCTTATATAAACATCTCAATATATATATATATATATATATATATATATATATATATATAGGTTCTAAAAAATATATATTGGATTACTCAGTAGCGCAGCGGTGAAGGTGTCAGACTTGTAAGTGAAAGGTACCCAGCTCGAATCTCAGAGCAGTCAAGTGCTTGAGAAAAAATCATATTACATGAATTCGACTCAATTGCGAAAACAGTCCTTCTCAGGACTAAGTCTGCTGACGGAAGTAGAGTCCGCTTCCAAAACGTCGCGCTATAAAAGCAAACAAAAACTATGGAAATAGACCGATCAACTCAACTAATAAAAATGTTTGGTTTTAATTTAGGCATTTTTTCAACGCTTTAAGTGCAGTGTTAATAATTTTGTGTAAAAGCAAGAAAGTGCATGGGTGATTTGCTGTTTACTGTAACCATTAACACTCTTATTTCTTTGATTTATTTGAGACATTTTTTTATTATTTATAAATAAATCTCAACATTAATTTTAGACTACACCTTTATGCAGAAAATAAGCAGATCCATGGACATATTGGAAATACCTAACCGTGTGAAAAATAGTTTGTTTACCGGTGAAGATTCAGGCTATGGATGTCCTGAGTGTGGTAGAATATACAAACTAAAGAGTTCTTTGAGAAACCATACAAAATGGGAATGTGGTAAGGAACCACGTTTTAAATGCCCTTATTGTGACTATAAGGCGAAGCAAAAAATGCATTTGGTTCGACATCTTGACCGTTTACATAAGGAGATTGATTATGGGATTTTATCAGAAATGGATATTACTTTTGAGACTGACAAAAGTATTTAATTACTTTTTTTACTATTAGCAATACATTTTTATACTGCATGTTTACCTTTATGTATGTGTTTAAATTAAACGTTTTGGTTAAAATCGTGGGTTGTATTTATTATAAATGTTATGTGTCGCGAGATTTATGTGCTAAACACATTTGTAAATAGAATTAAATACTTTTTAACCATTTCCTTATAACTATAGTCACAATAATAATGCGTGGTGAAAAAAAGTTCAGTATACTGAATTTTCCCAGCTTCTGGCCATTAGCAGACACGGATATCAAAGATATGAATTAAGGAACACAACATGAAACTGATTCAACTTTTATGTAAATGCAAACTTTCACAATTATCATTCATAATTAAGATATTGATATTCTTTAGTTTTTAGTTATGAATGCCCTATCATAGAAATAGAGCTTTTCAGAACTTGTATTGATAGTATAATGTGGTTAAATTTTGTTAAATTTTAAAATTCAAACTTTCGTAATTTTATAATATTTTTTTAATTTATTTATTTGACTATTTGGATATACAGTTATTTGGTCAACAATAATTAACTTGCGCTGAAGGATCCAAAAATTTACAAAAAAAAAGGTTTAGATTACTTATTTTATGCACATACCGGCTATAAAAGACATTTTATGGCGCAGTTGGTTAGCGTGGTACTTTAGCAAAGTACAGGTTGCAGGTTCAAATCCTACTCGAGGTAAACTTTTTATTTATGTATTTAATAAAATTAATAATAATTTTTAATTTTATGAAACAATTTAGCGCGCGTAAAATTCCACTTTAGCGCCCGCGAATTACTTCAGGGCCCGCGGCCGGTAAAGTAAATGGCCTTTTTTTTGTTTTCAGAATTCCACGAGAAATTGACAGTAGAGAAAGATGGCGATCACCTATTCTAGTTTTATTGACTTAGTTGCTATAGTAACACTAACTATGTATACAGATTATTGTTTCCTCATCTTACTAGTCACAATAAGAATAACTATTTTCTCTAAAATGAAAACAAATTATTTGGTAGACTATTTACTATTTATTATTTATTATACGGGCGAGTTTTGGCAATGACGAGATATAAAATGCATACAACTTAAAACAACATTTATTATAAACGTCTCACAGAAGATGAAAAGGAAAATGGAATATGTATTTATCAATAAATGTTCATTGAAACGATCTTGAATAACATTTTGTATGTGTTTTGTTGAGGGGCTAACAGCGTACAGACCTTACGTATTACTTACATGTTACGGTCCATAAACGCTTGTTTTGCGCCCTTAGTACATATATAACTATTACGTGTACAAACATTATACATATTTTTCAAGCTTGAAATATAAAAACTTTTTCATTATTAATGTTTAAAAAATGATAAATACAGACAAATTAAACGTCATGTATTTTTAATTCACTTTGGAATTGCGACATTGCTTTGTCTTCAAATTTAAATGAAATTTTATACAAATCATTTGTAATACTTTTACTTGTAGCTTATATATTTCTTCTATGGGTGCAGCCCCAATTTCGTATTCCGCATCTTCCTATAAATTCTAATTTTGACATTTACGGTACATACATTGGGAAATTTTAGTTATTATGCGCGTTGATATGTGACGTTTCAATAGCATGTACATTGTTTTTGTTTTGTTAACATACAAATTTCTACCATGCAACCACCTAACAGTATAGTTCAAATCATCTTGTGCAACCAAATTACAAGTATCAAGATCTCTTTGACTAAACTACAACACAACATCGTCTGCATTTTCATTTACAACTTAGTTATTTTAACTAATTAAGTCATTAATGTAGATAAGGAAAGGAATTGGTCCATTATTACTACCTTGCGATACACCCAACAAACACCTTTTTACATCACTAATTTTTTAGTCACGTTCACTACAACTTTACATTTCAGTTCCTTCTGAACCGCTTCAAAATTTGTTCCAGGCACTTAAGTAATACTCCATGGTCGAAGTTGTCAAAAGCATTGGAGCTGTCAATAAAGATACCTGTTGTAGTACCCTTTGTTACAGGCGAAATATTCAGTAGAGCATCCAGCCCGTAAAGGCAATTTGTGCCACGGCATAGGTCAGTAGTGTGGGCGGGGTTCTTACTAAAATAAATGTACAAGGGTACTCGTAACAATTCCAAAAACGTCGAAATCTGGTAAAATTATCAAAAAGGCGCCATCTGTTAAACACATTTATAGCGGGAAAAAAGTCATGAACAGGTCTTATATTGGCCTAACAGGGACTCACAACGTTCATTCAAAAATAAACTACTCTACTACTAAAAATGATGTTCCAAAAATCTGTACGCAAAGCTTACCTAAACTTCAATGAAATCTTAAGCTTAAAATATAAAAGCCGCAAAATGCGAAAATAAAACCCAAAACACATTAAACATTTCGATAAACTCAGCTCTAAAATCATTGGCTTAAATTCCCAAAAATAACTGATTGAAACAGTAATTAATTATTCAATTATTCAAGAAGGTGTACAAATCGTGTGTTGTATGAGTGCGTGCAGTTGAGTGTCTGAAACTGTTTTACATTAGTATGTACAAATACTACTACTTCCAAGATGTAACGTTAATAGCCCATATTCTTTAAAGAATGGTTTACATGAATCAGACTGTTGTAACGCAAATAAAGACCTGATTGCTCTTTTTTGCATAGCAAATAAACGATTCACATGGGAGTGATTTCCCCAAAAAATGATGCCGTATTTCAAACAAGATTCAAAGTTTGCATGATCAAAACATAATGATGCGTTTAAATCTACTATTTGTCTTAGACGTTTTAAAGCAAAGCAGTAACTGAATAGTTTAATATTTAAAATTTCAATATGTTGACGAAACATAAGTGAACAATCAAGATTAATACCTAAAAGTTTGAAATACGCAACTTTTTCGAGAGTTTTCTTATTTGATTTTATTAAGGCACTGCAAGAATATTGACTAGCGGTTGAAAAAATTGCATAATGTTAGTTTTTCCTTGATTGAGGGCAAGATTGTTAACATTTAAATAATTTTGTATCTTTTGTCTTACCATCTGCTGCAACAATAGTTATATCATCGGCAAAACATATAAATTCATTGCTCATTACTTCAGCAATATCATTAAGATACATTATAAAAAGTAGTGGTCCCAGCACAGTGCCTTGAGGAACACCAACTTCTGTACTTTGTAGGTCCGAATTTGTATTTTGATACGTTACAAACTGCCTGCGTTCACTTAAGTACAATTTAGTATAGCGCAATAACTTGTTCACGTTTGTCTAAGTTTTTATAAATGGAATCCAAAGTACTTTCAAGCGCTGTTATTGTCGATTTATCACGCCTAAATACATGCTGCTGATTTATTAAGATATTAAGTATTATACATGTATTGAAATCCAATAAAAATTAAAATGAACAATTGGTCTTTTGTCCGCAACACATTGAACATAATTTGTTTCTTTAGATTTCTAATTAAAATGATATAAATTGAGTTTTGCAAGCTCATAACCCAAATGTGTCATTTTATATAAATTACACCACAAAAATAAATCGTAACAACCATAATAATTTCGTTGAATACATAAATTTGACAATCGGTAATATGTAATTCTAGCTAGTGAAATTAAAATCAAATACAGTTAAACACCATCTCAATAGAGATCTAAACGTTACTTAAATACATAAACAAAAAGCATATTACTCGCCTAAATGAGTACAAGCATTTTATTAAAATTACCTACACCTATATATTCGGAAAAATATAGTTACCAAAATAATCAATCGAACTTCCTCTTCTTTTGCACAACGACACGGTGATGGACCTTTGATATTCGACGAAACCAATGACTCCTTTAATTATTGATCTCTTGCGCAAACTTCATTAACGTCAAATTTCACAGCATAGCGTGCTCTGCGATCATTTCTTTATCTGCTTGACGATATATATATATATATATATATATATATATATATACACGTAACTTTATTTACTTAAAACTTATTAAAGCGTAACCACATTCTTTGAACTCGAAACTGTCAACCACTGACAACCGTATACGAAACGATGTTAATTTGCCGGGTGAGTCTAAACACTATCCCCCCATGAAGGCTTAACGGGGAAGCTACCCCAACGAAAGATCTTTCACTCCAATACAGACGTAAGAAGATTCCATCTACCCCCAGCACACATATTTGGAATACACGGCTGCGCCGCGATTATGGGAGTCCACATCGCTGCTTCTCTAACCCTAGATTACTTAAAATTATTCATTATCCGTCATGTTGGTTTATTGAAACCCTGCATAAATTAATTATTATCTAGCCTATACTAAAAAGGGTCGCTTAAATTTTTCAAGCGCGGGAAAACTTCCGAAACTGTTCATAGAAATTCGCCCCTTTTGAAAACTGCATCTATAGCTTTTCTTGCAATTTATCGGCCTGATCTAACGCAGCATATTTTTACTCTAGTAAAATTGTAGCCCATATAAATTATTCCCCTCACTGCTATACCTAACTCAAAAAGCTTAAGACGGCAAACTACATATGGTAGTCTCCCAGGCGCCTAATTTCAACGCTATTACCTCATCTTTTTGCACTTTACAGAACAGCTGCGTTTTAATTTTTGAACCTTGAAAAATTTATACGATATTTCTGATATTACTTTAATTTAGTCCCACTAAAAAAATCCATTTCTACTCAATCTTATGAATTCTAATAGCAAAAGATACGTCGATTAACTACATATTTATTATTTACACGAACTAATAATTTTCAGCAAACTAGTAAAAGGCCTTCACGATAGATCAATAACAACATGTGAGTCATATCTGAATTTTACACTTCCAATTCAAACTGGTCAATCAAATCAATAGCTTTATTTCGCTTTCTACTTACAAGACGTTTAATTGAAATAAATTTTTGTAAGGCTTTCAATTACTTTCCCAAATGTATGCGTCATTCAATCCAACTATGAGAGTTTACACTGCATTTAAGATGCACGCACTAACAAATAATTGGTAATTTCGAAATTAACCGGCAAATGTGTGATAAATCATGGACACATGATACCTTTGTCAGGTTGGTGTTTACCTAATCATTAAATTTAGACAAAAGCTGTTCTGCATTCTTCCCTTTTTGGAAACCGTATTGGTTACTGTTACAGTGCATTGTTATTTAAATACACTTTTTTTAAATGTCTACCTACATATATTTTTATCACTTTCTCTTTTACAAATAATACACCAATAGACCTATACATGAAATTCGTCTCCATTTTTAAAAATTAACCTCGTTATTGCAATTTTTAATTCATTGAGGAGAGTTCCTATTTTCGTTGTTAACTTAACCAGTTAGGAAATTAGGTATCCGAATACATAGTAATTATTTTTTACGTCACTTGGTCTGATATTATCATATACTGGCGATTTAGCTGTCATTAGGTTTTTTATTATATCTTCAATTTTTTGTTCATTAGAGTACGGTAGGTAAAAAGTACAATGAAGTCCTCTAAACTCTACACCCTCTTAGTTTACTAGTAACTAATTTTTACATGGAAAAGTTTTAAACATTGGCTCTATAAAATACACCTAAAAAACCTTTAATTCGGTATTGATCGCCTTTGTCATTTGAAGACATGCACTAGCACTAAATGAGTTTGTAGATTTTATAAATGGTGTTCATCCAAGCATTAAGTTTACTATGGAAAAATAGTCAAATGGAGGTTTACTTAATTTTAGAACAAATAATTCATCTTTCCGTTGTAGAGTTTACTGGAAGCTATCAAATCATTATCCCTGGAAAAAGTTAAGGTAATCAAAGCTCTAGTGGATCGAGCTAAACGAATTTTTACAAGAGGACTTTGATTACTTAAAAACTTCACCATAAGCTAATGATTATTCCCTTAAAGAAATGAATAATATAATTGAACCCGTGTGAAATACCGGTAAAATCAATTTCGCTTAATCTTGGTACAGTTTTTTCTTCTTTCATAACTAAAGTTACTGGCAAAATTGAAAAATATTAATTAACCATGGAATTAGAATTGTCTTCAATTTTGCAAGAAAGGTTAAAGTACATTAAGACCTACTAAAGGTGCTTCTAATACATTATTAGCCTTTGGAGTGCATGGGCACCACAAAACCTAGCCTTCGTACTAGACGTAAAGATGTTATAGATTGGACCAACAGGAGGAGTTTGCTATAGCTGACCATGAGTTATACAATTTAGATCATCACATTCAATTTGATAATATGAGATTTTATCAAGGAAAAATAATTATTATGTATTGAAATATGTAAATATCTAAATAACTGTAAGCCCCTACTGAGGCTTTACCGCGGCTATAGCTCGAAATTGAAGGATGGGGGTGAGTTCTTTTAGATAGGACTGATGTTTCACTATAAACAATGAGCAAGAAAAGGTTTAATACATATATTGTCCTATATTTATTTATAAAACTGTATATACACACATATACTATGATAATCATAACAAAAAAAAACTCTGAACGAAGCAAAAATAAATTCCTTTTAGTCGGCTTCGAAACTTAATTCTCTCCCTCCTTCGGGCACTCAAAGCTGCTCTCTTTATGGTGGCTATGAAAATAATATTAACGGTACAGGTAAAATAATGAATTCAAACTGGAATAAACTAACTCAAATTACATTAAAGTAAATAATAAAAATATCAGGAAGTATTTTGAGTACCACCCTGTTTGGTAGCGTCTAAAGCTTATACAAACTTTATAGCTATGAAATGCGCGATATCGTTTTATTGCTCATTGAAATATTTTTAAAGAAATAAAGCCATAGAGATAAACGTTCTTCTACCTGGAATATAGGTTAATAAGAAAATCGATATTTTTATACACGAATGACTGCTTGCATTTCAACAGTTTTATATCTAGTTGCTTTAATAAAATTTTAACGTAACGCTTATGTATGTAACGTGACTTATTTAATTAACAGGATGCTGTTATGATTAGCGTTTTATAACTAATTGACTAGGTAACTTTTAGTAATTAGCTGAAATTAGAATGAGAGTTTTTTTATGTTCCTTCAGCTATTTATATGCGTGTTTAGGATAGACGACTGGTGTCATGGTGTAAACAGGTGACTAGGAATTTACAGGGTTATTTGCAAAGGGGGAATGTGATGGTGGATAACGAGCTTGGCTGACTGATATTCTGGTATTAAATATTTTTATGCGGTCACGATTTATTCTTTTACTGGCGGTATCCGTCGTTCGCAACTGCCTTAATTATAAATGGTGGTGGTCGATGAGAGAAATGCTACTGAATGAATTTCTTATGTCTAAACGGTTGTACAAGGTACTCGAACCGTCAGGAACAATTGGTTTACTGGAATATATATATATATATATATATATATATATATATATATATATATATATATATATATATATATATATATATATACAGACGGCTGAATAAACTAAGCATTTTATTTAGTCAGGTATTAAAGGATATTGGATGAGAAATGTTACTGAGTCATTTTCTTAAAGAACGGATGTACAAGGTACTCAAACCGTCAGGAACTATTGGTTTACTGGAATATTTATATTTTTGTACGAACGGGCCGAATAAACTAAACGTTTTATTTAATTTGATATTAAAGAATGTTGGATACAGGAGTGTTTCTGTAATCTGGTTTTTATCGCGAACCGCAGGCAATGATCAAATTCTTCAGAAAAGAAGTAGATTTTAAAAACGGGCAATTACGCTAGGTGGAAGAAAATTTAATAATGTTTGCGTAATTTCTACAGACTGGAACTTTTAGGCCAACGTTTTAAGTAGATACCATTACCGGATAGAAGGATGTAGGTTCGTTAATAAAGGCGGACGTTTGTCCAAATGTTCTTAGTTTATTAAACGCATCTTCCCCTCTAAATGTTTGAAATAGTGTATTTCATTAAAATCGTAGTTTATTTCTGAATTGTTGTCTGGTGTATGTTATAAAATATTGTCTTTGCGTTTCTAATTTTTTTTATTTTAGCGTTACCTTTCCGAGTGCGGTATCGTAAACCTTCATAGCTGCTTTCTAGTAAAGAGCCCAAATAAAAACTTTTATCATAACACTGTGATTTAAAAAATCGTCGCCGCAGTAGTACACTCACCCTTCTTTTCAGTGCTACCTCTAAAATTGAAAAAGAATTTAATCGTAAAATAACAAAATAAAAAACCTATTCGCACTGTCCGACATCTAGCGTTGATCCTAGAAAGCACTTAGTACAAGTACGCTAAATCAATATAACCATGGTTCTAGGAAGAGCTCTCCTAAAACTGAGTCTTAGTTGTAATTCAACCGAAACATAAAATAATTCAAATATAATCTTCCAAAAATATATCGGTCAGATGTCTACCACTGCGATTTAAAAATAATGTAAGGGAATGACTAAATCGTAAAGCATAAGTTTTCAAGCAACACAAAAAGTAAGTAGTTTACTACTGCTGCCATGAGCAAAGATTAGAAGCATAAGCTAGAACCCCTATAATTTAACCGTGGAACACTAAGCAATAAGTATAAACGTTGAGGCCGAAGGCCCAATACGTAACTTCAAGGCTATAAATGTTAGATGTAACAGATGTTTATAATACACTGAGTGTTCTAAATATTAACTGTTAATATAGATTAAATGAAGCACAATAGAAGCCCAAATAACAACCATCAAAAGCGATTACCTGAGTAAATATGATATTTATTAATTATTACTAATTCTCAATTAATCAGTTGAGTTTTTAGGTACATAACCTCGTTAGATGTACTGACAGATCATATCCCAACTGAATGTATGTATCCGTTACCACGAAGACAGTGCTTCACTTTCAGCTGTAATTTGCCCAGAAGCGAGCCACGTTTAAAGTAATTAAAATGATTTTAAACGACCGTTCATAAGCCCAAGACTGTGTCACGAATTAAACAAAATAAAGATTCACGGGTAAGTAGTTGGAGTTTAGCAGTACCCGAGCTTCTTACTTGACATAACCCTAGTGTTCTTTTAGTGAAAAGCCGAGCCGATCGTGGAGTAACCCCTTGAGTTATCTTTGAGCTGGCGGTCGAAGACCACTGTTTAGTATTCAAGGTTGAGAAAGAACTGCCAACCACTTATTCATGACTCCAGGTTTCGAGAAGTATCTCACCTACAGGTAAAGGGTCGATTTCAGAATAACCCTGAAGAATCGAAAACAAAGACCAGAGCCAAGACCAAAATAAAATTTAGAGAATTAAATGTTTTAGGTACGAGTCGAACAATGGTAGAAATTGTATTTAGTTAAGTAGCCACCTGAAAGGTGTACTCATCTCCTGTACAGAAGAGAAAGTATGCAGGTATTAAGAAACCTTTTATATCCGTAATATAACGGAAACTAAATTATTTAGTTAGTATAAGTTTTTAAGCATAATTTTGAAATGTAAAACCAGCCCAATGCTGAATCTAACTTAACAACATAAGTTTGTAACAATTACAGAAAATTTTCTCAAAATGCGTCGTTTTTTTAACGCGTCTGGGTCACAAGGTGGCGTTGTTGAAGAAGACCAAAAGAAAAATCACCTGATACCTTTGCATATTTTAACCAATAAAAATTTTATTCGATATCTAGCTTTGAAATTGCGGCGTAAACGTCGGTTTTCTTTCTATGCATAGCATATAAAAAATGATAAATTTATAAATATTAGCTTTTTATATTATTGGATTAATTACCAGAAATGATTTCAGTAACGCCATTCAATAAGTAAAAACACATACAGGTAAAAAAAAAGCTATCAAATTAAGCGAGAACACAAACGTAAATAACCGCATTTTTATGTGCGTAGAGTATATTATAGAATCTCTTCGTTTGCCTTTACTATGGGCATCCCATACACTGGTTCTATTGAATAAATTTTTTTGTATCCCTGCATTTTCTAATTCCTTGAAAAATTTTCGGGGTAAATAAGTATTTTAGTATTATTCATGACATTAGACAAACTGATCTTCATTCGTCGAGTGAAGCAATAATTTGGTTTGTAACACGGATTAAACCAGTAGCTTGTGTCAGTTAGTCACCGTTTTGTGTTAATGTAAATGTAAATGTGTAGAGGTTCAGATTTTTCAAAATGCAGAAGCGTATTTCTTGTTAACATGTGGCTAACCTAGTTGAAATCTGTCGTTTATGTGACTGATTTTTGTATAAGAGGTATAAAAAACGGTGGCAGAAGCTGGAATTACTTAGCTAACGTTTATGCATTCTCATTTTTTATGCATATTTGGTATAAAATAGACTTGTCATAGCGTACAAAACTATTTTAGACCGATTTGGTCGCAAACCGGTTGAAACATTGAAAGAGGTTTTTACATTTAGAATTCTCAAAGTATATTCACATTCAACCTGCACCAGCGGAATGGAATATACGTGTTAGGGGCGTGATCAAGACAGACTTGGATCAGACCTGTATTAAGAGACATGATAATCATGCAATCAGATTTAATATGCTTTTGAATATAAATAATGCGTTACTTTATTATTGATATGATTTGATAACAAACAAGCTTAAAAATTTAGGGATTATTATAACCACATTAATTAATTTAATCCTTTAATTTGATTGCAATATTTTCAGTACTAATTATATTAATTATCCAATAAGTAATTTAAATTTGATTAATGCGTTAATATAGTAAGGTATAATTATAAACTTTAAAGTTTAGTAATCGTACTATTTTTGGTAAAAGTGAAATTACATTATTTACACCGTCTTTTTATCTAATTAAAATTGTGTTGATTGTTTGTATAGATAGTTGCTTACTCTCTACAAGGTGTCCGTAAAAATGTGGGAAATCTCTCGAATTCAGATAGATGACGAAAAAATAACATGACAAGTTCCTATAAATTTTTTTCCTCCAGACCCTCCCTATGGAGATGTGAGCCCCTAAAGGACGCCGCTGGAAATAAGTTTTTCTTGAATAACTTTTAAAGTACTTGATATAATTTAATAAAAATTCAGTATGATGGCTAATAGTAAGGGCCTCTTAAAATAGTATCCTTGAAATATATTTAGCTTGTTTAGTTTACCAGGGATGGACTAAGTTGTACACCTTAACGCCTACATTTTTAATACCCTGTATGATAAAGATCTAAAAAATATTTTAGGGTAGCTTGAACTTTTACCTAAAAAAGAGGCATACTTGTTTAATATCGATAAAATGAACTATTTTCGAGAAAAAGAATAATAAACGAATTAATGTTTCATAATTAATACATTATTAAAAAAAATTAAGCCAGTGTTTTTTCGAATTTTTATGAGAAAACACTCTTTTAATAATAAATTAGGAAAACCAAATTAAACATATAATTATTTAAAAAATGTTGCAAACCTGAGTTTATTGACCCACGAGGTATAATTTTATTTCTTGTTCATTTTATTTATCTTCAGTCAAGCATTCCTATGATACGAAATAAATAAATAACCTGCATTTTAGAACTTGACCTTTGTCACATCGCTGATACATTGATCGACATTAATTTACTTCAAATTTACTGATTTTTGGATTTCGTGGGGATTCGAATTGTAATTGTAAACTTTTTCGAAATATGGAATTCACTTTTATTGAATATGCAGAATGCATCTCATGTATGGTCTTGCCTCTTGCAATGCTTTGGAAACAAGAAGATTATATCACGAGAGGTTTCCAAATCGTACTGTTCCAAATCAGAAGACATTTCAACAAGTTGATCAACGTCTAAGAGAGAATAGTGAGTGATTTCGGTTACTAAGGTAATAATATTGACTTTCTTTATAACTTTAGGAACGTTTAAGAAAAAAAGTACTGATGTTGGTCTGACAAGAACAGTGCATACGGTGGAATTAGAGGAAAATATTTTGAATGCTGTAGATGGCACTCCTTCAACGAGCACTCGCAAGTTAGCCGCACAGTTTAATAAGCCGAAAACAATAATTCATGAAGTTCTTCAAGAACAGCTGTTATGCACATATCATTTGCAAAAAGTACATGAATTTACTCCTGAAGATTTTCCTCGTAGAATGCAGTTCGCAAACTGGCTATTGGATCAGCAACGAAATAATGAAAACTTCATTAGCACTATTCTTTTACAGATGAAGCAGCTTTTACCAAAAATTGTATCACGAATTTACACAACTCACACGTATGGGCTGATGAAAATCCTCATGCAACTATTGTTTCGCATCATCAACATCAGTTTCAATCAATTAATATCTGGGCAGGAGTCATTGGCAATTTTTGATTGGACCATTTGTATTGCCGGCGCGATTGAATGGACAACTTTATTTGGAGTTCCTCCAGAACGCTTTTCAAGATTTAATAGAGCATTTACCTCTTGAAACCCGCCGAAACATGTACTTTATGCACGATGGGGCACCACCTCATTTTAGCGTTGCTGTGCGGGAACACTTAAATAACGTCTATCAAACCGTTGGATAGGTAGAGGTGGACCTATCGCCTGGCCTCCTAGATCTCCCGACCTGACGCCTTTGGATTTTTACCTGTGGGGACACCTCAAAACCTTGGTGTATTCCAGTCCGGTTGATACTAGGGAGGAGCTTCTACAGAGAATCACGTTTCATTGTGATGTGCTAAGGAACAATGTGGGGTTATTGTGACGGGTACAACAGTCCTAATTCGTCGTGCTCGTGAGTGTATCAGACTTCACGGAGCCTATGTTGAACCCACTTATGAAGTTTTTGATTAAATGAAAATGAAACATAACTACGTTTATTATTTTTTTCTCGAACATAGTTAATTTTATTGATATTAAACAAGTATACCTTTTTTTTAGAGAAAGGTTCAAACTACCCAAAAATATATTTTTTAGATCTTTATCATACAGGGTGTTAAAAATTTAGGCGTTAAGGTGTACAACTTAGTCCGTCCGTAGTAAACTAAACAAACTAAATATGTTTCAAGGATACTATTTTACGAGGCCCTTACTAGTGGCTATCATACTGAATTTTTATTAAATTATGTCAAGTACTTTAAAAGTTATTCAAGAAAAACTTATTTCCAACGGCGTCCTTTAGGGGCTCACATCTCCGTAGGGCGGGTCTAGAGGAAAAAAATTTATAGGAACTTGTCATGTTATTTTTTCGTCTTCTATCTGAATACAGAGATTTCCCACATTTTTCCGGACACTCTGCATATCACAGTAGTCAAAACGTGTTCTTTTATACCATCGTAGTTAGCTACCCACATAATTATTTTCACAGCATGTGTAGCAGTGATTGTAAAATTTACGGAATCCAAATTCTGGTTAAGAACGGAATTTTTATTATAACCTTAAACTCAAGCGCCTCCGAATATTTCTACTATTTAGAAACTTTTTTCCTTATTGCACTCAGTAAACTTGAACCTAAAAAACAAATTTATTTTACTGAATTTTAAACTTTTTTTTAGTTCACATCGATGGACTTATACACGTTTGTATAAACTGTGGAAAAAGATACACAAAGAACTATAATCTTATAAGGCATATACAGTACGAATGTGGAAAAGAAAGGACTCTACAATGTCCATTTTGTCCATGCAGATTTAAAAGAACAGATCATCTTAGACGGCATTGTGCTTTAATACATGGACATGTATTAAATAGACATTTACCAATTAAACACTAGATTATTGTATTATACTTTATAATATACTAAATAAGGTTAATTTATTGTATGTATCGTACAAGACCCTGTGATTCAGTATCTAACAATATCATACAGTTTATACATATAAATGTATACCTACAGTAGACATTTGTACTGAAGAAAAATAAATATTTAATTACTGTAATAAAATATGTAAATGTCTATTTGTCTTATTCCACAAATTGAATGCAACCTATTTATAAGATGTTACTATATTCATTTCTCTGTTTTATTTAGCACACGAAAGTGTTAGCTGTTACTTATGCTGTAACATTATTTGAATTTTAATAGCTGTTAAAATCATTTAACATTTACTTCTGTTTCTCTAATGTCGTTATTAACCTTGAGGTCTGTTTTCGGTTATGAAACGTTCTTTATTCTAGCTATCATCATAACATTCCGAGTAGAATAGTTGATCAATTAATGTTTTCTCTAGAGGAACGCAATATTGTAATCTCGTGAGAGTAACAGTGTAACAACTAACTTTTGCTAGTTCTTATGTATTTATTTTAGGGGTTTTAAGCTAACTTCGGCTTTCGAAACAGGTCTCATTTGTATCGATCCTTTTTTTTTTTAATTTTAAATTGCCTGAATTTTGTGTTAATGTTATGTAATATTACCTCAGTAAGGTAAGATTTATCTTAATGATTTTGTTTTGTTTTGTGTAAGTATTTGCAGAGATATCGTTGGGTCAATAATTACAACCACAATTCTAGAAGCTTTTGAAATGAGTACTTGTTATTTTTCCAAAAATTTACACTTAATGGAGTAATGCTCTATAATGCTGATATCATTTTGGAGGGCCTTTAAGATCTATAACCAAGATAAGATTTAAAGAGTCAAAACTAAGTTAACAATTATATCTATGCTTTTGTAACTACTTGTACTTTTAATGTTTAACTTTTTCAAATGCAAACAAACCTGAATCTATATTAATGTACATACATAATTCTTTCTATACCCAAAATTAAACGTACGCGTGGATTTTGAACACTTGGGCCCTTTTAGAAGATTCAACCGTAAGGCAAGAACGTTACTGAACTGAGCAAATTGTGAAATGTGATAGTACTAGAAAGTTACACCATAGTATTTTTCAATGTTTCTTTAATTCTTTACATTCCAAAACGCATAATTTTATGTGCTGTTCAAACCTCAAATTTGTATCAATAATTTGACCCCAATGTTTAATGCGATTAACAAACTCTAAGGCAACATTGTTAATTTATATATCTAATGTGTTTAATTCTTCTTGTCTCTTGTGTGGACTATGTTGAAGACCAAATTTTTGATTCAGGGGGATTATAGTGTGTAAAGAATAATCAAATTAACAGTTGACAATGTTAGATAAATCCGAATTAATGTTAGTATTTGCGGCCTGTTCTTGTTTCTTATCAAAAGTGCACCATCCGCATGTATGTTCTAGGTAGAGCGCATGTAGTTTTAAACATTTTAGAACTTTGGAAGAGTGGATCAAAAATAAAAGTAGTGCAAGTAATGATCCTTGTGGAATTCCACGAGTAACTTCCATGCACTTAGAGAAAATGCCGTTATAGAAGAACGTCTGATGTGTTTTTTTAGGAAATCTGGTAAAAACGTAGTTCCATTGTGTATGTATTTTAAATTTTCAAGTTAAACGTCGTGGTTGATGGTATCGAACTTTTTTGAGAAATCAAGCAAAATTAAAACCACTAATTTATGTTCTTCCAGATACAGATGTAACTTGTTCTAAAACCAGAATGTAAGTGTGTAATAATATAAAATTTTGACGGATGTACGTGCGCACTCGCACACATGCACGCACGCACGCATCCGCACATGCGCACCCACGCACGCACCCACACACCCACGCATTGTAAAATTTTTATATTGTAAGATGTTCAAAATTATGCTTGAACATAGCTAGATATACGCTACAGATTCAATAACATATATTGTCTAACTTAGCTGATACTTTGAAGATCACTAATTCAGTAGTGCACTGGATGCCTGGGTTGTGTTACCCAAGGCGCCACGTCGTGCTACTCAAACCAATAGTTTTATTTATTCTGAGCCAAAAGGTTGTAACAAAAAAAATTACTAATCAGTGACTAACCTACTCATGCCAAAAATGAAAACAAATATAATCTTTCATTAAATATTTCATCTCAACACAAATTATTATATTATTAAATCATCACACACTAGCACAGCAGTAAATAAACCCAAATATTTAGTCAACAGCCAAATTATCCCATCTTAACGCAAATGATTATTTTATTCGAATTTATAAGTGTAAACAAGAAAATTCAGTAGCTGCAGTAGCAATGTATTAATCTGAATTATTATATATAATACAGGATGGCTCATGAAGGTTTGGCCAGTATGTACTATCTGAACTATAATATTGCAATTTGGTAATTATAAACAGTGGGTAGTATTATATTTCGGGTCACGTGGTATCATTTTTAAAATTATTAATGGGACACCCTGTATATTTTTCCACTTCTGTAAAGGTTACTCTGATTGGGATATATCTATTTGTCTTTTGTTTTTTGGTTTTGTATGTACTTAGCAGTGATAACCAAATTTTTATGAAAGTTACATTTGGATATGTATGTAGACAGATGGATTGGGAGAAATGGTACAATATATTGGTCGGCTCGTTCACCAGATATAACACCGTTAGATTTTTTGCTTTGGAGATATTTAAAAGGGTTGGTGTATGTTACACCTCATACCGATAAAAAATAAAATCAGAGCAGCTTGCCAATCTGTTACACCAGAAATGATTCAAGCAGCATGCACAAGAAATTACTTAGAAAAGTTGAATGCTGCATTGATAAAGGTGGAAATCAATTTGAGCATCAAATTTAATTTTCCAATTATTTTATGTTTGTTTCTATCTTTGTTATTCAAATAAAAAGCCTTCATAAGAATTTGTTTATCACTGGTAAGTACCTACAAAACCAAAAAACAAAAGACAAATAGACATCACTCAATTAGCATAAGAGTAACCTTTACAGAAGCAGAAAAATATACAGGGTATCCAATTAAAAATGATGGAAATGATACCACGTGATCCAAAAGGTGACGTTGCAACAAAGTGGCTGCTTGCTTAGAATGGGTAATACTATCTACTGTTTATAATTACCAAACTTCAATATCGTAGTTCAGATTGTTTTCGAGATATATACTGGCCAAAACTTCATGAGTCACCCTGTATATATGGCTATTATTTACTTTAAAAATAAAGAAAAACTTCCCTAAAAACTGGCCATCAGTAAAATATCCAATTAGTAAAAAGCTAGGCTACACACCCACCAGACGTAAGCAAACACTATCGCTGATTCATCTATCAGAAGCATGCTTATTTGTTAAGTAGTGATCACACTATTACCTCACAGTTGTTATAATATAAGGAACTCCTTTGTTTCTATTATTTCAGCAAGCTTTCACCGAGAGGGACTACTATAAACTCTTATGGGTATAATGTTATATCGTGCATTTATAATTCAACAAAAGCAGATGTAATGGTAAGGTACTTTATGGTCGCACAACCTAAGGTGTTTAAAATGTGGTTGTTAATTATATTTAGATAAAGGAATTTTGAAATACTTGGCACAAATGGATTTCTTACGTATAAGAAGCATAATCCGAAAGATCATTGGCTTCACTGAAGTATCAATTGGTCAGGGACCGCACGATGGTCTAAAAATTATTTAAATGACAAAATTAATACTAGCCTTCCCTCAGAGCTTATGTTGAACAAATCAGATTATACCAAAAAGAATAGTAGGAAATTCTTACTGATAGACATCTGCAAATAATTTCTGTTACCAAAACACAACAAAAGTAAAACATAACTTAGTTATCATGATGGATGAAATAAATGTTATGATGTTGTTTTCCAAACCACTTGTAATAGTTAAAAATTGGGATGAAATAAGGGTGTGTTGTGGTTATTAATTCACCCCAATTATTATTTATACTTCTAATGTCAACTAGAAGATTTTGAATTTTGATTTGCTTTAATTTAAAACTAATTGTTCGCTTTCCAACCTTGATATAGCCTTAGCCTGTAAATAAATGTTTAAAAAACCTCGCACGCCAACTTACTTTATGGAAAACAAGTTAGAAAGTAGAAAAAAAAACTAAATACTAATGTTAGTAAACTTGGATTAACTTAAAAATTAGTTATGAATTAATGCTTAGAAATTAAATACCTGCACTACGTTTACATTTTGGTTGTCACTGTTATACTGTTACTGATAACAAAATGCTGCTGAATATACGCTTTCAAATTTGGTTGTGCAATAATTCTAGAAATGAAAATTTAACCGGGTTTTGATACTTGTTGATCCCAAATATGTGAATTTATTTTGAAAGCAGCCAAATTTGGTTAAGGTTAAAAGGTTAAGATCTATTTATAATTTTTCTGCATAGCAACAAACTTTTACTGCATCATCCTCGATCAATTGAAACGTATAGCGTACAAATAAGGGTAAACTTAGTTGTACATTGAAAATATGCAAAAAGGAAAAGTTACCGTAAAAATAAAAGTGCCTAAAAAACGTAAACATCTAAAACAATGTAAAATAGGTTTAAATAGCACTTACTGTAAAACTATCCAGCACCTTTCAACAACATTTTTAAGAGAGCAAAATGGATGCTCTTTTCGCTTTTAATCATCTACAAAACGATGCAAATAAAATCCTTGCGCATGACCTACCTGAAACTAGAACATTTGGGCGTACGAAATTAGAATAATTTTAATGCATGTTTTCACCCACTAAGGTATGCAATTTACATGACACGAAAATGAACGAAGTTGCCTACATTATTGCAAATTTCAACATAACATAAAAAGTTTGTTACACATTTAACAAGTTATGGTTAATCCTTTTTTTACTGGTGACACTCAAAAGGAGCTGAAGTTTGCGATATTTTTGATAAACAAAAACTAAACATACCTAGTTAGTGAATAAACCAAAAAATGATCCACAAAACGTGTTAATAGAGAAGTAAACCTCGAGTTAACGTGAATTCCATTAATTTTGATTTCCTTTTATAAATCTCACAGTGAGTGATGCAGTTTACAAAACTAGAAATTTCTAAGCTTTCTTATTTCATTTGCGAGGAGCCATTTTAATTTAAAAACGAATCAGAAAATCAAATTCTCTCTTACAGTGCGAAACGCGCCTGTCCAAATTAACTTCACATTTCATAAGCTCCATTAGAAAGGTAATGTTGCCACTTTGATAAACACTCGAATTATACAAAGTAATTCGAGATTGGGAAACGACTATACTAAAAGTTGGATACAAATTCAAATATGTGTACGATTACATTTAGTAATTAAAACAAAGTGTAATAGTTTGTGTATCAAGACCGTAAAGAAGATTACTTTTGCCGAGGAGTATATAATTTTTTAGGTGCCCTAGTTTATTTGAAAAATTAGCATTTAAACTTGGAAACAATATTAGTCGATAATTTACTATCTCCTTCTGGAACAGTGTCCGGTATACTGTTCACGTTTGGTAATTGTTAAAATTTTGCAATTTGGGATGATATTCTCTCAAATTTGTACAACCCTGGTATAGTATTTTTTCTTTTTGGTTCTAACGCACTAATTTGGCTAATTAATTCATCTGCTATGATAGTTTTTTTTCATTCTTTGTCCTACTAGCCAAATTATTGCATGAACCTATATACATTCTCCATCGCTAGAGTTGAGCACATACAATAAGTTTAGAAGTTTACGTATTGTCCACATAGAGTAATCGTTGTTAGATGCTTCTGATGAGTTGATTTCTTCGCGCTTAAACACTTTCGATGTTTTGTCTTGTAATTCTTGCTTAAAGTTTTTAAATGTGCGATTGCTATTCGAAACTTATATTAATCTCTTGATCCACAATTGTTATAGGTAGATTTTGGCATTGAATAAATGAAGTACATTGTCGAAACTTAGCTACGCTTGATTATTCCAAAAAAAAACCAGGAACACATTTTGCGTAGAGTTCTTTAGGTTATGCAGGGGGCACCAGTCCATGAATTAATTGTATTTCTTTTTATAACGTTTGCGATATTTTTCGGGTAAAAGATTTTATGTTGCCTAGTAGCGGATCCAATTACTTTCGGAGGAGTGCAATTAGTAAAATCACTGTCGGTCACTTATTTTTAAATGATTTTTATAGAATCTTGTTTTAATTTGTTAAAATTATTTCTATGATATTTTTACGTTGATACTGTGACAAAAGTTTTTACAGATAAAAGCAAAATACACTACATTTGGTAAATTTAAAAAGTTAATGTAGATGTAGATGATTGCATACACATTGACATTACACACCAGTTTTTTATTTTATTCATGGGTATTTTGGTATCATTTGTGGAAGTTAATACGTATTATGTACCGATAATTATTTAATTAATTACATTCTAGCTACTGTGCTGTAGTGAATTAATTAATGGGTGCTGCAAATTCACATAGAATTTAAAGAAGGTTTATGGTTAGGAAAGCATTTTTATTGTTGAATTTAAATGACGACCTGGTAAACACCAGGAATTGTTTGAGATTTGAGTCCAGAAAATAATTTTTACATTTCAGTACGAAAGAGGGACATTTCGTGGACCTGATTGAGGACAAAAAGAGCTAGTTTCTGAACGGATTATACACTTGGGCGAAAACGACAATAGTTCGAGTGCTTGTGATTAAATATGTTGAATTTTCGTATTGTTGGAAGTTTTCATAGTGATCTGTTTCAGACTTTGGGGCGCCTTACTAAAATTAATTATATTTGGTAAATTACGTGTGTTAGAATGTTACATTAATTCTTAAAAGTACACTTAAACACAAGATTTTCAATTTTTAATTTTGTTAGTATTGTAGGCGTATATTTTTTCTACCGCTGTAAGGTGTAATTTCTTTTTGGGCATGAAGGTTGCCTGTCGGGCAACTTTAGTTTTATATGTGTGTGTCTGGGTAGTAAGTGTTTTCTCTGTTACATCAATTTTCCTAAATCTATACATAATAATTTTGTTGTAGATATTTTTCAAACGCGACAGACTGGTAGCAAATACAGAGTGGATATTTACGGACGTTATCCTTGTCCTACATGCCAATCATCCTATAAACAAAAAACACACTTAATAAGGCACATCAATTTTGAATGTGGAGTTGAGCCAAGATTTACTTGTCACTTCTGTGGAAAAAAGTTCAAACAGAAAAGCAATTACCGTACTCATATGAAATTAAGGCATAAACACGTATTCGTTTCTTAATTTTTTTATACATGAAATAATTGTAAGAAAAACTAAATAAAAATATAATATGATTTTGTTGTTTTTGTTCTTTTTAGTGACCTTAGTAAGTATTAATAGTAATCAATAACACTGATGTTTCAAATATAGTTTCACAATGCTTTCAAAAAATAATTATATGCAGCAAGTTAATGGTTTTATTATTTACGAAAATCTGGATATTTTAACTAGAGATTCTACCACGAAATTTCAAAAAGATGTGAAAAGTTTACATAACTGTAATATATGCTTTACATATTTAGAAAAACAACAAATTTTAAGTAAGAACCCACCAGTACCGTAACTAAATGATCTCATAAAAATCCCCAGACCAAATTTGCCCATTAGACCAGTAGTTTCTTATATCCAAGCACCTAATTATATCTTAGCAAATAAAGTAAACCACATAATTAGTAACAATTTCAAGTACAAATAAAATAATTCCATTAAGACATGTATTGGATTAATTAATAAACTGCAGAACATAAAATTACCACCACCTAATAAACTTAGAGGTGTTCATGTTACTAGTGTTTTTTCTAAAAGGCGTCCTCATGAATGTATGCGGTTATTAAATAATTTTTTAACTGAGAATAATGTTGAATTAGTTACAAGAATGGAATTAGTTCAATTAGATACATTAGATAAAAAGGGCGCCAGGAGCCGCTCCCCAAAATAAAAACTCTCCAGAATAACAATGTCAGAATGAGGCGAGTAGATAACCGTAGGAAAAGAGACAGTTGAAACTAGTAGCGAGAAAAGTGTGTTGTGGGATAAAACGAATCCTATAATTATTAAGGCGCATACAACGAATACAAATAAAAATAAAAGGTGTTTCAGAATAAATAAATTCTAACAAAAGACAAATAATATATTATAAAAAGGAATACATCATTTATTTAATTACATTTTTTATCGGTCTTATTCGACCGTGATTTCTCGCTATCATCATCATGGTTTTGAGATGCGTCCTTCTCCTCTACCTCATCGCTCTTCTGCGAATTATCACCATTATCTTGGATTTGAGATACATTCAGCTCATCAACCTCATCGTTTTCATCATCATCATCTTGAACTGTTATGTTGTAATAGTTTATTAACAAGTTAGTAAAATCTCTAATGCCCGTTGACGTTGGCTCATAAACAGGAGAATACATTATAACAATGCTCACTCGATGGTTGTTACCCGAGAATGTTGCCAGATTTGGGTCTTGTGCGTAGGCGCACTCGTCAATGTTCGGATAGGATCGGTTATCTCCGGGGAACTTTGGAGTGAGGGGTCGCAAAAACAGCCTTCGCAACCATCTCAGCAGAAATACTTCTGCCAAAAAAGGAGCTTAGGTTTCGGTTAGGTCAGTACTCGCGCGCGAGTATTGACCTAACCTAAACCGTGCGTTTATTAATCTAACCTAATATTGTACCTAACCTAAGACGTAGGACACGAGTTATGCATAGCGTACGCATTTTGTTTCTGTAACCACGCTCTAGGGGAATATTTATAAATCTAAGCTCCTTTTTTGGCAGAGGTATTTCTGCTAAGACGGTTGCGAAACCTGGTTAGGCGACCCCCCACTCCAAAGTTCCCCGAAGATAACCGATCCTATCCGAACATTGACGAGTGCGCCTGTGCACAAGACCCAAAGCGGGCAACATTCTCGTTTGTCGCGTTTCGCTCTTTAAAGTGTAACCACCATTGAGTGAGCATTATTATAATGTATTCCCCTGTTTATGAGCCATCAGCGGGCATTAGAGATTTTACTGACTTGTTAATAAACTATTACATCATAAACGTTGAAGTGATGATGATGATGAAAACGATGAAGTTAATGAGCTGAATGTATCTCAAATGCAAGATGATGGTGACGATTCACAGAAGAAGAGCGATGAGGTAGGGGAGAAGGACGCGTCTCCAAACCATGATGATGATAGTGGGAAATCACGGTCGAAGAAGAAGACGACCGTTAAAAATATGATTAAATAATTGATGTTTTGTTTATAATATATTTTCAATTTTCAATTTTCCTTCAATTTTTTATTAATAATCTTGTTTTCCTAACGGACGTTGGAACCTGTACTAATACTGCTACAGTTAATGCGAAAGGACGGTCCGAAGGGAAATTATTATAAGCGCGAGTTTTTTTTGCACACTGTAAGTCAAATCAGACTAATATATTTTTTTAATTGAGAGCTGGTTTTGCATGATTAAGTTAAATCAATTTGGTATTTTTGAATTGCGGCTGATTTTAGCAAACTGTAAGTTAGTCCAATCAGTATTTTTGAACTGTAAGCTGGTTTTCGCAAGCTGTAAGTTAGGATTTGATTGATTGAGATTAATTTGATTGATTGATTGATTAATTGATTCATTGATTGATTGATTGATTGATTGATTGATTGAGATTAATTTGATTGATTGATTGAGATTGATCTGATTGTTTGATTTGATCGAGAGAGATTTGTTTGAGATTGATCTGCTTAATTCATTTAATTTGACATGTTTCAAAAATAAATAAATTCTAACAAAAGACAAATAAATTGGCAATTAACATCCAATAGGAGGTAAGTACGCAATTAAACAAAAGTAAAATTTATAAGTGTATAACATAGATACGTTAAAAATTTAATTTAAAGAAAACAAAATAAAAAGAAAATATTGACAACACAAGTTTAAACAAAATTAATCCGAAAAACGCTACAACTATGAAATGATAACTTTTTATAATTTTAATTATAGATAAATAGGAACCTGTTTAATTTCGAAAGGCCTTCCTAAGGTGACGCAGGGTTTTTTAATGTGAGAAAAAAAATTAATATGCTAAATGATAATTTAATTTCAGAAATACGTATTTGTTATAGCCTAACAAAAATTTAAGCAATATGAAAGTGAACGTTAAGAAAAACAAACAAAATTGAATCAATTACAAATATCTAATTAAAATTTAAAGATATAGAAGATATCTAAAGCTGAGCTAATGTGTGCATGTTTGTTTGATAGTTAATACGTCACAAACATTAAAAGATAAAAATGTGGTTGTTAAAAGAAGGATAACACAAAAACTAAATTAAAGATGTAATGAAAAAGTTAGTAATTTAGTGATACACTATTTTTAACAATTATAATTATAGATTGCAAACAAAGAAAAACAAATAAAATGGAAGTGGAAAAGGGGATTTCAGATAAGGTTAATGGTAAGGAACATTTTAGTGAAAGTAAGGAGTTATTCTAGTAGTTATTCTTTTTTTAGTATTACGGAAAGGAGCAGAAAGGAACTGAGGTCATAGGGGTGAAAACTATGATTTAAAACGTCTGACTTTTTATTGATTTCTATGATGTTGGTTGATATTCTACTTAAGTTATTTTTCTACGAGATGAACTAAAGATGTATGAAGATGGTATTTTTAGATAACATATACAATGTATTCAAGTACAGATGGTATACTCAAACTTCTTTTAGTTGTATAAACAAATATGGAAGAATAACGAAATAACGAGGACAAATATAACTGGAAGTGCAACTGCGAAGTCACTAGAAAAGGCTACAGAATAATAGATTCACATATCTCTAAGATGAAATGTTCTTGATAACTTGTATGAATGGTATGCTCTTAAAACCGCAATATGCGAAGAAAACAATGAATACTCAGCACTCTCGAGTAGAAACTTTATTTTCTTTGGAAACATTTCGTTTTTAAATATCCTTCTAGCGAAGATTGAAAATTAATTCAGAAACTTGCTTACGAATGCTTCTGCAACCAAACACCAAAGTTAACTCAATCAAAAACTGTTTATACAAAAAGAAAGGGTGTTATGTATAAACCAGCCAAATGTGTATTAAAATGAAAGTGGATAGAAACTTTGAATTGCCAAATGTAAAGTTAAAATGTAAGAGAATAAATTGTTACAAAAACCATTGTACAAATAAAAGGTGTTTTGTATCAACGTATAGGCAACCAAAAGTACAATTGTATAATATTAATGTTACAAATGTAAAATTTGTAAATGAATAATTAAAGATTTGAGAAATTTTTTGTTACAAACCTACACATACAGATATTACAATTCCAAACGATCCATGCTGCCAGTAGATCGTTAATTTATAGAAAAATGTCAAAGAAATATAAATGTTCTTAAAAGGATTCAATTAGCGATATTTTGAAGTCGGGTATTTACAAATTGTACTGCACATCCTCTAATTCTGTTTATACATATTGAAACAAAACTATGATATTAGATATTACAAATACAAACACACAGACAAATCAAATTATGCCAAGCATTTAGTAGTTTTTACATTTTTCAGATAAAAAAGAGAAATTAGATGTTTTGGAAGCATTCGAAATAGATAGACTTAAACCGAAAGTACCTTTAAAGAACGACCAGGTTGATCTTATAGACTCACCTTTAACAGATATTTTAAATGTAGAATTATATGTTTGCTGTTTTACCTATATAATTATTTACCAAAACTACTTTTTAATTTTCTTATATATTTATTCATGATAATGGTACATGTTCCAACGCGTTGAGGAATAAATATTTATGTAAAACAATTTTGAAATTATATTTCAATCATTAGTGCTAATAATTATCCAATTCCACGAAGTAAGGTTACAGAATATAAATTTAATTAATACTAATAGTCAATGTTGTAATTACATTGATATGTATGACGTTAGTTTTGATATGAATATGTTTGACTTAAAACTTGGCGTTACGAATGAATGTAAATTGAGGGTAAACTTAAGATTTGTTCATGTTACTTCGCATGGACTTTTTATTTCAGAATTTAAGTTAAGGATGTGATGGTGGTCATCTCTCACATTATTAACATTCTCAATATTAACAAAGAAAATATACCCACATACCGCACAAGAATAAAAAAACACCAAACGCGTTTCAATAGCTAAGCTATCATCATCAGCGGTCGACCGATGATGATAGCTTAGCTATTGAAACACGTTCGGTGTTTTTCATTTTTGTGCGGTACGTGGGTGTATTTTGTTTGTTACAGATTCTCCCGCAGTTACAGTGTTCCAGATTTTTCATTCTCATTGTGCTATTAGTTGTGACAGACCCTATTAACTTATTCCTTTTAGATTGTATTTGAGGTAAAACGACAATAGGATCACATATAATAAAGTATGCAAAAACACGTATTGATAATTCCCGAAGACATATTTATTTTATGTGCGGAAGGATATGGCAGTGCTATTGTACCATTAATAAATACTCAACTGAACATAAATTCTTTGCAAAGAATTAAAACATAAGCATATTGAGTACTAATCAAAATAGGTAAGGAAAACATGTTTTTATTTATGATTAATAAAATATATTTTTAATTCTTTGTTTTCTATTTATTCGCCGTTTTGAAATTTCACATCCTTATTTCAAGCCAACTCTTTGTAGGGCAATTTATTAAAAAAATTTTCTATGTTAAGTATCCTACAGGGGAATATAGAAAACATGTTTCCTTGTTTCATAAGGTAAAGATATACTGCACGTTTTTAAATATATTTAAGGTAGTCCACAGTAAACAAATGGTTTAATTTTTCCCATTATTTTAGATCCTCTGTCAATTCCATTATTACCTCGAAAACATCACATGTGTGATAGTTGTCATCGTACTTACAGATGGCGCCGTGGATTAATACAACATAAGAGATACGAGTGTGGAAAAGAGCCACAGTTTGCTTGCAATATTTGTACACACAAGTGTAAAACTAAATGGAACTTAAAGCAACATGTAACTAAAAGACATTTACGTATTTGAGTTTATGTAATTGTTAAGTATGTGTTGTTATGTTCATCTGTGCACATAATTATATATTATTATAAATAAATATGAGAATGTAAGCTTTCACAATTATTACACATAGTTAAAATACTTATCGTTTGCGTTTTTAAGTCATGTATTCGTCTATTTATATTTTGTATAAATTTAAACGTTTTGCTAACAATTACAGTTATCATTTTCAGTAAATGGTAATATTAAGAATTATTTGTGATGTTAACATCTCAAGTAATTCTTAAAAATATTACCATTTACTGAAGACCTTCAAATGTTGATAGGTCTACTTAGTGAGCAATAGAAGTATAATTATCTAGATTCACGAAGTTATATATATAGTATCGGATTTGTTTGTTCGAATTGTACAATCATAAGTCGACATATTCGACAAAACTGCGAAAGAAAACCCTCTATGCGATGTCCCTTCTTCTCTAGACGTTGCGCGGTTGCAGACTAAACTCGTGGAAGAAGTGTGATGGTAAGACGTAAAATATCTGAAGTATTCCTTCAAAATTTACACTTACTCTAAAATAAGATCCGGTACTATGGGAATTTTTTGATGAAAGGTTTTGAGCAGGATGTGAACAATCCTGAATGATTAATATAATTGCCCCACCGGTAAAATACCAACGCTGTTCCAAGCACAACATTCTTATTCGCTTTAAATTTAAAAGGAATCCTTGCGATATTGCAGGCTCACATTCCATTAACGTAAGTAATTTGATTGTTATCTCATTATATTTAGAAGTTACATCAGTTCGAAGTTACATCAGTTCGACACATATAAAGACAAAATTTACATCGACTGGGGCTTGTATCTCGATAACGCAGTTGGTTAGCGCGGTACTCTAGCAAAGTACAGGTCGTAGGTTCAAGTCCTGCTCGAGGTAAACCTTTATTTATGTATTTAATAAAATTAATAATAATTTTTAGGTTATATGATTTGTTTAAATAATCTAATTTTTATTTAGATCTAATATGATGAATCAGCAATTCGTCCTTGTATATTTTACATAAATGCAAATACACTAAAATGGCATAAACAAATATTTACTTTACAGTCTTGGTGAATGTACATATGAACCTCGCATCCTCGATCTCTTTTTTTGAAAAAAACTCAATGATGTATTTCAAATTTGTCTAACGTTTTTTGTTTTCGAGTTATGGCCAAAAATTCAGGTTTCCGAGTTTTCATTTTATGGCCACATCTTGCATATTTATGAAAATAAAAAAATATAATTTCTATGTTCTTTAGGCACTTTTTTGATTAGACTGCAGCGGTGTAGTCAATTCTTATAGTATAAAGTGGTATTTTGTTATGTGGAATACGTAGTTGTCTATGGCATCAAATAAATTACTCACTTATTTCTAATACCAACGATGTATATCATATGGGACCAAATTATTCACTTTTACTGCTTTTTATCAAAAATAGTTTTTCAGTACAATGTCTTATTCAAAGTAATGATAATTATTTAAAAAACTCAATAATTATATATAATGCCACTTGAACTAAATTTTCAAATCGATGTCCATTATTAACATACGGAATTTAGTTGTAAATATGAATATTAGAGACGGAATTAACACCCTGCATAAAAGTTGGCTTAGTTTGTATTATTATTATTATTATTTCCGTATAAATTGTCTTTAATGTGTCCCCCACAGAAAAAAATCTAGGGGCGTCAAATCGGGTGAACGTGGTGGCCACTTCTCAGATTCAATTCAGAGAAGTTTCTACTATTGTGAGGGGGTGCCTCATCTTATTAAAACTATGTTTACTTTAAAATTCCAGAATATCGTTGACCATTCAGTTGCTTTCATAAATGTGATTTCCGAATAGGACACACTAAACACTAAAACGGAGGTATCCCTGATTTTGAACGTCAACGGTACGGTGCGGATTAATGTCGGACCACTAGTGGTCGTTGTGTCGATTGAAAATCCCGGCACTACTAATACTAATGTATGCTACATCGGTCCAAATACCAATTACAAAGTTCTAGGAGTCGTTCAGGATCGGTTGGTTGGAGATGTTTTCTTATTTTATATGTCCTGAATTTGTATCTTTTTAGAACTGACTCGGCCTCAATCGAAGAAGAAATCGAAGAATTTGCAGCTACATTCCGATAATACTCACGGCAATTTCCTCGGCATCTTTTGTATTTGGTTGGTTAAAAGTCCCATAATGTATGAGATTTTCTTTTAATCGTTTGAAAATAGCATTACTTGCCACTTCCAAATTGTTATTACTATGAATAAAATATTTCTAACATATCAAACCTTTCATTATTTTCAAAAGCCATATTTTGCACTTTTAAGGTGATAATAAACAATCAAATGTTATTAATTAACCTGGAGGAGACATTAATGGGAAACAAGAGGGAGGCCTGATGGTGGGGGACATGAGAGCGTGGACGCTGGCATACGCGTATGATATAGTGTTATTAGCAACGGAGGAAAAAGAAATGAAGGGGATGTTAAAAATGTTGGACAGATATTTGAAAAGGAAAGATCTGGAAGTCAATGTGAGTAAAATTAAGGTAATGGTATGGAGAAAAGGGGACGGAAAAAGGAAAAAGGAGGAATGGAAATGGAGGGATGAGGAGATACAGCAAGGCAAATGAATTCACATACCTGGTATACACAATGAGACAATACAATAAAGATGGGGAACACATAAAAGAGCGAGTGAGAATAGGGAATCAGCTAATAGGGCAAGTGTGGAGTGTAGGGGAAAGACTATTAGAAATCGACATAAGGAAAAGAAAATTATTATTTGAAAAACTAATAAAAAGTGTGGTACTGTACGGGGCGGAAGTGTGGGGGTGGAAAGAATACAAAGAGATAGAGTGGTTGCAAGAAAAATACTGGAGGTGGGTACTAGGAATGGAAAGAGAAACATCAGGATACATCATTAGAGAGGAGGTGCAAGTAGAGAAAATAAGGGTGGAGGCGGGAAATAGAGCAGTAAAGTACGAGGAGGAAATGAGTAGAAGAACGGAGTGTAACATTCTACAAGAGTGATGCAAAGAAATAAGAGAAGGAAGAATAGACTATGGACAAGAAGCCAGGAAAGAATATTACGAAAGAAACGCATATTATGCAAAAAAAGAAGTAGAAAGGCTACGAAGGAAAGGAGTGAATGTGAGAGAGGACATAATAAGGAGGGATACAGATGTGCAATAGCAGGAAAAATGATCGAAGGTGAAAGAAGGAAAATACAATGTAAACTATAGGAACATTAAGGGAGAAGGGATACCGAGATATTTGAATGGGGAAGGGAGGAGGGAAAGAAAGAAAATGATAGCGAGATTTAGATGTGGAAACGAGGAGAGGTACTGGAGAGGGGACGAAGAGAGAAAATGTAGGCTGTGCGGAGAATAGATAGTCGATTAAGCACATGTCGCAAGAATGCAGTGAATTAACGGAGGAGGAGAAGACGGTGGAAGAGATACTAAAAGATGGAGGAAGGGGAGCGGAGTGGATTCAAGAAACATGGAACAGAAGAAGACAGTTAATGAGAGGAGAGAAAAGAGAGAAGAAGTTAGTGTAAGTGAAGTAAAGAAAGGAGAGACTATAAAGAGTGTAAATGGTGAAACGCAAGCATTTTGCAAAATTTTTGTAAATTAAGCAAATAAAGTATATTAGTAGATTGCAAGTTTTGTAACAACGCAATGACAGATAGGAAACTACTTTGTTTTATCAGAAAGATTGTAAATTATACAAGCCTACGCGTTCCATATAAAAAATACTTTATGTTATAACTCAAACTTCAATAATTTTTATAGACTACGCCATTTTTTTCTATTTTCATAAAATGACCATGAAATGAGAATTGAAAATCGGAATTTTTGGCGATAACTCGAAAACAAAAGACGTTAGCCATATTTGAAATGCACCATTAAGTTTTTCTCAAAAAAAAAAATAAACCGAGTATGCGAGGTTCATTTTTTCACGAATTATAGTTTACGAGATTCTCTATTAAAACATCGAAATTTGGTCACCCTGTACAGTAGCATCCACATATGCTCATGTGTCTGACGAAAAATCTAATTAATAACCCTGTGTATGAAATAAGCTTTATTTTAATTTGCTTAAGATATTTATTTGGTCTAATATGATCAACATAATGTCTGGTAGTTGCATCACTTAATTTATTAAGCTGAATTAATTTAACAATACTAAGTTACGGTTTGAAAATTCCATTGGTTAATTTGTATATATTTTCTCTCGCCCTGTACATCCGTCACAAACGTGATACGTAATTCATTTAAATTTAACTTAATTCACGTTCTCGGCATTTTCAATTATTCATTTAAATCACCTACTCGTAGAGGTGAATAACACCTTTCAAAATATATGCAACGTAAAGCATTTTTTTTTTTTTGGTATAATCAGCGTGCAATTTATTCTAGTTTGGGAGGCTCAAGAAATGCTCGTAATTATAAATCTACCGTCACCCCTTGGGTAATTTTCCCTTGGTCTATACTTCTGATATTTATGATTAATGGATTTTTCGTAAATTCAGCTTAGAAACTAAGTGTTCGATTGTACATGCATGAGTATCCGAGAATATTACTTAATATTACATGCCATTTACTTGGTGACGGTACCAATTTCCAACGATCGTCTAACCTCATTCTATAAAAACATCGCAGGTAGCGAAATTGGATACTAAAATTAAGTCATTCTGTATTAGTGAGCAAGTGATTCATCTGATCAGCTTATCTATTGAACTCTGAAGTATCAAAAGGTTTCAAGTACCATATCGTGCCGTCCAATTTCGTGTGTTTTACTGTAATATTTCATACACATTCACTTGCAGATGTTCATCATTTCTATTATGACTGTATACTATATTGAATCTGTTGTGATGTAGTTTATGGTGGCTAAATCAAAGGTAGTTAACGTACTGCTTTGACAATATTGATGCAGAAGTCATTGAGTTTTTGGGTCAATTTTAATTTGAATATCACCTTGCCTTAATGCACAGTCACATGTTACCAAACTTTCTTGTGGTAATCATTATATAAATTTTGGACATAGTTAAAATTGTTCCATGCCACCTATTTCGTTTTTACTCTAGCACTATTATTTATTAGTTGAGTTGGTCGGCCTATTTCCACAGTTTTTGCTTTTTGAGCGCGACGTTTCGGAAGCGGACTCTGTTTCCGTCATTAGGCTTAGTCCTGAGCAGGACTGTTTTCGCACTTAAGTCGATTTCATGTGATATGATTTTTTCCCAAGCACTTGACTACTCTAAGATTGGAACTGGAGTACCTTCACTTACAACTCTGACACCTTTACCGCTGAGCCACTGATTAATCAAATATATATTTTTTGAATTTATGTATCTATTAAACTTTTTCGTGGTTGCACAGTAGTTTATTGCACATGTTGCGCCGTAACCTGTTGCGCAAGTGTATTGCGTTTGAGCTCTTCGCGCATTATTAGAATCCATATTTTATTTCCACACTAGCTTGGCTTGTTAGATTTTCTGCTAGTGCGATGTGTGTATGTGACTCGTTTGAGTTTCCCGCGAGTTGTGTTCTCGCCCTTTGCCACTATCTGTATGTTACCCCATTGGATTTGGAGGTCTTCGTTGCAGTATTCCCTGCCGCATTCGCATGGTAGGTTGTATTCATAATTCTTGGAATTCAGATCTCCGTTGCGTGGTTTGGTTTTGCGTAGTATTCCTATGAGCGTTATGGTCGATTTTAAGGCAGTTTGTATCTTGTATTTGCTACCAATCCTTTGCATGTTGTCTGGGGTACCTTGTGTATATGGTATATCTCTGTATATTTAGGTTCTTCTTTCTCGGGTAGCGATAATACCATGTATAGAAGGTACCTCAGGCAAAATACGAAGGATACGCAGTAAATACAAGATACGTACTTTCTTCAAATCGACCAGAACGCTCAGGGGAGTACTAACCAAAACCAAACCACACAACGAAGATCAGAATCCGATGAATTGTGTATACAACCTATCATGCGAATGTCGTAGAGCTTACATAGGAGAGAGCAGTAAACCTCTCAAAGTGAGAACACAGGAACATAAGAACAACTTCCGTAAGGGCAAACAGAAAAATCAACAATCGCCGAACATGTCTGGAACCATGACCACCATGTCCAATGGGATAACATACAGATAGTGAGAAAGGAATAGGTTACGGCGCAACATGCGCATGTTACTATTGTGGCAGTTCGTCATGCCGAAACAGACCTTATATACGTCCGCACTGAAATTTGCACATTTGGTTCACATCGTAATTGTATGACTTCCCACTATTCAACTTCCTTCCTCGCATAATTCTACGTCATTGAAATCATCAGTATGCATGAGTGACCGAGGTATGTACTACCTTATGTGAAACATGTAGTTAACCATAGCATATAGCATCACCTCTTTCCCTTGTGAGAAAACTATTGTCCTGGAACAAAATTATGCTGATTCAGTTATAAAATCATATTATCAAATCTGGAATAATTCCTGAATTTCTGTTAGGGTTTAAAATCATAGTTGTAGCACTGCCTTTTAAAGAATATCTGATGATGTACAAACTGCAACGAATACAGGAAAGTTCATACTCTTAGGAGTATTAGACTACACAAAAGCATTTGATACATTAATTTATAACTTGCTCAGATCTGTAATACATGCAGCTATCATGTTACTAAACACAGGCATTATTACCGACCTTTCACAAGGGCTTGCATTATGACCGCTACTGTATTGTATTTATGTGTCCAAATTGAGGTCATCCGCATTGAAGTTCAATAAAAATCATATTAAACCTTAAGGCTGTTTCGGAACACAGAGATTGTTTTAGCTCTTCAATCGAAGCTATTCTTTGTACATCTCCTGTTTTACCAAACGTAGATCAGGTCTTTAATATTAGGAAACGTGAGCAGTGAATTCAATCATAGTAATTTTTTAAACATGTAGAATACGAGAGTATATGTAAATAAAAATCCTACATATCTATATCGGAGAACAAAATTTACAACTAATGTTCATTCTATATGTAGCGTACCTGAAAAGTGTAATTTGAACTTATTTGCAAGAATGCAAATTCAAGAACAAAACAATTGCTAAGTGATTTATCTTGACTTGACTGACAATAATGTTACTACGATATTACACAAATTTATTCCCTACCTTACTTTGACTTTCTTGACAATAGTTACTTGCAAACCTCAAATCTGGCCGTCTAATGGTAGGTACGCTATGCTGTTGAATTAGATAGGCTGGATGAGGTAAGTGTTGCATCATGTAGGGCAGGTAAACAATGAAACTACTCATATTAAAACTAACGAGCTTTGCGCAATGGTGGTTCAGCCCGTTAATATGCCATTGTGGGAAAGAACCACCAATAAAACCCACTTTATTCATAAATAAGTAATTGCACAAGTACATTAATAAATCAAATAACACAAAAAAAACAATGAAAGGGTTAAATATATAACAAAACACCATTAAATCAGGTTAAAGTGCGTACAAAATTATAACATTAAGAGAAAAATAAATAAAAAGCAGTTTAGTTACACATAAACACAATTAAAATAAAACATGTCACACCCACAATCGTGTTATAAATAAGCAGAATATAAATCGTAATACCAAACATGTGGCCCTTTAAAACCAATCATGCCGATCTTTAAGTAAATAAGTACATAAAACAATAAAGCAAATTACGGTACATGTAAAATACAATAGTAAAATTGCACCGGTGATATTAAGGTACAGGAAAGAACAAAAGAAAATAGACAATGAATTTACACATACACAATTGTTTAGTGACTACTAAAGCACAAAATACCTAAGTCAAATTACAATAAATTACATATAAAGAGAAATTAGTTCGTAGGCAAACAATTCTACTTAACAAACTGACACAAATCAAAACTCATTGAAACAAGGCCTTACAAGGGTAAGTTATAAATGGATCATAACATCGTCACCGGTATATACGTTTGAGTGCGTTAGAAAAATACAACGCCCCTTTCTCAGGTTAGACATTCATCTATACAACAACAAAAACAATAAAAATTCGAAGTGTTTAATAGTTATCTGGACCCGTGAATGCGTACCCACTTGGCAATTGCCCATTACAATTAATAATTAAGCAGTATCATGTACCCGTTCACCAGCCTACCTCTACACAAATATAAATATAAACAACAATACTAATTCATACAAATACAAAAGTGAGGGAAACCTGCACTGTCTGTTATTTTAGCAGATTTCAGCTTAATGAGCCCGCGTGCGAATAAGATACCTTTGTAAGGTAATGCTCGATTTTTAAGAGGTTATATAGGATTATAGAATTATTTGCTGCCAGCCTTAATTTATATAAAAATACCTATTTACACTTGGATATATTCCCTCAATAGATCACAGACACAAATCGTTAATATACGCGATTTAACTTCAAAAAGGGTGACCGTTATTTATAGATTAATATTTGAAAAGCACATTACAACTAACATACGAAGGAAAATACAAATTAGTGTTGGCTAATTCAAAAGAAAATGTACACGCAAGAAATATTTTAAAGACAAACTGTTTACAATGAAGGTATTTAATTAACCAAAAATCGATCTGGCTCGATTGACACTCTAACTGGAACTGCCCTTTCCCTCCGATCTCAAACTAGCTACCTTTTACTCCCGCAATCAACTCCCATTTTTCAAAAGTAATAAAAAAAAACAAAAAATTATTATGTTAGAGCAGTTTCACATTAATTGTTGAGCGACATCTTAATTTAAAAATATGCATTCGTCCGTAACAAACTCTACATTTAGGTCTCGAGTTTCCAAGTACCAAACAAAGATCCCTTTGGATTTGCGCTATGTTCAGCCGTAATTAAGCACGAAATCAATGATATTTTTACATAAATTTTGGACCACTTAAATCTTAATAATAGAAATACTGATCACACTTGTATGTTACCAAATAAGCTAGTGAAATGTATTTCCATGGGCAAGTAAGTAAATATTTCGCATTTAAAGTTTTAGAGTTCTTTATATATAATTCTAACTGAAGTTGAGGCACGGATTGGAGAATTTGTTCGTTTAAATTGATAAATGAGAAACATGTTTTATTTTATCTATTTCCTCTGTTAATTTTATTAATTACACAACTAGTATCACACGTTAGTGCATTATCAAGTGTACTATTTACAATATAATTTCAGTATACATGTGTATATCAAATACACAGGTTTATATATGTAATAGAGGAGAGGCATTTAATTCTAACTCGCCATTAAGAATTATATGCATATCATTTTTGTTTAATTTGTTAATTTTCAAAGTTTCCAAGAAATTAAGTTTCCTACATTTTTAACAGAAATGTAATAATTTTGGCTTATAATTGATTGTATGTTCCGTTTGACTTGAATGTTCAAAAACTGGTCACTTATGTTTACTGTGTTCATTTAACCAAACTCCAATATTTTACATAACGTACAACTGGTACGAACAATCAAATAGTTTAAGTAAAACTACTAAATTCGAATAGATACACAATTTCTAATTGTACAATCAGGCAGTGGATTGACGTTATATAATTAGTTATCATAAATTGATTACTTAGAAAAACAGGTGAAATGAATAAAATTGTAGACTAACCTGTTTCGATATCATCAACCGGATATGACAGTGAAAAGTATATCGATAGTATGTAGATAATGGAATTAGCAGTTACAAGAAGCAGTTCTGAATGCAGATAGAAGGTGAACATGCAATTTTAGTAAGAATCGCAGATGTTATTTTTTAAAGTAGTCACTATGATATGACATTGTTATAATCAGTGGTGCAGAAAATACAGCAGAAAATTCCATTAGTGGAAGATTAAGATATTTTTAGTTTTTGTTGTGAGATATTATTGGAAAGGTAGGTATATTCGATTGTGTGGTAGGACAACACTGATTTAGTTATGAATTTGTGGTATATTTGGCGCTGTTTGAATTTATTGGCAATTTTTGTAAATTATTCGAAATCAGATTCCTGATATCGCTTTCTTTGTAAATATATGGAAGTATAAAAGTTGCGATTACATGTTCCGCATATTATAGGAATGGTTGTTTACGCTTACTGATTTTTTTGCATTAAATAAATCTCATAAAGCAAATTTCTTTATTGATTACGAGACACATACGATTTCATGCAATTGTCGATATGCATTCGATCACATTTTGCAATTTTTCTCGCATACGACTCATTTTACGAAAAAATTGCAAGAGATAAAAACGTTTCTAAATTTAATAAGCTTTCTAAAGGAAAATTACTTTTAAGAAATTGTAATATTCGGACATAGTTTTGGGGCTCAAAAGACAAGAGGGCACTCACAAAAGTGTCTTAACGGATTCTCATCCCGAAAAGCATCACTCCATCAGATTCTACATGTCGCAAGACCCCTGTGTACCAAATTTCGTAATTTTCCTATAAGAGACTTATGGCGTATTAAATAAACTATTCTTGGGTGCGAATTTCAGGGGGCTGTAATTCCGAAAGGGGGGGTAATTTGGGAAAAATAAAAAATACCGGTCTCCTAATTTCGTTTTGAGAATCTGTGGACAATTTTTGTTGCATTAATTTCCGGACAACCTGTATTTATGTAACCAGTCACTTATGTAGCAAGGTGTCTGCAAGCTTGAATTTTCCAAGTTTCATACAGACCCACAAGACTGGAGTATAGAAAAGTTACTTTTTAGGCAGGTGATTAATGCAAATGAAAGAGAACTTATATACTAAACGGGTCTAAATGCTAGATAAGTAGTGGTCGTGGGTTCGAGTCCCACTCGATCCAATCTATTACTGTATCTACGTTGCTAGTTTTAATAATTCACTATTTACATACTGTTATGACTAATTATTAGCACTTAGATGCGTTTAGTTTACAGGCTCTCTTTAATTTGTAAAAATTAATTTAATTCTGATTTCAATATTTTTGAGTAATAGTAACGGTATCTAAGGATGAGTTTAAAAATTATTTAAAGCTGGTAGTAGCGAAAAGGTTCACCATAGGGCATTAGCGAGAAGCCTAAACGGCAAAAGGAGGGTTCAGGTTTTTTCCCTGTTTTATGCTAGTGTACATTTTGATTAATGTAAATTAATAAAATTTTGGGAAACCGATCTCAGGCGCATTTATAACGTTTTTGATGGTATTGAGTGACGTAATAATTTAAAATGGCGGATACCCGTCATTTTGTAAAATAATTTTAAGTGGCAGAATATGGCAAATAATACCTCATTTGAAAGCTCGTTTCAAGTGCTTTTCAACGACATCAACAACATTAAAATGTTACTACTGATTCATGAGTTTCAACTCAAACACCTCAAAACATTAATGGGTGTTTTTGGGTTGAGACTCATGAATCAGTAGTAATATTTAAATGTTGTTGATGTCGTTAAAAAGAAGGACTTGAACGAGCTTTCAAGTGAGGTATTACTTGCCATATTATCACATTTAAAATTATTTCACAAAATAGCGGCTATTTTGTAAAATAATTTTAAATAAGATCATGTGGCATGTAATACCTCATTTGAAAACACGTTTCAAGCCCTTTCAACGACATCAACAACATTAAAATCTACTGATTTATGAGTTTCAATCCAAAAACTCCAAAACATTGGCGTTTTTGGGTCTAAACTCATGAATCAGTAGTAAAGGAACGAGCTTTCAAATGAGGTATTACTTACCATATGATCCCATTTAAAATTATTTTACAAAATAGCGGCTGTCCCCCATTTTTAATGATTACCCAACAACAGTACTGATTCATGAGTTTCAACCCAAAAACACCTACTAATGTTTTAAGGTTATTGGGTTAAAACTCATAAATCACTAGTAATATTTTAATGTTGTTGCTGTCGTTGCAAAGGACTTAAAACGTGCTTTCAAATGAGGTATTACTTGCCACATGATTTTTAATGATTAAATTTTTTTTAACGACATCAACACCACTACTCATTCATGATTCCTAACCCAAAAACACGTATTAATGTTTTAAGGTTATTGGGTTAAAACTCTAAAAATCAGTAGTAGTATTTTAATGTTGTTTATGTCGTTGAAAAGGACTTAAAACGTGCTTTCTAATGAGGTATTACTTAACATGTGATCCCATTTTAAATGATTTTACAAAATGGCGGTTGTCCGCCATTTTTAACCATCAAAAAGGTTGTATATGTGCCTTAGTTCGGTTTCCCAAAATTTTATTAATTTCAGTTTTATGGCTAACTAAGTAGGTTGGGGGGGGGGGGGGGGTAGACGGGCACTTTATAGTAAACCGTACTCAATGTAAATAGTGCTTTGAATTCTATTCCAATTAATTTGAGTCGTTTAATTAAAAATTATTCAGAGAATTCTAATGCACGTGTTTTTCAATTTACCATATTTTTGGAAAAAGGTTATCGCTTATCAAAATTAAGTTCTAACTCTACCGATAGATGTCGTAAATTTTTGTGAAATGTATATAATTGTCACTAAGCCAATTTTGTATAGAAATAAGTAAAAAAGTCAATTTTCAAGGGTGCACAATTAGATGTTTCTGTGCTTTACGACGTTAAACGTGTTGTATTTCAAATATTTTATTTACACGCATTCAAATTTTTTCTACGTTCTAACTGTTAAGGCTTTTGCGCTCTTTCGTCTACAGCGATCCCGCCTGGCACTTCTTTTCCTTTTGCGGTACCAAACCGGCAGCGATCAGTGCCGTGCGAAAAGCAAAGGCGTGCCTAATATGTTTACCGCTGTTTATTTTTCCTTCTAAATTCAATTCTTTGAGTGTCACATTTTGTTTTTCTGTAACCAAGTATTCTTATAAATGAATTTCGTAAGATATCTTAAACAAAATGTCTATGTAAAAATACTCTCTCACACGTTCTGCAAGCTGTGTTATTTATACAGTACGATAAAAGATAATTCATAACGAGCCTTGTAATACAAAATTAATAAGGTGTGTTGCGATTGTTATTAGTAATTTCGCCCCTAATATTACTTTTACTCCTAATAATAAATGGAAGATTTTGTGCCTTCAGCTCATCCAGTGCTTAAATGGGTCCATGTTCTTAAAATTTGATTTGATTTAATTAGAAAATGTGAGTGTGGTTAGATATGTTCGCTTTACAAAAAAGATGTAACTTCAACCTGCAAATGAATGTTAAAATACCTCGGACGCCAACTTATTTTATGGAAAACAAGTAAACCATAAATGTAATAAATGTGAAATTGAAAACAATAACAAGGTTTATTATAAAATCTTTAAGACAAGTTATAAATTAGAAAATCTTAATACTAATGTTAGTAACTTAAAAAATACCTTGTACTAATAATTAGAAAATTAAAATTTTGGTTGTCACTGGCGTCTGTTACTGATAAGATGTGCTGACGAAGCTACGTTTTCAATTTTGGCTGTGCAATCAATCTTGAAATGGAAATATAATAAGAGTTTTGGTATTCGTTGATCCCAAATCAATAAATTCTTTTACAAAAAGCCAAACTTGGTTGATTTACATGGGTTAATGTACCATTTATTTATCATTTTCAGCATAGCACAACTCTATTGCGTCATCCTCGTTAAATTGAAACGTAATAATAAATGAAATTACGTAATAGGAAAATGTAACGTAACAAACGTAAAAATAATAGTAAAATAAAAGTGCCTAAAAAGGATAAATATAATAGACAAAGAAAAATAGGTTTATTTAGCTCTTACCATAAAATTTACGACACTTTTTAATAAAAATAGTCAAGAGCAAAAATGGACGCTTCTTGCTTTCATATCGTAACAACGACTTCCAAAAAGGTGTCTGCGCATTAACCCAATGTGCCAAACGAAATGCGCGTACTACTCCACTTTAAAATATCTAAACGAATACTTTTCAGCCACTAAGGTATGCAAATTACATGACACAAAAATGAACGAAGTTGCCTAAATTATTGTATATTTTAATACAACTCAAAAAGTTTGTTACAGCCTAATCATTAGAATACTATTATTAATTTTACGTTAATGTGAATTAACTAAATGGCTGTGTTTTGCTTTTCTTGTCGTTTTTGTTTGAAGTTTCTTACGCATTAGATGTAAGATAAGCTGTCAATGAATTCAGAAGGAATCTCTTCCACTTTAATTTCTATTGTTCTACATAAAGACAAAATTTACATCGATTGGGGCTTGTTCTTCGATAGCGCAGTTGGTTAGCGTGGTACTCTAGCAAAGTACAGGTTGTAGGTTCAAATCCTACTTGAGGTAAACTTTTTATTTATGTATTTAATAAAATTAATAATAATTTTTAATTATGTAGTAAGTAAAATAAATTTAACTTGTAGAAACATGGCATTGCAAATATCAAAACTAAAATTTTCACGATTTTCTCTCACGCTAAAAGATACTACTCCTTTGGGCAAAACATATACAGTTGTTAACCCGTTACCTTTTATTAACTACGATGGCTGCAGTTACCTTTAAATGCACGACTTTTTAACCATAGGCAAGCTAATATAAGTTTCAATTCAAACGTTAGTCCAATCTCTAATAATATGTACTCCATCCCGACATATTCGTATATAGCAATTTGCGAAACATTTTTTAATTTATTAGACTACTGTAAATCCGACTGAAACTATATAAGAAAAAATTTTAGGTTTTGGATCAACAGATATCAAACCAGATGAAGCAAAATTATACGTGTGTCCGAACTGTGGACCCAGAAAACACTATGCAAGGAAAGGAAGTTTATCTCGACACTTAAAATACGAATGTAACGTCGCTCCTCAATTTCATTGCGAACATTGTTTTAAAACTTTTACACATAAGCATCACTTACATGCACATCGGGCAAGTTACTGCAAAATATTAAAGAAAAATTAAAATGTGCTTGTATAATTTTTAGTACTTTGTGATTTTCTATGTTGTACAGGTAGTTAATGTAATTTTTAGTATTTATTTATTTTTTAATTAATTGTGTTGTTGAAACACGTCATGTATGCAGTCTTTTTGTCAGGCAAAAGTACGAGGGGATGTTGTGATTATCTACTAACTATGAAAATAATTGTTATGTCATGGTTCAAGAATCATCTATGACCAGTATTTTATTAAAAATGGGAATTCATGCATTTTACACGATCAAATTGTGGGGGTAATTTTTTGGATGACAGTTGCACGCAGTACCTGAGCGCTACCTTTTCATAAAAGGATTTTACTCACCCAGTAACGGTTTCCGACAATAATATGCCTAGTAAGAACAATACCTTCTTTTGCAATTGCAAAGAAATTTTAACCGTACAAACTGACGGCTATATGGATATCAAATTCTGCTACTAAACGACTGCCACGATTTGTTCACTTTGAAAAAGTACTTAGCTCAACACCTTCCTTTTATAGTAGTGTCAAAACCATTTTTTTTCTGAAATTTACTTGGAGGATCTTGCAAAAATGAACAAAATTGTCACAGCTAGTTGATTACATAAAAATCTCCCCTTGTACTTTCGATCATAATAAAATTATAGAACGTAGACGTAATAGTGACCATTCAACGACTGTGGCTAGTCTAAGAACTATTATAATTAGAGTTCTTATTTTATTAAAAGGTTTAGTTTTAAATCAAATGCGTTTTAATTATTTATAACGATTGGGTTTTTTCAGCTGCAGATTTGCCGCTTATCAGCATCGGCTAGTACCACTCAGTAAAAACTCGTTAATCAATGACCGCATAAGCTGAAATTGATTCAGTGAACCATATAGTGAATCTTGCCAATGTTTTATATTCTGTAACGAATTGAAAATATAGAATTAAATTATTTACTTAGAGGTTCTAAATCAAAATATTTAGTATTCCGTACTGAACTCGAAAGGAAAATTCTAATTATGTAATCAAGTACAAAAGAACTGCAAATAAGCAAAATCTGACATTAATTAGGTCCAATGTAAAATTGTAAACTTATTGTTCGTGTACACCAACTAAAACCGCGCTAGTTTAAATTAGAGTAGTGTGTATTATGTATTTGCATTTCTATAGTATCATTTAAATGTAATAAATCTTCTATCACACCCAAGTTGTGTATAAAAGACACAGTATTGTCCCGAGGTGAATGATAATTGAGTCCTTTTATTGTCAGGTAAGGATAATCGTGCGCTTTTACAAAATTAGTTACTAATTGATAAGTATCAACTCATATGTAAATCTTAATTCTAAAGTAAAGTTGGTAGCAGTCGTTCTTTAGAATTCAACCGTATCAGCGAATTGTTCTTAAAGAAAGCTCGCATTTATGATAGATTTACAGAAATTCATTATTATTCATTACATGTAGGTCTGTGTTTGTTAAGAGCCAATCTGTTACCTTTGTCATTACCTCTAATCGCCCTCCCGTCTGTACTAATTATGTTTTAGGAACATCTTCACTGCCGATGCGAACCTTGGAAGTTATCCTTTGTTGTGGCTATCGGGTAAGACGTTTTGAAGCTGTGATCCAGAATTAACCCACGTACAAGTTGAGCTAGAATTACCGTTCTTTCTGTAGGTGTAGCTCAAGAATTTATTTCGCTACAACAAGTAGAGAAGGAAGGAAGACTTTTAGCCTCAATACTCGTAGATAGAAAATTTAGATGTGATACATGTAACAGATCTTATACAGATCGTCATGGTCTTGCTCAACATAAAAAATACGAATATGGAATTCCCTCACAATTTGTTTGTGTTAATTTTAGATCAGAGGCGATGAAATTTAAAACAACATATAGTGAATAAACATCTTTAACTTTTTATAATCAAATATGTGTTATGATATTTTTTACATATATGTACAGCCCTTAAATAAATTAAGCCGACAACACTACGCTATTTTTGTAAATATTTTCAACTGTATAAATTAGTATATAACTAATGATTGGTGGTGAAGGGTTAAAATCTGCCTATATATGTATCTATTAATTTTAAAATGGTTTTAGATAATGCGTTGTCTAATGATATTAAACACGATATATCAAAATTATTGCTCTACGGTTGGCTACTAAATCAAACTTCCTTAGAGACTGAAGATGTTCAAGATGTTAAAGATATTAAAAAGAAACCACCTCAATCTAGAAATTATGGAAGATTTGACTGTGTGCAATGTGGGCGATGTTATGCAAGGAAGGATACATTACAACGACATTTAAAATATGAATGTGGAAAAGAGCCTCAGTTTGAGTGCGAATTTTGTTCTACGAAGTTTAAACGTAAGGAGCTGTTAATAAAGCATATTCAGAGAAAGCATAGTTGATATTGTTATTAACATTATTTTTTTTTATACAGCGCATTATACTCAATTTTTATACTCTATATTTTCACATAATATGTAATAAATGCAAATAACTTAGGGTGGTTTTTGTAAAAGTAATAATTACTATAAAATACATATTATTTTTTAAACTTGGCCGTTTCATTAAAATCATGCAATTGAGGAAACAAATTTTTGTTTATAATTTTCAGTATAGTGTGGAATCTGTACTGTATTATAGTTACGGTAAAACGGTAAGTTTGATAGGATAACGTTTTGGACGCCACCCTGCATTAATCCGAGTAAAATGTGCGGAAACAATAAGGGATGCACTAGTATAGATAGTATAAATAACTGTTTCTGAAATAAACTTTATTGTACTCTCTGATCTCTACCTTAATTGACATAAACTCAAAAAATAAATTATAATAATCAGTCAGGCTAAATCATTATGCATTACATTCAGAAAAAAAGAAACTATAAATCAATTTAATAAACATCTATTAAATTACTTTAAAATAAATAATCGTCCAAGTTCACAATCGATGTCAACATCGTTTGTGTAACAAACAGTAGCTTTATTGCCGAATAAGGTGTGAATCCTTGAATCTTTTAAAAATGTTACGAAATTTATAATTCCTTTCTTTTACAACTACGAAAGCGCTTTCTGGAGCTCAAGATTGGCAACACATGTCCTTTTCGTTAGATTACAAATATTTATTTATACGTTAAAAGGGAATAATCACAAACCAAACAATTAAGACCAGCATTCAATATGGAACAAAGAAATTTAATATCTCAAGGTATACGATAATAATAATAATAGAGATAAATATTTATTTATACCTTAAAATGAAATAATTACAAACCAATACAGAACAAAGACATGTAATATCTTAAGGTAAACGTGAATAAACGACGAACTAATTTCGTATATGTCCATAACGAATAAACATGCAACCTTTATAAATACCAAAAACTGGTGACCCGTATATTTAATAAGAACAAATAAGTTTAAAAATCTTTTTTAAGACCGAATAATTTTTATTTTTGTTGTACAGGAAATTAACTGTAAGCACTTGAATATTTTTACCTTACACTTTCAACAACGGTATGTTCCGTATGTCGGACTCGCTTTTCCAGGTTGGCACGATAGTTGGCCGTTTTCCACCAATTTTCTACTACATTAGCCGATGGCGGGGTACAGTTGCCGTCAGCAAGACTATATGTAATTATGTTGGAGCATTAGAATTACATCCAATAACAACAACTAACACGTGTGCTCAGCTGATACCCCACGATACTTACATTTGTTAACCAATCCCTAAAAATTGCTAGTTTTTAACCAAGCTGTTCCCCCTAGGTGTTTCTAGTGCACCGGGAAAACAAAATTACTAAAATAAGGTGTGCTCAGCAAACTCTTCAACAAAATACGCTTTGCGAAACGAGATAGCTTCACCACTTTACACATTGCTCAGATACACACGGACGTAGGGGAGGCTGGTTTAACACAACCGCTCCTCTACCGGGCATTAACTTACGCAAGTCTTGCACAACTCGACGCTCGGCACTTAAAACTTCCTTTTGTGATTCTTCCAGACTTCGCTATTTTAAACTTCACGAAATGTAACCAATCTCTAAGCTGAAATTTCTTCAAACCGCTCGTGAGGTAAAACGAAACAATTTTCTTAAACACGTTCTATGAAATACATCATCGGCACAAGGTTGTAACATCAGGTTTCACGAAAAAAAATTGTAGCCTGATCTATTTCGTCGCCGCTGTACTTTGGAAAATCAACCCTACTTTAACATAATATGAAAACCTCAGTCTGCCTTTAATTTTCTTATCTAATCTAAGTTGTCTTCATTACAAACGCTTTCTCATGACTTAAATTTCACTCATCACTAAACTATAAATTAACTACCTAAAAACAGTTAAAAATGATTATTATTAATTTTATTAAATACATAAATAAAAAGTTTACCCCGAGTAGGATTTGGACCTACGACATGCACTTTGCTAGAGTACCGCTCTAACCAACTGAGCTGTCGAGATACCGCCCCAATAGATGTAAATTTTGTCTTTATGTATGTAGAACTAATGTAAATTCTAAATGTAATCAGATTACAATCAAATTACTTATATTAATGGAATGTGAGCCTGCGCTATCGCAAGTATTCACACATACCAAAGAAACTTGACTAATATGAATTTATGGTAAGTTTTGTTATGAACAAATAAGTTCAAAAGTAAATATGTAATTAAAAATTATTATTAATTTTATTAGATACATAATTAAAAAGTTTACCTCGAGTAGGATTTGAACCTACGACATGTGCTTTGCTAGAGTACCGCTCTAACCTACTGAGCTGTCGAGATACCGCCCCAATAGATGTAAATTTTGTCTTTATGTGTGTAGGATCGATGTAAATTCTAAATGAAATTACCTAAAACTGGGATTATCCGATATTTACTGTAATAAAATCTACTGCCTTTACTTGTTTACTTGATTAAACGTAAACAACTATACCTAAAATATGCGACAAACATATTCGCAATTTATAACTTCAACATCATCCTACAAAAAACGTACTAACCACAGAAACTGAATACGAATAGTTTACAACAATTTTCAATAAACTCAAATAGCATCGAATACGCCATATAAACAGAACTAAATCAGTGCTTTAACTAAACTAAACGGTCACATGGTGTCAAAACAATTCCCGGTTTGGTCTTTCTGATTGTGACATTTAATGTGTCAATTTTCAAAACTGATTGACATTTCGAAATGGCTTATCTTCGTTTACTAATTATGACATGGTGATTTCGTCGAGTTGGGTAAAGTATCTTTTACAGAAGTAAAATATTTTACCGGACTAAACATTTTAAGCGGGATATCGTAATTTTATTATACAATATCAAAATCGATTACAATATCAATGTTTTAATTAATCTTGTATTGAAATTTTAAATCCGCTTAAAAACTAAGGAAATCCCGTTTCCACAACTGAAACAAATTTCATAGAACAAGGAAAAAAGATTGCTTCAGAGGATGTTAACAGGATGCACCTACATCAGATTATCAATCCTTTATATAATACAACATTTTAAGATAACATTATTTACATACTTTCGTCCGTACGTACTGTGTAACGCTTCCGACATTTATCATTTATCCTTGTTATTTATTCTAAATTTAATGGTTAATTCGTAATAGCTTTGTCATTATTAATACCCACGGACATTAGTAATTATATGAAATAATTTTCAGTTTTCAAAAGCACGTTGCTTGGTAACAGGCTGACGGCGGGATCAAGCTGTTGCCCAGAGGCAACGTGCTTTAGTGAGTTTTAATAAAATTACGAATTAGTTATAGATACCCGAGGGATGCCTAACACTCGGACATTAAGGAAATTGTTTGCCATGATGACGCTTTCGACAGTCTAGTAATAAGTTTGACATTGTCAACACTATTCAAATAAATTATTTAGTCAATACTAAATGCATATGGCGAAGTGAAGCAACTTTTTAGTCGTATTTGAATTGTGAATTACATTTTATTTTTATTTAGAATTAAGTTTATTTGAAGAAGAAAAAGTTTTAGTGTTTGTTATTAAATTAGTAATATACAATGAATGAGTAAACATTATTTGTATATAAATATGAATCTTTTAACAGAAATTCATATATTTAAGAATTAAGCTTCGCCACTGGAAAATAAGTTGCAAACGTATTAAAGTAGTTCCCTGGCTAATCTATATCTACGACATGTAAAATAAACATGGTTAATATGAACGAGAGTTAAACGTTGTGTACTAAGTTACGTGCACATCAATTTGATAACAACACATGATTCAATATTCAGAACAATCAGAACGAACAATTGAAATTCTTTATAATCTAATTCTTACATTAATCGCTGTAATGTCAATTAATTCTTCATGTTGATTATAAATGATGGCTTATAAACGAAGCTGTTCTACCACCATAATGTGCTGGAGGATTGCCTCTACAGCCTTTATTCTCTTGTACTTTCGCTACAGTTTAGACTTCATAATGAATGTATTTAATTCTTAATATTTTATATTTACACGTGTGTTAGTCCTTACATTTAATACCAAAAATGAGGGTAAAGTTTAGCCCATTATTTTTACTTGTACTTGGTTAAGTTGTTTGTAGTCATAAGCGTTTATGTTCATACAGTGTCTTTTGTTTGCCCAAATTAAATGAAGAGTAAATATTTTTAATTACATTACTAAAAGAATAATAATTTTTCAGGTTCACATCGGAACAGCGCTTATCATGGAGTGTTTGTTTGTACGAAATGTGGACGTAGGTACAAAACCAAAGGTTCCCTTGTTCGCCACTTAAGATTTGAATGCAGCAAACAAAAGCTCTTTTCCTGTTATATCTGTGACAGAAAATTTACAAGAAACTCTACATTAATTACACATTTAACAAGAATTCATGATCTTGATTAGATCTCTACGATTTAGCTTTAGTTCTTTTTTAATTATAAGTAGTTTATCTGAATGTATTAGATAATAAGCCAGTCATTACTGTAATTACCACTCATTCACACTACTTTTTAACTGTTTCTGTAGTTCAGGCATATTTTTTTACAGAGTATTTACTGTAGATATTAAATACTGATTTAGGTAATGATGTTTATGCGTTTATGCCAAATCAGTCTTTACTAGTCATTTTTGTATTTTATATTGTACGTACGTAACTAGACCATAATAAACATGTTAAATTATTGAAGTTTGTGAAGCTCCTAACAAGCCCCAATGGTACTTGGCACATGTATCTCCTCGAAGCCGACTTACAGTGAAATAATTGAAGCTCCAAGCTTAGAGCACGCTCTATGTTAATTTTTGAACCGTAGTTACTAGTCGTTACAAATTTAATTTTTTTGTTACTTATGAGTCGGTTGAATTGATTTAGTTTAACATTTTGAAGAGAAACATTTTGTGTTGAAGTGCATGATAGGAAAATACAAGACGTATTTCTTAACGTACCGTCTCTTGATATGGCGGTTACAGTGCCGAGGGGCGCCGATCTACGAATGCGCACTATTTACTGGTTAACCATACATACTATCATGAAACATTCGTCTGCATGAACAATTGCGTGTGCACACTCCACTGACTATTTAAAATACTATCGATTGTGTTTCGATTTGTGATTGCACGACATTCATAAACAGGCTAGTAAAGCGTAAGGAGAAGCACCATGCTGCCCTGCTAGGACCACCTATATGTAAATAATTCGAATTTGGGGTAAGTGGATGCTTGGGATTTTGTAGACCTGTTATATCTTTCTACAAAACCTTAAAATCGTAATTTGACTGCAAATATGGTAAATTTTAGTAGTAACTACAAATATGGAATCATTCCTAAATCAATTAATTTCCATTTTTACAACATCATATAATCGTATCACGCAATTCTGTGAGTAGTTACGACTGTGTTGTGGCACTTGAGAATTTCCTAATACTTTTTATAAAATATACTGGTGTTATTATAGCAAGCGGTCGTTAGATAAATATATTAATCTAATGAAATTCAACAGATCTTAAAGCGTAATTTCTGGGAATTCTATTACTTTTAATGTAAATTATATATTCCAACGAAGTAAATTTTATGGTTTTCGGGAAAACGATTTTATATTAAAGAAAAACTAAAAGATTTATTAAAATAACTGGAAACTAAGATTCATTTTTATGAATAAAGACCGAGCGGGTAGCGTAGTGGTGCCACAGCCTGATTAGCATTCGAGACGTAATGGGTTCCATTCCCGGTATCATCTACCTTGTATGATGTTTTTTCAGGGGGTTTTCCTCATACACATGTAGCGTCATGGTCACTACGTATATGCACACCATGTGCGGCTACTTAGGCGAATGCTGGGGTAGTATCCCCCCCCTCCCGTTCCTACCGATGCTATCCTGACCACACCAATCCTTAATCGCACCATGCATATATACTTAATGTATGTATGTATGCTGGGAATCCATGATTGTGGCTGAAGGAGTTCGGAAACCTCGAGCAGCTCGCCCTCCTCTTTGGTGAGGGAATGAAATATGTAGCGTTTTCCTTTTTTTCCTATGAATAAAGAAATAAGTAGGAAATAAAACACTTGTTAGGTATGTACAGGATGAGTTTCAAAATGTATGTTTTTGGGTGTTTTGTGTAAATGCGTATAATTTCTCGGGTATAGTTCGGAAAAGGAGAGCGTTTTGAGTTATGGAGTTTTCACCGATAATAGCTCAGTATAAGGAAGAATCTGCTCTACGTTAGCTTACTAACACTTGAAGAGAATGAACAAAAACACACAGTTCGAGAACCTGCGAGTTCTTTTTTCGTAGGTCTTCGCCTACACCTGGAGACGGAGATATTTGTGGTTTAACTGAATTATATGTTTTTGGTATATAAAGTTAACGGTTCTGACTATTGAATCGGAAGAGAGCGATAGAAGAGAGATTTTCAGGCACCTGCGCCAGTTTTTATAGGGATGGGGACGTGTGGCGCAAGAATGTTTTGCGATTTGGATGAATATCAGTTGAAATGGTGGGATTGTTGCGCAATTGACATAACTTGGACATGAAGGAATTAGGAAATAATTAAAGAAATTTAGTTAGGATTTTTATTTTATTTTAACACATTATTTATTACAACTTCGCATAATTTGGGTAATGCTACTGCATCTTTGTTTGGAGCAAATTTGCATAATAGGAAATTAAAGGGCTACGAAACATCTTCAGCTTTCGTCACTGTAATTTTAGAGGCCGCTTTCAATATTTGACAAAAACTAATAATGTTACAGATTCTGAAAATATGAACCTTCATCCTTCGTAAATGGAATTATTGACAGTAGTATTGACACAACTTTTAACGCGTGTGAGAGCAAGAAAATATATATATCGAACAAAGAAAAGACAAAGACATGAAATACTTACTGACGGAAAGGAAACAAGAAAGATTGGTTTTAAGAACTTACCTAAGCATCATCTTGAAAAGTTTACGTTAAGAATTAGAACAAAAACATATATCAAAGATTAACAATGATAGGAAAGAAAAAGTTATCAATGATTGGTTTTAGAAATTGACGCTCAACATCAAAATTACGGTTAGATTTTCACCAAACAATCGCAAACGTAGCGAAAAAATAATAACAACTGAACACTCTGACGGATGACCTGCTTGCAAAAAAAATTTCTGGGGATATTGGTTTTTCCTTTTAAGTGACCATATAAATTAAAAAATTAAGAACTTAAAAAAATATAAGGGATATTTTTCCGTTTAAGTCATTTCAAGTCACGTAAGAGTTGGTATTTCATGGCTCTAAAGGGATATCCATCTGTAAAAAGATTGATAGAGGAAATATTGTAACTCACATCCATTCATTCAATTCAACTGTTTCTCACTAACGACAAGAAGATTCGCCGAATAGGAAATATATTCCAAGACATTAATATTGTAATAATACATCAAGATTATTTACAAAAAAATCTATAGTCAAACTTTTTATGAACTCTGTCACCAATAGGTATCTGCAACGAATATCTTGTATGCCACTCTAGGCAATTGACAATTTAGGCAATGTGAAGCTTTCCAAGTTTATTTAAAAGCTGCAAACCATCATTAAAGCAACATTTCATTAGATTTTGTATATTGTGCGACTTAGACTAAACACTACAACCATGCAATTGCTGCACGATTAAAGTATAAGAAGGATGTACCAAGAGGCTGCTTACTTTTCCATCGATCCTTAAAAGGTAGGTACTTAAATCTCATATATTGAAGATATTGAACAATTTTGTTTAATTATATACTTCAATGAATCATTTTACCTCTGGAAACACGAATACAAATAACCTCTAGCTGCCTATGGCAGTGCGGCTGTAGATAAATGCTGGAGTAGTATCTTTCTCCTCAGAATCCTAACTCTATTCCTTACGATCCTTTCTGACCGCACCTGTCCTTAATCACATCATGCAACATACTTAATGTATCTATGTACATTGGGATTGCATCACTGTAGCTCACGCAGCTTGAAAGCTGAAGCAGCCCGTTGCATTTTCAAAATACGGCGGCTAGCCGACCTTAGTGGGTTACGCCGTACAATCTCTCCGTATCATTCTTGCAAAGTTGAGATTATTTAATAATTACATTATGAGTGATTTTCTGCCAAATTTTGAGTGGCTTTCGTTATTTTCTTTACATTCTCAAAACGTTGTAGGTGTTAATATATACAGTTTGTCTTTGCACGTACCAGATATTAAAAAATAAATATCAATTTTAATTTATTATTGATGAATGTTTCTTTTTGAATAACTTTCAGTTTTGCATGTTTATTCCAAAACAGTTATTAACAATAGTTTTGTAGGTGGAATGACATTAATATTGAAAAAAGGCCAAATATATGAATCAAAAAACAATTTCGTGTGTGTAAATTGCCAAAAAACTTATAAAACCCAACAAACATTAAGAAGACATATGTACCATGAATGTGGACAAGAACCAAAACATTCGTGTACCTTTTGCTCCAAAAAATTTAAACGAAGAGACCAACTTCAAACGCACATACAAGAACAACATCTTGGATAACTCTCACTGTGTGGTTTTTGTGTTACAAGAGATTTTTATGCAACAAGTACATGTGTTATTTGTGTACTATAATCTAGTTTAATAAGTTTTACGGAAATTTAAAGAATGTATTTTCTTGTTAGACTTGTATGTAAATGATAAATATAGAAATATTTATGTATAAAGCACTACTGTTTGACCAATTTGTATAAAATAATGAAGAAATTTTGAATATAGTATTTGTGTATAAGTTTAATTACACTTGGCAGTAATTTCATTTTAGAAGATGGTTGTCAATGTTTAGAAAATCCGCAAAATTGGCGGATTATCCGCCATGGATCAACAGTTATTTTATACGTGTCTAGAGATGTTTATTTTTTTGTGATATTACAGTATAACTAATTCAGTCGTTTTAGGTTCGCCCCTTTGATGCAGAAGATGCAGGAAGGTGTGCAAACATAATCCCTCATTAAGGAATTATTTCAAGTTTGGATGTGGTAAACAGCTAAAATCACTTTTAGGCACTTTTTGAAGCAACTCGTTGCATGCAACCAGTTTCATGCAACGAAGTTTTGAATCCAAATTTGGAATATTTAAAAGTTAAATAAGCAAAGTTCACTTAAATCGTTAATAAAACTTTTATAAGGTGGAAGTTTTGACCATTTAAATTGTTCTTTAAAATGCCCAGTTATGAGTGTTCATTTATTGAAAATGTCTGGTTTATCTAATCTATCAAATACGTCGAAGTTACTTAAACGTGAGAAATTAAGTACCTTCTTTAATTGTTGTTATTGACGTATTTATTAATTATTTATTACTAATTCGTGAACTAATGGTGAATTAAGTAATGAAGAATACGTAGATGTGATAATGGTGTATGCAGCTGCTGAAGGAAACGATGAACGTGTAAGATTTATCGGTATTTGGAAGGATTTCCAAACCGACAATATCACTACTGCTGCAGATAATATACGCCAAGCTCCACGTTTTTAATTTTATAAATTTTATTAATTAAATTTTCGTTATTTTTATCCTTTGTTTTGTCTTAATTTTGTTGTTTTTTCATGCATACCTACTGTAACAATAATACTACTTCTGTATTATAAGTGTTTTGTAACTGTGGTTTCCTATTAGTGGAGTTGATCGGCCTATTTCCACAGTTTATGCTTTTTGAGCGCGACGTTTCGGAAGCGGACTCTGCTTCCGTCATCAGGCTTAGTCCTGAGAAGGACTGTTTTCACTTGAGTCGAATTCATTTGTTATATCTAATTTTTCTCAAGCACTTGACTACTCTCAGATTCGAACTTGGTACCTTTCACTTACTAGTCTGACACCTTTACCGTTGAGCCACTGAGTAATCCAATATATATTTGTTAGAACTTATGTATATATATATATATATATATATATATATATATATTATATTGAACTTTCGTGGTTGCGCAGAAGTTTATTGCCATGTTGCCGTTTCCTCTTGCGCAGGTGTATTGCGTTAAGCTCTTCGCGCATTATTGGAATCCATTTGGGTTTCATTTCTACACTAGCTTGGCTTATTGGATTTTCTGCTAGTGCGATGAATGTGGCTTCCTTGAGTTTCCGACGAGTTGTATTCTCGTCCTTTGCCACTATCTGTATGTTATCCCATTGGATGCGGTGGTCTTCGTTCCAGACATGTTCAGCGATTCTTGCGGCAGAGCATACATAGGGAGAGCAGTAGACCACTCAAAGTAAGAACTCAGGAACACAAGAACAACGTCCGAAAGGGCGAAACAGAAAGATCAAGAATCGCTGAACATGTCTGGAACGAAGACCACCGCATCCAATGGGATAACATACAGATAGTGGCAAAGGACGAGAATACAACTCGTCGGAAACTCAAGGAAGCCACATTCATCGCACTAGCAGAAAATCCAATAAGCCAAGCTAGTGTGGAAATGAAACCCATATGGATTCCAATAATGCGCGAAGAGCTTAAGCGCAATACACCTGCGCAAGAGGAAACGGCGCCACATGCGCAATAAACTTCTGCGCAACCACGAAAAAAGTTCAATATATATATATATATATATATATAAGTTCTAACAAATATATATTGGATTACTCAGTGGCTCAACGGTAAAGGTGTCAGACTAGTAAGTGAAAGGTACCAAGTTCGAATCTGAGAGTAGTCAAGTGTTTGAGAAAATTAGATATAACAAATGAATTCGACTTAAGTGCGAAAACAGTCCTTCTCAGGACTAATCCTGATGACGGAAGCAGAGTCCGCTTCCGAAACGTCGCGCTCAAAAAGCATAAACTGTGGAAATAGGCCGATCAACTCCACTAATAATACTACTACAAAATTTATCAGTGTGTGAGAAGTGTTTGTGTTTCTATGTAAACGTAAATTATAAAATGTCAGCGGCACTCAATACGTGGGTTTCAACTTATAAGAATTTTAAACAGTGTAACTTTCTTATATTACCAATTATTACCAATTTAAAAAAAACAGCTTTATTTTTATCCCCACTACTTGCCCTTTCAGATGCCTCCAAAGGTTAGAAAATCACCCTGTATAATATAAAATATTAAGCATTTATTATCATGTCTGGAAATCAAATTTAGAAATTCTACAAATAATATTTTCCAGAAACCTACGTACTTGTTTTTTTTTTTAAATATTTTGAACGCTCTCATGCGATATCCCTAAATTTTGTGACATTGTCCTAATAGTTAAATGCAGATTGGTTTTCCTCGCTACAAACTCGAGCTCGTCTATTATGTATAGGACCGGTAGCATTTTTCCGTCCCGTATGTGGTTAGCGGTACAGGGTGCGTTAGTCATATAGGAGTCGTTAAATTAAAACCGGCATCACGTTTCTTATGAGGTTAGCGCACATGCATGCATGCCACGTCAACTTCGCTCATTATGCTAATCACATACTTCGTACACTTAAATATTATGAGCACTACATGATTTTTGGCGTTGGATTTAATTGTAACAAAAGGACTTAAACAGTTAAGATTTTGTATTAATTAACAGAATTTCATTTTATAATAAGTTAATTTTCAATGATTTTTGCATTCGTTTGATTAGCCACAATATTTAAATATTTAAATAATTGACGACCTTTTTCTCTTTGTTGATGTTTTCCGTAATTTTTTCTTTTGTGAAGATGAGACAATAAACAGTGTATCATGAAAATGTAAACTTTTGGGTTTTTAATGGTGTATTTTAAATTATATAATCTAAACGTTTCGATAACACTTACAGTTATCTTCGTCAGTAGTAATATCTATTAAAATTGTTAAAGATGTTGTAAACAATTTTGTCAAAGTTGAAAAATTAAAACATCAACATCAGCCTGCTATTGATATTGCAGTTTGAGAAACGTATAAAGCCAACTATAGAATTAAATTTTAGTAAAGAATAACTAGGTCATTAAAAATTAAATATTGTTAAACTGTCTTAAAAATGACAAATCAGAATACTCTAACGACGAAAGCTAACAATGAAAAATGTCAGCCAAAAAATACATTTAATTCTATAGTTGGCTTTATACGTTGCTCAAACTGCAATATCAATAGCACATCTCCCACATATTGTTAAAATAATCCAGAAATAATTGGTATTTTTTTCTATAGTATCTTTGTACAGTGACATCATGTACAATTCACAATCAATTTCATTTTGTGCATATAGCACCTCTAGGAAAAGAAGCATAAACGTTCTTCTGTGATCTTTATCAATATTATGTGAACTGTCCCATAACCAGCGCCACACTGCTTGTAGAACATGAAATGTACAAGGAAGTGATTTAGATTGTGGAAAAATGTTGTCCTCTCCGGTGTACTATTACCCGTCATAAATACGCCTGAAAATCCTTTTCCGTAAAATCCATCGGTCCCAATTAAATCACGGAATTGCTTGAAACATAATTCATAAACTTCCTCTGTTTGAAAGTTTTGAATGATGCAACCCAGATGCACACCCTCAATTTTACTGGCTCCAAACATAAACGTGACTGAATAACCACCTTGGTCACAGGAACCGCTAGAGTTTACAAATACAACAAGGGCTCTTTGCATCAGCGGAGTCAAGAGTGCACAGCAAAAGTGATCTTCGTAAATACTCATTTTGACACTATTTGCTATAAAATAATCCTTTTTTTTTTCTAAAAATTTTTCTATTATACTTTGTACTTCACGAATACTATAATTTTCTTTTTTAAAAAAATATATTTTAGGTGCTGCAACACAATAAAATGATTGAAAGCACAATAGGATTAATGTGACCATTAGCAAGTACTTCACATACTTCTTCTAAAGGTGTAGTGGCCACTAGCGAAGGTGTGTGAAATTATTTTCCTTCGCTAGCCGACAGTCCATCTTCAAAATTCTTGTGAAACTTTTCTTTCGTTTCTACACTCATGCGTAAAAAACTGTACGCCTCCGCAACCTGAATTCGGTAACTGTATTTAAAGTAAACCTGTTACAAAAAAAGGGCAATGAAAACAAAATTTTGTTTACAATAAGACCTACCTCAATTACTGCATTCAAGTTTTCTTTCAAAAGGATCTCTGTATTTAGTAAATGTATTAATTATTTTAGCTTTATAAACAGAGGGCCAAAATACCGCATAAATTCAATTAAAAATTGGGTGTTTGTTTTTGAAAAACGCTCGGACACGTCGATTTTAATTTTTGTAGCGATTTTTTTGATGCTATGTATACAGGGTGGCCCAAAAACAATTTATGACTACCAACTTCATTTTTTCAAATGGAAACACCTTTCTTTTATTTCATTTTTGGATTCTGCTTTAAATGTTAAGTAAGTTTCATGTACTATGTCCTATACCTAAACTTAACAGTTATCGAGAAATACACATAATGGAGGGTCCCGCATTAATTTGTTAAAAACTGAAGGAAAAATTTTTCATGAAAATGCTGGAACACGTCAAATATTGTTTTTAGTTATCTATTTTATCCATTTTTGACGTAACACACATGTATACAGAGTGATCCATGTAGAAGATACATTTACTTTTCATTTTTTATAGAACCCCACGTATATTATGACGTTTTTGACTTCTCTGAGAAACTCTGAACATATTTCTTGTAACATACTCATATCCAAATTCAATAGTGTTCGAAAAAAATACTATTACTGTATAATAATATTTTATGTAATATGCCCATGTCGATATTGAACTGTTATTGAAACATTTGTTATTTCTTAAGTATTAAAGTTCTGTGATTATTTCTATTTTATGTAATTTTTCGAACACTGTTGAATTTAGATATGATTATGTTACATGAAATATGTTCAGAGTTTCTCAGAGAACTTAAAACGTCATAATATACTTGGTTGGTAGTCATAAATTATTTTTGGGCCATCCTGTATACATGAACTTAGTATCAAAAAATTTAAATCGACGTGTCCGAGCGTTTTTCCAAAAAACAAACACCTAATTTTTAATTGAATTTATGCGGTACTTTTGGCCCTCTGTATAATCTTTGCAGGACAATCTTTGTTTCTCTCTCTTGTGCTTTCTTTTTTACGGCTTTTATTTTTCTTGCTGTGTTGACAAACAAAACCTTTTCTATAGTGAAGTCTCTGAAGATTTTGATAATTTTGAAAAACAATCCAATGCGTGCTTGTAGCAGCAGAAAATTTGCTAATCCACTGCATACATTGACCGTCGTAGACTGGAGAATATACTTGAGTCAGCAATATTACTTCATATTCACCCTACTTCTTACTGATACAGCTTATAAATTTACACTTAGTATCAAACTTTTTAATTATTTTTTCCATACCGCACGAGTCAGAAGAACAAAATGATCACAAATTACAACCCCGATAATATCGCAATTCGCAATGCATACGAGTCATTGTAGGTGGTGTAGAAGAGCGCGCAGCATAGGCTCTGCGCTGACCCCATAGGAAACGCGACGTCAGTTTTAATTTAACAAGTCCTATACGGTTAACGCACCATGCAGCGCTATCCCCATATGGAACGGAAAAATGCGGACCGGTAGCACGTGAACGTTGTGCTAATCGAACAAAAACTCGACAGTGGTATCTCCGTCTGTTGGGATTCGCATATGATAAATTCGTGCTGCAACAGTTGCATTTTGCATGCATTCAAAATATGCGTCAAGCGTCTCAAATACTTCTTCATTGGAAATTGGCATGTTTGTATATACAGGTGAATCTTATCTAATCCGCCAAAATTAAAGGCGTGCTAGAACTCATCATTCTAAGCAAAAAGTTCATATGTACATGGGTCCGGAATTGCTACGATTTAAAGGGGTCGAAATCGTTGGCGCTGGCGCCCTCTAGAAACGACAACCAAATGGACCGCAAATTTGAATTTGTCATCCCAAAAACCCCGTATACGAAATTTCATGAAACTATTTCGAAACAGTCGAAAGATATTGAAGAAAACGCGATTTTTTTCAACTTTGACACCTGTATCTCGGAAACGAAGCATTTCCGGACCCATGTACATATGAACTTTTTGCTTAGAATGATGAGTTCTAGTACTTCTTTAATTTTGGCGGATTAGATAAAATTCACCCTGTATAACAACCGAAATACATTTAATGTCACTTTGTTATCTGGTTACCACATTTTTGACTATATCTTTGGTTCTATAAGAGCTATTGATTTAATTTTTTTTTAAATACTCCCTTATTAATTTTCCCTGCAATAGCAGTGAAAAAAACATTTGGTATCACTTGAGTTTTTTTTAGAAAAGTCGACCGTTTTGTTCCTTCAATAAGTTGCGTCCTCGTTTTGTATACGTAGATAAGAAATTGTTGTAGTTTTGGATATGTTTGTTAATATCAAGTATTCCCTTAACATCGAGACCAATCTTAACAAATTCAAACAACCCGAAGTTACACATTTTTTTCCAGTAATACAGTCCTTGTTAATCAATGGAATAAATCCTTCTCTGTCCTTTATTTTGACAGATTTAATTCAAAAATGGGAAATTAAAATAATTTCCTAGCATTTTCTCTTAGCGTCACATTTATTATGGAGATTTAATTACTTTCTCCATCTCAAATAGGGTTTCGCTTATTGCGCACGTCTTTCTGTAGTTCGTAGACACTAGTACAATTACATAGCTTATAATGGATGATTCAAACATGCACCTTTTCCAGTGAAGAATCATGGGGTTGCCGGCATTCAGTTCATCCCGACGCCTTGTTTGGTACTCTGTAAATCAGAAGATATTTAAAATCACCTTGATGAATCTTAATAATTTGCACCTAAAATAAATTTGTAAAAATTTTAGTATGAGATTGTTGTCCAAATATGAAGTTTTTAACATATTTAAAATGTTATTAGATTTCTAAAATTCAATTTGAGATCTTAATAATTTACCTTGTTGGGTAAATTTGCTATAATTTATGTATATTTAGTAAAGGTTGCCAAATGTAGCCGTTGCAAATTTTTAAATTTCAGATTTATTTTTTGGATTTCGCTGTTAAACTCAGTTTAATTGACTGGTTATAATTAATTGTTATTAAAATGTTTTCTAAAATGAAAGTAGACATGTTACAAATTGATAAACCCAGAATTTATTTGGATTTCGCAGTTAAACCGTAATATCGAAATGCACCATCCTGATGCAACAAGTGTTTCAGTCGTTTGCAACGAATTTGACATAATCTAGGAGTTCCAAGAATTAGATGCAACAGCCCAGAACTAAATTGAAAGTATTCTAGAATGCAGAGACTTGAAAAAATAAATATCACGATTAAACGAATTTTCACATAACGTAACTCAAACTCATAAAAAGTCTAAATTTTATTTGTAATGTTTTGATCCTGAAGTAGTGATCAACGACCATTTCACCACAATTTATGGACTGATAAGAGTCGATTTAACTATACTAGCCAAATCATAAAAACCTAAATATTTAGTTCGACAGAAATGATCCGTTTAAATAAGTGTTAACATTTATGGAATTCTCCACATAAAGCACGATTGTCAAGGATCATTTACATACTATATGAAAACTAACTTATTTTTCTTTAGGAAATATCAAAATGGAAGTTTCAAGCACTTGGAAAGTTCACCAATTAAGCACAAAATTCAGGAACATGATACCATTCAAATATATAAAAAAATAAAATTTCTTTGGAAAAAATTTTTGAAGTTTACAAGGCCTCAAATTTAAATTAAAATTTGGTGACAAAATTAGAACAATGATACCATTTAAGATTCATAAAACATATTTTAATCATCTTAAAAACTTTTTTACAATAAGCCAATGCGTCAGATTGAATACGCTGCAATTATATATAGCATAAACCTTTAAGAATCTATTTTTTTAAAAGATTATTTAATTGTAGTTATGGAATAACAGCAAGCGTATGGATGATACTGTCAGGCATATGATGCTTCAATGGCAGAAGGGAAAGGTCTGTTCAAAGATTATTTAATTGTTGAAATTGGACCAACAGTATATTCAAAGCGTAGAATAAAATTAATTCAAAACCATAACTTAATTGACAAAAAATGTTGCATAAATATTGCCAGTATCGTTATGTTACTATCTCTTGTATGTTTAAACTGGCGGAATTCCATTGGTAAGAGCTGTTGGTTTAAAATAGGATTGTAAGAATTCACATTTAGTAAAGCGTCTCAAAATTAAAAAATAGCGTTTCAACTAATTTTCTATATTTCGGTTTCATTTGAAAACTTCCTTAGGATTTAAGATTTACCTCAGAAACATTTTTTCGAAAGGTGACAACTCAAAATAGCTAACTATGTACAATTTTTAAAATGTAATCATATGCGAGAGAAAAATTGTCACTATCTTTTTTATTGTTACAAACATTATCATAAAAAAATGTTTGTATATATATAGTAGTAAGACACCTTAACGCATCTGGCAACACCGCTTTTTACGTCACAAGCCCGCCCACGTGGGGACCGTTTTCCACTTATTTTACTCGCTTACGTGTAGGACGTATTTTTCACTATTTTTACACATCCACGTGTGAGACCGTATTTTCAACCCTTTTCATCCCTAATTTTACGTACACCTACGGGGAAGACCTCATTTCAACCCTTTTTAACCCTAATTATTTTTTATATACCCTCATGTGAGACCGTTTTTCAAAACCTTATGGTTGTATTAAGGACCTTTTGACAGCTAGGACTTTTTTGTTACTAACGTGAGGACTGGGGTGGGGCTGGTCTTGGCTTGGCTTAGGCCTGTATAGGCTGAACCGGGGCTGGGGCTGTTGTAGAGCTAGTTGAGTTTAGGACTGTATTTAGGGTTGGAGCTTAGGGTGGCTGGTCTAGGTTAATCTTAGGGTTATTTGGTGGTATTAAGGCCCTTCTGGTTGTAACCCTGGAGGTCAGACAATTGTGCTCAAACTGTGTCTGTAAGATATGTCTCTCTCTCTCTGTTCTCTCTCGTTCTCTCTCTCTCTCTCGTTCTCTCTCGTTCTCTCTCGTTTCTCTCGTTTCTCTCGTTCTTCTCTCGTTCTCTCTCGTTCTCTCTCGTTCTCTCTGTCTCGTTCTCTCGTTCTCGTTTCCTCTCTCTTCTCTTCGTTTCTCTCGTTCTTCATTTTCTCATTCTTCGTTCTCTCGTTCTCTCTCGTTCTCTTATCTCTCGTTCTCTCTCTTTCTCTCTTTCTCTCGTTCTCTCTCGTTCTCTCTCGTTCTCTCTCTCTCTCTCGTTCTTCTCGTTCTCTCTCGTTCCTCTTTCTCTCGTTCTCTCTCATTCTCTCTCGTTCCTTCTCTCTCGTTCTCTCTCGTTCTTTCTCTCGTCTCTCTCTCGTTTTCTCGTTCTCTCTCGTTCTCTCATCTCTCTCGTTCTCTCCTTCACTAAGCTCGTACCTCAATCTCTTAAACGACACAATACTAAACAAATAAACACAAAACGAATCAAGGTTAGAACTGGAGTAAATAAAATAATTCTACTATTTTATCTGTTTTATCTTTATATCCAAATGGAAGAGTATCAAAATTTTCTATTCTACGTCGTTTAGAGTAACTTATCCTATACTGTTTAGCTTCCGCCTACTTAATACATTATAACAACTATCTCTAACAATTTTCTGTCATTATATACAAACAAAGAGTCTTTACTATTACTAGTACCATGTCTTTCATCGCTATTTATAACCGCGAGTTCTTATAATTTAAGGTAATGCCCTTGACTTTAACACGGATTTAATTTTTGTTCACTGGTTGAAAACACAATAATAAGTTTTGGTCCTGACAAATTCGGCTATATAATTCACCGTACGCCCCAGTTCGTCGGTCATTTGCCAAAATCAATGCTGGATTCCAGTCGCCGGTTTTGCGACAAATATCAACTGTCTGTGTCGTAATACAGAACACGTCATCTAGTTTCTTAAGTAACTATATAACTCTAAGGGCATGACAGTCGTGTATGCGGCTATGGATACATTAATTGTTTTTGGTTCACCTTCCTCTGGTCTATCCCAATTCACCATCCAACGTTATCGTTTATATTATAGATTGTACCTGAACCAATGGATCTGTGAGTAATTTGAAAAGTCCTTTGGTTCAGATACAATACTACACGGGTTAAATTCCCTAAAACTTACCCAAAAAGAATTCAGCATAAAAAAACCGGGTTTTTTAATTTTTTCTAACCCCTCTTTCTTATAATACCTGTCCTCCGTTTTCTGACGATTATTTCCCCTGAACATTCCTGTTTTAGTTTTAAGAAATTATCGATGTAAAATTTAATCCACCCTGTTTAGCTTTGTCATACGTGGTTACCTCGTATTCCCAAATCTCGAAAACATTGGACTTTATAGTTTTTTGAAGTTTAGCAGCTCGTCAGAAAATGTTCCAACGAAACTGCGCTCGGTCCATTCCAAACCCTGATTTAATTCAACACCGCACGAAAACACAAAACAATTGTGCATTTTAACGGTAAAACAGGATGGTAGAGATTAAGGTGGTAGTACTTGACATTTAACTAAACCCTCCACCGTGTCTAATGAAATGTTTTAATTCTAACCCTACATGAATTTTATGACCTATGGGATATTTAATATTTATTTACAAATGGGTATAATGAGCACACGTCGTACATTATTTTCTAAATACCGTCACATTGATGATAAAGCTTACTAAGTGCGGCCTAAAAAATGGGTTTAAGGGTTCGTCATCTTGATGAAAACCTCGAATAAACGTTCTCAATTCGTCGTTAACGAGTATTTGTTTTTAAAATCGCATTCGCGCATCTCGACTAAATTATACCCGCGCTCGCCCGGGGCGCCACCGTGTTTCATTTAAGCATAGAATTACACCAAGTTTAGGGTCCATTTTGATTAAACATTCCTCGCACCCGTGCCAGTAACAAAAAATTCAAAACGGTTTGACTCGGCCAATACCCGTCGACCTTAATACCTTCAGGTGTTCTAAACTCGCGAGCTTTCCTGGTGTTGTATACTGACTTGTGAGAATGCTCCACCCAACGTAACCCTGGATCGCGATTTTGGATTTTGGACGTCTATAACCGCCTTTAATAAGCCTATTGTTTTTCTTTGAGGAAACCCAAACCCTGTTGGGCAAAAGTGGTCGCCTCCTCGAACGGATCGACTTTATTTCTCGTGAAGGTGGACCAGAAGCAATGCCCTTTAACGAGGATCTTAACATCCATCAGGCAGTATTTAAATTCCTACTCATCTTAAAAACATAATTACTCTGGCCGTGTGCCAGTCTAAATTTTGTCGATCACCCTGACATCTGATTCAAATATTCCAGTGCTGGCAAAGGACCCTCGTAATTCTGGTTCACGGATGATTGAACAGATATGGAAATAACCCTTGGACTCGGGAAATTGAAGGTTTTGGAAATGCCGGAGCGGTGACGGGAAAATTAAAGAGTTAACTAATATCGTCCATTGAAGAAAAAAACCCGTTGCAGATGACATTAGGTTCCCTGATTTTTTAGTCAGCATGCATCTAAGCACAAAACCCCGTACCCCTTCATGTTATGCAATGCATGTAAAAAATTGGTGCCAATTATAGACTACCATAAACCATTAAAGATTCCTCTATCAGATTTTAATTATCTTCTCCCGTTTTCGCACAATAAGGCCAATGCGTCGAGATTGAATCACCCTGTACAGTATTGTATAGGCTATAAGCTGCAGAGGCGGAATATTTTGTTTCAGAAGATTATTTAATTGTGAGTTATAGAGAAACCAAAGGCTATGGGATGAATTAATGTCAGGCAACCCATGATGCTTCAATGGAAAATTCAGAAGGTCTGCTATAGATAGGTTTTTTTAAAATTGGACCAACAGTATATTAAAATTAAATAATAAAATTGATTTAAAACATAAAATTATTTAGCACAGAAAAATGTTGTCCCAATATTGCCAGTATCGTTATGTTACTATCTCTTGTATGTTTAAACTGGCGGAATTCCATTGGTAAGAGCTGTTGGTTTAAAATAGGATTGTAAGAATTCACATTTAGTAAAGCGTCTCAAAATTAAAAAATAGCGTTTCAACTAATTTTCTATATTTCGGTTTCATTTGAAAACTTCCTTAGGATTTAAGATTTACCTCAGAAACATTTTTTCGAAAGGTGACAACTCAAAATAGCTAACTATGTACAATTTTTAAAATGTAATCATATGCGAGAGAAAATTGTCACTACCTTTTACAAACATTATCATAAAAAATGTTTTATATAATGCATGTTAAATATTCAACACTTAATTGCTATCATGTAAAACGTTTTTTACGTCACAAGCGCACGTAGGGACCGTTTTCCTTACCTTATTTTAACATCGCTTACGTGAATAGGCAAGTATTTTTCACTATTTTTATCACATCCACGTGTGAGACCGTATTTTCAACCCTTTAAATACTTTATCATTTTACGTACACCTACGGGAAGAACACATCATTTCATACCAGACTAAATTGTTAACCTAATTTATTTTTTATAATACTCTTTTCATGTGAGACCGTATTTTATCAAAACACTTATGAGTATGTATTAAGGAACCATTTTGAAAACAGCATGAGGAGCTTTTTTGTGGCTACTAAATGAGGACATTTGGGGCTGATGTCTATGGCTTACTTAGGCACAAATGTAAACAATAATAAACGTAGGCTAAACCGAGGGCATCGGGGCTGCATATGATTACTATCAGTGTTAGAAGATTTACATTGGAAATTCTGTATTTCATGTAAAGAAAGTTGGACTTTAGAGTGTATATCATGTGTCTAGTAATCTTACGGTTAGTTTAAAGACGATAGTGTACGATATTTAAGTGCCCTTCTTTATTAACCCTGGAGGTCAAACAATATGAGTAAATCTCATTTAGTCATTGCTATGAAAATTTCACTGTCCAAATGAAATTAAAATTGACTCGGTCTACCCTCGCTACTCTTAGTGTTCTAAATACGCATTCCTACGTTTTTATCGTTATCTCCTCCTAACTCAATCGCTTTACTGGCATCGAGCTATACGCTTTGCATACCTGTATCTTTCGTTCGGGAACTCACATTTCAGCTCATCATATGTCCCTCCTCGTCGTTTTTCGCTCTGGGTGATTCAGTACTAGTCTCTACGAGGATCTTACTTCTCGAGTTTCTCTTCTCTCTCTCATCTTAAAAACATCATTACTCTGCCGTGTGCCAGTCTAAGTTTTTCGATCCTCTGACATCTGTTCTCTCAGTTCTCTCTCAGTTCTGGCAAGGACCCTCGTAATTCTGGTTCTCTGGATTGAACAGTATCGAATAACTCTTGACTCGGGAAATTGAAGGTTTCTGAATGCCTCGGTGCGGAAAATTAAGGTCTCTCATTCTAATCTCGTCCTTGTCATTCAGTTCTCCCGTTGCATCATTGTCTCCGTTTCTCTTTTCAGCATGCATCTAAGCACAAACCCAATCACCCCTTCATAATGCAAATGCAAAAAAATAGTTCCTGGCAACATAAAGAAATTCTAATCAACAGGGTTTTCTAAAATGTGCACTCTTTACCAAATACTGAGCACTGCTTCTAAATTGTCAACGTGTTTGATACTTAATCTAAATTCGCGGCCACGCATAGATTGTCATGAAAACCTATCATTCCCACACTTTTTCTTGCATACACCAAATCGTAAAAGATAAACATAGATGGTTTACCATTAGTACTGTCACGTCGAGGCTTGTTAAGGCCATGAGCAAAGATGACCGATAGGTTTCTTGGCACGTGGCATACTGTATCCGCATCTATGCTTACCTTTACTCATTTAAGACATTGCATCTACGCAATTTTGCATAGCCCACTGGACTTATGGAAGACAATCCTCCGTAAAAATCTCCTGCAATTTACAATAATTTGTTCAATAGAACAAGGTGGTTTCTGATGACACGCTGGCACTGGACATACATCATAGTTTCCTTTGTCATTACAACGTTTTCTACATGTCACAGTAATAACGCTTTGTACTGCTGATATCATATATCCTCTCTAATATTAAATTTAAATTACCTAGGCTCCTAGGACCCTCAAAATAAACGAATCACTATAGGAATTATAAACTACAATGTAATGAGCTAAATGATTTTGAAATGCCTGAATATGTCTAACTACCGCCCTGACCAAGATCTACACCGTGTCTTGGCAAAGCTGTATAGCTCGTTCTTAAGTAACATCTCCATACCATACGTTTGTATCGTTATTTTTAAATGCAATAGCTATAACTAGACACGAGCTATACAGCTTTGCCAAGACAGCGTGTAGATCTTAGTCAGGCGTAGTTACGAGCATATTCAGGCATTTCAAAATCATTTAATTCATATACCATTGTAGTTTATAATTCGCGTATAGGTGATTCGGTTTATTTTGAGGGTCCTAGGGACCGGGTAGTAGTTTTAAATTTAATATTAGAAGACGAGCACTTAATGTCATTACAGTCTCACGTCAGCATTTACCGTTATTACTGGAACAATGTAGAAAACGTTGTAATGACAAAAAAACATATGAATTATGTACCAGTGCCCAGCGTGTCATCAGAAACCACCTTGTTCTATTGAAAACCTAAAATTACTTGTAATGATTGCAGGAGATTTTTACGGACAGGATGTCTTAAAACCATAAGTCCAGTGCTATGCAAAAATTGCGTAGATGTTTAAAATGTCTTAAAACCCATGAAGTAAAGGGTAACATAGATGGGATACAGCTACTGCCCCACGTGCCAGAGCGAAAACCTATCGGTCATCTTTGCTACATGGCCGTTAACAAGCTCGACGTGACAGTATAATGGTAAACCATCTATGTTTATCTTTTACGATTTGAGTGTATGCAAGAAAAGTTGTGAGGTACGAATGATAGGTTTCTGCATGAGCCCAATCTATGCGTGGCCGCGAATGTTTGCTCTGTCTGTATCAAACACGTTGACAATTTAGATGAGCAGTGCTCAGTATGTAGTAAAAGAGTGCACATTTTCAGGAAAACCCTGTTGAATCGTTTCTGTCATATGTTGCCGAGCGAGCAAGAAAATTTAAAGTTACATGCATTCGCATAACATGAAGGGTACGATGGGTGTTTTGTGCTTAGATGCATGCTACTAAGAATAATCAGTGGAGACCTAATGTCATCTGCAACGGTTAAAGCTAATTTCCATTCAATGTGACGATATTAGATTTATTGACTTAATTTTATCCGTCACCGCTCTCGGCATTTCCGAAAACCTTCAATTTCCCCGAGTCCAAGGGTTATTTCATATCTTTCAACTCATCCGTGAACCAGAATTACGAGGGTCCTTTGCCAGCACTGGAATATTATTGTGCAGATCAGATGTCGGGTGATCGACAAAACTTTAGACTGGCACACGGCCCAGAGTAATTATGTTTTTAAGATGAGTGAGGAGATTGGATATTGCCTGATGGATGTTAAGATCCTCGTTAAAGGTTGCATTAGTTCTGGTCCACCTTCACGACCCAAAATAAAGTCGATCCGTTCGAGGAGGCGACCACTATTGCTAGCGCTTGCAACAGTGTTTCGCAGACGTTTCCTCAAAGAAAAACAATAGGGCTTATTCCGAAAGGGGTTATAGACGTGCCGACAATCAATCCAAAATCGCGATCAATGGTTACGTTGGGTGGAGCATTCTCAGCAAGTCAGTATACAACACGCAGGAAAGCTCGCGAGTTTAGAACACCTGAAGGTGTTAAGGTCGACGGGTATTGCGCGAGTCAAAACCGTTTTGAATTTCTTGGCTGTTACTGGCACGGGTTGCGAGGAATGTTTCCCAATCAGGCCAACATGGACCCTAAACTTGGTGTAAGTACCTCTATGCTTGCACGGAATGAGAACACGGTGGCGCGGTCTTTATACGCGAGCGCGGGTATAATTTAGTCGAGATGCGCGAATGCGATTTTAAAAACAAATACTCGTTAACGACGAATTGAGAACGTTTATTCAGGTTTAGGTCATCAAGATGACGAACCCTTAAACCCACGTGACGCATTTTACGGAGGCCGCACTAATGCTAGTAAGCTTTATCATCAATGTGACGGTGAGAAAATAATGTATTACGACGTGTGCTCATTATACCCATTTGTAAATAAATACTGTAAATATCCCATAGGTCATCCAAAATTCATGTAGGGTTAGAATGTAAGAACATTTCATTAGACACGGTGGAGGGTTTAGTTAAATGTCAAGTACTACCACCTCTAATCTCTACCATCCTGTTTTACCGTTAAAATGCAGGCAAGTTGATGTTTGTGTTATGTAGGACGTGCGGTGTTGAATTAAATCAGGGACTGTGTGGACATAGTGAGACCGAGCGCAGTTTCGTTGGAACATTTGTAGCTGACGAGCTGCGTAAAGCTATCTCTAAAAACTATAAAGTCCTTAATGTTTTCGAGATTTGGGAATACGAGGTAACCACGTATGACAGAGCAACTAAACAGGGTGGATTATTTAGCGGTACATCGATAATTTCTTAAAACTAAAACAGGAATGTTCAGGGTGGCCTAGTCATTGTACGTCAGAAATCGAGAAAACGCAGTACGTGACAGAGTATTATAAGAAAGAGGGATTCGTTAGAACCTAGTAATATTAAGAAAATCCCGGTTTAAGGTACCTGGCCAAACTTATGCTGAATTCTTTTGGGGTAAGTTTGGTCAGCGAGAATTTAACCCAGTGTAGTATTGTATCTGAACCAAAGGACTTTTCAAATTACTCACAGATCCATTGGTTCAGGTACAATCTATAATACCTATTAACGATAACGTTGTGATGGTGAATTGGGATAGACCAGAGGAGAGGGTGAACCACAAAAACAATTAATGTATCCATAGCCGCATACACGACTGCTCATGCCGTTTAGAGTTATATAGTTACTAGAGAAACTAGATGCGTGTTCTGTATTACGACACAGACAGTGTGATATTTGTCGCAAAACCCGGCGACTGGAATCCAGCATGTGGGATTTCCTTGGCCAAATGACCGACGAACTGGAGGCGTACGGGTGGGAAGTTATATAGCCGAATTTGTTAGTGCAGGACCAAAAAACTATAGTTATAATGTGTTTTCAACCAGTGAACAAATAATTAAATCCGTGTGTAAAGTCAAGGGCATTACCTTAAATTATAAGAACTCGCGCGTTATAAACCTTGAAGCGATGAAAGACATGGTACTTAGTAATAGTAAAGACTCTTTGTTTGTATATAATGACAGAAAAATTGTTAGAGATAGTTGTTATAATGTATTAAGTAGGCCGGAAGCTAAACAGTATAGGATAAGTTACTCTAAACGACGTAGAATAGAAAATTTTGATACTCTTCCATTTGGATATAAAGAATAAAACAGATAAAATAGTAGAATTATTTTATTTACTCCAGTTTAACCTTGATTCGTTTTTGTTTTTTTTTGTGTTTGAGTATTGAGTGTCCGTGCTTATGTGAAGGAGAGAACGAGAGAGGAGAGAGAACGAGAGAGAACGAGAGAAGGAGAGAAGAGAGAGAACGAGAGAGGAGAGAGAAGAGAACGAGAGAGAACGAGAGGGAGAGAAGAGAAGAGAGAGAAGAGAGAACGAGAGAACGAGAGAGAACGAGAGAAACGAGAGAAACGAGAGAACGAGAGAACGAGAGAGAGGGAAAGAGAGAACGAGAGAGAAGAGAGAACGAGAGAAACGAGAGAACGAGAGAGAACGAGAGAGAACGAGGAGAACGAGAGAGAAGAGAGAACGAGAGAGGAGAGGAACGAGAGAGAAGAGAGAAGAGGAGAGAACGAGAGAAACGAGAGAGAACGAGAGAGAACGAGAGAGAAGAGAGAGAACGAGAGAGAACGAGAGAAAGGAGAGAGAACGAGAGAGGAGAGAGAAGAGAGAGAACGAGAGAAGAGAGAACGAGAGAGAGAGAGAGAGAGATATTTAAAGACACAGTTTGAGCACAATTGTCTGACCTCCAGGGTTACAACCAGAAGGGCCTTAATACCACCAAAAACCCTAAAACCCTAGACCAGCCCCACCCTAAGCTCCAACCCTAAATACAGTCCTAAACTTCAACCCTAGTTCATACAGCCCCAGCCCCGGTTCAGCCCCATACAGGCCCAAGCCAAGAAGCCCCACCCCAGTCCTCACGTTAGTAGCCAAAAAAAAGTCCTAGCTGTCAAAGGTCCTTAATACAACCATAAGGTTTTGAAAAACGGTCTCACAGGGTATATAAAAATAATTAGGGTTAAAAAGGGTTGAAATGAGGTCTTCGTAGGTGTACGTAAAATTAGGGATGAAAAAAGGGTTGAAAATACGGTCTCACACGTGGATGTGTAAAAATAGGGTGAAAAAATACGTCCTAACGTAAGCGAGTAAAATAAGGGGAAAGGTCCCCACGTGGGCGGGCTTGTGACGTAAAAAGGGGTTCCAGATGCGTTAAGGTGTCCCTACTTATAATATTTCTAAGAGTCTCTTTTATAGCTTTTTCTAAAATGTTGGTGTTGTGTGTGAAATTTACTGTTTGTTGTGCCAAAGATTTACCTTTTGGTTTTACTAAAACATCCGATTTGTGATATGTAATTCGATTTTTTTTGTAATGTAATGCCGATATTGATTAATTTACAGGATATTTGGTAAATCTATTAGTTGTAGATTCTGTACTAAATTTACATTTTCATTTTAAGTGTAAGATCTTGTCATACTCAACAATCCAAAAAACATCTGAATATTAATTAAAACTAAGTTTCAAGGCAATCAGATAAATTTTTAAAAATCCTAATGCTACGTTAGATCCGCCATTATGAAATTTAGATTATTCTTAAGCGGCCAAAAAACTCCCGAGTAAAAGGTTTCAAGCAAATCATATAAATCTTAAAAGAAAATTCCGCCATATTGGATCCGCCATTGTGAATTTTAAATATCCAACTTCAGACTCAAGGATCCCCTGTGTAACAAGTTTTATGCGACTAATTACATTTTTAAGAATTGTGCCGCCATATTGCATTCATTACATTTCAAGGAACGCCACTCGGAATTCAAAAGTAAATATTTTTAAATGAATTTTAAGAGTTGAACCGATAATTTAAACCTAAACCAATTTTGGTCGGAAGGGTGGCTCAGTTGACAAAGAATGGTTTGGTACCATACATACATCAATAAATATAATCAATTATATAAAGGAAGAAATAATATAATTAATATTCATATTACCTATACATGTTATCCGATCACAATAATTAAAAGATTGAATGCATTTAGTTTACACTTTTTCTGATACTCGAAGCTTTCAATTTTACTGTTTTATTTTTTTATGTGGTGAAATCTGTTTAAGTTGCCATAAGGTTTTCTTTGTTATGTATTGAATTCGCATTATTTACAAAGTCGTATATAAACTAATTTATGTAATAAATTGACCGGGACTTAAGATTAAGTAAAATTCATTATTCTTAAATACATTTCAAAAATCAGTATTCAGAAAACAGTATTAAATCTGTTCCAATTCAAAATAATCAAATTCAATCATTTAAAATACTTCATTAAAACGATTCATCTCGTGCCACTATTGAGATACATAAATAACATACAGTGCGTTCGTAAAGTAGGGGATAAATTCAAAGTTCGAATGGGAGTTTAGGAAGAAAACGCTGGGACCCATCGATTTTTATTTTCAATTTAGAATTTTTTTAGTAAAGGTGAAATAAATATACAGGCTGTGTCAAAAAACGATATGACGTCATTAAAACCCATTTTTTATTGCAGAACTAGGAAGGGCTTTTACGTCCGACAACGTAAATTTGGACGATGGCCACATAAGGAAATATTGAATAAAAATTATTGTAAACATTAAAAATGAGAAAAATTCATACGTTCGTAAGAAAACGTTAAATTGTACATTTTGTTAAAATTATTTTAATTATTTGCACGTTAGCAAGTTGTGTTCTTTGATAAGCGACAGCATTGTTATCGCGAGTTTATCTAGTAACTACTGTATCGTTAGCTTGTGAAATATGAGGATATAAAGCGAACGTGAAAGTATTGAAATCCTGTGCATGCTTGGTTTCGGAGGTTTCGCACTCAATCAGAAGTGGTTGCGTTATTTAATGTAACTCATCCTGGTTGACCGTCCATTAGCCAAAGCATGGTAAGCAGAATTGAGGCGAAATTTCGGGAATTTGGCCATGTTCGGGAAATGAGAAAATCTTGTCTGGTTAAGTGAAGAAGATCAGTTGAACATTGTGTTAGCAGTACAAGATAAGTCTAATACCACCATTACGGACACCGCTAATAATATAAGTGTGGCGGTATCTGCTGTGCGTAAAGCGTTGAAAAGAGAGAAGTTCCATACCTATAAGATATGCTTACTTCACGAACTGTCGGAAGATGATTTTGATCGTCGAAATGAATTTTGGGAACAAATGCAACAATCATGTTATGGTAACGGCAATTTTCTAAAAAGAATAATTTGTCCGACGTAGCAACATTTGCTTGAAACGGCCATGTGAACACACAAAATTATCGTTATTGGTCAACCGAAAATCCTCATCAGTTCACGGAATATCACTCCCAAAACCCTCAAAAATTAAACGTTTAGTGCGCATTGTTGACGGAAGTTAACGGAAGAGTTATAGGTCTTTACTTCTTCGAGGATACTCTCACTAGTGCGGGATATTTAGACTTTCTTCAAAATGACCTCATTCGCGCTTTAATAACGTTGTATCCGGATTTAGAAGAGCCCGGTATGCACCGCCGTGACCTCTTTTTTCAACAAGATGCATCGCCGCCACACTACGCTTTAGCTATTCGCGCTTATTTGGTTGAAGTTTTTTCAAATCGTTGGATAGGTAGAACAATCGAGTGGCTAGCCCGATCGACAGATGTAAATCCTCTAGATTACTTCTTATGGCGATACTTGAAGAGTAAAGTGTACGCGACGCGACCGACCAATTTAGAACATTTAATAGCACGAATTCGCCAAGAAATTAGAAACATTACCGCAGATGGCTCGACAAAATCAAAAATCATTTAATAATCGGCTTGGCTAGCGTCAGATTGTTAACGGTCCTCAATTTGAACATTTAATTTAAATTAGTAAAATAATTTTGCAACTAAATTAGGCCTAACCCCAAAAAATTGGCTGTATTTTAAAATATATTTTATTAAAAAAATCATTTGAATATTTCTTAGGATATACTGGGTGTCCCAGGATATTTGGACACATTTTGATCATGAATTCTGCCTAAACGGAAAACGATAGAAACCTGTAGTTTTCACTGGTGTACTTGATTTAGCCCAAAGTTTTATTTTAGCTATAAAACAATTTTTTCACACGAATACAAGGTGTTTAAAAAAAATTGCCATTTTTTAAAGCGAAAATAATGAAGTTTTTTAAATATAACACCCTGTATATTTTGCTGTCATCTTGAAGATGTAATCTTCTACTTTCTAAAAATGTATAATATGGTACTATTTACTCCAAAAACAAAAGAGTTGTGTAAGTTTTTATGCACCGACTGCATACATTTTAATCAGCACAGTCAGATACAATTTGCCAAAAGTTTTAGGTTTTTTAAATGAACAACCCAGTACATTTAGACAATAGTACCTTACATAATACTTTTTTCATGCTAGTTTCAAAAACAAAAACTAATCAGTAAGCTTAGCGATCGGTTCTGGACAAGTGGGTGGGCTAGAGATTACGCCAGTACGAGAGATAAAACTATTTTTTAAAACAGTAAATAACCTTTAATAACAGATGATGAAGAACAAATAGAAAAAACATAAAATAGGTTACTGCTAACTAAAAATTATAAACCACTATTTAAATTTAAATGTTGAATATGTTCCCGTTTTCCTCAATACATTTGGTTAGCTGGCACTGAAGGTTCATGAAAGCATTAGCTAGCGTTTCTTGTGTAATTCCGGCAATAACGTTTCTAATATTATTTTTGAATTCCTCTATATTGTGTGGTGCAGGATTATAGCACCTCTCTTTAACGTACATAGAAAAAATCCGGGACCGTTAATTCAGGTGAATTTTCTGGCCACTCAATTTGTCCTGCTCTCCTATCCACTTTTCACCGAAAGCTTGAGTAACGGATGCTCTAGCAATAAGTGAATAATGGGAGGCACACCATCTTGTTGAAAATATACCTCCCCATATTACCATATTGCTATACTTGAGGATAAAAGAATAATTCTAACATATCCGTGTAGTTAACTCCAGTGACGGTTTGCTCAGAAAAAAAGAAAGGTCCATAAATGATCTCTTTGGTCACACCACACCACACATTAACTTTTGGAGTATCTCGCTGATATTCATTAAAAGCGTTAGGGTTTTCAGTGCCCCAAATTCTACAATTGTGTTTGTTAATTCTTCCATCTATGTGAAATGTCGCTTCATCAGACATGATTATTGTAACTTCTGGTTGTTCCCTGTACAGGTCCAGGATTGTCTCAGACAGGAAAATTCGATTTATATAATCTCTCTCGCGCAACTTCTGAAAAGTTTGTATTTTATATGGTGTAAGTTTTAAAATTTTCATACACCTCTGTACTTCACTTTAGAAAATTCAATTAATCCTGCAATTTTTCTTATAGAAATACGATTATTATTTTGGTGTAAAATATCAAGTATGTTTAAAATGCGTTCTAAAAAATCGGGATTGTTTTGTATTTTACCTCTTGTTTTTCTTTCAATTGATCCATTTCTTAGAAATGTTTGATACCATCTCAAAATAGAATTTCTTTTTGAAACTGCATACGAAATTGCCTTCTAGTTTTAACAACAGAATTTGTTTTTGCGAACAACACCACAGTTTGGGCTTTTTCTTGGTTTGTATAAATCATTTTTTCCTTAACACTACGGACACAACACGTATTTAGATATTGTTAACTAGAATATTAACAGTGAACTGGCAGATAAATAACATTACTGTTTCACGTCAATTCCTAGGCCTACTGCAATCGAAAATAGTGTTCATTATTGTGCATTAACACATGGCAAAGATTTACTTATAGCGTTTTCTATTATGTTGCTCTCAGATTGATCTAAGAGCGACCAGTGACGTCATTGACCTCTTCCAGAGCCCTTTGAATCCGAGCAAGGGCATATATTATAATTTTGGTTTAGAAGCATTAATCAGCAAAACGTATATCTAACCTACGTGTATACAGTAGGTGTACCTATATAAACTTATATAACTCTTTTGTTTTTGGAGTAAATAGTACCATATTATACATTTTTATAAAGTAGAAGATTACATCTTCTAGATGACACCAAAATATACAGGGTGTTATATTTAAAAACTTCATTATTTTCGCTTGAAAAATGGCAATTTTTTAAAACACCTTGTATTCGTGGGAAAAATTATTTTATAGCTAAAATAAAACTTTGGATTAAATCAAGTACACCAGTGAAAACTACACGTTTCTATCGTTTTCCGTTTAGGCAGCATTCATGATCAAAATGTGTCCAAATATCTTGGGACACTGTCTGATTTATAAAGTATCCATTAGATTTGGTTGACTTCAAAATAACCACAACTTTTAAACTACCCTGTATAACCTAATCAATGACCTTGGATTAAAATATTGCCAGTGAGTTCTTTCTGCTGCGCTTATAACATTTTGGTGTCTCCTATTCCATACAAGTATATGTTTGGTATTGACCCGGACAAAGTTTGGGACACCCTGTATAACCTAAAATGATTTTAAAATATTCGCCATCGTTCTTTCTGCTGCGCTTAAACATTTTGTTCTCCTATTCCATACAATAAGGGAGGTATTGCCCGCGGACGAAAGTTTGGGACACTGTAATAACTTTCTAATTCTGAATATGTACCCTGTATATTTCACTTTTACGTAAAAATTCTAAATTGAATATTACAAATCGATGAGTCCGAGCGGTTTCTTCCTAAACTCCCATTTGAATTTTAATTGAATTCATCCGCTACTTTACGAACGTACTGTAAATTAAACATTATACACATGCACACGCACGCGCATAGGCAAACGTTAAGTAACTATAAAATTTGTTGTTGTCACTGCTAATATTATTGCAAAAGCTTTAACCCAATGTCAGTGATCGTACAAATTCCAAATAGCCACAGAAATGTCGTTTTTACGATTAGCAAAGACCATCACAAATTTAAAATAAGGGATATGAAATGAGGGTTCTAAAAACACAATTCTCATATAATTTTATTAAACAAGCAATGTTAAATTTAAGCCTTCACATGCTAATTTACTTAAAATAGCACACATATGAAATAAAGTAAAATTGTTAGATACCTTCACTCGATGTAACCTCTCCACAGAAACAGCCCCCGAGGCAGATTGATCTTCGGTCGCTACAATTGTTTACGTTCAATGGAGCCTCGCAGATGCCAATAACCTCGATCTCCAGCTCCATGAATCAGAATAATTTGTTGCAAATGTTTATAATAGAATGTAATAAAACTTCGAAAACTTTGCAGCGTTTCTTGCATTACACTTTTGATAAATGGTCAACGTTACTCCAAACTCTTTTCAACATACAACCTTGATTTTGCTTTGAACATTAATATTTTTTATATCCGATCGTGATCAATTCCCTTAAACCGGTTTTCAAATCGGAAATGTATTTACTCACAACAGAACAGTTAGTGTGTAGACATAATTTTTTTATTGCTATCTGCATTTGCCAATTTAGACAAACTGTCCTTTTAGCAATGTTTTTAATTATCCGCATATATACTTATACACGTACACACAGATACAACTTCAAACCGAAAACGGTGAGGAACGGCTTACGACGTTAACGTTCAATCACTCAAACAAAAATCCCCGCCTCTACAAATCAAGAATTGAACCAAGAAAACTAAGACGGATTACGACGAATCGCATCCGGAAAACTATAGAAAAGGGTCCACTTAAAGTTCTTATCCGTTTTCTGGCGCATCAATTTAATTTATTACATATTCAGCAAACAAAATTTCAATTCCCAAACACGTCCACATCCGATACAAATATTAAACCCGGAAGAATAATTATTTTTTGTATTCAACATAAATTAAGGGATCCATTTCCTTTTAAACTGTGTACTTCGCTATAGAATATCAACGCTGGCTCAATGAAAATCTGTTATCTCAAAGTATTAAAGACCACGCGGAACTTCTGTATAAACAAATGCAAATTTCATATTCCATTTTCGTGACGCCATTAATACCTACGAACCTCTAATAAATCAGTAGTTCTCAAACTTTAAGACGTAAATTTTCATTGTTTTCCGGCATGGCACAAAGAATAGAAAAAATTGCTACTCGTTGGCATGACAATGTAACTAATTATTTGTATAATCATGTGGCATTTGGTGACATTTTACGCATATTATCTGTTTTTCTAAAGAGTACTTAAAAATAGAGTAATAAAAGTGAAGTATACAATTTAAGAATCAATTGAAATTATTTATATCCTTGGAGAATGCCCAGAGGATTGTCTTCTGGCATCCAGAGTGTGCGGTGAGAGATTTCCTGAAACAAGTCGTCCAGAAGCAAGATCAGTTTAATGACTGATGAATAGATTTGACAGGACTGGGACAGTCAAGTACGAGAAGCATGAAAGAACTAAGCCATAGAGCATCGAAAAGAATGAATTTAACGTTGTCGCATCTATTGAAGACCCACATAGAAGTACAGAAGACATAGGTGAACAACATTTTGTGAAAATAATGTTGAGTTCCACTTGAAGCATAAGACTTCGAAAATAGGATACATTTTTGTAATTGGGGTCTTACTCGAATTGGAGAAGAGGAACGACTCTTAAATATTGTATTGTTCATCGACGAGGTGACATTCCACAAGAATGGTAATGCAAACAGGCATAATTTACACTTCTATGCCGATGGCAATCCACAACTTATGAGAACCGTGGACCAGCAATATAGGTAAATGTATGGAAAGAAATAATTGGAGACCACATAGGGTTCCATTTTTTTATGGACACATCAATGGGAATATTTTTCAATTATTTTTAAATGAAGGCATTTATAATCTGTTGGAGAACATACCATTACAACTATTGCGAAAGATGTGGTTCCAGCTAGATGGGGCGCCTGCTCATTTTGCCATTGGGATTCGAAGTACTCTAGTTCCAGGCCGTTGGATCGGAAGAGGAGAACCTATTCCGTGGCCACTAACATCACCAGATGAGACGTATGGGGATACATCAAAGAACTGATCTACCAAACATCCCTTATCACAGCAGCAAACATGCGGGAAAGAATAAGAGAAGCGTTTTATTCAGCGACTTCCTTGATGTCACGAAATGGAGAAGTATTTGAATATCTAATGAAGTAGTTATTCTATTTATGTTACCCTTAATAATAATCTGAATGATTTTAATATTATTTAAATAAATATAATATACAATTGTTATACAAAAAGAAGTAACATTGTTATGATAACGAGAAGCAATTTTTTCGATTCCTTATGCCATGCCGCCTGTGATTTTTCTTATTTTTTGTGTAAATTTTCGGATAAACCTTAATATCCAAAAGTAGATTGGGATAGATACGGCAAACATTTTTTCGGAATGAGCACACTTTCAGCTCTTGAAAGGCAATAATATATAGGGTGTGGTATATAAGAAATTAAATTAAAATAGAAGTGAATGTTGAGATCTTTGAAGAGAAGTTTTGAATTTAAAAACTAACGATACTTTAGGATGAACTAGGTGCATATTGGGTTCCACGTAAAGAGTATAGCCGGATATATATGGGAAATCTGCCCCCGTAGCTTTTTTTATTGAGACTTGAGAGATCGTTTTGGTACCAAATAAAAATAATTCTGTTTCAGCTCTTAATCTCAAACAGTTTTCGAGTTTTTCAAAAAAAACCTTTTTTTTCGTTTTTATTTTTTTTTTAATAGTAAAATTGAAAATTAATGAATGGTGATTTTTTTTTCTAATTTTTACGAGTAAAAGGCATGAAAAAATATTTTTTTATGATTCCCAGATGAATAGCCGATTTTTAGCGAAAGAAATAAAATTTAAATCGTTTTGTTTAACGCCTTTTTGAAAAGTATCACTCACCAAATTTTAGTCAGAAAATGTCTTTTATACTCCTCTATATTCAGGAATAACATGAAAAAAATTAAAAAGTAATTTTTTTCTGTAATCTTGCGTTTAAACAAACATATTTTTTTGATGGTAAAAAAATGTATAAAAAATTATTTTTTTACCTAAAATACATCCTCACTACAGAAACAACATGAAGAAAAACAGAAAATTAAGACATACCCTACTTAAAATAATTAAGAAAAATGTTTGGTGAAATCTTGTTTCCATGCTAAACTATACTTGAAGAAAACTATATAATTTTTCCATACTATTCGGAATAATTTTTCAGCTTTAATATAATAAAAACAAAAATTTCGACTATAAAACTTATTATTTTATAATATTGATATTCTTTAACAAAATTATCATAAATTGTTGACATCAAATATAATAATTTCATACAAAATAGATCTAAAACACTGTTTTGAGTAACGTTAGTCTCCGTCACTGTCTTTATTTACTACAACATTAACCTTTTCATCAATAAACAGACGACTAAATATTTCACCAGTTTGTAACATTAAAACTGCGGCTGCCAAAGTATAAACACTAAAACAAATAACTGGGCCAACTTATAACATTAAAAAAAAAGCGATGATGTAATAACCAAAACGCAAATGTAATAAACAATTTGCAATTGATCAAATAATTTTAATTAATATAAAAATATTACCAAATAACAATCGCTACTGCCGTTGGCTCTGTCGGTATATTAAGAGAGGGAGAGTTCTAATATACTGAGTTGTTAACCTACCTGAAATGCTACTTGCTTTCCATCTGCTTAGTTATTTTCACTGCACTTAATTAATAAAAAATGTTATACGAAATTGGTAGTGTTGTGTTCACTGAAGTCGGTTCTTCATACATTGAATAAAAGTAGAGGAAACTCACATGAAATAACCTCAAGCATGGAAATAAAAGATGTGGTTTCCAGTTGAAATCTTGATTTAATTATAGAAACTTATACATAGTGACGTTTCGGAAAACTGAGATACATATATATATATATATATATATATATATATATATATATATATATATATATGGTTCCCATCTTCAGACAGGTAATATAAATTAAAATAACATTTAAGTGTTAAAATGATCTACAATCAAATACATTTATGTGATTTTAGTCGAAATTAGACATATGTTAACTACAAGATTACTAAAATTAGTAAACATAATTGGATTGAAATCCATTATAATATTTACATTAATAATGTGGATAATTTATACTGAGTAAGATCTCAAGTTATCATTAATGCCCTAAAACATTTTTTAATTAAAATTTTCACTGTAATTCAAAATAAATTAATATTAATTACCGTAATTACGGAAACGTTAAGACCCGCATATTAATTAAGGTAAATTCAAACTTATTAAAATATTTACGACAATTAATAAAACGTGCTGATAATAAAAGTTACTGTCAATTATACAAAGTGAAAATTTTTTTTTAACAAATTTTATACCAACTTAAACTTCTAGACAAGTTTACCAACCTAATACATAAAACACCTATAATTATGTTATGTTTAACAATTTTTAATTAAGTTAAGATAAATACTACTAAGGTTACTGATATCTGTTTTAAAATTAATTGAATTATATTTTTGAGTATAAAACATTTCAATAAATAGCCTTCTTTGTAGGTTACTTTCATAAGCAAGAATCTGTTTGTCGTCAAAATCAAAAGTATGGCCTAATTGTACGTAATGGTTGGATAGGGCTGTGTTATAAGTTTATTTTTTATGGAATATTTGTGTTGGCTGATACGTTTTTTAAAGTATTGTGAGGTCTGTCCAATATAGGATTTTGGGCAATTTTTACAGTCAATTTTGTACACTAAATTAGATCTTTCGTCAGTGGGAATGCTAGCTTTAAGTTTGGTATGGAAATTGTTAACTGTATTGACATTACTAAAAGTAATGTTGGTTTGTTTAGTTTTATTGAGTATAATTTGCCTAATTTTATTAGTAACATTGGGAATATAAGGTAAAGAAAAATATTTTTTGGATTCTTCAGGTTTACTATTTTTATATTTATGTTTATTGTAGATCCAATTTAACCGTTTCTTTATGTGTTTATTGATAAAGGTTATTGGGTAATTGTTTTTAATTAAAGCATTTTTTATTTTCTGCAAATTGTCAGGTCGGAATTGTGGGTGTGCTAGAATTATGGCTCTGTCAACTAACTTTTATTATCAGCACGTTTTATTAATTGTCGTAAATATTTTAATAAGTTTGAATTTACCTTAATTAACATGCGGGTCTTACCGTTTCCCGTAATTACGGGCATTAATGGGGATAACTTGAGATCTTACTCAGTATAAATTATCCACATTATTAATGTAAATATTATAATGGATTTCAATCCAATTATGTTTACTAATTTTAGTAATCTTGGTAAGTTAACATATGTCTAATTTCGACTAAAAATCACATAAATGTATTTGATTGAGATCATTTTTAACACTTAAATGTTATTTTAAATTATATTACCTGTCTGAAGATGGGAACCATAGATATATATATATATATATATATATATATATATATATATATATATATATATATATATGTATCTCAGTTTTCCGGAAACGTCACTATGTATAAGTTTCTATAATTAAATCAAGATTTCAACTGGAAACCACATCTTTTATTTCCATGCTTGAGGTTATTTCATGTGAGTTTTCTCTACTTTTATTCAATGTATGAAGAACCGACTTCAGTGAACACAACACTACCAATTTTTTTTTTTTTTACTCAAAAATATAGTTCAATTAATTTTAAAACAGATATCAGTAACCTTAGTAGTATTTATCTTAACTTAATTAAAAATTGTTAAACATAACATAATTATAGGTGTTTTATGTATTAGGTTGGTAAACTTGTCTAGAAGTTTAAGTTGGTATAAAATTTGTTAAAAATTTTCACTTTGTATAATTGACAGTAACTTTTATTATCACGTTTTATTAATTGTCGTAAATATTTTAATAAGTTTGAATTTACCTTAATTAACATGCGGGTCTTAACGTTTCCCGTAATTACGGTAATTAATATTAATTTATTTTTTGAATTACAGTGAAAATTTTAATTAAAAAATGTTTTAGGGCATTAATGGGGATAACTTGAGATCTTACTCATTATAAATTATCCACATTATTAATGTAAATATTATAATGGATTTCAATCCAATTATGTTTACTAATTTTAGTAATCTTGGTAAGTTAACATATGTCTAATTTCGACTAAAAATCACATAAATGTATTTGATTGTAGATCATTTTTAACACTTAAATGTTATTTTAATTTATATTACCTGTCTGAAGATGGGAACCATATATATATATATATATATATATATATATATATATATATATAACGTCACTATGTATAAATTTCTATAATTAAATCAAGATTTCAACTGGAAACCACATCTTTTGTTTCCATGGTTGAGGTTATTTCATGTGAGTTTCCTCTACTTTTATTCAATGTATGAAGAACCAACTTCAGTGATCACAACACTACCAATTTCAAATATATTATAATAACGGTTCATGAACTACACCAAATTTAAATAAGTTATACCCAATTTTAGGAAAAATAGGGCAGTATGGAATCCCATACCTTTCGTAAAATATATAAAAATATCAAAATAACCAACAAGGTAACTAACATCTCTACGTTCATTACATATCAAAAACTGTGTTACAAACTTACCAAATTGACAAACAAAAAGCATTTCCTATTGAATTGTCGACGAAAACTAGTAATACCTTCATTTCTTAATTTTAAATACAATGTGCATTTAGAACAAAACTTAAATAACCACCAAATTCAACTTAGAAAAACTATTTCAAAATTTCAACAACAAACATTAAATATTCTCATCCAGAACATTCACGAAGCTGAAAAAACTACACGTAAACAGATTTCACTTAATAAAAAATATATTTCAAATCACTATGACCAAGAAGTTAATAACCTCTTCTTTCAATTCATCCTACACAAAAAAGAAAAGTTATTTAAGAAAATCAAAATGAAGAATATTGCGAAATTAAATAAGTTATGTTGTAGAAAAAAACCTGTTAACTCCAAAATTAATACTAACTGGGTTATAAACCTTAGCAATGCAAAAATTCCTGATAATGTGCACTTAATTTTACAACAAGACCCAAAACCACTCTTGTTAACAATAATATTCAATCCTGCAGATTTTATGAGTACTGAAAATATTATTAAGAATTTAGATAATGATACCAAAAATGAAATACGTACCAAAACTGTTCATATTTTAACCAATCATTGTACTTCAATAAATAAGAAAAATCACAAGAATAATTCACATATTCACAAATGTATCAATGATGTATTGGAATGAAAAAATAAGTTTCTACAAAAGATATGTTGATGATTGCATCTTACTAATGAACCCTACATATATAAATAACCTTGTTGAACATTTTAATAATTTCCATCCTAGAATTCAATTTACAGTTGAGTATGAAACAAATCAAAAACTCAATTTCCTAGACATCAGTTTAATTAATAATGGTAGAGAAATTGTTACTAATTGGTATACCAAGAGCGTATGGTCTGAAAGATATCTAAATTTTGATGGTTTGAATCACATTAGATTTAAAATTAACGTTATTCATGCTTTAGTTGACAGAGCCATAATTCTAGCACACCCACAATTCCGACCTGTCGATTTGCAGAAAATAAAAAATGCTTTAATTAAAAACAATAACCCAATAACCTTTATCAATAAACACATAAAGAAACGGTTAAATTGCATCTACAATAAACATAAATATAAAAATAGTAAACCTGAAGAATCCAAAAAATATTTTTCTTTACCTTATATTCCCAATGTTACTAATAAAATTAGGCAAATTATATAATAAAACTAAACAAACCAACATTACTTTTAGTAATTTCAATACAGTTAACAATTTCCATACCAAACTTAAAGCTAGCATTCCCACTGACGAAAGATCTAATTTAGTGTACAAAATTGACTGCAAAAATTGCCCAAAATCCTATATTGGACAGACCTCACAATACTTTAAAAAACGTATCAGCCAACACAAATATTCCATAAAAAATAAACTTGATAACACAGCCCTATCCAACCATTACGTACAATTAGGCCATACTTTTGATTTTGACGACAAACAGATTCTTGCTTATGAAAGTAACCTACAAAAAAGGCTATTTATTGAAATGTTTTATACTCAAAAATATAATTCAATTAATTTTAAAACAGATATCAGTAACCTTAGTAGTATTTATCTTAACTTAATTAAAAATTGTTAAACATAACATAATTATAGGTGTTTTATGTATTAGGTTGGTAAACTTGTCTAGAAGTTTAAGTTGGTATAAAATTTGTTAAAAAATTTTCACTTTGTATAATTGACAGTAACTTTTATTATCACGTTTTATTAATTGTCGTAAATATTTTAATAAGTTTGAATTTACCTTAATTAACATGCGGGTCTTAACGTTTGTAATTACGGTAATTAATATTAATTTATTTTTGAATTACAGTGAAAATTTTAATTAAAAAATGTTTTAGGGCATTAATGGGGATAACTTGAGATCTTACTCAGTATAAATTATCCACATTATTAATGTAAATATTATAATGGATTTCAATCCAATATGTTTACTAATTTTAATAATCTTGGTAAGTTAACATATGTCAATTTCGACTAAAATCACATAAATGTATTTGATTGTAGATCATTTTAACACTTAAATGTTATTTTAATTTATATTACCTGTCTGAAGATAACCATAGTATATATATATATATATATATATATATATATATATATATATATATATATTCGAAACGTCACTATGTATAAGTTTCTATAATTAAATCAAGATTTCAACTAAACCACATCTTTTATTTCCATGGTTGAGGTTATTTCATGTGAGTTTCCTCTACTTTTATTCAATGTATGAAGAACCGACTTCAGTGAACACAACACTACCAATTTCAAATATATTATAATAACGGTTCATGAACTACACCAAATTTAAATAAAAAATGTTATATAAAAAATTATGAAAAAATGATAAAATCTCGAGCGCCATGTTGTCTTTTTTTTATATAGGAACAACAAAACCTAGTTAATGAATAATAATAAACAATTTATCAAAATGAAAATAAAATAACATGATATACTTAAGTTTATTCAATATCTCATTGAAAAGGTTAAAAAATCAGAAGACATACTATTCTAAAATTATATAAAAACATTACCTTTGAACGGTTTGGTACATAAACTGTATTACTGCTGGTAACTATGAAGCAGAATGGTGAACTTGGTGAGGTCAATGTCTTGCTTATTTATCCTTAATATATTGTGTCCATAAATTTATTGAATTTCTTTGAAGTTTAAGTATGTAGAACTTGCGTTGTAAAATGTAATTCAAGTAAAAATTTCCATTTAAATTAGAAAAATAATAGAATAGTAAATTAGTGACTTATAAGTGCCATTAAAAATAATTATTATAAAAATGCCATATAAAAGTATGCATTAAAAAATATGAGTAAAATATAAGTAAAATATAAGTCAAATATGAGTGAAACATGAGTGCAAAATAAGTGCCTAAAAAAGCAAAGGTTTTAGTTTTAAAATATAATGAATTAGAAAATAACTTACCATCAAAATCTGATGGCACAAAATATAAAAAAATTAGGTAAAAACCATGCTTTCTGCTGTAACATTCAGCATTCAGTGAAAAAAAATATAGCGGCTTTCCGAATAACTCAAGTGAGTATTCCCCCTAAAAGTTGTCACGCGTTGCGCGGATACAATAATCCGAATCCAATTTTTTAAGAAAGGGATCTATAACTCTTTATGAAATATTACACCCACAAGATATGTTCTAGGAAATGCAAATTAAATTGCCTTTCTCAATTCTACATTTTAATAATTAAAACTTTTCTAATATTACGCCAAATAAACGAACGATCCCAAACCAATGTATTTTTTAATACAACCACAAAAAAAGGTTGTTACAAGTTCTTACTATTTTTGTCAAATATCGTGCGTGAGGCAGATAATATATGATAGCTGTAATGTGCGAGCAGCATCCGACAGTGCGCCTACCATTAGCACAATCACAGCAATATCGACTAATTCTAGAAATGTCATTCTTATCTGACTGATAATCAACAAAACAGCGATACGTTTTTGAATTAATATGTCGAGATCTCACTTCAAGTTTATATTATTTACATATAGTGATTGTTCCGTCTTCATTCATCATCTCAGCTAAATACGACACAGCTTGAGACATTTGATACGATCCTGTAAAGAAAATTTTGAGTTCTTGCTCCGTTAACTCTGGAAAATCAGATAATGGATCTGAAGTTATTGTTGTAAATGGAATTTTTTTCGATTTTTTTGAAGTGGTGGAACAATATGAAAAAATTAAAAAGTAATATTTTTTCAGTAATCTTGCTTTTAAACAAACTTATACTTATACATAATGAATTTGGTACAAGACTTGATTCTGATCTTGATCTTTCTGAGAAAATTATTGCCGTCACGAAAAAAGATCAAGATAATACTGTAGCTTCGGAAGTAGAGACTAATCATTGGGCAAGACGAAAAATTCTATTTATAACAATAACATCAGATCAATTAACCGATTTTCGGAGTTAACGGAGCAAGAACTCAAAATTTTTTTCACAGGATCGTATCAAATGTCTCAAACGGTATCGTATTTAGCTGAGATTATGAATGAAGACGGAACAATCACACTCCATTATGTAAAAATCACACCTAATATTATAAAACTTGAAGTGAGTTCTTTATATATTAATTCAAAAACGTATCGTTGTTTTGTTGATTATCAGCCAGATAATTGTGCTAATGGTAGGTGGACTGTCGGATGCCGCTCACACATTGCAACTATCATATATTATCTGTCTCACGCTCGATATTTGGAAAAAATAGTAAGACTTGCTGACATATTGAGTCGTCTGTTTATTGATTAAAATGTTAATGCTGTAGTAAATGAAGACAGTGACGAAGACTAACGTTACTCAAAACAGTCTTTTCGATCTATTTTGTATGAAATTATTACATTTAATGTCAAAAATTTATGATAATTTTGTTAAACAATATCAATATTATAATATAATAACTTTTATAATCGAAATTCTTGTTTATATTATATTAAAACTGAAAAATTATTCCGAATAGTATGGAAAAATTATATAGTTTTCTTTAAGTATAGTTTAAGCATGGAAACAAGATTTATTTAAAGTCTCTTTAAATATTTTTCACTCTTAGTTATTTTAAGTAGGGTATGTTTTAATTTTCTGTTTTTCTTTATGTTGTTTCTCTAGTGAGGAAGTATTTTCGGTAAAAAAATACTTTTTTTATATATTTTTTTACGGTCGAAAAAATATGTTTGTTTAAACGTAAGATTACAGAAAAAAATTACTTTTTAATTTTGTTCGGATTGTTCCACCACTTCTTGAGTATAGAGGAATATAAAAGACATTTTCTGACAAAATTTGGTGAGTGACACTTTTCAAAAAGGCGTTAAAAAGAGATTTAAATTTTATTTCTTTCGCTAAAAATCATCATGTGGGAATAATAAAAAATATTTTTTCTTGTCCTTTACTCGTAAAAATTAGGAAAAGAAAAATCACCATTCACTAGTTTTCAATTTTACTATAAAAAAATTAAAATCGAAAAAAGAGGTTTTTTTGAAAAACTTGGAAACTGTTTGAGATTAAGAGCTAAAAATTTGACTGAATTATTTTTATTTGGTGCCAAAACGATATCCTAAGTCCTAATAAAAAAATCTGCGGGGGCAAATTTCACATATGTATCCGGCTATACTCTTTTTCATGGAAATGAACCAACAGGGGTTATGGTTATTCGAAATATGTAAGATCAACTGTGAACAATTTGTACACGATAGATATTTTTGGCGCAGTTTTGTAAAACTGGTTATTGCCTCTACTGTAGTTTATATAATAAATATGAGTAACTTGGTTACGCATCATCTGGCTTCCAAAAATAAAATGGTTATAAGACCTATTCAATACAGAATTAAAAATTGCAAAGATATACAGACCCTGTAGAGTTGAATTTATTGCAGAAATCTGGCTCTTTTAATACCCTTTGACGTTTAGTCGAAATTTGTATCAAATTGCCAGTAGTGTAGGCAGTATGGTCCATCAGAGAAATAGTTGACCTTGTATAATCAAACAAAACAAAAAGAACCTTAAGCTTATTTTAACAGTGAGCAATTGTTATGTTATTTTCAGTCCCTGTAATGAAACAGTTCACAATGTGCATGTCACTAGTGACGTTTTGGTAACTTTGGTTATCAATAGTACCAAAGTAGTGCTTAAATAACCACGGTTTGCATAAAAACAGGGTGAACATTTTAGTGCTAACCATGATCGAGATATGCTACACGTTTGTTGGATTCATCTTGATTTAATATCTGTAGGGATTGAAAAGATACTGTAAATTCTGAACGGTTCATTAAGAGCTGAGTTGTAGAGAAGGACTCGCTTGCAATATCTTGTATTGCTAAAACACACTCTATTTGGTACTGCCACGATTGCAATCTTTAGTTGCCATGCCAATTATTTGATCATAGGGATTATTATACTATAAGTACATATCTAATAAATCCGACTATGTATTTTACATGCGTCAACAAACTCCATATGTAAAGTGACGATAATGAGTAAATACAAACACAAGATTAGAGTTAAATTGCATGCGGTTTTTTGGGTGTGGTTTCTGGTAATAGGCATTCTGCTTGGTGACGGAACATTTTCAGATTTTCTCTTATTCTTAAGTGAGTATTTATTTCTATTTATTTATATTCCTTTTTTTTCGCTTTAGATAAAATCAATCCTATTTTACCCGACTTTAAAATGTCGATGTTAATAATGCGAGAAAATTTCAAAAAATGTTCTGATAAGTATACAATCTCACCAGTTCGTATCAAGAACAATCAAAGTGTGGATTCTGGATTTAGTTGTTCCGATTGTGGACGTGTTTACAAATTGAAGAGTTCTTTAAGAAATCATAAGAAATGGGAATGTGGGAAAGAAGCCAGATTTAAATGCTCGTTTTGTGATTATAAAGCGAAACAGAAGATCCATATGAGAAGGCATATTGAAAGAATTCATTCTAGTGAATTTTGCAATCTTGTGAACACCGATATGGAGAATGAAACAAAATAAGGAAAGTGTAGCGCTTTTTAATTTCTTGACGCACATATTTAGGGTATATTTACTATTAAGATTAAGTGCATATTGTTTCATATACCGTAGTACTTATAAAATTTTAAGCGTAATTTTAATAATATTAAGGCAGAATGAGCTGCCTGTTAATTAAACTAGGTAAGGTGTTTGTTTATGTTCCTGTTAAGGTTCGTTACTATTACTCAGTATTACTATAATTATGTGCAGATAAAGCGTGATCAGCTGTATATTGTTTGTATCAATTATGAATGCTTATAACTACATTAAAGTACGAATCATATAGTTGCTATTAATTTGTTTACATGAATATTTACGTTTATAGTTGATTTATCTCCACCAAAGGTCAGAAGTAGAATGCGGAACCTAGCCACCATTTCGTACACCATTTTTATCTACAGCGCCATCTCTCGGTGTAATTTAAAAGTTAACCACAAAGTTGATTACAACTCCATCTATTGATTTGGTTGTGCCGCGAAAATTAATATTAAATATATATATATATATATATATATATATATATATATATATTTGGTTGGTCTTTTTGGCTATTGAATGCAGTCGAACTCCATCAGGGCTTCCAAGCTTTTACGCGGCCCTTCGATCCTTGCAGGGTCACTTCACCAGGTATCAACCCCGGCACAACTTCGTGAATGTGTTCACCTCTTGCAGAGTCCTCATAATCAATGCGGTCTGGCGATTGTCAGTTTATCGACTACAACGCATCGAGGAAAATGTGAATATATTTAAAAATTGTACATCAAATAAAGTTATGATTTTAGTTTTCTATCTCATTTGTGTATACCGGGTGGTAGTAAAGTAAGGAATAAATTCAATATCTCGTAAAGCACAATTTTTTAAAGCATTTATACCTAGTCAACTTTTAGTATTCGATTCAAAATTTAAATTAATCGGAACGATAAAATAATTTTATAACGTTTATTATATCGAACAAAGATTCGTAAACTTAAAATATTTTAGAATTTGCCGGTTAGCATATGTAATAAATCATCTAATTGCCTGTTAAGAAAGTATCATAGATGATTAACAACGATCGTGAAATATCTCGAATCGCCGAAATGTGATTAAATTCAAGATTTGTGATCGTTAGGCTATTGTCAGTTGACTAACGGAGGACATTTCGAACATTTGCTGAAATAAAATTATTTTTAAGTTTACGAATCTTTGTTTTCGATATAATAAAACGTTATAAAAATTATTTTATTTTTCGTTTTCTTCATGACCTTTTTTCAATTTTTAAATTTTGAATGCGAATAACTCCAAAACGCTTGGACTTAGGTATATCACATGCTACATGACAAATGTTTAGAATTGTAAGGGCAATCCAAAAATGCAATAAAAAAATTGGGTTGCAATTCGAAAAAAAAAATTTTTTTAGCAAATCTTTTTTGAGACACCCTGTATAAAAATTTTTTTTTCGCAAAATATGCCCCGAAAAAATATAAAATCGACGGGTCCGAGCGATTTTTGAAAAAAATTGTGCTTTACGAGATATTGAATTTACTCCTTTCTTTACGACCACCTGGTATAAATTATATTTACAAACAATCATTATGCTAATAAAACATAAGAAGATATGTTATATAATAAAAATTTTAAATTATGTAATGAAACTACACAAGTTCCAAAAAACAACGATGAATTAAATTAACAAAATTACTCTTTAAATTGGCACGGTGTTAGAACCCCCTTTTTTTTTTCAATAAAAAAAAAACTTCGTAAGCGACTTGTTACATTCAACCCATTCAGTCCTTTGTACGTGAGAAGTGCAACTCTCGCTATATTTTACAAGATAACCTTATACTTCCAAAAAACTTAGTGAAAGAAATATTTCTCACCTTACAAAGCTGTGAAATATTTCATCAGGCTGTACTTGTAGACCTTGCTGTTGAGAATACATAGTACACACAGGCTACCAACATGATAAAAGGCCAAATTTATGTATTTTAAGTTATTAGAGGCCATTTTGCGACGCCATATCGAAAATTTCTATTGGTGGTGAAATTTGGTCGGGAAAAAGATTCATTATATTGTTTTGAACCAAATTTATATATTTTATGTTATTAGACGCCATTTTACGACGACATATTGCAAATTTTATTGACGGTGTGATTTCGTCGGGAAAACAATTCATGACTAGTTTTAAATGTATTTTTGTTATTAAATTTTGTTTCAGATACATATCCCATATGATGCGCATATTATGTGCGACACACGACTTCTGTACAAAAGGATAGGTCAGTATGTTATTATTAACATGAAATTAATCAATATGTGTACAGTACGATAAATCTAGCTTGGCCTCTGAGACGCGCAGAGGAGAGAACGAAAGGGTTGCTGTGCAACAGAGGCAATCCGTATACTTAGGTGATGTAATCACCACGAATGCACCGCTTAAACTCTGCTTTTGGACCGTTACGCTACTGCGCCTCCAAAACCCAGAGGTCAAGCTATAATTGTCGTTCTATACACCCCTGTACCTAAATCTAATTATTATGATGATCCTGAATTATTTTACCTTGTGAGAAAGGATAAGTATAGAACATAAACTATTTCCATATACAAGAATATAGTTTCTCAAAATTATAGGATACGCACACTGCGTAATTAGAAATCGGACATCAGCACATATTTAAGACCATTTGAACTCACAATTTTGTAAAGAATCTGGATTATGAAGTAACATCAAAGGAAACGTGTATAATAAACTGAAAAAGAAAGATCACTAATATTCTCCCTTCATATAGCTAGTGGGTTAGGAATAAACAACTGTTTTCTGAAAGTACATCTATGCACTAAATATATATGATTCAATTCAAATTACTTGCTTTTAAAATTTAGGTGCAAACGACACCTAGTGACGATATTGTTAGAGCGTAGTAGGTTACGTGCACAATGAGACGGTGTTATCTAAAGGGAGAGAGACGTAAATCGTGTTTAATAAAAACGGCTTGTTTTGCTCTTATAAAACCCTAAAAACTCGGAAAGGACAAATACACAGTTACTACGATGGTTAGAGTTAAAATAAGAAAAATATTCCTGAGCCGAAAGAAAACAAGTTAATTGGGTATACGAGACAATAGCACTGGTGAAAAGAAGAAATGATGGTAGCTCAACAAAATTTTTTTTCAGCCGAACCTAAACAAGAAGCTTCACAAATAAAATAAGACAAAAGTATCGTACTGCTCTATGTAACTGATTACCCATTTAACAGGTCCCAGAAGAGTGATCCCCAAACAAATTAAACCCGCAAGAGCATTACAGAATCAGACAAATAGATATATAGTAGTAATAAGTTATTTGACTGTCTATTGGTTTAGTACCAAGCAAATCTAACCGGTGTCGCAGCGGGTAGCTAAAGCAAACCTAAACAAAAGAAAGTTGCCCCAAGCATAAGCAACAATCAAAATCATATTTCGTTTAAACCGAGGCGCAGGTGTTTTTTGGAAGAGTTCTTTTTAAAACGTCTGTCATCTACCATGTGTTTATTATGGATAAACCTCAACAAAGCGAAAGATAAATTTGCGCTACCTATCCTAGCCAGATGCCGAACAATATCTAATAAATCTTGTAAAGTAAAATAATGCTCTGTATAAGCTGACATGCGCCTTTTCTGAGAAAAAGAAATTATGAGCTTTCTATTAATCTGTTTACAGCATAAACTATTTCATATAAAGCGTAAGTACGAAAGATAGAGTTTAGAAAAAAGCTTGCGTACAATGTGCTTAGATGTGGATCATCCTCTATGGGTCACATAACCTATCCAGACACATTAGGTGTAAAATTTGTAGATCCTAAACCTACGCTGAGGTTTGATTCTTAAGTTGTACGTAAAGCAAAACGTGAAGTTCAATAGAACCTTAGCCATTACACTAACAAAGCCATTCAGGAACGGCAAAAGTATTGATTCGTAGTCAAGTTAGAGTACTCTTCAACAACTGAATGATTTATGCACTCAATAACAACTTGTAGGTTTATTGCATCTATAGGTCAGTAATAAACACTTGATTACGTTTATAGCTAATTATTTTTATTCCCAGGTCTCCGCCGCGTAATAAAGAAAAAGTATAACTTAATGTGAGATTTTTTGTATATGTAAATAGAAAGAAAAATTTACTTGGTTTAAAGCTCTCGAGTAATCCGCAGGAATCAGCACATTTCCTAAAGGACGACCATGTGATAATGAAGACGTGTATTCTTGCGTATTTACAAATCCAGAGTTTTGAACGGGCTTAAAGCATTAGGAGGTGAAGACAAACATAGGGAAAAACCCCTAATTGAAGCGAAGGTGACTACGTTTTCAGAAAACATGCATCCATATTATACGAAAGTGAAATACCTCTATTATTACCAATTAACTGCTTGAAACAAAACCAGTCTAACTGAGTGTACAATACAATATGTAAATATGTAACATACGGCACAATGGCTAGCATTTATGTCGTTTTCTTTAGCGTAATTTTTAAAAGACGCTAATAGACAAAATGGCGTTACCAAAAAGGGATCAAAATGACCTCTGAATTTGTCTTCTACCAATCCAAAATCATATTTCTTATCAAAATTTCAAACACCTCGAAGAATTACAATAATCATATCATATATGCGACGTTACCACATGTAATTTTATAGAAATACGTACGTTAATTACAAAACTTCGTATAACCCGTCATTTTAAGACAAAAGTATTTGAACTAATTTTGTCCGTTGTAAAAAGAATCTAGTTAAACGCCACTCCTCTAGAAAGATTGCTGTGCATATTAATCATATCCAAATCACCTTCGGTTTCCCCAAAGCGTTTTACATGTATTGTCTACCAGCCATATAAAACTTTTTAAAACGAGAATTAATGGTAAAATAAAGTGAACGATGATCTACGATTAATATCACATCAACGAATCGCAAGTAAGATCACTACAAATAAAAGAATACTGGTTTATTATGACAAGAAAATGGTAAGCATAGATTTTTCTGTGAAAATTGAAGATCTGATATTAATTAAGTGCATGCTGCATACTATCTTTTTGAACATTGACGTGTAGTGCATGTTACGAAAGTTAAGGAAATTGTTTGATTTAATATATATGTAATTACAGAAATAGTATTTTATGCTTCATCCGAAGAAGAGTATAGTAAATTAAAAGTTGTATATCACGGTGTGCGTTATGGTTGTTCAAAATGTTTAAGAACCTACTGCCAAAAGAAGACTTTGGGACGACACCTTAGATTGGATTGTGGTAAATCACCATCCTTTTCTTGTCAAATGTGTGCGAAGAAGTATAAACACGGATATATGTTGCTGAAGCATATGCGTGAATCTCATAGTATTAGAATACAAAATTTGAGAAAACGTTCACGGCTGGCTCTGCAAAAATAATTGTATTAACCTAATATATTATCTATACTAGTCATTAAGATTGTGCAATTTTTAATATTTATGTACTTTAATGTAGTATCTAATTTTAATTAAAGAAATTTTACAAAACTCTTGTGTGCAACTTTTAACTATGTTATGACAATTACACGATACTTACACATTCTTTATGCTCTTAACGCCCAATTTGGTCATCTCTCAGTTTGGTCATGATCTGAACTTTCCTCTACATAATGGTCGACGTTGACCATAATACTGACCGATTCTAAGGATGAACTTTTCCAGTCCCAACGTTTACCACTGCTTAAAATTAAATTTAATTTGCTTCATTATGATCGAGACTAATTGTGGACTATGCGCAAGTTTTAAGATCAAAAGTAGCATTGGCTTTTGTAAAAACAAGAATCTAAATACAGAAATGGTGGACGTTATGACCAAGTCCAAAGTGGTGCGGAAATAGAGATTATGATTCGAACGAAAGGCGGGCGTTGTAAAAACGAACGTTAACAACTTCGTAGACGCTGTGACCTGTTTATTGCTTAATTTCAAATGTTCATCTTTACTTAGATGTAAGATTATAAACAGGGTTCTCCAATGTTTTGTAGAAGGATAAAAATACTACTGGGTGACTTCTTTGTACTATTACACACTAATTAGGAGCAAAGCCCTTCCTGTAAAAATGAAAATTTCTGAAAAGCAAGTGATAAATACGCACTTATAGCAGGTCGTATGGATTAAGAAACGTTGCTCAATTAATAGATGAATTGATGAATTAAATAGGTAACTTTATATACACGTTAATCTTCATATATAGTATGTGTCGCAGTGAGCATTCTTTAACAGGGTCAATTTTTGTATTTATGGCGCTTTTACAATAACGTAGAACGGCTGTGACTATACTCAGCACAATCAGCAGCTAGCGAAGTAATAGGAGCACATATATACAAAGAAAGATAAATCAAAATAATAATTCAAGTATCCAGTAATTAAAGATTCGTTAAATAAACATCTGAAAAGAAGAAATAAAATTTTAAGCTATACAAATTAGTGTTTTATGCGATAATATACAAATTAATGCAAACTGTAGACTTCTACCACAAATATTAATTTTGAAAACGGGACATTAAAAATAAATTTTCGAAATTTTAATTCTGCAGAAAGTAGTAACACATCAAAGTAATTTGTTATTTGTAAACGTTATTGTTTACGCAAAGCAATATTTCTATGTAATGTACTAAAGTAATTTTACCTCAGATAAACCGATCTTCATGCGAAACTATCTCTATATAAGTTAATGGAGACAAGAAAAGTCTAACGATAACTACACATAAAATAATATTTACATTAAACTTCTAACTGACGTTACGACACCAAACATAGTTACATATTCCGCGATACAAGAGTCACTGTTATATTTTTTCAGTATAAACTAACAGTTAAAGCAAATAAGTAAATAATGATAAAGAGTTATCATATACAAGTTAAACACATAATATAGAATAAGTAAATTTTGTAAGACTTTAAAATACTTGGCTTTTTGGGTTTTTTAATGGGGTATTTTTGTATTTATGTTTATATTAATCTGAACTGGCTTATGTTTGCGTTTTCAATCTTAAACATTTGTAAATACTTATTACTACTGAGGATGATAACCGTAAGTGTTATCGAAACGTTTAGATTTGTGTAAACATAAGTACAAAAATACACCATTAAAAACCCCAAAAAGCTAAGTATTTTAAATATGCGCAATAAGGGTGAAAGTTTACATTTCCATATTTGCAAGAATTTGTTCATGAAATCAAGCATCAATAATTTAGATAATACAACTGGTACCGATAATCAAATAGTTCAACTATCTTACGATCTCACGATCTTAAATATAATAATTACGCGCGCACATACACACGAACACAAGCACACACGCACACACGCGCACACGCGCATACGCACACGCACACACACGACACATGCACACGACACAGCACACACGCACACGACAGCACATGTACACACACACACGCACACACGCACACGCACGCACACACGCACACACGCATACACGCACGCACACACGCACACGCACACACGTACACACGCACAACACGCATTGACACGCTTCACACGCACACACGCGCACGCAGACACGCACACGACACCACACGCACACACGCAGCACACGCACACACGCACGCCACACGCACACACGCACACACGCACACACGCACACGCACACACGCACACACGACACGACACACGCACACACGCGCATACACACCACACGCACACAGCACACAGCACACACGCACGCACACACACGCACATGCACACACACACACGCACACAGCACACGCACACACGCACACGCACACACACGCACAGCACACCACACACGCACACACGTCACACGCATACGCACACGACGCATTCACACGCACACGCACACGCACGACACGCAGACACGCACACGCACCACGCAACGCACACACGCACACACACACACGCACACGCTCACACGCACGCACACGCACACACGACATACGCACACGCACACGCATACGCACACGCACACACGTACACACGCTACGCACACGCACGCGCAGCACACAGCACATGCCACACGCACACACGCACAACGCACATGCACGCACACACGCACACACGCACACGCACACGCACACACGACATACATCACACACGCACACACACACGACACACGCACACGCACACGTACACACGTTACACCGCATACGCACACACGCATACACGCACACACGCACACGCACCACGCACACACAGATACGCACACACGCACAACGACATGCAACACGCACACACGCACACGCACACGCACACACGCACACGTACACACGCAACACGCACACACACTACAACACACGCACGCACCACGCAACACGCACGACACACACGCCACACGCACACACGCACACACAGACACACGCACACACGCAACACACACGCACAACACACATCAAACACACACACACACACACAATATCTCACACTCACACACCACTACTACACGCACGCTCACGCACGCAACACACACGCACACGACACAGCACACAACACACGCCACACGCTCACTCACTACTCACCACGCACTCACACACGTACGTACACGCACGTACAGACACGCACACACGCACACACGCACACGACGCACACACGCACACGCACAAACACGCACACGCACACACGCACACAACGCCACACACGCACGACACACACGCACACAGCACACGCCACACGCACCGCACGCGCACACGCACATACGCACACGCCACACGCACGACACGCTACACACTCACACGCGCACACGCACATACGCACACACACACCACACACACGCACACACACACTCACACCACGCACACACGCACACGCATCACGCACACACGCACACACGTACACGCACACGTCACACACGACACACACACACACGTACACAAGCACACGCACGACACGCACACACGCGCGTGCACACACGCCACACCAGACACCGCAACACACGCACGCACACATACGCACACACGAACACAACACACTAACACGCACACACACACTCACACACATTCAACACACACACACACACACTCACTACTCACTCACCATCCACTCATGTTCCTCACCATACCACTCACTAACACGCACGCCGCAGCATCACACACACACACAACACGCTAGCTCACTACTATCATTGCACGTACACACGTATGTCATACGACAGTACGCACTACGACGCACTACACGCACATAACGCACACACAGACAACACGACACATAACACAACAACACACGACACACACGCACACACGCACAGCTACACACACACACTCACACATTCTCTCATCAAACACAACACAACACACACACACATACATACACATTATTTTCTTACTACAACGTACACTTAAGTGCACATGCACGTCGTTCACGATACACAGACACTGTTTATAGTTGTTGCCATTAACTTCTAAATAGTTGTGTATACGTTTAAATACAGTATGTGTTGTATTGCGAATGTGTAATGTTTCTCAAGAATTAAAAGAAACCTGAACTTTTCCCATTGTTCCTTTGTGTTAATTGGGTTAGCGTGTACTTTATTTTCGGTGTAATTTCAAATAAAAATATCCAGTGGTGTGTGGCCGGAGAATAAGTTAAATTTCCACTGTTTTAAATGGTACACTTAAACGCTGTTCTACATCTGCTACAAAAATTAGAGGAAAAAGGTAAATGTTGTTACAGGTCAAATACATTAGAGCATCAAGTTTGTAAATGCACTTGCTCACACAGCATAGCTCAGTGGTGTTGGCGTGGTTCTTACTTAATGCTGCAAAAGGGCACTCGTCACAACTCCAAACACGTCAAAATCGGGTAAAAAAAGGCGCGACCTGTTGGAAAAATTTATAGCGAGAAAACGTCCTGAAATAGATATTTTAATGGCCTAACAGGAAACCAGAATGTTCACTCAAAGATAAAATCCTGCCCTCTACTAAAATTCTACTCTAAAAATATTTACGCCAAGTTGACCTAAACTTCAATAAAATCTTAAGCTTTATATAATAGCCGCAGAATTCGAAAATAAAACTAAAAGAACTCATTAAATATTGCGATAAACTTGGCTCCGAAATTATTGTCTTAAATATCAAAAAAAAAACGGATCAAAACGGTCATTAGTTATATAATTTAAAACGGAAAATATACGTCACAACAAAACTAAATCGATGGAAGATTTATAAAATTCTAAAATTCGCTTACCAGTTCAGCAAATCACAGGCAGTTCTGGGACCAGCAGGTCTTCGCTTACCTAAAAGGCTACAAATATTCTCGCACGCTTATCTAAAATGCAAAAATCGACACTAATCTGATAAAAAAACGATAACCCTGTTGTTACATTACCTTTCTTAATAAATCTGATATTTCATAAAATTATTCTTCCAAGAAAGGGAATCCCTTTAAATCAATTTACAACCAGTCGTAAGTCGATCAATTCTCCATCAAATATGCTCAAATTCAAGAAAATCATATGGTGCATTAACTCATCGACCTTTAAAAGTTACGTTATAGTTCAATAATCAACGATAGCTTTCGAACGTAATTACTGTACTTCATATAAGCACAGAAAGTATTGACGTTAATTCAGTAATTCAATCTCATAAAAACCAACACTTAAGATATGCGTAATTGAGGTGCTGCATAATAAATGGGTTTACATTAAAAAAACACAATAAGTACATTAACCTAAAGATATGTATTATAAATAATAATGAAATGACATCGAGATGTCAACACAACTGTTACATTAATAAAATCATTCAATTCAAATTAAAATCAGCTAGTATACTTAAGAGGGGGTGATACTAGCTAGTTCCCACGTCGGCTTTTGCTAAAATTACTGAATATATTTTCATATGCCAAAATAACAAATACATTTCGTTCTCCTTGTAACGCATTAAACACATAGTTTCGATACAATTACGTCAGTTTAACAAAGAAATAGAACACTCAAATAAATTTGGAACATGACACGGACGAATACGCTTGTATTACAATTTATACGATAAGATAATAAGACGCTAATTTCATAAGACAACGCATTCAACCGTTATTATGTACAACAGAATAATAAAATACATACAAAAATTTATTAAAATTTGTCAACCACAGCAAAACAAAAAAATGCTCAAAAAGTGATTACCTTAACTTTGGGACAGCCCCTTTGTTATACAGACATATGGCGGAAACCCCAGAGGATGACCTCTGCGGCGGCGTCGGCAATATAATTGAGGTGATTTAGTTGTATTTCCCTGGACGGAAAATGTCACTGCGTCACGACGATAATGGTACACTATTTCGGGAGGAACGGAGCCACTAAAGTATCCACCAAATTAAAGGAAATACTTTCGACGATATACTTTACTAAGCCTCCCGAAATGGGCGTAAACAGTTCACTATTTCAGAACCAACAAATCTTCGTATGTGCGCAAACAAGAGCCTTGAAACTACGGCATCCCTAATAAGACTGCCTTAAGCTACATTAATTTCTCGCCATATTACCTCCATTTCCCTTCCATCTTAATTTACCAATGTTAAAAGTATTACTTAAATTTTCAAAAAGGCGCCAACACGATCTAAACTCGGAGGCCGTCGCAAAAATTGTATCACCAAAAAAACACTTCTCAATCCGCGGGTCTTATCAGTGTAAACGATATCTTGTAAATTGAAATTTTTATAACGACGCTAGGCCTTAATGCCTCGTATGTAAAAACTAACCACTTTGTTTAAGACGAAATTTCTTATCGAAATACTCCGACAAATTGTCGCTTAAAACGTCTTAACGAAATGTGAAATATGCTTTCTACACTAACTTTATTAGAAAAAATTCAAAGTGGAATATCTCAAAAAAAGCTAAATTTTTGTATAGAAGACCTTAATAAAAGTTCGTCAACAATATTCCGTAGAATCAAAAAATGTAATAAGAAATATAACATTTGGTTTAAAATACGGAAGTTAATGGCGACACCCGGTATAACCCAAAGTCGCTCAAAACTTAAATATAATATTGAGCTCATGGTGGATAACGTTTTTGGTGTAACAAATTTTTGGTAGGTGGCATTATTGGTCCGAAAAAAACTCCCATGGTTTATATCAAACCTGACCCGTGCATTGCAAGGTATAACATTTCCCAGTAATTGGTACATTTGGGTCTATTAGAGTTTCTAAATTCAAGGGTAAGTTTGTATTGTTGTTTTGATTTAGAATAGAAAACAAAAATGGGCACGGTTAGTCAAAAAACTTTCTGTTGTTAATCTAGCAATACTGCTGAATCGTTGCTATTTCAAAAAATACTCACGCGTAGAGTGCGGTTGAAAAAAATTATTGAAAGGATAATTAACCAGACCGTACCTGAGTAGATTATGGTTAGGAGCTGAAAGTAATGTCACGCATATACTTAAGCAGACCTGTTTAGGCCTTATACTTAAATAAGACAACGCATGATTTCCGTATATAAATCACTCATCGAACAAAGCTTATTGACGAAAAAAAATTGGTCACGTATTTCGTAATAATATTAACCAAACCTTCATTTTAGGTTCATTTCCATGTACGAGATGTGAAAGAAGTTATCGTAGCAACAGTTCTTTGAAAAGACATCTTCAATACGAATGCCATAAAGTTGCTCAGTTTAGATGCGATTCCTGTTGGAAGACGTTTCACCAAAGATCCTCTTTGTACAGACATATAAGAATGAACTGTAGAAATAAAAAAAATAGGACCAGAGCTACGATGTAGTTGATGTACGTAGTTTTACTTTTAAGTATAATTAGTACTGATTCATTTTTTAATTTATCAAATAAATATGTGGGTTTTAATATTAATAATTCAGTCTTAAAAAATTCGATACCCAAAAAGCTTAGTCATTGTTTGTTGGTTTAAGAAAACATTATTGATAAATTTAAAAAAATTTGACGTGGTGTTAAACATTTTAGGAGGCGCTGCTGGTTATTTTAAATACGATGGATGTGCACGAATGTATAAACTTAATTCTTCTTTGCGTAATTATAAAAAATGTGAATGTGGTCAAGAACCAGGATTTAAATGTGAAGCATGCAACTATGGGGCGTACCAAAAAGTAAATTTACGGATTACTTAAAGTTACATACAATTTAATCCAAATTATGTATATGTAGTACAATAAAATTATACTTTTTTAATTTTGTCTGTATCAGTAGTAGTCAAAACTTCCCACTTCGGATTTCTTGAAATGTGAAGATTTTTTAAAAAATCTTTGAAATACTTAAAAATAATAATTATTGAGGGATCTATGGAATCCATTGTTGGAGCAATTATTATTGTTTCTATGAGAGTTTTCTGCTTAATGAAGATTGATAATAATACATTAAGAATTTGGGACTTAAGGGAGAGCGAAAAAAGTTTTCCTTGCTTTTCTCGCAAACCAATGGACCAAAAAATCAACGCCAAAATAAAGGAATCAAAAGAACCTTTCAAATGAGCTATCACTCGATACCTCTTACCATTTAAGATTTTGAAGGATGAGGTGTTAGGGGGGGGGAGCAATTTTTGGTGAAAAAGTTACCCCTCGATAATCCTTGAAATCCGGGATGAGAAGTTTTTAAATGAACACCGGGTATAGTAGTTTAGTGTTAATGTCAAAAGAGTGTCAATTTTGGCGTTTTTACATTGAGCAGACAGCCGAGTAGTAGTAAAAACGAAAATGAAATGCCATTTTATTATATGAGGTTTTGAAGGTATCTTAGAATGAGCGTATTGAATTTACCATACTTTACCCATACTCATTATTTTATGGTAGAGTTCGTGTAAATATACATCATTTTAGCCCTTATGTTACGCCATTGACTCTCCTAAATCATTCGTATTAGACATTCTTTATTTACTTTACAATTTTTTAATTTGCAAGGATAAAGAAGTATTTCACTAATCGTTATATACCTTTACTTACTTCCCTTGCATTGAAATTAACATATTATCCTCGCCAGGAATGCTTACCGCTACGTCATTAATTTATGAATGTAGCTATCCAATTTGTTTATACTGTCTTCTCATGTGAAACAGTGAATTAAATAAGGATGGTGAACATTCATAGTGCATTTTACGAAATCGACATACGGTCTTGAATAAGCAAATGTAGTAGAAAGAGTAAACCTATAAACGCGAGCAATTTGTTTTATATGTATATGAATTTAATTCACATTTGACTAATACTACGTAACCTCCATTTGTTTGTTTATCCTTTCACTGTTTCCTCATTTCCTACATTTACTTCTTTTAATCATCATTTATTACGCACTTTAAATCAGTTCTTTTCAGAACTACTCCCTTTATTATTCATTTGCACCTTTCTTACTATTCATTTTAGTCTCTGCCAACAGGGTAAAACCTTGCACACATTAGCACAACGGTTTGTGTTAAATTTACTACAGTATTTCGAGAGGGAGAAAGAAAACGGGGGTCCCCTGATAGCAGTGTCTGCTGTCCAAAAAGTAGGTATGACAATAAGCGAATCCATTACAATCACGAAATTATAGCGTGTGGCAAACGCATTCGGTATATCTGAGAAGACGGTGAGAAGTATCAAGTCTCGAGATGCATTTAACCCTGTTTTAACAAGTCCGGGTAAAAAACGACCACACAAGAAAACAAAATCTGACGATCTACCTGAAACATCCAAAATGGGCATAAAGAATACGTATGTATGAATATGTATGCACAAAGTGAGTAATATTACATCACAATCTTTTACACATGTTTGACATAGTAATTTAGTTACAGAAAAACATGTCACAGTTGCAAGTTTAAATGCAGAAATTCGTAGCAGTCACATATTAATAAGTAACAGTAGTCTTCATCGTCCAATCCAGTTGCTAGGATTCAAATTCAAAAAAGACTCTAATCGTCGGCAAGTAGTATTTATGGATGAAACGTGGATCTACTCCAAAGGCAATCCAGGAAGATCATGGCAGGATGAAGACATTAAGAGTGTACGAATACCTCAAGGCTACGATGGCAAGAGATTTATTGTTATTCACGTCGGATCCGCCAGAGGATTTGTACAAGGTGCTGCTCTGTTATTTGCATCAAGATCGTTAAAAGAAGATTATGATGGTGAAATAAATGGGGACATATTTAAAAATGGCTTATTTGCTAACGAATTTAGAAGAGCCTTCGCTAATAATTATAGTTGATAATGCACCGTATCATTCAATGTCAGTTGAAAAGCTACTAACTTCATCCTGGACAAAAGGCAATGTGGCTTCCTGGTTAACACAGAATCACATCTGCCACGATCCCACACTCTTCAAAACCGAGCTGTATGGTCTAATTAAGTCACTTCAAATACAAAAAAGTACGAAGTAGATGAAATAATAAGAAGCTTAAGTATTAAGATTACCACCATATCACTGTGAGCTTAGTGCAGTAGAATTAGTATGGGCACATACAAAGGGATATTATGACAAGCATATTGGACAAGATGGCTATGAAGATCAGAACGTAATTCCTATGTGGATAATTGTGTGCGACATACTGAAGAAACAAGAAAGCAATGGTATAAACGGGAAGAAATGTTGGACATCACAGTTGTTGAACTGATTCTTAACATAGGAAACTATTCTGAAAGCTCGAATGTAGATAGTGACTACAATTAGAAGTTTTACATTTTAACAAGCATGCTTTTACAACCTACAATTAGTAATACAAGTGTGTTAGTTCATATTTAATACAATTTCTATTAGTAATGTATTTCAATTATGTAAGTACAATATATTTAGTGGTAAAATTCTTCTCAAGATGTTAATTCACACATTTTCCATAGAATGTATGTTCCACATTAAATGTCATCTTCGTACGAATAATAGTTCCATTTTATTTAGGCACGTAACTTAACATCCATATTGTGTAATAATGTTACCATCGTATTGTGGGCTATCATTGCTACTGAATTGGTATCAACAATAAGAAATTATGATTATGAAATGTAGTAGCCTTGCTAGGTGTAAATAGTGCAGCTCGACAGTTGTTTCATGCAAATTGTTTAATCTTTAAATTGAATTATCAGCAACTTACAGCACAACCATTCTCCTGTTTTTATAATTGCGCTGCAATTATTAAGTCTTTACATGTTGTTGAAAATTGCATTGTTCGTAATAGGGCAGCAATGCGTTATAAACCTATAACCAACATAACTTGCAGACCGCAAAAATAACGTACCTAACACCACAATCGTTGTTCTTATGTTCCTGAGTTCTCACTTTGAGTTTTCTACTGTTCTCTCGTATGTAAGCTCTGCCGCAATCGCATGGTAGGTTGTATACACAATTTTTGGAATTCTTGTCTTCATTGTGTGGTTTGATTCTGGTTAGTATTCACCTGAGCGTTCTGGTCGATTTAAACGCAGCGCGTACTTGTATTTTCTGCCTATCCTTCGTATTTTGTGTGAGTTACCTTGTATATATGATATTATCGCTGTATATTTAGATTCTTCCTTTTCGGTTACCCTTTCCTTGTTTAGGTTAGGTGTGAGATCGGGGTAGCCATTTTGGTTGTGTTGTAGCGATATTATCCTTTTCTTTGTTCAAGTCCGCTTGTTTTGAGTATATTGTTTTCGCTCTATCGTACAAGCATCTTGCCACGCCTAACTTCACGCTTATATGGTGATTGGAGTTGTAGTGTAGGTACCTCCCCGTGTTGGTAGGTTTCCTTATGCAGTTGTCGTGAAAGTGTTGTCATTCCTGTGTACAAGTACATGCTTATGCTTGCCGTGTTGCCAAACTATGAAGGTGTCGTCCACGTATCTAAGCCACATCCTCGATTTTTCCGTGAATTCGGATATCGCTTGGTATTCAAAGTCCTCCTTATACATATTGCCCACTGTAGGTGATAGTCGGGAACCCATCGACATCCCAAACTCTTGTTGGTAGCATTGGTCTTCCACTTGGAAATATATAGTTCTAATGCATGTTGGCAGAAGTTTCACATGCTCAGGGTGTGATGATACCTCACAGATAGTGTGCTAATGGGTGACAAGGTGAATTTGTCGAGCTCGCAATTGGTCTCTGAGAAATTCCTTCCTTACGGATCTTTGGTTGGCCGTACAGATGCGGCGGTTTGCTGTAGTGTGGTGTAAGTCTAGCCCTCTGGTAATCAGAGAACTCCCTCTTGTGTTTTGCCAGCGTCTGGTATATTCGTCTTTCCATTGATGGTGTGGGGTCTTTCGGTTACTCGCCCCCGTCCAGTAGTTCTTTGATCCTTTAATTACCGGGAGAATTTTGATCGATGGGTCATTCATAAGGGAAATGGTCGCTCTCCTTTTTAGGAATAAACTAAGTGTCATAACTCACAGTTGATGGGTAATTTTGTTTGTGTTCAGAAAGTTCAAGCGCTGCAATCTTCAGACTTTGTAGCCAAACTCGATTTTTGTAATTCGCTTTGCCAAGAAAACAGTTGTGATTTAGGATTTATCCGATTTATTTTATTTTCGGTTGAAACCACATTTACGGGCAATGGAATAACCAATTTACAGAATACCCACGTATGGGCAGAAGAAAATACGAGAGCTACTATAGAGACACGTGATCAAACAAATTATAATGTGAACGTCTGGGCAGGAGTAGTGGTCAATTATCTTTTGGGTCCAGTCGTTTTGCCACTTGGGTTAAACGCTGAACACTTTATTCTTTTTAAGAAATACGTTCCTAGATTTTTTAAAAATTTGCCTCTAAATGTGCGACACAATATGTGGTTTTAGATGGCGCCCCGCCACATTACCGTCGAAATGTTCGGAATCATCTAGACGAGGTCTTTGCTAATCGCTGGATTGGCCAAATCGTTCTTCAGACTTCAATCCATTAGATTTTTGTTGGAGATTTATGAAAGACTTCGTTTATATGGTTCCGATAATAAGTGAACAGCATTTACGGGAAAGAATTATGGAAGGCGCCGAGTATTTTAAACAGGGAAAATGGAAGGCATATTGAACTTTTAATGTAAACTATAGTTTTGGTTACGAAAAAAGCTTAATAAATATGCAAATGATTAGTAACATAGCATTCAATTTGTTGCCAAAACAAGAGTTTTGTAATTTTTAAATAAAGTTTTTTTACTAAACTTACCTCATCTATTTTTGAGGCTTGTATTTGGTAGCAAGTAAGCTGGTAATATGATTTAAGCTAAGCAGTAAATCATAATTTTACAAGAACGAATAAATTTACAGAAATAATCAGTAGATATACTACCCCATTCCTGTCCCACTTTTGTCACTAGATTTGTCACCAGATTTGTCACCAGAAAAGTCACTAGATTTCTAGGTTGGTAACATTGCCTATTTCAAGGGGTGCTAAGTCAAGGCCACGTTGTTGGTAACGGGGCTACGTGTTAGGTTGGTAACCCTGCTAAGTCAAGGTCAAAGGTAAAAAGTTGCAAGGTAATCAAAAATAGTATTCAAGGTCGAAGACTTACGGTGGTGTCATATTTCTTAGAAATATAAAAAGGTGAAAAGCTAAAAATAGAAATTGCCAGGTAATCATAAATAATTTTCAAGGTCAAACTTTTTAGCGGAAATATAAATTTTGGAGCTGATCATCATATTTATAGTCAAGGTCAACAGTAGGTATTTAACAAGTTTAAGCATGTCAAGCATGGTCAAGGTGAAAAGCTAAAATAGAAATTGCAAGGTAATCATAAATCTAAGAATATAATTTTCAAGGTCAAACTTTTAGCGGAAATATAAATTTTTGGAGCTGATCATCATATTTCTAGTCAAGGTCAAAAGTAGGTATTTAACAAGTTTAAGCAAAGGTCAAAGCTAAAAATAGAAGTTGCAAGGTAATCATAAATCTAAAAATAGTTTTCAAGGTCAAAGGTTATTGACCTACGCTGGTGTCATATTTCTTAGAAATATAAAAGGTCAAGGTGAAAAGCTAAAAATAGAAGGTTGAACTTTTAGCGGGAAATATATTTCTTATATAAATTACGCGTATAGGTATACGGATCCTAACTCACCGTGCACGTACGCGTTCCCGTTTCAAGGTCACAGGTTAGTAACATTGCCTATTTCAAGGGGTAGCAACCCTGCTAAGTCCCCCTTCAAGGTCACTAGAAAAGTTACTAGGTTTTTGATTATCCTGAAGGTCATTGCCCTCAGTCTCAAGCAAGTCTATGCATGTTTCAAGGGCACGCCCTATTCTGAGAAATCAAGAACAAAGGGGTTGTTTAAAGTCTATGCTTTCAAGGCCACATGAGAGAACAAAGACGATCTATTGTTTTGGCTGAGTCATAGCTTCTGAAGTTCTAGGAAATCAAGAACAAAGACGATGCATTGTCGACGGTTCAAAGTCTATGCTTTCAAGGCCACATGAAAGAACAAAGACTATCTATTGTTCCGTTATTCTAAAAATAGATTGTTATCTCAATTCTAGGAAATCAATAACAAAGGCGACCCATTGTCAACGCTTCAAAGTCTATGCTATTTTCAAGGTAAAAGAACAAAAGCGATTCATTCTTCTGGTCGAGTTATAAAAATAAATTGTTATCTCAATTCTGAGAAATCATGAACAAAGACGATGTATTGTTCAAAGTCTATGCTTATAATTTTCAAAGGTAAATGAACAAAGACGATTCATTGTTCTGGTTGATTTATAAAAATAGATTGTTATCTAAATACATCTCTTTCAAGAACAAAGGCAATCCATTGTCAACGATTTAAAGTTTATGCTTATAAGATCACACCTCTGATAACAAAGACGATCCATTATTCAGTTATTTTAAAATAGATTGCTATCTCAATTCTAGGAAATCAAGAGCCCTGAGGTGCATGTTTCAAGCAATGTCACGCCCTCAAGTGAGCTAAACAGGTGGCCGTTCCCTAAACAGGTAGCCGTTTCCTAAAACAGGTAGCCGTTTCCTAAAAACAGGTAGCCGTTTCCTTAAACAGGGGGTCCGTTTCCCAAAACAGATAGCTGTTTCGCAACATTTCTTACAAATGGTCAGGGCGAAAAGCTATAAATAGAAATTGCAAGGTAATCATAAATCTAAGAATAGAATTTTCAAGATCTACTCCACTTGAAGGTCACGACGATGATCTCATAAGCTATGCATAAAAAGTAGGTCATGAGTTCATTGAAGGTGAATACTCCACTTCAAGCTAAAAATAGAAATTGCAATGTCACCATCCTCATCATATTACAAGGTCAAGGTCCGAAGCTAAAAATAGAAACTGTAATGTCATCATCATCATCATCATCATCATATTACAATTCTTAGAAGTCTAAAAATAGTGTGTTCAAAGGTTATTGATCTGTATATCATAGCTAAAATGGCCGGTTCAAGTCCTCACTAAAAGTTGATCGCGTTACAGCTAAAAAGTATAGTGACAGCATGATCGTTGAAAGTAGCTTATGCGCGTAACCAGATATGTATGGTAATCAAAGAGATGGTTCATATCTGCACTAATGTAACATAGTGGGGTCGTTTAGAGTAACAATATAAGGAAATAGTGTAATGGGTAGTGAGTGTTGTGTCAAACATGTGGATGGCATACGCTCAAGAGCAATGGACCAAAGCAACTGACCTGAGAACAGCGGTGGAACGCTTGAAGCAAGAAATTTCAGCATTAGTATTCGATGCCGAACATGAGGCGGTTTACGGGCGAGGTGATTATAGTGAAGCGGAGTGTAACGTCCTAGTGAAAAAGTATGAAAAAGGAGTAAAGATATGTGAAAAGTTTTTAAATTTAAAGGAAATATGTAGAACATGTTTTGTAGAAGAACTGAAAGCTGCGCAATTGCATCAGTTTTGCAATGATGTAAAAAAAAATGGACGGCATCTCTTGATGGTAGTAGTTCATCCTCATCAGATGCAGATTAGCCTATCGATACAATTATCAAAGTGCACTCTCCCCTCTAACATCATGATGCAGTAATATATAGGACAGTTCCGGTGTCAACTATAATTCATAAGCGTTCTCGAATCAATAAAGATGGATCTATCTGCATTGAACAGTAGCACTTTCTGTAAATCCTTCACGAACGTAAAAGACGCAAAATATAAAGTGATTGATATGAATACTATCAGTATGGGAAACATATTATCATTGAAACCCAGAACTTTAAGTGCATACTTACCTTAGGATTTTATGAATAGTTCAAAAGAAGATCGCATTGAAAAGTTTAAGCAATATCTGGTTGAGAATGACGCATTACCAGCACCGGAACTGTAGGAAAGATGACTAATTTAACATTTATGTAAAAAAAAAAATAATAACATATATATGTATGTATAATTGTTTGGAAATAAATTATATATTTTTGTTGCAAAAAAAGAATGTCTTCTATTTTTGATTAAATGAAGGGTATATCATAATGAAGAGCTGCTATTGATGAGACTAAAAAATGTAGCGTATAATAATATGGTGTCTGCAGCTATATTGGCTAAGCTGTTCAAGGTTAAAATTTATTGGTATCATATTACAATTCATACCAACTAAAGCAATATCTGGTTGAGAATGACGCATTACCAGCGCCGGAACTGTAGGAAAGATTGCATTAGCGCATATACAACACGCTAACGAAGACAACCAGACAAATATAGAAAAGTAATGATTGTTATAATTGATGTGCAAGGATTCAAAACAGCAAGAAATATATTTACACCTAAGGAACTAGCGATATATAATGGAGAGCAAATTGCTCATTACGTATTCAAACCCCATTTCCATGGCACACCTCGGATAGTGAATTTCAAAAGCAAGCTAATTGGTTAATTCACAACCACCACTTCATCAAGTGGGAATATGGATATACTTCTCCATGTCTATTCCTAGTATACTTAGTGATTGCATATCAACAACAGATGAGGTGTACGTTAAAGGACGGGAGAAAGCCACATTTTCGGTGTTTACAAAATTTTTAAAAGAATATTTGATAAAGGTTATATACCAAATTGGTCTAGTGAACTTTTCAAGATTGTTAAAGTGCGTGTAAGGAATCCGGTCACGTACTTACTACAAGACAGGGACACCTATTTATAGACAGGAACTGCAAAGGTTAAATATCCCGATGTGTATTTGGTGGAAAAGGTCATTTGACGTAAAAGAATAAAGTGTACGTAAAGTGGTTGGGATTAAAATAATATTCATGGATCGATGATGATGATGATGATAATGTAGTTTATAAGCATATTTTGTAAGGCAATAATCTCATTTATAATTCAATGATGCCGGTAAGAACAACAAGCACTTTGGAACACTTAAATTACTGTAGAAAGCATTACTATTGGTTTAATAACGGATATAAATGTCCTGCTTGTATAGGTACCGACTAGTATGAATATAACTTATTGTAATATAGTGTGACTTAAGGAACTAACGTAGAATGTAATTTCTGTAAGAATAATAATAAAAGACTAATTGTAATTTGTATTATTTATTAATAATAAAACATACTGATACATAAATATTAGGCCTAAAGTGTTTATGTAGTCCTCAAATGGTCAACCTAAACTGCTTTCAGTCTACAGGAAACAGGACAGAATTTGTCAAAAATAAATGGATCTATCTGTATTGAATGGTAGCACTTTCTGTAAATCCATCACGAACGTAAAAGACTTGGAGGTGTGTGCAAAACATAAAGTGATTATATGAATACCATCGACATAAAGTATGGTAAACATATTATCATTGAAACCCAGAACTTTAAGTCCATACTTCCCTTACAATTTTATGAATACTTCAAAAGAAGATCGCATTGAAAAGTTTAAACAATATCTGTCTGAGAATGACATGTAGATTACCAGCTCAGGAAAGGCAACTAATTTAACATTTCTGTAAAAAAAAAAATTATAATAACATATGTCTATGTATAATTGTTTGAAATAAACTATGTATTTTTATTACAAAAATAAAATGTCTTCTATGTTTTGATTAAATGAAGAGTAGGTACATCGTAATGAAGAGAGTTGCTTGGGTAAAGGACTGCCGAGTTATGATTTATTAATGGAAGCAATTGACAACGTTTACGTTACATATAATTGTACCATTGGCAAGATACAATTTTTTCATGCAAAACTTTTGTATTTTCAAGAGACACCATCGTTCCTCGAGACTAGCGTGATTAGAGAAATTACACCTCAAGTGGAAGAAGAAGAACATGTAGCGACTACGACCGACCCTTATTTTGAAAGAGGATGCATGTTTATAATAAAAAAGGCTTCTCCGGGATTGCATGATTCAGTAAACTTTTATTGCTAGAAATGGTGAAAGTAATAAGAATGATAAGAAGAAAAAGAATTATTAAGTATTGACGAGAGGAAGAAAAGACTCGAGGGTTAATTAAGGAAATAAAAAATTGAGGATAGATTTAGAGCTGTATGAGGTAAAAAGAAAATGATGCAACTTTGAGTGAATGTGCCATGAAATAAAGGTGCTTTAGTAAATAAATAATTACAGTAGTGTATGTTATATTGCATAAGGAAAAGGCACTTCATTTGATAAAAGAAAGTGTGTGTAGGCATAGAAGAAAGAAAAAGTGAAATTTAAAATGTTTCCATATGGTTTTAATTGAATTTGTATATATATATATATATATATATATATATATATATATATATATATATATATATATTTAAACGAGTTTCTTATCATGATTTATTAAATTATACAAATTATGTAGGAAGAAATGACACATAAAGCTTATATATTTATATTTATTTATAAATCACTAATCCTTTACTCAAAAATTCCAATTTTGGCATGTAGAGTAAACAAGTAAGAGCGCAATAGATAGCAATCCAAAATTCTCAAAACTAAAAGAATGTGAAAAAAAAATTTCAAGTATTAATGATAAATTTTTAGTTTAGTATGTACAGAAAAGTTGAAACTTGTACAAATGAATAAATCATAACACTTTAGTCCTTTACCCAAAATTTTAATTTTTGGTATGTAAATAAACATGTAACAACGCAAAAAATAGGAGTTTCAAATTCCAAAAATGTGGAAAAACTTCCAACTAGCGCTTTAAAATAAGTTTCCATATGGTTTTAATTGAATTTATATAGATATATATATATATATATATATATATATATATATATATATATATATATATATATATATATATATATATATATATTTAAACGAGTTTCTTATCATGATTTATTAAATTATCCAAATTATGTAGGAAGAAATGACCCATAAAACTTATATTACAAAGAAAGAAAGAAAAAGGTCAATAACATTATCCTGTTATATGAAATGTATGTCAGCATTTCTGTATGTGTCTATTTTAAAATAAATAAATACACTCTTTTTATAATATCAGATTAATTTTTAACTCAAAAATTTTGAATTTTTGTATATAGGTTGAATAAATAACAGCGCAAAGGTTAGCATTAAAATAAATTCAGAATATAAAAAATTTCAAAACAGTCTTGTGAATATAGTACATAAAGGTTGAAACTTGCGTACATTTATATTTATATTTATTTATAAATCAGTAGTCCTTTACCCAAAAATTCCAATTTTCGGCATGTAGACTAAACAAGCATGAGCGCAAAAGATAGCACTCCAAAAATTCTCAAAACTAAAAGAATGTGAAAAAAAAAATTTTCAATTATTAATGATAAAGTTTGTAGTTTTGATATGTAAGTGAACGTTGTTAAGGCTTAATAAATCATAACTCCAATGTCCTTTGCCCAAAAAATTCTGAATTTTCGTATATATATCCAATAAGTAAGAGCGCCAAAGATAGTAGTTTCAAAAATTTGTAAAAACAAAAAATGTGATAAAAAATGTATGTTACCAATGATATGTAAATATATGGTTTTAATCGCTTAATAAATCAAAACTCAATGTCCTTTACCCAAAAATTCTGAAATTTCGTATACAGGTTCAATAAATTAGAGCGCCAATGATGGCAGTTCCAAAATTTACCAAAATGTGATAAAAAAAGATGAATTTTATCAATGTAAATTTATATGTAAGTTAAAGTTGTTAACTGCTTAATAAATCACAACTCCAATGTCCTTTACCCAAAAATTCTGAAATTTCGTATACAGATCCAATAAATTAGAGCGCCAATGATAGAACTAAAAAAATTTGGGGAAAACTTGAAGGTCGTCTTTTACTATTGGAATATTAAACATACATTTTTACTCAATAAATTAGGCACCAATATGAAATATGATATAATAAAACATTAATGTAACTAATTTGTATACAATATAAAAAAAAAATATGAAATATTAAAATTAAAATTGTAACTAAAAAAAAAAACAAAATTTTTTAAGGTGTGATCTGAAAAAAATCATTTAAATAAAAAAATAAAATAATGTATAGAAATACATACCCTCATCAACCACATTGTTTCAGGTATGTCTTCATCCCCGAACAATATATATTTTAATGCACCACATTTTATGTAACCCACAAAATGGGTCCTGCTAGCTGTTCCATCCATGTAGTAGGACTATATCATGCTAAAACAGAAATACTTAAACTGAAACAACAACAAACATTACTCACATTAGAAATATTTCCTTAATTTATTTATAACCATTTTATCTGAAAAATCAAAAGTTAAAACAAGTTACATATAAATCCTACATACCCTCCTCCACTCTGACAAAATTTAAGTTTTCTACTACAGCTATAATGAAAACGTTAACTTTCAATAAAAAATTTGCATGAAATGTACTTACCAGTCATTACTTTATTTTATTTTTTTTTAACTTTTTTATGCGTTAAATGAACAAGCAGGAATGAACGTATATGGTTGACAATTATCAATTTATATTATAATCACAGGTGAATAACATTATTACTAAGCGTTATACGAGTATGCTTAAGCAAAATAGTGTGAAAAAGATAGATGAATGAGACAGCTTTGAGACAGCAAGAGCATCATAAATATGATAAGAAGAGAAAGAAAGAAACAGTTATTAAGTATTGATGAGAGAAAGAAAAGACTGAAGGTGTTAATCAAGAAAGTAAAAGCATTGAGGATAGATTTCAAATTATGTACCAAGAAATAGCATTATAACCTTATCACATAAAAGTATGTTTAATAGTATCAAATAAAATCATATCAAATTATTTTCTTGTAAATTCAACAACTGTTGATATCACTAAACAGATCCAACTGTCAATTTTACGTTTCTGGTGTGAATACTTTATTTCATAAAATAAAATCATTAGTTTTAGTATTTACAAAATTTTGGAACTGTTATATCTTTTACACCTGTTATTTGTTCAGTCTATCTACAATAAATTCCTAATTTTTCACTCTTAATGATTAAACTGCTATGTAATTATCAATATAAAACTGTTACAAAAGAAGGTGAACAACATTATGAAATGTAGTAGTAAACAATAAATTATATGTTAATAAATATACTTTTTATCATAATTATATGTTAATAAATATACTCTTTTATCATAATAGCTTAATGGTTAAGTTAAAATCCTCAATTTTGCGTGTAGAGAAAATAAATAACAGCGCAAAGGATACCAGTTAAATAAATTGGAATTTTAAAATCTACAAATGATGTATTCAAACATTTACACGTTTCAAATTGTAATGTAAACTGATGACATAGAAATAGAATGTTCAAATGCTTTCACAGCAAAATAACTGCGTTCATTATCCACAATGATTATTAACTCTGCACCGAAAATTACAAGTCATGTTTTAAGTGTTGTTTTAAAATTGAATTGGGCAATTTAAAGAGCATTTAGATACATTAAATGGATAAATTGCATGCATATGTTTCTTCTGAGCTTACGTAAGTACAAAAGGTGCGTTTTAAGTGCTTTTTGTTGTTTCAAAATGGAATTGGCTAATTTAATGTAATTTTTCATATTTGAAAAAATTATTACATCAAATGATAGATTGTCACTTAAACACAACTGCGCTGAAAAAAATTTTTTTTGCTCGGAATTAGGCGAAAATTTAAATTTACGAGCGCATTTCTAGGACTTTATATCAGCCTGAATGCACTGGAGCACGTCCTCGTCGACTGTTTTCTATCTCTTTCCATACATATGTACTACATCTTTTCTTACATCACACTTTCAAACATACATCACTTTCATAGTTCAAACACGTCTATCGTTTACAACAAAATTGCAATTATGCATTCCATTCTAGTACAGTACTTGAATATAATATTACAAATCATACTGATAATACTATATGGATGCATTTTGCAATGCATGCTTTACTCATTACAGTACAATCCATTTAACTTGAAAATTGTATATATATATGTAAGATGTCTGAAGATTCATTGTGAGCGTTATTATTACTTTATTTCATGAAAATCGTTACAATCTATTTTAGAAAAAACCGTATTACAAATAGTTTACAAATTAGTTACATTAAGGTTTTATTATATCATATTTCATATTGGTGCCTAATTTATTGAGTAAAATGTATGTTTAATATTCCAATAGTAAAGACGACTTCTTTAACAAAAAAGTTAATCATCTTAATTATATAAAATTTCAGAATTTACATTAATGTATTAAACTTTAATTATATTCAATTTACAGGTAAAACATGCTTTAATTTTATTATTTAACATTTAGGTATAAAGTTATTTCTGTATACGAAAATTCAGAATTTTTATGTAAAATGACATTGATTTAAGTGATTTATAACTAGATTAATCAACTTTAACATTATATATTACATTGGAAAATTCAATGCTTTTTTTTTATCATCATTAAGTATTTCTTGTTTTGTAAATTATTGAACTGCATCATGGCGCTACTAAATTTATTTGAACTGTGATAGAAATTTCAGAATTTTATGGGTAAAGGACATTGATGATTGTGATTTATTAAGCAGTTAACAACTTTAATTTACATTTATAAATTTTTACATTGGTAAAATTCATTCTTTTTTTTATCACATTATTGTTAAAATTTTGAATACTGCCATCATTGCCTATAATTTATTGAACACTGTATACGAAATTTAGAATTTTTGGGTAAAGGACATTGGATTTTGATTTATTTAGCATTACACAACTTTAACTTGACATTAAATTTTACATTGAGTAAAATTCATTTTATTTTATGTAAGCATTTTTTTGTTTTGAAATTTTGACTCATCATTGGCGCTCAATTTATTGAACCAATGTATACGAATATTTCAGAATTTTTGGGTAAAGGACATTGGAGTTGTGATTTATTAAGCATTAACAATTTAATTAATATAAATTTACATTGATAAAATTCATCTTTTTTTATACACATTTTGGTAAATTTTGGAACTGCCATCATTGGCGCTCTAATTTATTGAACCTGTATACGAAATTTCAGAATTTTTGGGTAAAGGACATTGAGTTTTGATTTATTAAGCGAGTTAAAACCATATATTTACATATCATTGGTAAACATACATTTTTATCACATTTTTGTTTTAAAATTTTGAAACTCTATCATTGGCGCTCTATCTTATTGGACTATATACGAAAATTCAGAATTTTTGGGCAAAGGACATTGGAGTTATGATTTATTAAGCCTTAACAACGTTACTTACATATCAAAACTACAAACTTTATATTAATAATTGAAAATTTTTTTTTCACATTCTTTTATTTTGAGAATTTTGAGTGCTATCTTTTGCGCTCATTTGTTTAGTCTACATGCCGAAAATTGGAATTTTTGGGTAAAGGACTACTGATTTATAAATAAATATAAATATAAATGTACGCAAGTTTCAACCTTTATGTACTATATTCACAAGACTGTTTTGAAATTTTTATATTCTGAATTTATTTTAATGCTAACCTTTGCGCTGTTATTTATTCAACCTATATACAAAAATTCAAAATTTTTGAGTTAAAATTAATCTGATATTATAAAAAGAGTGTATTTATTTATTTTAAAATAGACACATACAGAATGCTGACATACATTTCATATAACAGGATAATGTTATTGACCTTTTCTTTCTTTCTTTGTAATATAAGTTTTATGGGTCATTTCTTCCTACATAATTTGGATAATTTAATAAATCATGATAAGAAACTCGTTTAATATATATATATATATATATATATATATATATATATATATATATATATATATATATCAATATAAATTCAATTAAAACCATATGGAAACTTATTTTAAAGCGCTAGTTGGAAGTTTTTCCACATTTTTGAATTTGAAACTCCTATTTTTTGCGTTGTTACATGTTTATTTACATACCAAAAATTAAAATTTTTGGGTAAAGGACTAAAGTGTTATGATTTATTCATTTGTACAAGTTTCAACTTTTCTGTACATACTAAACTAAAAATTTATCATTAATACTTGAAATTTTTTTTTCACATTCTTTTAGTTTTGAGAATTTTGGATTGCTATCTATTGCGCTCTTACTTGTTTACTCTACATGCCAAAATTGGAATTTTGGGTAAAGGACTAGTGATTTATAAATAAATATAAATATATAAGCTTTATGTGTCATTTCTTCCTACATAATTTGTATAATTTAATAAATCATGATAAGAAACTCGTTTAATATATATATATATATATATATATATATATATATATATATATATATATATATATATATATATATATATATACAAATTCAATTAAAACCATATGGAAACATTTTAAATTTCACTTTTTTTCTTTCTTCTATGCCTACACACACTTTCTTTTATCAAATGAAGTGCCTTTTCCTTATGCAATATAACATACACTACTGTAATTATTTATTTACTAAAGCACCTTTATTTCATGGCACATTCACTCAAAGTTGCATCATTTTCTTTTTACCTCATACAGTTCTAAATCTATCCTCAATTTTTTATTTCCTTAATTAACACCTCGAGTCTTTTCTTCCTCTCGTCAATACTTAATAATTCTTTTTCTTCTTATCATTCTTATTACTTTCACCATTTCTAGCAATAAAAGTTTACTGAATCATGCAATCCCGGAGAAGCCTTTTTTATTATAAACATGCATCCTCTTTCAAAATAAGGGTCGGTCGTAGTCGCTACATGTTCTTCTTCTTCCACTTGAGGTGTAATTTCTCTAATCACGCTAGTCTCGAGGAACGATGGTGTCTCTTGAAAATACAAAAGTTTTGCATGAAAAAATTGTATCTTGCCAATGGTACAATTATATGTAACGTAAACGTTGTCAATTGCTTCCATTAATAAATCATAACTCGCCAGTCCTTTACCCAAGCAACTCTCTTCATTACGATGTACCTACTCTTCATTTAATCAAAACATAGAAGACATTTTATTTTTTGTAATAAAAAATACATAGTTTATTTCCAAACAATTATACATAGACATATGTTATTATAATTTTTTTTTTTACAGAAATGTTAAATTAGTTGCCTTTCCTGAGCTGGTAATCTACATGTCATTCTCAGACAGATATTGTTTAAACTTTTCAATGCGATCTTCTTTTGAAGTATTCATAAAATTGTAAGGAAGTATGGACTTAAAGTTCTGGGTTTCAATGATAATATGTTTACCATACTTTATGTCGATGGTATTCATATAATCACTTTATGTTTTGCACACACCTCCAAGTCTTTTACGTTCGTGATGGATTTACAGAAAGTGCTACCGTTCAATGCAGATAGATCCATTTATTTTGACAAATTCTGTCCTGTTTCCTGTAGACTGAAAGCAGTTTAGGTTGACCATTTGAGGACTACATAAACACTTTAGGCCTAATATTTATGTATCAGTATGTTTTATTATTAATAAATAATACAAATTACAATTGGTCTTTTATTATTATTCTTACAGAAATTACATTCTACGTTAGTTCCTTAAGTACACACTATATTACAATAAGTTATATTCATACTAGTCGGTACCTATACAAGCAGGACATTTATATCCGTTATTAAACCAATAGTAATGCTTTCTACAGTAATTTAAGTGTTCCAAAGTGCTTGTTGTTCTTACCGGCATCATTGAATTATAAATGAGATTATTGCCTTACAATAATATGCTTATAAAATACATTATCATCATCATCATCATCGATCCATGAATATTATTTTAATCCCAACCACTTTACGTACACTTTATTCTTTTTACGTCAAATGACCTTTTCCACCAAATACACATCGGGATATTTAACCTTTTGCAGTTCCTGTCTATAAATAGGTGTCCCTGTCTTGTAGTAAGTACGTGACCGGATTCCTTACACGCACTTTAACAATCTTGAAAAGTTCACTAGACCAATTTGGTATATAACCTTTATCAAATATTCTTTTAAAAATTTTGTAAACACCGAAAATGTGGCTTTCTCCGTCCTTTAACGTACACCTCATCTGTTGTTGATATGCAATCACTAAGTATACTAGGAATAGACATGGAGAAGTATATCCATATTCCCACTTGATGAAGTGGTGGTTGTGAATTAACCAATTAGCTTGCTTTTGAAATTCACTATCCGAGGTGTGCCATGGAAATGGGGTTTGAATACGTAATGAGCAATTTGCTCTCCATTATATATCGCTAGTTCCTTAGGTGTAAATACATTTCTTGCTGTTTTGAATCCTTGCACATCAATTATAACAATCATTACTTTTCTATATTTGTCTGGTTGTCTTCGTTAGCGTGTTGTATATGCGCTAATGCAATCTTTCCTACAGTTCCGGCGCTGGTAATGCGTCATTCTCAACCAGATATTGCTTTAGTTGGTATGAATTGTAATATGATACCAATAAATTTTAACCTTGAACAGCTTAGCCAATATAGCTGCAGACACCATATTATTATACGCTACATTTTTTTTTTTTAGTCTCATCAATAGCAGCAGCTCTCTTCATTATGATATACCCTTCATTTAATCAAAAAATAGAAGACATTCTTTTTTTTGCAACAAAAAATATATAATTTATTTCCAAACAATTATACATACATATATATGTTATTATTTTTTTTTACATAAATGTTAAATTAGTCATCTTTCCTACAGTTCCGGTGCTGGTAATGCGTCATTCTCAACCAGATATTGCTTAAACTTTTCAATGCGATCTTCTTTTTGAACTATTCATAAAATCCTAAGGTAAGTATGCACTTAAAGTTCTGGGTTTCAATGATAATATGTTTCCCATACTGATAGTATTCATATCAATCACTTTATATGTTGCGTCTTTTACGTTCGTGAAGGATTTACAGAAAGTGCTACTGTTCAATGCAGATAGATCCATCTTTATTGATTCGAGAACGCTTATGAATTATAGTTGACACCGGAACTGTCCTATATATTACTGCATCATGATGTTAGAGGGGAGAGTGCACTTTGATAATTGTATCGATAGGCTAATCTGCATCTGATGAGGATGAACTACTACCATCAAGAGATGCCGTCCATTTTTTTTTACATCATTGCAAAACTGATGCAATTGCGCAGCTTTCAGTTCTTCTACAAAACATGTTCTACATATTTCCTTTAAATTTAAAAACTTTTCACATATCTTTACTCCTTTTTCATACTTTTTCACTAGGACGTTACACTCCGCTTCACTATAATCACCTCGCCCGTAAACCGCCTCATGTTCGGCATCGAATACTAATGCTGAAAATTCTTGCTTCAAGCGTTCCACCGCTGTTCTCAGGTCAGTTGCTTTGGTCCATTGCTCTTGAGCGTATGCCATCCACATGTTTGACACAACACTCACTACCCATTACACTATTTCCTTATATTGTTACTCTAAACGACCCCCACTATGTTACATTAGTGCAGATATGAACCATCTCTTTGATTACCATACATATCTGGTTACGCGCATAAGCTACTTTCAACGATCATGCTGTCACTATACTTTTTAGCTGTAACGCGATCAACTTTTAGTGAGGACTTGAACCGGCCATTTTTAGCTATGATATACAGATCAATAACCTTTGAACACACTATTTTTTAGACTTCTAAGAATTGTAATATGATGATGATGATGATGATGATGACATTACAGTTTCTATTTTTAGCTTCGGACCTTGACCTTGTAATATGATGAGGATGGTGACATTGCAATTTCTATTTTTAGCTTGAAGTGGAGTATTCACCTTCAATGAACTCATGACCTACTTTTTATGCATAGCTTATGAGATCATCGTCGTGACCTTCAAGTGGAGTAGATCTTGAAAATTCTATTCTTAGATTTATGATTACCTTGCAATTTCTATTTATAGCTTTTCGCCCTGACCATTTCTAAGAAATGTTGCGAAACAGCTATCTGTTTTGGGAAACGGACCCCTGTTTAAGGAAACGGCTACCTGTTTTTAGGAAACGGCTACCTGTTTTTAGGAAACGGCTACCTGTTTAGGGAACGGCCACCTGTTTAGCTCACTTGAGGGCGTGACATTGCTTGAAACATGCACCTCAGGGCTCTTGATTTCCTAGAATTGAGATAGCAATCTATTTTTAAAATAACTGAATAATGGATCGTCTTTGTTATCAGAGGTGTGATCTTATAAGCATAAACTTTAAATCGTTGACAATGGATTGCCTTTGTTCTTGAAAGAGATGTATTTAGATAACAATCTATTTTTATAAATCAACCAGAACAATGAATCGTCTTTGTTCATTTACCTTTGAAAATTATAAGCATAGACTTTGAACAATACATCGTCTTTGTTCATGATTTCTCAGAATTGAGATAACAATTTATTTTTATAACTCGACCAGAAGAATGAATCGCTTTTGTTCTTTTACCTTGAAAATAGCATAGACTTTGAAGCGTTGACAATGGGTCGCCTTTGTTATTGATTTCCTAGAATTGAGATAACAATCTATTTTTAGAATAACGGAACAATAGATAGTCTTTGTTCTTTCATGTGGCCTTGAAAGCATAGACTTTGAACCGTCGACAATGCATCGTCTTTGTTCTTGATTTCCTAGAACTTCAGAAGCTATGACTCAGCCAAAACAATAGATCGTCTTTGTTCTCTCATGTGGCCTTGAAAGCATAGACTTTAAACAACCCCTTTGTTCTTGATTTCTCAGAATAGGGCGTGCCCTTGAAACATGCATAGACTTGCTTGAGACTGAGGGCAATGACCTTCAGGATAATCAAAACCTAGTAACTTTTCTAGTGACCTTGAAGCGGGGGACTTAGCAGGGTTGCTACCCTTGAAATAGGCAATGTTACTAACCTGTGACCTTGAAACGGGGAACGCGTACGTGCACGGTGAGTTAGGATCCGTATACCTATACGCGTAATTTATATAAGAAATATATTTCCCGCTAAAAGTTCAACCTTCTATTTTTAGCTTTTCACCTTGACCTTTTATATTTCTAAGAAATATGACACCAGCGTAGGTCAATAACCTTTGACCTTGAAAACTATTTTTAGATTTATGATTACCTTGCAACTTCTATTTTAGCTTTGACCTTTGCTTAAACTTGTTAAATACCTACTTTTGACCTTGACTAGAAATATGATGATCAGCTCCAAAAATTTATATTTCCCGCTAAAAAGTTTGACCTTGAAAATTATATTCTTAGATTTATGATTACCTTGCAATTTCTATTTTTAGCTTTTCACCTTGACCATGCTTGACATGCTTAAACTTGTTAAATACCTACTGTTGACCTTGACTATAAATATGATGATCAGCTCCAAAAATTTATATTTCCCGCTAAAAAGTTTGACCTTGAAAATTATTTATGATTACCTGGCAATTTCTATTTTTAGCTTTTCACCTTTTTATATTTCTAAGAAATATGACACCACCGTAAGTCTTCGACCTTGAATACTATTTTTGATTACCTTGCAACTTTTTACCTTTGACCTTGACTTAGCAGGGTTACCAACCTAACACGTAGCCCCGTTACCAACAACGTGGCCTTGACTTAGCACCCCTTGAAATAGGCAATGTTACCAACCTAGAAATCTAGTGACTTTTCTGGTGACAAATCTGGTGACAAATCTAGTAACAAAAGTGGGACAGGAATGGGGTAGTATATCTACTATAATCGGTTACTAAAGGAACTAAATAAACTAACCATAGGCGTACGCAAAAAAAGTTCGGAGGGAAACTGGGTCATGATCCTCCAATTACTCCCCTCGTTTTCTAATATTGTTATTGTAAAACAGTAGCAAAAGTGTGCCTAGTTGAACTGTACATTATTGTAAAATATCAAGGCAGAATATTGAAGTACATCGATGTTATTAACGAAAAATAATTTTTTTTTGTTAACTTTAACACCTTGTGTATTGAGTACAAAGCGCCAAAGGGGAAAGTGACATAGCAAAAGTCTATTTATTTTCGCACAGCGAATCTCCAGGTATTTGTATGAAGTCGAAAATTAGTTAGAATTATTAAAGATTCTAATTAATTCACTTATATTATGAATAATTGCGATTGTATGACTTAAAAACCTGCAAAACTGAATTTTCAGATCTTCTGTAAAGAGGGTACGTTAAGTTTTTGTTAATCAGCAACGTTATTAAGCATATTCATTAATATATTAACAGTGAGTTGAAAACGTAATTGGGCGTCTCGCGAATATGAGTTATTAAAATGTTTTCAAATTTCTCGGTTGATTTAATTATGTAAAATGAGGTGTCACTCGCCCTCCCGTAAGAATAAAAATTTCAAAAGGTCGCCCAGATCTCATTTTGAAACTTTCGACTGTCATTTTTACGTCAAAAAATGTTTTTTTTACTTTGTATAATAACACACCAAATTGCAGGATAAAAGCTGTTACCGTTCAAATCTTAAGGGGGGGTTACGGACTTTTGGTCCTCACTGTATAATTAAACCTAACCAATAAGTAATAACTGAAGTATTCAATCATCCTTAGTGTATCTTCGAAAGTAACCTAAAAGGTAGTTAAGGGTCAATTTTTGTACATAAACTTGAAGACCTTATCGTAAGTTGACAAAGTCCATCGATTTTATTGATCGTATGATCCCGAAAAGTGTATATTGAACATCTTCGCAAAATATATTAGTATTTGAGATAGCGTCTTCTAGCAGTTTTAGTAAAAGGTATATAGCCATAACTCGTATCGAAGGTAAAAGATCAAGTTCACTCAATTCCATTAAGTCAAACCGGAGTTATGAACATTTTCCAAAATAAAGATGTAACCTTCCTACACTATTTTATTTGACAAGGCACAAAGATGACACCTGAAGTTTTTTGTTTAAAAACTCTGAACGTTACAATAATAACATTTTTGAAGGTACTCCTAATTTGAGAAAATCATACGCTGTGATGTTACGTGACGCCCTTTAGGCTTGAAAATACTTTCCAGCGATTTCTCTTAGCCACTTTTACAAGTTTTTTTTCTAAAGCTGTGAGATAATAGTTTCTGAATTACAACTGACTACCTCTCTTAAGAGGACATCTGTAACTTGACTCATATTTTATTTATTTCACGGTAACAATCTATTTGTGAGCAATTTTTATGCGCGAATTTAACTCCTTCAAATGTAATTGAGTTTTTGTGGTTTAAAACAAATATTTGGTTACATGTCGGTTGCATTACGGTTAGGTCGCGATTACGTCCATAAGCCATTAATGATTTGTTACATCAAGGATGAGTTTGGGAAGAAAACTAAAATCATTTGCCTAATGCAAGGATGTATATAACGCTAAGTTAATCGTACTTCGTAAACCACATATTGAGAACTGTCATCCAACTTTAGTAATGCATTTGAAAAATCTGGAACACTGGAACTGTGGCAGGATCTGTAACAAACAAAATACACCCACGTACCATGCAAAATTAGAAATCACCGAACGCGTTGTGATAGCTACGCTATCTTCATCAGCGGTCGACTAGGACGGACTAAAGAAAATTTCTAACATATATACCATCAGTGAGTAACACTTCGTTGCTAATCTGGTTAAAGTGAGTTCTGAGTAGCCTAAAGGTCCTTGATCATCATTATTCACTAGAATTTGTTTGATTTTGAAGTTCTCTAAACTTTCATAACAATCTCATGCTTATTACTTATTACTATCATGTTTGATTAATGATACCTCATTTAGGAAAAGAAGTCAAATCGCATTTTAAGTCTGTCTCAAATTTACCCATGAATAGATTGGCTATAAACGGAGATAAGCTATTGCCCATTGTCGCACTATGTTCTTACAGTGCGGCAAATTCGTATGAATTTATTGATAACATTAAAACATTGAACTTACAGAAAATAAAATTTTAGTCTCATTCAACGTTTGTTTATTGTTTTCAAGTGATCCAATAGATCAAACTTTAGTTTAATTACATGATGTTTTAAAACAAGCATTTGGACGATACAGAAGTAGAAGATTTTCTTAAATGAACAGATTTGTGTATGAAATAAACCTTTTCAAAATTAACCATCAATTGTTCCAGCAAGAACATGGTACGACAATGGGCAATAGCTTATCTCCGTTTATAACCAATTTATTCATGGGTAAATTTGAGACAGACTTAAAACGCGATTTGCCTTATTTTCCCACAGTTTGGGCTAGATACGTGGATGATGTGTTTGCCATCCTTAATACTAAAATTTGTAGCGTTGAGAACTTTGTACAGATATTTATCGTAAGGAAACTAGCATTAAAAGATTAATAACCAATGACTCAAATCACTGTAGACAGCATAAACTCGCGGCTTTTAACTTTTTGGTTCATAGATTGCTTAATTTTTCTCTTTCAGTTCAAAATTATAATAAAGAATTGCGCACTATTAAAGGAATTGCTTCATACAATGAAGTGGTTATGAATATAGTTAAGAAGCAAGCACATCGGATGAGTGTTAAAAACGTAGCTACATTAGATAATGCTAGAGAATAGAAACACAGTATGTAAAGTTACCAAACTATCCTGCTTATACAAAAGGTTTACCTAAAATATTTTCCAAAATTAATATGAAAACAGCCACTACCTCAGATAATAGTTTGCAAACTCTTTTAGGCAATCCAGAAGATAAAGTGGATAAGCAGGATAGGTCGAATTTATAAGATTAATTGTAAAAATTGTGAACAAATACATGTGGGGCAAACTGAACGCTTTAAGAACATTTAGCTCATATAAAATACAAACGTCGGGACAAGCCTGCCGTAGCCCTACATATGTTTGATAAAAATTATGTAGTAGATGAGGTATCATAAATCAAACATGTTAGTAATAAGCACGAACTTGATTGTTATGAAAGTTTAGAGATCTTCAAAACAAACAAATTCTAATGAATAATGATGATCAAGGACGTTTAGGCTACTCAGAACTCATTAAACTTTCATAACTTTCACTTTCACTTTCACCAGATTAGCAACGAAGCAAATCCAAAAGTAAACAAAAAGTGCAGTCAGCCGCCGAGCAACGATGAAGTTTCAACTTTTGAAGATGAAATAAAATTAATCAGAAGAGAAATTGAGTTATAGAGGAATGCAGAAAAATTTTAGAAGAGGACCAAGAAGTGATGATAGCCATAAAATCGAAGACGATGAAATCAGTAAGTGTGATCCTTTGGCCAATGAATTGCTTCTTTAAAAATTAATCAGTTACCAAGATATGACATTATTGCACCACTAACATCAACAACGGTGAAGCCTACCTTAATCAATGGTGGAAAGAATTCAGGTATGTCGTTGGGAGCAAAGCGAAACCCAGGTGAGCTTCCCAATTTTAACAGAAATCCATACGATTGGCACATTTTATAAGTACTTACGAAAGGTCTACTGAACTCATTAGCATAGATAACTATGAAAATTTAGTTTATTACAACATTCCTTAAAAGGCCAGCGTTTCAAGTTCTTTAATTTTATCTTAGTGCGTCTCGCGGATAATAGCTACCTTAAAAATATTATATGAACTTCCAGAGCAAATTATTGAAGCTCAGATTAGCTATATAAGACGTTTACCAACACCAAAAGCTAATAAACTTAAATGCTGGTAGAGTTCAGTATGGCTGTAGAACATTTATGCATTTCTTTAGAAGCAGCGAATTTGAAAGGTTATTTAAATAATTCTACTCTCCTCCATGAACTTTTAGATAAACTTCCTTCTCAAATTAAGGTAAATTTGGATTCATATCGTAGTACTGTTCACGTATTTAAAGGTTTTATTGAATTTTTGATTGGCTATATAACTTGGCTATAAATGTATGTTCTGGTTTAACGTCTCTTACACTTTGTGACAATAAAAATTTAGTAACGAGCGACGCAACGTTCATGAATCAAATTTTTCGCAAAATCATTAAATTTCAACATATGTCAAAGCAACTGTAGAAATGTTACTGCATGTTCCAGAGTTTCAGAAATATTCTGCTTCTAAAAGGTCGGAGACTGCAAAGAAAATTAATTTATAATTTATGCAGACTTTGCCTCAAAAACATAGATTTCCTGCAAATATCCCATAAAATGTAACCATGATGGCTGTCAGCGAAAACATCATCCCTGCTTCATAAAAATTTCACAAAATGATCTGCTTGATAGAAATTCAGACCCAAATGTCAATAAAAGTGTGTCAACTGGACATACTAGTCGAGCTGCAAAGTGTACCTTAGGTTGATCTATTTTTGCATGGTTACCTAAAATAATTTTAATCAACAGTTTTCTTATCTCATTTGAATGTAATAACAACATTAATAAAGATGATGTCAGTAATCAAGAACTCTTTAATGTTGTTAAAAGATATTTCTCAGTTGAAAACTTAGATATTCAGTCTCTAAAGCCATCTGTGTCAAAAGAACTGCAAAGAGCAAATAATATACAGGAAAAACGTAGGGTCCAAGTAGGAAATCAATATAAAATTGGCCTGCTCTGGAAATATGACCACGTTAAACTACCATACAGCAGACCTATGGCACTTCAGAGGCTCAAACAAATTGAGAAAAAATTGAAAGAAACCAAGAACTGGGTAAAAAGAAATGAACAAGCAAATAGTATAAATTTTAGAAAAGATATATTAGAAAACTGACGGACCAAGAGATAGTGGAAAACAAACTAAACTTGTGGTATCTGCCTATATCTCCTGTGTTTAATTCTAAAATACCTGGGAATTTAGAATAGTTTGGGATACTGCGGCAATGGTGCAAGGAATATCTCTAAACACGATGCTATTATAGGAAACGACCAACTTTCATCATTATTAGGCGTATTACTATGCTTTCGAGAAAGAAAATAGGTTTCTGCAGATATTAAAGAAACGTTTTCACGTGTTGGAATCATAGACGCAGATCAGAATGCGCAACGGTTGTTGTGGCGAAATGGTAGTCCTGAGAATCCTTTGGAATGATATGTCATGACGGTAATGACCTTTGAGCTACGTGTTCGCCTAGCTGTGCACAGTTTGTGAAAAACGCGAACGCAAAAAGTTTGGTGCGCAGTATCCAAGAGCTGTGGAGTGCATAATAAAAACCATTATGGCGATGATCTTCTTAAGTCAACCGATACTGAGGAGGAAGCCATTAAAATCGCTTCAGAAGTTAGTCATACACATGCTAAACGAAATTTCGAAATCCGAAGTTGGAGATCAAATTCAAAAATATTAATGAAGTTAATGAATACAGAAGAAGAAGATAATATCGAAGTCAACTTACATTTTGGAGATGATACGAAATCAGAGAAAGTTTTAGATATATGGTGGAACTTAGAAACCGATTGTTTTATTTTTAACATAAAGTTTAGTAAACGCCAAGAAGAAGTTTTATGTCAAAGTATAAAACCAACAAAAGAGAAGAATATTTTAATGTCAATCTGTGACCCATTTGGATTAATATCTAAATTTTTATTTTACTTGAAGATTCTTCTGGAAGAGATATGGAGGAGTAATATATCATGGGATCAACCAATGTCAGAAGAACATTGCAAAAATGGTATTTTTGTGTGAAGCAACTTTCACAAATTAATGATATCTCAATTCCTCGATACTTTCTTTTTAATATAAATAATTGGGAAAACGCCCATGTTGAAATGCACATTTTGTAGATGCAAGTGAACATGCGTCTGCTTGTGTCGCCTATTTAAGATTTAAAAAGAAAATATTATAGAATGTGTGCTGATTGTATCGAAGACACGTGTGGCACCGATTAAACTTCAAACCATTCCTCGATTGGAACTGGATGCAGCCGTCATTGGGGCGAGATTGTCTAGGAATCTTACTCAACACCTGTCAGTAAAAATCGACGATACAGTCTATTGGTCAGATTCTAATTTTGTCTTACATTGAATAAGAAATAAGGATCCTAGGAAACTAATGAAATACGTGGCTTACAGAGTTGCAGAGATTCAAAAGGATTCATTAGTTGCAAACTGGAGATATGTTCCAACTCAACAAAGTGTAGCCGATGAAGCCACAAAATGGACAAAGCAAAGAGTATAAAAATGTCAGATCGTTGTTTTAAGGGTACCTGAGTTTTTGTACGAACCTGAGGATAATTGGACACAAGATAATAGTATTAAACAGGAGAAAAATGTACTCACATCAGCAAAGTAAATAATAATTGCATCTTAAAGTTAGATTTATTGACTTGAGATGAACTCTTAAAAGCCAGAAATATTTTAATAAAACAAGTTCAACTTGAGTATTATGAAAACGAATTTAAACAGCTACAAAATAAAAGCGACAGATCGGGATTACAGCCAATTGTCAAAAGGTCAAGTAGTCTATTTAAGTTGTCCCATATCTAGATGAAAATAATTTAATTCGCATTCGAGGAAGACTAGATAATTTAACACGTTTGGGATCAGACACTAAAAGTCATTTAGCTTTACTCATGGTTCAAGACTATCATCACATGTATTTAAATCGAAATCATGAATTGGTTGTGAATGAAGTGCGACAAACATATTACATCCCCAAATTAAGAAGATTTCTCAACAAAATCAGACGAAATTGTAATTTTGCAAAATAATTTTTCCGTACCAAAGACACCTGAAATGTCTCCATTGCCTGAATGGCTTGCAACGTATATCGCACCATTTACTCATACAGGGTAGTTTACTTTGGCCAAATAAATGTAACTGTCGGAAGACGAACAGAAAAAGATGAGGAGCTCTTTTCACATGTCCCACCACCAGAGCAATTCATTTAGAAATTGCCTATAAATTAAATGCTGAGAGTTGTATACTTTGTTTTCAAAATTCATGAATCGTGGAGGACGTCCAAGGTATATCTATTGTGACCGCGTTACAAATTTTATTGCTAGTGAAAAATTTTAAAGAAAGAATTACAAAATGATAGTAAACTGATAGCAAATTCACTAGTATCCACACAATTAACTTTTGATTTTAATATTCCACTCTCACCTTATATGGGAGGAGCGTGGGAAAGATTAGTAAAGGCTATCAAAATTTCTTTATATGCTGCATTACTTACAAGAATTCCTAAGGACAAGTTACTCTATAGTTGCTTAATATCTGCAGAAAATATCGTAAATTCTCGACCTCTTACTTATCTATCGTTAGATTCTGAAGAATCAGAGGCTTTAACGCCTAACCATTTTTAACTGACTCGTCAAATGGAGACAAATCAATAGGCGAATTAAATGACGACATAAAGGTTTTAAAATATAACTGCTTATACAGGGAACAATTTGCGAATAAATGTTGGCGACGCTTTATTTCCGAATACTTACCTGATCTTATCTTAAGACCGAAATGGAGCAAACAAGTTGATCCGATTAAGGTAGGTGATATTGTAATTATATGCGATAAACACTTACCAAAATGTAATTGGCCAAAGGGAAGGTAATCGAAATAAAAAGGCACTTGATGGACAAGTTAGAAAAGCAACGGTTCAAAATTAACAAGGTCTTTTGAACGTCCTGCTGTTATACAGATTAAAGAGGGTACAGACTCTATCTGTTAAAAGTCTGTACCGGGCAGGAGGGTTAATAATAGTTAAAATAGTAACCTTGTATATATTCAATGTATCGTTACGTGTTACAATCACCTTTGGTGGATTCATTATCAAGTCGGCAATCTATTTGAGTTTCTTTTAGTAATTAGAAGATTAGTAGATGGATTAGAATACTAAATACATTTTGAAACTCTTAACAATTTTAATATTGGATTTAATATTGCAAGTTTGTCACCATCGGCCACCTAACAACTCAGGTAAAATGATTTCTAACCATTCCATTAAAAGAAATGTTTTCTATGTGTATATTTTCTAATCAATCCCATTAATAATTTTAGGCCGTTATGGCTTTGCCACATTACTTTTAAATATCGACTTAAAATCCGTCAACCAAGAATTTCGAATTTTAACGTTGAGCAGGCTGTTATGGCTTGTCACGTTACCTTTAAATATCGACGCAAAATTCGTCAACTAAGGATTTCGAATTTGAAAACAGTCACTACTGCAGATAATACTTTCCAAACTCTTTAAGGCAATCCAAAGATCAAGTGGATAAGCAGGAAAGGTCGGGACTTTATAAAGTCAAGTGTAAAAATTGTGAACAAATATATGTAGGACAAATCAAACGACCCATCAAAATTCACTTTAAAGAAAAATTAGCTCATATCAAATACAAACGTTGGGACAAGTAGATAAGCTATCTTTAATTAAACATGTTAGTAATAAGTACGAACTTGATTACTATGAAAATTTAGAAATCCTAAAAACAAACAGATTCTAATGAATAATGTCGATCAAGGATCTTCAAGCTGCTCAGAACTCATTAAAATTTCATAACTTTCACATTTACCAGATAAGCAATGCTTATCTGGTGTTGATTAAATGTTAGAAACTTTTTAGTTCGTCCCAGTTGATGACGATAGCTTAGCTATTGAAACGCGTTTGGTATTTTTAGTTTTGTGTGGTACGTGGGTGTATTTTTTTGTTACGCGCCACACTTCTAGTGTTCCAGATTTATCAAAAACTGCAACATCCAAAGGTTGAATTAGGTGAGTGGCGTTTGGAAAGAGCACAGTCAGTATGATTTTTTCTTCTCGCAAAACTCTGAGAGAGGAGAGGTAAATGTAATGAATGGTTATCAAGAAAATAATTACAGATTGAGAAATATGTCGTTTCTTACAACAAAGATGTACCTGAAAAACGATTCCTGCGCCTTTCATCCATTTTGAGACTTCTTTTGGCCCATTCAGGTGGAGCATTGTTTACAATTTCAGTGGAATACGTTGCTATCTGTATACTATAATCATTAGAACCAATTCACCGGTTACATTTCCGTAGCTGACGGTTGAATTAAATTTTGTCATCTACGCCTGCGGATGTTGTACACATGTTTAGAGTCTTTTTCGCCAATTCAGGCTTCGGGTTCAAAAAATGCTGTTTCCTGTCGTGAAAAACATTCTGCAGATCATTTTGGTCGACGTAACTTCCAATTTCGCCAAACCATCGATTAATGTTCTTCTGTGATATTTTTCTTCTTGCGGACGTGAGGTTCTGGCTTGTTCTCGTTGTTTTATCCATCTTACCAAAACCTTTTCTTCTTTAAAAGCTTGACTTGATCTGCAGTATATTGTTTTATTTTCGATTTTTAGACTCCATATCTGCTATGGAAAATAGCTTTTTCTAACTGTACTCAATTTTTATTCTATTGATTCAAATATCTTAATCATTTCCAGTAGTTGTCTCTTACTTGGGCCGAGTTACCCTAATTTGGGTAGGGCGGCCCAAGTTATAATTCGTCGCGTCAGCATGATAAAGACAGCTATGCGATTATCAGCATGCAGACAGCAAGGAGCTATTCAATTCATTTGATGACCATATCCTTAGTTTGGATCTCCCGGTGAAAATAAAACAAAAATATTACTTTATTATAAGTTTTTGTTATGAACGAATAAGTTCAAAGGTAAATATGCAATTAAAATTATTATTAATTTTATTAAATACATAAATGAAAAGTTTACCTCGAGTAGTATTTGAACCTACGACCTGTGCTTTGCTAGAGTACGCGCTAACCAACTGCGCCATCAAGGTAGAAGCCCCAATCGATGCAAGTTTTGTCTTTATGTATGTAGAACTGACGTAAATTCTAAATATAATGAGATTACAATCAAATTACTTATATTAATGGAATGTGAGCCTGCAATATCGCAAGGATTCACACATACCAAAGCAACTTGACTAATATTAAATTATTATAAGTTTTTGTTGTGAACGAATAAGTTCAAAACAAACAAAAAACAATTTTACATGAGAGCGCTCCCAAGTTAGCCTACGACCTCTTATCGTGAGCTGATGTTAACTGTATAATAATACATATATTATTATTTATCTACATTTTGAAATCGACGTGTCGTAGATGTTCTTTATCACTTTCAATTAATTTCTTTATTATTTTGTATGACTATTTTGTCGTCGATTAGCGTTAGAATGCCTTGGTTATTAAAGTCAAAATCGTTAATAATTTGTCACTTTATGACATGCGTGCTATAATGTTGTGCCATAAGTCGTCTTTATGACGAAATACAAAGAAAGGAATTGAACAAATTATTTATTTATGTTAGTAGTACAGTTAGAGTATGACCTGTAACTAATGCAGTATTAAAGAAATTATTGTTTACTGATGTTAATATTAATGGTGCAATTGGAATATCCGGTAATTGAAATTTCCCTAAATTAATATCAGCTCCACTATTAAGAATAACCTTAAACGTAATAATTTACCTTCATAAGTATTTGTCGTTGAGTGCTCCAATAAAATAATTACGTAAGTGCTCTTTTGAAAACACTAATGAGTTCTGTGGTATGTACCCAACACAACAGTTTTCAAGAATGCCGAATGTCTTGAAAACTTGCTGATGTCTACATCCTTTTTGAGACGTAAGATACATTTTAATTTGGAGTACATGCACCATAATGAAAACGATTTGCAGTTTTCAACTAATAAAATAAATACAAAAATGATTACCTTTAATAAATGATGTAATGAACTTACCTTATCAAGGAAATACGCAATTTTGGACTTTTTAGGTATAAGACTCAACTAGCTTCTTCTACTTTTATAAGGATTTCTTCATCCACGTCTGAATCCATTTTAGCAAAATTTGTTTATTCACAAAAATAAATCACACTAATGCAAAACTATAATAAGACCGTTCATGAACTCCTGTGAAATGATATTTTTTTGTAACGATCTGAAATTATTATTTCGTTTAAGTTGTCTCAAATTGTCTCAAAGTGGTTAGTTTGACGAGAAGTAGCGTATGAAATTTGTTTATAATGTGGGATTATGGAATTCGTTTCCATTATTAATTATTAATAATGAAAACTCCTGCCACAATCCCTTGCATTATAAACTAATTTCATAATATACTATTACTGCACGCTATTGAATTGCAATTTATGTTTACGCATTTTATTTAAATAGGCATGTAGATTTTCTACATATCAATTTATAATCAATCCTTCTAATATTCTGGCGCAGTCTATATACACTAAGTTGAATTAATTTTATGTCAATACGTAATTATTTTTGTACAAATACTTATAATGATGCCTATAGTTATTTTGTGTCATTGATGTATTGTAAGGTGAGAATTAGTACATCCTTATTTTGGATCAAGTAACAAACAACGTTTAGTGGTTCAAGTGTTTAGTTTAGACCCTGGCGCCCTATTTATTTATATTTTGTTGTTTAGTAAGCCTACACAGTCGAACCTACTATTATATATTTTTTAACGACTGAGCAACTACACCACATTTTGTTATCACTCCAAACCTATCACGTAAATACGTAAATAACAATTTTAGTTAATACTTATCTTATAGAGCAATAAATTATCTAGCGTAACGTGGTTTACAAATCTTGTTAATATCCATGAAGTTAGCGTCGAGTCTGTTTACAGTAAAGAACCTTGTAATTGTGTAAAACCTTATCTTTGTTGCTCTGTGTTATAGAATTATATTTCTAAACAGTGTTAATTGTGTTTTATGTTCACAGCTTACAATTATAATAGAACGTGTCCAAATCAAAATGAAAGGTCTTATAAATGTGAAAAATGTCCAAAAGCGTACAAGCATCGTCCAAACCTCGTAAGGCATAGGAAGTACGAGTGTGACGGATTTAGTCATTTGCATGTTCTTTTTGCAATAAGGCTTACACACAGAAAGGCAGTTTAAAACAACACATATTTTTAATTCATCCAGATAAGATTTCAATGTATAGATATTAATAAACAATTTTATTGTCCAGATACGTTGTTTTTGTTCTTTGAATTGCCAAAATGCCAAAATTTAATTTCGTAAATTTTTTCACCAGTTTTTGTATTTTTAAGTGGCTTTTCTTTTTATCTTAAAGAATAATATCATTGCCAGTTTAACCAGGCTGGACTTTAAAAGTAAAGTGAAACCTACCATTATATTACTTACTTCTATTTTGAAACTAAGTATTGTTTCATTGAAGTCGACAGAATTTTAATATAATGTTTTACCTATACGAAGTTGTAATAAAAATATTTTGCTGGATTATGTGTAGGAGAACCAATTGCACTAGCAATAGGCCTTAAAGGAAAGTTATAGATTTTTGGGAGACCATATACTTTTGGTAAAAGAGCTTTAGAATTAGTTTCTTTTTATTTTTTCAGAAATAGATGGTAATTTAATAACTTCTTGATTTTCAAATCCAAATTGGATGTGTGCTATCGTTGTTTGTGTTAACTATTTATGTATTCTGGTAAATTTTAACGACTTTTTTTAATGAATTTCACCACTTTTTAAGCTTGTTTTTTTCTCTTTTTCTCCTTTTTATAGTACTAAATATTAATATGTCTGATTTAATTTAAAGCAATGTTTAGTTATAGCATGTACAATTATTAGGAACTTTTAGATCTAACAGTTTAAGGTACTGTAACATTTATTGTTAAATTATTCCACATCGTTTCTAAATAAATTTTGACGTACTAACCTGTGATATGCGCTTGTACTCTAATCAACTGTGTTACCTATTTTACTTTATATGTTAATTGTTGTATGTAACCACCATTCTGTATGTAGTAGCTAAAGGTAATTATTGATATACTATAAACAAATAAATACATGATTGTAACTTTGTAGATAACCAAGCTTAAAAGTAGAGTTTCATTAAGCACCCAAAGAAAGGCCCTGACTGAAATTCCCGTTAACCAATCTTATATATATATATATATATATATATATATATATATATATATATATATATATATATACAGGGTCCGGCAACAAAGGCGCCTTCTTCTATATCTTCGGTTTTATTTAACCTAGATTAATAAAATTTGGAATGCAGTTATAGTTTAGTTGTGTGCATATTTTAAAATTATTCACGCGAATACAGGTTGTTTATTTAAAGAAGACCAAATTATTATAAAAAATTTAAATGGAACACCCTGTATATTATTACTTTTTGAATTCTACACATTGTTCCTAACAAATTAGCAATATATTTCCCTATCCCTAAATATATCCGTTTTTGAGTTATTTCGATTTTCTAAAAAAATTGAAATTACAGAGTTTGCTTTGAAAATGTACCTCCTTAACTGTTGAAAAATAAAAGTTATTTAATTGGTATGAAAATAAGTACACAGATAGAGCTTCCTTTTAATGTGAAGAAAATGACATAATTACATACAGGGTGCTTATAATTGACTTGCCAGTCAACCATTACTCGAACTAGTAAAAGTTTACTTTTCAAATAAAACACCCTGTATATTATTACATTTTGGTTTCTACATATTAACCCTTATCAGTTCGCCATACAACTCCTTATCCCTAAATATAGCCGTTTCCGAATTATTTTCAATTTTTCAAAATGTATAAGATTATTGAGACATTTTAAAATCTATGGCCTCGTATAGATAAAAAGAACATCATAAAACAATTGTATTATACATTAAAAACGCAACAGAAACTAATGTATTATGATAGAAGACTAATTACAATTTTTGTACTGGAGGCATTGCATGTTAACAAGAATTTGACAAATATTTACTTCTATTTCAAGTAAAATTCTAAAATCAAGTGTGCTTCTTACAAAATTGAATGTTTGACGTAAATAAATAAAGCTGTAGTTAACCATTTACGAGTGTTATTGTTAGTAATCAAGATTTTTATAAAATGAATTTTACACAAATTGAGTTAGTTGATATGATATTCGTGTTGGGTGCTGCAGAAAGAAACTGTTTATTGTCCAGCAGAATTTATACTGAAAGATATGCAGATAGAAGACATCCAAACACAAGATCGTTTCAGAAAGTTATGAGTAGATTTATTGCAACTTTATGTGCCAATTACTCCAAACATGAACGTGTTAAACCTTCTACAAATGAAGATAGTGAATTGAGGGTTCTTCTCGCCATCGAAGAGAATCATCACAGAAGCCTCAAGGACATAAGTGAAATAGTTGGTATAAGTGAGAGATCAGTAGGCCGTCTTTTAAAGAAGAATCGCTTACATCCCTATCATATTCAGTTACACCAAGAATTGAGCGATGCAGACTTCGATCATCGAGTAAGATTTGGTAACTGGGCCAGAAAAAAATTACTCAAAACCCAAATTTTTTATAATATTTTATGAACAGACGAATCAACATTTCATAAGAATGTATTTGTTAATACATATAATTTTCATTATTATTCCTCGAAAATCCACATTTATTAAGACAAGTTGATAATCAACATAAGTGGTCTTTAAGTGTCTGGGGTGCCATCGTTTGGGATTATGTCATCGGTCCATTCTTTTTGATGGACACTTGAATGGTGAGAAGTACCTTAACTTTTGCGTAACGATTTACCGGGCTTATTAGAAAATATTACTCTTGATATTAGAGCCACAATGTGGTATCATCAACATGATGGCGCTCCTGCTCACTACTCTGCAAATGAAAGAGATTATCTCAATAGAGTCTTTCCAAATAAATGGATTGGGCGAAATGGACCTGTGAGGAAGCCAGCTAGGTCCCCTGATCTGACAAGAATAGATTTCTTTTATGTGGATACATAAAAGTATTGTCTATAGGAACCACCAACCACTGCCGAAGATATGCGTAATCGTATAACACAGGCTTTTCATAGCATTACTCCTGAGTTGTTGCGTAGAGTTGAACAATCTTTTAAAGATCGACTTCAGGTCTGCATTCGAGAAAACGGACAACATTTTGAACAATTATTATAAATCATTATCGCTAATGATTAGCGTTAAGTTTTTTTTATTTTATTAGTTTTGTATTTTTAGAAATAATTTTAATAATTATAGTGTATTAGTTTCTGTTGCGTTTTTATTTTGCAATACAATTGTTTTCCACTGTTTTTTCTATTTATACGAGGCCATGGATTTAAAAAATGTTTCAATAATCTTGTACGTTTTGAAAAATTGAAAATAATTCGGAAACGGCTATATTTAGGGATAGGGAATTGTATATCGAATTGATAAGGGTTAATATGTAGAAACCAAAAACGGAATAATATATTTGAAAAAGTAAACTTTTACTATTTGGAACAATGTCTGATTGGCAAGTCAATTGTAAACACCCTGTATGCAATTATGTCATTTTCTTTGCATTATATCTGTGTACTTGTTCTGATATAAATTAGATAACTTTTGTTTTCAACGGTTAAGGAGGTACATTTTCAAAGCTATCTCTGTAATTTCAATTTTTTATAGAAATCGACATAACTCAAAAACGGCTATATTTAGGGATAGGGAAATATATTGCGGATTTGTTAGGAACAATGTGTAGAATATAAAACGTAATAATATACAGGGTGTTCTATTTAAATTTTTTATTATGGTTTGGTCATCTTTAAATAAACAACCTGTATACACGTGAATAATGTTATGTTCTGCACACAACTAAACTATAACCCTATCCCAAATTTTATTAATCTAGCTTATATGAAACGGAGATATAGAAGAAGGCGCTCTTGTTGCCGGACCCTGTATATACATACACACAGGGCTGCTCATTAGTGGTCAAAGTGAATTTGCGTCTAAACTGTGCACAGTAGAACAAAATGTTTTATACAAAAGTTGCTTGAATTCAAGCACGCTATAACGTAAAAATATTTTCGCACATAGTGTGTTCCATAACAGCGATACAAAACCTATCTTTCTTATTTTAAATGGAATGGTATAGTTTTTACTGTGCATTTCGTTTCTACTCTGAAAAGCAACCACTTTCTATTAAACATGTCGTATAGCTAAACTTAACCGTTTTTGATATATTTGTACTTTTAAATAAAAAGTTATCATTTTCGTCGTAGTTCAAAAATTTGTTTTGAGGTTACTACCAAATCTATGAATTTCTAACTCCGCATGTAATTAGTGCACATATTGATCTTTTAAGAAGTGTTATGACTTGTTTAAGTTTTATAAAGGGTGTACTAGAAATATGAATTCATAATTTTTGGTTTTAAATGTAAATAACTATCTTATCTTAAATACAACACCCTGCATATTATTACATCATTCGAAATAAAATTGAAATTCCTACATTTTTGTAATAAGCAAATTTTGTCTATCTACAGCGGTTTTGAAATATTTGCAACTTTAAGATTTTTATTTTAATTCTTCGTGGTGTAATAAATGTGCACCCGGTATAACATTAGGTATATTCACCAGCAAACGATCATAACAGTTGCCAAACTTAAATAAATGGTAAAATGTATTGAATTATATAGTACGTATGTGAGTGACAATGTAATAAATAAAAACTTGTAATAGATATAAAATAATACTATGAAAAAGAAGCTTTTTAGAAAGCACTCTTTTATTTACGCGTAGAAAGTGTACTAAAAAGGAGAAAATATTTTCGTTGCACCAAAATGTGATCAAAAATCTTTACGATTAAACATAAAATCATGGGTTGCTCATATTATAAACATGTGACGGCGAGAAATGAATTATGCACATTTACTATACCACGAAGAATGTAAAAAATTTTCAGTTATAAATTTCAAAACCGTTGTAGATACACAAAATTTGCTTATTACAAAAATGTAGGACTTTCAATGTTCTTTCGAATAATGTTATAATATATAGGGCGTTGTATTTAAGATAAGATAGTTATTTACATTTAAAACCAAAAAATTATGACTTCATATTTCTGGTACACCCTATATAAAAATTATATAAATCATAATATATCTTGAAAGATCACTAAATACATACGGAGATACAAATTCATACATTTGGTAGTAACCTCAAAATACATTTTTGAACCACGGTGAAAAATGAGAATTTTTATCTCAAAGTACAAATATTTCAAAAACGGTTAAGTTTAGCTATACGACGTGTTCAATAGAAAGTAGTTGTTTTTGAGAGTAGAAACGAAATCCGCAGTAAAGACTATACCGTTCCATTTAAAATAAGAATGATAGATTATGTACCGCTGTTATGGCACGCTCTGTATATGCGAAAATATTTATATGCTTGAATTCAAGCAACTTTTGTAAAAACATTTTTTCTACTGTGCACAGTTTAGCCGAAAATTCACTTTGACGCATTAATGAACAACCTTGTGTTATATATATATATATATATATATATATATATATATATATATATATATACGGTATGCCAAATGGTGCTGCATGTATGCTATCTCTGTGTTTGTTTCACTTTAAATGAAGACACCTAAATAAATGGTTTGTTAATAACGCAATTAGTATAAAACTTTTACCAGTAATATAGGCCATTATCGTTAATATTTTTGTATGAATGTATCTTTTTGGAGTCTAAATTTGGCTAGCTATGATTAAAATCAAAACCAGTAAACCAGTGTATGAAGTAATGCCATAGTAGTGAGGACGATAGAGCAAAAAGTATTTGAAAAAGTTGCTACTCACGAAAATACCCCAAATACGAAGTTTCCCTGAAAAATTTTTATTTTTAATTTTTCTTTCTTTTCTGTGTGATCTCATCGAAAAATTCTTATGTCAAATATCAAGTGTTTCATGTAGAATCAAAACAATTAAAAACCGTTTTGTAACAACCCATTTTGAGTTGTATTAAAATATACCGTAATTTAGGTTCTTCGTTCGTTTAATGGTAAATATAAGAAAATTTTATTTATTAATGATTTATAGGATGAGGTAGGCAACTTAATTTGCATTTTGGTGTAACTTAAGTGCATATCTTCTTAAGGTTATATACTTTATAGGTTTATATTCCCATTTTAAATTATTTTTCTGCTCGATATGTTCGCGCAATGCGTCATTGTTGACTTAATTCTTTGCGCAAATCTATTCGCGCACGACTATATCGTCTGATATTCTAGGCGTCCATTTTAATACTTAATGAACCTTATGTTGAGTAGGAAGCCATATTTTTGGGGTTTCCACCTAAATTTTGTGAAAGTGCCATTGATTTGATGGTAAGATAATTTAACTCGTAATACTAAAAATTAAAACATTTGCTCTTTTCAGGCACTTTCTTTTCTTTTATTTTTACTTTGATTTACACTTATGATTGCAATTTTTATTTGAAAATTTCAAGAAAATGCATTAAACGGATTATTCAATTTCAAGAAGACAAATTTATAAGAAATAAAATTCCAGTTTGGGTGTGGTTGACAACATAAAAGCATTGTTATTGCAATATATTGCGCAACATTGACACAAGGATTACGTCACCTTGGTTTGCAATTCTGCATTATTTTTTATAATACCAGGGGTTCTCAAGAAGATGTATTATATTTTGTAACAGGTATTTAATGTTTAATGATTTTTAGTAATTTAAGGCTATTTTAAGATATATTTTATTTAACCCTATCATTTTAACTGTTAATAGACATAGCCTGTATATTTTTTATTTTTTCATTTTGATAAAATTTTTAGTGTAGACCTCGGTTTAGTTATTCCGAGCATAATTAAAAAATAACTTGGCGTCCGAGATTATTTTATTAGTGTTACATTATAATTTTTATATTGATGTTCAGTGGAAGCAGTCTAGCAGAATTTATGGTAATTAAGCAAATCAAAAGATTGAACCACCCTACGTTAATCTTCCGACTGGGACGAAGGCATTATTTGTGGTGAATGGTTAGTATCTCCAGTTAGTTTAACAATTTGTTTTTGGAGAACTTTTTACACTTATTTCTTTATTATATTATTTAAAATTTATACTATTTCACCACTTATTTATAGTTTTAATGTCAAAAGAATTTACTTAAGTGGCATGAAATTTTGTGTTGTTTGATTAGTGATGGATGTACAACAAGTAAGTATTCATGAAAAGGTAGAACTTATTCGACTTGTTGGTGATAATGTACGAGTGGTTGCTATAAAGTTTAACACGAGACATCCTGTACGTCCACCTATTCATCATGGGGTAATTGCACACTTGAATTGCCTTTTGAACGCTACTGGATACGTCAGTAAGTCAAGACCGCCAAATAAGCGAAGGCACCCTGTTGATACAGTAATATTAGCCGCACATGGTCATAATCGTCGCACAAGTTTACGAGATATGAGTAGAAATTTGAATATCCCTTATACTAAAATTTGGAGATGTCTTCGTCGACATAAATTAAAACCCTACAAGCCAAAATTCTTGCACACTCTAGAAGAAGGAGATTTGCATAGAAGAATGGAGTATTGCCTATGGTGTCAAGGTAATTTTTAACCGACACAGAAGTTTTGTAAAAAATATGTTTACTGATGAAGCTACGTTCACCACTAACGGTGTACTTTCATTACAGAACTGCAAATACTGAGCAGCAGAGAGCCCAAATTTTGTAATTAACGGTAAAAGACAATATTCACAGTTAATGTGTGGTGTGGAATTTTAAATACCAGAATCATTGGCCCCTTTTTCTTTTTCGGAACATTAAACACGCTAAAGTTTTAAAATTTTTTAATAATGAATTAATGGATTCCATTTACGCTTTGCCAAGCTGTATTTACAGCTTGATGGAGCCGTAGTTTATAACGCAAGAACAGTACGAGCATGGTTGGAAGGAATTCTGCTTTAAGATGGATAGGTCGCAATAGTGTTTTAATCGAACGGCCACCGAGATCACCCGATATTACACCACTTGACTTTTTTGCTTTGGGGAACTATTAAAATATTGCATATGCATCCAGACCTCGAAACAGAGGGGAGGATCCGAAAAGCCTGCCGCCAAAATCTCCGGAAATGTTACGACGCGTTGTACTGAATAACAGAAGACGGGTAGAAAATGTATTCTGCTTCAGGACGACTTAGTTGAAAAATCTCCTATTTAATAAGTGTTACAAAATTATAATTTAATGTTTAATGTATTTTAATTGTATTGATTGTACGTTGAACACTTGATATTTGAGATAATAATTTTTTCAGAGTTCACACAAAATGCAGAAAAATTAAAAATAAAATTTTTAGCGAAACTTCGTATTTGGAGTATGTTACTGATCAAGCAGCAACTTTTTAAATACTTTTTGCTCTATCGTCATCGCTATTATGACTACTTGAAACACTGGTTTTATTTTAATCATAGTTGGCCGGATTTAGACTCCAAAAGGTCCATTCGTACAAAAATATTAATCATAATGGCTTCTATTACTGGTAAAAGTTTTATATTAATTGCGTTATTAATAAACAATTTATTTAGGCGTTTTCATGTAAAGTGATTCTTGCCTTCCCTAACTGTTATTACTGATAATTTATTGAATTATTTATGCTTTTATAATATTGATTATTTAGTGGTTTATAACACACATAGTTTGTTAATAAAGTATATATTACTACTATATAATTTGATTTTATTGTCTTGTTGGGATACAAGAGCCTGAATAGGCTAATATTGGTCGTTATTGTATTGCTACACATGTAATGTTTTGTTTTTGTGTCACGCTCTCCGATTGATCTAATGTTGTATAACCAACTAGAAATTTTATGCGAGATATATGTTATTGCTTAATTATTGCAATTATTTAACTTTCTTTTGTCTTAGTACAATTAATGAGAAGTATTTTATTTAAAATATAAGTATTTATATTTTGGACAACTACTGTAACCAATTAAAATGGCAGTATGATTTCCCTAAATAAATAAGGGTACTTGTCGATAGTTCAGTGAAAGGGGAAGGTGGCTGTTGCTCTGTGTGGAGTAAATAAAAATATCTTTATTGAATGTTGGAACATTAAAGGGCGCCAGTTTGCTTGAATCATGAATATTGGTAAGAATGTTACACAAACAAACGCTAGTACTCCTCAGCAACACACCAAAGTTTAAGAATAAACAAAACTCACTCACCTTTCGTAGCATTGAACCAGATGAATCAGTGAAGGTGTCTTGGACTGGTGCTAAATTGAAAAGTCTTCAATGTAATCGCACGCAATAACAACAAACAAATAAAACGTCATCACTTCTAAGGGCTGTTCAATTCCGAAATTACAGACAATACGAAAAGGTCTTAAATATTTGTGGTTACCAAATTTCCTGACCGTTAAATAACTTTACCACTATGGCACAAGCGAAAATGACACAAAGTTCTTATCGCAAATCGTTGTAGCAATATAAATTTAAAATCTAAATTCACCACATCTAGGGCGTTGATACGAAACACAAAAACAAACAAAAGGCAGGATGAATAATGTTTCTGTATACAGTATTCTCTTATCATTCTGAAGGTTGTTCGTTCAATTTACAAAACACGAGTGCTGTTCACCTGTTTCAAAGTAAATACACAATGTCAATAGAATAATCACACTTTAATTACCTTAAGTCCGCCGATTTTCAGACGATCTATCCACATTAGTGAAAAGGTAATTCCTTAACGATATCTTTAGGAATCTGTCAGGTGTAGGTGGTATTCTGTGCGCATTGCGTTGCTATATCACACTCATATCAAACTCATGCTTCGAACTCTCACATGAAACTAACTAATACCCGAGTCAAGATAGTTAAAATTTTGGGTAAACCTAGACAAAAATAATATAAAGCTAATTTTGTAACAGATCATAACTGAGGGCTAAATAGTAATATACTAAAAGTCCTGGAGAATCCTCCTTCCGCAACCCCTTTTTTTGCCCCTCACCCCTTACGTTTTAATATTTTGATGATTTTCTCGAAAACTATGCACTTTAAGGAAAAATGTCAAGTGAGCATTTTTAAAGCTGACAAAATTTCTCTTCAAACGACGTATTTCGAGTATATAGTACCACGTGGTACATACCAGTGGCGTACCAAAAGAAAGTCAGCCTCGGAATTAATTGAAATTTCTTGAAGGGCACATCGAATTTACTGATTTTAACCAAAATTATAAACTATATCGTTAACAATTTTTTTGTAGGTGATAAATTGCAAATCCATTGATGTATAGAACGCCCCCCAGAACCAAAAATATTGTAACTGCTGTTTAACTTATTTTTTATTTAGTTTTCAAAACAACATTTTACACATGTTCCTGTAACGGTTTCCACAATATTATTGCATGTTTCGCTATTGCAAGGGGAACAAAATGTGCTACACTTTTGACCTGAATGTCTACATGAGCATCTACCAGCACAATTGTTTTTGCAATGGCAGTAAACCAGAGAGAGAGAGAGAAGTGATTCGGGTGCGGAGGTAGCGCGGGTTTTGACAGGCAACAATTGTCCCTCGACTAACTTCCAGCCCCATTCAGTAAGCGGTAACCGGTTTCCCAGCCACTCTTGTACCTTAAAAACAATAGAAATACACAAATAATTTTTTTGTTTATCCGTTGCTCACCTGAAGGTATACTCAGTGAATGTTGCGCACAAGCTGCTTTGTGGGCGGCAAACTGGATAGCTCTATGAGTACAGAAGGTGATTGTCTTGCCATTGCTTCATTATAAAGATGATGGCGAAGGACATTGATATCTCGAAAGTTTATGTCATCAAAATAAAGAGATCTGACGAACTCCTCCCCACATTGAATCATATATTCTTGTAATTGATTAGGTACATTAAATATCTCGCAAACTTTATTCCTTAAGTTGGGATTTTTCTGTAACTGCATGTATACAATTTTTTTCCTTTTCTATATAAAGCAGATGTTTTATCGCATCCAGAAACTGCATGAGCAAAGAGAATAACTTCTTTCATATCTTCTATTGCAGTTTGTACCTCAGTGATTGCATATACTTTTCCAGCCGTTCGGCTCGTGGCTGGATGAAGTACTCTTATGCTATTGTTTTGTGGTGCTCTACCAATGAGCATTGCAAGAACGTCTGTATCCATAACATTTTTATTGTTGATATTTAATTTGAGAGCTGTACTGACAATTAGTTCACCTGCATCATCTACAGCGTGAATGACGGTGACCCCCGCATCTTTTAAATATGCGTCTAAAACAGATATAAGGCGCGCCTTGTTCTTCTTATTTGAAAGAAATTCTTCTTGAGCAATATTTATATGGGTGTTTTCGTTAAATGTAATTTAGGCTACACTAATCTTTTCCACGTCTTCTCTGTTCTTCCGATTTTGTGGTAGCTTCCTCTGTATATCCGTCGAAAATAACAATTTATTTTTGATAATGTTTGACCACATATCGGACGTATGCATTAAAAACGTCCTTGAAGTTGCCAAGCTTTGGCCATAATACAATATGCAGCAGAAAGCCACCGTCAATCACAAAAACCATTGATTGATTCAGATCAATATCCCTTTTTTCGGGAAAAATGAAGTTAGAACAGACTTTTGTGTTTTTCTCATATAGGTCCCATCAAATAGAGAAGGTGGTTCTGATGATAACTCATATCTGAAATATTTGGATTTGTCGCTTTCTGATTTTAAAACACAAAATAGCCGTAGGAATAATTGGGGAGTCGAAACCTTGACGGTGTCACTTTGGATTCTTACTGTGCCACTCATAAACGACAAGGATCTTGCTTTGTTTTTCACGGATATCTTTATGTCTGAAAATGGTTTTCCTTCTACTTCGCTAAGACATTTTTGTCCTACTTCTTCGGCAATATGACAATTAATAGTTTCATCTGCAGCTATTCTGTAGATATTGAGTATACTTTGTCACATTTTTCGTAAGTAGAATGATTCCTAAACCACTCTTTAAATGTCTGTAAGTCTGTGGAATTTCCAATTCTACGGGATTCAGTTAGATCAATGCGCTAAAAATAACAATGGGTAAGTATTACAAACCACAGTGCCTATTTCCAAATATTCTTGCCTGATCGCTAGTCTGACACCTGTTTTGATGTGCTTGACCACATGATTCTTCCATGACGTTGCATTAGGGAAGACATTCAGGAAAAGAATAGACAAAATGATTCAAGGTATTTTCGGTTATACCTCTTCTATGTGTCATTTGTCCCTTAAAGTTTCTCATCAGATTCTGCTCGATGACTTGATCTGTAAGTACCCCAGTCCAAAAGCCCTCCGAATGACGAATAATGAAATACTGATTTACAAATTTGTAGTATTCTTTCTTGGGCATAACGGTCAAGATCGTCACATTGCTGAACATACAAGTGGGCTGACTTGGCATAATGGTAAGACCCTGCAGCATTAAAATATGGCAGCATAAGCCTTATGCAGAGGAGGTGTAAGTTCCAGTTGCCAGTTCTTTCGACTCTAATGAGAAGTCTGATGAGTTCTACCTGTCGTATGTATTGGAACCATAGAACTGCAGTTGGGCTATTTTTGATATTTCTTCAATCACACTGTTTAGTTTTTCTTGAAGGGTATCAAGAGTTTTGTTCTCATAGACATTTTTGGTGCAGAATATCCATTTAGAAAATCCAGGTATAACGTTTTCAATTGGTCCTTGGTTTCTTTATTAATGTTTATCTTTTCGAGAAGAAAAATGACCAGGGCTTGTTGAGTGATGAAATGAGCTCTTAGGGCTCTGTTATACGTCTGTCCTACTATCATGTGTACCACAGAGTTTTTTCGTAAATTTGACACCATACGTCTTCAAGACCGCCCCCACCTAAAAATATATGCCGTTAGACAAAAATGCAATGTACATAATATAAAGCTGTCGAAATCTTACCCATGAGGTCACCAATCGCATTCATTAAAGCCATGATCGTGTGAAATGAACCTAAATGCACAAACATGTTTTTGAACGTCTTGGGATCAGAGTCTACAATCTTAACCGCTTTATCGTACAATGATCAAAAGTTACTATGCAGTGCTTTTGTCCCAGCTGTCGAGTTTCCTTTAAAGCAAACTTCAGAGCAGAATAAATAGTGCTTGGAGACATATTAATAAAAGGTAAAATTGTAACACTTGCTTTTTCACGTGCCATGTATCTATTAAGCGCTAGTTTCATTATTCTTCCCCAAGATGGTGGTTTGTCGACTCCTAAAAACTAAAAATCAAATTGCACCAAACAACGATATTCATACTAAATATCATCATATACCTGCCCAGTTGCTCCAAAGTTTTTGCACGTTTCATTCGATGTTTCATTTCTGTATTACCGATTTTAATGTCTCTTGCTATAACATTTTTCAATGCAGGTGTCTTTGGCGTTTTGTACGAACTGATGTAAATATGATCTTTCTCTGCTGCTGCTGTAGAAGAAACAATGCCTATTTGGCGAGCAATCGATTTTAATGTTGCAGGTGGCGAAGCAGCAGTCAATCGAATACTTCCCAAACTGTGAAATGTATCATGGCCAATAAGAGTTTTAATATTAAAATCTGTGTTATCAAAGCAGTACTGGACAAGACTATTTTCGCTGGCAACCGTCTCGGCATTGTCTTTTATTATGCAATTTTCACATCGATATGTTTCGTTGTAGGTCACCGAAAAACCCCAATTGTTTAGGAAGTCCACGATCTGCATGAAGTCAAATTCTCTGTGGACATATACACCAATACCAAGTAAAATTGGAGATATGCATAACCTTGGTCGACATGTACTTATTATTGCCGGAGCTATAGCTGCCTTTTTCGTATCCTGGCGTTAATTTTTTACATTTCTTAATTTCATAACTCTCCAGTAGCGTGCCTAAAATATTGCATAAAACTGCGGGTGGATAAACGCTGCAATCATATACGGTAGCACGTAAATCTTCTCTTATGATTTCTGCAGCTTTCTGAACTACACTCAACATTTCATCTTTCTCATTGTTCTCTAGTTTCTGAGTACACCAAGGTTTAAACAATATTATCTCTGAAATTCAAACTTGTTATTCCTCCTGTAATTTCGGTGATAAATATTCGTTGTCCAAAGTAATCGACCAACTTCCTTAGAAACTGTTTTCGAGAGTAAGGTTCGCAATCCATGTCTTTAAATACTTTTTCCATTTCCAGCTCTAAGTCGTTTATGGAAAACTGGCACGCATCAGAATTTTCAACAGACTCATAAACTTTCAAGAAAGCCTCATGCCTCTGGTTATCTTTCGGTCGACCTCGCGAATCTCCAAGTTTTTCAGCTTTCCTCCCGAATAGAATAGGAGACGACAATCCGCAAGTTCCGACGCGAATCAGAACTTCTTCACTCCACTTGTCTGTTCTGGCGACAGCTTCAGACATAATTTTTCTGTTAATCAAAATAGTAGATACTTGCATGATTGTTTTCCAGTTGTAATACTTTTATTTTTTCTAATCGACTAGATGCCGGTTTACCGCAATATAAGTAAACCTCTTTAATGTTATAATCCGGAATTTCAGAACGAAAGGTGGGTCCTGCAGTCGACCATGATTGCTGTGACAGCCCAGCTTTTACATTTTGTTTTCGAATATGTTTCAAAATTGTATCATTTCTCGTGTAGGATTTCCTAAAACAGAAACAATCATCGATTATCAAATTTTTACCTTCCATTCAAAGTTCGTCACCTGCATTCCTGATGTACTTCGATTGATTTCACGTTCTTAAAAATGTCACGCAAACCATCACAACGCTTTTCATTAGCAGTCAGTAACGTTTTCAGTCCTTTTCTACCAACTTTAGTAATAACACGCTCACTTAGTGCCAGTTTACACAAAACACATTTCTACATCTTCAATTAAACAATATAAAAAAATACAGGCACAGAAATATCGGAAGATCTCTCAAAGAATGCCGGCGCACAAATGACACATTACGCAATAGACAAATGGTAAATAGCGAAACCGGCTTTATGTATACTTAATCTATTCATATCTAATTTATACATGAAAAGATTAAACACTGTTCAGATGTAAAAAATGTTCTTAAAATTATTAATTTTATTTTAATGTGTAAAACCAGTTACCTAATTGGGGCAGATTTGGCAATTCTATATTATATTATATTAGGGGTTGAATTGACTTTTAATATTTTGCTAAGCATACATTGTATATGTAGAAAATCAAATATCAGCCCCAAAAAGGTTTTATGTTGGTAGTAAAATTAATTTGCTCCAGATATACGTAAAGCTGAGAAGTCTCGGATAAACTTTTATTTTTTTGGCTGACGTAATTGCGATAAACTCCTAAAAGATTCGCAATTAGAACACCTTTAATCGTCGTTTTAGAGAAAATATGTTTCTGCTAAAAAATGATGCTTAGATCAAAAAACTAAGAATAAATACCAAAATGTATATTCATTTGATACGCCACTGGTGAGTGCCACGTGCTACCGAATATAGATTGCGATACGTCATTGGAAGGGGAATTTTATCAACTTCAAAATGCTCACTTGACATTTTACGTAAATTTGATAGTTTTCGAGAAAATCACCAAAATATTAAAGAGAGGTTGGTGGCGAAAAAGGGGTTGCGGAAGGAGGATTCTCCAGGACTTTTAGTATGTTGCAATTTAGTCTTCAGGCATGATCTCTACCAAAAATGAGCTTTATATTATTTTTTCTAAGTCAAATGCTATCTTGACTCGGGTATAAACTCAACCATTGACTAAAAAATTTTAAGACACGCAAGTGTAATGTTAAATTGCATTCCCAATATGCTATCTTTTCTAATGGAACCCTGCTCTCCACCACCCACAAGCTTCTGAATTGTAAACTAACGACATCGTTGCAAATTTCCTGAACTGATTACTCGACTACACGAGTCATGACGAGACTGATTGTCATTGTCGGGTCGGCGCCATCCGTCTACATACTCATAGATAAATAAAAACTTACATACTGTAAACGGTATTGTTTTCCTAGCTATTATTATTCTTTGAAATAATAGCTACCTGTGTATCCAATGATTATTTATAAATGTACAATATAAAGCAAAAATATAAATTGCTAACAGTCAAATCGTACCACGAATTTTTTTACGAAAAATATTTAAGGGGTAATTTTTAAAAACTATATCCAGGGCGTTATACAGTTTTATCGCATTATACGTAAAACCACATTCGAACAATGTTGTGCGATGTGCAGGTATGGTAAAATTATCGCAGGTATGGTAAAATTATTTACCTATCTGATATTTTTAGAGTGAATTTCATTTCTACCAATTAATTTGCGGCGCAGATATCCAGGATTGTTCGTTATGACAATTCTATGTATAAAATTTAAGAAATGAAATTTCCACCTGTTTTAAGGAGAGCCAATTTAATTCTTGCATGAAATCGCTAATATGGTCAAATTTACGTAGACCATACATAAATCTGCAATAAGTATTTTGTAGATGTTGGCGCCTGTTTCTGTTAATGTAATATAGAAATGGGTAATAAACAGTTCAACAATATCCATAAATGGGAGAAATTAATACTTCACATAATTTTTTCTAAACTTAAAATTAATTATTGACTTATTAGTAAATAGTAATCGTAGTTTCATATAGGGCCTTTTGAACACGTAACTTACATGATCACTAAAATTTAATTTATGATCTAAAACTAAACCTAAATTTTTAATTTTCTCCGCAAAAGGTAAGGAAACACAATTTAAAATTATTTTTATGTTTCCTGTTAATCATGAATATTTAGTTTTAGCACAAAACAATAACATTACTGTTTTATTATTATTTAATGTTAACTGGTGTTTATCACTAAATTTTACTACGGCTACGATATCGCGATTAATTTTATTGGAAGCACTGGAATAGTCATTTGGATCGAAATTTAATATTAATTGAGAGTCATCAGCATACGCATGAAGTTCACATGATTTCACCGACTTATGCATGCCAGATACATACATCAAGTATAAAATTGGTCCTAAGATTGACCCTGTGGTACTCCGGATATGTCACTTCCGATACGGGCACTTTGAGTTCTATTGCTTAGAAAAGAACGAAATAGTTTCACTGCTGTCATTTAAACCATAATATCGTAACTTGGCACATAACAATTTATGATTTACGACGTCGAACGCCTTCGAATAATCGAGCGAGATTAAGATTGCTGCCTTCCCACGATCAATTGAGTGAGCTATATTATCAGTTATATTGGTGAGTGCTGTATCAGTACTATGATAATGTCTAAAACCTGATTGAAGTACCGGAAGTATGTTATTTAATGATAGATAATCTAATATGGTATATATTCACCGCCGTAACAAATCACACTTATCATTGAATCATGACAAAATTCTAATTTTTCGGTGAGGTTTTCCACTTTTATTTGGTGGTCCTCTACGTTTTCACTTTCCCATTTTAAATGTCTGAATATGTTCATTCGTATGAACAAATGTAGAACATGTTGTTTGTGAGATACACACGATCCAAGGTGTCTCTGCTGAATATCAATCACAACACCTTTCTAAAGTTTTCTTTAAATCGCGCTCTATATTTGCACTAACTTGCATGTTACATTTATGTTTCTCAAAAGGTATATTAAATGCACGTAAAAGATGTGATATAATTCCTGAAAATTTATCTGACGGTCTCTTTAAATATTTTATATTTTGTCCCCAAGAATAATCTTTGTTAAGTATGAAAACTCATTCTCATTTATTAAATCACAATCACCTTTAGTTAAATTAGCTGAACACGCTTCTTGCGACACAGGAGCTATTAATATCTCAAGATCGTCGGATGTGGCTTCATGTGTACGTACACTTTCATCTACTTCCATGTTAACTGGTGCGTCTGCAGGAGTATTAGAATTTTCTTCAGTTTCTAAATTCAGAATGTCATCAGCTTGACAATTTCCGGTATCTGTAGCCATTTGAAGCCTAATGTTCATATTTTGCTAAATTGCTATACGGCACTGACGAACTGAAGCAGTAGGATTATAACCCCCTTTGTTTGTAACAACAGAAAAAAATTTTTCGAGGGGATCCTGATTTAGAAAGCCCGTTAAAAGGTATTTCACGCCCTGTTCTTGTACATCCTTCCATAATAAAAGAATTGATTTTATAAGTCCACTGAAATCCTTCGAGGCAGTATATATTATTGCGTTTCGTGGTTCCCTCAAAAACGGCAATATTTGTAAAATACTCTAGCCCTTCATGTAAAACCATTTCAGTTTTATTGTTATAAACGGATAATGGGAGCCTATATGGATTAGGGTCATGTAGAACTGTACTATTTAAGGAATCGAGAATATTGTTGATAGTATCCACAGAGTCAGCGGTTTGTAATGACGTTGGAGAAATAAACTGTTTGGTCGATGCTGCTGTTTTAATTGCTGCTGAAACTGTATGAGAAAATATTTGGGCTGCATATTTTACACGCATCTTTTCAAAATTTGTTGGAGTAATATGCCGTAATGTAATTTTAACCATGGTTCTGGTTGAGACTTCTTTCATCAACCTCGTATGTTTTAACTACGTCAGTCCAATCCACACGACTATTTCCAACAATAAATTGAAGCTTCGTATTCATAAAATTATTTCTTAGACTTTTCAGTAAATGGGGAGCATCGAATATAGTATACATTTTTTAACTACAGGTTCTTGCTTAGTGGCACCTAACAAATTAAAAGCGCGACGATTGTTCGATCCCTGATCGCATACCAGAGCCATTGGATTAAAAGTTAATTCTTTTAATTTTTTATTACCACAGGAATAATTTGCAGCAACGAGTTACTGTCCACAGGCCCAGCAGAAACAAAGTAGCAAAAGGAATTTTCCAATTGTAAAGTAATCCCCGCAGGTAAAATACTAAAGCCGTGTTAGCTAATTTGTTATTCCTTCCCAGAAATCCTAGGTCATGGTAGCCTTCGACAAAGTCTTCCGATTTGTTAAATTCCAACCGTTTCTTTAATGTAATTTCGTCAAAAAGAACAACACACATTTTCTCTTTATCCTCCATGCTCTTTCCTTTCAAAAACAGCTTCTCAATTAATGTAGTATTACCGCATCCAGTTCTTAAATTGATCACTTTCAACCAACTCTGGATGGTTCTGATTGCAGGTAAAGTAAATTTAAGGTTATTTAACATGAATTTATAGGCCGAGGGAGATTTATAATATAACGAGAGGCTTATTTGCTGTTGAGCCTTGGTCCATTTGACGTTTCTCTTATGAAAGAGCTGCATGCCAACGAATACTTGTAAATATTTACTTTTACCAACAAACAAATTATTAAGCATCTGACCAGTACTTACAGACTTTTTCATTTTTAGTCTATATGTTTGAGATTGTTTAGCCCTTACTTTACTTTTGAGACGTCGGAGTTTAGATGACAATGCCGAACAGCGCACTTTCAATATTGTTTTGCCAGGGGATTCCATTTGTACAATTCTATCACTTACTTTGGACTCCGAACTGTTTGTGCTACAAACACTTGAAGTTCTTGGTAAATCTTTTAGCGCGCATAGATCGTTGATATCTAAATCATCTTCATTTGAACTGCAAAAGAGCCGTTTTCTGGTGTACTTCTCAATAGGCTGCGAACTACCCGATGGTCCACAGGAATATTGGTTTTTATCTGGAAAATTATCAACTGAAACATTCCCAAAGACTAAACAATTACAAACTAAAATATTTTTTAAGAGCAAAGGTTTTGTTAAAACGTAGATACTTAGCTCCTAAATACACAACACTACTTTTGGTACTGAACTAAATATTATCATTGACTAAAAAATTTTCCTCAATCAACGATATTATCAAGTGTGACTATAAAAAAAGCGTGGGGTGTAATTACATCATATTTTCACTTTGTAAGACCTCCTATATAACGGTTATTTTTAAGTTGGAGAGTTACCTGTGATTTTCTTAATACTGAGATTAATTAACTAATCATCAGTATCCAAATTAAATTTCTCTTTTGATTTTAATAAAACTTATTCATAGTTAGATACTATTATTTATTTATTTTTAAGCAATATCTAGGTATTATTAAAGATAAACGAAAAATGTTAATTCGTATATGATTACTTACCTTTTCAATATATTTACAAGGAACTGCTGTTTTGGATAACAACTTGCGCCGATTGCTTATCCTAATGTCTTTTGGCAAAAATGCTCTTCAGAAATTACTTTATTTTTAAGTCAACCACGTCCATTAACGCAATTGTGCTGTTACCACAATTCTTCTTCCATTCTTCTGTTCGAAAGATGTCTTTGATTGGAAATTTAAAAAAACTCACATGTTTATTACCTCTTTGGTTTTTAAAACAGTTATTATAAACACATATGTGATTTACTGCAGTCATTTTCACGGGTTAATAACAAACTATCAAGCACAAAAAAACTGTATTTTATTTGAAAAATGACACGCTTTGCAAAAACACAAATAATCAAAGTTTGTAGGAGAAACCTGACGCCAAACACGCTTGCCAATTAAGAGTACATAGACACTTTCACGGCGAGAGTTAACAGGCGACTAAACATTTGAGACCCACATTACTACAAGCGCCGTCTCTAGTTGAGACCCAACTTTGTCTACGGATATTACCGTACCGTTGCGTATCTTAAACGATTTCTGAATCAACGACTCAACTAACAAAACCCTCTTATCCCAGCCTATAACAACTTTACGTCATATGTAACTATCCACCATTAAAATTGTCTGTATCAAATTGCGAACTCAACATGTTTATCGGAAATTACTCAAGAAATCCACACGCAGCCTGAAACCACTGATTAACTAGAATCGCGATAAACCTCCATCTTCTTCTTTATATATAACTAAACATGTTTCAGCAGAATCCAGTAACTCAGAAAAATCGTCAACAAAGTAACATGAACAAGTTGGTATAATATTAAAGTATGCTCAAATTAAAGCCGCTACCAAATTTACAATAACATGCTCGATAAATTCATATAAGGATGGTTCTTAACCAAACAATTCTACAAAACAATCCCACGATGGCAAGAACTTTATAATTACATTTGTTGAAACCTTTTGCATCAATGATTACAAATTTTATTTTGGTGAACAATCCAGTTTCTTTTAACGAAAACCAAAATAGCAAAAATTATATTCACGGGAAGATTATACCCTAGTTCCAAAATATTAATATCCGAAAAAACAAATTTAACCACACGGGACACTACTGCCCTATAAGCACTTGAAGTTGATATCCCCTAACATTTCTAGCTTAATAAACACTAACGTTAGTTCCTTGTCTGTTATTGAATCCAACGTTTAGAAATTTTGTATAATTTGGAGATCTTTCAAATTTGACATTTCCTTCTATTTAGATCTTTATACTTTGATGAAGTATTATTATTATATATTTCTCCTTCATAATTTACTTAAATTTTGAAGTATCTATTAAAATTATTATTTGCATTTTTGTTGCACTACCTGTAGATCTAGACAAAATGAACCCACACTACTGTGGTCTTTGTGATCAGCAATACATTTGGGTTATCCGAATGCCTTAACTTAACACCACCATGTTTGATTTTGGGTTTTAAATTATTTGCGTTAGTACCGGTCTAGTTAGTGCCAAGTAGCGCTATTTTCACATTCGCTAGCACCGTTATACACTTTATAACAGAACCACATACTGACTTGGGGTTATTATGTTAACTCTGGGTTCCAAAACCCAGTGCCAAGTTCCTAGGACCTAATGCTATCTGACTCCATTTTTTTAAAAGCTTGCGCCGCTTCTCAAAAATGTTGTGGGAAATTTTTTCATATACTACCATTTTGTTTGTCATTTATTGACGTGGCACCATTAGAATTTTATTGACAAGCATCGGTCAATAATTGCCCAGGACTTGCTTAGAAATATAATTGCTTAAATTCTATGCAATAAATTCAATTACTGTATTTAGATCCTTTTCACGTTAAAGTTTACTAACAAAGATAAGTGATGTACAAAGCCCTAGCTTTGAAAATTATTGCACTTGGACTTAGGTTCCGAGCTTTGTAGCCTTGCAATGGTTCTAATAGTGTTAACAGAATTACCACGTCAAAAGGAAAATGAATACCTTTGTAATGACAAGTTGAATTTATTAATCAATTACCGTGCAGCTACATTTTGCGCATTGAAGCTCGCTGTTCTGGTATTAACGTTACTCAGAATCGCCTTAAAAGAAACAAGTAATGTTTTTAAAAATACTAGTTAAATTTAAAAAATGTCAGTAGCGATAGTTGAATAGAGAACGTAACGTCCAAGTTTAAACGCAAATAACAAAATGGCAATCCTAAGGAAAGTTGCTAGAGTTAACACAGCATCTCTTGAAAAGATAGATTAATACCTTTATACAGACTTTTTTCAGCGAAAAAATGTTACTGGCGCTAAGTGGCGTTAGTTCAACAGAACACAAAACCTCCAAATTTTTTGCAAAAAAAAAATGCTAGAGGGAAATTTGGGAAGTGGCTTTCAAAACTATAGCATCAGCGGGGGCGCTATATTTTATGCGTTCCAGCTCACTGTGCTGGTACTAGCGTTACACACAATTCTGTAAAAAGGAAAATCAATATTTTGAAAACGATTAGTTTCATTTAAAATATGCCCGTGGCGCTGGTTCAAACAGAGCAAATCTAAATTTAATCCCAAATGAGAAAGTGATGATCCTAGAGAAAGCTACTCTAGTTAATACAACACCTCCCGAAAAGGAAAATTATTTATGCAGACTTTTTGCATCTAAAAAATGTTACGGGCGCTAGGTGGTATTAGCTTAACAGAGCACATAACCTCCAAATTGTAACGCAAAAAAGATGAAAACTCCAGCATCAGCTAAGGAATTTGTCACTCCCTGAAAGTAATAAGCGAAAGAAGAAAAATTTTTAACCCAAAATGCAAAATGATGGTGATGGGTTAACGGTGTAGATGAACTTATGATATCAGGTATTACTTTATTTTCTTATTAAGTCAAGTTAGAACACGCAACTCGACGGATACTTATTTTATTGATTAAAAATTTTAGCAAATTAATGCAAACTAGTAAATTTTTATTCACACGTATTAACTATTTACTTTGCTAACATTTGGTTTTCTTTCAGGTGTTTCCCATGATTTTAATTTGGAAGCTAGTTCGTTTCTGTGCGAAAAATGTAAGAAATTTTACAAAAATAAACACTCTTTAAATGTTCACATTAGTCAGTATTGTGGCAAGGAAAAACTATTTGAATGTAGTGTGTGTAATAAAGCCTTTAAGCGAAAGTACGATCTAAAGGTACATTTTGGTAGTAGACACCAATATAATCAAGCAATGTTAGAGTTACGTCATAACAATTAAGGCCTTTGTAAGTATATTTTTTCTCCTTTTAGAAAATAACTGCTAAAATGATATTGTAGTTATCAGGATTGATTTTAATATTTGTTTTTTCAGATGTCTCTGGTTTTTATTCGAAGTTGGAGCAAACTTATTCATGCGAAAAATGTGGAAAATATTATAAGCATCGCACCAGCTTGTACAGACATTCGAAATATGAATGTAATGGTATAAGAACATTCCAGTGTAAATTTTGTGTAAAAACATTTAAGCAAAAAGCCCATTTGACGTACCATTTAATACAGAAACATAAATCATTATAATACGCTACATATTGTTATACATTTTCTATTATTCTCTGTAAATAAAGATGTAAATCACTTTGTTTTGTCGTTAAGTTTTTTAATAAGTGTGCAGTCGGAATCTGATTCCGAGATTGGTCTGTGCTGTTTTACAGGTAATTTCTACGTTATTAGAGGCAGAAATCTAATTCTGTTTTATATTACTATTTATCTTGAAATTCGAAGAATTGATAATAATAATCTGTGTCTAAAATTTTAACTTTAGGAAAATTTGAAAGGTCATTGGTGTCTTTACTATGTTTTGCTAAAGCACAAGAATTTTTTCCTATTTTACAGTCACTTCTATGCTGAGTAAGCTTTGTTTTACGTCATTGTAATGTTTGTCCAATATATACTTTACTGCATTCGCTATAAGGGATGGAATATGCCACATTAGAGTTACTAAGAAATGGAGTTCTGTCTTTTAATTTTGAGAGAAGTTTTTTGATAGGTTTAATGTTATGTATTTGTTATACGTATTTGCCCGTTGTTTAAGATATTACATAAGATTGGTGTTAATTTTTGTATGTAAGGGATTTTTCTGTTGATTAATAATAGTCTGGTATCAACAACCAACTAACTCAGGCAGATATATCAATTCTGATTATCCTTTTAATCAAAAAATTAATGTTGTTCTGGCTTTCAAGAACAGAATACTCAATCATTATACAAATCATTCTTAGCAACAGTGGTTATCCAAAATCGTTATCAAAGAATTTAGTATACAGTACATCAGTCAAATTAATATTCAAAATACATACTAGACACAAAATAAACATCATCAACAGAAGAACCCCTTACATACTAAACTTAACACTAATCTTATGTAATTAAACAACAAACAAATACGTATCGCTAAATATAACATTAAACCTATCAAAGAACTTTTTTCAAACCTGAAAAGCAGTACTCCAATTTTTAGTAACTCTAATGTAGTATATTCCATCCCTTGTAGCGAATCTAATAAAGTATATCTTGGACAAACATCACAATGGCTTAAAACGATGCTTACTCAGCATAAAAGTGACTGTAAAGTAGGAAAATATTCTTGTGTTTTAGCAAAACATAGTAAAGACACCAATCACATTCCAAATTTTGCTAAAGTTAAAATTTTGGACACAGAATTATAGAAGCAGACTTTTCCTTGCAATCACTCACATTTTCAGTAATCAAGAGACTTTAATTTAAAAAACTGATCTAGATAACCTAAGCAACATTGATTGATATATTCTAAGTACTGATTTTAATTAATTGAATACAACAGGTTTCCTAGATCATACCTTCTAAGAATTTTCAAAAAATTCAATAAGTGTCTTTTTTAAGTTGTCATTTTAAATTATAAATGTAACACTTTATTTATTAATTATGTTGTTAGTTAGTTGATAATACTCGCATTTAGTAAGTAATTTTTATGGTGTAAATAGGTTATTTCTTACTTATGTTCATTTTACACAGGTTCCTGATGAAGAAATAAAGTAATTGGAAAACTTGAATTTTCATTTTTAACTAAACCTTACCTCAATAACATATTTTTATGATAATTACGGTCGTTACTTTCTCTAAAATTTATATATATATATATATATATATATATATATATATATATATATATATATATATATGTGTATATATACAGGGTGTATACCCAATCGGCTATATAAAAATTTTTTTAGTAATTATTTTTCGAGCTACAACCCAAACATACATTAATTTAAATAGCAACTATAGGTGGTTATGGACTCATTCGATGGCTTATTTTTTTATGATTTCAAAAATGTGTGCCTTTAATACTCCTTTTAATATAACGACGGAGTGCCCACTACGTGTATTGTTTCAAATATTTATTTAGTTAGAAATAAGCAGTTATAAATCATTATCGCAAAGTAAATATATTTACTAGAAAATCTGTGACACGAATTCGGTTGAGGCTGCAACCTGGCACTAGTGACAATCAAAATAAACCCAACTACTGATGGTGATATCCACACTGAAATTTGAAGATTGATTAAACAATTTAAGATAATTTTAATTTTTCAGCATTTAATGCAAAGTAGTTTATTAGGTAGTCTTCCGTATTTTACATGTTCTGTAAAAGATCAATCATTCTAAATATGAACGAGCAAAATATACTAAATGTGTGTAATATATAAACAGTCACAAATGAGTTCGTTGACGGCGGCAACATTGGTGGGATTCACAAGTACCAGAAAACACTCGGGCTCAGTGACGATCTGTTAACACATCGGGCTAAATAAAGTACTATATATATAGGGGTCATTTGAAGTATTTAACCCTGTAAATTCTACGTCACTGGCATAAAATGAATTTCATTGGCAGTTTTTGAATATCTAAAGTCTTTTACACCAAAAATGTTTACCTTGTGCAAAGTTATAAAGTAAGTAGTTTTCGGGAAAATTGGAATATTATAAGATGATGCTCCTAAAGAGCCAATCTCTTTTTGATACAATAACTTAAGATAAAATGAGGAATAATTTTTATTAAAAAAAAATTATTACAATAGATTCTCAAAATGCGCTCCATTTTGCTCAATGCATAAATTAGCTCGACGAATCTTGAATCGGTGCACTTTTCGAAGCATACCAGGGTTATCTCTAATTTTTACAAATGCTGCTATCACCTTTGCCAGAAGATCTTCTTGGTTTTAGTACTGGTATTTCATACACCAATGATTTAACATGTCTCCATAAAAAGAAGTCAAGAGGATTGAGATCTGGGGACCGACCAGGCCAAGCCACAAAACTTCCTTTACTAGTCCATCGATTTGGAAATAATTGGTCCAAATGATCTCGAACATTCCTATAAAAATGAGCAGATGTCCCATCACGTTGAAACCACATATTGTCGCGAACGTTTAAAGGTAAATCGTCAAAGTACTCAGGTAAAATTGTTCTCAGAAAATGCAAATAATAATCACCATTTAGTCTTGGAGACAACAAATATGGTCCTAGTATAGTATTGTCAATAATACCACCCCAAATACTAATGGAAAAATTGTGTTGATCTTTTCTTAAAGCAATAGCCTGGGGATTCTCATAATCCCAAAGGTGGCTGTTGCGACTATTAAAATAACCACCTTTGGTAAAACATGCCTCATTTGTAAACAAAATGCTTCGAAGAAAATCAGATTTTGTTGATTATACCAATTGGTAAAATGCAGACAATGAGGATAATCTGCTGCAGTCATTGGTTTCTGTATGTGATATGGGTAAAGTAACTCCTCATTCACAGCTCTACAGACAGTTGATTTGCTAACATTCACGAAATTGGCTAATGCACGAATGCTGGTATCGAGCTGATTTTAATTCGGTTCAAAACTGCATCCTCAAGAGTTACCGTGCGAATTATTCTTGGACGACCAGCACCACCAGGACGTTTCAACGAACTATATTCTCTTAATCGACGATGAATTCTTTCCAAAGTTGAATGGTACGGAGGTTGACGATTTGAAAACCGTTCTGTATAGAAACGCACAGGTTCACGACCATTGCAATTAGCTTCACCGTAAATGAGATGCTCATCGGCTAAATATTTAAAATTATTGATATCTATTTTGAAAAGTTCGGTTCTAAAATATTGTAAGTTCTACTCACCTATTAGATTGTTAATTTGCCGTGAACAAGACATGTATCTTCTCATAATATTCCAATTTTCCTGAAAAACTATTTACTTTAGAGATTTACACAAGGTAAAAAGACTTTAGATATTCAAAAACTGCCGATGAAATTCATTTTATGCCAGTGACGTAGAAGTTACAAGGTTAAATACTTCAAATGACCCCTATAGCTACGCCTCTGACATATTTAAAAATTACTTCATACGTTGCTCAACACTTCATTCCTTATGTGTTATAAGTCAACCGAATCTCATTTATGTACATTTAATATTTAAGGAGTTACGGATCAAAAACGAAAAAAAAATTTTTCTTTGACGACCTGTATTTAATAAACGACCCATCTTCAAGGGTACGTTTATGGGAACTTTTCTCATTACGAACATTTTCTTTTTTTGTAATTTACAAATAAAGGGTGATATGAAGTATGGAATCCGGTATTTTTACAAGCAACACGGCTTTCTTGTCGTTTATTTGACCAATTGACATTTTTGTTAGTTCTTCCCATCTAGACGCATCGGATAATCTAATAACTGTTGCTGCGTACGAGGAAAAGGAGAATAGTTGCTACTTTCTACCAACAATCGTGCATTTGCTGAAATTACCTTTAACCTTCTCTACTAAAATGACACTTTTCCACATGCTCCTCAGGGTAGAATGTTTAACAATTTTTGATTTTGGTGCATAATAAACAAAAATTGCGTTGTAACAAACTTCGAACATGTTGTCAATAATTCATCTCTTTATATGCAATTAACGTACATTTCGTGCAGCGTGTGTTCCTTAAAAACATGCATTTAATTATTTTAATTAGAACTCGTATGCATATCGTTTGGACATTCAGTTTCAGACATGTTCATGCGCAAAGACTACTTTAGCGATGGTTTGTTGATGACATTTTTAAGGTGGATATAGTCATCAATTTTTGCCCAGTTAAATATTTTTTATTAAAAGTGCTATAAATTTTATGGAGAGTTTATTTAAAGTTATTTTACAAGTTTGAGACGTTTGCATTTCAGGAACTTTTTTACTTTTACTTTATCTTCACATTTTACCGTTAATCTAAGTTACGGTATTAGTACCATTAATCAAGATTTATTCACTTGGGAATTATTAAGCATACAAATCCAGATTTAATTCAACCTAAATTAATATTACGCAACAATTTTCCAAAACGGTGACACAGCAGGCATCCATTTCGTTATCTACAGTGTGATAAAGATTAAGGTATTCTGATTCCATTAATTACTCATAACATTAATTACTCACAATTTTAAGTATTCATTAGGTTATAACGTTACTAACATTAGCATTAAGTATTTCAGTTTATAATTAAATATAGGTAGTGTAATAAAATTTGTTATTGCAGAAATTTCTTTTAACTTTATTGTATACTGGTTTACTTGTTTATTCCATATTTAAAAACAAGTTGGCGTCCGAGTATTTAACTATTAGTTTCAGGAAGAAGCAACCCCGATTTTAAAGCGAACATTTCTAGGTACATGTAAATATTTTTTGGCTAGTAAGGAAAGTCGATTATTTTAAGAACCACTTTAATCTACGACTGAGCATAAGGTACCAAATCTTCTAGTTATTACCCAAACTGTTAATTAGCTAAAATTTGTAGCCATGGGTGTAGAAGTATATTTATAGATCTTTAAGGATCTGTATAGCCTCATCAGGAAGAGTTTTGCATTTCTTCAATTCATACCTACACTTTGATTTTTCAGGTAACAACTGCACTTGAGCAGCAGATTATGCAATGATAATTTATTCAGGGACATTTTTAATATAGCTTTCACTGTTACTTCCTATTATTTATTGCAGTAACTGCGACCGAAAACTACCTAAGCTTTTTAAAAGCAAAATGTCAACTATTTTAATGTCTAATTGGTAAGTCATTATTCGTAGCTATGCTAATGATTATCTGCATTCGTCTAAATCAAACCTACCTAGATTTTCATACTATTATTATATGGTTATTAAGTACTATTAATTATTCTCGGCCTAGTTCAAGAAATACGTACTTACCTAACTAGGCCGGCAAAGTGAAATCGTTTGGAAATTGTACTATCCGTAAAATAAATATTAAATGATATAGATATGGGTACTTGAAATTGAACATTTTAATGAACTATTTATTTTAGGTGCATTTGTATGTCAATCGTGTGGTAAACATTATCGTCATTACACCTCAATATACCGACATATCAAATTTGAATGTGGAAAGGAGCCATTATTTAAGTGTCCTATAAAGGATTGTACATACAAGACCAAACGCAAATATTACTTAAAAATTCATTTGGTATGTAAACATCATAAACAAGATAAGAAGTGACGATGCGTTACGAATAATTCCTTCTAAATTAATATATAAAATGTAATTTATTTATTGACTTAATGTTAGTAGTCGTTTTATGTATGTATTTATGTGAATAAATATTAAAATTATACTTTTTGTAGAAGATGAATATTTTTTTATAGCCAACACAATACAGATCTAAATGTATCTATCGGTTTCAAAGTATACTCTAGTCACAATAAGTTTCGAAATAAACTAGGATGTTTAACTAAAATATAACTGTCGTTTTGGTGTATATTACTACGGGCCTAAGCTTAAACGTAAATATTTTGTAAATTTCTTACTAGAGAAAATAATCAATTATTTCAACTTTAACTTAATTATTAACATTAACTGTGAGTTTAACTATGTCATTATGAATGTTTCCAACGTACATCTTTGAAAGTTGTCAATATTTGAGCTATTGGAAACTGAAAAATGAAAATAAGAGTAAGAGTGAGAGCGAGAGAGTGGGAAGAGGTGAGAGGGTTATAGTGACAGTACGAGTAAGAGTGAGGGTGAGAGAGAGTGAGAATGGGAGTGGGAGTTAGAGTGAATGAGAGTGAAAGTCAGTGAGTGACAGAGAGAGAGAGAGAGAGAGAGGGAGACAGACCATCAACAATTTTTGGTATCATTGTCAGATAGTTCGATATTTAAGGGGACGCTTGCCAGGCATTCTTTTATTTTTCCGTGCTTATGTGACACATCTTTACCAAAAATTGAATGAAACGGTGCGATTTTTTAATGAATCGAACATCATTTTTAAATAATCGACGGAGGTATGTTATAAACTTTTTCCTTTTGTTATCCTTTTAACGTCTATTTTGTGTTGGGCATTGATCAACACCCATCTTTTAAGCAGCTTACTTGCACAGGTATTACATGTATCCTTTCAGAGAGTATTAACTTCTAACCTATCTTTTTTAGGCTACCTTAGTTACAATCACTTGGAAATGTTTTTATAACAATAGCTTAATCATAATATTTTGATAAGGACCTTATGCAATACTTACTTGCATTATTTCATTGAAACATGTGCAAGACGATATTTTAAGCGAAGGGATTCGACTGAAGTATTTTGATTTGAATACATTGGCTTGATTGCCTTGCATGGATTATCGTATTTAGTTATATTAATTACCAGTTCTGAATTTATTTTCACATAAGTACTCATGCAACAGCTTGAAGATTTTGTGTTAATTTAACCGCGTTTTTTTAAAAACCCAAAGCGCATTATTACAAGCACAAGTAATAATCATATACATATATTTATATTATTGCAATCAGATCTATTAATAATTATTATTAATTTTATTAAATACATAAATAAAAAGTTTACCTCGAGTAGGATTTGAACCTACGACCTGTACTTTGCTAGAGTACCGTGCTAACCGACTGCGCCATCAAGGTTCAAGCCCCGATCGTATGTAGAACTGATGTAAATTCTAAATACAATGAGATTACAATTACCTTTGAACTTATTCGTTCATAACAAAAACAGATGTATTAATGTTTGGTTACTATAAAAGGTATAAATATCTTTATATTTTAGCTAATTTCGTAATCTAACTTCCTCTAGTTTTAATTTAAAACTGTTTTGACATTTATATACTTGAATAAATGATTCCTTTTGTTCTTTTATATACGATAACTTTGAAATTTATGTTTTGTGTGTATTCTGTATAGAACACTTGTATAACTTGTAGAACAATTGAATTTAGCTTTTTGTGCCCATAGTAGAGGCCTATCTATTTGTATATGCTCTGTTAGTGTTATATTAGTACTAATTTTAGTTGCACAACCGACAATTGGCATTGAAAATTTTAAATAAATATGGTTGAACCGATCAAAGAATTTTTTTTGTAAGTGCTTGATTTTATTTACTCATATGGATATATCTCATTTTTGTATTATAATTTATTATTTTTAAAGGCTTCCAACAACTCATGACTAATAATTCTTTTTTCCTTTCCTGCCAGGGTTCGTGTACTCTAATTATTCCGTGGATATTGCAGCCATTCAGGCTTTTTGTGTTCTCCCTGGTTGGTCTCACACCCAGTCTGTAATGTTGAGCCCCTGTAGCATATCACGCAGATCTCTCACTGGAAGTGTTCTGAAATCTTTCGGTTCCATTTGTGGAGTTCTTAAAATACGCTTTCTTTTTTAGACAGCGCATCGCAATTGCACAAAATGTGCACACCGTGCAATTGGGGACTCCTCCCAATTTTCCTATCCTCTCAAGGTGTTCTTTAACAGTCGTATGTCTTGTTAGCGCTCTGAGGTTCTTTTTAAGCATAAATCATCTATGGAGACCTTGCTGTGTGTTAATCCTGGTCTATTAATCCAGTAATTCTTGTGCTGCTCCGATATCCATTCTTTGATGTATCTGCGGACAGCATTTCTAGTTACTCTTGAAACAGGTTGTGGTCCGTAAAACGGTTTTAGACTGTCATAGATTTGGTACCTCGAGTGGAATACAATATCTTGGACCATCACCTTGGTCTTTTGCAGCGGTTTTTTATCTCTTACTTTTACACTTACTTTGTACCAGTTTTTTTCTTACTCCTCCGAGGATTGCCACTCCGAAGGGATTCTGATTATTTATTCAAGCCGAAAATCGTTTGTCTGCCAAACCGATTTCTGTATTTTTGTTTTTGTAAGTCTGGTTCTTAGGCTCCTCTGTTCAACGGCCTCATTTTTAGCAGCTGGGGCTTTGTCAGACTCCATTTACAACGTGTGGAGTCCCGCTTAGGATTCCACTCCAGGCACCTTTTATATTATGAGGTGTTATGTCTAATAGCTGTCGCCAGGGCTTAATTTCTAAGACGTGAGATTCTCTAAGATTCTCTTTTCTCAATCACTTGTGATCCTCAACCGGGTATCTATTTGAACCTAACACCGAAATTGGATTACATCGCCAGCCACTCGTGATTCATTGGCATTACCCATTTATTGATTACATAGGTTTTGTTTGAAACGTGGTTACAGCGCATATTTTGCTATAATTTGTTGTTCGATAAATTGGTCAAACCGCCATCTAGCAGTAAATCTATCGGTGTACTTTAAAACTTGACTACTGCGCAGTCTGATCACAACACCAGTAAAATTATTTGTAGTTAATATGACTATCTTGTCAGTGCGTACTTTCATTCGTTATTATACTTATACTCGAGCTTATCTTTCACTCATGACTTATCCCTTTCACTTTCTCTTGCTCTACTGCTTTACTACTTTAGCAATATCGTTTTTTCTTACACTTATGGTTTATCCTTTGCTATCTAATTTCTAATTTCTTATAACCGTATTCCTTAAGTTCTTTAATTCCTTTTAAAAATCACTTACTGCAAGAAACTTCGGGTTTTTTGTTTATTAACGTTAAAACGTTCTTCCAAAGATAAGTTGTAATTTAAAAGTCATAACGTGAAAAAATTCATACTTTTTATTGTTTAGTTGCTAAGATCAAAAACGTACTCAGTATCAATGTGTTGTATAGGTGGTAACGTAAAAACATTTTTTTTTCAAAACTAAGGTGCATGTAATTTGTAAAACCACTTACTGCGAGAAAATTTCAAATTTGTTGCTATTATCAAAACGTTTTTAGTCACATAGTAACAATTTGTTTGTTTAGTGAGTGACATCAGAAGATTATCCAAAAAATACGTTGCATCTTATTAAAAAAAATACTTACTGCATGAAAAGTTCACATTTTTTATTATTTAGTTGCTAACTACAAGAGTCATCTCTCGAAAAAGATGTTAAGGCTATGTCTCACCATAAGTAGCTTAGATGTTGGAACATTTTCAACAATTACTCCAAAAGAGGTCAAGTATTTGATCAAAAATCTATCAAAACCTCTTGTATGTAGAAACCAAATTCGAGATCCCATTAAAAGGCTTTGGTACTGTATCCTTTGCCAAGATCCTGCTAATAATCATCCTCGAATGTCGTTCTGACGTAAGCGTATGTTTTAGTTTGACAACTAATCTTATTATTATAAGTTTTTATGAGTTATAATAATTTAACATTAGTCAAGTTGCTTTGGTATGTGTGAATCCTTGCGATATTGCAGGCTCATATTCCATTAACATAGGTAATTTGACTGAAATCTCATTATATTTAGATTGGGGCTTGCATCTCGATAACTCGGTTGGTTAGAGTTCTACTCTAGCAAAGTAGAGTCGTAGGTTCAAATCCTACTCGAGGTAAATTTTTTATTTATGTATTTAATATAATATTTTTTAACAAATCACATGTTTTCCACCCTACCACTCATTCGAAGAAAATATTTATTTTACCCAATCAAATTTTAATTTTAATGCTGCTGTGCTTAGTCGTTGAATTTAAAAAAATTAGATGCTTACAGATACTTTACAGAAAGCAATTATCTCCAGGCTTTAGATCGTGGTATATTTGTTCCATCCCGATGGAAAAATAACTGGGTTGCAGTATGGTACCCTACTGGCTAAAGTATGGACCCAAGCAACAACTAACAATAATGCAGTTTCTTCATTCAGGGCCAAATGAACTTATCTTTATCATCCTGCTACAATTCCTGACCACGCTTATTCTATCTATGATGCTTCAGTTAGTATTCAAACCTTTTCTCGTAGATTATCAACCTCTAATAAAACTACATCAGGCACTACCGGGATATCTCACGTTTTATAATTCTTCAAGTCCAGATCCTCAGCCAGTTCGTGCTTCTGTTCCCCATCTACCTCTTTCTAGCAGAAAAATGCTGAATAATATATCTCCTTTCACGATCATTCCTGTTACCTTAAAGAGAATGGGTTGCACAAAACGAAAACCTGCTAGATCTCGTAAGAATGAAGGTGACGACTACGATGATGTTTTGGATGAATTTAACGAAGATGACTGCGTGGAGTGTCTTGTACACTGCAACACAACATCCAGACGTGACGACTGCTGCTGTCAGACGTAAGTGGTGGAGGCATGAGAACTGTACTGTGCATGATTCCTGTTATGTTGTTATATACGATAACTTTGAAATTTATGATTTTTGTGTATTCTGTATAGAACATTTGTATAACTTGTATAACAATTGAATTTAGCTTTTTGTGCTCATGTTAGAGGCCTATCTATTAGTATATACTCTGTCAGTGTTAGATTAGTACTAATTTCAGTTGCACAACCGATAATTGACTTTTTAAATTTTAAATACATATAGTTGAACCGATCAAAGAGTTTTTTTTGTAAGTGCTTGATTTTATTTACTCATAGGGATATAACTCATTTTTATATTATAATTTTTAATTTTTAAAGGCTTCCAACAACTTATGACTAATAATTCTTTTTTCCTTTCCTGCCAGAGTTAGTCCTCTCTAATTGTTCCGAGGACATTGCAGCCATTGAGGCTTCTTATGTTCTCCTTGGTTGGTCTCACATCCAGTCTGTAATGTTGCAAACTATTTTTTTCCAAAAGTAAGGCGCATGGAATTTGAAAATCACTTACTGGGAGAACAGTTCGAATTTTTTTTTTTTTAGTCACATAGTAACAATTTGTTTGTTTAGTGAGTGACATCAAAAGATTATCTAAGAAATAAGCTGCATATTATTAAAAAATTCTTACTGCATGAAAAGTTCACATTTTTTATTATTTAGCTGTTATCTACAAGAGTCATCTCTCGAAAAAGATGTTAAGGCTATTTCCTACCGTAAGTAGCTTAGATGTTGGAATATTTTCAACAATTACTCCAAAAGAGGTTAAGTATTTGGGTAAAAATCCATCAAAAGATCTTTCATGTAGAAACCAAATTCGAGATCCTATTAGAAGGTTTTGGTGCTATATCCTTTGTCAAGATCCTGCTAATAACCATGCTCGAATGCCATTCTGATGTTTGTGTAAGCGTATGTTTGAGTTTGATAACTAATCTCATTATTATAAGTTATAATAATTTAACATTAGTCAAGTTGCTTTGGTATGTGTGAATCCTTGCGATATTGCAGGCTCACATTTCATTAATATAAGTAATTTGACTGTCATCTCATTATATTTAGAATTTACATTAGTTCTACATACATAAAGACAACACTTACATCGTTTGGGGCTTGTGCCTCGATAGCTCAGTTGGTTAGAGCGCTATTCTGGCAAAGTAGATGTCGTAGGTTCAAATCCTACTCGAGGTAAGCTTTTTATTTAGGTATTTAATAAAATTAATAATAATTAATAATTAATTTTAATTAATCTCATGTTTTCTATCTTGCCATCCATTCGAAGAAAATATTGATTTTATCTTATCAAATCTTAACGCTGCAGTGCTTATTCAGTGACTTCTAAAAAAATTAGATGCTTACTGATACTTTACAGAAAACAATTATCCCCAGCCTTTAGGTCGTGGTCTATTTGTTCCATCCCGATGGAAAAATAACTGGGTTGCAGTATGATACCTTACAGACTAAAGTATGGACCCAAGCAACAACTAACAATAATGCAGTTTCTTCATTTAGGGCCAAATGAACTTATCCTTATCATCCTGTTACAATTCGTGGCCACGCTTATTCTATCTCTGATGCTTCAGTTAGTATTCAAACCTTTTCTCGTAGATTATTAACCTCTAATAAAACTACATCAGGTGCTACCGGAATATCTCACGTCAATAATTCTTTAAGTCCAGATGCTTAGCCAGTTCGTGTTTCTGTTCCCGATTCACCTCTTTCCAGTAGCAAAATGCTGAATAATATATCTCCTTTCCCCATCATTCCTGTTACCTTAAAGAGAATGGGTTGCAGCATTGCAACGGTATTAACATAGAAAAATCGAAATCTCGGACACACTAAACGAAAACCTGCTAGATCTCGTGAGAATGAAGGTGACGACTACGATGATGTTTTGGATGAATTTAACGAAGATGACTGCGTAGGGTATCTTGTAGACTGCAACACAACATCCAGACGTGACGACTGCTGTCAGACGTAAGTGGCGGAGGCATGAGAACTGTACCAAGTACCAAAATATGCGTGACTTGTGGAAAATAAAGTCTTTATAGTATGTGTTTGCTTTTTGTTTGCACATAAGTATGAAAAATTATTTGTGCCGTCTCTCCCCGTTATATTGTGGGAAGTGACCAATTCTGTTTTTTAGAAAAAAAGTTTTTATTCGAAAACCAAATCTAATTTGGAATCTTTTGTGAATTTTGTATCAAGAATAAGTTCCTTTCTTTGTATTGTATTATGAATTTTATTTGAAAAAAAGTTTAGCCGAAATATCTGCATAATTTGAATTGTGGAACACCTCCGGAATTACACTACCACTTCCACCAACAATTTGATTTAGTTAGGTTAAGCATTTTAAATTAAAGAAAAATGCATAAAGCTAACACCGATAATGTGAATTCATAGTTTTTAAGCTTGTAGATGTAAATGACAATAAAGGTTATGAAAATACCATCTTTTTTATTTATATTAACACACATTCAGCGCTTTAATTCAACCAACATGTCTCCTGATGGTGATTTTAATGTGTTACAAAGTCCATCAACATGGAAATGCCAAATTCTGAGAACGAAACTAAGTTCAACTTGAGGTTAAATAACTTGCAGTAAATGAAGTTGAAAGCAACCACTTGTTGCTTATCTGACATCCACAAATTAGTTCACTAAGCAAAAATGATTGGATGACGGTTTTAATCATAAAATATTTGCGCATCGCTCTCTTGAGATAATAAATAATACATCTTCAAATTAGGGTTGGTCTTAATCCTTTACTTTCTTTTAGAAGAGACTGAACACTTTCCAGATCCTTATCGGGATAGAAAGTTATTGGACTTTGTGAAATGTGTGAATTTCCCAATATATTTGGGTTTACCGATTTGGTTCAAACTGTTGTTGTTATTGCGATATAGTAGTTATAGATTACTCGAAAAATCTTTCAGTAACCGTTCGTTTTAAAAGAACAAACTATATTTTCGGGTTATATTTGGTTGGACGGCATTTGAGATATGTCACATTGGAGAAACTAGGTTGTCCATTTGATTTGTCTACTCATTTTTGCCTGATGATGACATCTTAATCAAATAATTAGTGAGGTCCAAACTTAAATGTATTTGTGTATTTAATTAATATAATGGCTAATTAGAAAATATATATCAATTTATCTCAAATTATTAATTTTTATTATTTGTTTATTTGATTGATTATTACTATACTTAAACTGACCCCAAGTAAATTTGTACCTCTTTGTATGTAAATGCAAAAGTTTAAAGTCTAAGTAAGTATAAATACCGATTGGACTATTGAAATACGGTATCCGCCAAAATAAACAGTACCATAATTTAGTGTGCATAAGATGTATTTTTTTGTTTGGCTTGTTTGTAATTAATTGTCATATTAATATTGCACTGGTGGCAAAATCATCGAGAAAGTTGCTCTTGCAGCTAAGAAAAAAGTGTTTAATGCTGAGCATGGTTACCGCTCATACGGAAATAGACGACATAAGTTTGAGTCTGAAGACCATATCGACAAGAATTCAATAAGTAAGTGTAACGTTATCAATTATTAAAATACTTGGTCTCACAGGTATTATGTTGTGTCAACACAAGAACTCTTTGGGTCGTCAAAGATCAGTTTTACTAACTAAGTGTATATTAAGCAAGAATGAATCAAGTAAATTAAGCAAAAAGTAATATGGCATAGATTTTCGATTCAAGCTTTCTTTATATAGAGGATTTAGTTTTAATGTAACCATTTGTAGAGAGACAAGTACAAGAGATATTACGAATAGAGACAGAAGTTAAACATTGGAATCTTTCACCAATTTTATTGGTTATATTATAATTTTCCTACCAAAACAGCTCTTTGTGATCCGTCACGCATAACGGAATGTTGTTTGCTCAATTTTTTTGGTCATGTTTATATGTTTGGCATAATGTACTGTATCTAGTTTAACGAAATTATTCAAATCTGGTGTTACGGCATTAAATAATTGAATTCTTATTTGCAAACAAAAAACAGTTATACTTTTAAACAAATAAAGAGAATTACTCAACTACTCATTGGAGTGTGAATATAAAAGTTAAAGACTATTCATTGAACAGTTTACGTAAAAAGCGAATCTCGAGTATTGTGTAAATACATTTTTATAAAAACGGAAATAAAGACAGCTCGCGTAGGAGTTACACGCATTGACATGAACAAATTTATAAAAATAAACGAGATATGTACTTTTCACGTTAAAAGAGGGAAGTATCGATTGAATTCAACTCATTATCGATGTTTACACGCAGCTATTTTATGAACGATTATGACCTTAATTAATGTACGTCGAATGTTTCAAGTGAAAAATTACGCAATTGTTTCCACACTTTTGGCCTCGGCGAACTGTATTTGAACTAAATATCAGTAAAACATCCACAGGCCAATTGTCGAAATCTATGATATTCAGATTGGACAACGGTTAAATGCTGCGTGAAAACGTTTTAACAAAGATGTACGGTGGACGACTGTTAAGTCTAGTGTACCAAGATCTTTATTTCTTGAATAACATGATTTTCTAACGAATTTATTTTAATGGACGGGATTAATCAACAAACAACCAGGCTCTGTGTATTCGAAGGTCGAAACGTGATTGTGAAGCAACCGCTCTACAGTGTCAGACAGAATTACACCTTTTGTGAGAGCCACGCAATTTTTGCTGCGGTTGAAGTCTGAGAACGAACAACTTATCTATACATGTGTAAATATAGAATATAGAACAACATTGATGTTATTTTTAATTATTAGGAAAGTTTCGTGCCCTATCTATACTTATTATGTGTTGCAAAAACATTATGGGAATGTCGTGTCCGTTCGTCCGTCTGCTCGTGCCTGGTTTTAAAATCGAACGGTTTTACGTAGAATGATGCGGTTTTTTCTTTAAAAGATTCTTAGTGCTTTCAAAGCGAGGTTACCATTTTCTAGTTTAGTCTTTAGTTTAATTTTTCTAATTACTTAGACTTAACAATATCATTATTTTCAGATAAAAAGGACATCTACAAATGCAACGTATGTAATCGGTCATATACCTGGAAAGCTAGTTTTCAAACGCACAAGAGATATGAATGTGGAAAGCTACCTCAATTTGTATGCCCAATCAGTGGATGTGGGCACAAGTCCTATTTTAAAGGAAACCTTAAGCGACATATTATTTTAATTCATCAAGATGCACACATGGCTAATGCTGTAACTAAATTAAAAAAATAGTGTTTGTGTATAATTGGTGTTTCTAGTTTTATTACTATTTAACCCTTTTTTTTCAATCGTTTGAAACAGAAGTTAATAAATCAATAAAGCGTGTCGTTGTTAAGTTGCTGTGCTATCCTTTATCATTATTATTTAATTAGTGTTCATACGTCATACAGTGGATGTTTACACACGTCAATAAAATACAAACATACAGTACTAAGAGAAAACAAGAGAAAATAATCATACAGTATAGATATATAAAGTCAATAATTTTAGCTGTTGCTGCAGTTCACAAATTAAATTCTTTTTATTTCCCAAAATTGTAAATGCATCATGTAGTACAATAGAAATTTTTGTTGTTACACCATAAGTTTGTATTTTTTTCCGTAAATGCTGATAATTTATGTATTTTTGAAAAAATTAATATTCTGGAACTAAAAAATTAATAAAATAAACCCACAACCGGAGGAAATCGTTAAACAGCATTATGAGCTTCAAATTTTCTAGAGAACCCAGTTTTTAATCATTAGCAGAGTATCCTATTTCCAAAATAATCAGCGATACCATTGTCTTATTTTATTTCTACACTGTATTTATTACACTATAGGGAGGGTCCAAAATAATTAGTCGCTATAAATGCTTAGCCTACCGGCAGGTACCTTGGCTGGTTCATGTGGATAGGAATGGTAGCCACTTAGACCGATAAATGTTATTGGATTTTGCCAGGCGCTAGCACTGCTCATGAATTTCACTATTGCCGAGACTATCCAGCAAAAAATATCTGTAATAACAGACATAAGTTTAACACCATATAAGAAAGGAAACAAAACAAATTAAATTCGACCAGTGACAATTTTATTAATAAATACTCTGTCGGTTGCAGGGTGTGACTGAGAAGTTCTGACAACTTCACAATTACGCGAGTGTGCTACAGAAGCTAAGCTCGGCAATATTCAACAATTGTTCAGTTTCATTTATTACAAACATTAATATCTGGTTTTTAGCACAAATTATACTAGTCGCTAAAGGCAGAATTATTTGTTTATAGGATATACTGAATGCAATAATGGATTTTTGACACAGTTTATGATTTGTAAAAATAGATTTTAAGTTTGTGCTTAACTTTTTCATAGATTTCACATTAAGTTTATTAGAGTTAGAGTCTTACCGTTTACTGGTTGGCTTCCTATGGTTTAACTAATAAAAATTGCATATGATTTTCAGATACAAAACTAATGTCCACATACAGGTAGGATGACAAGAATTCGTAGTGGGGCTCCTGCAACTACTTTACTTCTCAAATTGAGAAAATAAACTATGCATGTAAAAAAATTTCATACGAAAATTGCAGGTAAGCGTAGATGTAATTAATGCTTTAATGGTGTAAATGCTCTATTAATACTATAAGGGCATTAATAATACATCAGAACTATTGATCGGAGATTAAAATTGTCGTCTAAATAAATTGTAATATAATTTATAAATAATGCTCCCAACACTAATTGGACAAACCCCCTCTCCAGCTGTTTGAGCTTTCCAAGCTCCTTCACCCACAATCATGGATTCCCAGCATACATCCATACATTACGTATACATGCATGGTGGGATTAAGGATGGGTGTGGTCAGGATAGGATCGGAAGGAACGGAATTAGGGTTCTGAGGGGGAAAATACTACCCCAGCATTCGCCTAAGTAGCTGCACACAGTGCACGTGACCATGCCGCTACATGTGTATCAGGTAAACCCCCTAAAAAAATCTCATACAAGGTCAACGGTAGCGAGAATCGAACCCATTACCTCCTGAATGCTAATCGGGAGTATATATATATATATATATATATATATATATATATATATATATATATATATATAAGGTCACGACGTTTTGACAGTCCAATATATCGAAAACTGAAATTTGGCAGTTATAAACTTTCGAAACTGATGCTTATATCTACCATAAAAATACTTCCGGTTTTCCTCTCATTTCCGGTCACGTGACTCCAAGATAATTTTTTTAAATGGAACAACAAATCTTTTTATGGTAGATATAAGCATCATTTTCGACAGTTTATAACTGCCATATTTCATACTTGTCATTTGAACAGTTTTCGAGATATTGGACAGTCAAAACGTCGTGGGACACCCTATATATATATATATATATATATATATATATATATATATATATATAGGAAAAGTCCACATATTGCATTCGCTCTCCAAGGGAGAGGGCGGGCTGCTTGAGCTTTCCAAGCTCCTTCAGCCACAATCATGGATTCCCAGCATACATACATTACAGACATATATATATATATATATATATATATATGTATATATGCATAGTGGGATTAAGGATGGGTGTAGTCAGGATAGTATCGGAAGGAACGGAGTTAGGGTTCTGAGGGGGAAGATACTACCCCAGAATTCGCCTAAGTAGCCACACATGGTGTGCGTGTATGCAGTGATCATGTCGCTACATGTGTGTGAGGAAAACCCCCTGAAAAAACCTCATACAAGGTAGACGGTAACGGGAATCGAACGCATTACCTCCCGAATGCTAAGCAGTTCATGTCACCACTACGCTACTATCTCGGTGACAAACACTAGTAACGTATAAATATATTTACACAATCACAATTATATACATAAGGTATGTCACAGATGTTCGTTATTACATAGAATACCTGAAGGAGGCCCGTATGAAGGCGAGGTATCCAACATCTGCCGGGCAAGCTTCAAGCAGCTGTGATGTTACATATACATGTTCCAAAAGAGATCCAATGTAGTTACTCAGGTTAGATAGACTTCCGATCACTAGGGTTGATAGCAACTGACTATTACCAGGTTGGTGTACTTGTATGCTATTACTTGGTCAAACTACGTACTATAAACACGTTTTTAGTCAGATTCAGAACATAAAACACCTAATAATATAACCAAAAGTAATTGTAATTTCGATTCGAAAGGCGATAAATATAATATTTGCAAAGCAAACAGGAGAACACGCAAGTTTCAGTGGAGGTTTTGGTGATTACTTAGCGTCCCTTTTTGATTTTAGAGATATAAATTTCAGTGAATTTTTGCTTACGAGCTCCTTTCACCAAGATTTCTAATTTGCTGGTTACGAAATTTGTCAAGCTCGTGTAAATTATACAATTTTGTTCCTTTGTCATAGAAATACTCCGATTTATAATTCAGATTTTTAATAATCTCCTAGACAAGAATGGTGCTCGCTGTAGCAAATTTTGCAGCAAAAGTGATGAAATTTTCGCAATTCAGTTGCGCTCTATCTAATAAGATTACGGGGTGGAAGGTCAGATAATCGAACTGTATTAGTTTAAATGCAATTTTCAATCGATTTATTTATGTAAGACAAATTGTGACTTAAATTGTCGACTATATTTGAAAAATATGAATAATGAAAAGTATATGATTGTGAAATGTAGAACTATTTATCTAAAAGGTAAATTCTAAGGTGTATAATTCAAATTTAATAAGCAATTATTGAGCGATACGAAGGCAATACACGCTGTAAATGATGGGACATAGTATTTTAATTTCGAACCTGTAACATTTCATTCTTATTAATTTTGCTTTTATTTGATACATGAACTAAACTGTTGTTTAATATCCGAAGTCAACTACAACTAATATGGACTATAATTAATATTTCTCTTCACGTGGATAAGAAAAAATGAGAAATGCTATCTTAAATAAGTATTTATTATGTTGTACTACGTGCGCATATTTTAATACATAACATCGATGTAGAATAAATGAGATAATGTTGTGCATGTTTGAAATTAATACATACATAATCTCAGTTTTATAAAGATATTTACTAAATTAACGTAAAAAAGCAAGAATTAATTAAGTAAATTGCGTAAAAAATTTGTCATAGATTTTCAATTCTAGCTTTCTTTTGTATAGTGGATTGAATTGTAATTGAATAATTTGTAAAGAAGAAGGGATTATTGATTGCTTACAAAAGTGTAAAATGACGAGATAATACGAATAGGGACACCAGTTCAACATTGGAGTCTTTAATCAATTTTATTGGTTCAATTCTAATTTTGCTAGAAAATTTTGCTGTTATGATCTCTCATGCAAAACGGACGGCTTTAAACAATAATTAAATTATTTGCAGAAAAAACCATTAGCTGTGATGGAAATAAATAAAACATATATATATATATATATATATATATATATATATATATATATAGTTAATTTCAGGTTTCGGTGAGAATAGTATGCGATACCGTTGTTTCTCCGTAACGACGCTCGGTTTTACTCGAATCTAAATGATATTCTGCTGCCCAGTCTCTTGTTTATATCTGGTGTTTTTACTTTTTACTGCGACTAATTTCTGTTTTTCCGCGTTGCTTGCTGTTCTTCCTATTGAGTGCGCTGTTTATGTAGGTAACTTTTACGAGGGTGAGGGTTTCCTTAGGACCTTGTCTCTTGTCCTGTAAGGATGATTCCCTCTCTAGTGTCCCGCTTGCTCTTTATAGAGTTTTCCGTTTTGTAGTTCCGTCAGTGAAAAGTTAATTTTGTACTCCTTGGTACGATTTTGTTGTTTTTGCAGCGTTCCAGGAAAATCAAGTTCCAGAGTAATCGACCCCTTTTCGATCCTAGTTCCTCCAAACTAATCCATAACTGTATAGGTTACCAACAATTCTTAAGACGGGTGCATCATTGAGACAAGTCATCATTTCAATCCGGTCTCCACTACAGCAAAATATCTGGCGCAACAACTACAGTCATAAATGGAAGAAGCGGAATCCTACGTGAAGAACTCCAACTACCTCATCGAGATACTGATGGAGACAGTAAACCAAAACCACCTACTTGCGAGTTTTCACGTCGTGTTACTGTTTGCAGCCATCTCGATCAACGAGTAGCTGGAGATAAGAAGGAACAACAAATATAGAAAGACATCATGACAGTAATGGAAAATTGTCTGAGGAACACGTATTTCAACTACGAAGGACAACGGTACAAACAGGTCGACAGAGTAGCAATGGGATCACCACCATCACCAGTGATAGCCAAGTTTTCCAGGCGCCAGTCTCAAGCCGAAGTTATGGTTGCAATTCGTCGGCGATACCTTCGTTATATGACCACACAGTAAAGAACAGATTGAGTACCTCTTGGAACATCTAAACGACGCCTACAGCAAAATAAAGTTTACTGTGAAAGTGGAGGATATCAACAATCTTCAATTCCTGGAGACGTGCTGATATACAAGACAGATGGACAACTTCGTCATAGTGTGCAGAAAAGCCACTCACGCTAACAGATTCCTTAACAACAAATCGCACCATCATACTGCTCAGCTGCAGACAGCTGTAAAAACACTGGTAACGAGACTCACGGACTGAACTCATAAAAAGGAGGAGATGGCAGCACTAACAACAGCAGTAGTTCAAAATAGATTTACAATGAGAAACATCTGAAATACCCCAACAGAAAGCTGAGACCAATAGGGGGAAAATAACCACTAGCAGCCTAGATTACGCTTCCGTATGTAAAAGCAACAACAGAAAATATTGGAAAATCCTTAGCAAACACAACATACAAACAACGTTCAACATGGACAACAAAATATCCTTAGTACGTCCGACACCGAAAACCAAAGTATTTGAAAATACCAGGATGATAGCTAACATCAGGAACGTGACAAAAAGGACGATTCGAGAAGCCATCGAGAGTGAGAAATAGTAACATAACCTCAACACTCGAGACGATTTTCCAATACCTGCCAAGCATCGCAACACAAGGAAACTCTCACTCGCGCAAGTATCAACTACACCAACTGCGCTCACAATAGGGCGAACATCAAGCATGCAGAGAAAATAGAAAAGGGGAAGTAGCCGAAGTGAAAGAAATGAAAGTGGTAAAAGTATATAACACCAGATATAAACAGAAAACTAGTCAGACCGAAATCAGTTCAATTTCAGTAACAAGGAGCCAATACAAGAAGTTGAGGAGAACCTGAAGATGACAAATGCGACTTTTCCGAAACGTCGCGTTTGTACTGTGTTACGGTCGAAAATTTAAAAATACTGAAGGTGGTTAGTCGTATTGTCGAAAGCCGCAGATAAGGGTGCGTCGTAATTAGAATAAAGACAAGTAAAGGGGCGCGAGACTGTTATTAAGACGAAATCGGTAAGAATACACCTGAGCACATGTAAATAAATCAGCCTTCAACAGTCAAAAGATCCCACTTATCTTACGTTTGCTACCTCCAGGTGCACGTTGGGGATGCTTCGAAACTTTAGCTCTAGAACAGATCTTAAAAATATCCACACGCTCAAATACCAAATCAGCTGTCGGATTTCAATAACTTCTTTAACTTTGTATTTCGTTACGTTACCCCCAACGCTTGTGAACAAAATAATTCAAACACAATAATAAAAAAAAATAATTACAGTTAAATGTTACGCTTAAATCTCATTAACTCAAATTTAAATCCGTCTCAATTCCATAGCTCTGTCATAAATTGAACTCCAAACTAAGATAATTAGACATAAACTAGATAAACGTCATTTAATATTCCTCTAATCGGTTACGTTAAACAACACGAAATATTTAATAAAACTCAATAAACTGTATGACACTGAATGCTTCAAGTGTAGAAAATTACCAATGGTTATTTTTAAAATGAATTAATAAAAAAATAATGAAATCAAAATTTAGCTCTCAATTCTTTTGCTTTGATTAATAAAATCACCACTTTCGTAAATTATTGCTTACGCTGGTCGGGAGGAGATCACAAATTAACACCATAAAATTCAATTAATTGTTCGTCTATTATATCTAAATATATCTCAAATTTTGATTTAAAATCTTAACAACTAGAAAATGGGAACATAAAATGGTCAACCTTGTGAGCTTACGAAGTGGCCTTTAATTTTAAACTACGGAAATAGAATTATCTAAATATGAATCAATTCAAAACAATACGTAACCAATTGGTCACTAAAAATCAGGTTTATTACGTAAATCTGCAGTACACTTAATTAAATAATAAAAAAACAAAATACCAAAGATAGCGCAAATAAAGCAGTTAGTTAACCTTTAAATTGAGATTAACGTGAGATCGTCAATTACTGCAAAAATATCACCAAAAAAGAAACGATTGCGTTTATTCGCTTATCAACAAGTAATATCACGAAGTTCACAAACAAAGTTGTGATAACGCAATTACAATAACGTACAATACTGAATTACCTTCTACACAGAACTCTTGAGTACGTCTTCACCAGATAGCAATGAAAGCAAAACGGACGTGAACGGTTTCAGGATACCCGCTAATGTTCTCGATCGGCAAGGCAAACCCATCCGACAATTTCCCAGTTTTAAATTTCGATAGCGATACGCTTACGTTAATTGGCATTATATAGTTTATGTGCACAGAACAAATCGATTTTACATACGATGTATACTTACACACTATCTGCTTAATGTTGCATTAATTCGGTAACTCTATTTATAAATCTTTTAAATATTAAAATGAAAAAAAAGGTCTTTACAAATTGTTTATAGTGAGACTTTCGTTTGTTGCAGCTGATTTTCTTTTACGGGGAAACAAAACGTTGTGCCTTTACAATGGTTTCATTAGGTAATATCGAAGTTACTATCTGTATTCTAAAGTCGTAAGAAAGATAACATCTGTTCAGGATATAACATTGTTCAACTTTAGTGGCGCCTGTCGACATATTTTAATCGTTTTGAGCCTAGATATGATAAGTGAATGGTGTTAGAGCTATTTCAGCTATTGAGCCACTCACAACACCCACGATCTTCTCCCTAAGCTAGACCGGAAATCTTCTATTATTAGCAATTATAACATCTAGTGGGCATCCGTTCTATAACAACTACTTCTTATTCATTTCTATAGATTACCATTTAATTGCCCTTAACTTTCATTTGTTAAAATAGAACCGTGTATCCTAAATGTACATTTATTAACTTGACACAGATTTCACTTGCGTACGTTTGCCATGGGAACAAAATCCTAGGGTATTAATCCGTCAAATTATTACCCTCTTTCCTATATAGAGCATAATTAAAACTAGTTTGACGTATTAAATGGATTTTAATATTGTATAGAACTGTGGGAATTACACCAGAAAAGTGAAGAATGTGTGTTTGTTTCAAGTATACCTAGACTCGGAAGTAACTTTATGTTTATTACCTAACGAATTAAATGGCAATATGTGGTTTCGGAATACTCGGCAAAGAACGTATAGTTTCTAACGGTTCTATATGTACTTATACTTTCAGATTCACAAAATTTCACCTGTAAAATTTGTGGAAAAGTTTACACGAAACAGCAACCAATCCCTATACCACCACAGAGTTTATTATTGTGGAAAACATCCTGAGTTCAAGTGTTCAATTGTAGGATGGAGATCGAAACATTAACTTGCGAAGACATTACTTATTAAAACATAACACAAGCTAGCTTAATCCTAACTGAATGTAATATGTACCATTTTGTGATTTTATTAAAATTATATTTATTATTTCTTTTTTAATTAAGATATTATTTCATTTACAGAACAATTTCGATACTGGTGTCAAAAATGTGGAAAGTGTTACAAGCACAGCAGAAATTTATGGCGTCATCAAAAATTTGAATGTGACACGTTACCAGCCTTTGCCTGTCCATTATGCAACTTTATCACACGCAGAAAAGCAAATTTAAATGGTCACATACAAAAACATATGAAATATCAGAATACGTAATTTCACACCATCTAGTCGTATTTACGTATTTCAGATTTTGACTGCTTAAATTTAAGAACTGTGTCAAATTTAGATATGTATGTAATGAGTTCTCTTTTAATTTGTGCACTGTTATCATCAGTATAGAATAATAAAATTGTTGAATGATTATACTTTTCTATTATTCTATCTATTTATCGTCTGTGTTTCCAGCTTAAGCTGCCGAAACGTTAACATTTATAGGTTGGCATCACTGATGTTCCACACGTAAGTATTTATCCACAGGTGTCAATCATATGTATATTAGAACGGTTTGGCAAGTTGATGTTTAGTGCTGCCAAGATTACTTAAATTATGGTGGTGTCATCAAACCAATTTTTAAAAATATTGTGAATAAATTAATAACGTCAACACAAAGGAAGTGTGTACCATACGTTTTTGAGGTATTTTTACGTGCAATTCTGCTCAAACATGAAAAACTTCTGGCCGGGTATTATAAAGAACTACTTATATAACTAGGAAGGAAAGTACATCACTTCCTTTCTCTGATACAAGGCAGGAAATGGCACTTTATTCCAGTATTATAGTTGGTATTTGCATTATGTGAATTGGGTAGGCATCAATTACATACAACGCAATAACTTTTAGCCCTATATTTTGGAATCTAACATAGTGGTGCGACGCCATCTTTAAATAAAAATAAGTAAAAACAATTTTTTTTAAACGCTTTTATTTCCAAATGTACTAAAAAGAATAAAATTATTTTTTTATCTACCCAGTAACATCAAAAATTGTGACTAAAAATAAAAGTGTGGGGATCTCCTGTAGTACCTTGCACTTCATTGTTTGAATGTAGGTGTTTCTAGACTTTGTTATAAGTATAAGATATCATGTATGCTCCACACTTTTATTTTTAGTCACAAAAATTTTTGATGTTACTGGGTAGATAAAAAAAATATTTTATTCTTTTTAGTACATTTGGAAATAAAAGCGTTTATTTAAATGTTTTTTTTTACTTATTTTTATTTTCTACTTTTTTGTCGCTTGGGTGTAAGTTTCAACAAAGAAAGAAACTCAATTTTTCAAGACCCTAGTTTTATAAACAAAAATTTCGAACTTACTTGGCCAATATACACATATATGACGAAATTCAGCTCAACTGGAGATTGGAAAATAGTTGATTTTTTTTGGCCGAATACAATACTTTGAGCCCCCTGGGCGCATGGTCTTATGCTAAAAGCTTAAGTCCTGAGTTTCATAGCACTAGCTTTATAAACAAAAATTTCGACCATATTTGGCCAAATTTGGCCGCAATGCAGCCCCCTGACCTTGAAACTCAATTTGTCTCATATTTGTGTGCATTGTATTATGCGAAAAGCTTAAGTCCTAAATTTCAAGGCCCTAGCATTAAAAACAAAAATTTCGATCATATTTGGCCAAATTTGGCCACAACGCAGCCCCCTGACCTTAAAACTCAACTTGTCGCATATTTTTGTACATGGTATTATGCGAAAAGCTTAACTCAAAAATTTCAAGGTCCTAGCTTTATAAACAAACATTTCGACCATATTTGGCCAAATTTGGCCGCAAAAGTCAAAGTAAAACACACATATTCGTGTATTGTCATAAAGAATACGAATGTATGCCAAATTCAGCTCAATCGGAGATCAGGAAGTTGTTGAAAATTCAATTACAATTACAACCGGACAGACAAAGTGAGTTGAATAAAAGCGCTAAAAAAACTTTCTAAAGGACTACGGGAATATCGTTTGGAAGGTATTTCAAATCAAAGTTCAGCCGTATACATTTTTATACAAAGAACGTATGTGTGGAACAGCACATGATCTTCCAACTTACAAAGTGAAGCTAAAAAGAATAAAGTAATACATTTCTTTAGGGAAATTAGGCAGCCTTGCTTGCAACGAACGTATAATGAACAGACGAAACGTAAAAAAATACACCCACATACCACACAAAAAATGAAAAACACTAAACGCGTTTCAATAGCTAAGCTACCATCATTAGCGTTCGACTGGACCTATTTTCATATTTTAATGTTTGTGTGGTACGTGGGTGTATTTTGTTTGTTCCATAGTTCCAGTGTTCCAGATTTTTCGAACGTGGTAAAAACGACAACGATAATACTAGGTTAGATTCACGGTAACACAAGCCGCCCGGGTGTAAAAAATATAATATAATATAAGTTCAAGTTCAACAAAGGTTATTAAAATTTTCATGATACATAACAACATATAGGTATTTATATACGTATTATATATAATAGATTGTACAATAAAATAAAATAAGTAATAATGTATTGTGTAATGTTGGTGGTGCGCTGCTCAGGATTCTTCATCTTCTTCAGCGTGTGGATTGCGTGGTCGTTGGAATTCGTGATTGTCTGTAATGCCTGTTGACATCTTTGTGTTGAGATTTGTGGTATTTCCAAAAAAAACGTTGTTATGTGGACTGTCCTCTTGTCACTCGGTTGTGGCTGATGTTGTTGATGCTCTGCGTATCTGAAATAAATAGAAACATGTGTTAGATGTGTGAATACATTATCGGTGTTAACAGAACAGAATTAATAAATTATCGATACTGTATACATAGCTAGGGCACCAGTCTTCGCTCCAGACCTTTGTATGGTCATCCACCTCTGAACCGTGCGTGAGAATTACTCCCCACAGGTCCATCGTAGTTTGCATCTGAACGAGCGCCGCTGCCACCTTGCGGATGACAGGTAGGGCCTTCTCCATATCTAGACCTCCGAGGAGTCCCAATATGGTGTCAAACCCTAAGGAGGGTTGGGCAGGCAGGTTAACGACAGCGGCGGGAGTTGTTCTTGGAACTTCCGCCTTCTCAACCTAGCCTGCTGTCGCTCGGGCGTAACTGACGCCGGTCCAGGCTGAAGAAGGCGCCACTCGGAGGCGGGCGACGTGCTTCACCTCCCGGATCGTCTTTTTGTCATCCTCAGTCGGCAACCTACCATCACGAGGGGGATCGGGCGTCCTCGCTGCTTCATCCTGTAAACAGAAAATACATTAATACCTTGCATTTTTAGCTCTGAGCTAACGTCGACCTCGGTTAGTTCTACGGGCACGCCACGTATCACTACCTTAGACAATCGCTCGCTCTTTGCCTGATAAGTGTGGTGCACTTATCCATATACCTCATCAGCCTGTCTGTTCTGGAGTGAGGCAGGTTGAATCTGGATTCCCTCGCTGAAGGCCTTGGTTCTCGTGAAGGCGATCCATTGTCGGTCCATTTCTCGGAAGAACGCGACCCAGTTCTCCTTCTGATGAAGGATTACCGGAGGCACTTTCTCCCTGGTGTCCTCTTGTGTGGTCTGCTCCATCGCTGCAGGGCTGTCGATGAAGGGTTCCAGAGCCTGGAATCCGTTCTGCGTGGGGGGGCGGCGCAGGCGGGCGAATCTTCGGGGTCTTCTTCATATTCTTCTTATGCAGCACGAAGTCGTCGGGGCTGGTAGATCCGGGGTGCGTCTCTTATTGGATGTTGTCGGTTGCGACTGCGGCGGCGGAGGTGGCTGGCGTGTCTTCCGTTAGGTGCTCCACTTCTGGGGGAGGGGGCGATGTCTTCTAACAGTGGCGGTCTCGTCTTCTTTTGCCGCCTCCTCTTCTGTGCGGTGGCGGCAGGTAGCGCGTCGCTGCTCGCTCTGTCGAACGGTACATCGAGCAGTGACGGTGTTGTCGTCGGTGACAGCTCTCCCTGAGCTGCCCGTTCCTCTAGGAACTGCTGGTAGCAGCGCCTGTTGTATCCCCGCTCAAACATCGTGAAAACGACGTTGTCTTTTTTTGAATTAGACTAACTAGTCTTTTATTTATAAGTTAACCTTTTCAGATCAAGATCTCAACCTCGAATCGTAAAAAATATAGTAAATACAGTTAACGTTATTAAAATCTTATTTCATTATCTAAATTAAGGTGCGATGGAGTTCCGCTCCTCTGTATGGTCTCACAACCACTCGTATATTTATTCGAAGGCTAAAATTGATAAAATGATTTCAGTGGTAGACATTTCGTCGTAGCGCTGCAAATTTAAACTATCCCTTTCCGGCCAAATGTCATGCGTAGGTCGATTGTAAAGGGTGGGGGTAATTCTTCAACCTCACTTTACTAACAGCTTTTTCTTTTATCACCACAGCAACGATGACGTATTTCTAACCTACACGTCTTGCTTCTCAAATACGCGTAGAGAGTATTCTCCCACGTCAGACACTTGACCCCCCCCCCCCCACTCGTGACCTTTTGTCGTCCTCATTCAATACACACCTGAAATACCAGATGAACACAAAAAGCTGTGACGCTTTATCTTTTTATTTCGCCGTAAACCACGCTTTTTCCTTCTACCCCAAAACAGAAAAGTTTGGAGATGACATTGTCGGTGGAACTGCCCTACGCGGAAATTTCGTTTAAATTCTGGCGTCCCGTATTCGAGAAAATCGACAACAAACTTTTCGAACACCTCGAATTCTCACGTCGCCTCCTTTTTACCTTCCTTCGGCATCTCTCGCCAACTCACGACCCGTATTACTCTTCCTCGGCGAATTTTTCTGTGATCGCTCGCACGAATTCTTAACGGTTCTGGGGAAATTAGGTCTTGAGTCCTAGAGATGGTACCAGCGGCTGAGACGGAAGGTCGCGAGTTATTTGCATATATTTCTCGTCCCAAACCAGGTATACACTAAAATTGGTACTTTTCCATGATACATTAAAAAAATTAGGCCAAATGACATGCGTAATTCGATTGTAAAAGGTGGAGTAGCACTTAAAGCTCACTTTCGTTGCCGCCTTGTGCCTTAATACGACGGCAACGAAGACATATTTCTAACTTACACACCATGCTTCTCAAATACGCGTATCCTGAGTATTTTCCCACGTGTAACACTTAAACCGCTCCCCCCCCCCCCCACTCGCAAACTTTCGTTGTCCTAGTTCTATACACACTTGAAATACCAGGCGAACACAAAAACTCTGACGCGTTAACTTTTCATTTCGCCGTAACTTCCTTCTACCCCCAAACAAAAAAAGTTTGGAGAAGGTACTGTCGGGGAAAGACATGTCTCAACGAACTCCCTCTACACGGAAATTTTTTGAAGGGATCACACACAACAGTATGACCATAACGCTGATATCAGTATGTTACAGGCCAAATACTCAGAGCATACGCAAAGTTAATTTGCGGACAACAGCATAGCTCAGTGGTCTTGGCGGGGTTCTTACGTAATGCTGAAGACGGCACTCGACACAACTAAATGACGTCAAAATCGAAAAAAATGTGTTATACATATCTAATAATGGCATAACAGGAAACCATACTGTTGACTCAAAATAAAATACTCTCCTCCCTGAAAATTCTACTCCCAAAATATTTACGCATAGTTCACCTAAATTTCAATAAAATCTTAAGCTTCATATATAAGCTGCAAAATTGCGATAATGAAACTAAAACTTATTAAGCTTTCGATAAACTTCAACATCAAAATTATTGTCTGAAATAACCAAAAAATAACTGATAAATTCAGTAATTAATTATTCCATTTAATACGAAAATTACGTCACAACAAAAGTAAACGCGATCGAAAATTTATAAGGTCCTAAAATTTAATAAACGTCAATATCGGGGTAGTAATTACTAAATTCAAAGAATATACACCTCATTCCCAAACAAATAAACAAACTGCTTACGTTTTGAGATAAATCCAGGTAAATTCATGAATTGCAGCCGATAGTCGATTTCTATAAAAACTTCAAAAACATGTGCGACTACTCGCAAAACTATTGCGTGCAAAACTAACAGCTGATCGGTCAACGAACGATCTACTTCATAACCTACGTTACGATATCATTCAAAACATCTTTTAAAGTGACCTTATTACCACAATCAGGGTCGGGAATTTTTAGATGCCAACTACCCTGGTAAATGGATAGGACGAGGCGGCATCTTTCCATGGTCGGTTATATCACTATATTTACTGAGGTGGTAGCTTAGTGGTGACATGACCTGCTTAGCATTCGGGAGGTAATGGGTTCGATTCCCATTACCGCCTACCTTGTATGAGGTTTTTTCAGGGGGTTTTCCTCATACACATGTAGCGGTATGGTCACTGCGTATATTCACACCATATGCGGCTACTTAGGCGAATTCTGGGGTAGTATTTTTCCCCTCAGAACCCTAATTCTGTTCCTTCCGATCCTATCCTGACCACACCAGCCTTAATCCACCATGCATATATACGTAATGTATGTATGTATGCTGGGAATCCATAATTGTAGTTGACGGAGCTCGGAAAGCTCGAGCAGCTCGCCCTCCTCCTTGGGGCAATAAAATACGTGGCCCATTCCTTTCCTTTTCACCAGATTTAACATGGCTGGATTTTTATTTATGGGGTCGAGTAAAAGATATGGTTTATGCAACCGAGCCACTACCCGGGATAACGTGATTGGACGGATAAGAGACTGTATGTAAACTACTTCAGTTGCTATAGTAGAGAGTGCAGTTTGGTGCTTAAGTGCATCGAATACGATGGAGGGCAGTTTGAACATTTAGGGCGGCATTGATTAAATTGTAGCAATTAATTTAAATTCGGTTTGCGCTGAATTTTTAGGGATTTTGTTCTCTATGTGAAAAAAGACAGAGTACTATTTAAAAATTTCATAATAATGCGCAATAATGGTTGTAATGTCAAACAGCGCCCTCTAGCTACCAGAGCAAAATATATTCGGACAATGTTTATGCAGAAGATTATTAAGTAAGAAGAGCTTTTTTAAACGAGATTGTTCGATTCCGTTAACTCGCACCGTAGTTATTGCCATTTAAATAAAAACATGTTTGATGTTCCCCCACCACTACATTTTCTAAGACAGAGCAAAATACGCTAAGCAAAAAAGTCAAAAATTTTCCAGTATTTACTATGGAAGTATTTAAAATATACCCTTACTTGCTTATTTTCTGTTATTTGGCCATAACCGTTGCGCCCCCTAGGGACCATCTTTCGAATTATTTCCAGCGATTTCTCTTGGCCCATTTACCTATTAGTATTTTTTTCCAATGTTGTCAGATTGACCGTTATGGTGTTATTTTCGGGGCACCCACGAATTGTAGGGCTCGATGCAACCGTTTTGACCAACTGGTCAAAAATCCGCCATTGGGTTTACCAATGGGAAATAATTGCGTTCACCTTGCATCATGAGTTAGTAAGCATTTAAGAAACATTACCGTAAATTCTAACTCCTCTACAACCTAAGTACTCCATATAAAATTTCATTAGCTAATCTACTTATCTATTCAACGGTATCATACAATGCATCTCACAATTATATACCTAAAAAATAAGTATTTGCTATTTGTAAGGAAAATAAATTGCCATTGTGCACACTTAGTGTGTAAAGCGAATGCTATGGCCGGATACTTATAGTACTTATTTTTAGCTTTTGATCATTATGGAAATCGATTTTTCCCCACCTTATCGAAATTGGTGTCTAAAAATCTAATTTTGAATAACTTTTAACCCAAATTTTGACAATCATTTATGACACACAAAATGTAGCTCTCGGTCATCGAATAAATTTTGCCGCGACCTCAACTAAATTTGTGTATAAACGTTTTTTTTGGCCATCATTCGACCCAAATGCTTAACCAACAATTATGGACCATAAAATTTGCCTTTTGCCACCGAAAAATTAATTTTGCCACATCAACAAAATTTATGTATAAATATTGATTTTGGGCAACGTTTATTCTAAATCTTGACCCACAGTCATACAGTATAATAGAATTTGGCTCTTGACCATCAAGGAAATCAATTTTTCCGTGACCTCGACGAATTGGTATATAAATATAGATTTTGGATAACTCTCTGCCCAAAATTTGACAAACATTCATGGGGAGCAAAATGTAGCTCTCCGTTATAGAGTAAACCTGCTACGACGAAATTCTAATTTATAAAGTTGTAAATATGTTTTCGGAGAAATTCGGCCATAATGCTAACTAACTCTAACGAAACACAAAGTTTGGGTTTTGGCCATCAAGGCAATAAATTTTGCCACGACCCCAAAAAATTGGTGTGTAAATATGGATTTTGGGCAACATTCGACCCAAATCGAACGCAAAGCTTAGCTTTAGACCCAATGGGAAGGCCTATTTTATAAAATGAACGTTAATTATTTCAATCGTTTTATAGCGTTGATCGAAATATCACAGTACTTCACAAAATTAAAAGATGGACATTAGTGTTAATTACTCTAAGTGAGTAAGTATGTGACGTTATGATAGTGGGAGCCATGCTTCTAAAAAGATACAAATGAAGAGTTCTACATACATAAAGACAAAATTTGCATCGATTGGGGCTTGAATCTCGAAGGCGCAGATGGTTAGCGCGGTACTCTAGTAAAGTACAGGTCGTAGGTTCAAATCCTACTCGAGGTAAACTTTTTATTTATGTATTTAATAAAATTAATAATAATTTTTAATTACATATTTACCTTTGTACTTGTTCGTTCATAAGAAAACTTATAATAAAACTACCTGTTCAAATGTCATGTCACGAGTCAAGACCAAATATTGTCTGTGTATGTTATCGGTTGTAAAGACATTATGATTGCGACAAACTGATTACCCTTAAATAAAGGCTGATGGCCACTTTAGCTAGATTTTTACTTTAGTTTTACTCTTACCACAGCTTTTGCTTAGAATTTCGGAGGTTAGAGTTGGTTTGTAAGTATATAAATTAGTTGCTTGTTATGGTACTGACAAATAAACAATCAGAATGATTTTATACTCACATTTCCTATTGGTTTCAATTCTAAATACTATAGCTAAAGAACTATTTGAACCATATAACGTGAATAAAACAAGAAATAACTCAATAATATATTTACGTTCTCAGCTGGTCTATTATAATTTGTTTTTCGCCAGGAAGGTCGAGAATCTTGTTACTCTGTTGGCCCTGTTAAAGTATCAATTACGGTATAATATAGTACGTAAGGATATGTAAATAGAAATGCATTCTTTCTCGGAAAAATAATTTTTTGAAGGGTATCTTCTGTATGACTGGTCGAGGTCAGTAACTTTTATAATGAAAATAAAAAGGATATTTTCTTATAATACAATTTACGTTATGTTTAAAGAAGCTTTTGATATATTTTGTTTACTATAAGCAATCAGGAGTAACTACACAGATTAAGTCAGCGTTATATTATGCTGCATTAATTATCTCAGGATGGCCATTTTGGAATACTCTTTTACATGAATGAATGATTCAGAGTATTTTCTAAGGAAACGGGAGAATTTAATTTAATAAATTCTCATATCTAGGAACTTACAAATCCTAAATACATGGTAAACCATTCACTATTAATTACAGGTTTAATTAAAACCATAATTAAATTATATTACCGTTTTATTCACAGATCTATAATTGTTAATTACATGTTCATATAAAATCTTAACGCTGTCATGGGTGAGAGAGTAACTTGTAATGAGTAGGACTTTTCTTAAAGTAAAACGAGATTGGTTTTGTTTGTATGATAATTTAGCCGCTTCTTGGGGTTTAAGCTTTTATCGACTTTTTGGGTTTTGTCAACTTTAACTGATAATGAGGCTTTTCTTAGGAAAATGATTTAGACTTCACTTGTGTAAATTACTGTAGCTTTACTTTAATAAAACGCCGGTCAAGATAGATCTTTCTGGGTCTCTGGCGAACAGGAGTATATTCTTGACAAGTCTTTGAAATTTACTGGACAGTTTACCTCTGTGCTACAGGATAATAGAATCGCGCTATGAGTGCTCGGGAGGTCTCATGATTCATGTGTATTAAGGATGTGGGGTGTGAAGGATGCGATACAGGGCGAGATCCCACGTTACCATTTTCGTCCGGTGTGTTTGTGTAAGTGTGTTTTTCTATTTATATACAGACTATAAGAGTACGAGATGAGAAAGTCATTCAGTAGCAAAATCTCAAAAGATTCTCGGAGGTGGTTCGTAATAGTTTGGTGCTGGGGAGAAGTCCCGAGGCAGCAAACGTTATGAGAATAACTCCTCTTAAGGTAGTGCGTTGCGCACTTATACACAAAACACACTGTGGTCGTTCGTACTTACATGTGTGATGTACGCTTCTCTCATAGGTGAAGATGTCCAATATATATACAGGGTGGCGCAAACTTCAGACATCGGAGGATTACATCGTTGTGGTAAGAGATATATCGTTCAAATTTTGAAAATACGTTTGATTATACAGGGTGTTCCAAAAACTCCTGGCAGCACAAACTTATATTTTTTTAATGAAACATACTATATTTTGTTCAAGATTCGAAAAGACCTCATCGAGAGCGTTATAAAATATAACATTTTAATATAATATATAGGGTGTCTCTAAAAATTACCCCTTCTTTAACACTCGAGGTCTCTGTATTTTAATGTAAGTGTCGTATCACTGTCGGTGTTCAATATTAATTACTTTTCTTATCTGTGACTTCTTTAATACAGGGTGAAACAAAACTCAAATCAAGCAATATCTCAAAATTTTCAAATGAATCACCCTGTAACTCTTTTTACGATTTGTTAGTACAACTAATAAGCTTTCAAACGATATAGTACTTGTAGGGAATAAGTTAATGGAAATTTGTAAATTTATGTGATAAACGAAAAATCATGTATTTTACATGTACAAATTAAATAATTTAAATTTTTACATGAAACGTACTGTAAATTTTATATTTTATAAATTTTAGTCATTATTTTGGAAATGTCTATATCTTTTACTTTTACTGAAACCACTAGAAGACGGAAAGATTATTCGGAATTATGTTAAAAGCAATATTTTGGTTTACACTAATTAGGCTACCGTCAAAATAATACTAACAAACATACAAGCAGTTTGCAAATTTTACGAAATTATTAAGTCATCACAAACAATATATTTTAGTAGCAATGAAAGCTTATATTTTATTTCTCAACTTTTCTATTTAAAAAGAAAATTAGCAATTACAGAAAGAACATTACAAAAAAAAAAACATTTACATAAATAAACACTAACATGTAAAAAGTATAGCTTACAATACGTGTTCAAAATGCCGACCATTTTGTTCCATATACTTCGTAATCCTTTTTAAAAACGAGGACCTTACTTTTTCTAACATAGCTGGAGTTATTGTGGAAAATGCGTTACGAATCCTTTCTTTCATGTCTTCTACGGTAGTAGGTTCTGTTTGATACACAAGTTCCCATACAAAGAAATCTATGATTGTGAGATCTGGAGATCGAGGAGGCTACAAGATTGGTCCACCACGTTCTATTCACCTGTCGGTAAAATGTCGTTTTAACCACCGACGTATACAAAGAACGTGTAAGTTGGCTACTGTTAAACTTGTATCTGCTAATAAATGTCAAAACAGTTTGGCTACATCCGTCGTTTGTGCTGTTTAAATAATAAGTAACTATAAAGAATTTACCACAGGAAGACATGATCGACATGATTTACGTCTTACCTCGAGTAGGATTTGAACCTAAGACCTCTACTTTGCTAGAGTACCGTGCTAACCATCTGCGTCATCGAGATTCAAGCCCAAATCGATGGAAACTTTGTGTTTATGTATGTAGACAAAGTTTGCAGGTTGGGGCTTGAATCTCGATGGCGCAGATGGTTAGCGCGGTACTCTAGCAAAGTAGAGATCGTAGGTTCAAATCTTACTCGAGGTAAACTTTTTATTTATGTATTTAATAAAATTAATAATAATTTTTAATTACATATTTACTTTTGAACTTATTCGTTCATAACAAAACTTATAATAAAATATATATATATATATATATATATATATATATATATATATATATATATATGAAATCTGAAAACGTATATTTATTTCACATCTTAATGAATTTTCAAAAACTATTATCATTTACTGAATAAAATTACAGTAATTCTTATGGAAACGTTGAGATTTTTAAAAAGTCAATAAAAAATGCACGATTTCTATGCAGAAGGCAAGTATCTTAATTAAGAGCGATAATCGTGAAAATTTTCGTTTTCATATAAACATTCCGATATACTAATGAAAATTTTCATCGCTAAAATAAACGAAAATCTTAGCCATGCAGCGTATTTGGTCACTAAAGAGTTAATTGGCTTGTCAGTGTCAGCCATTATTATTTATAGTTTTTATATAGATGTAGAAAAGAATTATTCAGACGGCGGCAAGCAACAAGTTGTTTGTGTGCAATGTTGCTATTTCGATTCATAATTTTAATGCCTTCAATCAAGTTTGAGCGAGAAGTTTGTACAAGCTTGACTAACGATTCTTAACTTTAATTATTAGTATAGAAGAAAAAAAAACAAAAAATGTTATTTATTTTTAACTGATTTACATGTTTATTATTATAGACAAATTGTACCATTTTAATTTCATACATACTCATCATCCATTATAAATATATTACACGGTTATCTGATTAATGTTATTAGTATCTCTTTCATTTCTTACTTTCTTGTTTTGAAGATACTCATTATTGACTTAAATCTTAAATTTAATTGATATTGTCGAATTGGTTTGAATTATGTTCCATTGAATAAGTTTTGTTTTAAAAGCTTATGATTTAATTTGCCGGATGGATTTTTGTTAAATAACTTTAGTGTACTATTGTTTGGAACGAAGGTGACTTCTTGTTTAAGCTCTCGAGATTGTACGAGAGAGCTTGATCATTAGTAGTTTTGTTTTGGACCAGTGGCGCCCTCTTTTGTGACAATCACAACACAAATATTATAAGTAAAGAGGTTATGCGCGCTCTTTCTCAATATGACACATTTGATAGGTACATCTCGGACAAGGTAAATATTTATTTCGTTATTTGGTATTTATTAGTTTTTCTCGCACAGTGCATGTAAGCAGTATCATCGTTTTAAATGCATTCAACTTTTCATTATTTTTTTTTATTTTGTAACGTAAAATCATTTTCTAATTTAATATCTCTTTCTAGATGAACTCTTTGAATGTAACAACTGCACAAAGACGTATAGGAGATTGGACGCCTTAAAACGTCATATTCGGAAAGAGAGGAATAAAATAGGACAATTTTCTTGTCCAATTTGTTGTAAAAAATTCAAATTCGGTTACTCATTAGATAGTCACCAGTTGATGGTGCACAAGAAGACAAAACCTGATGTTTAAAATGAATACCGAACTGAGAAAATATTGGTTCTTAGTATTTAACAACTTTAGTCTTTATATTAAAAAAATGGTATTAGTATGGTAACGAAGAAGTAAAATTAGCACTTTTATTAGGTTAGATTTCTTAGGGCACAAAATAAATTATAATAAATAAAATTAATATGTTTAAAGTGAGTTGTAGAGATTGTAATTCTCTTATGTAGACAAAATAAATCCATACATTAACATTTATATCTTTAGTTGTTCTTTTTTTTTAACTTCATTACTTTTGTCCTATACATATGCACAAAAAACATTTTGTTGTATGACGGTCAAGATTTACTTATCATATCGCAATTTTCTCTTCTTTATGTACCTGCTTGTGTAGACATCGGTCTAGGACATTTGGGCGCGATCGTTTGGGCGTGAACATTTGTGCGCGACCGTTTGGGCGCGGGACACTTTAGCGCGAGACACTTGGGCGCAATATACTTGGGTGCGAGATACCTGGGCGCGAGATACTTGGGCACGAGACACTTTGGCGCGTGGAAGGGCCAACGTTGCGATTTAGGAACACATTAAGTGTGAATGATTTAAATTTGGCATAAATGAACATTTATTAAATCATTATTTATCCTGAGAAGTTAATATAATTAATCAAACAATATCGAAAGTATAAAACAATTATTTAGTGAAACCGTCATAATATTAATTTGAAATAAGGTGGTAGTCCCTATATTAGATACATTTTGAAATAAATCAGAATAGAAATAAAGGAGGTAGTACATTGGATAAGTTTTGAAATAATTCTGAATACATAAAAAAGGCAGTATATTAGATATGAAATATTACCTATAACCTACTTGTCTTGGCGCCTAAATGTCTCGCGTCCAAACGACCGCGCACTAATGGCCGCACCAAACTGTCCGACTCCGTGTAGAAATACATACAACCACTTTTCATAACATTAATTGTAAGGTGTTGCATGACTTAAATAAAGGTATGGATTGTGTTATTCTTAAATAGTATTGGATTCCAGTTTTTTGCAAGATTAATACAGTTACCTAAAATCGTTTCCCATGTGCAGTTTTCTTTCGTCCAAAAGATCAGCGGTCACTTTAAGAAACGACAGTGGTCACTAAAGACCGTGTAAACTCCTAATGGGCTGGATTATTTTTATTAAGCTTTACCGCTGCTATAGCTCAAAGTGAGTTCCTTTAAATAGCGTTGATTCATTGCTATCTTGTGTTGCACTCTAATCAATAAACAATCAATGAAAGGTTTGATACATATATCGTCCAATATTTTTATAATACTAGGTATATACACTTATACAAAGCAAAAACAAATTCCTTTTACACAGATAAAGGCATAGAGGTAAACGTTCTTCTACGTGAAAGATAGGTCAAGAAGAAAATATGTATTATACACAAATGACTGTTTCAACAGTTCTATATATATATATATATATATATATATATATATATATATATATAAGATGACTAATTTAATTAACTCACGTACACATACATACACGCACCCACGAACACACACGCACACACGCAATACGCACCCACGAACACACGCACACACGTACACATGCACACACTCACACACGCATACACGCACACACGCACGCGCGCACACGCACACACGCACACTCGCACACACGCACTACACATACACGCACACACGCACACACGCACACACGCACACACGCACACACGCACACACGCACACACGCACACACGCACACACGCACACACGCACAGACGCTCATACGCGCATACGCACACTCGGACACACGCACACACGCACACACGCACACACGCACACACGCACACACGCACACACTCACACACGCACACACGCACACACGCACACACGCTCACATGCCCACACGCAGTTACGTACATACCCACAAGCGTACACATGCACACGCATACCAGCACACACGCACATATATTACCTTTTGTTTGGGGAATTGCCTCTAATAAGTCCAACTTGCCGTGTTGGAATACATTAGAACTGTCCAATGTAGTAAAATTTTCAGGATGTTTGTAAACATAATTGACCGTTACCTTACGATTGTTTTATGGTAATATCATTTGTGTATTTGATGATTCAAATATTTTTTTTTTGTTTTCATCACTTTCCTATCTTGTTAATTTCATTTGAAACACCCCTCTTAACTTCAGTTTTAAGCAAGAAATTTACAAACCAAGAATCCGTCCCTTAATTGAGTAAGCCCAGCAACAAGTATTATAATGCTAGAATGTAGTGTAAAAATAAGTAGGGTGTCTATAAACCTTATCCCGTGTTGTAAACATTCATAGTAGAGTTTACCAATAACATTATAATACAAACAAAGAATGCGTTTCGTCAAGAGAAGTATACTTTATTTCTTATTTCTGTTGATAATTGCACAATATTTTTTTTTATTGCGGCTAGCCAACTTAATTTAATTGACTTATTTGTAGTGAATTATTATCATTATTATTATTACGTTATACAAGATATATAAAAATATAGTGAGTTTGTCTTTTGCTTTACGTACTAAACTACTAAACCAATTAACCTGTATACGGTTTTTATGTAACTAAAGATTTTATGTAAATAAACAACGTAGAAGGGGTTACGAATAAGTAATTAGTACCTAGTACCAAATGTAAAGTATTTCTGTAACCTATTTTTAACATTTTTAGATTTTCAATCCTTCACAAAACTGTTATGGGACAATAAAAGAATTAAACAGGAAAATCCGTATAGTTGTAATAAGTGCCATAGAAGATACAAGCATAGCAAAAATCTTACAACTCATTCCAAGGAATGTGGACGACCTCCATCATTTTCTTGTTTATATTGTGATTACAAATCACATAGAAAATTTAATGTTAAACAGCATATTGAACATTCGTGTAAGAAAAAAGGAAATAAAAAATAAAATAACGATATAGCTTTTTTTTGCATGATTTAAATTATGGAATAAAGATGAATGGAAATAAATAAAATGAATTGTGCTATGTGTGTGAAGCGACAATTTAGGCCGAGTGTTACTTTTAAAGTATTATGTAACAGGTTAAAACGGCACTAGGGCAACGCACGGGCAAATACCAAAAATGGTCAACTAGCTCGTCAGAGGGCGTGGGTTTTATTAAAATTTTGTGGTTACGATAATACAAGTCTGATTTCCACATTGAACATTGTTACTGTATTAAAATAAAGAAATCTCCCCACTATTGGAATCAACTTTATTTTAATTAATATACTAATACAAATAAAACTACTCCCGTCCCTATCTGAATTGACATACTCAAATTAAATTAAATTAAATTAAAATTATTTTAGATCAAATAAAGTCCTCAACGTAATGAACAAAAGCATTTATTCCCAGATACAGTCTGAAATGTAACTTACTCCTAAAACCTTTAAAAACTTTACAAAATTACTATTGTTTTTCTTTTTTGGTACTAAAAAAGCGCTTTCGTGAGCTCAAGATTGGCGACACATATGCGTTTTTACTTAAATGTACATACTCAATTATACATTAAAATAAAATAATCACAAACCATACGAACACAACGTCATTAGCATTTGACACTAAATAAAAGAAATTAAATATCTCTAAATATACGTGAATAATTGACTAATTTCATAAATATGTCTATAACAAATAAACATGTAACTTTTATAAATACTATGAACTTCTGTTGCGTAATTTATAATTTTCACTCAAAGCTAAGCTATCCATTAACAGTTACCTAAAATGAGGATTATTCGGTATTTTACTATAATAAAGTCTACTATCTTTAATTACCTCCTACAATGATTAAATGTAAACAACTATACCTAAACTATGCGACAAACATACGCAATTTAGAACTTCAACATCTTGAAGAAAAATGAATAGAAAGCGCAATAACCATAAAACTGAAGACGAATACTTCACAACTCAAATAGCTCAAATACACCATAAAAACAGAACTCAATCAGTGCTTCCCAAACTTTTTAACTAAATACACCTAATTTTTCAATGAAATCATACAACAAAAGTAAAAATATCACAATTTCTACACACGGTGACAATTACCCAAAAATCACAGTAGCCACAATTCAAGTATGAACAAATTGGATAATTTTGTTCTAGGCCAAAATGTTTATAAAGTAATAGGAGCGCTCTTTACGTTGTATTTTCAGGTTACAGATTCGGATGTTTATGACCAAATATTTAAAACTTTGATAATGCATTAGCATTTTTTGTTAATTGTTTTTGTTCAATAATTTACTTATGATCAAAGAAATACCCTAGCATGGTTCCAACATCTGACCATGATATCCTCCCCCGCGAAGCTGAACATTTCTCTTGTATGCTTTGTCATTTGTTTCTGGATCATATTGGAAACACTAATTTTTATTACCCATAGCTAGTTTTGGAAGAAGTTGCACACTTGAAGAAGGATTAGAGAAATTTGAAGTCTACTGTGATTCTAAGGCAGATATTTTACAGACATGGCGTTGTTGTAACTCCTTAGTTATCAATTCTCCAAGCTTAATTGTCCGATGAACCGTATTACATCTCGAACTGTGGCATTTGTAATTTCGGCCTTCAAACATTTTTAATATCTGTTGCAACTAATTTGAGTTTTTCATAGCATCGTCATTACGGTACTCCTAAAAGTTTTACCTTTTAAAGATTGAAATACTCAATTCATTTTGATCCCGCAGTAAAGATATTCGTAACAACCTTCTCAATAACTATAATAAATCTACAGTACGGCGAGAGCTACACCAAACGTCCAAGAAATTCCTTATCTTTTTCTACAATACCTATTTAACTAAGTTACTAGAATTCAACCACGAGAAACTTAGTGTAATATATCCTAATTAACTATTTTTATAATACTTGATGTAATTGTACAGTTTGTGTAATTATCTGTAGTAATATCTACAATAGGCCATAATTAATAACAATAATAAACCATTTAACATTTAAGGGCAGTTAACAGCAGTCAGTCGTTAGTAAATTTCAAAGTCATGACCTGGCGGAGCAAATACAGCTTCATCCGCGGAAATATGTAAATATGTCTCATTTTAAGGTATATAGGTAGAAAAATAATTGTATTTAGAAATACTCTGTTTGTAAACATAAAACAAAAGTCTTTTAGGTGGTGCGCTCTGTCCAAAATGTGGAAAAGTCTACCTATAGGCGACACATTGTTCTAAATTACTCAGGGACTATTTGAATATTTATTCAAGGGACATCTATACTGCGCGCACATTCCGTTTTATACCATTTCCAAAGCTAGTATGGTAAGCAGACCTTGCAACTTGCTATAATATAATATACAGTTGCAATCAATTTCGTATTTATCTAATAAGTGATTGCTATCAAACGTACATGTAGTGCTATTGCAGATTTGATCCAACATTTGTATTTGATATGAGCTAAATGTTCTTTAAAGCGCATTCTGATAGGTTGTGTATCTTGCCCTTCACATATTTATTCACAATTTGTACCAATCATATTATACATTGTCGATATATCCTGGAATTGATCATTTGGATTTGACGTAAAAGGATGTACAACACTAGTATTTGAAATAGTGATTGTTTTTAAATTAACTTTGGAAAACATATGAAATGGACCTTTTATATAAGCTGGATAGTTAGTTATTTTTACATACTTTTCTTATATTTGTTCTCTAGCTCTACCTAATCTAGTTATAGTAGTAGCTTTAAAAATGTTGTTTTTTTCGCTTGAATACCAAAACTACTAAGTGTAAATAAGTAGGTAAGTAAGTATATATTTAAAAGTGTAGAAAATTTATGTTAATTACAGCATAAGTATAAATATAAGTAATAATAGAGAAATTTAAGTTTTAAATACAAAATTTACTAATCATACTCCCTCAACTATATATATATATATATATATATATATATATATATATATATATATATATATATATATTACGGTGCTTATTTTGGATGTACAATCTTCACTACGAGGAGAATGACGTGCTTACTGCGGTAGCGTACTAGTACACTTTCACGAATGTTTGGTTTTTATCACGGGTGACATCGGTGGCCTTTGAAATTTATGTTGTTAAACAATAATAAGGTTACCACATTTTTATAACTGCTCTGCAAACTAAGTTTCACGGGTATTATTATTAGCGATATAAATGACATAATTACATTTCCTTGGAATTAAAACTAATTGCGAAGAGATATCAAAGAAAGTACCGCACATTGATATTCTTGAAAGTGTTAAATGCCCAGAGTAACTGTTCTACAAAGCACAGATATATATATAATATATATATATATATATATATATATATATATATATATATATATATATATATATATATATACTGGGTGTTTCAAAAACATTCCGCTAATTTAATAAAATAATAAAATTTAAATAAAATATTAAAAATTACGTTAGTTTGGTTAATAAACATATGTTCGCAAATAGCTCCCTAAGAAGACAGGGCCATGTAAAAGTGAGTCCAAAAATCCCTTTTTTTATTATCTCGGAAACGGTTTAAGATACCTAAATGAAATTTAGACCAAAAATACCTTCGATTAGGTCATAAAAGATAGTGTTGAGAAATGTTCAATAGTTCGTATAGGAACGTTGCTAAAGGGGGGAGAGGGGTGCCACTTATTTTGCCCCCAAATTTTTTTTATGGGGATATTTTTAATTTTTTGGGCAAAAATAGTATTTTTTAAACAATTTGCCATAAAAGAGATGTCAAAAAAATTACTGGTTTTCGACTTATTTGAGGTTTTAACAAGTAATGCTGTCCGAATTAATAAATTATTTTAAAATGAAACAATTAATAATTTTCATGCGCGAGAACGAACTACCTCAGGGAATAATGGTTGTTTCAATAACAACTATGAGGTAAAAATATTGCAAATTATTTACTTAAAAAAGGTTTTAATTGTATGACATTAAAACAGAACAAAGGAAACTATAAAAAACAACTAATAACACAAAACAAACAGAAAAAAAAATTGAATAAGTAGGTACGGGTCTTTACATTAAATGTCTGCAGTCCAAACAAGTAAATCAAGTTAACTCAATATGTCTTTTATTTTCCTATTTTAGATATAACATGTTAAAACCTCAAATAACTCCAAAACCAGTAATTTTTTTGATTTTCAACAAGAGTACCTTTTTTTGTGGCGAATTGTTTAAAAAATATCATTTTTATTATTTATTATTTAAAAATATCCCCAAAAAAAGTTTGGGGGCAAAATAAGTGGTGCCCCCCTTTAGCCACGCTCCTCTACAAAATATTAAATATTTGTCAACACTACCTTTTATGACCTAATCAAAGGTATTTGTGATCTAAATTTCATTTAGGTATTTAGGTATCTAAACCGTTACAGAGATAATAAAAAAAAAGGAATTTTGGGACCACCTTTACAGGGCCGCATCTTCTTAAGGAGGCATTTTCGGACATGTTTATTAACCAAACTGACGTTATTTCTTCATATTCTATTTACCCTAGAAATTAGCAGAACGTTTTTTGAAACACCCATATATATATATATATATATATATATATATATATATATATATATATATATATATATATATATATATATTTTTTATACATGAAGAAAAAGATCGTCCCGCACGCACGAACACACTTACACACTAATACTAATTAAGCTGAAAAGAAATTATTTACTAACTAAAAAAACATTTTTGGAAATATTTCAACTTACGGGAATCTCTGCACAATTATAACAACTGTAGGTTTGGAACATGTCTTGAAAGATTTTTTGTAAATTTTGAAAATCTGATCAGCAATCTTATATTCGAAATTCATCACTGGACGAAATAATGTGCTGCGACTACCATAAAAACTATGCATTGTAGAAATCCGTGTGAAGTTAGCAATAACATTCCAGCAATAAATATGCCAAAAGCATTTAGCCCTTAATATTTAAAATATTACTACCTTACATCAATTCTAGATAAAATGAATATTAAATAAAAGCAATAACAAAAGGGTGCTAAGCAAACTTGCATATCAACTTAAATATATACTGACTTCCGCAATACAGCAACAAAAAAATATATTAATTAGATTGGTCCTCGCTAATTTAAACTTTGGATAATATTATAGCCTAATTAAAATACAATACTAGTAATGACCCCGTTTTAGAAAAGTCAATCTTACACTACATAACAATATAAAATTTGGTCCTTTCCTTTTGACGAAGTATATTAATTAACGAGGTTGAACTTCTCTAATGAACTATTGGAATTGTGAACAGTCGTGTTACATCTTTTTAATGTTTCTATTAATTAGGCAATTTTTACTGAATGTCTTATTTAATTCTATAACTTAACTTAATATTTAATACAAGATTAATTGTATACACACTTGATTTGTTTTTTGTCGCAGACAAGCGGACACATATTTATATCAGCATTAACAATGTTTGATACAGATGTGATTTTTGTTTGCAATATCCCAAATCTCTACTTAGTTAGAAAGGATCACTTTAAATGTTTCTTTACTATACTGCAAATTTTTAAACACAACATGTGCAGGTCCGCCAGTGAAGCGGGAATTTTGAAGTACCCAATTTTTTCAGAAAATATTTATTTTCAAGTCTTTTTTACAGGTTTGAGCTGAGGAAAGTATGGAATTTTTTTTTAAATAATTAGGCTCAAATGGGAACCATATTTTTGGAAACACTCTTCTAACTTAGATTGAAAATTTTCGGTTATTCAACGGAAGCAGGACAGGCTGAATTCGCTCAATTTCTTGTTTGATGTTCGATGCTAATTCCGATAAGGTTTATGGTCTATTACTCTATACCCCGCTCTTCGGAAATCCGCAAAAAAAATCTTATGCCGAAAGATCAAAAGATTTTGCGGCCATTTTTTTGCCAAAAGTCAATCCTTCCATGACTTGATTATTGTTTGACAGTTACTGATATTTAAACAGAAACATTGAGAAGTGGTCAGGCGTTCAGCGTTTTGAGTAAAATCGTTTTATGAAAATGGCGAGTATATGACTTCGGTACAACGATTGTTTCGTAATAATTTCAATGGCTCCACATTAAACTTGAAGCATAAAGGGGCAATAAGGTCTGTAAGAACGTAGGAAAACATTGATAGAGTGCGAGTAGCATGAACACCTAGCTACTGCGTTCTGCAGTGAAACATGCCTCTGCACCAAACATTATCGACACATCGTTAGGACGAATTTTACATAAAGACTTATCCTTCCACCCTTACAAAATTCAAGTCGTCCAAGAGTTGAAAGATGGTCATATGTTTGTTCGCATGATTTTCAGCGAATAAATATAGCGACGTATATACGATGATGAAAACTTTATTCACCACATGTTTATGTCAGACGAAGCACATTTCCATTTAAACCGATGTGTAAACAAGCAGAGTAGTCGCTATTAAAATGACGAAAACCCAGGAGAGATACACCAAAATCCATTACATAGTTCGAAACTTATAGTGTGGTGTGCAATTTAATAATCTTGTATTATTCGGCCATATTTCCAAGACGATAGAGGAAACACAACAACCATTACGGCAAACTGCTAACACACATAATCAGAACATTTGACATAGGTTTCCGGACATCAATTATTTTCAGCAGGGCGGGGCTACAAGTCATACTGCCAGTCATTGCCAAATATGGTGATATTTCGTGGCCCGCAAGATCCCCTGATCTTTCAGCATGTAATTTTCTCCTTTGGGGATTTCTGAAGAGCAGGTATACAGTAATAGACCACAAACCATACCGTAATTAGCAATAAACATTATACAAGAAATTGAGCGAATTCAACAGTCCTGCTCTGCCGAGTAAAGAAAAATTTTCAATCTAGAATGGAAGAGTGTTTACACAAAAATGTCTCTCACTTGAGCGGAATTATTTTTAAGACACAGAATGGTATACTTTCCTCTAATCAAATATGTAAAAAAAGTTTTGATAATAAACATTTTCTGAAAAGATTGGGTACTTCAAAATTTCTCGCTTCGCTGTATTTAACACAACTGTTATTGTTTATTTCAAATACTTTTAAACACTTTATTTAATTCTTTAGAAAAGAAACACCAAATCGATTTTATAAACATTTTTAATTTTCTATCCCCAAGTTGTAATATGGAAGTAATCAAACGATGATTCAACTGCACTACTGAAGTTTACAACGTAAATTGTACAGATCGTTTATGTTTATTACAATCATTCCCGACCGTTCGTCCAATGGCTTTAATCAAAGCTTGACTCTGTAAATGCAGAATACCCAAGCTCTTTTATAGATACCCAGGACCATCTTGAAACTGTCATCAATTATTATGCCTCTAAATCAAAATAATTCGCTCTTAAAGAGGTTTAAATGTCACATGATTTTGCTGGGGAGAAAACATGAAACGAAACCAACGCAACTGATGCTTCTAAATCTTCTCCATATTGAAATTTAAAAAAAAATGCAATAACTTTTTGAAATACACAAATTAGACATTTAAATTCACTCCTCAGAATATCAGTTACTACCCTCAACTTTTTATAATAGTCTGTGTGGGCAATTTTTTTTTTGCGTACAAAATATTACATCCTAATCATGTTTGTCCTTGAATGACACGTAAAATTTTTGATTTTACATTATTGTTTATTTATACGTTTATTCTTTGTATACATCAACGATATAGTTTGCAGACGGATTGTCGAGTGCCGTTTTGCGGGCCTAAACAATGCTCTAACCACTCAGATATTAATCCTAAATACATATGCTGTTATTTTTCAGATTCCAGATGGCGACATTTATACTAATACAACACAAAGAAAAATCCGTGCACAAATCGTTATTTTAGCGACTCCTACATTACTTATATATCTCAACGTTACTTTACTATCCCGCTAGTGCAGCCGTCATCATATTGAACCAAAAGAACCTGACAGTATATCTTCAATTATTATTTGATAATGTAAAATACTTATCTTTTTTGGGTTTTTTTAATGGTGTATTTTAAATTATACAATCTAAACGTTTCGATAACGCAGTTATCTTCCAAAAAAGATAAATATTTTATTATGTGAGATAATGGTGAAAGTTTACATTTTCATATTATTTGATACTGTTTAACTGCTTTTTAGTATTCAGTTTTTCAGGTTTGCCGAGGATCGCACACGGCACGGTAACCATTTTTTAAAAGAAACGTAAGAATTGATTTTGAAACATGTTAATTTCATAAATCTATGTAATGTAATTTGAAATCATACATACCTTAATTTTACAAATGTTCATATTTATGAATAATTTCTGTATTTTTTAGGTGAATACCAGTTTAAAAACGATCGCTTTTTTTGCACCCGATGTGATGCATCTTACAAATATAAATGTGACATAAAGAAACATATAAACCTCAACTGCGGATCAATGAAGAATTTTAAGTGTAATATTTGTGACCGTGCGTTTATTCGGAAAGATTTTCTTAAGTTCCATGTGTTATCAAGGCATTCATTTACTTGATCTTGATCGTAAATTTAAATGTTTGCAAAGTATGGCATGTTCACAAATAGATCACTTTGGGAATAAAATTAGAAGAAGAATTTTTGTATAAAACTTAGGGTTTAGCTGTATTTTAAGCTGCTTCTATAAAACTAATTAGAATGAGGTCTAGTTTCAATGTTTCCCCAGTCCCTTTAATTGACTATTAATGACGGTTGTTAACACATTATTGCTTTTAATTTTATTTTTTACTATGGTTAAAAAATAAAATGATAAACTTAGTTACTAACATAAGATTATGTCTCAATAAATTAACAGATTGTGGTACTAAATCCTTATTTCTTTGTCCAACCTCCTCAATAAAACACTGTATTGTCAGGCTTTATTACGTAAAAGAAAATATTTCAAGGTCATTCGGTTCACCATGAAAACTTTCACACAAAAATTTTGTTGCAGAGCAAACAAGTTTGTTAGTCTAAGTGTTTAAATTTAGAATTATTTAATTCTTTTTAGTAAGTTATCGGCATTGTTTTGTTTGTACAAAAAGTATACTTTCAGATCTCGTAAGAATGCTTTCTTTCTCGACCCAAAACTTCCATTCGTTAAACAAAACCAAATAACTATTATTCAATCGGATATATCTTTTTTAATATTCAAAACACGAAAAAGTTATAAGAGAGACTTTTGATACATATTTTTACAAAATGAAAAATATAAAACTTTGTATGTTTAGTATTATTGTTAACTACAATTTCAAAAAATTGTAATTATATATTTACTAGACAAATGAAATGTTTGCCGTTGTGTGACAATTAAAACAAAACTCTGGCATTGATTGACTGTCAAATATAATATTGAATTATTTGTTGTAGCCTTGTAGTTTGTATTAAATAGTGAACTAAATTTTAAAATGTAAATTATATATTTACTAAACAAATAAAGTTTCCGTGAGATTTGAACCTATACTGACATTGAAGAATACGCTAACCAACTGCGCTTATGACTGTAAATCGATGTAAATGTTGATTATTTGTATGTACAGTTGGTTACGTTGGTATTTAAACAGTGTTACAGTTATTCAAATCTACATAAACTTTATTATTTTATTAATATAATAAAATTTACTCATAATTTAACTATATTTACCTTTGAACTTATTCGTTCATAAAACTTATAAGTTAAATTAATATTAAAGTTATTCTTCTGTAGAAGAATATATGATTTTTGTTATACGTGTTTTAACAGAGATGCTAATGCTGTTTTGAATTATATCTTAAACTTATATGGAAAGAAGACAACCCGATTTGAGATTATTTGGAAACTCGAATCGAATTTAAAAATATGGGGCTTTTAAACCTGTTAATTAACCTAACAGAAGAACTGTTTAACTCGTCGTAAATTAATTCTAAATTAACACTTACAGAAAGAAGACCCGTGTTATTTTGAAACAAAATAATTTTAACCATACATCATATGGTACAAATATTGATGTTAAGTTATCAAAAATTCGTTTTGCACAGGTTGATTAAAAGTGAAGCACATCTCGAACTTATTTTCGAAACAAAATTAAAATTTTAAAGCCAAATCATTCTCAAGTTAAGAAAACTATATTTGTTATGGTTGAAGATTATCAGAAAAGTTAGCTTTTGTACCAAATGTTGGGATTATGAAAGTCTAGCAAACAATTCAATTCCGAAAACCATTACTTTTTACCGAATGAAGTCAAAATTTGACACAACGGTATCCTTACAATTAAATTAATCATTATCCAAACGCCCACAAAAGATCCTCATATTACTTTACAGGAGAGTTTCAATAATTGGCTGAATCAGGTCAAAGTTGCGCGTATTGACTAAAACCTTCTTGGACTTTTTTATGAATACAATTTAAATTCGAAAGATATCTAAACTTTTGTAAAACTAATTTGAAGTAAATTTTGTGACCTTCACAGTTGAACCGTAATTCAAAGTTATGAATTATTTTAAAACGAGCAACATGTCAAATAATGGGATTACTTTGTAACTATTTACAGGAACGTTTTAATATTTTGGATAGGAAATCTGAGGTCCAATTTATTGCCGCGATTTCTATTTGATTAACCCTGGACTTTTTCTTGTTGGTTCGCAAATTTAAAGAATAAAGTGTACGATTTGTATAAACCTGGTAATCTAGACTAATGTTTATAAAAAATTATTTTAAATTCGTGTTGTTAACAACAAATTAGAACCCAAAGCTATACATTTAAACGAAAATTTAACAACGAATGTCCAACATTAGTGTTCAAAAAATGGAGTTGGCATTTTGAAAATACTTCTAAAAAATTGTGTTTCTGCATTTATATTAAATTCTCTTTACTTTCGTTGTAAGTATAAATTTATAGTTTACATTTTGATAATGTAGAATTTTTATTGTTGTTTCCACAAATTTAGTAGTTAGAAAAGCTTAATTTTCTTAGGTTTTAAATGTTCAGCACACTTTAATTTGTTTAATTAATTTATACATTTACTCTTTATATAAAATTGATGAGTTAACTAATAATATTAAACATACGAAAGCATACATTTTGAAACCAGAAAAATAACATCGAATGAGTCCATCCATTTTATATTGCCATTTAAAAATGTATGTTTGGGTTGTAGCTCGGAAAAAATAAACAAAAAATTTTGTTAAAATATTATCAAAAAATTACTAACAAAATCTCTTATAACTTTCGTATTTTGAATAATAAAAAATATAGCCGATAAAGTGGAATTTATTTTTACAGATATCAGAAAGTTGGCAACAATGTTGAATTTTCTTATTGAATTTTTACAATATGTGCCTAACTTGCATTTAACCATCTTACCAAACCTTAGGCAGGTAATATACGTCAATTTGTGATCATGAATTTTAATCATCGAAAAGAAACATTCACAAAGTTTGCTTCATGTAAGATTAAAATGGAACAAACATAACGCTTGGTTTTACTATCACTTTAACGTCAACACTTTCATTGACATTAGTTATACCGTTATCGTGATAATACAAAAGATATGTCATCTTTCACCCAAAATTTTATGCATGATTAGAATATTATCCGAATTTACATATACAGCACGAGAAATGCACGTGTTTGGATCATCCCACAAATCATTGACTTAACTGTTTTACTCTAAGTTTGCGATTACGCCACAGGAAAAGTTTCCAAACTTTACTATCCTACTTAAACCGGCCATAGGAAAGTTAATAATCGATAAATGATTTTAGAGGGGGAGGGGGGCACGGCGCATATTTCTACACATCCCTTGGGTATCGGTTACTCCAAGATAACAGAAAGTGTAAAAATATAGAAACTCTGCACAACTACTCATAAGACATAACTAAGAGTTCCCACACGGTAATCAGGGTTTAATCCGTAAACAACTAATAATACCCTATTACACTTGCGCTCTAGCTGCCGCACTTTACCATGAACAAAACATTAAAAAAGAGAACAATGAACAAAGCTTCAAACAAGTGATTACCAAAATGTTAATATTATTTCGTCTTAGAGTTGTAGTGGGCCTTGCTCTTTACGTTGGGTAACGGAATAGTGTAGTATTTTTTTGGGGTTGGTAATGATTCTCCTTTGATAGTGAAAATGATTGTGATGTGGTTGCAACTACTTTTGCCTTGTCAGACCTGCACGTTTCGTATGAGAAAAGGAGTTGGACGAAGAGAGGCGGTACATCTCACGATACAGTTTTATGTATGGATATAGCGTACCAAACTTTGTCAAAGGGTTGTTTAATGTGTGGAAAAACTGCGATCGTGGTATATAGGTTGTATATGAACCCGAACTGGCTATTCGGAGTGAGGTTTTTGACCTACGAGATGAAATAGAATTAAGGCATTTGCCGTTATATCTTGGAAGGGGTATTGATTCGTAGGAGCAAGGCTGTGTGTGTAGGCGTGTGTGTGTGTGCGTGTTTGCGTGTGTGCGTGTGTGTGTTTTGGGTGTGGTGTGTGTGTGTGCATGTTGTGTGTGTTGTATCTTGTGTGCTGTCTTGTGTTGATTGTATTGTGTTGTATGTCGTGCGTTGATGTGTAAGCACTTTGCGCGGCGTTAGTGTAACGTGGATGGTGTGCCGTGTGCGTGTGGTGTTGCTGTGTGATATGTGTAGGTTGTGTTGTGTGTGTATATGTCTAGTGTGTGTGTGGTTGAAAGTGTGCTTATCTCGTCTGAAATTGCGAAAGTGCAACACTTACAAAGATGAAGCCCTCGTTATTTTGAAATAAAAATTTTAAGCCATATCATCATATAAATACATTGTATGTTGAAGATTATCAGAAAAGATTACGTTTGCTACATGGTTGATTAATGAAAGTCGAGCAAACAATCAATTCTCGAAAACCATTCTTTTTACCGATGAAGCAAAATTTACAAACAACGGTATCTTCAATAGAAAAAATCATATCCAAACGTTCCAAGAAAATCCTCATATTACTGTTGACTGGAGAGTTCAATATGCTTTTTCAGTAAACGTTATTGATACCAAAATTCTTGGGACTTTTTTTATGAATACAATTTAAATTCCGAAAGATATCTAACTTTTTTTACGAAACTAATGTGAAGTAATTTTGGACGACCTTCCGTTGAACGTAATTCAAAGTTTGAATTATTTTCAACACGACGGGGCACCAGCACATAATGGATTACTTGTGTGTAACTATTTACAGGAACGTTTTAATAATTGGATAGGAAATCGAGGTCCAATAGCTTGGCCGCCGCGATCTCTAGACTTAACCCCCCTGGACTTTTTCTTGTCGGGTGCAATTAAAGATAAAGTGAACCGAGTAAAACCTGGTAATCTAGACGATTTAAAAAATAAAATTCGTGTTGCTGTACAACAAATTGGAACCCAAAGTTCATTACGAAATTTTAAAACGATGTCAAATGTGTGTTCAAAATAATGGAGGGCATTTTGAAATACTTCTATGATTGTGTTGTCTGTTTATATTTTTTGCTTTTACTCTTCGTTGTAAGTTAAATTTATTTCGAGCTTTACTATTTTGATAATGTAGTACATTATTTATTGTTGTTTCCACAAATTTAGTAGTAGAATAAGAGCTTATTTTTCTATTTAAATGTTCACGGCACACTTTAATTTGTTTAATAAATATTATAATTACCTTTTTTTTTTAAATTGTGAGTTAACTAATAATATTAAACATAAAAAGCTATACATTTTTGAAACCAGAAAAAATAACCCATCGAATGAGTCCATAGCCACCTATAGTTGCCATTTAAAAAATGTATGTTTGGGTTGTAGCTCGAAAAATAATTACTAAAAAAATTTTTTATTCGCATTTGCAGAAAAATAGCTATCAAAAGTCTCTCTTATAACTTTTTCGTATTTTGAATAATAAAAAAGATATAGCCGATTGAAAATTTGGACGAATTTTATTTTTTTCAGATATCTCAGAAAGTTGGCAACAATGTTGAATTTTCTTATCGGTATTTGAATTATCATATAATTCTGCTTAACTTCGCTAATTTAACCGAATCTGTATCTCTTATAATAATAAAGATAGCCATAGAACGTGGGTAGATTCTAGACACTCGGTATAGTAGCGGCGCATGTCAATTTCTGTTGCTGTAAGTAAGCCAGGGGTATATTATATATGTGCAAATATATAATATATTTTTATATTTACTTTAAATAAATATTGCGCTTAACAACCCTGTGACACAAAAATACACACAATAAATTTTGTTAGAAATATCTATATCAAAAAAATTTACAAATAAAGAAAAATAAAAAAACGCATAGAAAATAATTGCTACTTCAAATAATAAAAAATGAATACCAGGTGGTGATTTTAACTGCTTCACAACAATGCGGAAGCGTACTCGCATTCCTCGACAAACGTTACGTCAGCAATTTTTACAACATGGTGCCAACAAGCACGTTGCCCCTTGTGCTATCGACCCAAACCTTACGGCAGGTAAAATACGTCAATTTGTGATACATGAATTTTTAATCACTCAAAAAGAAACATTCACAAAGTTTGCTTCATGTAAGGTTAAAATGGAGCAAACATAACGCTTGGTTTTACTACCACTCTAACGTCAACACTTTTATTGACATTAGTTATAGCGTTATCGTGATAATACAAAAGATATGTCATCTTTCACCAAAATTTTATGGATGATTACAATATTATCCGAATTTACACGAGAAATGCACGTGTTTGGATCATCCTACAAATCATAGACTTAACTTCTTTACTCTAAGTTTGCGATTACGCCACAGGAAAAGTTTCCAAACTTTACTATCCTACTTAAACCGGCCATAGTAAAGTTAATAATCGATACATGATTTTAGGGGGGGGGGGTCACGGCGCATATTTCTACACATCCCTTTGGTATTGGTTACTCCAAGATAACAGAAAGTGTAAAAATATAGAAACTCTGCACAACTACTCATAAGACATAACTAAGAGTTCCCCACGGTAATCCGGGTTTAATCCGTAAACAACTAATAATACCCTATTACACTTGTGCTCTAGCTGCCGCACTTTACCATTACCAAAACATTAAAAAAGAGGACAATGAACAAAGCTTCAAACAAGTGATTACTAAAACGTTAATATTATTTCGTCTTAGAGTTGTAGTGGGCCTTGCTCTTTACGTTGGGTAACGGAATAGTGTATTATTTTGTTGGGGTTGGTAATAATTCTCCTTTGATAGTGAAAATGATTATGATGTGGTTGAACACGTCCAAACCGCACTAGGCGTCGTGCATGCTACAATGTAAGCGGGTTGCCAAAGCTAACAGGAGATGGGCGTGAAATAATAAGTAAAATGTATGATTACTATGCTCAAACACCTTACACCTAAATTCAAACAGCTCAGTCCGGGAAAATATGTCTCTAGGCGCCACCACAATCGAAACTTTGCTAATATAATTGTCTTAAGCTGGATGTTTATTAACCCTACTTGATTGTGGAAAGTAGGATTGTGCTTACTCGGTAAACTCCTATACGAAGGTTCTAAAACAAACACTCGTCCCAAACAATTCAACTCAAACTCAAATAAATTTAGTACTACCCAGGTTATTAAAAACTGTTTGAATACACCTCGTATACCAAAACTTCCAAAATAAAGTTGATCACTCAAATTCATTCAATGAACGGTAATTAATTTTTAAAATTCCTAACATGAACGATATCTTTTAAATTTAATTTACTTCTGAATCGTATTTGACATTCGTAAATATGCGTCAGTTCTCAAAACTCCAACCTTTATTATTAAACTTAATGAAATTTTTAAATTAACAGCTGATCCGTTAATTGTGCATTGCGCTAATGAAACTAACATGAAAATTTTGCAATCAACCTGGCTAATATGACTTCTCAGGTTGTTCATTGATCTTAAAATCCAAAAATATGCAAAGCTTACTTTTAAAATTGTCAAAACAAGATCACCAATTAAGTAAATGTTACAACTGTGTTTCATACCTGGCTAAATAAACAACAAAGTAAAATATAACGATAAATATATATATATATATATATATATATATATATATATATATATATATATATATATATATATTGTCCTGCATAAATAAACAAAACACAAATATTTACATAAATTACATCAGCGTGGTTGAAAGTTAAACCACCAAATACCACTTTGCATTCTTACTACTAGAACAAACCATACAATAAGACTCAAGAACGCTTATCTCTTCCTTTCCAAACTATTTAATAATTTAAACGACAATACGCAAATAAACTAACACAAAAAAAAAGATAATCGGGCTTAAATGAGTTCTTAAAAAAAATTTCTTAAATCTAATTTCTTACTTAAAAAATTGTCCATTAATCCTTGGATTTTCTTTTTTCTTTCTTCCGTAAATCAATTAATTGTAGTCCATTGGTACTCCTTAAAATTGCCTGAAGCACATTACAAAGGCTCAACAAAACTTATTCCTCTGTGCACTGGCGATTAGTTCACTATGCGAGATTGTTACTCCCACAAACATGTAATAACGGTAAACCTTTGGTTGCCTCTTAAAATTTCTAGCAACCCTTATACAAATAAACTTTCAATGTCATATAACGTTACTTAAACATTGACTTAATATACAACGAACACTTTGTTCACTTAACAGGTGGTCTCGTAAATACTTTTAACTGGATGTCGGTACAAGAACACGCGCTAACCTTGACGCTACTAACGTTACAACTGTTAACTTTTTATAAATCTGCTTTATCGTTTTATTTATGAATGTCTTTTACGATTCATCCCCGGTTCGGGTTACGCAGTTGTTTAAGCAATTACTGCCTCATTAAAATTCACAAATAAAACCAACATCATCCCATTCTATCCCACACTACCTCGCGCGCGCGTCTCTCACCAAAAGCCAAAAGCTAACCAACCCTAACTAACTCGTCAATCCCTGACTTTCCTATTTATAACTTCAGTCATCCATCTTTAAACATGTCTTCCTTCCGCGTTATATTCTCCAATAGTATTCATTCAAAATTTCATAGTTCCCATAGATGCTACCCTCTATACAAGCACGCGTGTAATTACAGTACATCGCCATATTTGTTCTTACTTACAAATTTTACAATTACTTCATGAAGAAATCATTTTTCGTCACCACATTCATTCAGTAGCCACTCTGGACCATTACACAACTTTTAACAGTTATCTCCAACCTGCGCTCGATCTCGTTCCGCAACATTTGCAAAAATAAGTACCGTCTAAGGTCTCAAATTCCATATACATACACGTATTCTCAAAACAATTGCACAACATTACAAAAACTTTCTGAAATTAACACTTAAACATACCCAATCTTTCTCTACATATTTTCTAAAACATTTTACACTTATACACTCACATCTTCTGACCAAAATAACTCCTCTATCTTCCAACATTCCAATCTTTACAGCAGCAAAACAGTAGCAATACAGTGGCAAGCATTATCGTCCCATCAACAAATTTCTTTTCACATTTACATTCACCAGAATCTATTTATTCAAACACCAATGTCTCTATAATATTCAAATACACGTATCTACATACTGAATTATATTTCTCCTACATTTCCAGTGGCGTATCATACACCCACATACATTATGCATACACACAAAATTTTTTTTTTTCAAACTCAATACACTCGTACTTAAAACACGTAATACACGTCATTATAACATCCTACATACAGGGTGCGTCAACGCAACCTGACAGTAGGTGGGTGTGTGGGAGTGGGAGTGTGTGGGTTTGTGTGTGTGAGGGTGGCTTGTGGGTATGTGGGTGTATGTGTGAGTGTATGTGTGGGTGCGTGTGTGTAGGTGTGTGTGGGTTGGTGGGTGTGGGTGTGTGTGGGTTTGTGTGTGCCTGTGTGTGTGTGTGTGGGTGTGTGGGTGTGAGGGTATGTGGGCGTGTAGATGCGTGGGTATGTATGCGGGTGTGTGGATGTGTGTGTGTGTGTGTGTGAGTATGTGTGTATGGGTGTTCGTGGGTGTGGGTGGGAGTGGGTGTGTGTGTATGGGTTTGGGTGTGTGTGGGGGTGTGTGTTGGGGTTTGTGTGTGGATGTGTGTGTGTATGGGTGTGCATGTGGATGTGTTTGTGTGTGAATGTGTGTGCGAGTGTGTGGTTGTGTGGGTATGTGTGTCGGTATGGGTGTGTTTATGTATGTGGGTGTGTTTGTGCGGGTGTTCGGGTGTGCGTGCGTACATTGTAACGTGCTAATTCTTGTCTGTCATTACCTTAATCTAATTTCGAAATTTGCATTATTATTGATAAGTATATTTACATTACGTTAGTATTTTTAAGCATTTCTTTTTTCGTTCAATAATTAAATTTTTATATCGTAATATTTTCTCTTCAGTCTACATAATTACGAACGTCCCTGTGTATATTTTAGACATTCAATTTTTGCTTCTATGCGCAGTGTGATTTGAGCATGCTGGTACATTTCCGTATATTATGCCGTGAAGTTCAGACGTTATCTTTTTTAAGTTTTGCTTCCCTTTTATAAGGTATGTAAAGGCGTCTAATTGCATTTTTTATATATTGTATTTAATAAGGAATGAGAATCAGAATACGGAATAAGAATAAGGAATAAGAATACCATTTATCTTAAGGAAAAGTTTTTATTTTGGTAAATTTACGTATCATTGAGTCTCGTGGGTATGACGTCACGAACAGTTACTTTGTTAAAATGGCAGGTTAATGCAATGTCATCGTTATGAACATAAATGGAGATACCTTTGTTTTGCATCAATCACATATGCTGTTATACATATTCTGCGTTCGTCGTTATAAACAGCTTTCGTCGTTCGAATCTGCGTTCGTCATTATATATTTCAATCATTGTAGGTTCAACATTTTGTGCCAATAATTGAATGTTACTATATGCTACCGTTCATATAATTTTTAAGTTGAAGACAGATGAAACTTATAGTGCTTACCTATACGTCTCTGTTTCGTTTATTTGTACGTTAATTACAAATGGAAATTACCTTTACATTATCGTATATTAGTCTTGGAATTAGAAATGAAAATTCTCAAGCTACAGTTCGTTTTAGACGAGATTAACATATTTATTTTGTACAAGTAAGTACCGATCCTTTTAGTGCAGTTAAGTAAATAACAAATCAGTTTGTGTTATTTTGATACGGTTAAGAAAAGAAACAGCCAAGTCCTGCTCCTGACAAAAACATTTGAGTTCATAACCTATCACAACTGTAATTTGTTGACATAGGTCAATAGTTTCATTATTTTTTTTCATTATTTCATGTTGAATAGATTGCATTTTGGATTCTAAGTAAACATAGAGTGTAAGATTATCTACAGTGTTTAATTTAGTAATTTTAAGATTGTAAGGCCGTACAAAAAGTATCGTTTTAGTTATTTTATTCTGATATTAATCAGGCATTTTGCTTTATTAAATATACATATAAATACAGATGTTTAGCGCTTATTCAGATTACGTATTATGTTCTGAGATACAACCTTTCTCAATTTTTGTTGTATTTTATTTATTAAACCTAGAAATTGAGTGGTGCCCAATTAAACAGATGCTAATACTGATTATATCTATGAAAATATCTCTGCCTACCTGATGAACGAGTTCTCAATTTCAGTAAGTTTTATAAGTTTGTACCTCACTGAGCTAGACCGTGGTACAATTTACCTTTCTAATATAACAACACATAAATTTTTTTAAATTTTTTTATTTGTTATAACATGCGTTAGTGCGTGTGTGCGTGCTTGCGTGCGCGTACGTGCGTGCGTGCGTGTGTGTGTCTGTCTGTGTGGATATGTGTTGGTATCCACGATAACTCCAGAACGAAAATAACTACTGTAAAGAGTAGTTTTTTTGATTGAAATACATGTTGCAATATTGAAGTGGAACGCCGTACAGTGAGACATCAGTTACACAAACCTTGAATTCTGGACGGAAGCGTGAGAATTCCGTATTTATAATGATTATATTTAAAGGTAGAGATAGAATAGATTAGGCCGCTGATAGATAAAACCTTTACATGTAGTAGCTTATGAACAAATAATTTTTAAGGTGGTAAAATTTTTAAACCATTTCCGTTAAATGTAAATACATTAACTCGGCCACATTTGACCTTATACATGAAAGAAAATTTGACTTAAAGTAATAAGAATTGTTTACGAAATTTCAATGTATAATTATCGTAATAACAACGTTACATTCGTAAGCAAGAGTAAAGTGTTGAAAATACGATAGGAGCCCGTCATAGGTAGCCAAACATTTTTCAAAATTGAAACCGCCGGTATGCAGAAACCGAACGCATTATAAACGTCTACTTATTAGTTGGATTTAGTTGAAATGAACTTCTTATTAAAAGCATTGTAAATATTAAATAATCTCGTGTAATAATTAATAAAAGTAATAAATTAAATCTTGCATTAACAATAGAAAATTGAAAGTCAAATAAATCTTTAGTAAATAAGCCAGGTTTGAGCGATAACTATTGTAGCGTTTAAACGTACTTTATATAGGAAATTTTAGACAGATAAAAGGTTCCATTTTAAATTCAATAGATGTGACGGTTCAGTAGCCTAACTGGCAACAAAAGGAAATTTTGATTCAATAAAAAGATACTTAAATTAAGATTAACTCGTTGCATGTGATAATAGAATTTTTCTTCTTTAATGTAAATGAAATTTATATTGACCGACACGTTATAATAGCCAGAATACGTTTTAATTGTTGACAAAGATATCAGAGTGTTTATTGATTTTTAATCAAATAAAACACATAATGCCGTTCGTGACTGACACTGTAATATGGGAAATACCTAGAGCGCCCCTCCAAAGAAGCGGCGAAGCTATATAGGGAACCGATGTGCTGAAAATGCTTCTTTTTCTTTTCACTTTATGCTAGTTGCATTTAACGCAGATTTTAAACATTCCAAGTTTGACGTCGTTTCACCAGTGATAAATAATTCAAAATCATATCTAGTTTGTTAATTACGGTCTCTAAGGGTAAATTTTCAAAAATAAATTTACGCGATTGAGAGGATTTTGAGAGTATTAGTCAATTTGCGTTAGCACATTGATCCGCGATTTTGTTTAACCGTAGTAATTGAAGAGCGGGTTGTAACGGTATAAACGTGTGGTAGAACGGGATTACAGATAAATTGGCCTTTTTGCCCCGACTAGTCAGCGTATGGGTGTAGGTCAGATGTTAAAAAAAAATTGCACATCCAGAATAGTAAATCGTACGTAAGTCAAAATAGGGGATGAAGACAAAATCAATTCGGTAAGGGCGCCAGAATGTTTGGTAGTCAAAATAAGGGTTGTCGTGCCAAAATTACGAATACATAGCGTGTCTAAACATACAAAAGAACATACGCTTACCTATCCGCAATCAATCCCAGGTGTGCTGGACAGCAATGCAGCAAACCACCTGAAATAGGGCTTCAAAAACACAACAGGCTTGTCAAATAAAAGCGTGATAAAGACTCAATAAAGTTACGTTAATACACCTCAGTGTAATTAATTAGGCATTAAATAATAATCAAAACAAAACAAAAAAATAAGCTATAGAATGAACTCTAAACTGAATTAATATTCAACTAAAAATCAAATAAAATACTAAATATTAATAACGCTATTACTCAATAAAATAAAAAAAAACTAACCTCGTTACGTTAAAAACTAAATTACCGGTAACTTGCAATTACTCAATAAATTTAAGTTGCAAAAAAACTTATGTAACACAAAAGGGTTTCCATAGAAATTAAACACATTTATAAAACCTAACAAACTATAATAAAATAATAAAATGATAAATATAAAAAATGTAAACATACGATAATGCGTATAAACAAAAAATACAAATACTTAAAAGGTGACAGGATGTCTGATTTACGCCAGTCTAAATCGTTTAACCTATAAAGATATAATTCGTGGATAATATACCCACACTACAATAGGGTCAATTGCCCTTTAATACCAAAATAAAAAAGTGTGAAGGCGGAGCGTCAAAACTATAATTAATTACGCTAAACAAATTTAAACAACAACTTACTTTAACAAAAAATGACCCCGCTTTCAAACTTTCATAAACACAAAAAAATAAATCGAAACACAAAAATCTTAAAATTTTCAATAAAAAACACAATATTATATTACCTTACGGTCTAGAATTACATCTCTTCTGTGTTGCAATATATGTGGAAGATAACCAGGTGGTCGGTTACGGCTATGACGGAAATGAAATCTCCCTGCTCTGGCAAAATGATGAATAAAATGTTGACTATTGTTCATTATACACAAACAATTTCTTTACTAAACTCGTTAAATGTTACTGATTAATTACTAACTTCTTTTAAAATATAATATGAGCGTTCAAATGACTTGATAACTTTAGCTTTAATTGGTTTTATTTCCACTAATAATCCAAAATGTTAATAACTGTTTTAAATAACTATAAATTTTAATATATTGCGAAAGTTTCTTTATCTTTACACACGCTTTGTACGATAAATAGGTGGCACTGCAAGAACGATAATTTTAAAATCCGCAGAAGCGATATAAACCAAAGAGGTCACTGAAGCACTATACAACACGACGATGTCCTCTAGGTAACTTTACGTAAAACCGAAATCGGCACTAGGTATAATCCTTTGGTGATGAACAATTTTAATAAAATCCCTTTCACAGGTATTCTTCAGAAGTAGCTAAACTACCCTTACTACACAAAAAGTACGTTCGTTAAACACCACAAGGTCCAAAATTTCAACGTTCTAAACCACCCCTTAAAGCGTAACAATAAACGGCAACGTATACTACTCGAAGCACGATCAGTTTCAGAATCCCAAAATTATTCACAAAATCCATCTTTGAATTTTGAATCCCACTACTCATAAAAATCTTATCTAATTAATTCCACCAATTAAAAAACGGAAGGGAAAATAAGGTACCCCAATACACAAATTCGTTTCCGTCCGTAAGGACTCGGTAAATTTTCAAAAACTAAACGTCAGCAAAAGTAACGTGTACAGCATCTCTATGTTTTTATTTAAGTACAACAATCAGTCCCACATTCTTCCTCTATGAATTAAAACCAAAATACTCAATAATAAACTGGACAACTATACTTAAGCGCTTTAAGTCGCTAACATGACATCATACACATACAAATCCACACTATTTATTTAAATTACGTCATCTTTCAATTTATTATGTTTTACGGAAATCAAACGAAATAAACCTTAATTAAACTTAAATACAACTATTTACAAATAAACGTTAATCAAACTTCTATAAACGGGAAATAATAAGGAAAAACAACCTAAATTTCGGAATAATAATTTCACAAACAAAGAATCTAAAGCTCGCCATACACACTCCATGCCTAAAGGTCGTTACACACGTTAAACAAATTCATCTATAAAACTAAACTTGACAAAAAAAATATGTATATACGGAATCTAACTAAGCGAATAAAACTACAAACAAAATTACCCACTACGTATACAGGGTGTTCAAAATACCCTGACAGGGTAGTTACCAAACAAAATTCATCAGTCATCATCCATCTTTAGGTTTGGAAATATCAAGGGGAATTGTCACCCTGTATACCGCCCCATCGTCCGTTCGTATAAATATTATTTTAGAGACATCAAAAACCGTTAGGGAACGGACGCTGAAGTTTCCTTCACTGCAGCTACCCGAGGTCGCCTTTTTTTGAAACGAGCCGTCCAGGAGTGGTCCCAAAGAACACCCTGCGCATAGGCATTTTCTTTGGGTGGTGTCCGAGGTTCGACGCTCGTCATCAGCCGCCGCCCAGGAGCGATACTGAAAAATAAAATACATCCCGTAACTTGTAAGTATAAGAAATAAAATGTTTTTCCAAATCAGGTGTGATTTTCTGTGTTGGACTTCGTAGTGAGCAAGCTTTACTTGCGAAAAATCCGTTTACACTACTTACTCCAAATTCACTTGGATTAGGAGTAATTAGATTTTGGGACAAATCCAGCGGCAGTGAGCGGGGTTTATTAGGGGCAGTTTTTGGTTTTTATCAAATATTTCTAAAACAGCTGCATTTTTCAAAGGTATAAAAATGCCTGGATATAGGACTTAAACATATCAATTAATTATGTTCTATGCAATTTTTTGATATGACACGTAATTTAGCGGCAAAAAAATTCCTAAGGTAAAATTTAAGTGTTAGTTTTCATTTCCTAAATAAAAATTAAATAAATATTGAAAATGCTGAATATGTATTATCGATATTTTTATAGAAGCGGGCGGCATAGATTATTGTTTTTGTTTTTATAATGTTGCCTGTTTTCGACATGAACGAATAAAAAAGAGGTTGTATAGTATCCTAATAGTATATTGAGTATCAAGAACAGTAAGAGACGTTTATTAGTTGACGGCCATGTTTGGCTGGAGACCGGTACAACTCTTAATGTTCGTAATGCCACTGTTGTTTGTACGATTGTATGAAATTTACCGCAATTGAAATTATTTAATTTCTGATAAATAAACGACAAGTGAAAAGTGACGTTTTAAATAGAAATGTCCAAATTTTTTGTTCTTATTGTTGTGAAATATAGGTAGTATATTATATAATTTTACGTTGGTAAGTAAAAGACGTCGGTAAGTACAATACTTACCGACGAATTGCGCCTCGTTACCACTAAAAATATCCTACTGTGTTGAAAACGTTATCCTAAAGAAAATGTTATTAAAATTATTTCATTTCTTTTAATTTTGATTTTATATGTTGGAAGGTCGTGTTGTGTTCCACACCAGATATGGTGAAATTATTTTTAGTGCCTAGGTAGTTTTCAATCATACTATAATGATGTGCTTAAAAAAATTATGCACTGAATCAATCTTTATAGACCAAAAAACACAAATGATGTAAGCATGTTACTATTTTGGTTGAATCACTTATATGAAGTGTCTCCTGAACCAGAGAAGCAAACGTGTTATTTTATAATACCAATAATAATATAACAACAGAACTGGTATGTAACAGTTTTAAGGCACTCATTTAAAGTTTTACTGTACTCTCACCACAAAATTGTTATCTATCAGGAATGCGTACAATAATATTAGTGTTTTCTATATTTACTTATTTGAAGTTTGAAGTTTATACCAATATTTTTTGTATGACACTCCTAATTGTTGTTTTTCATTTTTTTAGATAAGAAAACCTACTTTTGCAGTAGATGTGGTATATCGTTCACACGAACCGACAATTTGAAACGACATATTAATTCGGTTTGTGGAATACAACCTAAATATAATTGCTCTATATGCCATTTTTCTGCAAGACGACGTTATGTTTTAATACAGCATCTTCAGAAGAAACATACGGATTTAGAAATAAAAATCTTATAGTAAACGAAAAATATTTGTAAGAAAAAGAGTGAAATAAATTATTGAAAATATTTACCTTAATTTTGGTATAATCGCTTACTAATATACAAACTTTTGATTACCGACTTCAACAACTTTCTGTGGTAGTAGAATAAAACAGGAAAATCCTTACAGATTTTTACAGTTTTACTCTTCTTCTTAACGATTTTATGAAAAGAACAGTTTTTTTTTACGATAATCATATTACCCAAGGTGTCCTCGGGGAACTACGAAGAATTCGTGTACGTATTCTTTGAATAAGCAAAAACGATTATGTGCAAGTTTTCCCAATTCCTAAGCCCTAAGCACATATGGGCAGTTGAATAAAAATGTAAAAGTAAATAAAGAGAATACTTTTAACAGCTGCTTAAGTCTTAAAATTATCATAAAACAAAACCTTTAATAACGATTTACAGTTACAGTTGTTCAAAATGAGATCCACACTGTAAAAATTGTAAGAGCAATTTTGGTTGCGTAGCAAGTATTACCAGAATGAATTGAGAAAGTTGTCTTATTTGACGTTTCATGTCATTTGCATCAAACGTTATTTGAATGCAAGTACAATTTATCATCTGCTTTGTAACAATTAGAATTAATTTAATTACAATTAAATCATGCCTTATCAATTTTCAAATGAGGAATGCAGTGATATGGTTTTCCTGTACGGCTTGTTTAACGGTAATTGTTATGCAGCAGCAGCAGCAGAGTCTCCACTACATGAGTTTGCAGAAGAGGTGCGGAGAGAAGTTGAAATCGATAGCCGAACGAGCATTAGATGAATAAAAGCAGCCGCTGGTAGAAGCAACACTACGATCTCGAAAATTTGGCGCGAAAATGGAACGTATCCGTATCAGCTTTAACCCGTTCAGCACCTTCCTCCTGGCGATTGGGCTCCAAGAGTTCGGTTTTGTAAATGTACGAGCATATATCATAACATTCCTATCACACTCTTTTGTGATGAGGCAACTTTTTCTCGGGGTGGACTGAAAAATAGTCAGAATGAGCATGTTTGTTCTGATGAAAATCCTCATGAAATTACTATTACCGGATTTCAACATCGTTTCACAGTAAATGTTTGGGCCGGGCTTATCGTAGACAGTCTCATTGGACCCCACATTTTTCAAGAGCACTTAAACTCCGAAATGTACATACAATTCTTGGAAGACGATTTACCAGCATTGCTTGAAGATTTTCCCTTAATTGTACGTCAAAACATGTGGGTCTCCTGCACACTACGGGCGTGTTGTAACGGAATTTTTGCACAGAAAATTTCCCAACCGATGGATTGGTAGAAACGGATCTGTACACTGACAGCCCAGAAATTTTAAACTTATGTTTAATATCGTTGCAACAAACATGAAGTTAGTGATTGCCTAAAATATTAAAAATCTAATTTAATTTTTCATATAGGCTCGAGTTTTAATAAAATTGTGCCAGATTGATTTCATTTTGATTAAGTTATCAACATGTTTTGGTAAAATGCAAAAAAAATAAAATAGCCAAATTACTAACCTTTTTCAAAAAAAAAAAATAAAAAATTACTTAGAGGACCACGCTTTGGTATTCGGGCATAACTTTTAATTCTAAATAATATTTCTTTATTACATTTTGCCGAATTTTTTGAAATAAGGGTACTTTATCTTGTGCAATTTTATGTTTTTGACCTACCGTGTATACCATTTGACTTGGAACCATTCTACGTGACTAAAATGGTTATCAAACATACCAACTTTTGGCAATACCTGTATTTTGGACGAGCGATTAATAAAAAATTCATATGTTGCACTTAGTGACCACACTGTATATATATATATATATATATATATATATATATATATATATATATATATATATATATATATATGTATGTGTGTGATATGTTAAAATTAAACTTAGTAAGCTTGCACAACTAGTTCAATTTGATCATGTAACAGTGTTTGTGTCGCCTATAACATCAGTTACATCTTGCTACATTTCAATATTTAAATAATGTCATAATTTAAAAATTGCTCATGTATGGTGCGCTAAGTAAAAGGTGAGTTCCGTAAAAAAAACCACCTATAAATTAGTCAAACACAAAACAAAACTCGTTGGGTGATTAAAATGTATGCACTTAAAACCCAACACAAATAACTGAGCTTTTCTAATCTGGACAAAATGTTAAATTCACTAATTCGTTATACAAGTATTCTCTACAGAAGTACACAAATTTTACAGTTATTTTATACAGAAACACATAAGGTTTAAATTATTGAAGTACATAGAAAATATTCATTGTCAATTCACTAAAGTGAATTTACTTGAAAGTACATACATAAATGCATAAACTAGTGGGCATAATTCGTAAAAAACAGATAAATCAACACAAAAATCAGATGATGTTAATTTAGTTTGAAATGTTGTAAGCCACTTTGCTTACAATAATTAAAATTGTTTATTTTAATTTGCTTCCAACAGTGTCTGTTCCAACAAAACGTAAATACGGGGTATTCAGGCTTAACACTGTTCACCTTGAATAATTAGAATAAAATGGTTTAAACGTATATTATCCTATTGTTACAATGCTAAGAAGAAAAGGAACTAAGATAAGTCATTCTTAAAATTAATAATAACTATGAACAAGATAAAAAAAAGGATAAAGTATATACACTTCCCTTGGGCCGCCCTTTCTGGAAGAACGCCCTTCGACTACCGGTGGTCGGGTTACGGGGTCCTGAGAAGTTTCTGTGAAAATAGTAGTTATTACAGTTTACAGTCGGTCCTGACTAAAAAAAACCAGGAGCCATAGGCGCCGCGCTGGAATGTGAAAATCTATAAGTTAAAATAACATTGGTGCGCATGACTATTCTTATATGTGATTTTACTTTCAGACTGAATAGATGTGAGTTCAGTACTTGGAATTCTTCACAAAGGACAGGTTGATATTTATACGTTTCCAAATGCAACTTGTTCATGCGCGATTGATTATTTATTATAATAAAGTCTCAATCCTCTAAATAATCAGGCTTAATTACTTGAGAACGTATTTACATAAAGCTTATTTTTAAGAAAGCGTCTATTACTTAAAAACACGCACAAATGAACGAAATTTGCTCTAATTATTACATACAGGGAATTTATTACGGTCTTATTCATTTTTAATTTATTAAAAGTTGTTTTTATCTGCGAGGTAAATAGTACATCATTTCAACAATTTTGCACGTTATTATAAACGTTGTTTATTTCGCATATTGTTAATTATTAATTAAACTGAGGTGGTTGATTTACGCGATTTTTAGTACGGCGTAATTGAAGTTAAACAATTATGCAAATTTTTTCGAAGGGAAATAATGGCTTATTTATGTACACGATTATTCTTCTTCTTCTGGCGTTAACGTTAGCGGTTGTGAGTACCTCTGAGCCTTTTTGGTCTTTCTTTTTGTAAGGTGTGTTAGTATAATGGTGTGTGCTGGTTGTTTAAATGCAGAAACGTCTAATAGAATCTGGGACTAACCCGTACTATGCCTTTAGACGCATCTTCCAGAGGGGTGGTAGAATTAGAGCGATTACCCTTCTTGCCACTAGAGTAAATGGAAGATGACTGCTAGGCGTTGGAGCCCGCCGTGACACCATCCTAGTTTGTGTATGGTTGTGGTTGTAGAAGATGAGTTTGGGCTTTTACAGCCCGTCATGGCAACTTCTGAGGTGTGTACTGGAAATGTGAAATAACTTCTGGGCTTTACAGCCCATGGTTTGTCTGGTTGTCTGGGGTATTGTTTGTATACTCGACTCACGTACTTTCTCATGCGGCGGCGAGTCACGCGACGTTTCAGGATTCCCGTAAGTGACAATCGGCAGTGTACGCGACGAAACTAAGTACGACAGGCGCGCACGGTCTGGATATTCTTATTTCCGGTAGCGCTTCGCACCTTTTAAAGAGAATCCGCGGTGGGTGGATCGGGATTCTATACACGGATCCAAAGTCGTGATTTGCGGAGATTACTCTAACGTAAACACATTCGATGTTTTTTTGAAATCTACGTCGGAGAGAATAAAATAATTATATGTTGTGCAATCTTGTGTAATTTTACGTTATTTGATTTAACACGGGATAATTAACAAATATATATATATATATATATATATATATATATATATATATATATATATATATATATATATATATATATATATATATATATATATATATATATATATATTATTTAAGTTTCCACGAGTGTTCATATTAAAAATTAAACTTATTTCGGGTTTAACTCGTGTTGGTTCCAGTCTATTCGACGTTTCGAAAGCTTCTTTGCTTTCTTTTTCAAGAAGGTTGACAAAGGTGAAATTAAATTCAAATTAATTTATGACACTTGACAACTACTATTCATCTAAAGCACTATCACTATATTTTAATTTATGTTTGCTGCGTGTTACTGCGCCCTGGTGGGAAGTTGAAGTATTCTGATTAATGTGGGATGAACTTATTATTCGTACTTTCTTCATTTTAACTAGTATTGGAGTACATTGTTTCTTTAAAATCATTCTCCAAACTGGTGGAATACTAGAACTATCATCACGTTTGTTTAAAGCGTTAGGACGTTTTTCAATTTCTATAGCTTCACGTATGATGCGTTCTTGTAGATTGTGCAGTGGAACTATCAATTTTATTTCCTCAGTATTAAGTTTATGACCAGTGTTAAGGTGATGAGTGGCTAAAAAAGATGACATATATAGAAGGCATTTATTCTTGCCAAATATTTAACTACACTTGACCACTAAATTCTTAAATGTCTATAAATGGTCGGTTTAGTGCTGTTAACAATCGCACATAAACTTAGATCAGTAATATTAATGTCCAATACTGTTTAACTTAATTCATAAATGCTAACACGCGTTTATTTAGTTACATAAAGAATAACTGGAGGTTCCTTCTCGGGTCGCGCGAGTTTTGTGTACACAATACTTTTTTAATTCGATGTTTGCTGTTTATTATAAATCTGCTTGAATACTTTTTAAATTTTGGAAAAACTTAATAGTACTTGCAATTATCAATTAATCATTTCATTTGTAAATGTTTAAATACTTTGTCCCCAAAATGGGTTTTTGCAGTAAATTAACTAATAATGCACGGCGACACTAATTTTTACAACTGAAAACCAGTATAGATCGTTACAAAATACACGCGCGCGACCACCGTCTTCAATATAACTCTTATCTATACCTTGTCACTCTCTCCCTTATATAGCTGCGGTTATCCATTTTGCCCAACGTCATCATATTTATCCTTCTCAAAGCAAAAGCAACCTATCCCAAATGAATTAACTATCGCGCGCCTTTGCTGCGCACAAATTGTGCATAGAGGACCATCGCAAACGAAACTAGAAAATAGCTGCCATCTTGAAACTTTGACAAATATCTCTACAACTCTTCGGAACGACCCTAATTTACACTAAAATTGGCTCCACATACTATCCAGATCTAGATTCAACTTTTTATGAAAGTCCCATATGTGAGCGAGTTTTCCTTATGCATAATTTAGCAAATTTTAACACCATTTGTCCTTGAATATCATCTAATATTCCACTATGCACTATCACAATATTCACACCAGCAAAAAATACACATACACATTCTTCTTCTACAATATCAGTATATCATAAATTCACACGCTATTTATTCACAATTCCAAACTCGCATTCCACAACACACAGTGGCCAAATACGGTAGCATTTAAGCAGTATCACCCCACTAGAGGTGCTACCAAAACATTATTTTGCAAATTCAATACTTTCATCTTAAAGATCTTCACACAAAATTTAATTGCCCTTTTCCAAAATACTCACGCTTCACTAAAATTCCCGAGGCACAGCATCCACACCAATCCGAAACACAAAAAGAACTTGTAGTGCAAACCCTCGCTCACACACATTTAGCGGCATGGTCACTGCGTATATGCACACCATGTGCGGCTACTTAGGTGAATGCTGGGGTAGTATTTTCCCCCTCAGAACCTTAACTCCGTTCCTTCCGATCCTATCCTGACCACACCCATCCTTAGTCCCACCATGCATATATACGTAATGTATGTACGTATGCTGAGAATCCATGATTGTGACTGAAGGAGCTGGGAAAGCTCGAGCAGCCCGCCCTCCCCCTTGGGGAGGGAATAAATACGTGGCCTTTTCCTTTTGCTTGATCTACCATCCAAAACACGTTCTATGCACAACACAAGACAGCATATACCCAGCGCATCAAGATAATCTCACATATTCAGATATTTAGAATAATGCCAAGGAATGTAGCACTTCAGCATCGTTTTTTATAGTCTGATGACAAATCGCGTAGAAAGTTAAATGTTAAAAAACATATGCTAGATTGATTTAATAAAATACAATGTAAAATATAGTATTATAGTGTAATTACTGTTTTTTTTTTGTAATTTTTATGGCATGAGTATGAGTAGAATGGACCCAGAATAGGGACGTAGTCTCCGGGCATGCTCCCGGTGTAGTTTATAATCCCCTTGATGACGTATTTATGACCCGTACTCCGTAATTAGGGCCCTTTTGGCTGTATTAAGAGCATTTTTGGTAGTCCGGCCCCTAGAAGATAGGAAACCGGAGATACGCACCGTTCTATCTGGTTGATTGTGCGAACAGATTTTTAATTACATCCCAATTTTAAGTCCTAAAGTAATATAGAAATAAATTCAAGATAATGTACTTAACGTTTTACCCAATCATTAATAGAAAGTAATTATTTTCTGGATTTCCCCAGTAATGTAACTGCAATAACATCCTTTCAATATTTAAATGCCTCTGATGTACTTGGAACAACCCCGTAATTAGCTAATTACTTGAAAGGTAAACAGACCTTGAAAACACAATTGGAATGTTCACCTTCTTTCGAGGGTATGGTGTGGGGATTCCCCTGTTATGTTATCAAGATTAACACCCTTTCAGTATTCAAACACCGTGTTTTGGAATAAACCAGGTAATTACATAAAAGACAGACAAGTCGAGTTTCATCTCCAATTATTGATAATTGCTTCTGCCAACCTTATCCGATTTAACACAAAAACAATTTGCAAGTCTTGGATCTTCATTTGAAATCAGTTTCTGTTAACCTTATTCGAGTTAATACAAAAACAAAACAAGATGCAAGTCTAGAATGTTGATTTGAAATCAGCTTCTGTCAACCTTAATCGATTTAACACAAAAACAATGTGAAATCAGTTTCTGCCAAACTTAATGTCGTATATAGTTGCATCTAACTCATAATTTTCTATTTGAATATCGCATAATATACAGGATGTTGTATCTAAAAAACAGAAATTTTACAATTAGCCAAAGTTGACGATAGTGGATCAAGGGACGCAGGACTTGGTCGCCACTATGCACTTGATTGAAGAATTGCCAAAAACTCCAACGGATACTAAAAAGAATTCTTCCTTTTTAAGATGTGGGATATGCACTAACAAAGGCGTAATGAGGGAAACAGAATACAGGAGCAAAACTTGTATAGATACACCGCCACTCTGTGTGACACCATGATTGAAATATTCCATGGGAATTTATAACTTTGCCAATTATTTGAATTTCAGTATTTGACAATCCTCGTTAGTTACTGTGTTAAATGTGATTATTACATATTTCTATTTTAGTAGTTAAGAAATGTGCTAAAATTGTGTTATTTTGCTTAAATAAATCCTTTTTTCTAATAAGACGTGTTACAAAGTCCTGTCCCAGAACATAAATTCTTTCTATATGCTAGGACAGGACGTCTATAAAAATCTGTATTTTTTTTCACATAAAAACAATTATTCTTTTTAAAAACCCATAAAATTGATTATGGATCATGGGTTTGACAGCTATAGCTCTGTGATTCTGCGAACCACCCTAACACGCTTACTGATCCTCAACGTGTTAATTATCCTGGAAGAAATTTTTTTTTCTTCATTTTAATATGAAAATAAAAACTGTCACGATTAACACACATAATAATAACATTATTACCTTTTCGGTATTAAATCGTGTATTTTGTATCTTAATACAAATTTATAAGTTTCGATTACAATTACAGTTATCGTCCTCAGTAATGTTAATATCTCTAAGAATTATTTAAGATGTCAAAATGGATTTATGAAATATAAAAATTGAAAACGCAAATTTGCGTATTTTATTTAATATGTGTGTATAGAATTTTTATTCTAGTAACTGGTTGTAGTCGGCATATTTTAATTGCTGAAAAGCTTCGCTGCATGATGCTCTAGCTCTGTATACTTGTCATCTCTTTTTAACTATGTTTATTTTAGGTCAGTTTATTTTTGCTTGTCCTACATGCAAGAAACGTTACAAATATAAAAGGAATCTGTTGCGACACATCGTGTATGAATGTGGAATTGCGCCTAAGTTTTCTTGCACATTTTGTAATTATAAAGGAAAATATAAGACAAGTCTTCAGTCACATCTTATTCATAGGCATCGTGAAAACTTAATATGAAATGTGTAGAATATGATATTGTACAGAATAAAATTTTAGCTCAACTAAGTGATTTATAACCTTATTTCTTATGGTAGGAATATGTGTAGACCGGTGTGTTAACTGCCAATATTTTTAGTGATGGATAAATCTACTGAAATCGAAATCAATTTTATTGCTGTATCTGAGTGTATCAGTCAAAACGTACATTTAGAAGTCATGTTAAGTGTCAATGTCTCGGAGGACCACAGTTTCAGTGCAATTTGTGAACACATCAGTGCCGATATAAGAGTAACCTGAAAGGTCATTCTAGACATAAACACACACACACACACACACGCACACACACACACAGATATATATATATATATATATATATATATATATATAATTTTGTTGTAAATTTATTTTTAACTACCAGTAGTCGGAGCGCTTTGCTGCGCTCAAGTATAAAAGCCATTATCCCCCCTCCTTCTCCCTGTCCAAACCCCCTCACCCCTCCCTCTCCTACTGCCAAGAAAAAAAATTTACCTCGTTGGGATATCGACAATTTTTTTTCATTACAAAAATACTAACTAATCATGGAAACTATAGAGTTTAAATATACAGTGCGGTCATTTAATATGGAAATCTGGAAATATTTATTTCTGTGATAATTTTCCAAAAAAATACTAAGACCCGTCGATTTTAATTTTTTTGACTCATCGGAAACTTTTTTCTCGCCATACTTAAAAGACTTATGACCTCATCGCAACTCTTTTTAAATAGCAACTATATGTATTTTCATCATATTTGGGTAGGCGGTGAAATTCTAAAAATGACGATGAGTAAAAGTATTGCACTGCAGTTGATAATTTCCAGAAAAAGTGGTATCACAATTCAAAGCTTCAAGTCTCAAAATTGCGCTATTCTTGCAACAGAATTACTATTACAACAAAACACATTGATAAACATTAAAAACTGAACATTTAATTCGACAAAAGTAACAAAACAACATTTAAAGGAGGTTTTACAGAAAACATTAGTTGGTTTAAAAATATACTACTAAATGGCGCCACAAACAAATTCAAAATTTCGCGATAAGGGGCCACGACAAAAGGAGTGCAGCCCCAACACAATTTTTTATACTTGTCTTATGAGATTGTATGAGGTCCCCTTATTAGAATACTATTTGCAGCCATGAGGGGCACGTCAAGGGGCGAAGACCGGAGAGCAAGTTCATATATGTCTTGTTTGATTAACATTTAAAAATTCTATAACGATGATGCTCTTCAAACAGAACCAAATTAACTAAACTTAAGTGTACATATTTATAGTATCTTTCCAAGACCAAATTAAGCCGCTGAAAATTCACAAGGCCGACTCCAAGGCCAGGTCCATGGCCAACTTCAAGACCAGTTGAAGGTGACTTTTTCCCAAGGTGAAATCGTTTTTATAAAAAATTCCCAAGGGCAGATTACATTTAAAGCATATTGTCGTTAAACAAACTAATTAGATAACTTAATTACTCATTTTTATATGTATAATGTTGAAGGTGACGTTTTCTCAAGACGAAATCGTTTTATAAAAAAATTTCCAAGGACAAATTGCGTCATCAAAAATTTCCAAGGTCAAACTCGAGGCCAGCCACGTGAGAGATCTTGGGAATTTCCAAGGTCAAAAGTGAAAGGTGAGGTGCCCCTATACTACTAATGTGCTCGGTTAGAATCGCAAATAGCATATTGTTACGGTGATTAAGTGGTTATGTTAAGTATAAATGCAGTATGGTTAAAAAATATTACACCTTATGTTAATATATAAGTTTCTTATTGTTTAAAATACTAGTTTTTTTTATTGATGATGACTTAATAAAAGACACTAACAGCTGCTGTACGATTGAATAAAAAAGAGCACACATGAATAATACTGTGTTTTATATAGAAAAATTACTGCTAAATTGAGTTTAAACATTTAAATTAGACTATTTACTGTTTTGTGGAAAACTTTAACCTTTTTCTTTTATGCTTCTAAGATTAAGCAGTGGATTTTATGTAGATGTTAATAGCCGCTATGTTTGCTTAAGGTGTAGTTATTCTTACAAACATAAAGGACACGCGACGTTCCACATCAAATATGAATGTGGGGTAGAACGAAAATTTCCGTACAAAAGTTACATTTGGTCAAAAATCTCCCTTAAATTACATGTGAAAAGTACCACAATTATTTTGTTTAATATGTATATATATATATATATATATATATATATATATATATATATATATATATTGAAAAGGCACATTTACATTCCATTACATTCAATTATTGGAAGCGCCCTATTATATATATATATTGAGATGTTTAGATAAGAGTAAGACAGGGATTGGATAGTTTAAACTAGTAATTTCTTTAAAAAAGGGTGATATAAAGCATGATACATGTACGAGGGATGTAATTGATATAATTTGGTTCACGATGGTAAGAAAGTGGATTTGTTTTGGTTAAAACAATCTTAATAAAATTTATACATTTTGGTTTAATCATAAAAAAGCATTGTGCTACTTAAAAGAATGTCAGGAATTTTAAATAAACTTATTTCCGTAAATTCGATTCAGTACTTTAGTTTGTTTCAATAAATTTCAGTTTATCGAAAGTATTTTGGCATGTGAATATTTTACAGGTGTTTAACACATAGTGTAAAGTTAGATTTATATTAGGGACTTTGTATAAGTAGATTAGAATGCAGGAAATATGATAAAATTTAAGACCGGGTTATAATACGAACTTAATATGATCATTACTCACATATTTATGGAAGCGAATGTGTGACAAACAAAGTGATGCATTTTAAATATTAAGAACAGTGTATAGAACATATTTACACAAAGATATTTACATGCAGATACATTTTTATGGTAGAATTTTAAAAAGTGTGTTAAACGATATGACTTCTTAAAGTGATGAACAATAAATATAATAAAGACAGTTATTACAAGTTATATGGATAACATTTTAATTTACATGAACGTTTTTAAACGCAAATTATTTGTAATTTTAGAATTAAGTCATAAATTTAATGTTTTTTAGATTAAGTTAGGCTTAAAATGGATTGTTAAAGTGATTAATAGGAGGTTTTCCTCATTTTTACATAGTCATTTAATGTGTACAAAGCATTTCAACGCAAAATTTATGAAATGGGGTTGATTATACAGTTTTACTTGGTAAATATAAAATTTCCTTTAAATTTAAGATTTCGGACATTTAATGTATGTTTTCCAATGCAAAATTTCGTCAGGGTTACATATATGTAGTTAATTTAAGTGTAGTTTGTAAGATTATTTAGATATAAGCAATTTTAAGTTAGAATAGATCATTTAAAAGGTTATTTAAATGAACTATATCAAGTTGGGTATCGATTTATGCATAATTTAACACAGATTTCATTTCTGTTATTAAAATTTAAATCTATAGCTGTATAAGAAAGTTATCGCTAAATTTCTAATTTAGTTAAGTTTTCAAATTATTTTCGACCAATCAGAAACATAGTTACATTATTTGAATTTCTTAAAAAAAGTTGAAGATGTGGTAACCAACAAAAGGGTATAAAAGAAATTGCCCTTGATCCGAATCTCTCTCTATAATTTGCCAGTTGTTTGAAAAGTTTAAAATAGTGTAGTGTTTTTTGTGCAACAAGTAAGTTTAATTAACATCAATATTTATCGGGAAAATTTAATATAAACGGAGAGACGATAAAATCAGGCGCAATTGTTTTTAAACCTACAATTGTTTAAAAATAAAGTTAGGTTACCGATACCTGTTCACATTCGTAAAGTTCTTTTTTCTTACTTGTGACGATTTATGTTTAACGTTTTAAAAATTCGTTTGTTAAATGTGAGTACTGGTTACGTTTTGCCAAAATAAAATAGTAATCATTTTTCTTCAATTGGGCTTTATTTTCTGCTGCGATCTTTTAAATAATTTATATTTGAGCCGGAGCCTAAAAATAAAGTGACATTAACTTAAAGTCTCTACAATTATTAAATATTATTTAAACGATAAAGTTGGAAAGCATTAATACAATTAAATAAAACATTTTCGATTAAAAATTTGTGGTTAAGTGAAGCCGTAAAGCTTAGAAATAATAGCATTTACCGAAGCAAAATGACCAACAACCCGAGGAACAAGTTTGCAGCTAGTGGGTGAATGGTAGCAGTAAACTTCGTATATCCAGAATTTCGATCTTTTTGGAAAGTGCCTGCATCTACATATGGAACCAACTGTATGAAGGCATTCGTTTGCAGTTTGGAATATGCACATGTGAGTTAATTTTTGATCATAACCCTGTCTATTCTGTTCTTATTTGTGTGATTTCCTGCAATTATTATTTGTATATGTATAGGTGTAAATGTTTATATAATACTTGTGTAAACACCTGCAAAATAAGCAAAAATTTAGTTTATTTCAAAATTTTAAATTTCAATTATTCAGTTATAATTATAATCACAAATTCAACAAGTCATTATTTAACAAGTCTGACATTTTTTGACAATTGTATTCATTAAATTTATAACGCATGCGTTATAGTATAAATTTTGTTCAGATACATTTTTCATATAAGATATTTTTTATAAAGTACAATCCACATATATTCGAACCAGAAATAATTTCCCTCTAAACCTGAACCCTATCCCCTAATGAGATAAGAGCTAGTCCGGTGCACACAAATATACAAATATATTATTATTATATTGATATTAACCATTATTCATTTTTCCCATCCCAATATATATAATAGGGGCACTTCCAATAATTGAGTGTAATGGAATGTAATTGTGCCTTTTCCGTTATATGTTATACATGTTGTAATGGAAAATAAGTTTAGTAAATCAAATTCGTAATTGGCTATCATTACTTAATTACTGAAGTTCCTTCAGTTTTAGTTACTAGTGATTCAAATAATATTTTTACATTCTGAATTAACCTTTTACTTATAGTGTTTTTTTTTAGGATTTCCACGATTTACATGTGATACTTGTGGTAGATCGTACAACTGCAAACCAAGCCTAAATACTCATTTACGTTATTACTGCGGAAAAACACCCCAATTTTCATGTGCTGTTTGTTCGAAATCGTTTCATCACAAATACACACTTAATAGACATTCAAAAGTACATTATAAAGTAATGTACGGAAATAATTAAAAATATGTTATGACTAAGTGGATAATAGTGATACTATACATACAGCTCTAACAATTTGATGATAAAATGTGTAAAATTATTCTAATAAAACATATTTATAAGCACGTTTTCTAGCTTTTTGGTATATTTTGAATTAGAAAATGCACTATTATGAGTTTTTTTTTCTGATCTGTAACATAATCTTCTGGGTTGAAATAATTTTTTCCGTAAAGAGATAATACCATAATTCATTTGTCTTTGGGTAGCTAATGCTCTATATTCCAAGTTCATGAGGACTAAGAATTAAAAAGCATATTAGCAAGCATGGGACATTTCTGACGAGAAACTCCTTTTATGGACAAAAATAACCCAATGGCTTAACATGGAACAGGGTTCCGTGGTAATACGCTATTTTTCGCACTCCTTTTACTTACTTAACGTCTATATATCCATAAAAGAAAAGAAATGATAAAAATTGGTATGGTTTTTAGTGTATTATTTATTCCAGGTTGCTCTTATATTGGGAGTAGCTAGTACATGTACTGGAAATTAACTAATGGAATTTTGTGATGAATTCTGTTGAAGGCTGAGGTTCCTTTTTTTTAGTTAATGTGAAATATTCTGAAATAAATATCATTTGTTGTTAAAAATCTAGAAACTAGTCAAATTTATTACTTACAAGGTATGTAAGGTTGTACATGCACAACCCACCATATTAGAAAAATACATTACGATAGTTCCCTTTCGGCTGATTCTGGAGGAGGTATAGAACATGAAAAATTCACAGGAAGTGAGAATCTATCGTAGATGCTGATGTTTATGTTTACTACTTCCTTAATAATAAAACAGATATTGCTGAAAAAATTCTGCAACGCAATGAAGAACTGAACGTTTTTAAATAATCATGAGTTTTACTTTCACTTAGATATCGGATGATTTCAATCGTTTGTAATATTGCAAATTTTGTAACAATTTACATGTAAATGTAACCACTAATAATTGAATTTTGTTTATCACGTGGTCGTAATTTTATTGTATATTTGCCGTTAGTGTGTTAATTCATTAATACCGAAATGTAGTTCATGAAACTGAACTTGATAACTTTTTTTTTGCGTATTAGGAAATATTCGAAATTTTTATAAATAGTAATCGCCTTTAGAATCCCTATTCTGAAAACGAAATATAAGTTTTGGTTTGTTTATCAAATTTAGATGGAAGTTTGAATTAAGATTTGGTTTACGATTAGCACCGAGAGGCGGTAAAATCCCTTTGCTAAGTTTGTTGAGAATTAAGTAGTTTCTTTGTAAATAATAGTTATTTTATAAATTTTGTCAATCACAATGGTGCATTGTCGTTGAAATTTCGCCATTGGAAAATTACAGATCATATTAAAATTGTTACCTTGCATTTAAATATAACCGAGCTAGTAGCGTAGTGGTGACACGACCTGCTTACCATTCGAGATAATGGGTTCGATTCCCGTTACCGTCTACCTTGTGTGAGGTTTTCCTCATACACATGTAGCGGCATGGTCACTGCGTATATTGACACCACGTGCGACTACTTAGGCGAATGCTAGGGTAGTATTTTCTCCCTCAACTCTAACTCCGTTCCTTCCAATCCTATCATGACCATACCCATCCTTAATCCCACCATGCATACATACGTAGTGCATGTATGAATGCCGGGAATCCATGATTGTGGCTGAAGGAGCTCGGAAAGCTCGAGCAGCCCGCCCTCCTCCTTGGGGGAGGGAATGAAAGACGTGGCCTTCCCTTTCCTTTTTTCCTGCTCAAATATTGCGTATATAGCATATATTGCAGTTTTTAAGAATGTTTTAGGCGACAGGTTCACGGGAGCTTTTTTGGTCTTAAACAAGAGTTTCGCTTTTAGACACGAGGCGTTAAGGGCTAGCGTCGTAGTTAAATGATCAACTTACAGGATATCGATTACATTGATAGTACCGGCTTGTGAAGTGTTTTTTTGGTGATGTAATTTTTCCGTCGTCTTTCGAGTTTAGTTCGTTTTGGTGCGTATTAGAAATCTTCAGTAACCCTTTTTTTATGATTGGTTAATTAAGAGGAAGGTGAATGAGAGTTCAATGTGGCGGTAAGTGAGTTATGTACGAGAGGACTCTCAGTTTACACGCATAGGCGTTAATAAGTGACCGTTTCCACCGCTGTTGAATGATCGCGGAACGGCGTTACTTCAAATCGGTGTTGAAAGAACTTCCGTGACTAGGGTCAGTTTCCCCAAGCAACCCGTTGATTTTATTGTCGTTACAGCCAACACGAGATTGATATCATTAAGTGCAGCTTGTACATAGGGATTTTGTCGAGGATCCTAGAAGGTGTTAAGCGTTAATCCTAGTGCTTTCTCTGTTCTATGGAATAGTTATCGCTTTTGTGTGGAAAAAACCAAACGGCCGTTCCTAATTTCCAGACATTAAGTTCATAGCTCGTTTGTAACGAAAAACTCACTGTAGAAATACAGTATGTCCCCGGATTGGGTTTACCAGACGTATGATTGACCAGAAATGTTCGAATTGGAATTTCATATTTTGGAATTCCACCCTACTTGGTCTGAAACTTATTTTTAGTTTACTTTCGATTTTTTAAAGTCAAATGGGCCAAAAACTATTTTAGCTCTGGGTAAACTACATTTTCAGTTCAAAGTACGCCAAAGTGTTTCTAAGAAAAGTTGTTCAGAATGAAAAGTTATGGCGTTTTGAAAATTTTCAGAATGATCGGCCTACTTTGATAAAATCCAGTATTGGTCAGTATTGCAATTGCATCAGCAGTATGAGGTGGCTTAATAATTACAAAACATCGATGACATGTCAAGTGTTTATTGTAGTATGACATGTGTCCTTATCTTTCATATCGTTAAAGTAATATCACAAAATTGATTTTCGTTGCGAAGTAATGGCGATATTTTTACAATAAAATGCTAACGTTAGAACTGAAAATATATTTAGTACAGTGTTATGGACGTGGAAAAAGTTATCGTAACGTGATCGAAAGATTTCCAGATATTTATGTATCACGTATGGGTGCACAGAATCTTATTAAGATATTTTTAACAACTGGTTCAGTACTAAATGTAAAGAAAACTAAGAGAATACATAATGAAGACGATGTCGCTACTCTGCTAATTTTAGATTCGGTACAAAATGATCCAAAATCGACTTTGAGGAAGCGGTCGCTTTGCTTAGGGAATTAGTAAATCACACATACAAGTTTTGAAAGACCGTAAGATTTGTCCCTTCAAACACATTTTTAATCATAATTTGGAACCAGGAGACGAAGCAAAACGTCTAGATTTCTGTTTATGGATAGGAAGCAAAATAGAAAGTTATCGTTATTTTTATCAAAACATTTTGTTTTCCGACGAAGCTACATTTTACACCAAAGGAACTGTTTCTTGTAACATGTTCGATTTTGGAGTGACACTAATCCTTTTTTTAACATCGGCAATATTTTGTTAAAGTCAATGTATGGTGTGCTATTTCGCATTATGGAATAATAGGGCCATATTTTTTTGATAACAACGATAACCAGCATACATACTTAAATATGCTAGACAATTTCTTCGATGACGCTTTAGGTAAGTTGCCTCCCAATTATCGGCTGTCAATGTATTTACAACACGATGGTTGTCCGGTGCATTATTCAGAAGTTGGTTAAACCGTAAATTTGGTCACCATTGAGTGGGTTACGAATGGTCCGATTTGATGGCCCACAAGGATCGCAGATTTGACTATTGCCGATTTTTATTTGTGGGGACGTTTAAAACAACTAGTGTATGCAGAAAATTTACCCTATGACCCCGAGGTATTAAAAAATTGCACAAAGATGCTATAGCCGCCTTACCAATTTAGGAAATCCTGAATAGTTTTAAGGAATTTAGACAGAGGATTGAATTATGCAGCGACGAAGGTGGAGGGTTAATAGAATAACTTAATACTTTTTTTTTGTTTTAATAATTTAATTAAAAATTTCTTATATTTTTTTTTTTGTGATCATTAAACCATCTCAAGGTATGATTGTAGTTTCAATTGCAGATTTGTTTCTTTAAAGTCAAGCTGACACAAAGTTGACACAAAATGAAGTTGAAAATTAACACAAAAGGAAACTGACCAATACTGGATTTTATCAAAGTAAGCCGATTATTCTGAAAATTTGCATAACGCGATAACTTTTCATTCTGAACAACTTAGTAACACTTTGGCGTACTGTGAACGCAAAAGGTAGTTTACCTAGAACTAAAATAGTTTTTGCTCAACTGTAAAGGTCTACCTGACTTTCAAAAATCGAAAGTAAACTAAAAATAGGTTTCACACCAAGCAAGGCGGAATCCCAAAATATGAAATTCCAATTCGAAAATTTTTGGTCAATCTTACCTCTTGTAAACCTAATCCGGGGACATACTCTATAAGTTTTTGTGCTGTTAAAGAAAATAATAAGTGTCGTTCATAACTATTACATAAATAGAGTAAAGTTAAAAAGCAACGTGTAAATATAGACATCAGTGTACCGTACAACCAATTGAGCTTTTCAGAGATTGAATTGGCACGCCGTCTTCCTTCTCGAGGTGCGTCATACTGGGAAATTCGAGCCGCTGCAGGGTTTATCCTCTGGGTTTCCACCAGGTGCCGGTAAAACGAAAGGGGGTAAATTAAGAGCCAATTGATGTAAAGCCTGATTAAATTTAAGGTAATCATTTCCGTTGATATTATTGCTGTGTTGACAATTTTTAATAAAGTATTGTGCGTCTTTTTGTATGTGCTAACGGTTGAATACGATGTCCTGTAGGATCAGTTTGTTTAATATTTTACCGTTTAAAGTTTAAGGCAATCTTATTGATCTGTGTTATAATCCAAATTTATATATTTTTTTAATTTGTTGTGTGGACTATTTTGTACCGGAATTATGTATGACGATTGCGTTAAAGAGGAACGCAGATTATTCGTTATAAGAATTTGTTATTTTGGCATACGAGTCATACTTACAGAAATTTAGTAAAGGCAGACGTTGAAACTAGCTAGTATCAATGCGTTTTAAGTAGCAGAAGTAATCTAATCTGTGTGGAAAACTAATGTAACGATTGTTTGATATCTCTGGGTGGTTTATTTATAATACATCTATAGGTTAATGAACTTGTGTTTTTAATGTGAATCCAGCTGTGAACTCCATTTCGTATACAGTACATTATTTACGCGCAGTTTTAAGTTTTTGTTTTGTTATTTACATGAGATAATCGAATTAACGTCAACATTTTATTGTTTGTTTTGAATAAAGTAATTACGGTCGAAAGAATTGATTGTTTTAGTTATAACGTAACATTTAACGAAAGATGCGTTAATGCATTATTTTAGGAATTTGAGTATATTTTGCATCAAATAGATTGATATAATTTCAAGTGTTAGGAAAATTGAATTAAAGTGTTTTCTATTTTTTGAATTATAATTTCACTCAATGTCACATTTATTAAGTAAAGTAATGTAACAACCAAATTATTATTTTCTTAACCAGATTAGTGACGAATTTTGCAGCACGTAATTATTTAAGATAAACGTGCAATACTTTTGTCGCCTTACAGATACAACGAATATCTGCAGATCCCAGAACCGCCTGTGATTACTTCCAAAGATAAACGCGTTATTTGGGTATTTAGACCAGCTGTGAACCTTCGTAGTCAGGAATTTCAACTCTGATTATGTAATTTCAAATACTCTTGCGACCTTTCTGGTTTAGGTCTACCCCAACCCCTACTGTGACTTATTTATAGCAAGCTATCCTATTGTGTGCAATATTAAGTAACACCTTACCCACCCCACCCACTGAGCAGTCGAGAAACCCCCCAATTTTACATGTTATTTCGTTCTACTGCTAGTTTATTCCGTAACATTGTTGCTTGTTTCAAATTGTATTTTTAATCCCGGGGAAACTAAACAGTGTACGCCTAGGACTAAAGTATAACTTTTAATCGCTTACGCTTTGTCAACTAGTACTCAAAGGAGTAAAGGTACTTTATCTCCGTATACGTAATAAGTAATTGCGTAACATAAATATAGAATCCCTAATTAATTTTACCTACGACCACTGTAGAAAATAGACGAAAAGACACGACACGCAGCCTCAGTAAATTCGTCATTACGCACGGTAAACAAATCGCACAGTTTTCGTAAACAAAACGCACAGTTTGACTATATTAACAAATGAAAATATTACAATGTCATATGAATCGACAAATCGAGATAATTCTAATATACGTGATAATTGTACAGTAACCATAAATAATTATTATAATGTTTCTAATGTTAATTAAACCAATGTAGTAGTAAATAGAACGAATTATATCGTGTATGAGCATCAAAGTTGTGAGACATAATTTTGTAAAATTGTTTGAAATAAAATTGATCAAAAATCTAAAGATGCAATAATATACAGAGTATCCCATTTAAAGAAATGAAGATTACTAGTTTTTAGATCTCTATGTATACATGAAACGAACAACAAAAAACAACGACTAAAATAAAAAATCGACGTGTTTAAGCATCATCTACAATACCTGATAAAAATGAATACCTGATAAAAATGAAAATATTAAAAGTAGTCCAGACTTTTTTGGCACAGTGTCTATGGTCGTAGGTAAAGTATAGTACGTAATACGTGTTGTAGAGCAATTACGCACTCATGGAATTATGCACTCGCCGCTACGCGGCTGCGTGCATAATTTTTCCATTCGTGCGTAATATGCCTTTTACAACACTTATTACGTAATATACTATTGTATTATTCTGGTAAAATCATGAAATGCATACAATGCGTTTGTTTTGTTAGAAATATCCGTTATATTTTTTATTAGCGTCTGATGGCAGAAGCAGAGCCCGTTCCGAAACTTCGCGTTAAAAAACAAAAACTGTGAAAATAGGCCGATCAACTCAACTAATGGCTATAATTGCTACTATTTCTTTTAGGAAGGACGATATGACACGTTGTGCACAAAACCAACAATATGTGTTTTCTGAAACGTACTGTTACCCTTAAAAAACCATAAACCATTGGTTTTAAGCTATAGCCTCAATCGTATATGCAAATCTGCAATTTCAATTTCGATAATATTATATGAACACCAGTGGATAGCAAACTAAACAGTTTCTCTTTTAGGCGCAATGACACTTATTCAATGAGAATCCTCAAAACATTATTATTAATTATGAAACTTCTCTCTGTATTACTCTGAAATCTTAACTCAACATTATGTAAAGTTTTGAAGAGTAGACAATTCGATTTTCCTACCTTTTACGACATTATATGATAATGACATTCATATCTTTTATATTGAAAATATTCCAGTTACATGCGTTAAAATTCTTATGTATGACAATTTCTGTCTAAAAAAGGAACCTGTGGTCTCGACAACTCAAAATAAAGAACATAGCGACAAATTCCCATTATTACGTGAGTAGCATCTCTCCGGAGACCGCTCATTTTCGTATAGACTTGTCCATTCGTGATATTGATGTTATTGACGTAATGACTAACAGCACCCTAGAGTAACACAGGTTTTGCATTGCAATGCCTTGATTTTGTATACCATTATTTCAGTTACATGCATTTCAATTCTTATCTTTACTACATTAGTTTACGTTATAATCTTGAAAGCGTTCGCGCGCTTTCCATTTCAGCGCCACCACCTGACGCTCCTATTAGTTGCACATTCGATAGCATTAGGAAATACCATAGTCGTGCGAATACCTTTGGCGTACGTAATATTTTTACCTCTATTTAGTTTTCATTCAAAATTAAATTCTTTAAACGTCTTAGGCAAATAGCATGAAATATCCCTAAAACGTTCTTTGTTTGTGGTTTCTAATATCATAGATATTTGTTTTCTCCTTCTAGTCTAAATAAACGAGTCAGGCTGGGTTATTAGGTAATGCAGTTTTTAGGTAATAACCGTGTACAGACATTTTATTATTACAATTATTATCTTTTGAGTGAAATGGTATATTTCCATTTCCATTTATACATATATAAATGAATGAATAAATGAATGAATCATTGTACTTTATGCGTTTCTAAACGGGGGAGCGGTGATTAATACACCGGGAAAAGTAGTGATCCAATTTTAAATAAATTAGTGTCTTGGGGCTTCGAAGTGCAGTGAGTGTTTTTACGTTATCTGTTTTTTTGTTTGAAAGAAAGTGGGGGGTGGCGGTTATCGGTCTAATGCGGAACCGTTGAACTAAATGTAATGAAATTTGGTATACAGGAAGCCAACTTTAACAACGTTATTTGCAGAAATATATCAATGGCTATCATCGGTTAAGCATGTCGAGTGCCTGTCATTTTTTTATTACGTGAAATAATTAAAATACAACAAAAAATGAGAAAGTTGTACTTTAATACCGCATGTAATCTTAGTAAATAACACACCAGCTGTGTATTTAATAAAAAATATAATATCTGCTGATAACTCCGAGCATAACGCAAATAAAGCAGTACTTAACTTTTCGCAAAGCAGTACGACGGTAAACTAATTCTTAATCGATAACTAAACTATTGCTATAATCTATCTTTACGTAAAATGATTTCAATATGAAACATGATTGAAACTGTATAACCTCAATGTAAGAACAAAGTTTAGTTTGACCTAAGTCAACAAAATACTACTTATGTAAGGTTATGCACTCAACCGTTTTTATCATTACCGAAGTCAGCTGATTTCGTTTCATTGCAACAGTATTAAAACTTCCAAAGCAATATTAGAATATTTTTGCTTTAATGTTCGTAAATCAATTCATCTAATTTGTCCACTTAATAAAAACGTAATTTGCACTAACAGGATACCTACTTACTTGTTATACACTCAAAATAAAGTTAATACATTATATCGATATGAATTGCGGCCGAAAACTACATTTATTGACGATAAGACAAACCAGCAGGTAACGTAAGCTAATTTCCAGCTCTGTTCAATAATGTAAAGGTAAACGTAATGTATGCTCGCACCTGGGCAACCAGCACAGGTTTTGTGACTACTAAAGCAGGCGTAACTAACAGCTTACGTAACTAAAAGCATGCGTAACATTGCCTCTTTACATATTTAATGACACAAAAACTCAACTCAAGCTGTTTTCTTCAAGATAACGAAATTGCATTATCCTGCACGCCATATTAACCATCTGGCGTCACACCACGCTTTCTTCAATATGAAATAAAACCATATTCTTCAATTACAAACGGTACGAAATTTTCTTAATGCAAGGACAGGGAGTTTCTTAACACAAGGGAAGGTTTTCCCTATTATATACAAGGTTGTCTAATAGTACGTGGGTGGAAGATTGTAGATTTATTAACGCTCGTTTAATAACAAATGTACACGCTCGGCAGGAATTCCCTCAATACTGTATCACTGTATCTTCTTTATCGTTGTTAGCGTGCAAGTACGTAAATTTTTATTATGTTTTTATTATTAGTCGTCTTGTATGTTTCTAAATTTTATTAGCATTTTTTGCAGTTGTAGACTTTCTTATATAAGATCAATATAAATAAAAAAATAAGCTAAAAATACACACTCTAAATAAGAAAAAGCATTATATAATAGACACTAAAGACAAATGGTGTACAAATATGCAAGACAATGAATGAATAACAAATTGTTAATAAAGTAACTTTTACTTAGTCCATTTATTCCGAATCATGTTCAAGTCCAGTTTCTGTAGCCGAACACTCTTTGCATATTACGGTAGTGTGTTCCTTGCAAATCTGCCTATTACATACTGAACACTACGTTTTAGTTTTGCGATTCGTTTTTGATAGACAGAAACCACATCTCGCTTCTGTTACATTCATCTGTTGAGGTACATTTACTGTATTCTTCTCTATCTCCAGCAATTCACAGAGTCTCAGTTTTATCGACTATGGAATGTTTGTTTCATAAATTCGTCTTTTGCATTGTTGCTAGACTAGGGAAAGGCCAAGTGACGCCAAAAAGTCTTGTCTCTTCATTTTTTGCCTACTGTTTTCCTTGAATATTACGTAAGAATTCACTCCAGACACGTTGAGGAAAAAATAAAACTATTTGCTTTTATTGACACAGAATATTTTTTCTGAAGTGCATCGTTCAAGTTAACACCGCATGGTGGAATTGTAGGTAATTATTATTTCCGGTTTTGATGCTTCTCCGCTTTCAAGATTAATTGCGTCGTCATGATGAAGCGTTGATACTAATAATACCATTTTGCCTGCCTTTGCTTTGTAGGAAACAATCGTACATTCATTAGTGAAACCAAACATGGAACTCTTGAGCGGTCTTCTTACTTATTTTGCAATAAGCATAGAAGGTATTTCCCTTTTATTCTTCCGTAAAGTGCCCACCACAGTCAGTTTTCTCCCCAAAGGATCCTTAGTAAGAGGCACATAGGTATATAAGTTGTCGCAAGTCACATTCCGACCACTTTTTTCAATGTGATTTACCACACGCTTGACAACTTCGCTACTTCGAGAATCAACCCAGTAAGATCCTAGAGGCTGATTACGAATAAATACCTCTAAGTTCGAGCAATAATCTGTTTTGGCGTTGCAACATGCCCATACCTTTTCGCTGTATTTCCCCGGTTTGGTCGGCATATAAACACGAAAACTGCACCTCCCGCGAAAATTTGTTAGCATTCCATCCACGGTAACATAAGGGCCGTGGCTATAAGTTTTACATTTTTTCACAAATTGTTCAAACAATACAGTATAATTTGTATACCGATTTTCTAAGCTGTCTATTCACATCTAAAACATAGTCAAAACGGACCGTATTGTATAGGAAATGTAATCGATTTTTACTCTGAACTAAGCGAAAAATTTCTATTCCCGTTCCATTATTATTCCCAGATCTACTACATTTCTGTGATTCGAATGACAGGAGTCAGTAAAGAATAGTAATCATATAAAGGCGTTTATTTCAATTACGTCAGTCTCACGGGCGTCTCTGGGCCTATACACATAATTTGGCTACACACTTCGAATTTTTATGTTTGTGATTTCTACGATCTCATTGATCATTTCTTCAGTAAAAAAAAGTTGCCAAGTATTCTGAATATCCGTGAGATTCTTCGCCTCGTGTTTCGGTCCAGGAAGTTCTTTGATGATATTTTCACGTCTGGTGCGCTCGTGTTTTCTTTACCTACGTACGTCGGTTCACTGGCACTATCCGCAGACTCGCAACTTTCTTCTGAATCGCTTCCTTCTTCGGGTGTACTATAATATATCGTTCCTCAACGTCACTGTAGTCTGACAAAGGTTCCTCATCATCGTGTAAACTAAATACACACGCAAAAGTGTAAAAAAACTACAAAACTAAGTAGAACACGAATCTGAATCGCTTCCTTCTTCAGGGTGTACTATAATATATTGTTCCTCAACATCACTGTAGTCTGACAAAGGTTCCTTATCATCGTGTAAACTAAATACACACGCAAAAGTGTAAAAAAAAAAACTACAAAACTAAGTAGAACACGAAAAATAACGATATCCGCAGGACGGGGATTCCCCATAAATGCGCAACTTCTCAGTCTGAAACCACTAAACGAACTGCTGTACTCGGTAATGGGTCGTACCTGTCCCGAATGACAATTAGATATTGCCACGACCCCCTCCCACAACATATTGAGAAGTTCTGTAGGATTTACGCTCTGATCGTTACGTCTTTAATATTTGTGGTTAAAAATAATAGACCGCAGTATTATTTTTCTAAATTGGGTGATATTTATTTATTTCAACATTTTTATGACAGTTATAAGTATTAATATATGTGTATACGAGGGTAAATTAGAAAGTATCCAGATAACGTTTTATTACTTTGATTTTATGAATAACCATACAACGACTCATATGCTTCAAAATTTTATTAAGCTTTGGATAAATTTATTTTTAAGGGTAGTTAAGGGTAGTCTGCTTCAGCTTGGGACAATTCTGGGTTGTTAACCTTTTGTTTCTTCCATGAATTTGTTATTGCTTTGTCGTTTGTATTGAGCACCAGATAGCTTTTTGCGTCCATCTGACATTCTAAAATATACAAAAATTATTCCATAAATACTGTTAAAGTCAGCAGTTAAATTATGTGTAACTGTTACCTCATTAAGCATCCTAAATACAACAGATAAGAGTACAGTTTCAATTGTAGAATGAGTACGTGGACCATAAAGAAAAACACTGATACTTTACCTTGTATCCTTGCTTTTTGCATTCTGACAGTCAAAATGCCGACCCTGTTGCGAGATTTTGTGATTATTTGGTATTACTTAATTTAGAATTAGTAATTATTGAAAATTTATTGATTAGCCAGTAATATGAAATGTATTGAACGACTTCGCTATTATTGTAAGGATAAACAAGATTATAATATATTTTTATTTCTAGACTGCTACTGGAACTTTAAACCTTATTATTATTGTGTTCAGTGTGGGAGACGTTACAAACATAAACATCATTTGAGTCGTCATATGAAACATGAATGTGGGGTTGAAGCAAAGTTCGAGTGTGTCACTGTAAACGAAAATTTAAATTAAAACACCACTTAACTAATCATGAACGTTTAGTTTGTAAGATTGGATACAGAAATGATCATACGACGGCATTGTAATATTTTTTAAATTATATGAAACAAAGGACATTAGATTCTAATTTTTTTGTTCATATACAGTTTATTAATAAAAGATACACGATTTTACGTGTTCCAGTATTTTTATTTCTTTGCTTTCCCATGACCTCAAAATGTATGACATTTACAATACTGACTTTACGTTTACAGGGTTCAGTGTAAGAACAAAACGCCAGTATAGTAAATTGAATTCCGCTTTGAGATTTTTTTGCTTGCTTAAAATTTTTATTTTGTATTATGTTAAAAAACAGTAATAAAGCTGCATTAACACTTTTCGTCGGCGCGACATTGGCTATTAGGCCTTTAAGAACGGGTTTAACCGAGAATACAAACTTTTGCACACAGACGGAACGGTTGTCATATATTTCCGACACTCTCCTAAAATTGATGTTACCCGTAGCCTGCTGATGAGTTCAGGCGAGACAGAAAAACAGTACCACACAGCCGAATGTCAGTTATATCCGGCACTATCGGTTTTATTTGTCATTCGTCGGCTTCGTCAAAGCAGCTATGATTCAGACACGTTTAAAATTAGCATAGGTTAAGATATCGTCTGAAGAAACGCTGCCGATGCCGGCGTGTCTAGACCAAAACGAAACAAAAAAGAGCAATAACTGATTATTGTGGATTAGTGAAGTGGTACACATTTTAAATGCATAGGTGATGAAAATATTTATTTAGATAGTGAGTTTGAAAAACCTTTTGCGGATAGCCGTAGTGAATACAAACCGAAGAGAAACGGATGATTCTCTTGATGAGGAAATTGGCGTTAATGAAGATATCGTACATGATGGTAGTGAAAATCATGATATTTCGAAATATGATTCTCTAGAAGACCCAAGATCATAGCGAAATAAACATTACATGGACAAATGAAGAATTTCAGCCGAAATTACATCCATTTCAGGATTCGACTGAAAACTAACAGGTATGTACACTAACAAAATGCACAGAATTGGAAGGATAAAGACCTGGCTTACTTTGACTATGCTGATATCACGCATTAAAAAACTTGACAAAGGAATATTGGTCAAAAGACCAGTTGTTAAATACGCCAATATTCAGTCAAAAAATTCCTAGGGACATATGTTTGCAAATAAAGAGATATTTGCATTTTGCCAATAACAATCGTCTATATAAAATAGAAGAACTTCTGCAAATAATAAAATTGAGAGTTAGAATACAGTTTCTGCCATTCCAAAATCTGTTATCGACGAAAGTATGATCTTTTTCAAACAACGCCTTAGTTTCAAGCAATACATCAAGACCAAGCGACATCGTTTTGGAATGAAGCTGTATGTGTTGTGTGACTGTGAAAGAATAATTGTTCTAGACTGTGTAGTTTATATTGGTCAACAAACCAATATTTAAGTAAAAGCCGTGACTCACTTGTCTCTACTTTGATGGAGCCATACCTAAATAAAGGATACTGTCTATTTACAGAAAATTATTATAGTAGCTCAATACTTTCGACATATCTTTATAAACATAAGATTAATTCATGTGCCACTGTCCGACCAAACGGGAAGCATGGAAAAGCAGTGAGGCTCTTCTGGTGTAAAAATGGAAAGATCGCTGAGATGTTACAATGATTACCACCATGCACGCAAATATTATAATCACTCTCGACAGGCTGGACACACTCACTAAAGAACCTATAAAAAAGCTCGTCGTAAATTACAACAATAGAATTCGAGCTATAGATTGTAAGCAATATCGAGTGCATGCGTAAAAGTACCAAATGGTATAAAAAAACTGTTCTATCACGTTCTAGATATTTGCCTAATCAATGCCCATGCAATATTTTTAACCAAAAACAACACGAAGATTCCTCTTGCCAAGTTTTCGTCAAATTTTCGATAGGTTTGATTTCTAATATCAATTACTTCTTTTAAACATACCTTTTTAGTTTGTAGATATTCTGTTACCAGAGAGGTTTCTCAACCTCGGATGCGGACCTGGATGTTGTCAGGCTAACAGAAAGGCACTTTCCAGCTTTGGTACCTGCTACACTTAAGGGCCAGAACCCATTGTCTGTTCCCAAACAAAAAAAGGCAAGAAAAAAAGAAGAGTCAAGATACACGTGCAATGAATGTGATGTGGGTTTATGCATTTTTCCATGCTTCAAAATTTATCATTGCGTGGCCAATTTTTAGGGTTTATAAAATACGTAAAATGTATTGTTGTTAACATTTAATTTAGTATCATATTTGTTTATAATAAACAATCTGTTTACATAATCTTTGTATGATCTGTAAGTTGGGAATCAGAAAAATTTCAACCAATTGTTGTTAGTGTGACGGATATATCCGTCAACCGTCGAGCTCTGTAATTTTCGCCGCCTGGTTAGTAGAATAGCCAAAAATAATACCGCCCTTAAAGGGTTAGCGTTTGTTATGATTATCATTAGTAATTTTGGTTTTGCAATCAACACGGTTCGGGACGAAAGACAAACACGTCTACATTTATACCACCAAAGTAGGTAGCACTTTTTATTAATAAATTGTTATTGTGAGGTTATGCAACGTGGTAACATGTTCTTCTTTTTAGATTGTTACTGGGATTTTACACCTTATTATTATTGTGCTCAGTGTGGGAGACGTTATAAGCATAAACAACATTTGAGTCGTCACATGAAACATGAATGTGGAGTTGAAGCAAAATTTGAATGTGCCAAGTGTAAACGAAAATTTAAACTAAAACATCACTTAACTAACCACGAACGCGTAGTTTGTAAAATAAGACACAAAAAAGCTTATATGACTGTATTGTAATATTGTAATATTTTTAAGATTAAGTTATATGAAACAATTTATTAATAAAAAGAACATGATGTTTTGTGCTTTCATAACCTCAAAGCTTATGTGCTTCGCTAGTTACTATCTGCTTACATGCAGTTTTATTTTACTAACAAGTAATTACCTATGTTTTTGCTGTTTTATTAAAATTATTGTTTTTGTAGGTATGTTACTGTTTAAATGCTACTGTGGCCGACAATATAAATCCCTTCATTCTCTAGAGTGTCACAAATTTTTGGACTGTGGTAAGGAACGTGGATATCTGTGTACGGTTTGTAACAAAGGGTTTAGAAGAAAATGGGATTTGAAAAGGCACGTTCTGACGAATGTGTGTCACAAAATTGATACAGATTAAAATATTATTCGGAGAATTAAATCAGCGTGTTCTAATTGTACAGGATAGTTCATATTTGCTCTATATTCTGTGGGGATGAATTCAACTTTATACCGGGTGTCAACTAAATCATTATACATACCTTAATTTTGTTAAAACAAGAGATAGAAATTTGGGATGAAGATTTAGTGGATAAAAATATATTGTTTGAAATTAAAAACAACTGACTATTACTACCGGTTTCACCGGAAGTAGCCTTATTTTTCTTATTTTAAATAGGAATCTACCTTTTTTTTCATAGAACGATACCTCCTAAATTCCCATTCCAATGATATATCACATGTCGTCTTTTGTTTTGAAAATGGCGGTTCAAGTGGAGTTTTTGTAGATTTCAATGTTCCGCTATTTTGCAAAATAATTCAATGAATAGTCTAAGAATATTATTTATTTTTAATCTCTTAATTGGGATTTATAAAATTCTGCTTAAATAATTAGTATTTGTGTTTCTACGTTGAAAATTACTAATGTTTAGAAAAAAATTTCACCAATATTTCAAATAGAAAGCACTAAATACTAAATACCCATAAGGTAGTAAATCCATTTTACTATCTAAAAACAACACAAGAAAAGTTAACTTCTAAATCAGCTGGTATATACCAGGGTATAAAAAAAACTTAAAATTGGACTTTTTTCGGATGTAATTTAAAAAAACAATTTTTATACCTAGGTACTCTACAAGGTAACGAAAAATAAGTATAAACTCATAACAAAGCACTAAAATACAAAACTACATTATTTTATTAAATGATCTATTCTTCGGCCTTCCTGATCCCGACATAATAGAACTCTTCTAATATTTTCTCGCAAAACATTTTCCAAATGATTCCTTGAAATACTTTGTATTGCTTGATGTATTCGGTGTTGAAGATTTTCTAGAGTTGCAGGTGGTGTTTTGTAGACCTTTTCTTTTAAGTAGCCCCAAATGGAAAAATCCAATGGGGTTAAATCAGGTGACCTAGCGGGCCACCTTATAGGGCCATTTGTTCCCAACGATTGTTGGCCAAATCTATTAGTTAAATAATTAGTCACAATTCGTGAGTTGTAGATAGGTTCACCATCTTGTTGAAATATATAATTGTTTGCTGAAAGATTGTTTGAAATAAGTTCAATTTCGTTCTGTAGGAAATTTAGATACATTTGTCCATTCAGGGGTAGATTGAAAAAAATTGGTTCCAATGATTCCTAACCAAACGTTAATTGCAAACGGTTCCTGGAAGGCTCCATCTCTCACTAACCGGCGGTTTTCCGTGGCCCAATATCTGGTATTTTGTCGGTTAAACATTCCCAGATTGGTAAATCTTGGTTCGTCCGAATAAATGATTTTGTGATGAAATGTTTCCTCTCGATTGTAATTTTCTAGAAACCTATTGCAATGTGCAAGTCTTCTGGGAAAATCATTTTCATATAAATGATGATGAATATAGTACTTATAAGGCTTAAAACTATGCTTTTTTTAAATTCTCTTGCGCTTTCATGGCTAATATTTAAATTTAAAGCAATCTCTCGCAAAGAAGCGGTGCGATCATATTCAATATAAGCTAGTACATTTATTTCATTCTCTTTATTTATAATAAAAAGTTCATTACCACCTAGATTACGTCCATATTCGAAATAATATTCTAAATACGGAAAATAGATAAAATCCGATGCGTGGCGATCTGGACACCGTTCAGCGTATAATCTTGATGCAGCTCTAAAATTTCTCTGACATTCGCTATAAATGATCAACACATTAATTTGTTCTTTTCGAGTATATATCTAGGTAGTCAATGATTTTTTAACAATTAAAAACTTTTAACAACGCGAATGTGTCGCAACTATGACGTTTTGGAAATGAAACGATCTGACAATTATTATTTCCATTCAATTACTCGTCTGTTTTTCCAAGCCTACTTAGGTAAATGCCTAGCGGATTTTATGTCAACTAAATGTTGTGTTCTTTAATTGTGGCAGTTTCGCATCCAACAGTAACTGGAAGATTTAATGAATCCAAATAATAGGTATGTCATGCCCTACCTTTTTAACACTTCCATTCAATTGTTTTTTTCAAAGCATACTGAGTATATAAATATAAACTGAATTTTGTTCTTAATAAGGACATGCTTGAAAGAACGGTATTTTATTTATTACTATTCTTTTATAACACATGATCAAGAAGTTAACTTCTGTTGTGTTGTTTTTAGATAGTAAAACGTATTTACTTTCTTATGGGTTTTTAGTATTTAGTGCTTTCTATTTGAAAAATATTGGTGAAAATTTTGTATAAACATTAGTAATTTTTGTACAACGTAGAATCACAAATACTAATTATTTAAGCAGAATTTTATAAATTCCAATTAAGGGGTTAAAAATAAATAATATTCTTGGACTATTCATTGAATTATTTTGTAAAATAACGAGTACTTACTTCAAAATGGCGGAACATTGAAATCAACAAAAACTCCGCTTGAACCGCCATTTTGAAAACAAAAGACGACTTGTGATACATCATTGGAATGGGAATTTAGAGAAGTATCGTTCTATGAACAAAATTAGTAGGTTCCTATTTAAAATAAGAAAAATAAGTCAGCTGTCTTTAATTTCAAAAAGTGTATTTTTATCCACTAAATCGTTATCCCAAATTTGAAACATCTATCTCTTGTTTTAACAAAGTTAAGGTATGTATAATGATTTCGTAGACACTGGGTATACACAAACAAAAAAAATACGTCCTTGCGAAACACAAATCTTTTATAAAAAAAAAGATTATGACGCGATTTAGATCAAATGCGTACTACCCTTATTGTACAATATATTTTTCTAAATTATGTATGTGCTTCGTACTTTTTAATTAATGGTTTACTGGGATGCCAGAATTAGGGTTATTTATTTCTAAGGATTTCTGTTTGTTTAATCACCCTGTTTCCTACTCGTGCAAGTTTCTACAGAAATTTAATTAGGTTATTCAAATTGCTCTTAACTATTTTCTGAAGGAGTCGTTCACAAACGCGAAGCGCGAGAATGAATAAATCAACAGTACTCATTACAATAAAGGGTAATTCTGGTGATACCAGTAATCCATAATTTTATTATTTATTTTTAACTAATTTTATTATAATTGTATACGTAATGACGGTTTGTTAAAATTTTTAGAACTGTTAAAAGACAGGGTTGCAAAATTTGCACATTCATTGTATTTAATTTAGCAATTAGGGCAACTTCTATTATTATTAGCTAACTATTTTTTTATACTGTAGTAAATTTTTTAAATTAATTAACTAATTAGTTAAGTTATTGTAATTATATGCAATATTTTATTGTAATTAAGCAATTAATTTTGATTTTTATTAAAATAAAGGCTAGAATTATAATTATTTGTGTAATAAGACTGATAACACTGATTGTTGTTCTACCAATATAAGAAAAAAAAATTTTTTTAATATAAATTGAATTGTATTAAAACATATAATTTTTCAAATCACGCATCTTTATTAGCTAGTTTTTGTAGCATACTTTTTAAAATAATTAATTATGTTTTTTTGTAATTTATGCGATATTTTATTGTAATTGGGCAATGATTGTTAGTTTTATTGAAATAAAGGGCTAGAATTATAATTATTTGTGTAATAACGCTAATTTTTGTTGTACCAACATAAGAAAGGCAATTTAAAATGTAAATAATTGTGATATACAATTTCTCGAATCACATAAAACTTTTTTATCCGGGTTTCAGCGAGACCTAATCATTAGAAATATCTGAAAAACCATGAACTATAGATATCTGAAAAGAATTACATAAATCGTTACCAGTATTTCCAACTTTGTAGGATTTCCCGTTATAGCGGAAGTAGTTACAAATTTCAGTGTTTGCCATTTTCGCCTTTCTCGTGTAATTTTAAGGTCTAGAATTCAGTTCCGGGTAATTTAGAAAAATTAGAAAATTTTGCCAGCTCGACTCCCACGGAAATCGGCTGCGAGTTCACCGCTACCAATTTCAGAATCGGACTTTAATGTTCCAAGAGACCCTAGTCAGGTACGTTGTGATGTATTTGATTCTAAAAAACTCTTTCTGAAGTTGCATGATTTTAAATGTCCATCACTTGCTTATTTTAAATGGAATGTCCCAATTTGCTGAACGGCATCTTATTCAGAATTCAAAAATTGATAACTTTTGTTAACATGACTATCTCTAAACGCCCGCACATTGGACCAGTATTATTGGCGAAACATTGACCAATGTATTAGAGGATCGATGGATACGGTGTTTAGGACTTAGGATTATATAGCTCGATCCCTACACCTCACACCTTTAGATTTCTTTCTTTGGGGTAATAAAAGAAAAAGTCTTTTAAATTTAGCTTGAATGTTTTTTCTACTTAAGTTACAATACAAAAAATCTATGGTGAAGAAGCTATCAATACCGTCGAAGAACTTGAAAATGAGATTAACCAGGCGTATGCATCAAATTGAAAATGGCATATTATCTGTCAAAAATAGACTTATTAAATGTTTGGAGGTTAATAGGGCGCACCATGTAGTTGATACCAATTTTTTAAGGGTCTAGAACGTTTCGCCGCGGCCGATTCGCCGCCGCCCATTGCGAAGTTTTCTCTGTGCGTATTAAAAAAACCTTTGCTTCTTACATCAATTTTTAATCCTTTTAGAAAAATATTTTTTAACACCTATATTGTTCTTTTAGAAAATTAATATGGTAACACTTATTTTTTATACCACTACGTATTTACGTAGGCGATAAGTTACAATGTAATACAAAAATTCCAATAATCCATTAACCTAAGTGGATGTCTTCTTTATTAAAAAATGTTGGAAATCAGATTTAATGTGGCTAATTTAAGTATAATTACCTAGACAACTAGGAATTTACATAGGCCATAACGAATAATTGATTTGATTAGCAGATTCCTGACAAACTGAAGAGATTTATTTTGGAGAGAGAATTTTAAGAATTGTGGGGGATGTAAATAACAGCCTTGGAGTATTACGTTGGAAAAGGTCAATTTTAGGTATAAGACACTTTACATAAAATGGTCTTCAAATTAAACGAGGAACCGAAAATGCAAAAAAATGGGGGATTGCATTTAAAATAACGAAGTAATAGCTACTTCCGGTATAACCGAAAGTCCCCAAAAGTTGAAAATATTTACCAAAGGTTGATTCAGGTCGGTAAATATTTTAGTAACTTTCTTCAAATTTGTACAATCCATGGTCCTTCAGATATTTTTAATGGCTAGGTCTCGCTGACAACCTGTGTGTCTATATATATATATATATATATATATATATATATATATATATATATATATATGGAAATGGTTAGTTTACTCTTAAATTTTGTATATTTGCTACAATTATCTTTCATCTGCTATTGCGTGAAAGCACGTATTAATGCGCTTAGTTAAAGTTACAGGCTTATTTATAGCGATATTCTTTCCGATGCTTGGAATCAAATAGTGTTTTAGTGTTTTAAGATAATTGTTCGGTGTATTACAGAAAATGTTCTTGAAATAAAATTTTGAAATTTTTTAAATCTCCGCTAGTAAGCTTGTTTTAAACCGTCATAGCTATTCAATTCTCCATGGTTTGAGATGAATTCCCCATATGTGTAAAATATGGAATGATATTAAAACTACATCTGTCTTAAATTATTAACAGTTTTGTTATGAACGAATAATTTCAAAAGTAAATATAATTAAAAATTATTATTAATTTTATTAAATATATAATAAAAGTTTACCTCGAGTAGGATTTGAACCTACGACATATACTTTGCTAGGATACCGTTTTAGCAAAGCAGGTGCAAATCCTACTCCAGGTAAACTTTTTATTTATCTATTTAACAAAATTAATAATAATTTTAATTTATCTGTCCTAATTTAATAATTAATAATCCTTCAATTTGTATAAATCGTTTAGGTTTAGATCGAGTGTAACTTGCTTGATCGATAGCTCATTTCGAAGAGCCCTACTCTAGCAGTAGAGGTCGTGGGTACGAGTCCCACTCGAACTACCCTTTACTGTATGTACTTTTAAATTTTAAATAAATACAGTTAATGAATATATAGGGTGGGTGGCTACTGCTTGAACTGGGATTGGTCCTTGACTATTGGAGATATCAGAACCAATTTTGGTGTGGTAATACACGATCACCTACACCCTAAAAATATTTATGTATATACAGGGCGATTGACAAAAATATGGCAACCCAAACCGGTATTTTTTTTTAAATGGAACACCTTATATATTTTCACATTTTTGGATTTATTGTTACATTTAGGATAAAAGTGTAGAAATATGTATTTGTATCACTAACCATTCTGAAGATAACGTCACTTTAGTACCAAAATAGAGTTAACTTTGGAACCACGATGCGAACGTTGTCACCACGATTTTGTAAATCTGTTTATACCACCGACTATTAATAATTGTCTACTAACAAACAAACTGGGAAATTTTTCGAAAACACGTAAAACTATACGGAATGATTAACTTACGCGAAATATAATTTTTTTAAATGCAACACCCTGTATATTTTTTCATATTTCGAGTCCCGATGAAAAGTAGATAGTAATTGATGATAGGTTTCATAGCCATAAGACGGACCCTTCTTGAGATATTGACGCTTTATTTGAACATATTGATATATAGAAGAACAAATAAAACAAAATCCAGAGAAAATAGGAATATACGAATGGCAAATAAATCCTTTAACTGATAGGAAAACTTAATTAATAACTAAACAATAAAATAATTCTCTACATAAAAATAAGTTGAACCAGTAAACATATACGAATTAAACCATAAATTCAAATTAAATGTTCAAAATGCTGACCACGCCTAGCTAAACACTTTGCAATTCGCTCAGTAAACGAAAGATTCACTCGCAACAACATTAGAGGCGAAATGGATTGAAACGCATCTCTAATTCTATTTTTCATATTTCGCTTGTGACGGGAGGATGTTGGTAAACTTTTTCTTTAACATAGCCCCAAAGGAAGAAATCAAGGGGCGTAAAATTCGGTGATCTGGCTGGTCAGTTTTGCACACCACCTCGTCCTATCCACCTCATCGGATAATTTATATCGATATATTGCCTAACATTGATTGCATAGTGTAGAGGGGGCCTTCCATTTGAAACCATATCGTACGAATATTATCTACCTCGATATTTTCCAAAAGATCGTGTAAATCATGTTCCAAAACTGTAAATATCTTTCTCTAGTAAGACTCCCTTCAAAGGAAAAAGGACCAACCACATTAAAATTGATTATACCACTCCACACATTAACTGACCATCGATGCTGGTTATCAACAATTCTTAAGATGTGTGATTAGTATCTGAATAGTGACGATGGTTATGTGTATTAATATTGCCATTAGTGTGAAAAATTGCCTCATCCGTAAATGGAATGTTATTAACAAAATTGGGTTCTTCGTTTACTTTAGTGCTTACCCATTGGCAGAAACATTCACGATTTTGAAAATCTATTTCACTTAAAGCTTGATGTTGCTCGATATGATAAGGATGCAAATCGTTTTTTTTTTAATAAAGCTGCAACTGTATTTCTATTTAGGTCTAGGTGTGTACCTAGCTCTCTGGTACTAATTTGCAGATTTTCTATAAGAGATGCCACAACTTGAAACTCAATTTCTTCAATTGAGCTTGTTTTTACGCGCTTGGGATAACGCACACTTTCAGAATTTATAAATATCTCAGCTACATTCATAAAAGATTCTTTCCGCGGTTGTCTTCTCTTGGGTATCGTTCACAGTACAAACGGGTAGCCAAAAAACCATTTCTTTGAGCTTCGCCGTAAATAAAGATCGTATCGACCATTTTTTCTGTGGAAAAATTCATTTTATACAAAAGTTGACAAAACGACTAAACGTGAGGGGTGTGGTTGGGTGGGTTGGTTGGGTGGGTGCGTCGCGCGTGGGGTGCTGTGCTGGTGCGTAGGTGGGTGCGTGGTGTGTGGTGGTGTGATGTGGTGTTGATGTGTGAGTGTGGTGTGTGGGTGTGGTGTAGTGTGTGTGTGAGTGTGAGTGTGTGTGAGTGTGTGAGTGTGAGAGTGTGTGTGTGAGTGTGTTGTGAGTGTGTGGTGTGTGGTGTGTGATGTGTGTGAGTGTGAGTGTGTGAGTGTGTGAGTGTGTGTGAGTGTGTGATGTGATGTGTGAGTGTGGTGTGGTGTGTTGTGTGAGTGTGTGAGGTGTTGTAGTGTGAGTGTTTGTGATGTGTGTGAGTGTGTGTGAGGTTGTGTGAGTGTGTTGTATGTGTTGTGTGTGTAGTGTGTGGTGTGAGTGTGTGAGTGTGTAGTGTGTGTGTGTGTGAGTGTGTGAGTGTGTGGTGTGTAGTGTGTGTGAGTGTGTGTGAGTGTTGTGAGTGTGTGAGTGTATGTGTGAGTGTGGTGTGTGTGTGTGTGAGTGTGTGAGTGTGTGTGTGTGTGTGTGTGTGTGAGTGTGTGAGTGTGTGAGTGTGTAGTGTGTGTAGTGTGTGTGAGTGTGTGTAGGTGTGTGAGTGTGTTGTAGTGTGTGTGTAGTGTGTGAGTGGTGTGTGTGAGTGTGTGAGTGTGTGATGTGTGAGTGTGTGTGAGTGTGTGGTGTGTTGTGTGTGTGTGTGTGAGTGTGTGTGTGAGTGTGTGAGTGTGAGTGTGTGAGTGTGAGTTGTGTGATGTGGTGATGTGTGTGAGTGTGTGTATGTGTGTGAGTGTGAGTGTGAGTGTGAGTGTGTGGTGTGTGTGAGTGTGTGAGTGTGAGTGGTGTGTGAGTGTGTGAGTGTGGTGTGTGAGTGTGTGAGTGTGAGTGTGATGTGAGTGTGAGTGTGTCAGTGTGTGAGTGTGTGAGTGTGTATGTGAGTGTGTGAGTGTGAGTGTGTGAGTGTGTAAGTGGTGTGAGTGTGTGAGTGTGTGTGTGAGTGTGTGGAGTGTGAGTGTGTGAGTGTGTGTGTGAGTGTGAGTGTTGATGTGTGATGTGTGAGTGTGATGTGTGAGTGTGTGAGTGTGTAGTGTGTGTGTGTGAGTGTGTGAGTGTGATGTGTGATGTGTGAGTGTGAGTGTGTGAGTGTGTGAGTGTGTGAGTGTGAGTGTGTGTGTGGATGTGAGTGTGAGTGTGTGAGTGTGTGTGTGGTGTGTGAGTGTGTGAGTGTGTGAGTGTTTGTGTGTGTGTGAGTGTGTGATGTGAGTGTGTGAGTGTGTGGTGTGTGGTGTGTGTGGTGTGGTGTGTGTGTGAGTGTGGTGTGTGAGTGTGTGTAGTGTGAGTGTGAGTGTGTGTGTGAGTGTGTGGTGTGTGTGTGAGTGTGTGAGTGTGTGAGTGTGTGTGAGTGTGTGTGTGAGTGTGTGAGTGTGATTGTGAGTGTGTGAGTGTGGTAGTGTGCAGTGTGTGCTGTGTGTGTGTGTGTGTGGTGTGCGTGTGTGTGTGTGTGCGATGTGCGTGTGTGCGCTTGCACGTGCGGTTTGTATGTCTGTGTATTTTTCAATAATTGAATTGAATTCAATTTGTTTGCTTCAGCAACTGTACATATACTGGTCCAGCCAAGTCCAAAGACTTATCGGCTGGTGTCGTTTAATACATGAAATTGTAATACATTAATTTATGTTTAATCGCAAAAGAAAAATTATTGTATAGTCAAACACCGTTTTACAATTAAAACTACTTGTAACAATGAGAGAAAAACAATTAAGAAAATAAAATAATTCTTAAAAATAAAATAAAATAAATTTTTGTGTAGAAAAAAAAGGAAACATTCTAGGAAACAAATACAATGTTTAAAGCGCCAATAATTTTATAAATAGCTAAATGTTGTCAGAGTGATATGAAAAAAAGAGAAAAAATCAGTGAAACTAAAATGTTACATAAGAATAATTAAGGTTAGAAACAAATATAGAAGTCAACGTCATAATATTTCAGTATAGACCGAAATGGTAAACATTTACTACCTAAATTGTACAAATGTAATACTGAATATCATTAAAGGAAATTATGTAAAATTATATCTAGTATCCCTAAGAATGGAATTAAATAATTTAGGTATCGCACATCTTAATGTCAATTCATCATATTTGTTATAATAATGAGGTATGTGGTATAAAATTTTACGAGTTTGATATGTATGGTCCGATAGTATTTTAATTTCGGTATCTGCACAGTATGTAAGTATTATTAAGATATTCATGGTATCCTCTAGGTGTTAGTGTATGAGTCGTACAATATATTTCAAGACGATTTGTACTAATTCCTTGTACACTATGGCGACAGTTTTAATGCTTGTATACTTTTTAATAAATACAAACATCCGGCAATTTTTGTATTCATCTACAGGTAATTAATGTGCTTATCATATTTTAGTTGAGTAATTGAATAATTACTAAATACATAGTTTCAGACACTTTCTTTATTGAGTTACAGGTACACTTTGATTGCTTAGTTTTACTAAAACAATATTTGTAGAAGAAGGTTTTTTCATATGAGACGTAGTGAATATCATAGTTGTCGTTTTGGCATTTATAAAAAGTTTTGTCGTTTATTCTCCCGTAGCTATTGTTAAGGTCTTCTTGCAGTATAGCTTGGCATGCCTCAACACCATCCAGTGAATAAATAAGAACTGCATAAATAAAAGCAGTTTTAGCTTCTTCATAAATGCTATTTATGTATACCAAAAATAATATTGGACCAAGACGACTTCCTTGCGGAACGCCGTACTTATTTTCGTTCTTTTTCACTCATTTTTTCTTTTATTTTTGCAATGAATGTCCTGTTGTTTAAATAGCTAGCGAACCATTTGATAAACCTTCCTTTAATCCCAATTTGTTCGGGAAACTAAGAAGTATAATGTGGCTTACTATATCAAATTTTTTCGATATTTCGATGAATACTACTATGTAATATTTACTTTTATCAAGATGGTATTAATATAGTCAGTCACTAGCATTAGTTGCTCGGTATTTCTTCTTTCTGAATGGCATATTGACTTTTGTTAATTATCCCGTTATCTTGTAAGTATATGTTTAGATGTTTTGCAACGTACAGTTAAATAATTTTTCCGATAGTTGGTAACGTACTTATCGGTTTGTTTAGGTCCATTTGGTCGTCCTTTTTAAATATTGGCCTTATTAAAAAAATTTACATGCCTTTCTTAGAAACGTTTATTAGGTTTAAACGTTTATTTGGTTTACCAGAAGAAAATAATGAAAATTTGGGGAAAGTTATAATTGATAAATTTAAGTCGAAATTAAATTTGGATAGTCATGATATCGATATATGCCATACACTTCCTAGGAATCTAAATAACAAACTCCGTCCAGTAATTGTCAAGTTTACTTCTAGAAGAGCTAAAGATCTTGTGTTTTCCAAAAAATCCTTGTTTAAGGGTTAAGGGTAAATAGTTGTTGCTGAAGATCTCACGTGTACAGGGCTGAAATAATGAAAGTCGCCAACGACTGATTTTCTAATCGGAACATTTGATCTAATAATGGAACGATTTTTATTAAACATACTGGAAAATTGTTTAAAGTGATTTACATAAGTTGGTGAGTGATGTGCCGTATTAAATTTTATTATTTTGTAGTTAATATTTTTCAATTTATTCTGTTAGTTTTTCGATTTTCTTTCTCTTGGAAGAGGTAATTGCATTTCTATAAAGTGCTGTTTATTTTTGTAATGCTTATGATTTGAATAAATGTGATTATGGACGTTTGGTTGGTTAGTATTTGTTAATATGACAAGTTCACGCATTGAATCTTAATTCTGTTGTTGAGTAAATTTGCCAGATAGTATACATGCTGACCCTAAACCGCCTACCTTTGAACATCTTTGGTAAAAATCTGGGTAAACAAATTTTCCTTTGTTCTTGTTGTTATTTATAGACCTCCGGACACTAATACTACCAATTTTCTACAAAAATTGGAAGATGTTGTTTATTATATTACGATAACATTGTCCTTACCGGTGATTTAATATAGATGTCCTTAAAAATAACCCTGCTTCCCTTAATTTAGAATCTATGGTTAGTTCTTTTAACTTAACACAGTGCGAAATCCTACTAGGATTACAGAGCATTCTTCTACTCTCATAGACCTTTTTATTACGTCTTTCTCTACCGAAGTTTTTAGTAATCACTGCATGCATTCAATGGAAGATATTTCAAACCATAGCTTGATTACTTTTGATCTTGCTATACCCTAACATGCATTTGAGATAAAATCGTTGAACTGGGACCAGATATATAAATTCATTTCGGTAGATGACATGGTCGATTTTCTTCATTTTATTCATTTTGGACAAAATTGCACCAAACCGTACAGTTAAAATAACAAAGTCGCAAGTTCCATGGCTGACTGACAACATTAAATTACTAATCTCTATTAGAAATTAGGCATTAAGGAAGTTCTAAGCTCAGAGCGAATTGGAATTATTACAAATTGCTACGTAATTCTGTAACGTCTGCTATTCGTCGTGAAAAAAAAGCTTATTTGAACTATATAGCAAAAGACAGGCCCCTGCAAAAGTATGTGATGCTCTGCATAACTTAGATGTGCCTACCGAGTGAACTACAGGATGTGGAGTTACTTAATAATCACTTCTTGACATCATTTACTTGTACTAATAATCCGCAAAGTACTCAGTGGTACAGCAATAAAGAAAAATGTCACCATAGCGTAGTTTTCGATTTTAGTTTGTCCGAAATATTTAGGATAGGCTCTCATATGCGACCTTGCTGTGAAGGCACTGCTAAGATTAATACTAATGTATTAACTCTTTTTCTTCCACATATTATTAACCACTTGACTTTTATTTTTAATTACTGTTTAGAAAACTCTGTATTGCCTTCAGCCTGGAAAAAGCTAGTTCTACGTCCTCTTCCAAAATAAAACAAGTTAAAACATTGAATGATTTCTGCCCGATTATCATATTATCTACTAGGTATGTCTAAGGTTCTAGAAAAGTGTTGTTTTCTCTACGTCATTACCTCACTATAAGTTTTAACAAAAAGGAATAATAATAAGAATAATAATAACCGCAAGGGGTAGTATTTTTACTACTACTTGGGTGTGACGATCCCACGGACCCTAGTTAGTCTGGTCAGATTACTCTGCTATCGTAACAAATCGTTATAAGGGAGGGTAGACGATACTGCCAGCGAACCGCATCAACAACCTACGCATTATCTAAATAACTAAATACTCTACTTTGACCTTGCATTGGTTTGAGTAATTCCCTTTTAAAGAATTCAGACAATTTTATTGAATTGATTGGCAAATGAACATTAACCCCAGATAATTTGTTAATTAGTTTCAACAGTTGGATGGAGTGGATGTGCACCTAAGAAACCAAAACTTTAGCTTAGATATCCTGATGATATTTTTGCTGTCTGGCCTTTTGGAGAAAAAGAATTAACGGTATTCCTAAACTGTTTAAGCAATCAACATACAAATATTAAATTTAAAAAGAAAAAGGAGAAGATGGTTATCTTTCATTCCTTGATATTCTAATTGAAAGAAAACCAAATGGAAGCATAACATATTCCACATGTCGTTTGCTAACTCCTACAGATCATTATATTAGTGCTTCCTCACAAAAGTTTAGTACGATGCGAACTTTGTACAACAGTGCCACAAAGATTTGTCATCCAGATACCTACAATATGGATTAATCATCTTGAAAAGGTCTTCGTAGATAACGGCTTCAACAAACAACAAATTAAAGTCATTTGAATGGAGAGAAACGACACCAACGGATGATAAATCTACAACTTCAAATAAGTTTAGCATTTTACATTTCATTGCAAAGACAACGAATAAAATTGGTAAAATGTTACAAAAGTATAATATAAAAGTAGCTTACAAAAGCAGTATTACTGAATTCAGATAAAGATACCAATACGTACATACGTGTGGTGTCTACGATGTACCATGCTCTTGTGGTAAAGTCTACATTGATGAACCTGGAAGAAGCATTATCACCAGGTTAACACAACACAAAAGTCACTTACGTTTACTGCATCATACTAAAGCAGCAATTGCTCAACGGGACTTAAACACTACACAATATAACATTTGAAAACACAAGAATTCTGGCTAACGATAGGAATTGGTATACAAGGAAGATAGGTATGAATTGTCCGTTCAAGAACTGAAACTGTTACAACAGTGATTTAATTTTAATGCTTCAGTTACCCTGTTAGTGTTTGTCATTTTGATGTTATCTTGTCAACATTGGTCACTTTCATATTACGACTGACGAAAGACGTAGTATCTATTAAATAATAAATATTCACACCATTTTTCCCAAATAATGTTATTGAATATTTCGAATGGTGAAAGTGGCAACTCTTATGGTTGGTCTTTATTTATTTCAGAATTTTTGTGATGGTTATAAATATTAGTCTATGTGTACATGAGAGTATATTAGAAAGTATCCACTTAACGTCTTATTACTTTGATTTTATGGATATACAGGGTGTGATCATTCAGTTTAAGACTACTTGTTTGAAAATTGAGTTGACGTGTATTAAGGCTACTGAGACGAAATTTAACGTGCTTTTTTAAAGTGAAAGTGTGTTGTACCAATTGAATATTTCAACTTGAAATGCGTATGATTTTATCGAGTAGGCTACAATTTTATCTTCCACAGCTAGGTACGATTAACTTAACGTCTCGCCTAGGACTATTTATTTTAGAGAAATTTAAGATTGTTTAAGGTGTTTGAAAATAAATTTTTATCATTTTGTATCCTATATGGAACCCGCCCATTTTCACTCAGTTAGCTTGGCAACCCGCTTACGTTGGTAAACCAGTACGACGCCTAGTGCGGGTTAATCGTATAATAGGGTTAATTAATTTCACCATTTTCTAATAGCAGGAGATATCTAAAAAGCTTTTGTGCCAATACAAAACATTCCAAACCATTCCTTTTTGTAACTCCATTTTTAGGTGCATCACTCCAGAATGAAGGGAGAGGGTTTAAAGGAAACAAAAATACAGTTGAGTAGCTAATTTGTTGAGGTTCGGTCATCTAATTTAAATTAGATTACATTTCCGTATTGTAATATTTAGTATTACTAAGCACGAATTATTTGGTTTACTTCTTGGCGAATCAATTATTGCATTAGACGCAAGTTTTTGAAATGATTGAACAAACTTAATCATCAACATAAACTTGTAAAAACCTGGATATTGATAATAATAGTTCTCTGTATTCCGGATTGTAAGAAATCCGGAAAAGCTCTCATCCTTGGACTATAGTTCGTTCCATTGAACTAATGTTGCTTTGTGCGAATATGAATTTTTCAGGTTAAAGGTAATGAAAGTTAGGTATACTCTCCTGTTTCTTATAGACCTATAAATGAATTTGGCCTAAAAATAAGTTGCTTTGTAATAGAATCAAATGTTTTGTCAAATTCAATTATTAAACACAAATTTTAGTATCCCTGTTTTGGCGATGTTGCCTATTTTCGTTATGAACATATTGTGAAGGAAGTTGCATAGTTGTTCTAAAAAATAGTAGTTTATGTAACAAGGCAACACAGTGGATTTTGTAAGACGAATGTGGAGTTTTGCAAAATAACTTTATTGGCTATATGCGTACAATATTCTTTCCGAAGCCTGGATCATGTTGTAAAAAGGTCAAAACGTTTGTCAACGCTTGATTTATTAATTAATGTAACAATTGCATTGTCATTTCATCACTTTACGTACCTAGGGTATTTTTTTTATAATGACTGGTGAAAAATGAAATTCATAGGATAATAAAGAAAGTGTTCTACTAATTTAACTGTACTTGCGACGAAATTGTTGCATTTTAATGACGGTTTTGGAGAAATTATATCGTTTCTTTTAATTTCGATTTTGTCAGTAGGAAAGTCATATGGTGTTCCACACCAGATATTTTACTAGGTAGCTGGAAAAACAGTTGCATGCGACTGAAGTTGTGTTGATTAATTTAAGTACAAAACATCAAACCCTTATGAACAATAAATTGGATGTTTAATGTCGTGGTGTTGGTATTTTTATTTGTGGTCCGAGACATAGACACGAAAGGAAATGCCAGACATCAAGTGATAAGGGGAACGACTAATAATACTACCCGTCCTAGAATGTTGCCCGACTGAAGGAATTCTACCTTTAATCTTTCCTCTCCGGAAAGAATGAGTGCTTTGGTTTGTTTTAGAAAAACAGCTTCCTGGACAGGGTTTGAACCCGCACCGCTTGAATGAAAGGCAAGTATTTTAACCATTTCACTAGCAAGGCAGCTTAATGTACGTTACTTGAGTTATTGTGATTTGTTTAATTTACTTAGTTCAAATGTTTGCCTGCATACAATATAGTGATGTACTACATAGTTACGAGGTATGGCTACAAACTAACGAGATTTATGGTTCTACATAAGAACAAATTGTACCACCGACAGCTGTGTAGGTTATCGCATGCGCGAGTGTTTGAGTGGTTAGAGCGTGTCCTAGATGACTGAGTAGAGATTATGCACGCCCATGGTCGTCCTTTCACTTCAAAAACGGATAATAATATTGAAAAAATCGGTAATGTGATGCCACCTTATCTTCGCACAATGGGACCATAGAAACCAATACTTAGCACACGCACACGCGCATACCACACGCACACACGCACACACGCACACACGCACACACGCACACACGCACACACGCACACACCCACACACGCACACGGTTTGAGAAATGTAGATCTATCTTGAATAATAATAATTGGGGATGTATGTTTAATAATTTCAGATATCTAAACACTTACTTTGTAGTTTTTTGTTTCGGAATTTTGGAACATTTTTCTCAAATTCCAATAGGATTACATAGAAACTTCGTGACGATTGAGATTCCCCTTCGTGTATACCAGGCTGTGCTAGAACAAGATCATGAAATAAAATTCTAGTTTGTGCGTTGTGTGATGACGATAACTACTTGGGAAACGTGAAAGTTGCATGATCCAATAATATGGATTGAATTGACGGTGGAATTAAAAAGAGTAAGATTAGTTTGTTCTGTCCTCTAAAAATTTATATTTAATAAAATAATTTTGTTTCAGAAATTGGTCGATCTTTTTAAAATCGGTAAGTTAAATAAGATTTACATGGAATGGAGTTTTGCATTTTTGTAGTGTTTAGTGTTCCAAAACAAGTATACTTTTTATTAACGTAAAATTTTGTTTTAGGTTTGGAAGGATTGTCAAATCGACGTGTATCGCATAAGGGCAAACACACATGCAAACAATGCTTAAAGACATACAAAACTAAAAAATATTTGTTGAGACATGTACGACATCGCTGTGGTATTGCTAATAAATTTAGATGTAATATTTGTTTTAAATGGTATAGGAAAAATGGTATTTAAGGATACATAAAGCTAAATCACATTCTAATGTGATATCTTTAGACTGAGATAAAATAAATATAAACTATCTCTTCCTTGTTATGTGAACATGTATAATTGACGTATTACATGCTACCTGGTGTGACTATAGTTAGTAGTTTTAAGTTTGCTAACTGTAACGTTCGTGTAAAAAATAGATTTCGTAGAAATATGTACATTTGTAGGTAGCTGTAAACGAGCGCCTGAGAACACTATTAGAAGTGTTTAAGTCTTTATTAAGATTTAATTTAATTAATTAACTTATTAGTTATAGGTTTCGCAAAAATTTGTAATTTAGTTATTAAGTTTAAATGTTGAAATATTAAACTAAAAGCATTGATGAGATTTTAATGATTTTGGCAAGTGTCAGAAATTGATTTTGAAATAAAGCAACTGTTTTTGGTTTAAGCGGTTGCAGTAGCCATTTTGTTATTTGCTTTAATACTGCATAAATCCTGTTTTTAGATGCTATGCCCTGTTTTTTTTTCTACTCTACCGCTTGTCGTTGCACGATCAAACCGTATGATGCCGACTAACTACAATGGAGACAGGTCGGGTCAAGATAAGATGTAAATGGATTAAATTTGAAACACCTGACACTTACCTAAAACAAACCTTAATATCGGGAATAATGACATATGAGCGTCACCATGATCTAAACTTATATGGAAAATTATTTTAAGGTGAGATGTTGATCTTATTCGGTATATAAAATTATAAGCTCCTTGTGTAAGCCTTTTGAATGTAATCGACTGATGTAAGTACTTTAAATACTGTTTCACCCTGATATAAATATGAACTAATATTTATGATTACCAACAATCCAAAGTAAATAACTAAATAACATTCAATTTGTGAAAGAATGGTTAAAGATATTAATTTTTAAATTGTTTCTTTGTGAATATATAATACTGAACAGAGTATGTTTAAATGCGAAAATCACAGGTCCTATTTTGAAATAATACACACGTAATAATTTGTGCGTAAAAAATGATAAATGATTTATATTCTCTCAAATACTGTATTATCATGTGTGTAGGTTCGATTTAATTAACTAAATGAATAATTTTGTAATTGGTTCGTCTAAAAGAAATATTTCAAGCCAACAGTCATAAACATAGCCAAAAAAAAGGTATTGTAAATAACGTGTAACTTTGTACATAAAAAACAAACCAAAGAAATCTAATAAAACATTAAATTCTTAAATTGACTTTTTGCTTCAATTATGCCTCACAATAAAATTCTTTACTACAATTTTATAGTTGGCTTATACGTTTCTCAAACTGTTATATTAATAGCAGGCTTATTAACAATTTTTAACAAACATTACTACTGACGAAGATAACTGTAAGTGTTATCGAAACGTTTAGATTGTATAATTTAAAGTACACCATTAAAAAATCCCAAAAAAGATAAGTATTTTATTATGAGAGTTAATGGTGAAAGTTTACATTTTCATATCACAATAAAATTGTTTGGGGAACGTTCATTACAATTCAAATAAAAAAAAAGAGTTGAATGATTACCTCTATTCAAATAAGTTTCCATATATATTATTATATATATATATATATATATATATATATATAATATATATATATATATATATATATATATTATATACATTGCTTATGAAGCGACCTACAAGAAGAATATCTTAATTAGATTTGTCTTATTCTAGTCTTAACTTTTGACACAAAAAGGGAGTGATTAGAATGGATTGTCCTTATTGCCTAATTATTATTACATTATAGCAATCGCCCCTTTTTAGGATAATCAAACTTTTACTATCCAACAAGATACAAATTGGTCTTACTCAATAATTTTCTACTCTTATAAAACGAGGTATCCTAGTTTAATGGACACCGTTTACGTACTTTAACGCTTGCATCAATTAGGCGATTACTGTATGCCTTCTTAAATGTTTGTCACAGAATTTAATATGTTAATACACTTCGTAACCAAATTCTTAATTGTCTATAAACTAATTTTGTTATTTGCCGTTAACAAGCACGCACATACCTACGTCAGTATTAATTTTAATGCACAATATCCACAACCATTACTTAGTTATAAAGGATCACTTTAGAAGTTTCTTTTACTATCGCGCGGATTTTGTATACAATACTCACTTTTAAATCAACGGTTACTGTTTATTTCAAACCTGTTTAAATACCTTATTTAAATTTTGTGAAAAGTTTCACCACACAAACTATTTCCAATTCAATCAAACTCAACTTTACTGGTAAACGTTTTTGATATTCCATTCACAAAAACAGATTCTGTCTGTAAACAACAGTGTTTTACCTGCACTGCTACGCTAACATAAATTGACTATTATGTACTTTTTTTTCGGATATCACGCGCGACCACTTTAACTGAAGGTTGGCTATAACATCTCTCTAATGCCATCTGAACTTACGCATTTTTAGATCCCCACCTTTATCTAGAAAACGTCATTAAATATCCCGGTAAATTAAAACCAACCACTCTTAAGGGGTTTAGATGTAACATGTACTATATTTGCAGGTTAGAATACCCGAAATGGCACCAACTCACACGATAGGTTCTTCATCTACGTTTTTTAAGAAATTCCTAATATTTTTCTGAAATGTTCAAATTCTATATTCAAATTTACTTAACTCATTGAAAACTTAACCCATCATTCTGTGTAAGTCTCACATGTGCACGAAATCACTTTCCGCAAGATTCAGTAGATTTCAATGCTATTTATTCTTGAATCAAACGTAACATTTTCCATTGTGAAATTTTCATCTGACCTTATTTTTATCAACACAATACATACGTATTCATTTCATACATTATTACAATACTAAAATACCATTGATTGGCGCGCGCTACCTGTTCATAACTGTATGCATTTCTGAAAATAAAGTAACTAAGCAGTAGCATTATCGTCCGGATAAGGGGTTTTACTAAAATATATTTTTTTAACTTACAATCTTTTTATACAACATTCAAATGTCTTTTTACATGACATAAACGCCCGTTCATGCAATATCAGAAATGCGTTGGACGGAATAATAAATATACCTAGTGAATCAAGGTAATTTAAGATTTTTCTTATCTAAAGTATATTAGTTATTGAAGTTGATATTTTCCTCTATTTTAGTCTATTTCTTCAATTTAACAATTGAGATGGAACGGTACACTATAAATATTCTGTTACGTTAGAATTTGATTGCGTGATTCACGAGTTACGTAATATGTTATGGATATGATGAAATTCCAGTGGCGTACAACTTATAATATTTGCAGTATTATTACTTAGAATCTTTAGTTTTAGTAGCAACTATTACAGGTGGGTTAGAATCGTCAGTTTTATTAAGCTTTAAACTTCCCAGATTTGGATTAGTTCTATATGATGATGCATGTTGTGGTTGACTTTAATGATGAACACGATTCAAAATATTTTATTTGAATAAAACGTTATATTTCTCTTTAGTGAATTTCAAAAGCACTGAAATAATTACCGATTTAAGAAAAAATAAATTAATAATTAGCCGTGAATATATAAATCGTGCATAAATGTATTCAAATACAAAAAAAATTATATTGCAATAAAAATCTGGCCGATGGACTTCGGCACAACACTTTCTCCTTCTCGTATAAGGAAACTGTTATCCGCAGTAATTCCTAACTCCGGATAACTTGCAATATAATAATACCTTTCTTATTTACCCTATATTTTGTACTGTAGCTTAAAAATACTTTAGATTTGTTTTTAAAACTTTAATATGAAATATTAAAAAATTAAAAAAATATCTTTTTTTTATTTTCGGCAAAACCGAAGCGCTAAAAATATTCCAATACAGCATCTATGTCTGCTATATAATTCCTTAATTTCCAGATTTCTTTTTTATTAGAAGCGTAGTTATAAGGGATTGAAATTTTTTTCGGTCCTGGATAGCTAGATTTTCGTTGTACGTGGCTATAAAATATATACATTAAAAAAAAAACTAGAGCCGTGAGAAAATCAGTTTTGAAAAAAGGTTTAATCCCGTAGTTAAGGGCAACATTTTCAAATATATTTACAAACCGTTCGAAAACATGTACTTTTATTTACAAGTTGCTATTTTCAAATTGCAAGTAGCTGTTATGGTTTTTTAGTAACAGCTCGAGCTCCGAAAATTGCTAAAATCGTCGTATTGGCCGCTATTTATAATTTTTCGGGGTTTAATGTTACTAATTTTTTACCACAGATAGATTTTTATGAAAAACTAGTTTTATACATAACTTTAGTTTAACACTCGCTATTCTTCTTTACTCTTCATATTTACGCACGTAACAGCTTAATGCATAATTAACTCTTAAGGTCTTTCTATCTACAATATATTTGAATTATTTTTCTTTTACGAACGTTCTTTAAGTGTATTTCGGCACTGTAGTCGTTTAAAGCAATTTGCGTTAGCGTATTTTTGGTTATTACGACGTCAACAACCCGTTATTATTGTAGTATGAGGGAATTATTACTTATTTTGGATATAGTGCAGTTCACGTCCTCTGCTTTGGCTTAGCGGATGTGTAGCTATGTTTCCAAAATACTAGAGTAGTCGGAAAGAATACGTCAACCGTTCCGCGTTTTGTTCCAATCGATTTTATTGTGGTGAGCATAGCAGGAAATAAAATGGAGTAATATCAATAAGTGTAGTGAATGTACGACCATATCAGTACTAGAGACTAATAAATTTGAATTATGGAACCTCTCGAACTTTGGTTGTGATTATTATTTCGTGATTCCAGAAGTAATTGAAATTTATTAATTAATGGTTGGTGGGAAAAATATATTAACATTACTGATATTTACCAGAAACGAAAACTGATTTCGTGCAAAAATGTTACATTGCTTTTCGAGTTTAACTTGTAAGGTACAGAATAAGAACTAAAATTCATTAAAAATTGGGAAAATAATGGAATTCGTCAACGAAGCACATAAGAAAATTATTTTGCTATTTGTTTATTTGACTGTTGTTTTCCTTAAAATTACGAGAAAATTTTAAATAATTACTTTGTAGATTTTATATATTTTAATGTGAAACTGGTATTGATTGGTACTTTGAATTTTTGTACTGTTCATTATTTCATTATGTTGCTATTAAACTTAAAATAATTGATATTTGTGTAACATAAAATATGGGAATTTAATGTGTTTGTTTTGCGATCTTTCTTTTTTTTATGTTGGAAACGTATCAACACGTGACCAATACTGCTACCTTTTGTTGCGGAAGTTGGTATTATCCTATTTGATTATTTTTGTCGAACGGCCTCGGTATTTCTCTATCTGTTTATTGCTTTAAATCAGTACAATGATATTGTTGTGTTATGTCTGTACAGGTTGTTGGTGTCACCGATTTTGTTGAGTGATACGTTGTGATTTATCAAGTAAACATTATGCCTACTTTTGAGTTCGAGTAAGGAAAGTGTTTCTTTATGTTAATATAAGGTTCTTTGAGACCAAACTTTATTATCTATTTTGGCTTTGTTGAGTTGTTACGAGTGTCCTTTTGCAGTTTGGCCTCGACTCTACCACTGAACTTTGTCGACACCATGCACTTTTCGTTTATGGGCTGACGTTCTAGTCATATTGTTAATTACGTAAGATTCAATTAACCAACACCAATATGAATTATCTAAACGTAAATATGTGTTGTAGAACAACACACGGTCATACCCATAAGATGGAAATTAAAAGAACTGAAATAATTTTAATTAAATAATAATATAATTAAATATTTTTTTAAGGACGTTGGAATACGTTCATAATGAAAATAGGTAACATTGTAAAATCAAAAACAAAAACAATGTAACATACTAATTTTGGTGGATATTTTCGCCTTAGTGTATATAAAATCACGAATACCCGCCTATGTATTTTGATCGTCTATAATTGGTATTTTAGCCACATCAATTTTATTTTATGCGCAAGACGAACCTGAGTTCATTTTCATTCCTCCTACCTCGTAACGTATCTTAAGTTTACTTTCCTGCAGAAAGTATGTACTGCTTTTATATTTTTGTTTTAATTTATTATATCTAATAGAGAAACCCGTTAAAAATTCCTTCCCTTTGTATTAAGAAAATTTCAGATCGTTTGTAATTGAGGATATGTGGTATTTGTTCACATTCAAGGAAGCGTGGGTCGAATGACGTCACGAGGAAAAAATGGCGTGCGTGTAGTACTTTGGACGACGCAATTTGTTATCTTGAAGAGAAGTTAAATCGGAGATATCTTTTGTTTTGTGTCATTAAGTATGAAGGCGGACCACGTTACGCCTGCTTTGATTATAGTTGGTAAAATGAATAAATGTGAGTAGGTAAAAGGGCATCTAGTTTTCCTAACAGTGGGCGGTGAACCAAAAGCACGCTCTACGTTATAAGCGTTTTGAATTGTTCTGCTGTATCAAAAAGAGATAACAATAGTTAAGTCAAGTTTAACGGGACACCGAAGACATCAACCTAAAAGCGTAATCTGTGACTCTCTAAATGTTTTACTTATAATTTTTTTACTTACATACAAAAATGAATTACACACAGCATTGAAAGGAAAGCGCTATTCATAAACCACATTTATGAATATGATTATTGGAGAAAGGCCTTTACCTAATTATTATCAATCATATTTCATTATATCAAAAAATTATTCTTAATTTAAAACGGGTATAATGTTATTCATCATATTCTGCATCTTTAACTTCAATGTCATCCGAATTTTCATCATTCACTCTAATTATCAATGGTACTACCGTTACATCTAGCAATTTCGAGTGATAAATACGTTCATAAGCGTCAGAAAGACGCAATTATGATAATCAAGTACTTGTGGCCCATTTCTTTTGTACTTACAAGAGCAAATACATTAGGTAAGGGCCTTTCTCTAGTAACAATATTTATAAATGTGCTTATTAGTAGCGTTTTCCTTTCAATGTTGTTCGTAATTTATTTTTGTATGTACGTAAAAATATTATAAGTAAAACATTTCGAGAGTCACTGCGTTACGTTTTTAGGTGGATGTTTTCCGTGCCGCGTTAAACTTCACTTAACGATTTCTCCCTTTTTGTTGCACCCAGCTCAATTCAACACACTTATAACGTAGAGCGTGCTTCTTAGTTCACCTCCCGTGGTTAGGAAAACTAGATGCCTTCTTACCTCTAGTATAAATGCCTTGTATGAGGACGAGAAAGCTATAAAACCGCCTGAGCTATATGAATATAACCGTTAATCGGATATTCACATTTACTCATATTACCAACTATACCCCTGCTTTAGTAGCCACAACATCTTTGCTGGTTTCCCTGGATCGAGCATACATTACATTTACCTTTACCTTATTGAAAAGTGCTCGACATTGGCTTATCTTACCTGGTATCGTATTGTCAAGAAGCTCTCGACAGCAATTCGTTTCAATATAATGTATTAACTTTATGTGTTGAGTATCACAAGTAAGTACGTATCCTTTTAGTAAAATTTACGTTTTTATTAAGCTGGTCTAATATTGCTTCGGAAATTTTAATACTGTTGTAATGAAAAGAAAACAGCTGACTTGTTAATGTTTTCTAAGTGCATAACCTTACTTCAGTTATATTTCGTTGACATAGGTCAAATAAACTTTGTTATTACATTGAAGTTATACAGTTTCATCTCTCATTATGAAATAATTCTACCTAAAAATAGATTATATGTATAGTTTGGTTATCGATTAAGAATTAGTTCACTATAGTAAAGCCTTGCCAAAAGTTATGTTCTGTTTTATTTGCTTCCATGCTGCGATTCATCAGCAGGTAATATTATATTTTGTTAAATACACAAATAAATACTGCTGTTGCATTGTTTATTGAGATTATGTGTGGTAAAGTACAACTTTCTCATTTTTTGTTGTATTTTAATTATTTAACCTAATAAGAAAATCAGTGGCGCTCGACTTGCTTAACTGATTATAGATATGGGTATATCTTAACCTCCCTGACGAGCAAGTAAAGGAAAGAGCTGTCAATCTACAGTAAGTTACATAAGTAATGTACCTTGCTGAACTAGACTGTGGTGCAAACACCTTTTTTATTTAAGGGACAATTTCTTTTTGTTGAAGTTGGCTTCAGAGAGGAAGCAGAAATATTTTTTATCAGTTATAATAATCTATATCAAATAGACGTTTAAAACTTTAAGTCAGATAGAGGTTAATGGACGTATAGATGCTAACTTAAAAAACGCCCAAGCCGCCCACTTGGATAAAATGTCGATAACACAGTTTAAGCATGGTCAATATTATCTAATTAATTTTTAGATTTATTTCGTTGTCTATTAAGAAACTTTACGAAGGAGAGTTACGTATAATTATATTGTCTTTTAAAAGGATAGTTACACGTTTTTTTTTATAAAGTTGATCATTACTGAGATTTGGAATAAATTTGATTTAACACTTAAGTTCTACCTTTAGAATTTTTTCCGCCAAATACATGACGTATCAAAAAATTGTATAGAACATAATTAATCGATACGTTTAAGGTTGATATGTTGGTATTTTGATGTCATTGAAATATGCAACTGTACTGAAATATTTGATAAAAACCAAAAACTGCTCCTAATAAACCCCACTCTGCGACGCTAAATTTCTCCCAAAATCTAAGCAGCTCCCCGAGATTATTTCTCGGGGAGCTTTTAGTATGTAAGTGTTGTCGTGGAGTTATCGTGGATACTAACATACATCCACACACACGTACACGGACTCACACACACTCACGCACGCACGCTCACGCGCGCATACGCACACACGACATGGTCGATCTTGGCGATACTTTGTCAAACGTTGTAAAATAAGGTAGTAAATTTAGCGATAGTCATTTGCATAATCTATACCTAAATAAGTGTATGTAGGTGGGATTGTAAAAGTCCGTAACAAACATTGAATTACGTTACTGCTGAGTGATGTGCTATTCTGGCATCTGTGCCTTTGAATAGCATACGGAATCCCTTATTTCCAGTATTTGAAAGCTATGGAAGAAAAGGCCGAATAGTCAATTAGTGCTCAATCGCAATTGCAATCCATGCAAATACCGAATGGTTCAGTAACTTTAGTGATGTTACTATTTTCGTATTTATTACATTTTAACCATGTATTTTTTAGGTACATATGAAAATCCAGTAAAAGATCGACCCTTTAAATGTGATAAATGTGGAAAGTCTTACATTTCATTACAAAGCCTGCGGCGTCATCAACGAGTGGAATGTGGGAAAGAAAAGCAATTTGAATGTCAACAATGTTCAGCTAAGTTTTATTACAAACATGACCTACATCTTCATAAATTATTGAAACGCCACACATAAGCATTTTTCAGTATATATGTTTTGTCATAGAAGAATAACTTTTAAGGACGTAAATACTGTGTGAGCCATAAGTCACGTTATCATTGAAAACTTGAATAATCTATTTATTTTTAAGAATAAATACATTAAAGAAAATCTAAATAGAAACACAAGATTGGTTAATTTTTTTATCTATTTATGGAAGACAGTGCCGCTCAAATTATAATTATTTTCGGCGCCTCAAGGACGGGCCCTTTCCAGAGTATTATCCATTACAGATCTAAATATTTCCGGTTGTAGAACTCAAATTTGTGTGTGTGGTAAAACCAAAAAAAATCTGGTGCCGTCAAATAGGGTGAATGTGACGGATAACTGCCGAGTTTCACAAAATTATCCGTTCGTTAAAAATTTCCCTCACATCAGGCATGTTTTATAGCTTAGGACGAACAAAATTTTGAATCATGGCTCCATATCGCACGTCAGTGATTGTGCTGCATGACCATCTTCATTTTCAAAAAATTAAGCTCAAATGATCTTTTCTGATGTAACACCTCACCTGACCGTACACTTAAGTGGGTGCAATTGATACTCATCTGTGGATTATCGGTAGCCCAAAACCTGCAATTTTGCTTATTAACAAAACTGTTCAGGTCTCTCATAATCAGGTGATGAATGAATACGTTATCCTATCTGGATAGCTCTTGCAAGCGGATTAAAAATCTTAGGCGCTACTGTTAATTTTTAGGTTTTAATTCTTGCACCTTATATGAAAACCTATGTAACCTTTCCAAATTAGTCTCAGCGACGTTCGCGACAACCTCAGCTGGTTTGAACGTCTTCGAGTGGACGTTATTGGTTCTTCTTCTCACGACTTGATACTTTTCTTTAATTATTATTCGAAGAACTACATTTAGATTGAAAAGTTGTTAGTCGATTACTCGTCATTTGTTTTATTAACGTAACTTATCTGAATTTTTGACATATACTGTTTTACATTTATAAATTACTTAAACGTCTTGTATAGATTACATTGATTTTAGTTCCTCAAAAGTTCATACTAACGCCATCTAGTTAATGTTCAGGGTTTTGGTTAGTTTAAAAATAATTTATTTATATATATATATATATATATATATATATAGATCTCATACTTTGCTGAATTACCGCTAGATGGTATCATTAATTTACATTTTATTGGAAATTGTGTATTTAACATTTTAACAACAGTTTTGGAAACAATGAATAACGTGTTGAGTTCGCCATTTTGAATGAAATTGAGCTTTCTTAAGAAAAATCTCTTTTCCTGTTTTAAGAAGTCATCTTCAGATATACGAGAGATATTTTCATAGTTTATGTATTTCTACATGTTGTTGAGGTCTAAATAACGCCATTGGGCAGATGTATATATATATATATATATATATATATATATATATATATATATATATATATATATATATATATATATTCTGTGTGTGTTGTATAAATTGTTTTTAATGAACGCACAGAAGCTCAATTTAGTAATAATTAATTGTATTTTATTTAAAATTAACTTTTAAAGTACATACAGTAAAAAATTAACTCGAGTGTGACTTGAACCCACGACCTCCACTTTGCTAGATTGGGGCTCTTCCATCTGAGCTATCGAGGAGGCAAGTCACAATCGATTCAAACTTGAACTGTATACACTTCCCTAGTTACGATGATCATTTTTATACATGTTAGGATTAATATGGTGAACTGAACAAGCTTCTCCGATTATATAGATAATTGAAGCTGTAATTATTAAGGGAGTTTGTGCTTGACTATTGTAAAACGAAAGGCAAGTTGGATTGTTACGTTTCTTAATTAAAATATTATTAGTGATGTATATGTATGAAATCTTCTTTTTATACACACAATGAAGGATCACAGTCAACTTTTTGCGTAAGTCATGTGAGCCCGCAATTCGCTAAGATTTCACACATGACAACACGTGACTGATTGTTAAATTTTATTTTCTGTATGTAACACTAACAGATAACTATAAAAAATGTTTTTTTAAGTTTGAATCGATTGCTCGATAGCTCAGGTGGAAGAAACCCACTCTAACAAAGTGGTGGTCGTGGGTTCAAGGCCCACTCGAGTTAATCTTTTACTGTATTTACTTTAAAAGTTCATTTTAAATAAAATACAATTAATTATTATTAAATTGAACTTCTGTGCGTTCATTAAAAACAATTTTTATAGTTATTTATTAGTGTTGCATACAGTAAATAAAAAATAACAATCAGTCACGTGTTGTCATGTGCGAAACCTTAGCTAATTGCGGGCTCACATGACATTCGCAAAAAGTTGACTGTGATCCTTCATAATGTGCATAAAAATGATAATAATCGATTGTGACTTGCCTCCTCGATTGCTCAGATGGAAAAGACCTACTCTAGCAAAGTGGAGGTCGTGGGTTCAAGTCCCACTCGAGTTAATCTTTTACTATATGTACTTGAAAAGTTAATTTTAAATAAAATACAATTAATATATATATATATATATATATATATATATATATATATATATATATATAAAATTTTGGTGTCACCAAAGGGTAAGCCACATGTTTTCTTTCAATCCAATTATAATTCTAAACTTCTTTTAGTAGATGGACTCGTTATACTAAATATCACTAGCTAAAGACTAAAAACGAAAAAAACCCAAAACGTAACACTTCTTGGAGCTCGACTTACATCATAGAGGTAAAATCTATTGTCAAAGTATTACTTTGCACTTATTCGTGGTATATTTTTTTAGCTTCTTCTTTCTTCCGGTCTTTCTCCCTTGCTTCTCGTTACACGTTTCAACTAATTGTTCGAGGTGGAATCGTTCTAACTTGTACTCGCCTATACACACCGTAACGAATCTTGCCGATAGCCAGAGATAGAGGTTATTTACTCATCGAACCAGGTCAGGCTATTCTTATTATACTATGCTTCCCTTATAACAATGCAAAAGTGGGTATGATGGACGTTTATAATCAACAACACTGCTTTTTTTCATATACAACGTACTGCTGCAACCTAAAAGTGTGTTTTAATAAACGATACCTCCACAGACAGCAGTAAATAGTTGTAAATGTGTGTGATTTTTGTTGCATTCTCGAACCACACGCAAAAACGTATATTAATGTTGCCATCCCTTTTATTATTGTCACGAGTTACGAGTCTTGTCTGTTATTTGCGCAGAAGTTGTTAATCTAATTATTATCGTATACTGGTTGTCCTTGTATTCTTGTCATTTTACTGCAGTATTTATTTAACAATTACTTGCGGGAAAACAATTCTTTTAAATTACTCTTTTAGATTTAAGTATTGTTTTGAAATATTTTACTATCGATTATTTATAAGGGGTTTGTGTAAATCAAATTTTTCGTTTGTGAAACAACGGCAAGTCAGCTAATCAAAAAGAGTTTAAGTCAAAGTATAACCAGGTAGCTTGAATTTCTCCTTCTCAGATTAACCCTGGAAAGTACTTTCAAACAAACCAGGGAAGGCAGTTTTAAAGATCTTTTAACCCTTCAAATTTTTGTTTGCTCAAAAAGAGTTTTCAATATATAGATATAAAGTTAACTTAACCTGCGTACTTGATTCGTTGTGAAATATTAATTATTAATTGTGCTAAATTTTTGGTGGCTTTAGAGGCATAATTAACTTGCCTTGACCTGCGATGAATTATTAATTGTTAATTATTTATATTGGTTTGTGATAACCGTTTGGTCAAATCCATTTAATATAAGGTTACCAGGGTAATTTTCGTTACTTTCTTATTGCTTCCTTTCTTCCTGTTTCAAGCTTTACAGGGCTGTCGCTCATAAAATCATAATTTTCTCTTATTAAAGCTTGCGGCGCTCAAATTTTGCTTATTATATTATATGACGTGGTAGGTTAGACACGTGACATAATTTTCTAATCTTTCTTTTTTCTTCTGAACAAGTTGAACGTGACTTGGCATGTCAGTTACCATTTTCTTGAAAATGTTCAATCAAGCGATAAATCGTTGACCTCGAGGGATATCCTGGTATGGAAATGGGTGAGAATGATTGATTATTGGTTTTTAAAATGAAAGTATAATTTTAGTTCTTTCTTCGGTTGTGAATTTCTCTATTAGAAATTTCTCAACTTTCACTTTTTCTGACAATCACAAAACAAAACGATGAAAAATAAACAATTTATTCAATTTTTCAATGGTGACTTATGGCCAAATCGTTATGTTTTATAATCGCTTATGTAACTAAAATAACGATTGGTGTTGACTAAGTTATTGTTTGTTGTAGTAACTTGGTATTATATACTTTATTATTCAAAGTTAGTTCTACTGTTTTTCATTAATTCTATTAATTTATTGTAGTCTAATAGTTACAGTAAAAACAATTATTATAGAAGCGGTGCAACTTGATCTTTAAATAGTTTTGCCGCTAATAGATGTTTACTTACGTATATATTTTTTTTTATTTCTTTGGGTATACTCACATGTGAAAAGTTTTTTTTTCACTTTTTCTATTTTGTGTGGGTTTCTATGGAATATGTACATATCTTGCTTTTTACTAACACACGCTTCATAGTCGCTTATTGGAGGATAACTAACCATAAATAACAAATTCTCTTTTATCGTTTTTTTTTATATTAATATACATTATTTCAGAATTTTTAATTTTGGACTCTATTATACATCCTGACGAAAATGACGTATTATTTCCAATAATGAAAAGAACTCCACCTAAAATAAAATCCCGTAAAATCTTTCGGAAATTTACTTCTGAGCATCAAGCATTGATCCGCCGTGGTTATAGCAGCAATTCCGAATTTGTTTGTAGGCACTGTGGAAAGCGCTACCGCTGGAAATCAACACTGCGCAGACATGAACAAGTTGAATGTGGCGGAAAAGAACCAAAATATCGTTGTCCCCTTTGTCCATATCGAGCAAAACAGAAGGGAAATTTAGGTGTACATTTTCGTAAGCACCACTGCACGTAGCATAAGTGCTTTATTAATTTTTACAAGTTTTATTATTGTTGCACGATTGATTTTATATATTTATAGGTATTTAACCGTCCATGAATACCATTGTTCAAGAATTTGCATATTTTATAATTAGCAATGCTAGTTGGTGGTTTGTTAGGGAAATATATAGTATTAATTTAGAATATGTTATTGGTTAAGGATGTTTAAATTTTTATAGATTTACAAAGATTAAATTATAATGCTCATTAAGCAAGCAATTTAGATTTAAGTTGTGTTACATTTTTCAAGATAAAGCTGTATTATTTTTATGGTAAGCTAGACTGTATCATTGGTATATGAACAAATCAGGTGAAAATAAATAAATGGTATTATTGAGTTCTTTTTATTTTTATATACATACTGTGTAACACCCTATATTTCATATTCAAATTTGAAATTATAACTATCTTTGCCGTTTTTCTTTATTTCGTTTAGAAAAATATTTGATTTCTGTTCATCAAGTAGTTGTAGTATTAATAGTTTAACGAACTACTGTCGTGGGCAACACTTCAGTAATGTATTGAAACAAATGAAAGAAATACATATTTACCCAACCTAGCTCTTTAATGTCTGATTGGAGTGTAATTATTATTTACATTCACTGTAAATTTCTTCAATTTTATACAAACGGAAAAATAAATAAATCTCGTTTTACCTTCAGCAGGCTCAGGTATTGATGTAATTATATGCAGATTCTAATAGAAATTAAACCTTGTCCACTCTAGGTAAGATGCCTTCAATTTAAATCATGATATGACTTTCAATAATCAAACCTTCTAAAGGTTATTACTATTTAACACTGTCATTGAAGGTTCAATTTATAGATAATGTAATAACTTTAAATAAAATCTGTTTCATCAATTTCTTTCTAAAATCCACTGATATAATATGCGAAATGACAGTAATTAATTAATTGAACCTGTGTTTAGTTCATCAACGTACAATTTTTACAATTAAGTCTTTGATAATTAGTTAGTTGAAGAAGTTATAGACTATTTACCAGAAAATGAATCATTCCAGTCTGGTTATTTTCTACCTCAATAATCCAGTTTACAACTCAATACAACATCAATACGTCAAGTTTCCAATGCTTCGTCTAGAGAAAAGAATCAACTATCTTTGAATAAGTGCTCAGAAAATGGAGTTATCCTTATTGATTTGATTCCATCTATGATTTTATGGTTTTCCATGAGGAAGATAAGCCTATTTAGCCTATGTAAAAATTCCTCGTTGAATATGTTCAAACCTCAACGCTGGTACCATGTTCCTGGCTCTTTGAAACCAGCAGATCTACCATCACGAGATTGTTTCTGCAAGGTCACTCGATGATGGAAAATATCGGGAGAGACCTAGATCGCTAAACAGATTATTTTCAGAATAGCCGAGTTCTATTAATTAAGAAATCCTTTTTTAGAAGTATTTAATAAATTTTGAAGTGCCGTTCTAGTAATTAAGCATTTCACTATCCGTTTAGCACACAAATATTCACACTTTTAAATTGAATATATCACTCAATATTTATTATTTTGGTCAGATTTACTTATATGACGTTTAGACCTTTTTAAAATTTATACACAATCAGCAGTAGTTTTAAATAACCTTATATTATATTAACTGATTTTTTTTTACGTTTTAATTAACATAAACATGAACATGAGCAATAACATGAATAATTTGTTAAATCCAATGTAAAACTTGTTACAGGCCAAACATTCATTAGAGCATCAGCCCGTAAAGGCAGTATGTGCACACGCCATAGCTCAGTGGTATGGGCGGGGTTCTTACTTAATGCTGCAAAAGGGCACTCGTCGTCACATCTCCAAAAACGTCAAAATCAGGAGAAATTGGAAAAAGGCGCCACCTGTGAGATATATTTATAGCGGGAAAATTCTGCTGTTAGGTCAACGACCTATTTACTTTATAATTACGTTCCGGTACGTTTATAAACTTATCTTTAACTTTAATTATATCAACTAAATTAGAATGACTAATTATCTCTCAAATTATAACGTTAAGGCTTGAATTAAATAATAAAGCAACATGAAAAGTTGACATCGTATAATATATATATATATATATATATAAAATTTATTAAAATTTATTATTATTATTTATGAATGTCGCCGAAAAATGTAAATTCAGAAGAATATTTAATTCAATTTGTTTCTTTTTTTGCGGAAAGAACCTAAAAAAGCGTTTTTGATTCATTTTCTGTTAACAATCGTGGAAGTCAAATAAATAAAGTTTAATTGTAAAATATTAGTGAACTAAATACAGCGCATACAAACGAATAAATTGCATACAGTAATAGTGAAAACATTTAAATTATTCTAAATACCTTTACTAGTTCACAAAAAAAAAACAAATTTAAATATTTGAATATATGACCAGTGTTTTATTTCCAAACATTAAAAAAGTGTTCAAAGTGACCACCTCCAATGTTCAATTCTTCAATGTAAATATTAATTTGACTGCATCTCGCATCATTGTTATCTTGTTGAATAGTGTGAAAAAATCAATTATGAATCAGTATTCCAATGCCGGGAATACCAGGAAGGCTTACATCATAACTTTTTGCAAAATACGCTTCTTGACTTTCTTAAAGATGTAGCATTACCAATACGACATAGAATGTCGTCTTTGCATGATGGTGTGCAACCGAATTCCAGTAGAGTGATCTGAGACTTTTTAATGGCAACATACGGAAATCGCAGGATTGGTTGCGGTGGACCTAATATATGGCCTGCACGATCGTTGGATTTTTTCCTATGGGGCCATCTGAAGTCGTTTTTGTACGCAACTCCTGTTAAAAGTGAGGAGGATTTAATAAGCCGCATCATCGCTGGGTGTAACACAATACGAATCGACCCTTGTGTTTTTGAGAGTTCGGCAATCGATGAGACAAAGATTGGACCCCTGCGCTGTATTTAATACACTAATATTTTACAATTAAACTTGTAATTTATTTAAATCCCACGATACTTGCACATGTTCGCATAAGGTAAACAGAAAATGTTTACCTATTTTTATACTGTTCGCTACACAAATTGAAATGAATGAAAAACATGTTCTCGCGCCTGTCCCCGTAAAAAAACAAAATGAATTCTTTAATTAAATGTTTAACGTGCATTTTTGTGAAGAAACTTGCATTACATTGGTATTATGGAGCCAACAAAAATTATTAATACACAATATCTACGGGTGATATATTTCCGAGGGTAGGAGACAGAATGTCCGTTTTTTTATATCGCAATTTTGCATTTGTCTCGAAAAATGCAAGGGACAACAAAATTTCTAAATCGAATGAGTAACACACATCCTTGGTCGCTGAAGATCAATGGCTTAACCAAACAACATTTTGGGGACAGAAAGTGAATCTGATCCCCCAAAATGTATTACCCTGTAGATATTATATATCGGTAACATATTCTTAATATTGATCTCCTGAAGAGTAATAAGCGTTCCAAAGGTCACATCGATTTCTTAAAAATTTTAGGAGTAATTTAAAAAACTAGACAAATAAAGTCAACACTGTATCTTCTAAACGAACTGTTTCTTAACATGACCTCAGGAATCCAAAAAGCGCGCCGGTTTTAATTATAACAAAAAGAAAGTGTATTTAAAATAAATCATTTACAAAAGACATAAAGCTGTTAATCAAACCTTCCCAATTTAGGAATGGAAAATCACATCGGGCATGTGTCCTCTCTACTTTGCTGGCATGCCAAAACTCTCTTCCTCAAATTGTTGATTACAGCGTCACAAACTTGCACGTCGATTTCGTTGATAACTCGTCGAATTTCTTCCTTTAACTCGCGGATGTCTCGGTGTTTATTGACATAAACCAATGATATGACATAACCATAAAGAAAAAAATCGCTTGGGGTTAAATCACACGACCTCGGTGGGCATTGCTGGTCACCACGAAGTGAGATGAGCCGATCCGGGAATTTCTCAAGCAGCAATGCAATGGGTTCGGCGGAAATGTGACATGTGGCGCCATCTTGCTGAAACCATAACTGCTGAATGTCCATTGAATCCATATGAGGCCAAAAAACTCTCTTATCATCGTGCGGTATCGGTCTCCATTAACCAAAATCCACACCAAACCGTCACTCTCTGCGGATGAATTTTTCTTTCATGAATCGATTGAGGATTTTCTGATCCCCAAATACGGCAGTTTTGCTTATTAACAAATCCATTTAAATGGAAGTGGACCTCATCGCTGAAAATGATTTTCCTCGCAAAGCCGTCGTCCTCCTGTTGTCTTCTCAGAACCCAGTCAACAAATTCTCGTCTCCTTTGGTGATCGGGCACCTTAAGTTCGTGGGTTAATTGGACTTTGTAGGGATGGCAATGAAGATGCTTCACAAGAATTCGCCGCAGTGAATAATACCCTATGCCCAATTGTTGGGAACGACGTCAAACCGATTTCTGTGGGCTACTATTGACATTACCACGAACTACAGCAATGTTTTCAACAGACCGGCCAGATCTAGGACGACCAGAATTTTTAATGTTGAGTGTTGATCCTGTTTCAATAAACTTTGTCATAAGTCTGCGCACTGTTGATTCATTCGGAGATTCATTACGTCCGAAAATCGCACGAAGTCGTCGGACAGTTTCTGCAAAACTTTCTCCGTTTTGATAAAACGTTTTCACGATTAACACACGTTGTTCAGTAGAAAAAAAAATTGACACACAGAATGAAATCGGAATATTAGCAGATGTCAACTTTATAAACAACTATGTTGCTAAGCAACAAACAACAAAATGGCGAGCGATTCAAAACCGGCGCGCTTTTTAAATCACCCTTTACCAGAAAGTTTCGAATGGAAGTCATCAGTCGAACAAGTGCCCGTAGGATACTTAAAAAAGGATACTATATCATTTCAATTACATCAACATTTGTCTGAAAAGGACTATAATCTGCGTTTAAACTTTTTCTTATGGGCTTTGGATAAGGCTGGTAGAGATCCTGATTTATTTAAATTCGTGGAATTTACAGATGTATACACTATTCAGAGTGATGGTATAGTAAATAGGCGTAATTACCACTATATCGTTAAGTTATACTTCCTTAGTACTTATTATAACTCAGCTAAATATTGCCTTCTCCTATAATGATTTTTAATTGAAAGTGAATCGGTAAACTGTATCTTGGCACCAAAAACTTAATATGAAAACCAACTTGAAATTTTATCTCAATCACAAACGCGATTTTAATTTTAAACTTTATGAAAATAATTAAATTAATTCTAACAAAGAAATTCACTCTAAACTAAATACGACAAATTCTAATCCGAGATACACTATAAATCAAACGATATATAAATTTAATTTAACTTTATGAACACATAAAAACAACAAATTTCGTTAGCGTGAAAGCGAGAACTAAGTAAATAGAAAAACAAAAGAAAAAAAAATACTTATATATACAGGGCATTCAAGCACACATTACAAAGTAATAAAAGATTTATTATCCTGGACGTTTGTAATCCTTTGTATAATTAACTTTACATATAAAGGAGAACAAGTCTAATAAAGGGTTATTGATTTGTAACACTTACATTGGCTCAATTCTAATATAAATGTGCATTGATATTCGCAATGAAGCAACACAAAAACAACAAAAAATATCTTAATTAAGTTCTTTCTATATCTGAAGCTACTCTTAAGTTACTAACACAAAAAAGGTAGTGATTAGAATTGATTGTCCTTAAAGCCTAATTAAAATTACAATATTAGCAATGTCCCTATTTTAGGATAATTAACCCGTCACTACACTACAATATACACAATTGATCTTGCTTATTAGTTTCCTCACCTTTTTAACACTAGCACCGCCGGGTATTGTAAATACCTAAAACTGCCGTGGTCGGTCATTTTGGCATCTGGACAAGAAAGGTAATTTTGAGATATTTCTTTATAAATTTTACACTTAATTGAGAACGAAACATAAAACACACTTTAGGGAAATATTAATTTTAATTAAATAATAATCAAATTGATTCTAATACATTTAGAATTCGGTATAGTTGTACATGCTGTATTACGCTTTACAGTTCAAACAAGTAACGGTCTTTGTTACATTTCCACATTTTCCACAAACATATTTGTTACACATGGAACAAACGTCAGCAGTCACATTTTTTAATTTGGCACTGATGACTTTTTTTAGGCTTCGTTGTATCAGATGTGCTGGTAGTTACACCAGAATCTTGTTTCCAATCGAAATAGTCTTTTATTAGTTCCTCAGCTAGAGTGAAAATAAAATCTCTTCTTTTTATCTTACCGCCTACGACTTCCTTATAAACTAAACAGAAGTTGGCCCAACACATCTACCCCAAACATTGTTTCATTGTAATACAACACTGTCTCAGGTTTCTTCTTTTTGCCATCATCTATAGCCAAGTTCTTGAAGAGACAATGACCAGTTTGTATCATCTTCTAGTTGTCGTTTAGCTTCAATTTCAGTACATCTCTGAATGTGTTTTAGCGTTGTGTTATCTATAAACAATCGAAATGCACTTAGCACAGAGTTAGCAAACACATTTCCTTTTGCGTAAGGAGTTGGTCCAGGAGAATTTCACATAGCATTTCTTTGAACTATGCGGCCAATATAAGGTCCACTTGATTCCACAACTTCCCATATACTGTTAGAGTTGGATGATTGTTTACTCCCCCACAGGTATGTAATTTTTTCATTTTGGATGGTGTTCAATGTCATCACTATTTTCATTAGATGTACTGGGATCAGAAGTGACATTATTTATGCTGACATCAGATTCTTCACTTTGTTCACTACTGTTGTCATCAATGGTAACAGCTTCATCACTTTTACCATCTTTGGAATGGTTATTTGCTTTTTCAAGTTCGCATTCAGATAAGTTTTCCAACGCTGCAAGATAATCTAAAGCCTGCTGTTGTGTAAAACCGCGAGATGATCACATTTTTTTACTACGAAATTAACCCCGTAATAAGTACGGTATCTCACTAGAACGTTCACTTGCAACTAATTTGAAATCTCACTAGAACGTTCACTTGCAACTAATTTGAAATCTTGAATACATAGATCTCTATAGAATTTTTAATATCTCGGGCGCGTAGGTAAAAATAGCCTAGATTATTAATAATTTCGGACATGACTAAACAAGTACTCACTTGGAGTAAACTCCTAAAAATTACGACAATAATAGTAAAATACATTGTTTTATCTCAACGTTGTTATTATTTTTGTTATACAACCTCGAAACTGATTATGAATATATGAGCAGCCAATATGACGATTCTGGCAGTTATATAAATACTACAAAAAAATTCTAAAATGACTTAATTTTCTATATATTTTTTTATATTCTAAAAGTTCATAAAAATCTAGAAATTCATAATACCTCAACACCGTAACTCCAATCACAACGGAGAAACTACATTTTAAAAGAGGCACTCGGTCAAATTGACAGGCGCGACAGTTCTAGTGTTAAACCGTTTTGAACTTTACTTAATTCTTTCATTCTAACATCAAACACCACGTCGTTGCTCTGTAAGCGCTAACTTAAATGTATCACGACCACTTGCGTCCCTTAATTCTTGTATCAGTTAGGAAACTTGTTTACTGAATGCTTTCTTAAATATTCGTCACAGAATTTAATATTATAGTACAATAGATCATTGAATTCTTGTCTATAAACTAAATTAATTATATTTAATATTTAAGGCAGTATTAGTTTTAGTATCCGGTATATCTATTGGTCAGAAAGGATCACTGTTTTAGTTTCTTGTACTATCGAGCAAATTTTATACAACATTCTCTGTTTGTTACTGTTTGTTTCAAATCTGTTTAAGCACTTTATTTAGATTTTTGCAAGGGTTTCGCAACGCAAACAATTTCCAACTCGATACAATATCAACTTTGCTTGTAAACGTTTTGAATATTCCATCCCCAAAATGGGTTATGGCAGTAAACAACAATATATCACCTACACTACTAAGTTTTACAATATAAGTTACGCATCCTCTTTGAAACCACACGCGACAGCTTCAACCAAAGGTGGCCGTATGTCCAACGTCACCAAATCTTCCGTTAAATCACTCTTAAGGGATTTAAATGTCATTTGCATTACCCAGGAGAACATCTGAAACGGACCCAGCTCAATCGATACTTCTAAATTTGCGCCATTTTTAGATTTTTAAGAAAAACTTTATCTTTTCGAAATGCCCAACACTCAAAACAAAAAATGAAAGTCTTAACGTATGCGCGAAATCTCTTTCCGAAAAATTAAATAAATATCTAGACTACTACTGCCCTTGAATAATACACAAACCTTTGATTTTACATCACAGTTCCACTACATTAAATACTCAAATTATATTTTATTCTTTCTGCAGCAAAATCTCGCAACAAGAATTTTTTACCACTGAAAAGTGTATTCTAAATCCATATACAATTTTTTTCTAAAATTAAACAATATCTTAACACATTCTAGTGGCGTAACTATTTACCAAACTTATACATTATGCCACAAAAGTTTCGTTCACAAATCGTTATTTACGCTACTCTTACGATACCAGCACATGTCTTGACGGTACTTTACTAACAAACAATTGCGGCTGTCATCGTTCTGAACCAAAAGGACCTGAAATATTAATCAAATGAGTGTGTACGTAGGAAAGGTATTTTAGCCTGATGTCATCTAGTCTTTATTGTACTCTGTATTTTGATGGGTGAAAGTCGGTTCATTGACGATATGGGTAAACTACAAGAAAATGGCAAACGCATACGTCGTATCTAAATTACAGTGCGGCCTAAATTTTTTTAGTAAGTCGTTAAATATTTAATTAATGTATGCCAGAAATACCTGGCTGGACTATAATATATCAACGGGAGGGAAAGAATCAATTCCTAATATTCCTTTGGCTTAGGTTTAGCATATATATCTAATGAATTGCTGGTTGGCACTTCTGTAATACATAGTCAGCGAGACCGTCAACTATAATAAACTTTGTATGAAAAATCACAATTATCAATTCCCTCTTAAATCTTGGAACACTTGCCATATAATTTGTAATAGTCTTTTTCTACTGAATAATGGAACACGTGATTGAACTAAATAATAATTTTGATTGTTTATATTATATTAATAATAATAAATACTGATTTTTAACGTCATAATAGAAACTCTATAAAATTTAAACGAAATCCGTGTCCTTATTTTGTAGTATCTCGTTAGGCGAGAGAGTTATACTTTTTTCTTTGAGCTTTGTATATTCACTATCTTTAGGTAGGTTGTATGAGATGTGAACGAAGCTACCATTATATTTATACTATCCCTATCCACTGTTATGTTTGCCTACTCACTTCATTCAGATAATTTTTAAATTATCTTATTTGGCATTCTGGTGTTATATTGAAAAGTGACATCTGTTTGAGTTTGAATTGTAAGTTATACGTAAGAAAGCATGAGTAGTACCAGTGTTATATATCTTACGCAAGTATTTGTATATAATTTTTTTTATTAAAATTAAGCATTAAGTTAATATTGTTCTGATTTTAGGACTAAAAGAATTACTCCAAGGATTCAAATTAGAACTTGACAGTGGATATCCTTGTGAAAAATGTGGAAGAAATTACAAACATCTTGGAAACATGCGTAGACACATGAAATACGAGTGTGGCAAGGGTCCTCAATTTTCCTGTAATCACTGCATTGGGACATTTCATCAATTGTCTAATTTAAAAAGGCATTTTGATACGCAACACAAGTATTTAGTTAAGCGACAATTTACACCAAATCTAGATTTTAATTACTTATAAAGGTTTTACTAATTAAAATATGTACTATTGCACAAGTATACCATTCAACTTAACGCTGAAGCTGATGTCTGTTCTAGTCATATGGTTGTGTCTAACTTAGATTTATAGATAATGTCGTTAATATATTTATTATGTGATTAATACTACTTAGTGTTCTTCTACTTGTATTCTTGTTATAATTTATATCTAAGGCATAACAAATTCTTGTTTTAAATTGTAAACTAACTTCTTGGATAAAATACATCTTTGTTAATAAATTTATTATTAATAAATTGAATTTTTGTATTTCAGATATGCTTAAAAAGAAACAGAAGAACTATTTTTGTCAATGTGGAAAATCATACGTACATCGCTCTTCACTTGGTTTCCATAAAAACCATGAATGTGGCAAACAACCAAAAACTTGCCCAATCTTTGGATGTGATTACGAAAGTAAAGTAAAGTGAAATATTAAAAGACATGTTCTTTTTAGACATAAACGAACACAGGTTTAGAAATTTTCTGACATCAATAATACCCAATAAAAGGACTACCACCCCGCATTTAAGTGGGTTAAGCGGTTATGTACAGGATTATATTTAAATCATGCCATAAACTAGTTTACACATTGATTGGTTCTCTTTATTTTAATTATTATTTAATAGATATGTTTTCAAATTATTGTGCTTTGAATATTACCACTCTTTCATAAACGTTTGTACATATACAAGAACCGTAAACCTAATAGGACTGCTGCATTCACCAAATCTGTCTGCTAGTACATTGCAAAAACTCTCGCTGGCTGTGACGTAGGTTGCATTCCTTTCTTGTCGCGATGGCGCCTTTACTTAATTGGACGGGATAGAAAACTTGTATTTATATGATTGTGAATAATTATTTACCTACCTTTACGACAATTTTAGAACAAACAAGCAACAATAATTATGTTTCTGCGTTTAATGTTAATATTGAATTATTTTAATATCAAATAAACCTTATTACAACTATTGATTGATGTAGAGTAAATACCTACAATAGGTAGTAGTATGAATTTATTAACATAGGTATTCGTATGCATGTAGAGGGTGATATTGAATATCGAATAAATGTGTTCACTCAACTTTTTTGATGTTTGGGAAAAAGGAGTCCAAAATGAAAGTTTGATCTTTCGAAATAAAATTTTGCTATTAAAAAAAATATTATAATACAAAGTGCATCACAAACAATGGTAGGTTCAGACACGGGCAGTATACTTATACTTCTTAACCTATTTTCTATATTTTCTAGTCTACACAAAAGTCTACCCCAGTCTTTCTACAAGCATATCGCGATATAAGCCGTTTTAATGGTAAATGCCTACATTGGTATATCATTTTTAATTATTATACAATTAGGAAATACTTATACTAAAAAGAATTACATGAAAACAAAAATAAAATATTACACATAACTACAGATTATTATAATTTTTTGTTATGAACGAATAAGTTCAAAGGTAAATATGTAATTAAAAATTATTATTAATTTTATTAAATACATAAATAAAAAGTTTACCTCGAGTAGGATTTGAACCTACAACCTGTACTTTACTAGAGTACCGCGCTAACTAACTGCGCCATTAAGGTTCAAGCCCCAATCGATGTAAATTTTGTCTTTACGTATGTAGAACTGGTGTAAATTCTAAATATAATGAGATTACAATCAAATTACTTTTATTAATGGAATGTGAGCCTGCAATATCGCAAGGATTCACACATACCAAAGCAACTTGACTAATGTTAAATTATTATAATTTTTTGTTATGAACGAATAAGTTCAAATTGCCAATCCTTTGTGAGAGAAGACTGAAAACCTAGTAACATGCGGGAGGTTTTATTTAAAATAAGTTGATACCCACGTCCTATATAACCGAAATTACTTACACACCACCATTACTTTAGTTGCTAACACATGTAAATAATGCTTTAACACATGTTAAGAGTAACTGTATTAGAAGCTGAAATGCTATTACATTTGACCTTTTACTCCTTTACATAATTTGTGTTGTAAAGTCGTCATTTTTGTGGTATCATTTTTACCTTCTCACCTACACATACTTACATACGTGCGTGCGTGTGAGGGGGAGGTGGCATGCGCCCTCGCGGACATGGGCGTGAGTACATCGTTGGGTATGCGCCGTATGTGTATGAGTGAATGGGGGGATACGTGTGTGCGTGCGTGAGCGACTGCGCGTGCGTGCGTGTGTGAGAATGTATTATAGTATCCCCGATAACTCGTACGTACGCACTTGAACGTTTGTATTTAAGCTTTATTTCATTTTTAATGGGGCTGATTCGATTTTGGGAAAAACCCAACGGCATAGAGGGATTGGTTTATTAGACGTAGTTATTGATTTTTATTAAATATTACTGAAACAGCTGCATATGTCCAATATATACAAATACTTATATACAGGGTGAGCCATTAGTGCGCCGTCGGAAGATCCTGGCTTTATTATTAAAAATAATAAAAATGTTATACCGCCGATCTATATCAGACTTAGATGTGCATCGAATAAAAATAGTTTCATCCCTATAGGGTGTTCCATAATTGCAGGACCGGACAGCTTTGTTTTGTTAAATGGAACACTATATTTATTTAATTTTATTATAATTTGTCTTGTTGAATGCTAAAAAATGGTATTTCTTTTTTAAATTTATTTTGTGGCGTTGCCAAGTTAGAGCATTTTTTCTTTAAAAAAGGGAAAATTTATACCTTTACTTAAATTGTTCTGAAGACTTTAATATTAATAGTAGAACTGTAAGGTTTGGCAGACGGGTAAAAAAGACCTTGCTCTATCTTTTGACCGTCATACTTCCTGATTATACTATACTGGGTGTTTACAAAATATGGTCAATTTTTGCAAATTTGAAATGACCATAACTTTTGTTTTTTAAATGGAACACCGTGTATTTTATCATGTCCTCGTGTTCTGTTTTTAATGCTCTTACTTTTTTATTAAGCATGTTATATACCTAACGTTACGCGTTCTCGAAATATTTAAGATTTGTTGTAAAATTAATGACAATTGTGACAAACTGGACGGTCTCTACAAACGTAATAAAGCAAACAAAAGAATTTGTATTTGAAAAATCATAAATTATTGAGAAAATTATAATAAGTTATAACTAAATCAAATGCTCTATGTGTCCACCATTTTCTTGCAAACAGGTGTGAATTCTCCTCAAAAAAGAATCTTCAACGCAGCATATTTTGGTTAACCATTTGAAATGCATTCCGTATTCTAATTTTCATATCTTCTTTGGTGGTAGCAGATTCTTGGTATACTAAGCTTTTTATATAACCCCACAGGAAAAAATCTAATTTTGTCAGATCAGGAGTCCGAGCTGGACATCCTACTGGCCCTCCTTTCCCAATCCATTTATTGAGAAATGTTTTGTCCAGATGTTCTCTAACAATGCAACTATAGTGGGGAGGCGCACCATCCTGCTGAAACCACATCCTTTGACGTATGTCTAACGGCAATTCTAAATATTTCTAGAACGCGTAACGTTAGGTTAATGCTTAATAAAAAAGTAAGAGAATTAAAAACGGAACACGATGACATGATAAAATACACGGTGTTCCATTTAAAAAACAAAAGTTATGGTCATTTAAAATTGACCATATTTTGTAAACACCCAGTATAATAATAGTATAATCAGGAAGTATGAAGGTGAAAAGATAGAGCAAGGTTTTGTTTACCCGTCTGCCAAACCTTACAGTTCTACTGTTAATATTAGAACAGTTTAAGTAAAGGTATAAATTTTCACTTTTTTAAAGAAAAAATGCTCTAACTTGGCAACGTCACAAAATAAATTTAAAAACGAAGTAACCGTTTTTTAGCATTCAACAAGACAAATTATAATAAAATTAAATAAATATAGGGTTCCATTTAAAAAAACAAAGCTGAGTCCGGTCCTGCAATTATGGAACATAGGGATGAAACAATTTTTATTCGATGCACATCTAAGTCTGATTTTTTTTTTTGTTAGTTTGCTAGTAGTTACTTATTTTGCTTTATGTATCTTATCGTGGACTGTTAGCTCTTCAGCCCTGGTAAAGTCTGATATAGATCGGCGCTATAACATTTTTTTAATTTTTAATAATAAAGCCAGGATCTTCCGACGGCGCACTGATGACTCACTCTGTATAGATCTTAAACATAACCCTAGAACCACAACGTGGGATAACTGAAACACCAACTACAACGTGAGGTCGCCGATGACCCATTTTTGAAATCGCTTCCAATGTGATTTTATTAAAATGTGTGCGTGTTACAATTAAGTTTCTAAATAATTTATTATATATCTAGCACGAATTTTTCCAGATATAACAATATTAAGTTATTTGTGACATATACACGATAAAATTAAAAGTTAACATTTTTGATACATAAAAAAAATTTAAATCAAATTATAAATATAAAAATTGAAAATAAGTATTTTTAAAATTTACATTCTGGATAAATGCTAAGTTGATGTTTTGCACAAATATTTTTTCCACAATGAACCAAATATGACGTCGTTTTCGGTCACGAGATCTTGAGCAAAAGTCACAACGACGTGAACGGTTTTGAAGTTCTTGTGACGGAAGTTCTGTAGGGAATCTAATAGATTGTCTTAGTTTTCTTGGCAATCTTTTATTTCCTCCTCTTGCTTCATATGTTCAGTTACCAAAGCATCAGCTAATTTTTAAAAAAAATCGGATCGAGTAATACCATCGTTTTTGGAGTCGATACAATATAAAAGAATTGTTTCCAGCAGCGTCTATCATACCATATAAAATTCTGAAGAGCCATCTCCTCGTTTTTCGGGCAACTGTTTTGGAATGACAAAGCTGGTCAAATGTATCGATTCTGGTTTTTTTGTTTCTAAACTCTTGAAAATGCATAGAACTAATTAAAGCTACGCATTTTTTTATCTGTTACATGCGAAACTAAGGTAACGTCTTTTGAAAAAGCAAAAGCTGATGATGGAACCTCTTCGCGTTTTACATGCAAAAATTGTATCGGTATTTCTCTTTTGTTTTTTTGAAAATAAACTTACCACGGTAAGTTTATTTTCAAGTAGCCTTTGTGCTAAGTCAATAGATGAAAACCAATTATCCATGGTAATGTTGCGATTTGTGCCTGCTATTGTATTCGTTAATTTCATTACATATTGCGTTGGAATGGAACCGTCCTGAGGGTTTCTGTTGGGATCTTTTCCAAGATATGGAATAGCGGAACACATATAGTAGATTTTTACGTCGCACATCATAATTATCTTCAGACCATATTTGTCCGGCTTGCTGGGTAAATACATTTTGAATGAACATCGTCCTCTAAAATTTAATAGTTGCTCATCGATAAGTTAGGTATTCGTGTGGACTGTAATTACTTTTAAGTTTGTTATAGTAAGTCCCATATTTCTCTTATCGGTGCGAATTTATTTACTGCTTTTCTCTCAGCACGCGTTGTTTTATTGTGAAAACGTAAACAATTTAAAAGAAACTCGAATCGGTTTTTTTTTATCATGTTACGAAATATTGCTACACTAAATTTTTCTGACCACATGTCTTGTAGGGAAAGATCTCGAACAAAATAAAGAAGTCCAAACAAAGCCATAAGTTCAGTTTTATTTATTTCTTGTAGATATCGTTGTTCCGAAGTATATTTGGATTTACAAACTTCTATTTCTTTATTCCCTAGGATCTCGTTGCTAAAAAAAGCTGCCAAATTTCTATTAAATTCTTTGCGTCTTTAGCTCTTCCTCTTGTTCATCTAAGGATTCATGACCTCGCATATCCTCACTCGCTTCGTCATTGTAAAGTCCATCCCACAGTTCATTTGCCGTAAGAGGGCGCAATGCCTGTCTTTCGTCAATCTATTGGTTTGTAGCATCCATTTTTCTAAAATAATAATGATTAGAACAGAAAAAAGATATGAAATATCTAAACATACCGAAAAAAAAAATTGGAGCATAAATCACAACGTGGGCTCAAAACCATTAAAATGATATATTACCGGTAAATATGAAAATCTAGACAAGAAACAAATACGCGCACCTCAAACAATCAATAATTACTGAAGCTACATGGATGCACAGCTCAGTGTCTAATTCGCGCGCAAGCGTATTGAAGAAGAACTTAACGGCTGGATCACGGACGACCCCACGTTGTGGGTGTTGGGTTAAATTTATTCCTAAATAATAGAGTTCATCATGAGATTGGAAAAATTGTTTATACAGTAAAGCTGGCGGCCATCTTTTTACGAGCTTCAAACCTTACCCTTTAAAGTGTTTACAAAAATAGTTTTGAACCTTTTCTATAGATGGACTGTTTAATAACGGCACTATTTCAAATTCAAATCGAATTCAATTCGCTTTGAATTTTATCAAGTTTAATTTATAAGGAATATATTACGCCAACCACTGTATAAAAAACATTTCTGTAAATTTGCAATTTTAGTATGAAAATGTAAACTTTCACCACCATTATTACACATATTAAAATACTTATCTTTTTTGTTTTTTTTTATGTTTATACAAATCTGAACGTTTCGATAACACTTGTTTCATCTGACAAAGATAAGTGTTATCGAAACATTTACATTGTATAACTGAAATATACAAATACACCATATAAAAAACCCAAAAAAGATAAGAATTTTAATTTACATTTTTAGTATTCGCAGATACAAAAAGTGCAAAAGTATGAAAGCCTTATGTGTGCAATACATTTTATTTTTATAAATGAATGATTATAAACGAAGTAAATGTACTAAAATGATTTTATTTAATGTTGCAAGCAATAGAAACGTATATAGAATCTAGACGTCTTCTTCTGTGTGTGTTTGTGTGTACCTTTTCATACAGGGTGTCTCAGCGAGACCGTTTATTAGAAGTTTATGGGGTTGTGGCCAAAATAAAAACTTGAAAATTTAGAATCAGGTATAATTGATTGCGTTCTCTTCAACTAAAGCGCTCCAGGTTATACCGGATATCGCCACCTACTTTGTTATTTTCAATGGAACACCCTATGTATTTTTGCATTTTTTGATGGGAACCATAAGTTTGAATCTTTCTTATTGAAATGATACCAAGCCCATCTATTACGGTTTTTGAGATAAAAATTATTTTCCGAAATCTTGACAGCTGATTAACGTTGACAAAATGGACTGTAACTCCTATTTGGATTGCATTAAGAAGTTAAAATCCAATTAAGTTTGCAGTTTAAAGAAGTAGGTTATTGTACGAATTTTTTAAAATAAAATTCTTTGTCTGAGAATAATGCCTGAATTTATACTTTTCAGCAGAGTTAAAGATGTAAAAAAATCCATTTTTTAAGTGGAATACCCTATTTTTCGTTACGTAATCGAACTGAGGATATAATTTGCTACAAAGTGATATGACATATTGTTATACCTAAATCAAACTGTTCTAGAATTATTCCCAAAAATTCATTATTTAGGGAATGTTATGGATGGTTGCTATGGATACGAGAAATAATTTGCAAATGTCAAGTTATTAATGTTTGTGACTTAGTACTTATCTCTTGAATGCCTTAACATTATTTCTAAAATAATGTTTATACAAATGACGAAATTCTGAATTTGTTTTTTTTGTACGCGGAAAATGCAATAAGATTTTTAGTAGAAACTGCACAATATTTAACGAAAACTATTCACCTTTACTTCAAATGAGAAAAAATGGATGCAAAAAATTAGAAACAAATTATAATAAATGTTCGTAATGGTGGCCGTTCGCATTAAAGCATGCTGTTAAGCGTGACGAAATACCCTCCAGTACTGCTGTTTGTACTTTTTGAGGAGAGAGCTTCTCGAATGCCGCTCGACTCTAATTTCTCCCTTATGTTCACCTAGTGCTTGATATCTCCAAAAGTTCCAGTTCCATGGTCCTAACCGCCTTATCCACGGGTCTTCGAAAGTTAAGGTGAGTTCTTGGGATACTTCCTGGGTGCAATGGGCTTGTGCTCCATCCAATTGATACCAACAAACCTATTCTCAAGTTCAAAGGCAGGTTGTCAAGAAAATCTACTACCACAGTCCGTAATAAATTAAGGTAACGCGCCGCCGTTGACACGTCGTCATAAATGACGTAAGGGAACCTGTCATCCATCATAAGACATTGAAACTAAACCTGACCTGATAGTTTCTTTCTCAGATCTCATACGGATTGACTGAAGCCCAGATGTGGTTGTTATGCCTGTTAGAAATCCCTTCACGCGAAAATAATTTTTTTCAAAAAATTCTCTTCCTCTTGAATTCAAAGATATAGATCTCACACAAGTTAACTCTGTCGTTCGTATCTTGAAGATGTAGATCTTGTACTAACGATAATTTGTAGTCATGGAAGCAATGCTTCCAAATCTTTTTCTGCAGCAGGAACTGACGCGTTGTAAGTGGCTTCGAAATAAGCCAAGGTATTCAACTATTCATCGTCAACTACAGTTTTTGATCGATTTAACACTTGACCAATTCGTCCAAAACGCAAAAAAAATTCCCTTCTATTCTTCTAAATTTACGTTTTGTCATCGATGGTTTTTGTTAAATATTGTGCTTAGTTCTACTAAGAATCTTGTCGCATTTTCCATGCATAAAGAATAAATTAAGAATTTCTTGATTTATAAACATTATTTTCGTTATAGTTATTCATTTTGACCCTTTTTAGCAGTAATATTGAGGCACTTAAGGGATAAGTACTAAATCACTAACATTAAAAACTTGACATTTGAAAAGTGTGATTTTTGTTACATTTTTAATCCTGGCTGAAAAGTATAAATTTACGCATTATTCTCATGCAAAGATTTCTATTTCAAAAATTCATACGATAAAGGCATCTATAAACTACAAACATAATTGGATTTTAACTTTTTATCTCAATCCAAATAGGACTTACGGTCCATTTTGTAAACGTCAACCAGCTGTCAAGATTTCGGAAAATAATTTTTATCTCAAAAACCGTAATAGATGGTCATAGTATAGTTTCAATAAAAATGATTCAAAATTAGGGTTCCCATCCAAAAATGCAAAAATGTAATGTGTTCCATTGAAAATAGCATAGTAGATGGCGACTTCCGGTATAACAGGAAACACTAGAAGTCTGAAAATATTTTAGTTCAAGAGAAGGCAATCAATTATACCTGATTCTAAATTTTCAAGTTTTTATTTTGGCCACAAATAAATTTCTAATGAATCGTCTCCCTGAGACACCCTGTATAGCTTCTAAATAAAAAAATAACCAGTGGAGATTGGTTATTAGAGTGCAAGGCGGTGAATGTTGTAAATTACTAACCGATTTTCTTGAAATTACAAGCACAACACCAAATTTGAGCTTCATAGTGCATTGCGAGTTGTAAAGGGTGATTCTGCATAACGTCATTTGGCCTTCCGCTGGTGTACTTGTATTTTAAAAGGGAGTTCTTAGAAAAATTATATATTATATATTTGGATAGGACTTGTATGTGAAAGCTCGTATCCAGATTTATTTGTTTCTTTCGTTTATTTTGTGCATCCTTGATATAGTCGTAACCCACGTTTTAAATTTCCCCGTATTAATTCGAACATGCATTTGTTGTAGAACCCTTTTAATTTTTCAATCGTGTGTTTATTTCATAATTCATCATCACGTTGAATGCATTCTATAAATAATGGTGTTGAAACGTTTGTAAATACAATAAAAACACCGTTTTCTTTGACTAATGTGCAACTGGCCTTGCACCTACAAAACAACAATTACTCTTTATATAATTAGGAAAGAATTTACCCTGATAGTAATAGTTATAGCTTCTCTTCTAAGACAGTTTGTTATTCTTAAACTCCAAACAAACGTTAGAATCTTCAAACCTACACCTAATTTTGACAGTTTGAAAAAGAATTTCACTTCGACAATTTCTCTTCCTCTATCAAACCTAGAATATGATACAAAAATTACTGTCGCTTAACCTTACCTTCTGCGTATTCTAAATCAACGAAAAAACCTGAATCTTTTACTTTTACATGTTTTACCTCCTCAAAAAAAACGAATGGCTTCAGATTCCCTTATCTTCCGGTACTCTGTAGCTTCCGATGTAAAATTATATGGAGTAATGATCTGTTTTACCAGAAAACGACAAGAGGTCCGTTCTCTTCTTTTGATAACCAGCCCAAAATTTTAAGCAGTTAATCTTCCATTCCTTGAGCTTCTATACAATGGGTTCTCAAACTGCCCGTAGTATTTTTGGCATATTCATCCGTTTCTCCAGAAGTTACCTGTAATATTAATGGTAATAAGAAAAGTCATTAACCAATTTAATTCACGTTACTTTTAAATTTTCCAAATACCTTTGGCATTCATTTTCCACGTGCTGGAGTGATAATTCCGGCTGAACGGCTAATGGTCCATAATCTAATTTAACTACCCTTTCTTTCTTTTTTATGGCTTTGAAGTTTTTCATGTCAAAATGTAGTTTTCTTTTATATTTTGTGTGCGAAGCGATGAGTATGCACTGTGATGTCAATTGAATCGTGTAATTTAATGTTATATTTACGTCTACTTCATTTATGGTAGAATCACCTGAAGATGTTAAATGCGATCGATTTTGGAAAGCATCTCGTTAAATTTAACTCATCCTCTTTCCTCCACTGTATCGTGCCACTATGCACATAAACAATTCTGCTTTATTGTTTGTTTCGTTCTCGATTAAGGAACTCCTTCCTTGTACGGAGACTAAGAGGCCCTAAAACACAGTTATTCAGGCAACCTTATTCGATAATTATTACATGATAATAATGGATGATTATTATAATTATTCAAAATTTACCTTGTATAATTCTTAAAATCCCAGTGTTCGTGATGTTTGAAAACATGCCTAGGTACATTTTCTATATCCTCAATAAGAGAAGCTATGTCACCATGTGCATTATCATATATTGATTATTGTGCAATTTTTTGGTTGTAAGATGTTTTATAGCTAAACACGTATATATATATATATATATATATATATATATATATATATATAGGTTGAGGTATCGGTGGAAATCTGCTTTGTTGCATTTTATGACCAAACCAAACTTTCCTCCTCGCTAGGGAGTTCGCATTCTAGCCATATATAATGTACATGTATGCCTTGGTCAAGGACGGCAACGTCACAGTACCTGATTGGTGGTCTGCAGACGTTGTCGTAGTTCGCTACGGTAATGGGGATCTATCGTGCTTTTTACTGTCTATCAGATACAAAATAAATCTTCTAAATAGCGGTTCCTGCTCGGGCTCCAAACTTATAACGCTCATGAGTAATATAGCTTTTAGTGTACAGTCTTATGAAAGTAGAACTTTTTATGAACGATAACCAATCTTCGACAAAGTTCCCCACTTACACGAATCACTCATCTGTTCAATTATCCATACAACAATATATATATATATATATATATATATATATATATATTCAAAATTCAAGATTCAAAATCCAAAACTGTATAAAAAAATTTAACCTACATGTACAAGATTTAAGTAGAATATCTATGCACTGTCGTATTATAATAATTAACTACTACATTTTATTATTATTTTATTTTGCTTTTGTTTAATCTCTTTAAGTCTTCTTAGCTATTATTGAATACAGGTTATTGATCATTATTATACATACGTTATTACGTTATATGTTGGCTATTCTTTTATGTTACAGGTTTTATTTTTGCTTATTTAAGTGGAAACTACTTTTTGGGCTTCGGCTTATTACGTTTCCATATTAAAAAATATTATTAAATAATATGGTAATTAATAATAACTTTTGATCTGCCCATTGTTCTAGGTTTTCCATATTATGAGTGTGATAAATGCTTTAAAAGTGACAAGCAAAAAAATTCATTGTACGTTCATAAGAAATACCATTACGGAGTTAAACCAATTACATGTGTACATATACAGATTGCGCATATAAAACTTCTCTAAAGACAAACTTCTTAAGACATCTTCGTGCCATACATGGTGAACTATCACTTAAGTGTGTAGAATTAGTTTCATTAAACGTATTTAAATTATTGAATTAATTGTAAAATAAATATTAGGAATTTATGTAAAATTTTATTTATTCTTTAATGTATCTTAGCCAATCTATGAATGGTCTACATAATACAAGTAAAATAATTTTAGTGGCGTATATTCTATATTTCTTACAAGAGTAATTCAGTGAGTAATCGTTATTGGGTCGATATAAATTACACTTACACTTTATTAATTGCAGATTTCAACGGTTGCTACTCTACACAAAGTAATTTAGGTTTATAGAGTTGATAACATTCATTTTTTTTAAATTCTTTTGTTCCTGTACAGTTTTAAAATGCAATTATTACATTTATGGATAACCAAAACTTTTACAAAACTTGTTTCCTTTTTAAAGTTGAGATATAAAGAAAATATGACCTTCTCGTAAAAAGCAAAAGAATAAGCTCAAACCTACAAGGTCGGGTCGCTTACAAATGTGTTACTTTTGATGCGATGGGTATAGTTGGGCATCATCGATTGATACAGTTTATATACCTACACTGAAATGTAATTATAAACTATAATTCATATTCATCGAAATACTCGAAACTACTTGAAGTGAACGATTTTTCGAGACAGAAAACTTCGCCGAGGTCTGTAAACCTTTACATGTTTGTTTAAAAAATAATTTTATTAATGTTTTGAGATTCAATGTGGCAGTTGTTACATTTTATGCATGACTAGATGTGGCTGATTATAAATTGTATTACTAAAAATAATATATAATTCACATTCATCGAATGTATTTGTTTTTGAATTAATATAATTTTAGTATTACTTATTAGATAATATATAGTGTAGCACTTGTGTTTGTTAATCTAATTAAATTTTTGTTTGTAGGTTTAATTCGTGGATACTCCAATTCAAAAATGTATAAATGCGTATGTGGAAAAGCCTACAACAAGAGCTGTAATTTATCAAGACACGTAAAATATGAATGTGGAAAGAAACCTCAATTTCAGTGTCCTCACTGTGGCTATAAATGCAAGAGAAAAGATTACCTTAAGAAGCACTGCCTTGTATTGCATAACCATTATCTATGAATTATCATGTTCTTTCAATTTGCGAAAGTATGTAACACTTTTGTAAAATTAAAGCGCATGCAACTGTATTTATTTATTTATTGCCTAAGCTGTAATCGTTTAGGAAAATACACATACATAACTTACCTACCTCAAACTAAATAATTCCATAAATAAAGTGTAAGGTCTAAGCATCCAATAAAGTATTTACCTTAGCTTAAAAAGGTGCCTGTCATTGCGCTAAAAAAATATTTGAATTTCAAACAATTACTAGCCTAAGCTGCCGTTTGCTGTACTTGCAATTAATCTATTCAATTTGCTACTGATTTTTTTTTATTTATTCCTGATTTATGCTCAATAATCGTATACTTAATGAGATTTTATTAATTCACAAGTTCTTGTCTCGGCTAGGTGTGTCTCCTCTTTAAAAGGTTGCTTCATATTTTGCTAAGACGAAGGTTTGCGTCTCGGCTAAAGGAATCCTCATCTCAACTAAGCGTGTGTATCTCAACTAAATGGAGTTCTTGTTTCGGTCAAGTACGTCCCGTTAAATGGTTAGTTTATGTAGAGGCTAATGTGGAGGGTTTGTTTCCCCGCTAAAGCCGAGGGATTCTTATCTCAGACAAGTGCAAGTCTACTAAAAAAATGGTTTGTATCTTGGCTAAGCTGATGTGTTTCTCAGCGAAAGTAGGGGGTTAATATCTCTTTAATTCTACTAAAATAATTGATCTTGGTTAAGGTAAGGGATTACTTTTTAGCTAAATGGGGTAAGTGCGTCTTCGCTACATGGTTTGTTTCCAGGTCAATTTATGTGTAATAATTATATGTATTGGGGTTTCACTCATGTAGTGCTAAATCGATCTGTTACTTATTGTACTTTTGTGTATTAAGTGTTAAATTAACATTATTCAAACGAATTGTTTGGGTACGTACGAAATATCTTAGATATTTGTTGATGCCTTTTTTGTTTTAATTGTACTTCAAATCAAAATTTCCAATTTTTGTCTGATGCAATGACGTCACAACTAAAGGGGTGGAGGTGGGCGTGGGGAAGTCACGTGACCCCGCCCATCCCCACGTGGGCACGATCACTTCTAGCTGCTTGGTCGTGCGCGCGCATACTTAGCCAGGCCTCGTTCTGATTGGAGGACTTAAGGGCAGACCAAGCCCCCTTGTTCCTGATTGGTCCGGCCATTTTTGTTTTGGCGGCCATTTTTATTTTGGTGGCTATTGATTGACTGAAGACTAAAGCTCTGTATTCTGATTGGTTGGTCTTTGTTTGTTTAGTTGTGGCGCCACTTAGTGGTGTATTTCTGGGACTAAAGAATGTTTTCTCTAATAGAGGCTGACCGTGGCTTCACCTAGTGGTATAATTCTTAAAAGTAGATGTAGGTCCCTATAACAGCTATGGCGGGAAATCTCGAAATTTGAAATAGTGCTCTAATAATGGGATCCCCGCATGCTATCTCATAAGTCAGCTATAAGACTCCGGAACTTCCTCTCGGGTCTTCGTCCCTCTGTTCGGGTCCCCTTGTTTACTATGACGGGAAAACTTGATATTTGAAATAGTATTCTAATAAGGGGACCCGATTCTATCCCGTAGGACAACTATAGGACTTCGAAACTTGCTTCCGGGTCTTCGCCCTACTCGTTCGGCCCCCCTTGTTTACTATGGCGGGAAAACTAGAAATTTGAAATAGTACTCTAATTAGATTTGAAGCTTGTTTCCGTTACCAATCCTGTTAAAAACAATTCATAATATTGTGTTATCTGCGCTAATGCGTTTTTAGAAAAACACGTTAATTAGGTAATTACATAAAAGGTGATTGGCTATTAACATACAATTAAACCAACTTGTAGTATATGTAATTATAGCCAACATTTAAATCAGTCCTTTATATTATTTTACATACAAGCGCTGTCTTAGCGGAAATATTCGTTACCTAATGTGTCGTTATAGCCCTATACGATAATTACAGTATAACAGCCATGATCGCATAATGCATTAGAAAAACTGGTCTATTCGAAAGTTTTAAGCTTATTAAGATAGATACTATATAAGTCTAAATCATCAGCATCATTAGAGGGATTAATGAACGCTTATAATACGATTAATTATATGTTGATTTGAAACTAGCCACTCGTAAAAGCACCTTAGATTTATAAACAAGTTTTAAGAATTCGTTTCCTCCCAGTATGCTGATCTGAAACCAGTTTCAGTAAAAGTCTAAGATGTTGATTTCAAGCAAATATAAACAGATTTTAATTAAATTCCAAATACTAAAGCGCCAAGTAATACCCGAGTCGAGTTTAATATGGTGATCTGAATTCAGTTGCTATCAAAACATCTTGGATATAGAAACAAGATTTAAAATTCACGTCTAAGGTATTGATTTGAAGCTAACCTCTGTCAGAAGGGCTTTAGATTTATAAACAAGCTTGAAACCACAAAGTAGTTATTAAAAATCCGATCCCATCTTATTCGACTTATTAGTATGCTGACCTGAGACCAGTTTTTATGAAATCCTAACATGTTGATTTCAAGCATGTCCATAAATAGATTTTAATTAGTTCACAATTTTTAAATTCGCTAAGTAATATTAGAAATGATCTGAAACCACTTTCTATCAAAAGATCTTGTTTCTATATACATATATATATATATATATATATATATATATATATATAGAAACAAGATTTAGAAACAAGTTTCAAGAATTTATTTCAACCTAATCACCTTAGACTTATCAGTACGCTAACCTGAAACAAATTTCAGTCAGAGGGACCTAGATACAAAAATATAATATGTTGATTTGAAGCAAAAAAGTTTCTATGCGTGTACAAGACGGCTGGAAGCCAAAAAAGTACACAGAAATAAGTTGGCGGATAGCCAGTAAGGCACTCGGAAACAAGATGGTGCAAGGAAGATGACAGAAAACCAAAAAGAACACCCGATTGTTAGCAATGAGTTTAGCATAGGCTAATTTTTAAGGTGTCAACCGTGCGGCAAAAGGACACGCCTTACCAAAATGTCATCCCGAAGATACCGGTTATACCCAGCATCAAAGTGGACCCTAGATACTGCTGTAGCCCTCAATGAAAGACGCTGATCGAAACCGTGCAAAGTTTCAATGTTAAACAACACATGGTTCTGAGCACCGTTTCTAGCATCAGATTAGATAGTTTGAGATTGTACTAAACCCCATTTACGTCTGAGTTGGTTCTCAACCCGTAAAATTTGTTCAAGATGTAGGAGATGTAGCTTGAAACTTGCTGCACCAAAAGTATAATTGCGTTAACAGTAATTGCTATTTTGACCTGGAGATATGTAATGGTTTTTTTTCTCTGTTGAAGTATTACATAAACAGTTTGATATAAAATTAATCGAAGGTAGTGATTTTAATTAACATCTTACGCATTGTATTTACTCACTTACATTGCATCTCTAATTAATTTAGTTTGCGATAACTAATACTCATATATTTTTATTTCAAACGAGCACCCGTGGAATTTCAAAACTCTCAACAAATAATACAGTGGCATTTCAAATTTCATACATTACAATTGCACGAATCTTCCATTAGTTTTAAAAATATTCCATTAGATGAGATTCCACTGTTGTTCTTGCTTCTTTGACGTATTTGTACCGGCTTGTTGGTTTATATCGTTTCGGGGTTGCGTGACTTGCATATCAATTACAGGAAACTTCCCATGAGATCCTACTTTCGGAATGCTATTTTGAATTTTCAAAGTTTTCCCAGCCTTCCGATACTTTCAAAACATCCTATTACAGAAATCTGCTATTAACTTTTTACAAAACACAGAACTAGATGACGACACAAAGAAACATACAAGTGGGTCACTGCTGTGGAGCTAATACACTGTGATAAGTTTTAAGAGTCCTGACGGTCCTTATTAGAACACTATTTCAAATTCCCCGCCGTAACAGTTAAATGTAGCTTTAAAATATACTACTAAATGGAGCTACGATCAACCCCTATTACAGAAAACATTCATTAGTTTTAAAAATACACCAGTAGATGGCGTCGTAATCAGGGGAACCGTGCGGCGAAGACCTGAGAACAAGTTCGGGAGGCCTATAGTTGTCTTATGAGGTAGTATTCGTGCCACCTTATTACAATACTGTTTCAAATTTCTAGTTATCTTGCTATAGTAAACAAAGGGGGCCGACAAGGGGGCGAAGACCTGAGAACTAGTTTCGGAGGCGTGTAGCTGTCTTACGAGATAGTATTCGGGCGCCCTTATTAGTACACTATTTGAAATTTCAGGTTTCCCCGCCATAATAAACAAGGAGCCCCGACTAGGGGCAAAGACCCGACGAGGGACGACGACCCGACAGCAAGTTTCGCAGTCCTATAGCTGTCTTATGAGACGGCATTCGGAGTCCCCTTATTAGAACACTAGTTAAAATTTTGAGTTTTCCCGCCATAACAATTACAGCGACCTATATACTTTTAAAAATATACCACTTACGTGGAGCCACAATCAACCTCTATTACAGAAAACATTCTTTACTCCTAGAAATATACCACTACATGGCGTCACAAGCAAACAAATAAAACCAACCAATCAGAATATAGAGCCTTAGGTCTCCAACACTGGCTACCAAAACAAAAATGGTTACCAAAACGGAAATAGCTGCCAAACCAAAAATAGCCGCCAAAACAAAGATGTCCGCCACGAATCCGGAACCAAGGGGCGTGGTCTACCCTTAGGTCGTCCACGCGAGGGAAGGGACGGGTCACGTGACTGTCACCCCACGCCCACCTCTACTCCTTTTAATTGTTACGTCATCCGATTAAATGTGGTTGGGGGAAAGTGTCTCGGTTCTAATGTTTTTTTATGACTTCGTGCTGGTGAGATCGTATTTGACATTACCCCTTTTCATAGTTAGGGGCTGGGTTGTTAAACAAACTACGTGGCATCTTTTTTATATTTACTGTATTGTCCTCCGCACTTCCAGTCATTTACTACATTAGGCCCCTTAGGGTCAACTGAGTTACACGGCGATTGCTTATTAATCTGTTACGAACACGCGTCTACGAACGACTTACACGTTACAATTTATTTTGTAAATCTGTTAAGATACATTTTGAATGTATTGTTTGAGAATTATTGGTAGTAATTGTAAGATTAGGGTTACACTAGACAATTCTTATTACAGTTCTCGCTAAGGGCATAACCGAATACTTCAGGAGGGAATCATCCTTTCTATTTTATAAATTTTAAACTATTACTTTTATTATTGGTATAATATCAACAAAAAAATTCAACAGGCGTTCACTGTGATTGATTAGAAAAAATTGTTTGGAGATTGAAGTTCTTTTTTACAGATTAAAGAGTCGGAACGGAACAGTGAATTATCTTAATTTATCATTAGGTTACACTATAAAGTTTAAGGTCAGTGAATTAAGAAACTAAAATTCGAAGTAAAATAAATAGAACTAGTGACTCCACTGGTTTTGTTAGTTACTTTGAAATTAAACAAATTAACTTAACGTTACGTATGTTTTATGATGGTATGAAACTTTAATTTATGAACAGAAGTTATTTTTAATGTTAAGCTTAAATAAATGTTTATTAACAGAGGTTATTTTTAATGTTAAGCTTAAATAAATGTACTAAAAATGGTGCTGTTTTGTATTTGAACTATTGAGATTTATCGAAACATTTTGCAGTTTACGATATTGTACTGTGCTTTTTAACACTAAAGTAAATAGCACTGATACTATGTACCAAATTGCAATGGCAATTGATGATTTATTAAGCATAGGATAGTCAGGATATCTCTATTCTATGTTTTATCATCTGAATGTGCTGTAAAAGCCAGCAGGCCACCACCTGCATTGATTGGAATGGTGGATGAAGTAATACCGCAAGTTAAAATAAGCGAAATGTATAGTGTATTTTATTACATTATTATTAAAAAAACGTTTAATATATCTTCTTTAATTAGTACTGGAAATGTCTTACCTATTTCACTTATAAATTTATTGATATACATATAACGAGTAGCATTATAAATAATTCATATACCAATGGTATGTAGATTTACTTATTTATATCGTTTTCAACTAAAGCCATCTAAATGATCTTATCGTATTGTGTTATGTCTCGTTAAAGCTTCTACTATATATTATAAAGATTGATGTAACGTATTGCTAGATTAACTCATATCTAAAGTTATGCAATAAACTATTCTTTATTTACTAAATAAGATGACTTTAACAGCAACAAAAAGCACATAATGCATTATCAAATATAATGTTTCATCTAAAATTTACACTAAGCCATATTCCATACCTCATGAATTTCGGTTTTATATTTGAAACACATTTGGTACATTGTGCAGACTGTTATTAGTTCAACAACGTCATCTCATACACCATAGATAAATTTCCGGTGTTATCTCATTACACTTTTCACTTTTTTTAATTTAAAATTACAATTTAGTGGAGACTGAAAATATGTACTAACATGGTGTTTAATTTTTTTGTAATTAAAATATTAATATATGTTTACCTAAAATCACATTTTAGAACATCTGCAAATTGAGGTGGATGATAAATTAATGGAACACATCGGTTTGAACTTCTAATTCAGTGCTGTTACTGCAACTAATAAAGTACATATGTACTTAAAACCAGTTTGATAGTGTGTGTCTCTGTTACAAAATGCCATAAAAATCTAATAATTTATAACTGTTTTACGTTGAACTTTATACCAAACAAAACATTCGGGAAACAAAACTAGTTCTGGGTTACCATTGTATGTTATATATATATATATATATATATATATATATATATATATATATATATATATATATATATATAACTTAACGGTGCTTATTTTCATTACGTAATGGAAAGTTTACAGGTATAGTAGACATAGCTGCGTACTGATTACCGAAGGTACTTAAAAAATGTACTTAAGTACTTTTAAGTACTTAAGTATTTTACTCTAAGTATCCCATAAAATCCGTGTACTGGTACTTGAACTTTTAAGTATTCAGGCTAATACTTGTACTTAGGTACTTAAATTTGTTTTAAGTATTTTTTTACTTACAATTTAAAAAATAAAAAATACTTAAGTACTCTCAATGTACTTAAATACTCTAAATGTACTTAAGTACTTAAGTACTCGAAAAGTACTTGATCATATATTATTCAATCTCTTCAATTTGCAGTCGTTATCGAAAACACGTTTCAACAAGTATTTTCTTGAATTATTCCTGAACTGCACGGGCAGCGAGAACAGAAATATCATTTACTTGATTGTAAAGAATCAATGCGGACAGTTCGATTAATTAGTGTAGTGTATAAGGATTATTAATATTTGATGGTAAGTTTATGTTATATTTATAAGTTATAATTTATAATGTAAATAGTTCAAGAATGAAGGCTTATTAAACATTTTTTTAATAGTATAAGGGAAAGCTATAAAATATTTGTTTTTCTAAGCCGTTTTTAGATGAAAGGCCTGCTTTACGACCCATTTTAATAAATAAAATTAAGTTGAACTGGTTACATCTCCAAAAATAGATATTTATTATTTTGAAAACGTCTAAAATATTGTTTAAAAATTTAAAATGTTTGACCGTTATTGTGACATACTAGTAATTACTATATTCACATTTTCAGCATGCAGAATTTTTTTATTGTAATGGCAAATAAATAATCAGCAGCAACGTTTAATGACTTATATAACAATAATAGTAATGTTAGTAATGCGTCTTCACAACCTGATCCTTTTGAAACATCTGGAGAAGATGAAAAAATCGTAAGATTTATAAGAGATACAATGTCTCCAATATCCATTGTTTCACACGCTAGTTTTATTCGTTTAAGATTTTCTCGTTGGTATCGTATTTGTTGTTCTTTATGTCCAAGAAATTTTATGCATTCTTTTATAACACCATAACTGAAATGATTGTAATTTACTTATATCATACTGTTTTCAACGTCCAGCTCTCCAATTCATACAGCAGTGTTGAAAATACGTAACATCTAAGTATTCTAATTCTGAATTCCAATCGAAGGAAATGTTTCTGTTACATAGGGATAGGATTTTCTTCAGTTTTACTTAAGTACTTGTACTGAAAAGTAAATACTGGTACTTAATATTAATGTTTACGTATTAGTAGGTACTACAACACATGTTTAAGTACTAGTAGGTACTACAACACATGTTTAAGTACTTGAACCCGATATTTAAGTACCAAGTTTTTAAATGTAGGTACTTGAGTACACAAACAGTTTACTTAATACTTAGTACTTAAATTTACTGTTTTCAAGTAATACTTAAACGAAATACTTAAGTATTTATATATTCTTGGTACTGGTACTTGTACTTAGTTGCACCTTGAACAAGTACTGGTACTTAAGACTTAAGTACTTTTTATCGGTACTACAACAGCTCTGATAGTAGATTTGTTATTCGTTATATTCGTATCCACAATATAAAATTAGAATTAGAATGTATTGTAGTATCCCGTATATCTGTGTGTTAACCTCAAGTACTACAAGGACATTGATAATAGTATTCTAATAAGGGGACCCGATTCTATCCCGTAGGACAACTATAGGACTTCGAAACTTGCTTCCGGGTCTTCGCCCTACTCGTTCGGCCCCCCTTGTTTACTATGGCGGGAAAACTAGAAATTTGAAATAGTACTCTAATTAGATTTGAAGCTTGTTTCCGTTACCAATTCTGTTAAAAACAATTCAGAATATTGTGTTATCTGCTCTAATGCGTTTTTAGAAAAACACGTTAATTAGGTAATTACATAAAAGATGATTGGCTATTAACATACAATTAAACCAACTTGTAGTATATGTAATTATAGCCAACATTTAAATCAGTCCTTTATATTAGATTCGTTATTCGTTATATTCGTATCCACAATATAAAATTAGAATTAGAATGTATTGTAGTATCCCGTATATCTGTGTGTTAACCTCAAGTACTACAAGGACATTGATAAGTTTCTATATTAAGTAACATAAATACATTACACGTAACTGACAAACACTTTTAACCAACCTTGGTTGATGATCCAAGAACATTTGCAGCAGATTGGTAAAGTACTCAGAGCAGGTGCATAATCTGCCTAAAGAAAATAAAGTTCATCGATCATCATTCTTCAACTGAATCCTACACGTTTGTTTTAAGGTATTGTCTTATTATAATTTGACAATGAGATTAGGTTGGAAATGAAAATGAGTAATTGTAGTGTACCATGCATTTATATAAACGATAAAATTTTAGGGGTTCGCTTTTTGATTTCAAAATAATTTATTTATCGTTAATGTCAAAAAAAGCGTTTTACGCGTATGGAAATGATATAACAAACAAAATTATTAAAACAAACAAAATTGTTCGGATGAAAGGCTACACTTTGTATTTTCTCCATTGGAACAAGAATTTAAAATATGATTAACAGTATATACACCAGAGCTTATCTCATGAGAGACATAAATTAATGTATTTACTGTAAACAAGAAACTCTTTTCTTTACAAGAAACTCTTTTCTTTACACACAGGTCGTGAGGGATTCCAGAAATACATCCATTGCGTAGGTTAGGGGCCATTTGTTCTTCGTAAATAATTAAAATAAAAAAAAACGAGGAACTTGTACTTTAATGTTATATGTAAACTTACTAACTGTATTTATTTTCGTATTCAATAAATCAAAATAATATCTGTTGGTTAACTTCAGCATAAATGCAAATAAAATGTACGTAAACTTTTCGCAAATCTTTGCTATTGTAAAACTAATTGTAATAGAACTTTAAATTGTACATAAAATGTAAGTAGAATTATTTCAAAATAAATGTTGATATTGACACTGGATAAGTTAGTTCAATGTAATAACTGAAATTTATAACCCCTACCAATAATATCACAATGGTGCAAGTTATGTATTTATGTTATGAAACATTAATTTCTTAGGTCATGTGTTTTCTTTTCATTAACACTGTATTCAACTTTCCTGAACGTTAATAAACTTTAATGTTTGTAAAACAATTCATCTAATTTGTCCACTTCATAACGTAGTTTGTAAAAAAAAGGATATGCACTTACGTTTTGCACATTTAACGCATAAGGTAACAAATTACTACTATGAAAGGATCTTGCAGCAGAAAAATACCATAGAATATCACCGACACAGATCTAGCAAATCATGTTTAATTTCACTACACAGGCAGGCATATAAAAACGGCTATTTTAGCTTTTCGTGCATCAAGACATAATGACACAAAAACAGAAGGTATCACTCAACTTAAATTTTTTCATCGTCGAAACGTTTTGCGTCCTCTGTATAATTAAGATAATCGTCATGTTGTGCAAGTTGCACTCTTTACCCACGCTTCCTTCATTGCGAAATTAGACCATAAATATTCAATTTTCCAACTTGACAAAATTTTCTCTACGTACGGGATTAGGAATTTTTATAACATCTGTGATCAGGATTTCCCTTTTAAATATAGCAAATTACTACGAAAATACATTGGATGATAGTTACATACCTGTTCAGGAAGTAAACTCAACAGACGAGATGAATTCATTAGAAATGCGAACGGAAATGATGCTCTGTGACTCGCTCTGCGCGCAAAACGAATATGGATGTGGCTACCAACATGCATGATAAACATACACCACGCTATCAAAGATGACGTATCATACAACATATTACCCTATTTCATTATTGAAAGAAAAAACGCTACAATATAATGTAAATAAATTTACAAATAACCTAAATCCAAAATTTTAATCCGGGTAACGATAGCCAAAAAATTGGAACGTTGCAATAATACGTACAAAAGTGGTAATGGGGCAGGTTTATATAAAAAATTTTTTCGTTTATACATATTTATTTTATTTTAATTACTTTTCTTTTAGGAGACGAAACAGAATTATTATCATGCACAGTATGCAATCGAACTTACACCAATTTAAATTCCCTAAAAGCTCATGGTCGCTTGGATTGTGGAATGGAGAGAAAATTTTGTTGCACTTTGTGTCAGTTTGGAGCAAAAAGAAAATATCATTTAAAATTACATTATAAAAATATTCATAAAATAACCAATCCAGAGTTTATTATTTCTGATATTGGCTCACTGAAGTAAAAAGTATATTAATTAATAATTCTTTAATGCTTAATACTTTGCAAGAAATAAAAATGGAATACCAAACATTCTAATAGTAACCTACTTTTATGCAATGTGATTATTTGCTACTAAAACAAAGAGAAAGTAATAAATTATAAAGGAAACTTTGATTGTTTCATTTTTTTAACAGATTGTCTAATATGTGTAACAGATACCTCCATAATAATAAAGAAAACTTAATTCAAAGAAAACAACAGTCCGTACTCGTTTAGAGTTATCCACCAAAAATTTACAAAGGTGTAAACTTCTCAAATTTGAACTAATTGTATGTCATAATTTATAACCCTACACGACACTGACTGGAATCTAATTAAAATATTTTTTTGAATAGAATAATTCTTTTTAGTGTCTTCCAATGGTACAGAAATAATTTACGCCTTGAAGTAAAGATCTATTCAAATAATGTAATGTTATTATTATTATCTAGCCCTACTAATTAATTCTATGTTATAACTCTAAACACATGATAATAGAGTTGTGATCAGTGACACTTTTCTATCTAACTTTAATTAGAATTCTAATAACTGTAACCTAAATTATTTATTTTCATAGACCTTTCCAATTTAATTCCAAAGCGTGACACAACTACAGAAGCGGCTTTTATTTATACTAGTCGCGATCTTGCCTGGCACTAATACGGTTTAATTTCCCAGTAGCACTCGCTTGATATATGCATAATTAACTTTATCCCAAGTTTAGTACTGTATAATTGCTCTCTTAAGGACACAAATTCGAATTGCTACTCCTTTATAAACGTTTTCTTACAGTATCTGATCATTTAGTAGTATCTTACTCGTATTTAACCTTAACTTCACTGATATTTTGTAAAACAATAAAAAAATTAAATATTACAACGTAACTCCCTTTTCCTTTTGAAGATAACGTGACTAAGTACAATATCTGCTTTAATTTTGTAATTGATTTCATCTACGTTCTCTGTGCACTTCCCATCAGAGAAAACTGTATGATATATACGAAAAGTTTTGATAATTTCAAAACCACTTCTACTTTAATTATTTGTTTAAGACTTCGCTAATAACTGTTTTTTATCTCCACTTAGAGTTAATTTCACTTAATATAGTGAGAGAATCGGTAACCAAAATTAATCCTTACGCACACGTCTAAATAACACTTTAATAGAAAGGTTGCGCTATCACTATTACTGTTATTACAACTTTGACTACCCTTCTTCCCAAATTTTAATTTATGGGCAAAAGTAACAAATCCTAATGTATGTGACCTCAGACCGAGACATGATGTCACGACATTTCACTTTATCAAGGATGAATAGGTGTCGTTCGCATAGATTTTATTAAAAATCCAATGATCAATTTAAGATTGCATCATGAAAGAAGGCTTATTTTCTAATTCGGGAAAGTGTATCGTATTCACCGTTATTCACAGGTTTGTTTTGTGATAATTTAGAATCCGATACTGTCGATTAAATATTTTAAAAATATGAAAGCGTCTATATACTATATTATAAAACACTTTCCATATTGTTCACTGAAGGAAATTAAGAAATCTTTCCCGAAATATTAATTTAGGTCGTTGTGTTCATAAACGTTATATTGAAACTTTTTATGTTACTGCCGCGAATGGTATTTGTGTTTCCCCAAATTTTGAAATTTCAATCATTCAATTGTATATCAAAATTTCCATTACGATATGAATCTAATTTTTGTGAAAGAAAACTTATTTAACAAACTACTCGTTGCTCAAATGTAAATGAACTAGTCGCTTTAGATTGTATGCGATGCTGTTTTACTTTTTAATTCCACGAATCTGGTAGTAAGAATTAGCGTTTCTATAATTTTTATTTTTGATAATGTTATGTTTAAGAGAAATCTAAATATCCAAATATTTTTATTTCGGGATTAAATGCCATTATTAAAGATATAAATTAGTGACAATTACGTTTTGTAAAATTACTTAAAAAAATTCTGGTGTACAATTGCTCATTTACGGGATTAAAATATATTGTTACGTATAAAATACGTACGTATACAATACAAATTTCCTACGTTTCAATTCGTTAGCGCAATGATCGCCCTATAATTAATTTAATCAATTCAAAATATTTAGTTATTTTTAGAAATCGTCATTTCGCCCGATTGGATAACGATAAAACATACTCACAACACCTATCTTTTTACATTAGTTGTTAAAAAATTTAATAATTTAATGTAAAAACAGGTAAACATATCACGTGTTTAATTGGGACGCGGAGGAAAAAGGAAAGGGTTTTCTACTCACCTACAGAAACCGTCAATCCCAGTACAGTTCGGGGAGGGGAGGGTGCCAAGTAAAATTCGGCGCCAAAAGTCGCTCCCCAAATGTAATATTCACCGTTACCGCGACTTCTGGATAACGATGTCTAAAGAGGTGAATAGGGAATTAAAGGAAAGGAGAGCAAAAGAGGGAAGAGAGAATAAGAAAAAAAAAGTTGTAATGTAACGCAAGAATGTAATTGTTAGAATAAGGGTAGATACCGAATAAAACAAACGAGATTGAATGAAGTTAATTTTTTATTTCTTTTTATTTTCTTTAACTAAACGTGAAATGATTACCGATACCGTTAACAAAGCCCAAATGAATGACTTTCAAAAGTTTCAACCAATGAAATTAGTATTATTTAAGTTACTTAAAGAATCTTTCATTACGCAGAAGCTGAAAGAAAAACATATACTTACGCTAGAAAAGCGTTTTAGTAAGCAAAACATATTTAACATACACTTGCTGTGGTTTCATAACACCCCAAAAAGCATATCAAAGTTCAAATATTCGTTATTCATAAATTATTTACAAAATTTTGTCGGAAGGGCGGTTCAGTTTCCCTTTTATTTTATATAGTAAATAGTACTAGAAAAAAAGAAAGAGGAAACAGGCAATTGAACGTTCCCCCAAAAAGTTAAATATAGGTACAGTAACAGTAAAATTTTAAGTGAATATATATATATATATATATATATATATATATATATATATATATATATAATATGTATGTAATTATTTTATAAAATTATATCTTATTATAATACATAATAAATATTAATTTACTTATTATTATTTTAAGACAGAAGATCAACAGTGGACGAACCACTCCTTTGTGAGTTTCAATTGATATCGAGGAGAATCCACGTTCAATTAACTGTGATTTCTAGTTACTGATGTATAATAATTATTATACATCGTAATGTTAAGGATAGTACATACATTTGTTCAAGTTATGAGTCGTTTATTACTTGCAAAATCTTATAGTCTAAGAATTTGAAACAACCTAGATACATATATTACAAAATATTTAAATAATTCAAAATTAAAATAAAAAATATATTTTAGTTTTTTTCAAGTTGAAGATGTCTGTCATTTAGTAATTACGATGTTATTCAAACTGAGTTAATCTTTACTGTACTGTTTAAAAAGTTAATTTTAAATAAACACAATTAATGATTATTAAATTGAACTTCTGTTCGTTCACTAAACCAATTTCTATAGTTATGTATTACTGTTGTATACAGCAAATAAAAATTAACAATCAGTCACGTGTTGTCATGTGGGAAACCTTAGCGAATTGCGGGCTCACATGACATTCACAAAAAGTTGACTGTGATCCTTCATTCTGTGTGTAATAATTATAATGCATCGTAACTAGAGAAGTACATACAGTTCAAGTTTGAATCGATTGTGACTTGCCTCCTCGATAGCTCAGATGGAAGAGCCCCACTCTAGCAAAGTGGAGGTCGTGGGTTCGGGTCCCACTCGAGTTAATCTTTTACTGTATGTACTTTAAAAGTTAATTTTGAATAAAATACAATTAATGATTATTAAATTGAACTTCTGTTCGTTCACTAAACCAATTTATATATATATATATATATATATATATATATATATATATATATATATATATATATATATATATATAAACTTGAAAGTACGCAAGAATTGAGGTAAATAACTTTTAAATTTACAGGTAAACGTATGTATAGTTAAATGTACATAAAACTTCAATAAAGTTGCGATTAAATCGCGTAAAATTCAATTTAAAAAAAAGGAAGGAAATCACGTGCTCGTGGATATGAAAATTAGTATTTAATGAAATTAATATGAAACGGCTACTGTGCGAAATTCGGCAATCAAACTGGTTTGTGCGCAGGTGACCTAATGTTCACTAATAAAATGGACGCTACTTTAATGTGAGTATTGGGTGTGGTCCACAATCTACCAAACAGTATTAGGAATTATAAAGTAAACGTTATGATCACTTAAATACAGATCGAACTTATAATTAAGTAGGTTTATTAAACATGGGTAAAATTCTAGCAGTGGTTACTTCTATCAACCAGGTTCACTTGAGGAAGTTCATTGACCGTAAGTAAATTATACTTAGTTATATTAAGTGATTCAAAGACTTTAATTTCTAGAGAGTAGTGCATTTCTTAAACTCTGGTAGAATAGATTCACTACTCCTAACACGTACAGTGAGAATGTAAATTAGTTCAGGCGAAAAATAAAGTTCTGACCTTTGGTAGAGTAGAAATTGCTATCCTATCGCTGATATCGTACTGAAGTTAGTGTAGACGAACGAAATCGGCACGAAGGTATTTGTAGAACGTTCAATGAAAGGATGTAAATTTAAGTTCCCGGCCTCTAGTTACAGTTTCGAACAGGCACGGTTTAATTCCAGCAGTAATACAACTTCTATAGCGGACAAGTAGCCACGATTGCAGAAATACAGAAAATAAAATGCTAGAAGGAAAGGTACGTAAGCATTATATAAGGTGAAACTTACGTCAATTGCCCCTATGGTTGCAGGCGGGCACGCTGAAGTGGTTCAAAATGCCTTCCGCTAGTCTATCGAAGGATTTATTTTGTTTATGGTTGTACGCTTCAGTCGCTAGCAAAGAAATTTATGAATTAATAGCAACACCTAAGGAGACAGCTTACCCCTTTTACGACAATAAACTCCGCAATGTTCTTGCGAGTAACAAGTAATTTGGAACAACAATTTTCAGGAAAGCCCAAGTAATATCTTGCTACAATTAATTATTCTAATTTATATCCGAAATGTCATCGATTAAATAAATTTTAGAAGAGTTCAGACATTTTCCATAGCGTCGTAAAATGGCGACTACTAAGAGGATACGAGAAATGTAGTACGTTTTTCAAAACATAAAAATTGTTAGTATCGATTTGTTTCTTACCGATCGATATTGAATAAATAGATCAATTGTGTTTGAATGTCCCAAAATCCTGCCCTCTAATGAGAGATCAATAAACTAACATAGTTATCTGTTATTGTGTAGATTTAATCCTTTGGGGATTCGACCATTTACCTATAGGTGCCGTAAATATGTACTTTATGTTCAATCAAATTATCATTTGTTTGATTTACATTGCTTTATTTAACAGAATATAATGACATTATTTTAATGAAAGTAATTTCAAATACAGTGTGTAGTGTTTTAAGGTTTTCAGTACCCACAATATACTATGCAACATTATTTAGTAAGCTTTCACAACGTGAAATATTTGTACAGAAGTATGATTAGCACGTTACAAACATGAAAGTTATTGCGTTCTGCTTTTCTAATTATTTGCAAAAAAATACTTATCAGTGTAATAATTTGAACAAACCTCATTATACACTTGTAAATTATAATTAAAGTTTTAAAACAAACAAAAATTTGACTTGAATTTAAATGTACTTAAATATTACTGTTAGACATACAACCATTATATTTACCGTGAGCCAAATCTAGATATTTGCAGCCGTAGATAGATGTGCATAATAAGGATCATATTCCTCCAAAACGTAGATGTAATAGTGCTCAATTCATAAACCAGTCAAGGAAGGGAAAAAAATTACAGAATGATAGTATTTTGTTTAAGTAGTGTTACGGGGTTATCCATTCTTGACGTTACCCGCTCTGTTTTAATAAGGCCAACAAAAATGGGGACTGACGTATACCCTTTCCGCGTCTAGCTCTATAGACAATTGCAGTAATACTTTAGAATAATGTCGAAAATAATAATTAAATTACAGTGAAAAGTGAAAGCTGGTATCTGTATGGAAGCAGAATGAACATTACGTAAGAACAACCCCTTGAACGTTTTATTTATGTTTGCAAATCCTGTTGTAAAAGGGAATAATAAAGTCTTAGTATTAAGAATTTGTAGCTTAAATTGAGGTTTCCCGTAAAAAATTTCGATGTTCTAATAAGTTTAGGATGTTTATTTTAGGGTAATTTTCATTTGTATGATTTTTGAGTTCAGGTTTTTTGCTTTATTTGTATTTGTGATAAATCGGAGTTTGTCGCCTAACCTACCGTATTGTTTTTTAATGTTGCGAAAGGAGATGTTATTGTTTTGTGTACTACTTACTCCAGATGTACTCGAGTTTCTTGCCGAGTGCCAAATTGACCAAATTGTTTTTCTCACACCTGGCGGAACCGGCATTTATTACAGAATCCTCTATATGTGACGTAATTTGTAGACACCACATCGGCTATTTTTGAGGTAATGTTAGTCGCCAATTGCAAATTAGTTTTGCAATTGGGCAAATGTTTTCAGATTGCTATTTTACAGAGTAGTGATTAATAATTAATTAAGGTAAAGTTTCAGAATAAATTATTGCATTTTGCGGGTTTATTTTGAAACCGTAAAGCTTTTCGCGAATTTCTGTGAGCTTTTACGCAAGTTATTTTGAAGGAAATGTTACAAGTTGTGTTGTAGCTAATTGTTTTCATTCCTGATTATGGAAATGTTATACATGTAAATGGTCAACGCATTTGTAATTTTTTAGAACTGCATCTTAAGATTCAATGTATGTTAACTACTTACTCTACCCGTTTTAAAATTACCAAAAAAAACCCTAAAAATGATTCACTTTTCTTTCTGTGCATGGTACTGATTATTTCTGTTTAAAATAATGTAATTTATGTTGTAACGCAAAAACATTTAGAGAATATGTTATCTTCTAGTTTAGTGTTTAAGGTAATTGTAACTATTTAAATATCTATTTGTTTCCGAAATATTTTTATTGGTACATCATGTACATCATTTAGGTACCGGATAAGAGTAGAAATATAAGGAATCTAAATGTGTAAAAGAGTGTTTTGCAGTGTATTTTGTGTTAAATATAAGCTACTCTTGAATTTTCTTTGTTATGTATGCCAGTGGTTTAAAAGTTATGCTTAATACTTGATAAAGTGAATTTAATCTAAGCACTCAATAAAATGTGAATTTTTAGGTAATGCTGCGTGGACGCCCAATATTTCTTGTTTCACATGTAAGAAGGTGTACCAACGCGCAAGTTCTTTGATTCGACATATGAGATACGAATGTCAAAAAGAACCGTTACAAGTTTGTAACATTTGTGGAAAACGAACACACTTAAGAAGTAATTTATTACAACATATCCGTGTAAAACATAACATACCTACTTTAGAAATCAAACCAGCACTTTGAAAATGTACCTATATTGTAGTGTTATAATGCTTGTAGTTGAATAAATTTTTAATACAACAGATGACTCCTCCTTTTGAAAAATGTACATTTACAATAGGCATTAATAATAGAGATGTTTTTGAGAATTTATAATATATAAGTTAGAACTGGCCGAAAATAAATGCATATAGCCATGGTAATGATGACATATAGATTTAGACAATTAAAATTATTATTTTGACTATACAGTGAATCATCCGGAAATTTATGACAATTATCAAAAACACCATATGATTTTTATAAAATGCTAATCACCGACGAAATATTTCAACTTTTTGTCAACGAGACCAATCGCTATGCAGAGCAGGGAAGAAACACACAAGGTGCATCGATGCGATCACGGATTCACACCTGAAACAAACCAACCAGGACGAGATGGAAACATTTTAGGCTGCCTTATGTGGCTAGGTTTATTGCAAATGCCATCACTACGTTCTTATTGGACGAAGAGTTTTTTATATGAGAACTCACTAAAAACCTTTATGTCAAGAAACCGATTTCAAATTTTACTAAGAACTTGGCATTTTGCAGACAACGAAAATGCTAATCCCAACGATAGATTGTATAAAATTTCTCCATTGCTGGAAAAGCTAAAGAAGTCTTTTCAAGCTCCAATAACCCCAGGTGAATTCATATGTATTGACGAAACACTTGTCCCTTTCAAGGGCAAATTGAAATTTAAACAGTATATTTCGAACAAGAGATTCAAATTTGGCATAAAACTCTTCAAATTATGTTTAGAAAATGGTTACCTATATGATTTCAAAGTCTACTACGGCCAGGAGAAAGACATGACTGAAGAGTGTACAGTTCCATCTACAGTCGTGCTGAGTTTGGCACAAAATTTATTGAATAGTGGTTGTGGATAACTATTATACATCAGTCGAACTAGCCCACAAATTACTTCAAGCTAATACACATATCATTGGAACTCTCCGTTCTAATCGTAAAAATAATCCAAAAAAAGTTGTTCAAGAAAAACTGAAACGAGGAGAAATAATAGCACAAGAAAGCAATACAGGTATTGTAGTGGAAAAATGGAAAGATAAGAGAGACATACTGATGCTAAATACAAAACACGCTTCAGAAATGGTGACAATTCAAAAAAGATCTGTCGAGATTCAAAAGCCAAGAACTATTTTGGAATATAATAAACATAAGGGATACATCGATATTTCAGGTAAACATTTGACTTTTATATTATTTTTCGATAATAATTTCGAACACTTTTTATATCAGATGAAATCTTACAACTCATCCCTCCGTCGAGGTGTTAAATGGTATCGCAAACTTGCAACCGAACTCGTGATTGGGGCTGGAATTGTAAATGCATATCTGATTCACCAGAAAGTCACAAATGATAAAATGACAATAACACAATTTCGTGAAGAAGTAATAAAAGGTAATCTAGCATATCAGTATTTTTGAATGTCTGAAAAATATATTTTCAGGTTTCTTGAAGCGTAACACAGAATTGAATATGAATAAACCAGACGATGATACGAATACAAATCATATACTGTCTGACACGGGAAAAAGACGATCATGTTCCTTATGTTACTCCAAAATTGCTGAAGATTCCGGCAGAAAAGTAGCTAAAAATAAGACTCCGAAAACGAAACTTTCATGCGGCAAATGTTCTAAATATTACTGTTTATCGTGTTTTTTTGAAACCCATTCAGCCAAGGTGCAATAAAAATTTAACCTCTTTATATTCGTGTTTTAGTTCGCTTGATCAAAAGTTGATATAAAAAAAAAAAAAAATGGTCAGCACTTAACCCAACTATGTAACAATATTGCTGAATACATTTTTCAACGTTCTATGCAAGTTTTAATGCGATTCATCGCATATACGCTATCTGACGCGGGTAATACTAACATTGGAACTGAGGGACAAGGTTTGTACCCCACGGGCACAATGACTGGAAAAATTGATCTCGAATGGGGGACAGCATTTGTCCCCCACGGCACTGTACGTGTTAAATATCTATTTGTTTCCGAAATATTTTTATTGAGAGTTTTATTGATACATCATGTACATCATTTAGGTACCGGATAAGAGTAGAAATATAAGCAAATCTAAATGTGTAAAAGAGTGTTTTGCAGTGTATTTTGTGTTAAATATAAGCTACTCTTGAATTTTCTTTGTTATGTATGCCAGTGGTTTAAAAGTTATGCTTAATACTTGATAAAGTGAATTTAATCTAAGCACTCTATAAAATGTGAATTTTTAGGTAATGCTGCGTGGACGCCCAATGTTTCTTGTTTCACATGTAAGAAGGTGTACCAACGCGCAAGTTCTTTGATTCGACATATGAGATACGAATGTCAAAAGAACCGTTACAAAGACTTCCGGTGTTTCTCTCATTCCCCCCCAACTTATTTTTTTAATGGGAGAAAAGGGTATAATTCATTTTTGGTTATATTTTAACATGCTACTTATTTATGGAGAATGTGTAAGAAACAAAACTCTTGCTCAAGATTTGTACAGATGTCGTTTTCTGGAAGAAGTAAAAATACTTTTCGTTATATGGAACGAAAGCTAAAAATATTCTTTTCCAAGCGGTAAAAATCAAGTTCCTTGCTCAACAGCTCAACCAGATGACAATGTAATAAATATTTTGGCTTATCTTCAGGTAAACCCAGATTCTTCAACACGATAGGGACGAGGAACAAATTTTCATACAATATGGGGCATCAATATTTGGTACGGTTTATTTAACAGTCGATTGATTGGTCAATATTTTTATGAAAGAACATTAACGGGGCAAACATACTTGGATTTTCTTCAAATTACTTGAAGATATTCACTTAAATGAGAGACAAACAATGTATTGGCAACAAGATTAAGCACCTTCTTTTTTGGCAAGTCAGAAAATACCTTGAACACATGCCCTGTAAAATGGATTGGTCGAAATGGTGGCAAGCGCATTTTACGGTTACCTCTGGATTTCTTTCTTTAAGGTTACTTAAAATGTCTGGTTATGTCACACCTTCGACTAATTTAGACAATTTACTGGATAAAATCAGATAGGCATGTCGTACCGTAACACCCAAAATGATTACATCAGCATGTAAAAGAAACCTTTTGAGAAGATTTGAACATTGTGTCAATGTACATGGTTCTCAATTTGAGCATTTGCCTTAATTATTTTCCTATTTACTTTATAGTTTTTAATTGCCTGTTTTATGTATTTTAATAAAATTATATATTTTCGACCCCTTTCATCGCTGTTCGTTTTGGATGGTGATGTTGTTTGAATGCCCTGTATGGTCACTTTGAATTTACTGTATTATAGTGTTTCGTTTGCAGGTACCTGTGGGTAACGCTGTTGGCGTTGGTTGTGTGGAGTTAGATGGATTGAACGCCGTGCTGCAGTAAGCAGGTCCCTACAGTGTAGTTGTTATATTAGTACTCCTAAGCGTGAAACGCTGTAGAAGAAACTGTAGAGTTGACAGAACGAAACGAAAATTGTCGATACTAAGTACCTCGCGTCAGATTTTTTATCTTTACCTAAAAAAAGGGCAGACACCTCCTGATCGTGCTTGACGATCACTCCCCAAAAGTTAGCCGCCATTCTAGCTTGGGCTAACGCCGCTCCCACCAGATGACAGGTAGATCCTTCTCCATATCAAGAATTTCTAAAAAGTCTAATATAGAGTCGAACACTAAGGTGGATTAAGTAAGAGGTGTATCGACAGCGGCGGAAACCGCTTTCCTTCCTTCCGCTTTACCATTGTCGGCTGTGACACCGGTCCGGGTTGAATAAGGCGCCTGTGGTGGCGTTGTCCTCTTCGGTCGCTATGAGACTTCTATGTTCTTCCGTCGCGGAGATGGAGTGAACTTCGGGCATCCTTTGTCGCTCTCTGAGTGGTTCCCATCACAGTTTAGGCATGTTGTCCGTTTGGTATGGACACTGATTTCCTGATCGCCGGCGCACTTGACACAGCGTGCTGCCACCCTGTAGCACCGCTGTTCGTGGCGGAAACCCTGGCACCGATGGCACTGCTTGATGCCAATTTTCCGCCGCAAGTCATTGAGGGTGGGCGTGCGACTTGCTCTACCTTCCTGATATTCTTGTCCTCTTCTGTTGGTAGCTGTATCAGCACAAGGGGGATCGGCCTTCCTCGCTGCTTCATCCGAAAACAAGAAAAAATATTAATACATTTTTGTGATAGCTCTGAGCTAACGTCAGCGTCGGTGAAACGGTAGGTCGGGCAGCGATGCTATCGCGTGTTCCATTTGGATATATTTAGCTTATGATTTTTATCCATTGAAACATCTGATCCAGCAGTTAATGGCGATATACCTTTCTGCCAAGTAAGTTTTTAACGTCACTCAAACCATCTGTGCGAAGAATATCCATGGGTTCCAAAGCATAAGAAACGCTTATGAACAAGTATTCTTGCATCCCTGTAACCTGAATGTACTACTGTACCACAAACACATATATGTGTCTGACAAATTCACTGACACTTATTTTATGTGCAATATTAGTGACTAGTTATCTCATGTTATGCATAAAATTCATTGTAGTAACTGTTACGAATAATACATAGGACAAACAAGAAAGAACCTTAAATATTGTATTGTTTCACATCGTAGTGAAATTGAAATGTGTAATAATGTGCTTTAGATAGCTTAAATAAATAAATGTTGTTTTTTAGAAATGCTATTTATTGTAGGAAATAATTTTATTAAACTGACACTCAAAATGTAAGCATGATGTGTTCTAATTTTTTTTCTAGTAATGTTGATAATCGTACTTCCAATCCCAAAAATGATTCAGAAATCGATTGCTTCAGATCTAAGTCAACAAAGCATTAAATTTTTGTTTGACAGCTCAGATTTTTTTATACACGAACATTTGCTAACAGCTGTCTTATATGTTACGTTTATATGTTAGAGCGGTTTGTTTGTTTAATATGTTTTTTGTTTGTTTTAGTTTGGAATGAACTGGTTTTAAGTACCCACTGTTGGTTATTCCAATTTTTTTTTACAAATTTATTATTTTTATTTTATACATTATTATTTTCCATCTTCAAAATTGGAATTAACTTGGTTTAGTTATGCATGTGGATGTGGGAATATAACAGTTTGTAACAACAGAAAGTTGTTACTAACATAATTATCCAGCAGTTACCGCATAATAAATATGTTATTTGTTTTCTAGTACTACGTAAAGGGTTTATGAACATAACTAATGCAAACACTAAAAACTTCACAAATCTTCCCATATCTGAACGTATTGCAATGGTTTCTTATGCTTGTCCAGAGTGTGGAAGACGTTATGAATTAAAAAGTTTATTGAGCATGCATTTAAAATGGGAATGTGAGAAAGTACCTCGATTTAAATGTCTTTTTTGTGAATACCAAGCTGAACAAAAAATTCAGTTATTTGGACATATGGACATTCATCATTAATCCTTTTTGAGTATGTTTTGATAAAACATTATATAATAAGTTGTTTACAATTTATAAATTTGTACTTTGTATTTTAGTTTGACATTTAAATAGTATAAAATAAATTTTTATTTGTTACCAATTTATTGTGTATTGTTCTTATTTGTTGATGTATTAAAGTTGAACTTTTTTAATGTATCAGTATTAAAATATGAGTAATTTACAATACTACCCTTAGCAATCTTATTCCTAGTTTATTTAAACGCATGTTGGTTATGCAGAGTGCCTCACTAAGACAGGTAACACCTTCCTTGTCAATACAACGAACAATGAGACGTAATTAATGAAATGAAAAGAGACAAATACAAATTATTCAGACGTGATTCATGGCTACATGGTTGTCGTGGAATAATGTCTCTTTGTTGGTTGTATTAACCAAATGAGGCACCTGTATACATCAAAGTGGTTACCATTTTTCCTGTAACTGTTCATCTTTTCTTTTTTTTTTGTTATGGTTTGTAATGTACGCAGGCCAGTCTAGCGACTGCACAACTCGACTGTAAAAACAAAGTTAATACGCCAACTTGCATAAGCCAAATAATCGTTATAAGAAACCAGATGAGACCATTTACGTTGTGTGAAAGAGGTGTTACGGGATATAGCAGCTATCTAAGGGAGGATAAAATAACACAGTATATAAATTTATAAGCAAGTTCAATGTGGTTCTGCTGTCTTTATTGCGGATTAAGGAAAAGGTCTACTAAAGAAAAACCTTACCGCACACTACAACATAAATGTAATATATGTATTAGTTATAAATACATAGATCAGTACATATTTAGATTCTACTGTTATTGTAAGATTAAAGTGCTATCACCCTACTGTAACCTTAATAAATCAATGTGGTAATAATTCAGTACAGGCCTATATTTCCAAAATGGTGATCACCAGGTTATACAGTTAGCTAACTGTAGTATAAGTAAAAACATCACAACATGTTAAAGGCGTGCATTTACAATTAATGATCCAAAAGGTAACATATTTCATATCAGGCACGTACACGGTATTGCAACGATAAACATACTTTAGGGTTACACCGGTGGTCTTTATAGCTCTGCTACCCGGGATCCCACTATTTTTACTACCAAAATCTACAACAGTCGCACATATTTACCGAATGGTTTCCATTAAATCCACCTTCTAATTTATAAATTAAAATATATAAATCTGCACCAGTTGTGGTACATCACAGGTTTTAACAAAAAGTAAATATAAAAGTGGGTAACATATTGCAATACAACATGACATAGAAACGTTTGGGAAATGCAAAACTTCGTATTTTAACCTATAATAGAAAGACAAACTACCATACATTAAAGGAAAATTCGATATGGGGTATTTGTTATTCAAGTATCGACATTCACTCATAGTTTCGTATACAATGACAAGAATATACTTTTTCAATTTTTGTTTTTTTCGATCTGTTCTGTGTTTTGTTCTAACGGCATTGAAATTTTTTAGATGGAGATTGTCGAAAGATATGAATTTTCCTTTACTGGGGGAGGGGGAGGGGTTGCTGTATTAACGCTATCACCAACACTGAGTTGAAACGTGCAAAACCTAGCGCCAAGTACCTTAGACCTAGTGGATGATTTGAGATTAAATTTGGACGATATGGGCTCTGTTGAGCTGGTGCCGCCTAGTGTCACTGATTTATTTTAGAATGACAGTACGACCCCGCCAACCAGCAGAAATCATGTCCCCGACTGGTTTCTGGTCCCGTGTGTAAAATAATCCCAGTTTCTTTTTGCCGGTCGGTGCAATAGCCGGTCGCCAGATTGGCCGTTCGTGTGCGCTAAGTATACAAAGATAATATTAGAAGTTACAAATATAAACATACAGATACTTCAAACTATAACTTAACACAACAACGCTAAATGTTTTGATACGGTTCCAACTAAGTGGCACAATTAGAGATGAAAACAAACATTGCTGAGTAAGCGAAAATTTTAACAAAATGGTGCCATAATAACACATTAAATTTCAGATTTAGAATTAGTGGAAGGAACGCCACCTTGCATTTTAAAAAAAACATTTACTCGCGTAAAGGGGAAAAACGATCACATTCTGCTAAAAAAAAATAAGAAAGTGATTCGTTAATGCCCAAGCAGGAAATTTATATCGTAGTTCTTAGTAAATCATCGAAATTTCACTCTAACGCGGTGAGCAAATATTCACAAATCCATAAAAGAAATTCAAGTGTTCTTGCGTGAGGTTTCTTAATAAATTGCTACGTAGTGTTTTTTGTGGCTACAACTAATAGTCGGTAATTGCACAAATAAGTTTTTACACCAAATTTAAAAAGCGTGATAAAAAATGTTGTTATATCCTTTTCACCAATGACTAAGCACGTTATCGTACACCTTGTAGGTAACGATACGCTAATGAAGATACAGGGTGAGTCAACAAACTTGGCCTTTATGGGTAAACTTTGCCAATAAAATATATTTATCATACTATATGGATTTTAAGTGTGCGCATATTAAAAATATTCTTGACTATACAGTGTTTCGAAAAAGTATTCGATTTTTGGATTTTATTTGCAATTATAAAACTTTATTTTGTAGGTTTCATGCACGTAAAACAATAATAATTCGAGTTTTATCCAAAAATCACGTTTAGAGGTATAACTTCATTATTATGTACCATCTTGTGTTTTGTTAGGACAACTTTTAGATTGCGTCCAAGGAAAGGCTGAGCTTCAGCATATGTTGTGTAGAAGAAATATTAGAGACAAATACTACAGGATGTTCAAAATGTATGTTCAAACCTGAGCAACTTGAAATTCAAAAACATCACTTTTATCAAATAGAACACCCTGTATATATTTACGTTTTCTTAAAGAAAATGAAAAACCACACAATTCTTCATGAGTATGTCGTATTGTATGTCGTATCTCTTACAGTTTTTGAGTTATTTTGATTTTTTTGTGTTATCAATATTTCAATGGTTTCTATTGTGATAATGGGGTAAGATCGCACGACATTGAGAGTTACTGGACAAATCTCCACGCCCAATTCATTTTTGAGGATAATTGTCATCTAAAAGTTTAGTACCTCTTAGTGGTAGTGGGGAGGGGTACCGTCTGGTTGCAGGCAGATATTCTGTTGTTTATCAGAAGAAATCTAATGGGGTAAGATCGCACGACCTTGAGGGCTGCTGGACAAATTTCCATTTTTGAGGATAAATGTCATCTAGAAATTCACGTACCTCGCCGTGGTAATGCGGAGGACCACCGTTCTGTTGCATCCACATATCATCTCATTAATCATTATTAAGCGGGTGAAGGAATAAGGCAAAACTTGGAAGAATTGAAGGTAGTTCCGACCAGTCTGGAGAGGTTAAAAAATACGGTCCAATAATTCTATTGTGACGAATACCACACCAAAAATGTATGGACTAGTGGTTTAGGTCTTGCATTTGTCGTATCAAAAATGAATTGTCTAATACGAACTAGTCCATATTATGACGATTTAAAGCACCATTGCTTCTAAACATAGCCTCGTCAGAAAACATAATATAAGATGAAAAGTCTGAATTAACCTTAATTTGAGCAATACTCTACTGGCAAAAGTTTGCTCATCTTTCGAAATTATCATTGCGTATTTCCTTGTATAATCGAATATGATAAGGATAATACTTATATTTTATAGTTGTCCGAGATTGACAGTTGATTGTGGCGTTTCACTTGATATGCTCTCTGACGATTACTGACATGCGGTCTTTCTTCAATATGAAGCAAAACCTCAAGTTCTTGGCTACTGATATTTTAATTCACCACTTTGCGTTTTACGTAATCCACACTGTCAGCGGAATCGAATCTCTCCATAAAATTTTCAAAAATAATCCGAGTGGGTTGCGTCGAGCAGGATACTTCATTCTGCATAACTTTTGAGCGATAAAACGATTTATATTTATGTTAGTGTTTAGTATTTAATGCAACTTTCTTTCTCTTTCAAATTGCACGGTTACTGCGAATAATCACAATAAAACCATCGAAATATTGCATAATGCACAAAACAAAATAACTCAAATACAGTGAGTAATAGGTCTAGGACACTGTGAGGTTTTTGATTCTCTTTAACACAGCGTAAAAATGTACGAGGTGTTCTATTTTGAGAAAAGTGATATTTTGAAATTCGAAGTTTCGCAGGTTTGAACAATTTTGAACACCCTGTATCATTTATCTCTAATGTTTCTTCTTCAGAACATCAGCTGAAGCTTAGTCCTGCCTTGGTCCAAATATATAAGTTTTCTAAAGAAAACACAAGATGGTACATAATAATAAAGTTATCTGTAAACCCGATTTTTTTGATAAAATCGGAATTATTTGAAAAACCGAAAATTTTACACGCATGAAACCTATATAAATAACATTTTATAACTGCATGTAGACTCCAAAATCGAATGATATACAGGGTGTTCCATAAAAAAACAATAATTTTGTCTTGCCCTGCTCTTTTGGGACTCTGTATAGTCAGGAATAGTTTTAAACTGCGCACACTTACAAGCTGTATAACATACATTTTATTGGCAAAGTTTACCCATGAAGCACCAGTTTACTTTATTCTATCGTTGATTCACCCTGTACACTGACTTTAACGCGTAATAACAATTCAGGTTACATTTATATTAATACGCGGTCCTGAGTAAAGTCCGGCAACGATAACGTAAACTTTTTATAACACATCCGGTAGTAACAAACTTAAAATTATATGGTGGTTTGCGACATGCTACACGTCGGTTTTTTCATAATTTAAAACAGGCCGTATAGTCGAAAATGGTTACTTCACATACCACTAATACAGAAAATTAGAGAGCCATACGATACGACAGCAATGTTTGGTAGAGTCGTAATATATTCATAACCGCAATGCGCGAAACAGTAACTTTCTTAGTACTCAACTAATTACATAAATATCAAACAACGGTAAACACTTCTATGTAATTAAAAATTATTATTAATTTTATTAAATACTTAAATAAAAAGTTTACCTCGAGTAGGGTTTGAACCTACGACCTGTACTTTGCTAGAGTACCGCGCTAATCAACTGCGCCTACGAGATTCAAGCCCCAATCGACGTAAACTTTATCTTTATGTATGTAGAACTGATGTAAATTCTAAATGTAATGAGATTACAATCAAATTACTTGTATTAATGGAATGTGAGCCTGCAATATCGCAATACATACCAAAGCAACTTGACTAACATGAAATTATTATGTATTTTTTTTTAGGATAACTCTTATGTGGTACATTCCGTCGCCTAAGGCGTCGACGCATCGACAATTGTCACATTCTTATACTTCGTCTAAATTATCTGAAATCTGAATGTGATCTATATGAAATCTGGTTATAAACTCGCTCGAAGGAAGCCATGTTCACCCTGCTCTTAAAATGCTTTAAATGCGTTACATTTTGAGTTAATAAAAATACTATTTTAATGAGCTAACGCTCAAGCTTCCACGAATAACTTTCTTGCAAGTTAAGCAACATTAATCATACACCTCAGATAAGAGATTTACACTAAACTAAACTAGTTTTGATTTTCAACTGAAGAAAAACCAAATTGCTCATTACATAAATGATACGCTTTACTTTAAGCGAATTACTCAATATTTTTAAAAAGCAAAGTATAATAGTATTCAGGGACTCACGAAGTATTTTTAGTCCCGCGAGTGAATATTGTATATATGCTAATTAAAAATTATTATTAATTTTATTAAATGCAAAATAAAAAATTTACCTCGAGTAGGATTTGAACCTACGATATGTACCTTGCTAGATTACCGTTCTAACCTACTGAGCTATCGAGGTATAAACCCCAATCGATGTAAATTTTGTCTTTATGTATGTAGGTTAAATATACCAAAATGCATCCCGAGGTTTAAAAATCCTAGATACTAAATGTCGCGAGATTCGTCCTTAGGAATATAGTTAGTTATCTAGGTTGATTTGTTTCTAAGGTTTTGCTTTCCATCAAAAGTCACAAATTTCTATATTTATGTCACAAGTTACTTTTACTCCCGAGAGACTGAAAAAATATATTTAATCTGGGAATGACAAAATACAGTTTCCATGATCCTATAAATATCAATAAATATGAAATGTAATCTTTATCTCAATATTGTATCGCATGCACGTGACAGGTTCCATTCTAGTATTAAAAAAGGGAAAGATACAATATACCCGGTGTCAATGAAATCATTATACGTACCTTAACTTTGTTAAAACAAGAGATAGAAATTTTAAATCTGGGATAAAAATAAATTTTTTGACATTCAAAACTATTTTGCTTATTTTAAATAGGAACCTAATAATTTTTTGTTTTTCCAAAGCATACTGACTAATGTAAACTGAATTTTATTCTAAATATGGACATTCTTGAAAGAACAGTATTTTATTTATTACTATTATTTTATAACACATGACTTTTGTTGTATTGTTTTTAGGTAGTAAAATGGATTTACTTTCTTATGGGTATTTAATGTTTATTTGAAATAGTGGTGAAAATTTTTTCTAAACATTAGTAATTTTCGTACAACGTAGAATCACAAATCACCAATTTTAAGCAGAATTTTATAGATCCCAATTAAGAGGTTAAAAATAAATAATATTCTAGTACTTGTACAATTCCTTAAGTTCTTCTACACTCATGGCTACAAATTTTAGCTGCTTAATAGTTTGGGTAATAAATTGAAGATTTTGTGCCTTATGCTCAGTCGTAGATTAAAGTGGACCAGATTCATAAAATTATCGATTTTCCTTATTAACCAAAAAACATTTACATGTAACTAGATATGTTTGATTCTAAAATCTGGGTTTCTTCTTCCTGAAACAAATAGTTAAATACTCGGACGCCAACTTGTTTTTAAATATGGAATAAACATGTAAACCATTATACAATAAAGTTAAAAGAAAATTTCTACAATAACAAATTTATTACACCACCTATATTTAATTATGAACGGAATATCTTAATGCTAATGTTAGTAGGGTTATAACCTAATGAATAATTAATGTTGTGAGTAATTAATGGAATCAGAATACATTATTCTTGATCACACTGTAGATACCGAAATGGATGCATACTGTGTCAGCGTTTTGGAAAATGTTGCGTAATATCACTGCAGGGTTGAAATAAATCTGGATTTGTATGCTTTATAATTCCCAAATGAATAAATCTCACTCTTGATTGATCGTACTAATACCGTAAATTGGATTAACGGTAAAAGGCGAGTTAAAGTAAAAATAAAAAAGTAAACGAGAAAGTAAAAGTAAAAAAGTGCCTCAAATGAAAACGTCTCAAACACTGTAAAATAACAGAGTAAAAATGGATGCTTACATCCACCTTAAAAATATCATCAACAAAGAATCGCTACAGTAGTCTTTGCGCATTACAAGTGAATCTAATGTGCAAACACTATGCGTACGAGTTCTAATTAAAATAATTAAATGAATGTTTTTACGCAACTATGATGTGCAACACAGATGGCACGAAATGCACGTTAAGTTAATAAAGGTGAATTATTAACAACACGTTCGAAGTTTGTTACAACCTATTCATTGAATTATTTTGTAAAATAATGAGTACGTTTAATGAACGAACGAAAATTTTCTCTTGAAAATGATATATAGAGGAAAAAATATTAACAAAAAATTGTTTCATTTTTGAAACTTTTTACACTATTAAAGTAAAATATTTATTGTTGTCTATGATATTTACAAATCAGTAGTATTCAATTCAAAGAGATAAACTTTATTATACGATAAAGCCACACCATTTCTAGCTTAAAAATAAGAGTATCGCCCATTTAGCTCAATAGTAAAGGCCGGGGGATAGTAAAATAGCAAAATAACCGAAACATTCACACTTACCATACGTAAAAGATCGGGAAGATTTGTCAATAGAACATTACTGCAATCTAAGCTTGTTACAGGTAATAAATCTTGCGCAAGGATGAAAATTGTAAATGTCTGCATAAAATCAAAATGGCCTACGTGGTATAGTAAAAATTTTGATTGTAGACATAAATCTCGATATTTAATACGTTAAAATAAATTCAATCGTGACAGCCCTTAACCAAATGCTTCAATCAAATATAGTAAATTGCTGTATACATATATACATGGTGTCCAATTAGTACGTGAATGGAAGACAACAGGTTTATTTGACTAGATAGAAAAGAAAATTAAATACAAAAGTACACATACACATTTTAAAATTATTTGCACTTATACAAAATCGTGGCAACTAAAATTTTTTAAATGACACACCCTGTATATTTTTACATTTTGAATTATATGATTAATTTTAACGTGACCTTGTGTGACATATCTTCAGTTTCTTTATGCTATACAAAATGATAACATTATGCGAAATGATATTTTTCTTGAAAATTTTAAATGGAGCACCCTGTATTTTATGCAGTAATTGGACAGCCCTTTGCAAGAGCTTTCCAATGATACCAATTTACAGCGATTATATTTTATAATCTTTCTGTAATTGAGCTAAATATATAAAAATTTGTGATCTTTAAAAAATGTCTTATGAATGTAACTTTTATGGACATTGTCTGATTGTCTACATTATTAATGTTTTTATTGTTATCGTTGTTGTAGAATTTGATTGTTATTTATAAAATAACTAACTGAAAACTATCTGCAAAAAACAATTAACCCATAATAATGTAATAATAATTATGTCTTTATTCAAGATAATTTCTTTCTGTTGAATTGAAGTAAAGAGGTTCTGATGTGGAAACAAATAACCACTCTCTGCTCTACCACCTAACCAACTTATAATGTCAAAGTATTAATTATAGAAAGTGGCCTTCTGACTTAAACAAAAAAAATGATTAATATAACTAAACTATCATAAAAGTGTGTAGACATACTTTGGAAAAGTTACTAATACTTTCAACAATTTCGTAAAAAGTTCTTTAACCCCGCGTCCTGTCTATCCATCTCTCTCGAAAATGTTAATTTAAGCAGTCCTTAACGTTTCTAGCAAAAAAAGGAACTCCGTCTTGTTGGAACCATATTTCCTCGACAATGTTAGGTGACCATTTCGTAAAAGTCGAAATAGTTTAAGTGATCTTCAAAAAAGTATAGCCGATCAGATGTTCCTCTAAAAGTCCAACCCCTATGTTAGGAGACCGCTTATTCTGGCTAGTTGTTATTAGTAAACGATTATGATCTGTATAATAATGGAAAATGTGTATGTTTACAGTTTTGTTTTTGTGAAAGGCAACCTCATCCGAAAACGTTAATTTTCCCGAACATGCTAACAAGCTGATTTTGTATCCACTGGCAAAATATTTCTCTTCTACCATAATCTTCATCTTTGGTGAATCTGGATGTGGTAAGGATGAACCTTATGTATATAACAAACAAAGTACACCCACGTACCACGAGGATGTATTTTGTTTGTTACTCCTGTTTCGGATGTCTTCCATTTTTTTTTTGGGACTTCCAAAATGAAAATCATATTTATGAGGTGTACTTGTGGATAATTAATTTTTTGTCAAAAAATATTAACACACTTAAACATGTAACACACTGAATTGAAGGAAAAACAATGACAAGTTCCAGAATTCATTACAACTAAATTGACAAATATAAAGGAGAATATTTGGATTAATAGAAATTAATTTTTAGAAAAATTCGAAATTGAAAACTAGAAGATATCATATAATTTGAGAGGTTAGACAAAGGATTGTCGAATCCTATAATTATAGTAATAATAATGAAATGGAGAATTAGAAAATATTCATAAAGGTTGCATTCATGAGACTTTATTTAAGATTTAAAAATTTTTATTTTTTTACTTAATTAAGCCAACAAATAAGGTACCATTGGAAAGCTTTTGCAAAGGGCTATGCAACAGCTGTATAATAAACAGAGTGTTCTGTTTAAAATTTTCGAGAAAAATAACAATTCATGTAATGATATCACCCTGCATAGTATAAAGAAACATGACTAAAGTATTGAGGCAAAGTTATACCTTGTAAAACACTATTATGTAGATGGAGCTGGTGGCTTGAACATGACCTTGTTTTGGCATTTTATTTCTATTATTTCGAAAACCAGTGAAGATAGATATAGGGAATGTTACACAAGGTCACGATGAAATTAACCGCGTAATCCATTGATGTGAAAATATACAGGGTGTGTCATTAAAAAATGTAATTTTATGTTGCCACTCTTTTGTGAGATACCCTGTATAATTACAAATAGTTTTATTATGTACACCTAATACTTCCTCACAACTTTTTTATCTAGTCAAATAAAGCTTTTATCTTCCATACACGCACTAATTGGAAATCCTATGTGCATGGTGTTTCCAAAGTAATTTGAAATATTGATGTTAGGCATTCGATTTTAAGACGGAAATTTCCTATAAACATGTGTGATAAGTTTTGTCTTTAATGAGATACAGGGTGCTCAACGTATTTGTTATTTTAATAGAAGCAATAACATTGTGATAAGCATAAACTTAAGAGGAGCCAGGAGTGTTGAGAATAACATTACAGCCCTGTGGGGTGCGATTTTGAACATCTTGTAAATATAAGATCGGGGTTGTGTAAACGGGTGATTTTAAATAAATATCCCCACACGCAAAAATTCAGAGGACTGTGTTCAGGTGACCTTGGGAGCCATGAATGTGGCGATCCTCGTCCTATCGAACGGTCTGGGAAAACGTTATTTAAAAATCCCGTACAGATACTGCAAAATGTGGAAGAGCATCGTCATGCACGAACCATATACGCCTTCTAATTATGAGAGGTATATGTTCCAAGAGAATTGGAAGTTCATTTTGTAGAAAATAAAGAGGTATCATTTGTAACTATTTCTTTTAATACGTCAATACGATACTCTACATTATGTTTAATGCACTTAAGTACGTAGGTATATTTGACATTTGTGAGTGATTTATATCAGTACGTCACCATCTGCATCAGTAGCCTGAATGTTTATTTGTAAATACATATCCAAAAACGAGAATATCGTTTATAACAATAATGACACTTCAGTCAATTAACGAGAAAATATTTCTCGACCAAAGGATCAATATAATTTTTTATTCTCGTAAGCAAAGCGTTTCCATTTCACAGAAAGTCTTGGAACTATTTAATTATAAACTGTTTCCTCTATTATAGTCTCCTCTATTATAGATTCTTTCATTTCCTGTTCACAACAATAATAATTTAAACCGTTATATTAATTTTAATTCTATTGGTTTTTCTCGTGTTCAGTTTTATAAAAAGTGTTGATTGTACCGGCGGACCAATTAGCTGATCCCTCGGCTATTCTCAGGAACTGTTTATCGTACAGCGTTGAGAAAAAATTTCCTTAGTAAAAACGGCGAAGGGAAATCGCTGGAAATAACTGTCAAGTTTCTAGCTTTACCGCTAGATGGCATAATATTTATAGAAAAATTATTTTAAATTATAATACAGAGTGAGCCAGTAGTAGTTACGTATGTTTACGCGTTTTTACTTATACGTTGGACAAAAGATATCGGCATGCGGTTTGCGCCATTTTGTTACGAATATAATCAACTTCCGTTGTAATTTAAAATACTTAGGTGTTTCCATTTAAAAATTGTAACATACACAAATTTTAATTTTTTTTATTCGAAAGTGTCCTCTATCTACGACAATTAAAACTAAATGCAATTGTTTTATAGTAGATCTAATTGGTCCATCTACGCCCGTTCGAATGAGAATAATTTCGTTAAAATAGATTGATCCAAACCAAAGTTATAGGCATTTATTCATTCAAACATTCCGACTCTCCCCCACCCTTTATTTGAAAAAATACAGAAAACAGTATTTAACAAAATTTGTGCAGAAATTATGCATCATTATAATTTACTTATTTAATACCTACTATGATTGGACATATTGTATAAAAAAATTGTTTTTAAATTTTTCTATAAAGATTGTGCCCTCTAGCGGTAAAGCTAGAAACTTGAAAGTTATTTTCAGCGTTTCCCAGAGCTGTACGATAAGCAGTTTCTGAGGTATAACCGGAGGATCGGCTTATTGGTCCACGCGGTATAACGGCCAAGTATCAGATTGAGGCAGTGCTCCAACTTGCTGCTGAAAACCGTAGAGCTTTTGGTATTCAAAAGTATTCGAGTACTGTCTCAAACCTATGTACTTATTTACTTCTGCTTTAAGCACGATAACGTACAACATATTCTAAAAGGAACATGGCGATATTACGATAATGAATTATTGTCACAACTGTTTCCGACTGAAAACGTAAGGAAAAATTCTTCTTGGATTTAAACTTAAGTCAATGCTTCGCGTTTTTCTAATTTCTTTTTGACAAGTCAAACGATGTAGAATATTGTAACATTTTTATTTCTTACAAAAAACTTTTGCACCTTTATGGAGAACACAAATCTAATCGATTACTACATTGCGATTACTAGTAATTAATTATTAATCTACTTTACTTTTAGGTACTAATTTCGTAATCATCAATGAAAGACATTCACCTGAAAATAAATGTGGGCAATGTGGGAAGATATATAAGCATCGACATCATATGCTTGAACATAAAAGGGAATGTGGGAAAACTCCCTCTTTATCCTGTCCATATTGTGAACATAAGTCTCATAGGAAATATAATTTAAAATGTCATATAGTTAGTAAGCACATGGATACATTTGGTATTGTTAGTTAGATATCACATTTTATAAAAGAACCTTTTCGTTAGTTAATTAATTGTTTTAATTGTTAAGTTAAGATTTGAATGGTTTTATGTATTAAAAACGATTTATGAAATTTGTACGTACTGTTTTTAATTTTTTTTTCTTAATATCAATTATAACTACTGTAAACAACTAGTTTATTGTTTTTATTAACTTTGATTTTCCAAAAATAGTTATCACCAATTTTTCTTTAATTTTTAAGATTTGTACAGTTTATCCTAGAAAGTGAGGTTATACTTAAATTAACAACTACTAAGAAAAAAGTTTAACCTCACGTGGCTTTGCGATGCACATTCATGTAGATAAATGTAATAGTATATTATATTTTTAGGAGTAAAACACGTTCGTTTTGTGTTGAATCAAGATTGCAACGAAGATTATTGGAGACTGTGCAACTTTTTTTCCGACGGTATCCGAGTTTGAATCAGGTTGGCGCGTATTTAGAAAATTTAAGTGATCTTTTTATGATTGGTTAATTAATAGTAGGGATTTAAAAACCAATGTGGCAACAAATGAATTTTTCAACAGTTACCGTTACGCGTGAACTATCGCGGAACGACGTTATTCATAATCCGTGTTGAAAGAACTTCTGTTAGTAGGGGCATCATCCCCGAACAAACCCTCGAAGGGATCATATTAAGTCGTTCAACCATCACGAGATTGATTTACCGTTAAGTGCAGTTTGTCCAAACGGACTGTCGAAAATCCAAAAAGGTGTTAAGTGTTATTTTTACCTAGTGCTTTCACTGTTCTCTGGAGTAGTTAACGCTGTTATGCGGAAGAAACTAAACGTTCGTTTCTAATTTCCAGACATTAATTTCACAGTTCGCCGATAACCAGTAACTCCCTCCGTGTAAATAAATAAGCTGTTGTTCTTTTAAAATGGTAAGTGTTATTCAGAATCTGTATATAGTTAATGTAAAGTTGATAAGCAACGTGAAAATACTTAAGCTTTTTGATTGAATAATAATAACTGCCATTGATTGCTAGAAAATTAACAGAGTAAAGTTAAAGAATAGCAAGTCAAGATAATCAGTAGTGTAACGTACAACCAATTGTAATTTTAATCTAAGCGCAATTTGGAGCGAAATTCTCGCGTTGTATCATACTTCTAGTTCAACCACAGTGCCATACTTCGAACATATTGCCGACGCGGCCGCAGAGCTCATCCTCTGGAGTTCCACCAGGTACCTGTACAACAGAAAGGGCTGTAGGAAGTCAAAGCTATAGTTTTTGTGCACATATTTTACTGTGTTTGACAAATTTTAATATTTTTGAGTGTGTATTTTATTTTTTCATGTTCTAACTGATGAATACGCTGTCTTTTGAGATTAACGTTTTATTGTTTTATCGTTTAGATTTTTAATAAAAGCGTATTCATCCGCATTATTATCCGTGAAAAAATCACGAATCCTTCTGTTGAAAAAAAATATTAATGCTACTTAAGGATTAGTCTCACAAATACCAGTCTGCTTAATGCTGCCTAATCAGACCTTAGAATAGTGACTGCTTCCTCAACAAACGCTGATATATATATATATATATATATATATATATATATATATATATATATATATATATATATATATATATACATACATATACACGGTGTTTATTAATTAGTGTTAAAGTTTCAGGCAAAGCTGAGAAACCGTATAACAAAATTATTGCTACGCGGTGCGCCATTTCTTCTCACGGGCCATCCAAAGTTCGAAATTTGACCGACTTTATTAGCTTTTATCTGAGAAAGTATCCGATGAAAAATTCATTTTCAAACAAAATATTGATGTTGAATTTTTTTGCAATTTTTTGGTCACATTCCGCACCTACTAAAACCTCAGATTAAGACTATAAAAGATGCAGAATTTGAGAAAAATACGCTTGGCAACTAGGCCAATTTTGTGGTGACGTTTGCATACATCAGTGTGGCAGGCATTTTTTGCACCCATTGCGTCATTCGATTTCATATTTCACTGGTGATCATGTACTCATTCAACGAGTACGCAGATATGTACATGGTGTACCCTCCAATTGTCTGGCCAGCGAGGTCGCCCGACCTGAATTCTTTAGATTTTTTCGTATGGAGCTTTCTCAAGGACAAAGTATATAAGACGCCCCCAAAGAATGAGCAGGATGTCTAGGAGAGAATTCGTGCTGCCGTTCAGCAAAAAACTTGTAAATGTTGGAACGTGTTTTGGATTCAATCCCTCTTCGATTGGAATTGTGCATGGACATAGACGGTGGTCATTTTCAACAATATGTACAATAATAAAAAATGTATTCTGTACTTTTTGTACTGTTTTGATCACCAATATGCTTCTGACGCCTTGTGTCACGTATCATGAATAAAAAATTTGTTGTACTTTTTGTATTGTTTTGAACACCAATATGCTTCTGACGCCTTGTGTCGAGTATCATGTGGTGAATTTGTTTACATGTAGTTTCCAACGTTGCAATTTAATGTCATTTTTGGATGACCCGCTAGAAGAAACGGCGCATCGCCTAGCATTAATTCTTTTATGGGGCTTCTCAGATTCGCATGGGCTATAACGCTAGCTGAAGCTTTAACACTATTTAATAAACACCGTATATATGTGTGTATATATATATATATATATATATATATATATATATATATATTATATATATATATATATATATATATATATATATATATGTTTGTTTTGAGATTTCCGGGAGTGGTGTACGGCATAAACTCGCTTCGTGTGTTGTCTCGCTTTCTTTCTTTTTCTATACTACATTTTGATAAATTGACGTTTCAGTAGAATCGCAACTACAATTTTCAAGTCACTTTACTTCTGCTTCTCGTGATAGGAAGTAATCTGCTGTCTTCATTGCTGGTCGCTGGTATTTGTATATCCTTCACTTTCACTTTCACTTTTGCCGCTTTCTTTTTTGTTGTTGATTTCACCATTTTTATGGTGATAATTTCTTTATAATTGTTTTGCAACTATCCAGTAGCCTTTATTTATCCTCTCTTTTATTTAAGTTTCTTGGGAATGTTTCAATTTCAATTGCTTCCCTTGTTATTCGATGTGTTTTGTATTCTATGTTGTCTATCATCTCTCTCTGCATGGTGTCTCGTATTCCCCTTGTTCTTGTACTCTTGTTTTTGGATTTTGTAAAATATTTTCGATTTTTCTGTTGGTAGTGAAAATTATTGCAATGTCTTCTGGTTATGTTGATTTTTCGACTCTGTTTATATTTCCTTCAGTTAAATTATTTTGTAGCAGTTCTGTTTTAAGGTTCTTAATCTCTTGGTGTACGTTGTTCGCGTCTGCTAGATGTCTGGATCCTGTTATCAACGTTTTTACCACCGATTGTATTTGTGCTGGGTGGTGATGAGATTCTGGATTGAGATATCTGTATGTATATGTAGTTTTTCTATATACTTGTACATAAGCACGTCTGGGACTGGTAGTTTTTTTTTCTTTTTCCATTTCCATTGTGAATTGTATCTTTTGGTGCATGCTGTTTAAGCATTTTAAAAACTTGATCAGTTTATGTTTCCGTGTATCCAAAATCACAGAAGTAACGTCTACGTAACGTAGCCAATTCGCAAAAATATTTACAAATATCGATTTGAGAAGCTCAACAAAGAAAACCTAATTCTTATAAATTATAGTCCCTAAATCTTATAATCTTAACACAGTTAGGCAGGGAATGGTTTGAATGAAATTTAACTATGTAAACAATAATATTTCTAAAGATTATCAAACTAATATCATTAAAAAAACGAAGACTATTCTTACAATTGAACTCCGCAGTCATTTGTCCAGTAGTATGTGGCAACCAATGGGTTGTTTCGTTGTTTAATATTTTTATAAAGCTGTTAACTGTTAACGATCGTACATATACTGAAACCTATGACAATAATGTCCACTATTGTTTAACTTAACAAATGCACCTTTATTTTATTACATGAGGGAATACTTTAGGTTTCCTTTTAGATCGCGCACGCTTTAATACATAACACTTTTAACTCGATGTTTACTGTTTACTTTAAATCTGATTCAACACTTAAACTTTTGAAAGAAAGACTCACTAGTATTTTACTTTTAATTTACAACAAATGCTTTCATTTGTAAATGTTTAAATAGTTCTTCCCTTATATAGGTTTTTCAGTAAACTAATATACACTGAATCACTAATTGTTTACAAATAAAAACAAGGACTGACCTTTTTAGGGTCTCTCAAAAACTTTGCGCGCGATTCCCCCTTTAATCTAGCTCTTCTGCTGAGCGACTTCTCTATTCCTTAAATACCTTAGGACATCCCTCTTACCCAACGTCATCACAGCCTATCAGACAAGAGCTTCTATTGCTCGCCTCGCTGGGCTACTATGGAATCAATGCAAACGAAACAAGAAAAACGTAGTCATCTTGAATTTATTTACATACAACTCTTCCTAAAAACCCTAATTCGCATTCAAATTCACTTCGTATACTGTACAGATCTAGATGCAACTTTTTATGAAAATTTTCAACATGTGAGATTTCTCTTTCCGCATAATTTGACAATTTCTAACGTCATTTGCCCTTGAATACGCATTTTTATTAATTGCGCAATGTTACGACATGTATACATATTCTTTTCTACACTTTAATACAATATCAATATATCATAAATTTAATACTTTTAACTTGAAAATCTTTATACAACATTTAAATACTCTTTTATGACAACGCGTTATTAAAATTCCAGTGGAACAGCATCTCCACTAATTTACGTTCTATATACACACACACATTTTCTCGAGCAAACTCACACCATTTACATCTAAAAGACGTTCGACACGTTAACGCAAGACTGCAGCACGTTAAAATAATCTTATAAAGATAGGAGGGTATCCGTATTAAAAATTATAATTTACACTGTTAAATTTTTGGCCCGCCCAAATTTAAGTTTTAGAGGTAATTTTTTTAAATTAATTGCATAATTTTATCTTATCACAGTACACGACGCCGGCCCAGGATACTCCTACCATAGGCGTAGAGTAAGTATTTGGAAGTCGCCCCTACGAATTATTTTTTTATTTTTTTAATTAATTAACCAGAAAAGTTGTTTTAGTTTTTTTTACCTACTTAAGGTAAACTTTTTATTTATGTATTTAATAAAAGTAGTAATAATGTTTAAGTTATTTTAAATTTATAAGATAGGCCACACACCGTACACCAAAGTAGTAAAGATTGTGAACCCCCTTGAGAGCTAAAAAAAGGGCAAAGGATTGAAATATAAATTTGTAGAGCTAAAGCAGGTAAGACACGAAATAATCAACCTGCTAAAAGACAGTAAATATTATTCCATTATTTTAGACTCCACATCCGATAAAAGACACCAGGACCAAATTACCGTTGAAGTAAGATCTATTCTGTTAAGTGACGAATCAAAACAAATTCAAATTAGGGAGCACTCTTTAGGGCTCATTTCAATATCTTATTCAACGGGATATGGTATAACTAGTGTTGTAATTACAACATTTGTTCAAATGATCTAAGGGGAAAGTGTTACGATAATAGTGTAACATGAAGGGTCGCATTAATGGAGTGCAAAAAAAATTCTTGACCCTAGAGCTTTCTATTTGCCTTGTGTAGCCCACAGATGAAATCTAGTATGTAATGATGTTGCTAAAGCGTCTTTAGAAATACGTTTTTTTGCTATTGTACTAGAGCTATACGTTTTCCTTTCTGCACCGACTAACCGTTGGCAGGTATTAAAAGATGAAGTCCCTACTTTAACATTAAACCCCCTTCTGATACTAGATGAGAATACGCTTTATTCCGATAACACAAGAGATTCTGATACAAGAAATGTGGCACATTCTTTATTAATTAAATATTTTAAGTTCATACCTTCCATAGTAGTATGATGTAACGTGAAAATCGACGTCGTAATCAAAACAATGCAGGAAACAGTACTGATGTATCAAATGTTATGTGATTACTTCAACAAACTAAGGCATATTTACATGATTTTAGATTAGATAAAGGATTTAATAACACTTTAAAAGAGGCCAAAAATATAGCCAAGAATACCGATTGCAACCCTGCATTTCCACCACTTAAAAAACCTTGAACGAGAAAACGATCATTTGATTATGAAGGAAAAGACGAGACTCACAGTTTTCTGAACCTAGGTCTTTAAAATGTAAATTCTTAGAGAACATATTATTTGATCCATCTAAAAATGACAAAGATTTATGCGATGAAATTGATAATGTTGCATTCTATATTTCCCCTGAAATGAATACATTAATGGTTACTCAATTTCTATTTACGAATAATCCGTCCGTTTTATTAATTACAATAAGAATATTTTTAACATTACCGCTGACAGTTGGTAGCAGCGATAGGAATTTTTCGAAACTTAAAATAAGGCAAAATTATTTACGATTAACAATGGGCCAAGAAAAGTTATCAGACTTATCTATTATTGGTGTAGAAAAAACAATTTCTGAATATATAAATGTATCCGATATTATTTCAGAATTTGCTTTAAAAAAAGCAAGAAAAGCAAAGTAAAGTAAGAATGTAGTAATAAATGTAGGTATTAATTAGTATAAACGTCTATTCATAATATACAATATACTTTTTTCACATTTACTGTGTTTTACTTAAGGCAAAATAATCTGAAATTGAAAATTATTTCAAAATACTCCGGTTTCATCTGTCACGTGTGGTTAAAGGTTACCGTAGATTCTTTTCTTTTTGTATTTTGAAGTTTTGTAGGATACTTCAGACCGAGGATTCAATTCGCTGATTTACTTGGTTTGCGACAAAAGGTAAGCAAGTTTTTTTGTTTGTTTGGAACTTAACTGTGAACCGTTCGTATTTAGGTATTAGCACCCCTATATTGGCATTTATAGACATTCTGGCGCCCATATGATTTATGACATACCCTTATTCTGTTTCACGACCTATCCTCAACCCAAAATTAGTAACACGCCTATCCCCTTTATTCCCCTGTACTTCCGGCCCCTCCCTTATCTATTACTTCCGATCTATTGCCATTTTCGTTTTAGTTAAAGATAATGCTTTTCATGTATACTGGTGCTTAATATAAGAAAAAATATGAATTAATTAATTCTAGCATTACTGCGACTGAAATCCTCTTCAGCTTATATACTTTTTCAACACAACATGATACAGGTAAGTTATGTTCCATCCATATTAGAATTTTTAAAACATCAATAGTTATTTATATCACAGGTCTGAAAGGATAGTTTTACGAGAACAGAACCGATGCGTTATCCGAACGTTGCAACTGCGGATACTTGCAAAAATGGTTTTTGGACGTGTGATTACCATATGTGTTTTACTGATGCTATTAATTCGTTAAAAATATTTTAGAAAATTTATTTCAGGACGCCACCATATTTGAAGTTATGTTTGCAGAACTAAACATGAAAGTGTCACGTTTAATATGTTGACAGCTGTCAGCGGCTATCTGTGTGTGAAAAATCAGTGGTGCCATCATAGGCCGAATACGGTGGGTTTCTGGAGGATTTTTGAGGATTGGAAAGTTAGTATTGCCGGACGGAAGTAAAATATTTTATTTCTGTTGTGTTGATGTTTATGAATTGCATGGCATAGTAGTTTAGCAGATTAACGTGCAAAGTGGTTAAGTTATGATGCACGAGTACTAAATTATCTATATTCTAGGTAATTAATTTAATATTTTTTAAGGTCAACAGCATCAGTATGAAAACTGGTACGTGTGTCAGTTTTGTGGAAATAGATATAAACTTAGATCATCATTAAACAACCACGTTAAGTATGTTTGTGGTAAGCCCAGGACATTTTTTTGTTCTAAGTGTCAAATGGGATTCTACTATAAACATCATCTACAACGTCATCTTAAAACTCACAAATAAATTGATTTGAGTAATTTATGTAAATATTTTACTAAATAAATACCATTAGTCAGCCTTACGTAGGTGTTTATTTCAAAATGGAATGGATAGTGAAGAAAGATTACTAACTAGGATAAGTATTGGTTCGTGAATCGTTTGCAATTTGTGAATAAATGAGTGCCTAATGTATATAGCTTAAATACTTTTTACACATTACTATATTTTGTAATATCTTAAGCTCTCAAATTTGGCAAAAAGCTATAAAAGCTAAACCATTTCTATGTGGTAACAGGTCAAATAAATACATATTGCTTAAAATTTTACGACCTGATCAATATGTTGAGTTTTGAAACTAAACCGGTATGAATATGCTTTTACTGTACAAAACACTAAAATCACAGACCTACAAACCTCATAATTTTTAGTAATTTGGTGAATTGTAATTGTTTATAATGTTTTATTGTTAAAAACAAAAGTTTACTGTACATTAAATCTACTAAAATAAAAATTTCTTTAATAGAGGGTTAAAAAATCGATGTAGTTTAAGTCTGATCGACCGTATTTAGTTGAATTTTTTAGACAAAATAGCTATGGTACTATGGCGATAGCGATATGGAATTTATATCCAATAAATACGTTCTCATTGTGGACGTGTTTTATAAAGAAAAACGGTGTACTCGAACTCGCCGTAGGCACAGTATAAGATGACATTAGAAACTAATATCTATTATACCGTAGCGAAATGAAATTCCTTACATCAGGTATTCCGATTGATTATTTATTACTTAATCACTTTCTCTGATTAATAGAGCTCAATGTTAAGAAATAATCAATTTTATCCCCTCCGTGGTTATTATGAAAACCGTTGGAGGCTCTTCTATTGTATACCCCCACCCACGAAGCGCCAATCAACGATACTGATGTCACAACAAAAAGCCATGATCGCCCACTGCATAGTTGTTGTATATAGCCGTATAGAGACCTTTACGAGTTTACGGCTTTTTACTTGACTATTTCCAGAAATTTTTCTGTGACATTTGCGAATCAAAGACTTTATCATACGGTTTCCGGAATACAACCCCGTCTGTGCGCAAGTTGAACACCATCTATACATGCAAAAACACTCTAGACAAAAACGTAATATGTGGTCCCGCCCTATTCTACTGGAATAACGACTTACCCACCTCAGTTACTCGTTATCTCCAACACCAGCATAATACAAAGGGTTGTTGTGTTTAAAGTGAAAACCAGGTTGAGATTATTAAATCCTGTTCCAGACGTGAATAATATTCATATTCATTTAACGTAATTAATTTTCTACGACCTGTTCAGATAATGTCCCGATTGATCATCACCGCCAGACCGCCATCTTAGATATTCTCCGTATTTCTGAAGGATAAATACCTATTCTATAAATTCTCTTGTTCGTCTTTGCTAAAGACATCGCCGAACGGTGTCAACTTACTAATATAGTTACCAGAAACTTTCTCCATTTAACCGTTTTTTTAATCAAATTCCCAAGATCCTCATACATCCATAACCAAAAGGTTTTAAAGAATTTTATGCCTATTCTAATGGTATGACGCCTTTTTTAGTTTTTAAAATAACGGCTGCAAAACAAAAAACTCCTCGTCTAACATAGATTTGAAGTATTACGTCATTTTAACTTACAAATAAGTGTATTATTAGTGTAGTATCTCCCTGACAACGGTAACATATTCGGCATCCGGGCGTTCCGTGGTGTCTGTAAGGGCCTCGAACGCGTTGACTACTGGTGTGGGCGTGACCGGGGGAGATAACCGATGACTTCTTCGGTTTCTTTATCCGGAATCTGTCGGGCGGTGACGACTCTTCTGCTGCTTGGGCCAGTGGCCCTGCTGGTGGTGACAATCTCTCCGTCGTCTTTTTATCTTTATTCTTCTATTTCTTGTTCTTCTAGGGAAGTCCTGTCTGCAGAGGGAATCCACTTTACTAGCGCTTCTAACGGTGAAACATTTCACTTCAAATCGTGTACATGTGACGTCGCTCACTACCCGGCAACGTGAAAACGACGCGGGTAGAGGAACGTAAAGGAAAACTAAGCGCAAGCGTAAGCGTTCACCAGTAAATGTTCACTGTTCTGATCACTGACAGTGATTGATCGACCATCACTTTTGTGCAGTCAGTGTTTTTTTTCAATTGCTTCCCATGCAATTCTTTCTTGTAGCCTATACGCTGATGCAACTAATTTTATTATATCAGTATTTATACAATGATCTGTTTCTAAATGATATGTTGCTAACGAGTTAGATACGAAATGTTGCTATTTCTGATGGTTTGTACGACATAAGGTTTTGGCAGCCGTTGCATGGAATCTCGTACATTCTTTGTTCTTCGCCATGTACTTTATCTTTTGGATTTCTTAAAAATTGTTGAATAGTGGTTTAAAAATTGTTCTAAATTGTGAAAATTTTGTATCAATGGTATTGGTTACACTCGTTAAGTATGGCAGCATAACTGTTTTTTTTTTTTTTGGCTTGGTTAGCTTCATTATTTGTTTTTATTTGATTTTTGAAGATGTTTCTGGTAATTCTTTTTCTTTGTTTTAAAGGATAGCGATTTTGTTGTAGACTGAGGCTCAGATTATTATGGGCATACGGTATCGATTAGTATTAGTCGGTTTTATAAAAAGAACACATATAACTTGTTACAGGCATTTCACTAACTAGAACATCAACCCGCACAGGAAAAGTACATGGTACCGGCTCAGTATTACGGTCATGGCTCACGCTTAAACTACAAAAAGGGCACTCATTACAACTCAACAGAGTCAAAATTTGTAATAAAACTTTCAATAATCATATTGAAATAATCACATAATGCACTAGATCTCAACGTCCACATAAGTAAGAAAGGCAAACTATTCACTCAAAAATTGGACCATCTTACACATTTCCCAAAACTCCACGCATCCAGTGCGTGAGCCATCACAACCCTTACTTTCATTCTTAGCTCAATCTGTAAATTAACTCCAAACTCACTAATCACTTGAGGTTCCTTTAATTAAAAAAATAAAATATATCCAAATCAGCACGTCACCAGGACCAACGTAAGAAGATCAATAACAAATAAACTTAAGTATCTGACTAAATCATTTTGGAAATGTATCTATCAAGGATGTTTCAATAAACATATACTAATCTAGTAAATCTTACTGTGTCCGACGCCGTGTGCTTTATATCCACCACCTGTTCAGCAATTTTCAAATAGTGTTTATGTATGTATATATATATATATATATATATATATATATATATATATATATATATATATATATATATATATATATATATATATATAGTGTGGTGATAAAGTAAGGAACAAAATTTATAATTGTGTTATTTAAGGTTTCCAAGCAAAATGCTCGGATAGGTCAATTTTGCTTTTTATTTAGCCACCTTATGACATAACAATTTTACTTATGACGTCATGTATTTTTGCACAATGACGTCATCTTTGGTTTTTGACAACTCAATTTTTTGCTGCTTTTTATAGATTAGATACTTCTTGTTGGTACCATACATTTTCCATTTCTAGATTTAATCGGGGTTGAATTCGAGGGTTTAATATTTCAATACAATTTTCTCCTAGAAATTAAATTTGTAATCATAAATCGCAACAATCAACTATTTTAAACCTCTCAAATTTTCGTTGGAAAAATACACGTCAAAGATTTCGTTACTTCGAATAGCACAAAATACGTTAAAATTTCCTGAAAATGGCATTCGCGAATTGGATTGCTATTTTCGTTATTCCAGTAATGCGAGTTTCGGCGATTAAATATGCCATTTTTTGTAAATTTAGATTCGTCCGTCCATATGATATTAGTCAAAAAATTAGGAATTTCTTGTATTTTGAGCACAATTGTTTCACAAAATTCGATACGTTTCAAGAAATTCGCTTCTTTCAAATGTTGAACTAATTGTAAACAGTATGGTCTAAACTTATGTTTCTTAAGAATTCCTCTGATAGTTTGATAAATGTTCTTACTGTTTGTTTTACAACTCTATGACATTCTCCGTGAATTAAAATTAAATTCAAATCATCTGTATTAGAATATTCAAGTCGAGCCATTTCATCAAGAAAAACACAAACTGTCAACAATTTTATTAAATTATTGACTACAAAAGAAAAACAAAATAAATAAGAATCTTTATCGTGTAATGATGCGCTGATAAGTATGTATTACCTCCACAGTAAAAAGTAATTTTTTTCGATTTACTCATAAAATATTAAATCTTTACACTTATGTTGTATATCGAATTTGAAAAAAATGACAGAAAATTTCTATTTGGTAAAAATGACTTTTGAATCACAAAATTAGCAATTTTTATAATTTTTTGCAGTAACTTATTCAAATATTTTTCTTTATTTCAATTCTCAATTATTTGGTTTTCATGGTGACCACGAACAAGGAATATTAGATTTAAGTATGTGTCTCATTTTTATCCCAAATTTTAAAATTAGGACTTTTTTGATAATAAGTATGAAACTGTTACGTTTAGGCAAATAAAGTTTTAAACAAACTCACCTTAATTTTTGACGTTAAATCGATCTGAGTAATAAAAAATAGGGGTTTCCATTTGATTTTTTTGAGTAACTTGCATTTTTTAATAGTCAAGTTTAGACATTCATAATTTTATTTTTATGAAAAATAAAAATGTCATTTTTGCAGACTGTTGCAATAAACCTTTGCCTACAACACCTCAAAGTTTTATTCAAATTGTTTGCCAGGAACAGAACAATTCACGAGTTATTACTAAGACCGCATCTGTCAATTTTTTTAGAAAAATGTTTTTTTTTAAACGACTGAAATTTCGTATCCAGTTTATTTAACAAACTTACCTTAAAATTCGACATAGAATCCAAAAATGTATTAATATACGGGGTGTTCCATTTAAAATAAGCGACTAAGTACCGACTTCCGGTATAACCGGAAGTGGTACGAAATGAAAAAATTTTAGATGAGTTAGCCTAACATCATTACACTGTCACCAAATTTTCAAAATTATAGTAAGTTTGGTTTAGCAGATACGCATAGAATCAGCTCCCAAAGGCGGACCCTGCATATATAATGTTTAATTTTCATGACTGTTCAAATATCATATATTTTTAAATAATAGTGGGAAGCAGTCGAAGGGTAGTAGTTAATTAAATTTATTCGTTTTTATGCCAAGCTTTCGAAAATGTTTATTTTCTCTATCAAGACTAATTATAAAACAATTTGATTAACATTAGTTCATTAAAGATGAACAATACTGTTATGTTGGGATCCGAATAGTGGCAACAACGCCAACCATAGAAATTAAGAGTGTGCGCATTGTAATAATGAGTGTGTAATTGTACAACTGTTTTGATATATAAAAGGAAGAACGTTTATTGTAAAGTGTGTTTTTTTTATTAAATTGAAACAGCATACAGCGTTACCATTCGATGTTTGTGCATCATAGCAGTTGGCGACGAGGAAAAAACAATTTTTAATTTTTTAAAAGTCAGATCTGGTGCATTTTATACATATTTTTTCAATAATTTCTACCATCAAAGGAAACAATGGCCTTGTTGGGAAGTATGCCCGAGTTTAAAAGCACAGATGATTTTACGGTGTATTTAGAAAGGTTAGAACAGTTATTTGTGGCGAATGGCATTGAAGAGGAAAAAAAAGTAGCAGTTCTTATTACAACTTTGAGTACCGAAGTCTATACTACTTTAAGGGATTTGTACGACCCTAGAGCACCGCATGAAAAGTCGTATGACGATTTAGGGAAAATATTGCGTACCCAATTCTCCAAGCATGTATCCACTTTCAATGAACGTATCAAATTTTATAAGGCGGAGAAAAAGATAAATGAGCCAGTAAATATGTGGTATGCCAGGTTAAAAAAATTGGCTATCAATTGCAATTTCAAAAATGAATTGGAGAATATTTTAAAAGACAAGTTTGTGACTGGGTTGAGTAAAACCAAGATACTAGACAGGTTATGTGAAGAAGATCCTACAAAGAAGTCATTAGCAGAAATTGTTAAAATCGCAATAAAAAAGAGGCTTCGTTAGCTCTTAGTAGTGAAGTGTCCAATGTTTTTAAAATTCAATGTCAGTCTGCGACACCGAGGCAGCAGCAGAAGCATTTTGAAGAGAAGACAATGTCAAGTCGTCAAGCCGGGACCATCAGAAAGTGGTCTAAAGTGTTTTGCTTGCGGTAAGCCAAACCATAGCTTTGCTAAATGTAATTATAAGTCCTATAAATGTAATATATGTAAGAAGGTAGGTCACTTATCGACGGTTTGTCGATATAAGAAACAGAATTTTGTTGAAAAGGTAGATTTAAGGACAGATTCATCAAGCTCAGAAGAACCTATTCATAAATTAGAGTATAATTATACGGTAAGTTGTGATGCTTATAAATTAAAGGTATTTATAAATGATCAGCCACACGTTATGGAGGTTGACACCGGTGCTGCAATTACTGCAATTGGGTTAGATTATTATTTAAAACACTTTAAAGATTTAGAGTTATTTAAAAGTAAGACGATTTTAAAATGTTAAATGGATTTGAGATTATACCAGAAGGATTTATTAATGTTTATTTAAGAATTAATGATATGACAAAAAAGGTAGAGATTTTAGTTATTAAGGAAGGAAGTGTTCCATTGTTAGGTAGAGATATTATTTTGAAAGAATACAAAATTCCTGTAGGTATTAATAATAACCTTTATTGCCCAACAGCAAAAGCCAATTACAGAGCAAACTATATAATATTACACATATACAAAGATTTATATAAATATATAATTAACCCATCAACGTGAGCAGTAACTAATTATGTGTACTACCAATGATAATAATAATAATATATAATAATTATAATGATAACAATAATAACAATAATGCCCACAGAGTTAAGTGACTGTAAACTAAAAACAAAAATGATTTACAAGAAGGACACATAGTTGACAATAGGACAGTCCCTTGAACACCTTTAAGCCCTATTACTGTAGTTAACATAACAGTCAATTATAGAAGTTAATGGAGAGCAATATATGTCACAATTAGAACATATCTCATTGTACAATTGACACATTTTAACCACTGGTGACTTTAAAAGTAAATTAGATTTGGCAAAAGGGACATGAAATGTACATCTTTGTCTTGTTTCTAACCTAGGAATATGAAAACAAATGTTGGCAAGAATAGAAGCACAATCAATATAATTATGTATCATTTTGTATAAAAATGACCAAGTTATGATATTCCTTCTAGTCTCTAAAGACTGCATATCAAAGGTGTTAAGCAACATTGTATTTGAACAACCTTTCTCAGGATAAGCATTAAACATCTTAAAGCACAAATACTTCAGGAATTTGCGTTGAATATTCTCAATTAAAACTTTGTAGCAGCCATAACGAGGTGACCACACTAATGCACAATATTCAAGCCTAGACCTCACAAAGGCATAAAACAATATCTTAATCGTACGGATACTCGTAAATTGTTTAGATTGGCGTATTACGAACCCTAATAATTTGTTGGCTGGTGAAACGATGTCCATCATGTGCTGATTAAAAGATAATTCGATATCAAAATGTACACCCAGGTCTTTCATACCTGCACAACGGTCGACTGTCATAGAATTAATTTCATATACAAAATGTATAGGATTGCGCTTTCTAGAAAACGATAAAACTCTACATTTACTAATATTAAGTTTAAGCCTATTATAACTGCACAATTAGAAAGAGCTGAAAGATTACGCTGCAACGCAACGCAGTCCTTCAGATTAGTGACAGAAGCAAAATTTTGACGTCATCGGCAAACATTAAAGTTTTACAATCAAGTTTTTCAGCAAGGTCATTTATAAATAATACGAAAAGCAAAGGACCTAAATGTGAACCTTGCGGTACGCCGGACTTTGCTACATATGGAGGTGATGTATAACCATTGTATACTACTATTTGATTCCGATTACCTAGGTAAGATTTAAAAAAGCCAACCAATAATCTACTGAAACCGTAACTTTCTAACTTAGCCAATAATAGATCGTGATCAATACAATCGAAAGCTTTAGATAAGTCAGTATAAATCACATCTACCTGCTTTTGAATTAAGGATATGTTTTCAATATGCAATGTAAAATCTGATCTAGATGGTCTAATTTCAGAATTTTCAGATCTTTTTACAGACGAACTAGGTTTATTTAAATTTGAAAAGATTAAGATGTTATTGAAGGAAGGTAGTCAACCTAAGTTTTGTAAACCCCGTGTGTTACCATATGCTTACAGAAAAAAAGTTGAAAATGAATTAAATCGTCTTGAAAACGAGAAAGTGATTACACGTGTTCTTAATTCAGAATGGGGCACTCCTTTAGTTCCTATATTAAAACGAGACAATTCTTTAAGATTGTGTGCTGACTATAAGGTAACAGTGAATCCTTTTTTAGAGGATGTTAAGTACCCCCTTCCCCGTATTGAGGACTTGTTTGCAGCTTTGCAGGATGGTAAGAAATTTTCAAAACGTGATCTTAGTCATGCTTATAATCAACTTGAACTGGAAGATTCAACTAAATTACTTTTATCATGGTCGACACATAAAGGTATTTATAAAGTTAACAGGCTACCCTTTGGCACCAAACCAGCTTGTGCTTTTTTTCAAAGAATTATGGAAAAAACGTTGCAAGGTATCAGGGGTGTAGTTGTATTCTTGGATGATATAGTTATCACAGGTTCTACCGATCAAGATTATTTAATTAATTTGAGAGAGGTTTTTTTTAAAATTGCAAGATGCAGGATTTCGGTTAAAACGAAGTAAATGTACATCTTTCAGGATCAAATAAATTATTTAGGTCATATAATTAATGAAGAAGGTCTTCAAAAAGATAAATCTAAAATAGAGGGTATTTTAAACTGCCCTAGGTCAGAATCGGTTACCAAATTAAAGTCATATATAGGTATGGTAGGGTACTATTCTAGATTTATCCCTAACATCACAGAACTATTGACTCCGTTATATAAATTGTTGAATAAAAATGTAGAGTTTATTTGGAGTAAGGAATGTGAAAATGCTTTTATTAAGTCAAAGCAGGTTATTTGTTCAGACATGGTACTAGTTCATTTTGACCCAAAATTACCTGTCAAGGTCGCATGCGATGCTAGCTCATATGGAGTGGCAGGAGTGCTATCTCACATTATGCCCAATGGTTCAGTGAAACCAGTTTGTTTTGCATCTCGTACCTTAAATTCATCAGAGCTTAATTATTCCACATTAGATAAAGAAGCGTTAGCTTTATATTTTTCTGTAAAAAAATTCTCACAATACCTAATGGGTAGGAAATTCATTTTAGAAACAGATCATAAACCTTTAATTTATATTTTTGGAGAAAAGAAAGGTATACCTACTATGGCAGCAGATAGGCTTCAGAGATGCTCAATTTTTTTAAACACGTTCGATTATAAAATCAGTCATGTCAAAGGTAATCAGAATTCAGCTGCAGATTGTTTACCACGTTTGCCTGTGAACCTGATCAGAAGGGTTACAGATTCATATTCATATTTAAACTTCGTGATAGAGGATTGTAAGGTTCCGATAGATGCAGAGAGCATCACGAAAGAAATTCAGAGTGATCGTATTTTAATTCAAGTATATAAATTTATTAAAGAAGGATTCCCTAACCACTTGCCATCAGATTTCCCAGACTGTGACTTAATTAACCCTTATTTTTCTAGAAAGCTAGAATTAAATTTAGAAAAAGGGTTGATAATGCGAGGTCACAGGGTGATTATTCCAATTAAATTCAGAAATCAAATATTAAAAGAGCTGCACATGTCTCTTGCAGGCGTAGTTAAAATGAAGGGGATTGCCCGCTCTTATTTTTGGTGGCCAGGGATGGATTCGGAAATAATAGATTAGTTAATAATTGTGAGGCGTGTCAGCGAGTTAGATCGAACCCTCCTAAAGCTGCAGTGACTCCTTACTTTCCCGCAAAACATGTGTTTGAACGGGTACATATTGATTTTTTCAGGCCAATACGGAATAAAACATTTTTAATTCTGGTCGATGCATTTAGTCGCTGGCCAGAAGTTATAGAGATGAGATCTATTTCTACGAAAGATACAATTGATGCGCTACGATTACTTTTTGCACAATTTGGAATTCCTAATCAAATTGTTTCAGATAACGGTCCAGCTTTTGTTTCTTCTGAATTTGAAATCTTTTGTAATCGTAACGGTATCAAACACTCTCTGATAGCACCTTATCATCCAGCCAGCAATGGTGCGGCGGAAAATGGTGTTAAATCCGTGAAATCTGGGTTGTTAAAGGCATTTAACGATGCTAATAATAAACAAACATCCATAGTAACGATTTTAGCTCGTTATTTATTAATATATAGGAACTCTTTACACTGCACAACAGGGAAGAGTCCATCTTTTCTCATGTTTGGTAGGCTATTACCTACGAGATTCGATAAAATTAGAGCAGTGTATTTGAAAGAAAGACTGAAATTGGAACAGTTAGGTAAAGGTAGAAATTTGGCTTTTGTAGTCGGTGAGACTGTTTTGTGTAGGGATTATAGAGTGCCTAAAGAAAAAGTTTTTTGTCGCGCGATAATCTCTGAGGTTCTTGGACCAAGGGTTTATATGTGTCGTGTGGTAAACTCCAGTCTGATCTGGAAAAGACACCTAGATCAGATTCTAAAGGTACAAAATTCTGACAGTGTCGGTGTGTCACAAAATATAGACAGACATGATGTCTGTCTATATTTTGTGACACACCGACCGCCTGTAGAACCGCCATCTGATATAACTACTAGAGTAAGTAAGTTGTTTAGTTTTAGCTTAGCAGGCGGATGTGTTATGTTGCGATCGGAATAGTGGCAACAACGCCAACCATAGAAATTAAGAGTGTGCGCATTGTAATAATAAGTGTGTAATTGTACAACTATTTTGATATATAAAAGAAAGAACGTTTATTGTAAAGTGTGTTTTTTTTATTAAATTGAAACAGCATACAGCGTTACCATTCGATGTTTGTGCATCATAGCAAATACCTACTAACATGAAATATTAATTAAAACTAGAAACAAAAAGAAAAATTAACTGTATGTTATATATATATATATATATATATATATATATATATAACGTAGCGAAAAAATTGTCAATTATGACAAGATATTCACTAATGGGATTAATGTTATATATATATATATATATATATATATATATATATATATATAATGTAGCGAAAAATTGTCAATTATGACAAGATATTCACTAATGGGATTAATTTTAAAAAGTACTAAAATTATAGTAAGTTTGGTTTAGCAGATACTCATAGGATCAGCTCCCAAAGGCGGACCCGGTATATATATATATATATATATATATATATATATATATATATATATATATATATATATATATATATATATATATATATATATATATATATATATATATATATAGGGTGGAGTGAAAAATTTGTTTTTAGAAAATTAAAACGTAATAGTCCAAAAGAGTTGCCTTTAGCCATGCTGAAACCACCACATAAATTTCAATAAAATCAAAAAATGTCTTGATCTGTACTTTTGTCATAATTTTTACAATCTTAAACAATAATATTATTTTAGTGGAATAGTGATTTTTATTCTTTGCAAAATGTATATAGTTCACATAAAAAAATTAGTTTGGTAAAATAAAGTTTTAAGGTGCCCCAAAAGCCATGGAAAATTATAATTTTGACGGAAATTAAAAAACTTTACACCTTGTACTGGTCTGAGGTAATTGTTTTACTTTTATAAAAAGATATGAATATTAATAAATCATTATTCATGTTTGTTACTTTTAAGTCTAAGAGACATATAAGAAAAGTAAAACTATGTGTTTAGAATAAAGAGTAATTATTGTGCGGGATATGTTTTTTGGCTAACCGTAAGTAGGTACATCTGCCACAAGGCTTTGTTTTGTAGTGCGAGTTTCAGTGTTGCTGTGATCACATCATAAAGCAGCCTTTCTAGGTTATGTTTGTTTGTGTTGTGAAACCAATGAGTTAATTTGAAGTTGTTTTAAATTATTAAGTTAGTGCTGTTTATAGAATAAGTGATATTTATCTTATTAAAAGAGGATAGGCTAAAGACAAGAAATGTGACAGAATTTCCTAGGGTTGGTTTCCCTCAGGACTTGACACAAATATGTCTTCCGACGCACAAAGAGGTACCCAATGTAATGTTATTTGTTTGAAAGAAATGAAATGATGCAAGCTAATAGTAAACAACCAACAGTTGGTGACATTTCTGAAAGATTAGCCATTAAATTAGAAAAAATATATATAAAATGTAGCGAAAAAATTGTCAGTTATGACAAGATATTTATTCACTAATGGGATTAATTTTAAAAAGTACTAAAAACTGCAAGATTACGTCTGTAATCACGTTTGTGTGAGATGATTCTATCTTTAAGCATTCTACTAGTTTGGCGTAATATAACATCTTGCAGTCTTGCTGAACATGTTATAGAGAAAGATCATCAGATGGACTATAATATTACTAAAATCTTAGCAATTGATAAAAATCTCAACAAGCGACTTTTTCTTGAAATGGTTTATATTAATTATAGTGACAAAACAATGAATAAGAAGACTGATATAAAAGACTTGAGTACTATGTATACATAATATATATATATATATATATATATATATATATATATATATATATATATATATATATATATATATATATAAAACAAGGGAAAAGCTTCGCTTCCAATCATTTCGCATAAGAGAATTTTGCAGCTAATACGGGCTTATCATGATAAATATAAATGTATTATGAAGCCATTCAAGGATCGTAAAAATATCCTAAGTTATCAGGAAAGAGTAAAAAGGTTTCATGATCATTCTTTAAACTTTCATTGGCTCAGCCGATGTTGTTACAAGGAAAAAAATTATTCAGAGGGAAGTACGTGTAATGAAAGAAAAAATGCGCTTAACCCGTAATGTTTCACGTAAACCGCCAACTGGCAGCAAATCATTTACTCACGCATGCGAATTAATGGACGTCAACTCTAATCAACAAGAAACAGACTTAAATAAACAAGGGCAAAGCCAATTAAATTATACTGAACCACAACCTGAATATTCCTATTCTGATCCCAACAACAGTGACACAACAGTTTCTGTTAAAAAATCACCCTGGCAGATGTGAATAAAACTTTCATCCTTAGCCCTTCCATGTGACAGAACAGGTGTGTCAGACCGATCTGCTGCTATGATCGCTTCAGCGGTTTTACAAGATGTTGGAGTTATCAATAAAGACGATGCCGCGTTAGTAGTCGACCGATCTAAAGTTCGGAGAGAAAGATCAAAAATGCGCATAGATTTAAAGAATGTTGAATTGGATCCTGTTCTTGGTATTTACTCTGATGAAAGGAAAGACAAAACCATCTCAGTAGATACAAAGGGAGATAAGTTTTATAAGAAAGTAATGAATGAATTCCATTACTCTCTTATCGCTGAACCGAATCGTGTTTATGTAGGACATGTAACTGTTTTATCAGGGGAAGCAGAGATAGTGGCAAAGTCTATTTTGAAACACTTGAAGGAAAATGATGTTGATTATCACACATGAGCGCAATTGGCTGTGATTGCACTGTTTTGAACACTGGGCCGAAAGGTGGAGTAATTCGTCTTATAGAACTTGACCAGAAGAAATCCATGCAATGGTTAATATATCAATTTCATGCAAATCAGTTACCATTACGTTACTTACTAACACATTTAGATGGAGAAACTACAGGACCAGAGGATTTTTCGTGTGCTATCGGTAAGCAACTAAAATAGTGTGAAAATTTTGAACCTATAGATTCAATATTGCTAGTAGTTTATGATAAATCTGATCTAAGCAGAGATCAAAAGTATCTCTTTGATATGTTGACCACTTACAGAAGGTACCTGTCCTGCTGACTTAGCTAACAGATATCCAGGACACATGTCACATTCAAGGTGGCTCACAACAGCAAACGGGATATTGCGTTTGTATGTTTCTACTGAAAGTCCTAGTGAAATTATTAAAGTACTGGCCACTTTTGTGATAAAGGTTTATGACCCTATGTGGTTCGAAATAAAAACAAATTCAAAGTGCACAAGTGGAGCTAAACATATTATGAGTACTATTGAAAAAAGTGACAATTAAAAAAATAGTTGACCCGGTAATTCATCGTAATGCTGATTTTGCGCACCCGGAAAATATCATACTAAGCATGTTAAGTGATGAAAGAAGAATCATCAGGCGGTTGTGATACCGCAGGATTTTAACTCTCCAACTCAAGAATACCATCCGTTCCTTTTCAATTCCACCATTAAAATTCGAGGAGGCCGAGAACTATGAAGACCTTATCGACTGAAAGTCAGTAAATTTGACGAAGCCACCAATTTTGTCAAAATTTGACAATGAAGAGCTGCAGAATATTGTATCCTATGGTTTTACTTCAAGTTTGCCTTGTCAGACACAAGCTGTGGAACGTTTTGTGAAGCTTGTAACAGAAGCTTCAGAGGCTGTCTGCAGAGTTGAAGAGATGAATTCATAAGAAGTTGTATAGTTTCAAGAAAGAAGATTCCATGTTTTGCGACTAGATACCAGTTCAATTCTGAGTAATATTTCTTCTTGTTTTTGTTACTTTGTGTTTGCCTAATAAATTAAGAATTGTTGCTTATTATAATTATTTTTTCTACACCAAAACCAATTCCTCAAACAGTTTTATACAGGAAAAATGTAATATTACTCAAATATTACATTTTATCGTGGTTTTGGGGCACCTCAATGATTGATTTTACAAACTTGATTTTTTTACATAGCCTAAATATATCTTAAAAAACTTATAAATATTCCATTCAAATATTTTGAATATTTAAGATCCTTAAAATTTAAATTGAGATTGTTTATGAAATTTTCAACTTTTAAGTGCACTGGGGACCTCAAGCCATTTTTTGTGGTGGTTTCAGCTTGGCAAAAGGCAACTTTTTTGGACTATTACGTTTTAATTGTCTAAAAATAATTTTTCACTCCGCCCTATGTATATATATATATATATATATATATATATATATATATATATATATATATATATATATATATATATATATATATATATATATATATATATATATATATATATATATATATATATATATATATATATATTATAGAGCAGTTTAAAATAAAGAACTTTGAATAGAATCAGTAGACGATTCTTAGTTAGGGTTTCCCTACGTGAATGGAAATTCACACTTCCCTCTACCAAGATTATTATTCTCAATATTCATAAATCTTAATAAATCTGATGGCTTGATCACTAGTTAGTTTATTGAAATAACTCTCTGTTTATTTAAAATGTTTAACAAAACCGTTAACGATTATATTTCCCTTGAATGACACCAGTGCATCGGGGAAGGTGTGGCCTGCGAACTCGTCATAAAAATCGCCAAAGCAAAGCCGTGTAGCAATGTCTCGAAACTACGATTACATAACACGTTCTTAAGATTCACACGGCATAAGGGTGGTTTACATCAGATCTGAGAAATATTGCGGTCGTAATATTAGCTAATTAAAAAATGCGCTAAAAAATTGTTATCAAGAGGGCTGGTTGTGATAAACAAAGCCTGCTTGATAACGTTTTTCTTTTTGAACGCATACATAATCATAATGTCACTACATATGTGTAACCATGGGTACGAATAACATTTGTTTCAATAAAGAGAAGTTTTGTAATTTTTTACATCTGTCAAGCTTTTTTAATTATCGAAAATAGATTCATATTCGAATAGTTAAAAGGTTGATATGCTACTAGTATACGGGTTTTGTGAAGGAAATGCGCGTCGAAGTGTCCGAGTTTACAGAGAGACATTTCCTTATCTCCCTGTACCTAATTACAAAACCTTTCCAAAAATTGAACGCCGTCTTCGCGAAACTGGTAGCTTTAAAAGAATATTTGAAGGGCGGGGTCGTCAACGTACGACACGAACTATTGAAGCACAAGAAGAAATCTTGGACAGGATTGAGGAAGACGTAAGCGCCAGCACGCGACGGCTAAATCGGGAGTTGGGTATTCCAAAAGCAATCATCTATAATGTTGTAAAAGACATCCATACATCCATACCACTTCCAAAGGTCCAAGAACTTCTGCCAATTGACCTTCCGAAGAGGCTTGCGTTTTACCAGATAATTCAGAATAAAAGAATTCAAGATCAAAATTTTACTCGAAAGATTTTGTTCACAGATGAAGCCTTTTTCTCAAGGTCCGGTGTTACCAATCTGCGTAACGATCATGTTTATGCACTTGAAAATCCTCATACAATTAAAGTTGCGCACCATCAATACGAATTCAGAATTAATGCCTGGGCTGGTATTATTCATCTCATTGATCCTGTAGAAATTCTCGAGCGACTAAATGGAGACGCTTTCTGCGGGATACGTTGCTGCCCCTTTTAGAAAATATTCCTCCTTTGCTCCGTCGAGACATGTGGTACTTGCAAGACGGTGCGCCTCCTCACTTTACAGTTGCTATTCGGCAACATTTATACAAGCAAGTGGATTGAAAGGGGCAACTATGCGCTAGTTAACTAGGGTGTTTTTAAAACAGATGTGTATCAAACTACAGTGAACGATTGAGACGATTTGTTAAGGAGAATTTTAAATGCAATAAATAATTTTAACAATCCTAAAACTCTCGACCGTGGTCAGTTTCACCTTTTACGATCTGTTAATATGTGCATTCAACAAAATGGAGGACTTTTCGCACATTTGTTGAATCGATTAATTACTTGTACTAATTATTTAAGCTTATCTCCAATGTAAAAATTTGTTGCATTACAGATATTTAGCTATAAATTTATTAATAATTAATTTATTGAAACAAAGTTAATGATTTTATTATTATTCTTTTACCTACGCCGAACTAAAATTTTAAACCTATTTTACTAGAAATCGGTTGCCTAGAACGCCTTTTATAAAGTATACCTTTTTTATGTAGAAAAGGGAGCATGAATTCCTTGGGCCAAAGGTTGTATACAGGGTCGCACAAAAAACTTGGAATACGAAACACTGATATAAAATATGTGGTGAGGAACAGGGAATATGCAAGTACCTGCAACGGCTGTCAAAACTTATATCGGACGAAATAACAGAAAACTAAGCGTAATAGCAAAATGTCGCATCTAATCCGTAATAACACATCGCTCATAGAAACAGATCACTGTATGGATACCCAATACCAGCTCACAGCTGTATGGAAACCAACAATGAGAAGAATTAACGCATTTAACTAACTGGTACTACCAAGTACCACCTAACGCCTCTCAATACCCTCCACAAGATAATAACGTATACGCAGGACCTGCAATCCTCAGCACTACAAATGTGATAAATTGTAACGTAAATCAGGTAAAATGAGATTGAGTGCCAATCAACAAAATAAATCTTGGAAAGGGTAGTAAAGAATGGTCTCTCCTCTATCACCACGTTTCGGCTGGATCACACCAGTCATCTTCAGGTGATCCGTGCTAGACTGCTGGTGATCCGAACCGAACTGATTTTCTCTTCCCTTTGTTTTTTCCTTTCTAGTCACTTGGGCGTTGTTCCGAGTGGTAACCGGAAAGTGTTAGTTAAATACCAATCATAGTAGCATTGAGTCGGAAAACCAAACTACGAATACCACCGCAGAACAATTAAGATATTAGTTCGGTTTAAATCACCAGAAGTCGAGCACGTATCACCTGAAGATAGCTGGTGCAATCCAGCCGAAACGTCGTGATGGTTATTTTAACAACCAATCAGAGCAGTGGTAAGAAAGCCGGAAGCACATCATAGTCAACATCCGCGGCAATATATATATATATATATATATATATATATATATATATATATATATATATATATATAACGTACACTGGGTGTAAATCAAATAGGGTGTAACTTTTGAACGAGTCGTTAGATTTTGTTTAAATTTTGGTGCCAGTTTGGGATTCTTTACATAAAAAAACAATATGGCCGACTTCCAGTTTCACCGGAAATGACGCAAAATCGGAAAATTTAAATCTAATACCCTGTATATTTTTACATATTTGGATTCTAGGGCTTCAAATACATACAGTTCATCTGCCAAATGTCAACTCAAACGCCATTTCACTTTGACAGAATCGGCTTCAGGAGCATGTTGTGTTAATAATTAGAAAATTAAAAATTACTGCTTTATTTAGGAACTAAAGAAAATACTATGCATATCGTTTTAGTAGTACTTGAAAGAGCTATTTAATATACAGGGTGGCCCGTAGATGTTTCTATTGGGAACAGTGAGTTAGTTAAAAAACCGTAATATTTTTAAATTTGATCGTTAACAACTTCACAAAAATTAATTATTAGGAAAAATAATATTGTGGGGTAATTGTGTTAATTGTCTATAATTTAGATGACGTCATAATGATCTAAAATTTAAAAAAATAAAAAATAATAAAATTAAAATGGCGCCTGAACTGACATTTGACAGATGAACTGTGTGTATTTGAAGCCCTAGAATCCAAATATGTAAAAATATACAGGTTGTTCCATTTAAATTGTCAGTTTTTGCGTCATTTCCGGTGAAACCAGAAGTCGGCCATTTTTTTTTATTTAAAAATCCCATACTGGCACTAATATAAGCCACCGAAATTTGAACAAAATCTTACTAACTAACGTTCAAAAGTTCACAGGGGTGGCCCTTATTTAATTTGCACCTTTATTATATATATATATATATATATATATATATATATATATATATATATATATATACCAGGTGCAAATTAAATAAATTGATATCTGCTAGTGGGTATATTTGGGGATGCTCGGTAGTCATATAAAAGGTATTGTTCATATTAAGTTACAGAAGGTAAGGAAAATTGTTTTTCTTTTTATTTTGTATATTATCAATTCGTTTTTAGATGTTATTGTCGTGCGCTTTGACCTTGGAAAACGTTACATATCCATGTATTGTCACAGAAATTTTGTGTCTGACAAAACAAACTGCAATTGACTTCATTGTATATTATCAGTGTGGCCTTCCCATATAGAGAGAAATGGTGACAATACATTTTTACTTACGAACGTAAGAAATAGAGTATAATTGCATGCACGAATGGGCATGCAAAATGGTTACTTTTTAAAGTTTTGATGACGATTGATGTTTTTTTATAGGTTTAAATGGACGAACTTCCAAATACAGATATGGTTGTGATCAATGTGGAAATCGTTATAAATACCATGGAAATTTGATGAAACACATTCGATATGAATGCAATCAACCGGGTATTTTTACGTGTCCTCTTTGTGAACGTATTTTTAAACAAAAGGGAAATTTGAAATATCACCTCAATCATCGTCATGATATTAAATTAGTATCACCACACATTGATTAACTTATTCTATAGTTGTGTATACGATTATTTAATTTTGTACCCAAGTTTGTAGTGAGTCATGTATTTGTGTGCTTGGTGTGTTTTAGATTGTGAAAATTTGTGCTAGTTAGTTTTAAATATATGCGAATATGATGATTATTGACATTGGTCAGCATCTCAAAACTACTAAAATTTTGATTGCTACCGGGTTACCAGTTTCTTGCAGAAGGCACAAAGTTACAGGTAATTCTTGATTCCAACACTTTTGATCGAAGGTACACTAATTGATGCATTTCGGAATTATATTATCGAGATAAGTCGATTTTTCCTAAAGTTAAAAAAAAGTATTGCCAAAATTTTAATAAAAAATTTCGACTATGTTCGTTCGTTTGTTTTGGCTTTCCTATTTTGATGCTTTTTAAATATTTATTAATCTGTATATTGTTTTAACGTAAATTGTAGTGTGTTAATAACAAAATTGCACTAAAGCAGGAAATAGACAGTGTGTTTGCTGCAGTGCAATGCTTCATTGGTTTTAGTATCTATAAATGTGTTGTGCATGATATAACTGCGTTATATGCAAGATATTAGTGTTTCTCAACAAACTGTATTTATTTGAGATTATGGTTCTGAGCAGATTTGATCGTTTGTGTATCTGCAGAACAGAAAAACGTGGCTCAATTGATATAACTAAGATTTTAATTGCAAACCCAAATTCGTATGCCCCACGTTAGCTTTAGAAAATACCATCACACTTTCGTAAATGTCCTCACTGGTTTCAATTTCAATTAAATTTAATGGCCTTATTCCTTGGAATTTGTATTAATTAAATATTAATTGAAATCTTTTCCACTAACGTACCCATTGAATGATTAATAAAATTACTAATCTACCTTTTAAATCATAACGGTGTATAAAACTTTGAAGCTTTTTGTTACCCCAAAATATAGTATACTTTAATAAAAAAGTGCTGAAGTAGTAGCCAGGCGGTTATTATGACAAACAAGGACGTCAAATTTTAGAATAAGCAAATCAGTACTGAATGTAATGGTAATACATTTTAGTAAAAAAATAACGTTGAGTTTGTCCAGGGTAGTCATTTTTGAAAGACTTCTAATACACAAAAAAAAACAATGAAAAATAATGTAGTAAAGGAAACATGTATGACCCTTGCGACAATTTATACTTTAATTTTATAAATAAACTCAAATTTTACTCTATTCATCCTTGACATATTTATTTCTTCAATAGAATGATATTTATGGTCGTTGAATTTAAAAAGTTTGGGAACTTTTTTATACTTGTGTTAACAAACTAGTAAATCTAGCTAAATTACATTATTCCCCAAAGTTATTCTAAGAGTGTATATCTACGTGAGCCAATTTCCCGAGTACTGAGCTTTGTTATTCAACTACGTACAGTAATAAAGCTTTACTTATGTTAAAGTAAAATGTCTTACTCCAGGGTTAATATATTGTCAAAGTCAGCCATTCCTTTGTTTTAAATGGGCCACGTCAACGCTTAACTTCCAAACTTCAACCATTAACTAATTCACTCACTAATCGCTTATAGCCGCTAGATGATGATCATAAACTGATGTAGGAAACTTCCATTAACTTTTAAAATGCACCACTACATCTCAATATGAACAACCAACGAGAATAAAACGAATTATTCCTCCAATCAATACGAAGGACGATCTTTCCATAACCAATCAGCACGCCTTAAGCGCTAAGCCTTCAACCAGATTAAGCCTTAAGGATCACTTAGAACCCAGTAAGTGGTAGTGGGCGTGGCTTAATTCTTGAGCCATTAGTAAGAGTGCTGAGCCTAGCGACTGGGCGGGGGTTTCAAGGGATGGCCTTAGATCTCCAATCAGAGCTCACACCCTGCGACTTAGAGGGGAGCCAAGGACCAATAACAAAAAGAAAAAATGAAAGTTGACATGGCCTGAAAGTGAAAGTAAAAGGGAGGCGCAACCAAAATCTAAGGTAGCGCATTGCACCGTGGTTCTGCTCTCGCACCGTACAATTGTGAGCGAACATACGCAAAATATGTAATAGCACTAGTGTTTTAAATACAATATATTTAGGTAAGGTTAGTAAATATAAATTTAGTTAAATATATAATTATTTCTATTTTGGATAATTTATTAATTTCAGTCATGTTCACAGCAGATTCATCTGCAATTAAACTATTGGCTTAATTTTTTTTGAAAATATATACTGTTAATTTTTTTTGTAATAATTATATGTTTATGCTTTGCTCAAAAAATAATTTCATGGAGTAATTGGTTTCTAATAATAATTTTAGTAAACTGCGGCTTATGCCTATTTTTGAAGCTGCACTTTTAGTCCATATTTTCAAACAATGGTTTTTTTCTGTTTTAGATGCTGCAGTAAACAAGCAATCATTGGATTTTGTTACAAACCGATTTCAATGCCACAGATGTTATAAATCTTACAAACTTAAGTGCACATTAAAAAGGCACTTAAGATTCGAGTGTGGGGTTCCAAGGCAATTTCCGTGTAATTTATGTAAATATCAAGCTAAACGAAATCACGAACTTACTACTCATATAAAAGTAAAGCACGGACAAAAAAAGTGAAAATTGGTTTTATAACAAAGCATTGTGGTTTTGTTTAAACCTCTTCCAGTGGCGTATCTTAATTCTAATGTTTATAAATATTTGTTATGAGATTTATGTTTATATACGCATTTATATGGACATTAGCTATATTTAATAAAGACTAAGTTTTAATTTACAATATTCTGAAGCCTTTATTTAGTTAGAGAGGATGACTCCATAAATTTCATTTACTATCGCGTAGATTTATATACACAATTCGCACCTAACACACCGGTTACTGTTTATTTTCAAATATATTTAAACGTTTTATTTAAACCTTTGGAAAAGTTTCACGATACAAATAATTTCTAACGCAATACAAGAACGACCTTACCTGCAAATGTTTTAATTTTGTATCCATCGAAGTGGGATATGGCAGTAAACGGACAATGCCTAAGCTGCACTACTACTGAATTTTACAACGTAAACTGTACAGATCGTTATGTACCTCTTGAAATCATGCAAAACCACCCATCTACAACCACTCTAACTAAAGTTTGACTGCGAATCTCCGTCCAGACAGAATGCTCAATCTCTTTTATAGATACACATCGAAATCTTGCCGAACACCATTAACTTTATGACGATTACCTATTCAAAATTTAACACTCTTAAAGGGGTTTAAATATCACATAACCTTGCCGACAAGAAAATCTGAAACGGAACCAACGCGAAATAAACTTCCAAATCTACCTAAAATTAGAATTTTAAAAGAAAAATGTAATAACCAATGATTCTCAGATTTTCGAGTTTACTCCATAGAATATCTAAAGCTGAGCTAAGCTTTCTATGATAATCTCACACGTGCTCTTTCTATTTTTCTCTCTTTTTACACACAACATAGCAAATTTTAATGCTATTTGTGCTTGAATCATACGTAAAATTTATGATTTAATATTAAAGATTGTTTATGCATTAAATTTATTCATACGCTACTGTTTTACGTTAATTATTGATATAAATTCCTTTGTATACAGTAGCGCTTTCGGTTAGTGAGCCAATTTTCCAGTGCCGTTCGTGCGGGTGTTAATTAGATCTAAAATTCGATGTGCAAATTCTCTGACCATTTAGATATCCAGTGTAAATACATACACCAGCGTTTTCTTACGTTAACCAATATTTTAACATATTCCTGTGGCGTAACATTTACACCAATAAAATTGAAATGAAAAAGTCTACGTTCATTTACACAATCCAAAGGATTTTTTATATATGTTATCAATTACGAATTTCTCTATATTTAATTTCAATTCATTGTCTATAATGTTGTATAGTATGCTTGTTAAAAGTTCTTTCGTTGCGGTTCTTTTATAAAATGCTTTTGCTTGTGTTTTAATCAAAGTTGACACTGCATACTTTTAGATTATTCATTGTTCAAAATTAAAGTTGTTAAATAAAACTTATTGAATAATTATTGCATCACTGAAAAATATTGCCCCATAATGCTCTAACATTTAGTTTGTGTGAATTTAGCGAATTTTCGAACCAAAGCTGCATGCTGGGAAAGGCTAAATTAAAATCTAATCTATGTTTTATAGCTCAATTTAGTGATATGTTTAACTTGTTTTAGTTAGGTCTTGCATAGGTTTTATATATGTATATATATATATATATATATATATATATATATATACAGGGTGTCCGGTGAGGAACTGTACAAACTGAAATGGTATTTTCCTTGGGTCAATTTAAGTAAAAAAAGTCCTATAAACATAGGTCTGATTCGCAATAGTTACCCAGATACAAGCGTTTAAAGTTTATAAATGATCACATATTTTTTCAAAAGTAATTATTATTAGTCAACTGGAAAAACAAATGCGGACCTCCACGCCCAATCCACCTATTAGGGTAAGCAACATTTAGATATTCTGTCACCTGTCGACTAAAATGGGGAGGAGCCCCATCTTGTTGAAGAAACATTTGTTGTCTTGCTAGTAAAGGTACTTCTTCCAAAAGCGGTAGCAATTCATTCCGCAAAAAGTTAGCATGTGCTTCTCCTGTAAGACGTTCCTCAAACAAAAAAGGTCCAATAAGTTGATCGTCAATCATACCACACCATACATTAACAGAAAATCTGCGCTGAAAGTTAGCTTCTCTTGTACCATGTGGATTTTCATCTGACCACAAATGAGAATTGCGTGTATTGTTCACTCCATCTCTAGTAAATTGCGCCTCGTCACTAAATAAAATGAATAGAACTAGTTGTGGATTTTCTTGTAGCCACTGGCAGAAATTCAACTGCAAAGCAAAATCTGCAGGTTCAAGGTGCTGAACGTTTTGTGTATGATAGGGATACAAGAGCCCATCATGTAATGTTTGCTATACTAACATACGGGGGACTCCCGTTCGAGAAGAAATTCTTCTAACACTCAACCCTGGACTCCGATCAACCATCTGTAGAATGTTTTCTTGCTCATTCACATTTAACTCCACAGGACGATCAGATCTTATTGAAACTGATGGAAATGAACCATGAGTTCGAACGTGTTGAAACACAGAAGAAAAGGTTTGGTGATTTGGAATCCTCCTGTTGGCATTTTAAATTTAAACTACACTTAATTTACTACAATCCACTTTGTCATTATTAGAACACAAACGAATAAATGATAGATTGTTTCGGTTTTGTTTTTCCAGTTGACTAATAATAATTACTTTTGAAAAAATATGTGATCATTTATAAACTTTAAACGCTTGTATCTGGGTAACTATTGCGAATCAGACCTATGTTTATGGGACTTTTTTTACTTAAATTGACCCAAGGAAAATACCATTTCAGTTTGTACAGTTCCTCACCGGACACCCTGATATATATATATATATATATATATATATATATATATATATATATATATATATATATATATATATATATACCGTATTTCATGACGAACGACATGGACTGTAGCGCTTAGACGCCACCGATTTTCAAAATTATTGAAATTCAATGTGATATAGGATCATAATGCCCACGTTTTAAAACTTTTGCATTTATACAAGGTGTACTAAAAAATAGTGGCGCATCAAAGTTATGTTTTTTAAATGGAATACCCTGTATATTTTTGCATATTCGAATGGTACGAGTAAAATAAACCTAAGTTTCTGTTATACTGTGGATACGTAAATATTACCCTTTTCGACTGACATTTGCAAACTCTCATTGTCATTCTGTATTTAAACTGTAGTACTGCCTTTAACTGTGTTTGAAGTAATTACAAAAGTCGAAAATGAAAATGTATTCCATCCAAGAGCGGGTCGATATAATTTTGGTGATCGGCGAATGCGAAGAAAACTGTCTGTTATCTAAAAGAATTTACGCTCGAAATACCCAAACCGCAACCATCGTAATAAAACTGTTTTCCAAAGACTTCTACAGAGATTCAAAACACGTAAGTTACGAAAAAGTAGAAAAAAAGAAACCAGTTACAAAAAATGAAGAAAGCGAATTTTCAATATTACAAGTCGTTATTGAAAATCCAAATACCAGTTTAAGTGAAATTAAAAACGACGAAATAAGTAAAACTAGTGCTTATTGAATACTAAAAAATTATCGCTACGATCCCTATCATATTAAAATGTATCAACGTTTAGAAGAAACCGATTTCTCACGAAGAATCGAGTTTTGTCTATGACCAAAGGAAAAGTTTAGTAGTGATCAAAATTTTTTTTAGTACGTCTTATTTTCGGACGAAGCGACATTGCACAATAACGGTTTGGTAAATCGTCATAATTTTCATTATTACAGCACTGAGAATCATAATTTATATCGAACAATAGACAGGTAGCGTAGGTGGTCTTTAAATGTGTGGGGTGGAATTATTAACGATTATGTTATCGGCCCTTATTTTTAATGCTGATTTAAATGCGCATCAGTTTTTACAATTCCTTCAAGAAGAACTAGCGTCATTATTAGAAGACGTCCCCTTGAATGTCATGTGGTTTCAATTGAATGGCGCTCCTGCGCACTTAGGTCATGATGTAAGAAATCATTTGAATGAACGATTCCCCGATAAGTGGATTGAAAGAGGTGGCGCCCAAAACTGGCACGCAAGATCCCCCGATTTGACGTGCCTCGACCATTTTTTATGGGGCTACATCAAAGATATTGTTTACGTTATTTCCCCGACGACAAAAGAGGATATGATAGGGCGTATCCGGCACGCTTCTTCTACTGTAAGTTCGTTAATACGCGCAAATGTGCACAGTAACTTCGAAGAAAGAGTACGTTTGTATATCGTCGAAGATAGGAAACAATTTGAATATTTAATGAAGAAAGCTCATGTATGGTTTATTTTTCTCCTGGATGTCCTTTCTTTTAGAAAGGACAGATTGATTTTAGGTATAGAAAAACCTAATACAGTTTGAAAGATAATTAAATTCTCCATTAATGAAAAGAAAAATATACAGGGTGTGTCATTTGATCTAAGCAAGTTAGTTATATTTAAATAAGAATGAAAAGGATTAATTTTTTAAGCACCCTGTATAGATTTACTCCAACCAGTCATATGGGATTTGATAACTCATTATATTGTCTATTTATAGTGGCCGACAGTTATTTTATCATTGTACTATAGCACAATATTTCGAAAAGGGTACGGTTTTTGTTATATATTATATATACATATATATATATATATATTGAAGCGTACAGGCCAATCCAACGAACTCTTGTAGAAAGTTGGTAAATGATTTATGAATATCCACAACCAGAATACAAAAAGTATTATCAAAAATAATTATAAACCATAGAATGAACCACCTCAGACCGCAGGAAAATTTTTGTACTTGGTTTTTGGACATGTGCACCGTAGAATAAAATTTTCTAAGAACTCTTATTTGGTGCGTCGAAGCACAATTTACTAGTAGCGGAATATTCAGTAGACATAATTCGATGTATTGGACAAATGGATTCTGTTTCCTATTTTACTTTATGGTTAATAATAAAATTTTACCCTTTCGCAGAAAGCCTCGTCGCAAATATATGTGTGGGAATTTTACATAATGTCCATCCCTAATTAATAGACTACTTTCCATTAATACGATTGAACAACATATGTTTCTCTAATAGCACGGCGTCTCTACTCTTAATTCTGGTAATTCTGCTAATCGGAAATTTTGGTGATTAGCAGACATGGATCTATATATTGGTCACCTAGAATCCTAGATTTGTTTGGGTCGAATAAGGTAAGTTTCGATTTGGTACGGTCCGATACAGTAGGGTACGGTACGGTACGGTACAATACAATACTATTGCAATATGGTTAACTGAAATACATGTTATGGTGCCAAGATTCTGTCGTGGTAAAACTTACCGATTCGAGTTTAGTTAAAAATTATCATTATGAGAAAAGGCAATATTTATCTGAACTGCAATATGACCTAAGTAAAATTTAAGTACATTTAGGCGTCGTGACTGAGATAAGCCGTTGGTTATTTGAAAAGATTTCAATGCAGTTTCTATGGGAAAGCGCGGGATTAAAAGGAAATATGGCATAATTTTTTCGTTTGTTCTACCGAGTTGTCTTCGTTTTTAGCGCGATTAAGAATTGAATGTAATAAGCAGTATGATTGGTTGTTGATTTTAAAAATTGAATATGGTGTAACTGAAGAATTTCTGAGTGCATGTCCTTAGTCCTGACCTTGATCTGATTAAGTGCAGTTGTTATAGAAGGGAGGGCACAGATTTTACCGTCGACGTTCCCGGTCCTTACGAACGTATCGTGGACAGCGTGTCCTTTTCGCCTTTGTGCGGTTTTTGTTGGAGGTTCACCAGGCCGGGGAACTTTATGTGGTTTATCGTGGTCATCTAGACCTCCTTATCGTTTCCGAAATTAGGACAAGTGCTTTCTGATCTACGGAGTTTTAATCGCTTTTGCGGATTTTATATATCGTTTATGATGGAGTATTGTGTGCCCGAACCTCATTTACGTGTTTCTGAAAACAGACTTTAATAGACCAAGTCTCACTGTACATAAATTTGTAAATACCATCATTAATCATAAATAGATTTGTAAAATATTACTTCAAGTTCGTGTAAATAATATCGTGCGTAAAATCCTTTTGTGTACATGAACTTTATAACGTCGAGTACAGTCAATTAGGAATACAACATCAACGAGCTTGCCATTTGAAAGTTATTAAGTTATTAAGACGAAAATCTCGCCGAGGAAGTCGTTTATGTCTAGATTTACCTGGAGGAGAAGTGTTCAAGAGTACTGTTAGAAGGTAATCTAATATTGTACCTTTATTGTGATTGTGTTTATTTTCCAATGTTTGCATTTTCTTGAAATTATTCAGCGATAAAGCAAATCAACATAGTCGTCTTTGGTTAAAGTGTTAGTGCATTTTAAATTAAGGTTGACGAACTACTTTTATTTGTGTTTTTTAATATTTTTCTAGAATGTACCTCATATTGTTGTGTATAACATTTCCTGTTGTAAAATTAATGATTTTGAGTGAACATTTGTTTACGCAAAGATTTGAATTTTAACAGTATTTAGGTAACATTAACTTCAAAATTTAAACTAAGGTTGTGGGCGAACTTGCAAGTTATACCGATTTGGAGATACGGGTGGTACGTTTTTCCCTATCCTAAATTTTTAAGATAACCGACAACACATTGGTGCGGGCTTAAAGTTAGCATACGTATCGTTGTGTTTTTTTTTTTACTTATGTTTGTTCAGTAGATGAATAATTAATTGGATTTAATAGTATTATTTGTAATTTCCTCCCGACCAGCGCCAGCAATAATTAACGAAAATTGGCATTTTAGAGATTTAAAATTAATTTTAGTAAAAATGAATTTTACTGACTAGAATTTTATTGATTTGTTTTGAAAGTGATCTGGTGGCAAGTTTCTAAGTTTGACGCATATAGTTTCATGTAGTTTTTTTAATAGTTTTTTTTTTACATTAACTAGTTTTCGGTTTAACGTAACAAAGTGAATTATTAATATTAAACCAAAATTTACATGTATATGTGGAGTAACGCACTTGTGTTGCACGACTAAATATTTCTACTTGTAATTTGTTTCTAATTGTAATCATATTTTCAGGGGAACTTCTATTCATAAAACATTACGTTTCTTCTAAAGCTCCTGGAGGACACGTATGTGATAAATGTCAAAGAGTTTATAAATGGCGTAAAGGATTGTTACAACACAAAAAATACGAATGTGGACAAGAGCCACAGTTCAACTGTAACATTTGTGGTTATAGATGTAAACGAAAAGGAAACCTAAAAGCTCATATTGAAAAGAGACATTTAAAACATTGTATGTTTATTAAGGGATCTTTTGATTAATGTAAATCCCGCTTAACTAATTAGTTATAATAAACTGTTTTTTTATCAGTTTCATTTATAACACAGCAAAGTTAAAAATGTGTCGGTAAGTATATAAATAAAATCAAAGTTACAATCAATTTGAATAAAAATTATTTCTAGCGTACTACCTTAGGTTAAAATAAAATTCCATTCGCGTACGGTTAGTCGTGTAGAACAATTCACCATGCGTCGGTAGGTTGACTACACTTTTTATAATTGGTAGCTATAGTTAAAAGCAAATATGGTGCATAAGTGGTTACTTACTGTTCTTTAAAACGGTAAGTAAAAAGTAAGTACAGGGTGAGTCAACGTTAGAGTAACGTAAACTGGAGCTTTATGGGTAAACTTTCCCAATACACTGTATTTATCATATAACATTGCTAGTATTCTTGCGTATTTTAAAATTATTCTTGACTATACAGAGCATTCCAAAAAAGCAGGGCAAGACAAAGTTAGTATTTTTTTATGAAACACCCTGTATATCATTCCATATTCATTTCATGCATGTAAAATTTACGGTTTATGAAGTAATTCGAATTTTATCCAAAAAATCGTGTTTACAAGTATAACTTTATTATTGTGTACCACCTTGCTTCGTTTAGGAAATCTTGTATATTTGGATAAGTAAAGACCAAGCTTAAGCCTATGTTTTGAAGAAGAAATATTAGGTATAAATGCTACAGAATGTTCAAAATATATGTTCAAACCTGAAATTAATAAATATAACTTTTCTCAAATAGAACATCCTGTATATTTTTACGCTTAAAGAGAAACAAGAACTACACAATTCTGCATAAGTATGCCCTATACCTATCTCTTACTCTTTTGAGTTGTTTTGGTTTTTCTATATTATCAATATTTCAATGAAAAATCTGGAACACTGGAACCATGGCAGGATCTGTAACAAACCAAATACACCCACGTACCACACAAAATTAAAAAACACCGAACGCGTTTCGATAGCTACGCTAACGTCATCAGCGGTCGACTATTTGAATGGTTTTACCTGTAATTATTCGCAGAGCTGTGAATTTGGAAAACAAGAAAGACAAAAAGTTGCATTAAATACTAAACAGTAGCATAAGAAGAACGGGGTAAGATAGTACGACCTTGGGTGCTACTCACTTTCAATCCATTTTTGAAGACAACGATCCTCCCAAAATTCATGTAACTCGCAGTGGTAGTGCGGAGGGACGCCGTGCTGGCACATATTCTGTTGTTCATAACTACTAAGCAGATCAAGGAAGTTAGGCAAATCTTCCTGGAAGAATTGAAGGTAGATACGACCAGTCAGGGTAGTATTAAAAAATAAGATCTAATAAATCTATTGTCTAATGCGTAATAGCGTATATTGTGACAATTTACATCACCATTTCTTCTAAACGCATCCTCGTCAGAGAACATAATATAATATAAAAAGTTTAGATTATTCTCAATTTGAGCAATAATCTACTAGCAAAAGTATACTTTCCAAGGTGTAATTCAATATGGTAAGGATGATACTTATATTTTCTGATTGTTCGATTGACAGTTGATTGTGACTTTTTACACGAAATTGCTATCTGATGACTATTGACATGTGGGTTTTCTTCAATATGAAGCAGAATCTCAAGTCCTTTTTATTGATTGCTGGTATTTTTATTCACCACTTTGCGTTTTACATAATCCACACTTCCAGTAGAATCGAATTTCTGTATCAAATTTTCAAAAGTATTTTACTATTGAACACACAAAATTTTCACATTTTGAAATGGCTACCAAAATGTAATAACAGTTTGACAGGTCAAATATTTGTCATGTGGGAAATCGTTTTCATGACTACGGCGAGTAATCACTAGCAAAAACAATTGGATTATTGAATAATGATTATTATTAAATTGAAAGAAAGAATAAATAAAAAAATCGTTCTAAAAACTCTACAGCAACTATCGGCATTGTTTACAACACACACAAAGCAGTGTATATGAGATATTTTAATATTTATATTTAGTATCATCACTCTTAATCTGAATATTGCTTTTATCAAAGCCTTTGGTTGGTATTAAAATAGGTATCAACATAAGTACAAACTACCAAAAATTGAATGTCTGTTTCTTTGAACACTATTTTAATTAATTTTCACCCATTTTCATTTTGTTTACTATGCCTCTAGCTAACTTTGGGGTGATTTGGGGGGGGGGTACTTATATGTATATAATTGTTTAATGCAGAACACGTAATGGTTTGATACATCTACTAATTAATATTTACAAATAAATAAATTAAAATAAACAGTTGGTGTATTTCAAATTAAATAAATTAATTGGTGTGACGCCTGGGTGGCCGACGACCCTCTCGGCACATACGCCAAACTGGATGTTGGCGGTCTCGAAATATTATACATTCGGTGGGGGAATTTCGGAACCGTAAATAATACTGTTTAATGACAAATAATAAAATGGCGATGTAATTTTATTTATAATTTAAAAATATTATTCTGATTGCAAGGTCTGTGTGCGTATAATTTGTATCCAGGGATTTAAATTGGAATGTCGTAGTACGTAAGAAAATGTTATTCACCTTTTGTATTAGGGTAAGATTACCTTAGTCATATTCCGGTAATAGTTCGTCTGACAATTATACGAAGCAACATATAGTCTCATAGACATATGCTATTCATCCACGCGTGCTAACATAAACCAGTGAGCGGCAAGCTTGTCTTTGTGACGGGAAGATAAACAGTAAGCTTTTTTATTATTTTTGATAAGATTTCGGGCTTATTTGTAAGTACTTTCAAGAAGGAATGTTACAGTAAAGTTATTGTTTGTGTTAATGTATGTTTTCGTCACGTTTGTCATTTATTTAGGTATGCTCAAACGGAATAAATTTACTAGGTTGTCACTTATTTTAGTTTGAAACCGATAAACTTCTGTTGTTTACGTCGTACCTATAGGAAATTCTTTAGTCGTACCGATATTGTGTAAAAATTTATGCTTTTTTTTTCTCAAAATGGTGAAGAGAAAGTATAATATTTGGAAGCAGAAAGATATCGACGAAGGCTTTACTGAGATATCGGAACTGAGAAATAAGGTTTAACGAAGCTTATATAGGATACTATATACCGAAACCTACACTACGATGACATTTAAAGGGTTTAAATACAAATAAAAAATTCGGGAGACCTAATGACACGACCGCAGAAATGGAAAAGGAACTAGCAAGACATATAATGAACTTAAAGTCGAGTTTCTTTGGACTGACTAATTCTGAATTTAGAAAGCTTGCTTTCGAACAGGCCAAAAAATATGAATTAAATCATCGCTTTAATATGAAGAAGAAAATAGCCGGCAAGAAGTGGTTTTATAAGTTCATGAAAGAATACCCTGCGTTATCCCTGCGCGTTCCCGGGCCAACATCTATAGTTAGGAACAAAGCGTTTAACAGAGAACGAGTAAACGAGTTCTTCGATTAGTACAGATAAATATTTGATGGACTCAAGTTCAACGTCGATCAAATATACAATATGGATGAAACGGCTCTATCCACCGCTCACAAACGTTCCATAGTTCTCAAAAATACAAACACCAAATGGGCGCAATGACAAGCATAGGTGCGATGAATGAAGCAGGTGAGTTGCTACCAACCATGTTGATATTTAAACGCAGCAAAATTAACGCTATTTTAAAAAAAGGCGCCCCGCTGAATACAGAATTTGGATGCTCATAAAATTAGTGGAAACGTCAGAATTGTTTGTTCAATGGTTGTAACATTTTATCAAGTGTACAAAAGTAGAAAAAAACTAGTAAACAACAAACTCTTACTGGGTGGTTACAGCACACATACAAAAAGTTTAGAAGCAATCCAGCTGGCTCGCGACTATGGAATAACCCTGCTATCTTTTCTCACCCATTACTACACATCGCCTGCGGTCATTGGATAGATCGTGAGAGTGTAATAAAACAACTTAACCTTTGAGAGATACTTGGTAATGCATATCCCAGATCAGTTCGTAAACGGTTTTATAGCAACTGGTTTATGGCCATGTGATAGAAATGTTATTAAGGAAGAAGACTTCATAATTTCGGCACATGTCGTTGATCAATTAGACCAAGAATGTGCTGAGGCAACTGAAATAACCACGCTATCTAGTACTACCTTATCGCTGTCCATAATTACATCGTTATTCACAGTGCAAAGACCATCAATATCATCGCCACCTTGAGTACCTCGAGTTGTATAAAAACAGTTATCAAGAAAATGGAGAAAGGAATGAAGCCCACAAGTAATTAACTTCAAGTCTATACAAGAATGAAATAAATGGTAAAGAAATGGCAAACAAAGGCAATAAGCCTCTGTTTTAAGGAAAGTTAAAATAGTGGAAAATTGAATGTAGAAAGCTACTAAAAACAGAAAGGTTGTAAGAAAGAAAACAAAGGACAAAGAATGTGTTTTATTAAAACTTCAGCACGATGTGCCCTTATAACTTTATTATTACAAATGCTGTTATTTTTATTTAAATGAATTGCCTTGACTAGCATTATCTGGGGATAGGGATCAATATAAACATACGTAGAGTTTTTAATCAAAATAAATTCAATTGTAAATTTTAAGCAACTATGGAATTGTATTATAATTTAATATTTGTTGAAACGCCATGTTTCGATTATATCGCGTTGTGCGCATGCAAATCTGAATTTGTATTTATATGTCCATGACTAAACCACTTTTGGTAAGTATCCTTTCTTTCTTATTAAAATAATACTAAATCAATATAAAATCAATATATGATTCTGTTAGTTCCACACCAGCATGTAATTTACTAATATCCTTTACACGAATGCACATCAATAGTACACAATAATATTCAACGTAACCTCAAATAAATATAAAGAATTCATAGACTCACATTTAAATTTTCCTTCTATTTGGCTGCACCATAATACAATGTCCATATTAGCAGTGGTTTGAACTCCATACATTATTGTTCCATCGCCGGAAGTTTATCAGTATAATGATTTAATATCCATATCAGAAATTAATTTCAATTTCATTTCGAATATTTCTTCCAACGCCGGAAGATCAACAGCACTAGCGATTATAATTATACTGCTTAAATAATTTAATCCCACGGTGGAAGTTCTATAGCAATGGTATGTGGCAAATATTTCTTAAAACAATTTATTTTAAGCACTTTTATTTTAATTATTTTTTAATAAATTTAATAATTTATGTTTTGGGTTGCTTATTCTAATCTTAGTTACTTGCACAATTTAAATTTTGATTTCCATTAAATAATAATGCTTGTATAATTTGCATAAAATAATTTTAATTTAAAACGCAAATACATGTCGTTATTCGACAACATATTACCCGAACTGAATTTATGATAACCTAACTTATTTACAAACTACTTGAATTTGGATTGTTTGTCGTTATGAAATTTAGGGTTATACAAACCACTTGTACGATTTTAATATTTTATACATGTACATACTAAGTGACATGTTCTTTAAGGAATAGCAGGATAAGATAAAGAATTGTTTTTTCAATTGCTTATATAACTTCTGAAAAATTCTAAATCACCTAAGTAATTTTGTCAATACACACATGATGTTACTACATTTCTATTGGATAAGCACTTTTCTAAAATTTGCAAAATTTTAATTTTACACATAACTTTCACATACATGTTCAGATCTTAAAGCTATAATCATTTTTGGATTCTACACAATTTTTGCTTTCTTTAGACACCACTTTTGCTATACTTTCTTTCACTATAATTTAATTATTGTACAAATTTTTCATGTACAAATCTCCTTATAACTAACTTAATCTAATTTCCATAGGAAAACCAAGACCAGAAATGGATTCTGTGGGTCAAACTACACAAGTATATCACATGTTCAAACACTTTTATGATTTGTGGAATTTCCTAACCTGGTTTTCCTCAAATTTATGTTTAAATTACATATAAGAAGATTAATTTAAGTTGGAACATATTCCAATAACTTCACTATGTAATTTTTTAATATAATGATTCTTTACATTCACTTTTAAGGTTCGTAAGCTCTATGAATCCTATCAATTCTGTTCAAGTTTCATACACTTTGCCACCTATTTTATTTTCTTTCGTTGATTTCGACAATTTTACTTTTCTCTTTGTTTAGAATAGAAACGTAATATACTGCTACACTGGAATCTATTTATATAATTGGATCTACATGTATTTCATAGAAGATGCTCGGAAAGCAATATAATGACAATTTTTATTGTTCAGCCATGGTCTTATGAAAATGGACTTAATTATCTAACAACATGCCATATAATCACTCTTTTACATAGTTTTATATCTATTTTAACTTAAGCAACTTGCGCTTTACATGTATTTAATTCCATCGCACTTACTTTATGTGTACATTAGTTTTTAACTTGAGCTCATATATACTTTACAGTGTTACCTTTTTAAATATCTTTCAATATATTAAATGTGAAAGTTTGATACATGACCTATGTGCCGAGTAGAAAGTAAAATAAAGATATTTGTGTTCAGTCTTAGGTACTAACTTTTTGTCATATGGAAATTATGTAAGTTTTAAAAATTAAAATTTGGTTTTCTATGCTTTGCTTTTGAGACTATTTAGGTCTCTAAAGAAAAAAATAATATGCTTCATTTTATGCTTTACGTTTTATTTTTCATTAAATTTCGTTACTTATATAGAGTTAGTTTATATATGTTGTTACACGTCCAAACCGCACTAGGCGTCGTGTATGCTTACTAATGTAAGCGGGTTGCCAAGCCAGCTAACAGGGAGATGGGCGTGGTCGAAATAATAAGTAAAATGAATAATTAATACGCTCAAACACCTTACACCGATATTCAAACAGCTCAGTCCGGGAAAATATGTCTCTAGGCGCTACCACAATCGAAACTTTGCTAAAATAATTGTCTTAAGCTGGGTGTTAATTAACCCTACTTGATTGTGGAAAGTAGGATTGTGCTTACTCAGTAAACTCTCACGCGAGGGTTCTAAAACAAACACTCGTCCCAAACAATTCAACTCAAACTCAAATATATTTAGTACTACCCAGGTTATTAGAAACTTTTGAATACACCTCGTATACCAAAATTTCCACAACAAAATTGATCATTCAAATTTAACTGCATTCACGTAACCAACAGTTATATTTTCTACGTATCCCTCGTATACATATAAAGTTAAATTTCTACTTATTAATGAATAAATTGTTCTTCATTCAATGATTGATGATTAATTTTAAAATTCCTAATCAAAAGAAAGCAATGTCATCGGCTTAATAATTGTTACTCCAATATAATAGTGATAAAGCGTTTATCTCCCATATGCGCTCGATCTCCTTCCGCAACATTTGCAAAATAAGTACCGTCTAAGGTCTCAAATCCCATATACTTACACGTATTCTTAAAACTGATTGCACAATCTTACGAAAACTTCCTATAATTAACCATTAAACATACCAAATCTTTCTACATATTTTCTAAAACATTCTATACTTATACACTCACATCTTCTGGCCAAGATTACTCCTCTATCCTCCAACATTCCATTCCTTACAGCAGCAAAACAGTAGCAAACATCGTCCCATCGACACATTTACATTCATCAAAATCTATTTATTCCAACACCAATGTCTCTATAACATTCAAATACACGTATCTGCATACTGAATAATATTTCTCCTAAATTTCCAGTGGCGTATCACCCACCCACATACATTATGCATATACACAAAAAATTTTTTTTTCGTTCAAAGTCAATACACCCGTACTCAAAACACGTAATACACGTCATTATAACATCCTACACAGGGTGCGTCATCGCAACCTTACAATGTCTTCGCTGACATGTTATTGTAAGTACTTACGCTATAAGTGGTACTAGTTACACCACTAGGCGCTTAAGTCGTACCGAAGGAACTTTTTGGAAAAATCTTATTGTGGTTATATCTTTTTGTTTTTATAAAACATTTGTCGATAAGTGGATAAATAAATCTTCAGTTTAAGCAAGAGATTTTCATTCATTTCATATAGCCTTAATATTACAACAATTTTCCATTAGGAGGTACCACTTAAGCAACTTACCTAATTGTTTGAAATTTGTTTATCTGGTGTGAGTTTTTATAATGAAAGGAAGCTCTGGGTTTATTTAATTAATTCGAATACAAATAAAACTAAAATATCCAATCAATTATAATCACTTGAATACCTATTACATTGTCTATTGATCAACAAAGGTAAACCAACTCCAACCTTGTGTATCGTGGGTTTTAGGAAATTTCTATTATATATATATATATATATATATATATATATATATATATATATATATATATAAAGAGAAGTAACGTTATTTGGGAAATATATTAAGCATAGTTATTCGTTATGAAAATCAAACAAGTTCGTATGTAATCTATCTTATGACCTTAAAATAAATAGAAAATTACTGTTAATATGCAAATTGTTGCTGGTGTAAAGTTTTAATTCTTTAATTTTAATACCGGATTTTAACTTAAATTACGTTAATGAAGGTACGTATTTTATTATGGCTAAGTATTCCTTTTTATGTGGTAACATAAGTTTTCTATTTTCCGTTTATGGAATATTTTTACTAAGGTTTCTTTTTCCGTTTTCACAGGAAATTGGTTATATAGGGAGATTTTATATACGCATTTACCCTCAAGCAGAGGCTTAGCCACTGGACCTGCAAAGGGCATTCACTACTCTAGGTGTTCAAGGCAATAATCGGTCAACTTTAAAAACGTAGAGGAGCTAATGTACTTTATTTTGTTTAATTTTTAACCTGGTTATTTCATAGGAAATAAGTCACAACAAATTATTTCCCAAACGTTTGTTAAAGCTTGATTGACTGGAAAGGTATGATCTTGCAAAGTTTTCACCTTTTCGATTCAACTAAAAGTGTAAGTCTGGTACTTTAGGTTAGTTTTTAAAGTGATTTAATAATTCTGGAATACCTGAATTAAACTGGTATTATAAGTGTTGAATTAGAAATTGTGTTTCCAGGTACTGCAATACTTTCAATTATAATAAATTTATAATTTATCCCTAAAAAGGGCGACAAAACCGATCTCTCAAACTATCACTTCCATTCTGTCGAAAATCATGGAGAAAGCCATCAACCACCTACTACTTTGGTTCCTCGAGTCCAATAAACTCTTAAACGGCCACCAGTATGGGTTCAGAGTCGTTCAACAGGTGATCTTGTTTCATATGTCACCCAACTCTGGAATAACACATTAGAGAGGGTCCGGTGAAACAGTCGTAGTAGCTTTAGATATTTCAAAGGCTTTTGACCAGGTTTGGCACAAGTGCTTACTTTCCAAGCTCACTTCGTTAGGCTTATTTGATACGCTCATAAATTGGATATCCATCTTTCTTGACAAAAGATTGCTTCTTTTCGAAAGAATCTACTATTAACGCGGGAGTACCCCAAGGATCAGTGATTGCTCCTACAATTTTGCTGCTGTATATAAACGATAAACGACCTCATTTCCTCAACAACTAACCCGATCCATTGCTTTGTAGACGACAGCACTCTACATTGTAGTTGTTCTCAGATTTCCCACAACAATAAGTCTATTCAGAACGTTAAGGTGGCAATAGCAGCCTTAATCAACAGTCACTTGGAATGTGCCCTTGAATGGGGAAGTAATAATCTACTTACGTTCAACACCGACAAAATGCAGTGTTGCCTTGTGTCCGCCAAAAAAGACCGATCATTTCCTGCTGTAAATATGAATGGCTTAGAAATCAAGTTTTCAAACTCTATTTCTGTTAGGGATGTCCGTATCATCGAACCTTTCATGGGTTGACCACCTTTTGTCAGCCAGCAAAATAGCTGCCTGTAACGTGGGCTTATATTCAGATCTGAACAGTACTTCACATAGTAACAACTCTTCTTACTGTATAAGGATCAAATTTGACCTCATCTGGAATACAATTCCCACCTCTGGGTCAGTACTCCCCAATACGCCCTTTGTATGGTAAACTGCGTCCAAAAAAGAGCTATAAGGCTTATAAATGACGCGTCTCTGACTTCTGACCAACAGTCTCTTGAGCATAGAAGAATAGTTTCGGTTCTTTCCTTGTACTATTGCTATTACCAAATGTTCCTCCGAAATACACTCCTTAATACCTTCGCAGGCCATCTTCGCTAGGTACACTCGGTTTGCCCATTCACACCATAATTACGCACTAAAAATTCGATCGTGTCACACTAAACGGGCTAAATATACATTTTTCCACACGGCGACCAAATTGTGGAATGCACTACCCAGTTCCTGTTTTCCTCGAAACTGTGACGTAAGTCAATTTAAGGTAGCCATGCATAAACATTTCTCGACAGCCTTACAATATCGCTAAAGCCTCCCAGTGTTCCTGATTGCTTTAGCACGTTAGGCAAATCTTAGCCTGTTCAGGAATACTGTAAGTAAAAAAAATTAGTATTTTACAAAGAAAAGCTTTAAGAGTATTAGTGGCCAGGAGGGATTTTCTTTTTTCTTTGAAGAGTAAACAGTGCCAAATTATATGAAAAATTCTGCTTTTATACTTCGCTGGAAAGTGGAGCTTAATCAAAATCGACCAGACATCGAAGTGGAAATTGTGTTCACGCAAAACTGATGTAAGTTTACCACATCGAGCTTGCTAAAAATAGATGAATTTTTGTTTAACATACATAATTAAAAAAATAAACATTTATTTTTTTTACCAACTTTTGAGTCGTTGAATTTCTTACACATCGTAAGATATGTAGCTTTAAAAAAAATGTAGCCCTTTAAGATCGATATTTTACGGCGAATAAACATTTTTGTCACAGGAATGCTTTATGAGAAAATGTAGAGTATACTTTTAAATCATGATAGAAGCGGACAATCAGATCTCAACTAACGTTCTATTTGCTACCTAAAAAATTTTTTTAAAGCAGTATAACGTTGCAGCTTCTGGCTCACATTGGGAATTTACATGGAAAAAAGATACAGTATGAAAGGAAATTTACCCAAGAGTGAGAGATAGCAAATCAAATGAGTTTATAGGTCGAATAAGTACGAATCCGCTAAAAGTTTTGGTTCAGACTTTGTCTAAAGTGAGGGTTTGCTTCGGCACTAAAGTATAGGGGTTCTCACTTTGGGTAAAATCATCTCAGTTGAAAAAGGTTGGTTCATCTCCTGAACAAGTGACTACCTTGGTGACTTACTTATGATTTGTTGCTTTCGTTACTGGTCAATGCAAGGGGGGATGTGAATGTACATGTTGCTTCTCATCGAGACACTTGTTGTTTATCGTTGTCGTGCTACAGCTAATCTCCTATAGAGGTCAATGTAGAGAGTTCACGTATTTGATCAGTCACGCCCTATTTCGGCCACATCTCATTTAGTGTAGGCATCTTCTGCAACTAGGAACACGCTCTAATTTATCTCTACTAGTGTAGGCAGACTTACCATAGTCCGTCAGAACTGGCCTCGGAGATCATCCTTAGAGACAGTTTAAATGCTATTCTCATAAATACAACGTAGTATAGATATTCCACTTTATCATGTTCTATTTTTTAGTGAAAAGGTTATAACTTTCAATCGTTTCCGGAAATCATCCACAAAATATGAATCTTAACTGAGTTGCTCCTTCATAAGAACTAAACTTTTATAGGAGCTGCATCTAGCCTAAAAACGTATCAGGCCTATCAGGAAAACGAACCCTTCATGTTAATCGAGATATGAACTAAACTTTTTAACGTAGATACATTGATCCAAGGTATGAACCCGCTACAATTTAGTCTAGAGATTAACAGTCTGCATTAATCTATACACAATCTTTCAGTTAAGAAATCAACCTTTTAGGTATGATTCTCCTTTTTTTCTGCGAATCATTATAGTCAAGAAATGAACCAACCTTCTTTGGTTGACATGCACCTACTTTAACCAGAAACAAACCTTTACCTTAGTCGAGGGATAAACCAACTCTTGTAACGGAGATGCACTTACTCGTGATAAGACATAAACAATACCCCACCTTAGTCAAGATCTGAACCAAACCGTTTGTCAGAGTTACACTTATACGAGATAAGAACTTCCTCTAATTTAGGTGAAAAGCGAACCGTCACCTTAGTCAAGATCTGAATCTAGATGCGATAAAAACTCTTCTTTAGAAGCAAATCCTCATCTTAGCCTGTGTATGAACCATTTGGAGACGGGCTTAGTAGAGATACAGACTCTACTGCAGAAGAGAACCCTCAATTTACGCGAGGCTTATTTTCAGGTATAAGCCATTCGCTACTACCCCCTTGATGGTGTCTTGAACTTGGCCATACTTCAGTCTGGAGGCACACCATTTAGCTGAGAAACAAATATTAACTACCATCTGAACCATCATTGCTCACTATCTCACTATCTTGGGTAAGTTTCCTATACTGCTTCATTTTTCCTAAGTAAATTCCGTATGTGTGCTAGGAGTTACATAGCTATACCACTATATAAGGATAGTGAATTTAGTCTTATGAGTTGCTAAAATTTTATGTTACATTTTATCTTATTATATACCTCAGCGGGTAGACTATAATTTACCCAAATAGAGAAAGCCGTCACGAGTTTTGATCTAGGCTTTCTCCCAAAACTCGAAACAGGGCAACTATAATGTTGAGGGAGTTATCACCCATAGTTGAGCTGAAAAAAAGCACAATTGAATTACATTAAGATACCGCAGAATACACCTGTGAGCATAACAATAAAATCATAGCTACAAGCGATTATGCAGAAATCAAACGCTGTATATTTCTTCCGAAACGTAATTAATTTTATTGGTTCTCGTTTCTCGAACTATCGTTTGAGAAAATAATATCCCAATAATATTGTCAATGTAAATTTGTGATTACAATTAGTAATTCTTTTTCATTTATACAACTCTTGACCTCTATGTATATTAATCGTCGACCCAAATTCATATACAATTGTGCAACCTTATAAAACAATTTCAACCCTGCATTTATCAATAGTAACCCAACTTTTATAAAATAATTCAAATAAGTAAATTCTACATTAAAAGGTTATTTGAAACAAAGCCGCTGGAACTTACTTTACTTTACGCAGATATAAAGAATGAAATTGGTAAAGCCGGAACTAGGCAGTATTTTACAGTAGCTAATCACTAAAACAAAACTCCTTCCCAAATCATATGAACAATACTTAAACGAATAACCACTGCAAGAGCTCTCGTAGACAGTGTTTAAGTAAGTACCTAAATGGCTAAAAAAATTCAATAAGAAAAAGCGCTGCAAGTATCCGCCTGCTCCGTAATGTAATTCAAAGTTAGTTACGTAAGTACATTAAATCGATTTGTCCACCGTGGTGTTTCACTCACTTAAAGTCTATATATATATATATATATATATATATATATATATATATATATATATATATATATATATATATATTACTATTCAAATGAAACCCCATTTATGAAATATAACGGTCAATAATAAAGCAATTGCAAATTACAAGTAAATATCCCCAGCACATTTAATTTGGGCAATGCGAATGTATTGCTAAGCAATCAAATTCATTTAACAAAGACACCCTAAATTGAACAATTGAACCTAAAATGTTCAATTTAGATCCATCCGGTATAGAAGTCTAGGTAGAAGATGGTTTCGTAGAATCGATTGGTATTAAAGCGTGAGTAAGATAAACCCTTATTTAATTACTCAACTCTTAACAATTGATTGCAAGTTTTCCTATTTTAAATAATTCTAAAGTACATCAGTATATTTATATATCAAAACACTAATTTACAAAGGTTCATTTATGAGAAGATTTTATACAATACAAAAATTTAGCGTAGAATCACAAAAGTAGTCCAATCGCAATCACTGGTTGAATACAGCTTGGTTACTTTACACACTTTCAACGTACAATTCAAGGATAGCACAATTAACTATAGATAAATGAGCCACAATAGTTATGGCGAGCTTAAGCAACAATTAATTAAAAACAAAGTGAAGATTTTGAGAGTAGACGCCAGGTGTTCTGATTTACATTATAATGATTAATGCAGATGTTAACCTCCGTTCGTAAGCTTCACAATTGTAATTTAGATTGAAATGAACCCCATATAAATAAAATAGGAGCACTGTAGATGCACATGTAGATAAGACCAACATTGTAGTATACATGCAATTGGTTTCCAAATCTCGTGGGTGATGTGAAAGATATAAAGTAGTCTCCTAGTCAATCGTAAAATAGAAGTATTGTGTAATTCCCATTAGTAAATGTGTACCCGTACATAAGCAGTGCGCATCGCTCTTAATGGATATTCCAAAATCTTGCTGATGGTAATTGTGTTACACAATCATCCAAGTTACCAATTGGCCATTATCTTGAGTCAACATTTACACCTAAGAAAGAAGTAAAATAAGTAGATATATGTACAAAATATTAGAAGAACAAAGTTTTTACCTCGATTAATCTTGTGTATACAAAATGACCTATAGAAAGACCTTAAACCATAGTATTAAAGAACGTAGGGTCCTCGATTGTAACATAATAATAAAAAATGATAGAAATTCATCTTACACTTTACCACATGGTATCAAGGTGTTAGTTACATTATGATTAGATAAAAGCCAAAAACGGAATAAAACAAAAAAAAACCTAATATTCTTCAATATTAGGACTCCGACTGTCAAAGCTTTCCTGGAGTTCTTTCTGCAGGTGTATTAAACCAATACCTACATTGTTTAAAGAATTTGTTACAATGTAACAAATGTTGAAGCTTATGTCGAATGAAGGTACAATTAAAATAAATGAGCGAATGGTGGAGTTTATTTAAGTATGTCAAATAAATTCACAACTATGTTCACAAAGTAGAAAAGAGGGTTAAAAGTTAGAAATAATTGGATTTAACACGTTACAATCTACGTATACATGTTATTTAGGCTTTTTTTTTACTACTGTTTTTCCACAATATTTAATAACAAAATGGACATTTTTAGAGTTTACAGAAAACGTTTCAAAGACATCTAGTTGTATACCAAAACTAAAATAAATTGTGACTTACATCATTTAATTTTTAACAATCAATAATTACATGTTTAGTCCACTATGGTATATAGTTCTAATTACATATGACAGTGTGATACTTGAGTTCCTGTCTAGCATCTTTCTTACCTTAAAAAAATATAAACACAATTATTTTCTGAATTGTTCTAGCTTGGTGTGATAAGATATTAGGTAAAGTGGATCAGCTTGAGGCGTTTTATATTTTACGTACACTCTTGAGTCATTTTTGACATTATTTCAATATAAATGTTTTAAATGGATAAAGGTACGTATGAAAAGGTTACTGTTACCTATTATTCGCTGAAGTGTTAATTTGGAGCGGATACGCATAACTGCTACTAGCTGTAATTAATATCGCCAAAGTGAAATTAAAGTTACTTCAATATCTGACACTCAAGAAAATTAATCGTGCTTCCATTTATTTTTGGTACTATTTATTTTTCTATAATTTAGTGTAAGTGAACGTAATATTAGAACCTTGAGACCTTTGATAAATATACTTTTTGTGACATTTTTTAATTTTTAGGTACGTCAACATTAGATAAAGGTTTCTCCTATCAAGATGACGCTCTGAAGGCAGTGAGATTAAGAACTACATTTAAAGAATATCAACTGAAAGCATTACGAGCACTGTTTCAAGTAGACAAAAACCCGACAACGTTAGAACTATCCCAATTAAGTAAGGAAATTGGATTATCACTACAAGTCTTGAAAGTGCGTACTAATTGTATTGTAGCTTATGTAATGACGGTCTTATTAAAGGTTTGGTTTCAAAACGCAAGGGCTAGGTCGAAAAAATCCACTGTGAGTCTACAACCTTCCACCGATAAACCAATTGGATCAGGGTTTGGCGTGCCTCCAGCCTTAACACCACCCCATCCACTTATTGAAAAGGTTCTTCAACCAGGATCTTTTATGTTATCACCTTTACAACCACATTCATCTTTAGGACCTGTTACCACTACGACGGTCACCCCGACATCATCATCGGCCCAATACTATGGAAATCTTCAGCAAAGCGGTCTTTAGACAAGTAATATATTCTTGATCCTGTATACGGCAAAAAAAATTGTTAATTTTAGTTTCTAATTACAAAATCGTTCGATGTCGTGTATTTAGCTGCAATTGTGAATGTCCTGTTGTGCATCGTACAAAAATGTCAGCGTTAGTGGTTATACGGACTATTATTTGTAACTATGCAGATTGGTGAAGAGTTTTGAATTCATTGCAGACCGTTGCTTCCATTGAAATTATTTAATTATTGTTAATTTTATTTTGACTGAATTTACATACTGCTAAGGATTAATACTGCAACGTTTATTAAAAATTTTTACAATCGTTAACATAACTACCCATGAAGCTGTAAAAAAAACTATTATAAAAATATAATATTTGATACATCTGATACATAATTATTATTGCCCTAACTGTGATCTTCATCAATGTACTTTTTCGACGAAGACTAACTTTCAAGGAATTTAAGTACCATCTAATAGTGAAATATTTTTAATAAGATTAGTAAGTTCTACCACTTGATAATTCGCACTTTTCGAAAAGAAGTAGTAACCAAATATCAGTTGGTGCCATTTGTTGAAGCCGACTTCAAGATTGTACTTGCAAATGTCAATTTTAAATAAACTTTTTTTAAGTAATTTTAAAACCAGACAAAATTTCATCTAAATCATTAAGCTATAAATAGGATATGCTATAATTCCCTCCCGGGGTTGGCAAAACAATCCCTGTCTCTTATTTATTTTTCATTCACAATCTTTCTCCATGCCTATCTACATACCTCCCTAGCTTCCGCAAGATTCATACATTGTCTCTGACATGTCCTTTTATTTTCAAACTCCTTATCTTATCCTTATCATGCATTCTACTACGAGGCTTACCAGTCCCGGCCTTACCTCTAATCTCACCCACATGTATTTCCTTCGTTAATCATGCGTTGTTCATTCTTTCAATGTGACCGAACCAACGTAGTTTACTACTTTTGTACCTATCCATTATCGTATTTTCCTCGCTACACTCCTTCATTATGCACTCATTCTTTATCTTATCCCTTCTCGTTTTACCACATGCGCTTCTCAAGAAACTCCTACCCACGGCATTTATTTTTATTTCGTGGTTCTTTTGACATATCCATGTTTGACTTCCTACAGTATTGACGGGATAAGCACGCTACTATAGATTGCTCATTTCGCAGCTAGGCTCATGCTTTAGTTTCTCATTATCGTCCATCACTTTCCTTCCAGCATTGACCCTTCGTCCAATCTCGCTATTCGTTGTACCATCTGTAGTAAACATTCTACCCAGATATACCAACTCCTCCACTTGTTCCATAATTTCATTTTGCAGAGTAAATACTCTACTCTTCTTTTCACCTTCCAGATTGAACACCACAATTTTGGTTTTGTTCACGTTTACCTTTCTGACCATATCAACTTCCTCAGAGCAGTTTGTAGCTCATCCGCACTGTCATTGTCATCTGCATACACCAGGCTTCGTACATTTACGTCGCCAACCGTTACACCATTTGTATCGGTACATTCTTGCCTAACACATTTATCCATGTATATATTGATTAACCATGATGACATCTCACAGCCTTGTCGCACTTCTTGCTCAATATTAAAGTATTCACTCACACCTGCTCTCACCCTAGCACATGTCCGGCTACCGTTGTATACTGCTCTTATTCCGTTTATTAGACCTTTACTTACGTCATATTCATTTAATATTTCCCACACCTTCTCCCTATTCACTCTATCATATACTTTTTCCAGATCTACAAACGCACAGTACAGCTTCCTTTTTATATCTAAACATTTTTCGATCACCTGTTGAAGGGCAACCATCTCATCAACACATCTTCTCCCTGGCATGAAGCCACCCTGCACATCCCAAATCTTAGTTTGTGTATTTTTTTGTACTCTGTCAATCAGTATTCTTCCAAATACTTTACCAGGTACACTGAGCAAACTTATTCCTCTGTAGTTCTTGCAGTCATTCCTGTTCCCCTTGCCCTTATAAAGTGGTACAATAATAGTGCTCTTCCAATCACTCTGCACTTTTCCACCGTTAAGGGAAAATTCACACAATCTTCGTATAAGCTTTGCACCTCCATACTTTAGCATTTCACCCGTGATTTCATCTATGCCTGCTCATTTACCGTTTTTCAACTTTCCTACCGTTTTCTCTACCTCGTTTATTCCAATTTCCTTCTCAGTTTCATTCACCATTCCTTCTACATTCTCCATATCTAACCATTCAGTCTTATTTTCCGCACTACTGTACAGCTTTCCGAAATATACTTGTCAGCATTTCCTCACTTTACAATCGTCTCATACTATTTCGTTGCTCGTATTCATCACTCCTGCAGCGTTCTGTTTTGGGCCACGTTTTGAATTTTTGACCCATTCCCCAACCGTTTTTTGTTTCTCTCAAAAGCATTCTGCATTTTCTTTCCATCCACAGCCATCACTTCCTCTTTACTTATTCTCGCTGCCTCCTTTATTTCTTTGTTTCTTAATTTGTCCACATCATACAATCTTAGTCTCATTTTTTGCAGCAATCATTACCATGTACGCATCTTTTTTTTACATACTGCCTTTTTTACTGATTCATTCCACCAAGCACAATTTTTCTGTCTACCTACAGTAGCTCTTCCACATACCTGCTCGGCACAATTGACAACACCGTTTTACAAGCTTATCAATGCACTTTCAACTTCAGATTCTTTTATTTGTTCGTTTCACACTGTTTCATTCACATTCAATTCTTTGCTCACGGCCTCTGCGTATTTAATTCTCGCACCACTATCTACTAGTTTGTCTGCCCTAATTCTGAAAGTTCGCACTATGCTTGCTTTCTTTCTCCAGACCCACTTTTTCCCTGAACACACTCTCGATACAACCAAAAAGTGGTCCGGTCCACACTCCAATCCGCGCAATACTTTCTCACCAGGTTATTAAGTCGTTCATTATACACTACCAGGTCAATCAGACTTTTATATTCACCTCTTTGCCATGTACGATATGGCCAGTAACCCGTCTCCCCGCTATCTAATTACTCAAAACAACAATACATTTGTCTATTTTAAAAAACTTTTAAAATGCGTAATGAGTAAGTACCAGTATTGCTACTGCATGTGCATCAATTACTTGGTAGGATATTTCATCTCAACTAACTAACTAACATCCACTAACTGTAAGAATTAATAACTAAACTTTGTAAACTGAAAAAGGTTGAGTATTGCTTTAATCTTCATAAAAAACGCATCTATTAAGATAACGCGCTAAGTTACTAATCTTGTAATCTTGTACCGCCAGTCTCAGTGAAACTTAATGTTAATAAACCAACCTTAAGAATTAATTGCAGGTCACATTAAATTGTAGGAACCTAAAACACAACATAAAAATTGGTCCTTCGTATCGTATACGTGCCGAGCATAATTAATCTTGCAACTATGTAACGGGCGCAAACGGCATTAGAACACCGCACACGCAAATAACCGCAAGGGCCGACTAGCCCCTAGTTAGGGTCGCCACCCTGTCTTGATTCGGGTAAAAAAAAGTACGCTAACAAAAGGGGTGGCCTAGGATAAAATAAAATGTTGAGATCAGATTTAAATTAATCTTCAAATAAAACTCCCACCATCCCTATCTTATTGACAAGGATAATTTGTTAAGCGTGAACCAAAAAATAAAAGGTTGTCGCCTTTTTAGCGCCTGTAAACTGTTCCGCTATAGTAAACGTAAACGCCACAAAGTAAACACACTAAATCAATTTTTAACAATCTTATACTGTATTAAGTTGAAAACAGTCCATGTAAACAAGCGATAAGGTGGCCGGCGAGGTCCCCGAACATTACACCACCCGATTATTTTCTTTGGGGTCACCTAAAGGACGTTGCATATGAAGAACCTATCGAAGATATGGCTGATCTTATTAACAAAATTAGTGCAGTGTGTGCTGCTATTACAAGAAGGACGCTCCTACAAGTGACCCAAGCTCATCTGTTGAAAGTGTTTGATAGTTGTATTCGAGCAGATGGACATAATTTTGAATAAAATTTTTTTGTTTTATCATGTAGTTAATTGCAATAATAATTTTGTTTTTTAGTTTAACTCAGAAATGAGTAAAATAAATAAGTTCGAGTAAATAACAAAAAAGTTTATAAATAACATGTTCTTTTGCATGAACATAATTTCAAAGTCGTCAATGCAATCGATTTATATTTTCGACGCGTCGCGACGCTTAGCTCTTAGTAGGCGTCGAATTCTTTAAACTTTGAAAAATATTTACTTGACCCCATACATTGATTACTTTTTACAGAAATTAAATATTTCTACCAGTTCAATGACAAAATAAAAAATCTGATTTTGGAAGACTCTGTAGCATTTACAGTTACATTGTATGCTTTGATAAAATGCTGTAATTATATCATTAATAAATTAATTAATATGATTAAAATTAATCAGGTTCCTTTTTCTTTTCATAAGAACATCCTTATTATTATTGTTTACATCGAGCCTTAATATATGTACGAGTAACTTTGAAATTTCAAATGGCAACCATATTTTTTATTTCATATTTGGGTTCAGCGGGAAATGCTATGTCACAGTACGTCTTTGCTTTTCCTAAGGATCCTAAAGGGCTTTTGTAGAGCTCCTAAAAAGTTCTGAAAGGATCCAGTATGGATAAATTAAAATTTGAAAAATTTACCTTTTTTATCTTTAATATTTGATTCAACAGAATTTTACATTTTATCCTCTAATAATGTGTGCGCGTGCCCGCGTGTGTGTACGTGCGCGCGCGCACGTGTGTGTATCTATATTTTAATAAAATTTTCTATTTTAAGATATTTTTGAAATATCTCGGTGCTAACAATACCATATAGAACGTGCTAAGTTGCATTTCAATGGTGTTACGGGTATAATAATGCCCCGAGGTCAAATGTGTACTTCCCGAGGGACTCTGGCCCGACGGATGTACGTTGACCGAGGGCATTATTCTTTTATATTTAATGTCCTTTTAGTGTGTTATTCAATTAAAGAAGATATTGAATTATTTTTAACATTTATTGTCATGCGTATTTTTAGTAATAAACAACGTGGGTTTGACTTTTATTTTAGCAAAAAATATAATCGAGTTTGTTCAGTCACCATGGTTCCGTGACTATTCAGTCTGTTTCATTTCATAATGCCCTAGGGCATTATATCGCTTCTGTGTTTAAAAATAGATGCATTATTGGAAAATAACACATTATAAGGACATTAACGTTATTAAAAAATCGAATAATCTTTACTCAAGACTGTACATTTATTACAAGAAGAAGAAATAACCGTTCTGCGACTGATTATTTTATTTATCTACACACGCATAAGAAAATAATACGCTTATGGTATATATTGTTAAGGACATTCTATTAGCTTTACATGGTTACAGTTACTATGTGTGTCTTACTATGTAGCCTGCATATCGTTAAGGTTACACACATAATAAACATTCGAATGAATTTATGTATGGATTTATAACACCACATATATTATGCAGCAAAAGAAAATTTCAATAGACGATGAAAATCAAGAAAAATTGACTACTGTAACGGCACTGACCTGGTTTTACATTGTAAGCGAGCAATAGTACCTCAGTTGCAGCTTAAAGCAAATTCCGATGATAATAGATGTTAAGTTCCACATTAAGGATGTAGAGGTTGATACTGAAGTGACTGTATAATCGTACTTCCAAACAGGTAGATTGTTAAAATAACTAGTGTGATAATTTTGAATCAGATGTAAGACGTGGTACAGTCAGAAGTATTTACAGGCGAAGGTTCAGAAAAACTAGAAGTAAGCTGGAATGTAACCTCTACAGATCAGGCTGATGTAAAATTAGTTTACTAGACGCCAGAACGCAATGAGATTATACGGTAGGAATATTTCAGTATTTGGTCACAAAATTCAAAATAAGGCACACAAAAAAAGATTAATGCATCATATTATATTTATTTCAAGCTGTGAATGCTCACAAAATAACACCATGTAAATCAATCGATACCTACAAAATTGATGTAACTCCACAATTTACGAGTAACACTACACCATTTCCATTTCCATCAGGATAGCGCACCTGCGCACAGGTCTGAGATTGCACTGGCTAGCAGAATGAACGACAACTATAAAACTACAAAACATAAAAATGTGAGCTATAATTGCATGCAAAAGGTAGTAAACGTTTTCAAGAACCCTAGAGAATGTACCGGGTGAGCAAATAAGAACGGCCGTCGGCCATATCTTCAGATCTGATTATAGTACAGCTTTGGGAAAAAAATTTATAACAAAAGTGGCCTCAAGAAACACCTAGGAATTATTTATAGAATTGTAGGTCCATCCCTAGAAGGCGTAATTGAATACAAACATTTTAAAACATCATATTTTGCAAAATTTGCCTAATCAAAGGGCTTTATAAATACGATAACCAGGTTCTACGAAAAATTCTACATACTTTTTATTATAAACAAGTTTTAGTCTAAATTATTATAAGTTTTTGTTATGTTTTAGTCTATCTTTTCTAATAAGAGGTGGGGGATAGTGGGAATCTAATTATGAAAAAACTAAAATCCCGAAAGCTAAGCCGTTTTCAGGTAAAATTGAAATAAAAGCTTAAGGTTTTTAATTTTTTTGTTTATTCTTAACAAATCTAAATACAAAAAAAATTTTAATATTAATAAAACCAAAAACTATCTGAGTCGAGCTAAGCTAAACGAAAATAAACATCTAATTCCTTAACAAATCTCCAAAATTGTTATGAGTGAAGTTCCTGGCAACAGAAGCGAAAGTGAGATCATTTATTTCTGCTACTGCTTCGTGAATCTGGGCAATAACGTCATCCACTTCGGTAGGTACAGTAAAATAGACCTTTTCTTTTATGTATCCCCACAGTCAAAAATCTATTGGATTTAAATCGGGAGACCGGGCTAGCCACGCTATAGGTTGCGTTGAGTATATAACATTTACATTGGTAGAAAAGAGCTCTTTTCAACAAGAGTAAGTTTGCGAAGATCGATTAAGCAAACCGGACTTACAGGCATTTTTTCATAACTAGGTTCCCACTCTCCCCCACCTCTTATTTGAAAAGATAGAATAAAACTTGTTTAATAACAAGTACGCAGAAGTTTCCGTTTGGCTTTTTAAAAATTTGGTATTCAATTACGCCCTCTAGCGGTGGACCCACAATCCTATAAATAATTTCCAGGTATTTCTCGAGGCCACTTTTGTTATAAATTTTTTTCCAAAGCTGTACTATAATCCGATCTGAAAATATGGCCGACGGCCGTTCTTATTTGCTCACCTTGTACATGTGCAGAATTAGAATCTGATGCGATAAACGTTTACATATTTCTCTTGTAAAGACCATGACCAACTAAAACGTTGTGTAAACATCAGATCTCCATGTCATCTGGAGAGTTTCCCTCATCGTGGAAGTTGGCACATGTACAACCTATTCCTAAAATGGGCGACAAAACCGGTCCCTCAAACTATTGACCAATAGCTATCACTTCCATTCTGTCTAAAATCATGAAGAAAACCATCAATCACCAACTATTTTCGTTCCTCGAGTCCAATAAGCTCCTAAACGACCACCAGTATGAGTTCAGGCAGAGTCGTTCAACGGGTGATCTTCTTTCATATGTCACCCAACTTTGGAATAACACATCAGAGAGGTCCGGTGAAATAGTCGTAGTAGCTTTAGATATTTCAAAGGCTTTTGACCAGATTTGGCACAAGTGCCTACTTGCAAAGCTCGTTTCGTTCGGCTTATCCGATACGCTCATCAATTGGATATCCAGCTTTCTTGACAAAATGCATATACGCGTTGTCGTCGATGGCTTCTTTTCGAAAGAAACTACAATTAACGTAGTTAAATTTATAAATTACACTGTAAATGTACTATTTTAACTCTTGACATTTATTTTAGGTCGTATAATACTGTTTAAGGTAAGTTCTAACTCATAAGGTTTGTTATAATGTAATTATCTTAACTTTTTCTAGATTATGTATGTTTATGTTTATAATATGTTCCAATTTTGTACATAAAGAAAACAAAATTTCTGATGCAGGGAATACCAATTGATCAATTAACATTCCCGAAACGTAAAGTTACCAAAACTGTTAAATCAGTAATACATTTTTCAACTATAAATCCTGTAGTTATTTTTTAACATTACCTCCTGATTATACAAACTCTGGTAGCCATGAAACCATCACAAATCTAAACGTTGAAAATTTATTTAAATTTCGCGCGTGACCTTGCTGTAAACCACAATACCATTAATCTAATCGTAAAAATATGATTGGTAGTCTTGTTATCCTAAGGGTGCATGACAAAGCATTAATTACAATCAAGTTTAAATCGCAATAATATCGTTCGTACTTGAAAGTAGAGATGGTAAAATTCCATGGGCAGCATGTAGTATCGTTTATAAACAAAATGATTTTTTGATTTATTAATACAATACTTAATTATTTGGTACACTTATGTGCAAAATAATTAATTAATAAGAATTTATAATTAATAATCACTTTTATTTCACACAAGTTAACTTAAATATACAGCCCACTAGATAGACACAAAGAAAAATCATTTGTTTTAGAATTAATGAATCGACAATCTCGTTCGCATGTTTTAGTAAAGACGCTTCTAACCATACACTAATTATTTTGAAATTATACTTCGTTTCCACTAACATTTAAATTTTATTCTCCTCATACCCTCATAATTTCTATTTTGTATAGACCAGAGCATAATGCGATTAATTTAGTCTTTGGTGTCCCTGCCATTTTTACAGTCTTGCGGCATAATTGTTTTTGGAGCGAGAGTGATTCTCGCCCAATTTTATGGTCGTTGTCGTATTCGGATGCACTCTTTTTAATGATTACTTCCCGTGCCCTGTAATACACCTATTATCCACGACTCCAATAGACGAACAGCTGGACAACAAACCTTGTGTTACACCCCTTATAAGCGCCATTCTCATTATTATTTTCTTTTTTCCTTGTAGTAATTTTTTGTTAATTGGGGTAGGAACTGAAGACATCCTTGTGCAATTAAAAGACCAGAAAAACGTGTGTCCTTAAGTGGGTAAGACGAGGTTGTGAAGGACGAAAACCTGAATTTTGATTACCATTTAATACGAATTAGACAACGGTTACTTTCGTTTTTTACATACTACATGTATGTTCGAACAGATCTACTTTATGTGTTTATTACTGCGCCTTCCGAATTTCCATAAATATGTAACATTCTGTATTTTCTTTTTCTTTCAGGCGCATACTACTGCAGTATTTGTGGAAAACGTTATCGTCACTCTACATCAGCCTATCGACACTGTAAATTTGAATGCGGAAAGAATCCAGAATTTAATTGTCCCTTAAATAATTGTAATTTTAAGACTAAAAGAAAGTATTATTTAAAAAATCATATGTACGCAAAACATAAAAAATAATATAAAATTATCTGTTACACCTAATTCAGATTAACAATGTTCATCATAAGGAAATAGTAATGTATTTATTTATGTAATTTTCTTGATTATTTGTAAAAGTCAATGAAAGGTATTATTCCTAGTCACATGTATATCTCAGAACCATTATTATACTGGGGATAATCTCTAGTGATTACTGCCCGGTAGGTTTCGTTTGTTTTGATAACAGTGTGAAAACGAGTACAAAAGTAGGAATGACAAAGTTATTTTGACGTTTTGGTTTAGTTAGTTTTAAACTCAGTAAGTGGGATATTTCCAGAAATAAGATGAATGAAATTGAGGAATTGTACCATCTAGTATAAACATGACTAATTGTAATAATTGCATTGTAAATATTTTTAAATAAACTCATACTTTTGTAGCTATTGTTTGTGGTTTCATTATGGTCCGCTGGGTAGTAATGACCTCTGTTGGCTATAAAAAGACGATTACATCTAAGAAATTTGGTTGTCTCATATTATTACTGAGAATTATATGTTAGAATTGATGTATTAATTTTTATTTTATAATCACATAATTCTGGTAATTACTCACAGTTATTAACGCCTTTGTGTTGAAAAAGATAGATATTTAAAAAACGCTAATTTATGGTTTTGTCAAATTTGGCTTTTACTCATCTGCCATTATAAAACTAGCTTAATTGGTAGGTAAATAAAAATTGAACCCCAGTTTCGTTTATTTGGCTTAATTCTAAGAGAGTAGTTTCTCACAGTATATTACACTATTGGTCCTTATGTCCGGTTTCAACATAGTTTGATTAATTTTATATCACTAAATGAGTTCAAATAAGACTATTATTTTCCTATTCTGATACGTTATGTTTTAAGTGAAATTTATTTTAATTTCAGATTTTTATCTAATTTTTAATAACTGCAGCGTTAATTAATGACTAGACAACCATTTATATCTGATAGTTTTGCAATCAATTTAGGTCTCACAGGTACGTTATTTTTACTCTCAATGGCAACCATTTAATTACGCACAGATTGGTGTGTAAACCTGCTGCATTTACATATTTTCTAACATTTATCTTACATTGTAATATAGACATTCATTTTTACCCATAAACCCGTTTTAATTTAAAATACTTAGATTTTTTGGGTTTTTTCGTGGTGTAATTTTATATGTATATTTTACATATCTGTACGTTTCGATAACAATTGCAATAATCGTCCTCAAAAAAAAAAACCTTTAATTTGGTATAGATATGTAGAGGACTCCTTTGTAGAGACATGGAGAAATGAATCGTTAATTTTAATCAATTGTATTCATTTAAGCATCCAGTTTACCATGGAAGTTTACCATTTCTTGATCTACTAATACCTAAAACTAATAATTCACTATGTTTTAAGGTTTACTGAAAGCCTACACACACAGATAGATACCATCATAAATTTATATGACCGTCTTTTTAAAGGGGAAATAAATTTTTATACTTTAGTCCGCGGCTTTGCTTAGTCGTGTGTGGGTGTGAGTTTTTATATACAGTTTACAACACAATCAAACTAAACATGCTTTTATTCGGCATGAATAATAATAGAAATATAATATAAGATTAAACAAAATGAAAATAAACTGTAATCCAACTAGAACAGGTAATTTAAAATAAATTATTGAATTCTGAAATTGCAGTCCCTTTTGATTAGGCAACCCGTCTAGCACTGATGTACTGCTGGTTGGTATTCCTCCGAATGGTAGTTCTGTAATCAAACTAATTAATGTATCTAGGTTTTTGCGGCCAAATCCTTAATAAATTGGTGGAGTTAATTATTAATTGTATTATTACTGAGGGTGGTTGAATTTTGATTTGAAAATTCGGGTGATTTGAGATTGTGACAGATGATCTCGGGGAATTTCTTTACAACCAATATTTGTCAATTAAAAGTTTATTTGTGTTAGTAAGTATTTTTAATAAGAGACAATGCATTTGGCCCTTTCCCTAACGTCATTGGTGAATAATAATAATATATTATTCCATACCGAAGTCAACTTTTTAGATAAAGTGTATTATAAAAGATCGCTCCCATATAGTAGGGACTCGATTTATAATGGTCCAGATTATGGACTTCAAGTCAAAACCATACGTGGCGTTGCAATGATTACGTCTGGGGTGTTTTTGTACGTGTACAAGTGTTAAAATTACTGTTCTGGTTAATTTACAGTGTATGGAAAACTTTTTGGTTTAACCGTAATTTTAATTGACTTTTGAAGCTACTTAGTAATAATAAATGAGCAATTGAGATATTGACTTATTTCAAATGAATGCAGTTTTTCCTATTTGAAACGATATTGATTTCGATAATATAAATAAAGCTTTACCTTTGTATTAAGAGAATGAATTCGCAAAACGTTTATGTTTTCTTACTCTAATTTTATTGATTAGATTTATTTAATTCAAATCAACTCTATAGATGTTAGTATAAAGTAATATTCTTATCAATTTCTTTTTAATGAAATTAATCTTTGTGACATTTTATAATGTAAAATGTGTATTGAAAGAATATACATTTTATGTTTGTTTCAACATAAATTAAAATGTTTTCTTAAAATGACAGGAACTAAATTTGTTTTTGAAAATACATAACGAAAATGAACAGGAAATAAAATATGTTTCTGGTACATACAGGATGAACATTTTGCATGTGGAACACATGTAATTATTCTGTGTAAAAAGGACCCTTTGCAGGACGTCTTGGGGCTTTCGCCTAAGGTGTGAGTTGTAGCCGTACGGTTTTCACTGATAGCTCAGAAACGGAGAATGCTTGAGTCGTGCGGCTCTCGTCTATAACTCGGGAAATGGTTGAGTCCGCTCTACGTTAGTTTACCAACGCTTGCAGAGAAGGTACAAAAACGCAAGGTTCGAGGATCTGATCATGCTGGTTTGGTTTACTCCTCGAAAGGGAAGAGAGTGAGTTTAGATTTACGGTCGCTTTTATAGGGACGGAGATGGATGGAAGGAGAATATTTTTGAAGAATATATTAGAAGGCAAGAAGAAGGTTTAAATGGGTTTTGGTATCTTATAATTAAAAAAAGGCAAACAAACGGCACGTCTTAATTTTAGTTTTAGCTTTTAGTACCTTAATATAAAGCAAACTGTCTGAAAATTAATTAAACGTCCATCTAACATAGATTATTGTAAAAAAGGAATGCATGATTATTCTAAAAAAATGATTAAAATTATTTCATTTCTTTTAATTTCCACTTTGTAGGTTGGAAGGTCGTGTGTTGTTACACACCAGATGTTTTTTATTTTTTTATAAGTAACGATGTATGGGATCACACAGTGATTAATAACTTACCGTTATTAAACTTTCTTCTTTACGGACATTAGCTGTTAATAGTCTTGAAGTACACTGCTCACTGCAATATTATTATAGTGATAAGTGGATGTTGGTCAATTAAATACCTTCTAGGAATCGTGTGAATACTTATATATGTAATTTTATACTCATAAAAGTTAAGGGTAGTTACTAGTATAAAGTTTTCTTTGAAAGAACTGTAAATTAAGCTGTTTTATTACTTATGAACCTTATTTGCTTATGTACTTCATTGTTAGAAAATATATGCGAATCACGAGAACCACAATGAGTTCTTTTAAATCGTACCTTCTACATTATTAATTCTGGTTTAAATACAGGGTCCGGCAGGGAGGTATGGCCTTTTTGAAAAGACTGTCAGGCACAGTGGATGCTTTTGGAATGGTTAATATTGAATCGTTGGTAGTCGCCATTTTTGCCAGTAGCAACGAATCAGTAGCAATGCAGCCGTAGTCCGTAGCACATCGTGTCTTTGTTTACAACACATTCATTGAAACTGGTCGTTCTGTAGTGCTCACATGGCGTCGATTTCGGAACCATTTTAAAGTTGGTCGTCATGGTCGCGTACCGGAAGGGATACCATTATGAAGTGGGTGAATATTTTTCGAACAGGGTCTTTGAGACTAGAAAACAATGAAAGCGGTTGAAGCTAGCCCTCGTCTCTCGGCGATACGTCACGCGGTGGTGGGCGCCACCTAAGTGATGCGATTTCTGGCAGCTAACTTTTTGCTGATCTCAAATGGCAATGTACCGCTAGTGTATTAAAATAAAATAAAAGTTTTTCAAATACAGTCGAAAATAAGTGTATGATAGTCTTTTCAAAACCACCATACCTCCCTGCCGGATCCTGTACAATTCATTAATAATTTTGGTGTAGTAATGGTAGATTGGTTAAGGGGATTTTGTGCAAATAAATAAATGGGTTATTTAAGTGTTAATAGTAGGTATTTGCTCTGACGCAGGAATATCGAACTTTATTTGGAATGTGGATATTATATGCATAGGATAATATTTAAATTACACTCATTTGAATACCGACGATAAATGAAAAAACTTAATTCTTACGTTTTTATGTACCCGGTAGATACTAAGCCATCAACTATAGGAGTGAAGTTACATATTCATTTGCTTAAGGTTACTATGGGTTATGCACACTATACTAAGCACTAATACTCTGCTGTTATGTTTTATTATTCATAAGATTGAAACTACATTGCAGGAGTGCTCCTCCTGCTTTGCTATACATTTAAATCTTTTATCCACCGAACAGTGGGACTCTGCTGGGTTTATAGGAAGCTGAAAGCTAGGCCACGCTTGTGTTTTTTTGAGAGGTGTCGCTGGTCCCATCAATTGTATCGCTTTGCTGTGATATGTTTGTTGAATTATCTTGTGTACTTATAGTTAGGGAAATCCCTTTGAGAATTCGGCCTGCAAGCTCCTATACGTTCGGCAGGAACTACACTCATTTCTTTTAGAGGTGTACCTAAACGGTTGGGTTTTAAAAAAATAATTTCACACCCTTTAGGTTATTACTTAAATATTTAAAGTTGCTACAATTATTATTTGTCTCGTAACTAAGACATGGATTCCTTTGGGTCATTCTTTTTGGTTTCTTTCTTTCTTATCTCCGATTCTTCTGGGGTTGCGGAAATCAATACTTCACCTATATCTGAAGACTTCTCATACTGGGATTTGTGAATATGTTGGTAACTACTTTCTCTTAACATTGGGCTCTGCACGTCAGATTCCGATAGCCTTGTCTAGAAGATAATGCAAGGCGTTGGCTCCGCTAGTGACTCGACGTCTCCCTGAAATACCGAGGTTAAATTAAGTAAGACGTTAGGGTTTTTCTGACACAATCAACTTACTGGTTAGTCTTACTTTATTTGTTTCTTGGCGGAGCCCTGGAGAAATAGACAGTCACCTGCTTTAATGCGATTTATAACAAACGTTAAAATAACGAGAAAGGTATTAGATGTTAACGTATTTATGAGTAATGTGGCCTTCAGCCACAAAATTTATAATTGTTGTTTAGTGACTTGTTGGTTTGGGAGATTAATGTGTTTGTTATTCAATTTTAGGGGTTCTATTTTATACAGTTACTCATTACTCGTGGCAGTAGTATTGCTTTATCTAGTCTTGTGCGTTAACTATTCTTAAGAACACTACTTGTATTGTGAACAACTGTTATCTTCTAAGCTTATTGCTCTGAAGTTTGTGGTTTTATTTGTACTTGAATCTAATTAATATAATTGAATTTTTGATTTGTCTTTGTGTTTCTTGCTTTATATGTATAAATGTAGGCTTTAACGAGCTTTATAACAGACATTACAATAATGAGAAAGGTATTAGATGTTAACGTACTTATAAGTGATTCGGCCTTCAACCACAAAATTTATAATTATTATTTACTGACTTGTTGGTCACTCTGGGGGATTAATGTACCTGTTATTCAATTTTAGGGGTTCTATTTGCGTTATCTACTCTTTCTTAGCTGCTTTAAAAAAATAGATTATTATTGCTTATTTTATGAGTTTAAATTAGTTGGCGCTGAAACAGGTAAATGGGTTACTATTGAAACGATTTGAATTTATTGAACATTTTGCTACAAGTTTTTTTGTTTTGTACCATCTTATGTGAGGTTTATGCTTACTAGGTGTTAGTTATCCTGTTTCAAGGTAAATGTGGTGTTGCAATTACAGTCAAAATTTCAAGCTACCAAGTTTTGAGTTTGAAATATATTAAGAAGTGTTTTGTTTATTTGAGGGTTACTCTGCCTTACGCATTAAAGACTTGTGTTAGACCACTAGTATTTTCTTTCTTTCTCTTCGACGCATTAGGATCCGAATCCTAAATTGACCTGTCCTCTTTCCAGTCAACTTTAACTTTTCTTTTAACTGTTCTTATTGTATCATGGCCCTTTCTTGGTTTGAGGGCGAAACAAGTACAAACCAAGTGGTGCCTTTTTTGTAATTTATCAATTTCTGCGCCCGCCAAACGCCCACGCATCTATGTGCTTTCCTAAAAAGACTGAGCTTTCAACTATCCTATTACGGGTTACGGCACACCACCTAGTTTTGGACATCATTACCTTTGTGCCCGTAATAGTGGTGTACTTTTATTTACTTATTTCTACATTGCAATTAACATAGTAACGTAAAATTATAAATATTTTATCTTAAATTTCATTGCTACATTACCTAGCCATAATAAGTAGAACCTAAACTTCTGATACGAGTTTCAAAAAAATCTGGTTAATTGAAAGACGCGTACTTGGACTTTTCTACGATTAATATTCACGATTACTTACTGCAAATATTAATTCCATCATCTACACACAGACTAATGTATGTCTTGCTGCCGCCTATGTTACAAATCGTAAAATTACATTCATTCCACCTGCTAATTTTCGAGGCATTTAAACTATACTAGTTTTCGTCGAAATATTTGGTTATTCGTGCAAGTTCCACGTTATCTAAAATGCTAAGATTTGGTTATTGAACCAATTCTACGTACAAAATTTACTTACCTATGTATTCTGTATTCATTATGTGTATACCTTGTATTTAATAATTATACGCCATTATTTACTTGTTTGCTTTAACAGTCAATTTACATTAACAAAATATGACTACGACTGTTGTCCTGCTAAATTTGTTAACTGTTTTCGGTGGCTCAGCTTTAGTTATCGTATTTAGGTGCCTAGAAACAACTGGCATGTAAGTTCTGTTTAATATCTGTGCATGTATTTACTTAGGATTGATACTTTGTGCCCCAAGCGCTAATTTTTCTTTATCAACTTTAAGCACAGACACAAGACAATCGGTTTGTTTGAGGTAGGTTACTAATTCTTTAGGTACGCTAATATCTATAACTCAACGGTCTATGTCTTTAAGTTTTAATTACAATTGTTTCGTTGGGCAAATAGTGAAGTTTTACAATTAACAAACGACTTTGTTATGTTATTTATTTATGCATAATTAAAATTTCAGTAATTTGACTGTTACTAATATCTCGTTTTCTAAATTAACATTCGTGATATCAGCGGTATTTGACATGTAAAATCTACTGTTTACATTGATTTGTTTGTTTTTATACAAAAAAATAATTTTGGTGACTTAAAATTTTGTTTCTTTTTTTTACATGTTTATTGAATAAACGTATTATTATTTAATGGATACTTAATTTCTCGTTTTGATGTCATTGCATATATTCTAGTTAAAATTTTGCCCTTCAGCGCCCCTCTCCCTTTTTGAACTTTTAGGGTTGTATGTACAACCCTACTATCATTACTAAAAATCATTATGCTTACCAACATTTACACTGGTCTAGTGCAAATAATAGTTCAGCACTGGACGAGAGAGGTTATGACAACCTACGTAGCGAATGTAAATTTTGCATGAGGTAAATAAATTTTTCTACTGTACCTTAACATGAAATGCTGCGACAATGTGTACAAAGACCACCTCCAACTCGCCGTTTATTCTGAGTCTATTTCAATAAATTAACCGTTAATCGATCAGAAATTATACCAGAAGTAAATGAGTCAAGTACTTAGTTACTTACCGAAGAGAAGAAATATGTTGTACCTTTGGAGAAAAGCTTTAGATACGGATGTGGAACCTTCAAACCCACCTCAATCCATGTGTTTTCAGAAACCCATAAAAGCATTGATCGACGCACGTGCTTTGATGATGTGTTTCGGCAGCAATTTGGATAATCTCACAAATCAATACAATACCGGTTTCCTGCAAAAATAAGAATTATAAACTATGAAACTTTAACGTATTACTTACTAAGACCAACGATATTGCCAAAAACCTAGACTTCCTGCGAACTAACTCTTGCACTGGTTGTTCCTGGTCAAAACTGATTCAATTCATTGCATTCAATCCCGACCAGAACTGAACCCGTTCGCGCCTGGAAATTACACTTGAAGCGTTAGTATTTAAAAACGCTACCAGGCGGTAAAGCCAGAAATCATTTCATTATAAGTTCCATCCACCCGCAAGTAGGTATTTAAAGAGCCAACCTGCTAAAATTGATTTATTTAATTTATGTACATACTATTACTCTAATTTATTTTGCTTTTAGCACACAAACAGTAACCGAAGTGTAACTTTTGTTAGCGTAAACAGAAAAGGTGGGATCAGAACAAATGAAAGCGAATTGAGAACATTATTAAAAATGTTAGGGTAATCACGTAAGAATTAGGGATGCACTTTCTTTACGGATGAAGCTTGGTCTTAACTAAATAGATACGTTAACTCAGAAAACATGAGAATGTGAAGCTTCCGTACATCATCAGAAGTAGCAATTAGTAGATGTCTCGTTATTACTCAATTTGTTTTTCAAAATAATCAATTTTGTATGATGGTCGTAACGATCTATATTTAAACTTTTATGATCAATTGCATCGGAAAGTTTTCATCAAGAAGTATTTTCCACATTTATCAATGAACTTACGTTGGGTTATTACCAACAAGATGGTGCAATACCGTACACGTACGTTGTTACTCTAAGTACAAGTTATGTGTACATTCCATTTTTCATAATTACTTTTTATTATTTTTATTAATAAAAAAATTATAGAAAATTGTTAAAATTTGGTAATCTTTAGCAGATGTAAAGTAATTCAGTCGACAAAAATTGGATTGTTGAATCGATATTGTTTCAGAATATTAGAAGCCACCGTTTGATATTACCTTTGTTTATAAATACATATACTAACAATCTTGTTACAGTTAAGCTAGGTATTATTCAAACGTGTATTACGCATGAAACAATGAACAAAATTAAAAAATTATTTTATTACAATCATCACTACACATAACAAAGTACGCAATGTTATGACCATATGAATACAGGATTCAGCATTGTTTGATGTTATAAAAATAGCTATAAAAGATATCATTGTTCTACTTGAACACATGTTAATTGTGAACAGGAAGAAAGAATGAACCGAAAATGGATAAATGTGGTGCGAGGTGCTTTAAATTAAGTTATAAATTTGATAAAATTGATTCTGTAATGAATTATATATTTTGTATCGGGCTGTCAGGAAAGTTCTCAGGGTTTTAATTGGTATACTTTAAGCAACCATAACTTTCGTAATACGGATTTAGTCCAAATAAGCACCACTCGAATCAGCGCACTTTTGCCAACGCGATACTAGTTCCATCAGCGAAAAAATTGGGTGCTAGGGATTCGACGAAGCTCACGAGGGCCGTTTTTGTCTGGTCCTGATTGGCGAAGGTTCTACTGGCGAGAAAGTTATCAAAGTGCTTGAAAAGGTGGTAGTCGGTTGGCACAAGGTCTGGGGAGTACGGTGGGTGAGGCAGAACTTCGACTCTGAATTCGTGTCATACAGAAGGATCGGACCTCTTCTGTTGATCAATGCCGGCTGCTGCTGATGCAATTTTCGGTACATTGAATTGATTTGCTCACAATAGCACTCTGCTGTGATGGTTTGGTCTGGTTGCAAAAAGTTGTAGGGGATCACACCAGCCGTCGACCATAATACGGTAACCATAGTCTTTTTTGTTTTGGCCTTTGGAAAGTGCTTGGGGGACTTATCGGCGTCCAACCACTGTCCTGAACGTCTGCGGTTATCGTACAAAATCCTCTTTTCGTCGCACGTGATGATTCGATTCAAAAACGAGTCGTTTTCGTTGCGCAAAAGCAAAGAACAATCCTCAAAACGTGACAATTTCTGCCGATCGTTCAAATTGTGAGGCACTCACTTTTAGAGCTTTTTCACCTTTCCAATGCGTTTTAAAACATCTGCAACAGCAGTATGACTGACGCCTAGTTCTTCCGCAACGGATTACTTTAGGTCAACCGCTACGGGTTACATCTTCAAGGCTGAAATCGCTGAAACGAAATTTCTTGAACCATTGTTGCATGGTGCTTTCTCCAACACTATAGGCCGAGCTGTCTCGGCTGCGGATTGCTCCAAGTTGAAGTTAAAATAAAATATCACTCGAAATTGCTCCTTCGACATTCTTCAATAAATCTGAAAAAATATACAATTATTAAACACAGAAAAAAAACCATACCAACAGACAGCGCGAAAAGTTCTATACAAGGTATGATGTTAAAATGCAAAGTAAGTGAATATTCATTCTCTAACAGACGAACGAAAAACAGTAACATAAAACCCTGAGAACTTTCCTGACAGCCATATCTTATCAATAGCCATGTAGTATAATCAGTAATAAATTACTAACACTTCTTTTTATTTTCAGGATTATCATCTCATTTAGTTCAAGAAACGCCTATATTATGTATAAAATGTAATAAATATTATAAAAACGAAAACGTTCTAAGACAACATTTAAGCCGGGATTGTGGGAAAGAAAAACGGTTTTGTTGTAAGGCGTGTCCATACACTACCAAAAGAAAATTTAATTTGAAGACGCATTTTTATTTAAAACACTCCGAATTTCAGATTGATTAGATTGTTATCTGGTGTATTACGCAATTGTGAGAAATTGTTATTTGTGTGACTGTTTTTTCATAATTATGGCTTAAGTGTAATAACCTAGATCGGAAATTGCTGTTACTCAGATTAATTTGTTAAGTAATTTTAGCGAACAGACAATTGCTTGAGACTTATGTTTTTACATTTTCAGTTCGAATGTGAATTCTAGTGTCAGGCTAACAATCACTTTGGAAAAAATAGTTAGTTATTAAATGTCCCTAATTGATTGTATTTTTTATACTCGTTTGTTGTGCAATACAATAAAATTTCAAACATAAAATTTCTTTAACTTTTTGTGTATGATCTTTTGTAGAGCGACAGATTGAAATATCTATATAAAGAAAATACCATTGTGGTAAAAAAGACATTCTCGAAACCTTTATCCTCCACTACCAAGAAGATAACTGGTTATATGCTTTTGTGGTTTTTAGTATTGAACTAACAATATTTAGAATAAATGAAAAACCACTTCTATGCTTAAATCATTAGTTGGTTTGTAATGTTTGTCATTAAATGTGAAGCAATTTTAATAGATACTTTATAACGGGGCGAATAATTTGTCTGTAGCAGAACGATTGTGACTTGGGGAAAATAGCCTATACCATTTAGGAATTATAACCCAGCAGCTAGCAAACGTTTACCAGTTTTGCGATACAAGAGCCACAGTTATATTTTGTCAATGTAATGTGACAGTTACAACCAAACAAGTCACTAATGACATACCAGTATTAAATACAAGCTATACACGTAATATGTGGATTTAGAATACGTATGTAAGTAAACTTTGTGTATAGAATTGGTTTATTTAACCAAATTTCAATATTTTAGATAACGTGCAACTGGCACAAATAATCAAATGCTTCAATCAAAACAACTACATTTAATATATGATCTACACAATTTCCACGTGTGGAAACCTGCAGTAGATTAATGCTATATAAACGTCTAATACTGCTTGAGGGCTGAATTAGCATTCAGTGGAGTAATTTTTCAACTAACTTTTTAATTATATACCCTTTAACCACATCAGCGTCAAGTAGTTGTATCAGTCGTTTATACACGGTAGAGGTAACAGTTGCAGGAAGTAATCGGTAGCATAACCAATATTTAACCATGTGATTTTAGTGGCAATTGTAGAATTTATGGTTCGATTAAATCACACAATGAAGTTATTATAATAAGAATGTTATCGTGATACAGAAAATGGTGCAGAAAAAATGTTACAGAAAAGGTCTACGTTGGGAGTAGATGTTGCAAGGAAAAACATTACGTCCGAAACACGCTTGTTGTAAATGGAATGTATAGTAATACTTCCTTCAATTAACCTAATCCTTTAAAGAGAATGTTATCAAAATTTTAGTTACTATTTATACCGCTAAATGGCAGTACTAATTATAAATAGAAATTTAAAGCAGAATTTACGTAATTATAAGTCATTAGGTTAATTTCAATGTAGAAAACATGTATAATAATGAGTTAAATAATTATTGATCCCAACAGAGCAGAAAATTTTGAATTAAATAGCGAATATATAATACGGATGATATATGATTCAACGGTGTAACAAGGATTTACCTAGGCTGAAATTATTATGTATATCGGGGTTTTCACGACGAACGACACGGACTGTAGCGCTTAGACGCCACCGATTTTCAGAATTCTTTCAATGCAATATGATGTAGGATCATAATGCCTACATTTTAAAATTATTACCATTTATACAAGGTGTACCAAAAAATAGTGATGCATCCAAGTTATGTTTTTTAAAACACCCTGTATATTTTTGCATATTCGAATTGTACGAGTAAAATAAACCTAAGTTGCTGTTATACTGTGTATACGTAAATCTTACCCTTTTCGAAATATTTGAGATTTTTCAAAATTGTAAGGTAAGTTTTATAAATTCATGCCCCGTACTATAGTACAATGATGAAATAACGATTGGTCAGTATGAATAGTCAATATAATGATTGTTCTAGGATTGACATTTGCAAATTGTCATTGTCATTTTGTATTTAAATTGTAATACTGTCTTAATATATATTAAATTGTAATACAGTCGATATGATTTTGATGATCGGAGAATGCGAATAAAACTGTCTGTTAGCTACAAGAATTTACGCTCAAAAATACCCAAACCGCAACCATCCTAATAAAGCTGTTTTCCAAAGACTTCTACAGAGATTCAAAAACACCGGCAGCGTAAGTTACGAAAAAGTGCAAAAAAAGAAACCAGTTACAGAAAATGAAGAAAACGAATCTTCAACTTTGCAAGCCGTTATTGTTAATCCAAGTACCGGTTTAAGTGAAATTCAAAACGAAACAGAAATAAGTAAAACTAGTGCTCATAGAATACTAAAAAAGGATCGCTACCATCCCTATCATATTCAAATGCACGAACATTTAGAAGAAACCGATGTCCCACGAAGAATCGAATTTTGTTTGTGGGCAATGTAAAAGTTTAGTAATGATCAAATATTTTTGAGTTCGTCTTATTTTCGGACGAAGCGACATTACACAATAACGGTTTGGTAAATCGTCATAATTTTCATTATATAAGCAGGCAGCGTAGGTGGTCTTTAAATATGTGGGGTGGAATTATTAACGATTATGTTATCGGGCCTCATTTTTTTGATGCTGATTTAAATGCTCTGCGATTTTTACAATTCCTTCAAGAAGAACTACCGGAATTATTAGACGTCCTTTTGAGTGCCATAGGGCGTATGTGGTTTCAGTTGGATGACGCTCCTGCGCACTTCGGTCGTGGTGTAAGAAATCATTTAATTGAACGATTCCCAGATAACTGGATTGGAAGAGGTGACCCCCAAAACTGGCCCGAAAGATCCCTCGATTTGACGTGCCTCGACTATTTTTTATGACGCTACATCAACGATATTGTTTACGTTTCTTCACCGACGACAAAAGAGGACACGATATGGCGTATCCAACACCCTTTGCTACTGTAACTCCGCTAATACTCGCAAATGTGCGAAGTAACTTCGAAGAAAGAGTACATTTGTGTATCGTCGAAGAACAATTTGAACATTTAATGGAGAAATCTCACGTATAGTTTATTTTCGTCCTGGATGTCCTTTCTTTTAGAATAGTTAATCCATGTAAATATTTCAATTAAATCGGAATAACTAAAAAACTATTGATTTTAGGTATAGGAAAACCTAATACAGTTTGAAATGTAATTAAATTCTCCATTAATGGAAAGAAAAATATACAGGGTGTTCCATTTGAATTAAGCCAGTTAATTATATTTAAATAAGAATGAAAAGGATTACCTTTTTTAAACACCCTGTATAGATTTAATCCTACCAGTCATATGGGATTTGATAGCTCATTATATTGACTATTCATAGTCACCAAAGTTATTTTATCATTGTACTATAGTACGGGGTATCAATTGATAAAATTTACCTTACAATTATGAAAAATCTCAAATATTTCGAAAAGGACAAGGTTTACGTATACACAGTATAACAGTAACTGAGGTTTATTTTACTCGTACAATTCGAATATGCAAAAATATACAGGTCGTTTCATTTAAAAAACATATCTTTGATGCGCCACTATTTTTAGTGCATCCTGTATAAATGGAAATAATTTTAAAATGTGGTCATTATGATCCTATATCATATTCCATTGAAAAAACTTTGAAAATCGGTGGCGTCTAAGCGCTATATTCCGTGTCGTTCGTCGTGAAATACCCGGTACATGCACAACTTTTACTATAAAATTATGAATGTACAGTAAATACGATAAATTAAATTGTAAAATTGTGTTTAATTTTAAATTTCTGCGCCCCCCCATGTGTTGAATTGCTGTTTCGGGTGGCGGTGGCCTGCGTTGGTGTTGCAGTAGTCTCTAAGAAACTGTTTGCTCGACGTTTCGTCAAGATCCCACTTGCCGTCTTCAGGATGCGTTCAAGTTTCGGCTGCTGCTTCATGGTACTCAGCCACAAAACTATATATATATATATATATATATATATATATATATATATATATATATATGTTGGTGTTGGTAACCGTTGGGTTTATGGATATTGACCATCCCAATAGGATGCGTTGTTGGCGAAGTATTTGAAAAATCTCTATTTATAGCCCGATTATGTTCATAGTCATATATGTTATTTTGGCACAAAACCTATTTTATTGGTAAGTATATAAAGCTCAATTGCAGGACAAGATTTGTACTTTTGTTATGTTTCAAAATGCCAAATAATCAACGTCAAAAGAACTTGAAAAAGCATGAGAAGCTCTAGCTAGCCAGTTAGACATTGATCCAAAAGCAGGTATGTAACAACAAACTAATTTTTTACTGTTACTTAGTATTAATGATTTTTAGCTTATACCTGTGATATTTATATACCAGCCAGTGTAGAGGGGTAGACACATGAAGAAGTTGTTGACGATGATAAAATTGTACCATGAAGACAGTTATAATATCCAGACATCACCTGAACTTTTAAAATGCATTTGAATGGTGCAGATATATCGGAAGTCGATTTGATTCATCAGAAGAAACACTAGCACCAAAGAAACTAAATAGTAAGGTATCTCCAAAGCAATCCTTTGAAGCAAAATAGAAGAAAAAGGCCCGGTATTGTTTCCCCCTGTGTAATGAATTTTGTACAAACGCCAAATTAATGAAAAATTAAGTGATAAAGCGCCATTGCAATTACTTTTAATGCTTTTTGACTATCTATCTATATATATTCTTTGCTTCGTTGGTTATCTGATTAAAGTGAAAGTTTGAAAATTTAATGTGTTCTGAGTAGCCTTGATCGTCATTATTAATTAATATTTGTTTTGAAGAGCTCTAAACTTTCGTAGTAAGTTCATACATATTAACACGTTTGATTAACGATATCTTTCTACCTCGTGATTTTTATCAAACATATGTAGGGCTACAGCAGATTGGTCCCAATGTCTGTATTTGCGCTACATATATTTGTTCCCCATTTTTAAAGTTAATCTTTGTTTTACCTTGATCAGGGAGCCATCTCAAATGAAGAACCTGTAACACTAGAACTGTGACAGGACCTGTAACAGAGGAAATAGTCCCACGTACTGCACAAACTTAAGGAACACCGAATCCGTTTTAATAGCTAAGCTTTCGTCATCAGCGGTAATACCTTTGCAAAACGCATACCTGTTTCTTAAAATTGGGTTTCTGTTTCCCAAAAACGTATACCTAAGTTGTTGTTTACAAGAAATGTGTATCTGATTGCCACGATAAGAATGAGTTTAGTGCGCATGCGAAAAAATGAATAAGTAGCTATATTAGTTCGTATGAGCAACAGTAAAAAATTTTCATCGTACTGTAGAAATTGCGGAATGGTTCTCAATCCCCTTATCGAAAGAGAGCGATGCGCATAATATTCTTTCTATGGTAGTAAAACGAGCAATAGCTGAGAAAGCAAGGCGTTGCAGAATTTGGCAGAAGACTAGATCACCGAATAATGAAAGTAGGCTCAATAATGCAACACGAAATTTGAAAGCAATGCTTCAGGACCAAAAAAATCAGGCTATACAATATTATCTATCAACTCTCTGCTACTGACCCAACAGACTACTATGGAAAGCCACGAGAAACGTAAAACAACCGCAGCAAGAAATCCTTCCCATCCCATAAACCTGACGGGAACTGAACCAGTAGTGAACAAGAAGAGGCTAACACATTTGCAGTACATCTAACAGTTGTTTTTCAACCCTTTCCTGCTGAACTAACTCCAGAAGAAGAAGCCTAAACTCAACTATACATGGAGACATCAGATCAACTGAGTTTGGCAATAAAACAGATCACGATAGCAGAAGATCATTAATTAAGTCCGAACTGAATGCTTAAAAGCCATTAGGCTATGACCTGATTTCAGGTGAAGTCTTAAAGCAATTGCCAAAGAAAGGATGTAAACTAATAACATCCATATTTAATGCTATTTTAAGAGTGATGAGCCATTTCCGGACACAATACGAATACCAGCAAAGCGTCCTGAATAACCGGCATCTTATCGTCAGATCAGCCTACTACCAATAGTATGCAAAGAAAAGTTTTTATTAAGAAGAATCAAACCGATTCTCGAAGACCATGATCTCATAGCAGGAACAACAATTCAGCTTTAGAGAGGAACACGTCACAATCGAACAAGTTCACAGGGTAGTAAAGCTAAATCAACCAGGCCTTTAAAGAAAAAAAATGTTGTTCGACTGTCTTTCTAAACATAGCCCAGGTCCTCGATAAGGTCTGACATGCGAGACTACTGTTTAAGATTAAGAAAACCTTGCCACACACCTATTTTCACCTTTTCAAATCCTATCTGAGCAACACTCATTTCCAAATGAGCTAACAAAATACTCCGGTGTACCGCAGGGAAATGCGTTATGACTCGTGTTCTATCAACCGTACACGGTGGATATACCTACCAACAGTACCAACGGCCATACCATCACCGCTACATTTTCAGCCGATACTGCATATCTTGCAACTCACGAAAACCGTGTTATTGCATCGATAAGCCTACAACACTCTCTCATCCAAGTGCAAGACTGGCTCCCGCTTTGGCGTATAAAAACAAATGGAATCAAGTCCACCCATGCCACCTTCACACTCAGAAGGGAAACGTGCCCACCAGTAACCCTGAACTTCCGCAAGCTAACGAAATCCGGTACCTCGGCACAACAAGGTACTACGTTACAAAAGTATACTTAAGTCTATCTGGACATATGGGTTGCAACTGTGTGGAACCACAAACAACTCCAATTTGGAGATTTGGAGAGATTACAGTCCAAAACACTTCGGACAATAGCAGATGCTCCATGATACATTAAAAACGAAGTCATACACCGGGATCTCCAAATGAAATTTAGTGAAAGAAGAGATGCGTGAGTGCAAAGTATTCTTCAGGATTAGAAAATCACATAAATCAACTTGCTGTGAATCTGCTGGATAACAGCAGTACAGTTCGCAAGCTGAGGAGACTCAGCCCTCCGGATCTTCTGGACTAATACTAGTCTGACTTGTGTGTTAAAAATTATCTGTATACAGCTAATTCTTTGGGGGGATCCTTCCACTAGGACGGCATCCAACTTTTTTTTTGTAAAATCCGCCTGATTTACTTATTGCTCATAATAGCAGATTGTAAATATAAATAATAAAGTAATACAAAAATATATAACAGGACAGAAAATGGTGAGTGGATCAGTATTTCACGGTACTTAAAAGTGTTAACATGCACTGTACCAAAGTGTTTAGTATTCCGTGGTTAATGGGTAACAGAATCAAACCCAGTAACGAACGTTTATGATTGCGGTTGGTATTAGAGAATATACGATACGACGACCTTGTCTCGGTCATTGGAAGAATTAATTATGCAGGTGCGGAGGTGGTTAAAGATAGTGCTGGAAACCATCCTACTGCTTTAACAGACCCATTTTGCGATAAAACAATGGGGGTTAAAATTAGCGATTTCGATAACTGTGAACAGCAAGTGGCAAAATCTAATAATATTCTATGAAGGAAATTGCTCATTTAATAGTAATTTTCGTTACAAGATCTCCATATTTATTAGCGCTAAGCATCGTATAAAGGCAAAACTTCCATCTCGATTACAAGAAGAAAATACGATTGGTCAAAAATGCTGGATGTTATAAGGAAGGTAAAAGCGTATGATTTATCCTTTGGAACCCGAAGCGGGGTACAAAATGCACCCCAACCTATATTTTCTGTGGCACCGTATACGGTTTCAACGATAGGGTAATACCCACTTAAAGTATCCTCACTTATCGTTTTAGAAAAGTATTGGCATTTTTCCCTCATCATTACACGCAAAAAAAACTATTGGGGAGTGGTTTGCACCCCGCTTCGTGTAATCACTAACCTTTTTTGCTTGTACTTTTTGCTGCCATAATGTCGCCATCTGACGCGCTTAAAATCAATACGTGGTTGCGACCAAGCGTGTGTTTTTGTGTACACTTGATTATATTTGTGTTATATTTTACAAGATTTTGTGCGTTTTTGTGATGAAAATATGTCTAAAAAGCAAACATTCGACTTAAGCAACGAAGCAGAGTGTGAAGCACCTCTGTAATACCACGTAGGAATTGACAGTGACGATTTTGTTGATAATGAAGATGGTGAGGTTATATCGGAAGCTTCCGAAGTAGAAGACAACCTAGAACCTAAAGTTTGAACTTCTACGAACAGAATAGAAATGTATGCTGCGATTGGTATTTTAATTATAGCAGGTGCTCTAAAAGCCAGTAGAGAACCAATTCGATTTTTATGGTCAAAAAATCCTCTTTACTCAAGGCCCATTTTTATTTCAGCAATGTTTCGCGATAGATTTATGCAATTACTTCCAATGATGCGTTTTAATGATTTGACTACTAGAATAGAGCGTAGAAAAAATGACAAACTTGCAGCTGTTAGAAACATTTTTGAGTTATTCAGCGTTCATTCCAGGGAAAACTATAATCCAGGACTTCACCTAACAAAATGTCCTTTTAGAGTTTATATGGAGTCGTAGTCTGCTAAGTATGCCATCAAGATATGGACCTTAGTAGATGGTTCTTCTACTTATGCTATAGATCTACAGGTATACTTAGGCAATCAAGGAAATAAACGAGAGCAAGGTCAAGGTAAACGTGTGGTTATGGATCTAACTTCGTCCCTTCCTACTGGCCATGGTACACCAACGGATAACTTTTTTACAAGTGCTCTGCTAGCAAAAGAACTATATTCTCGTGGTATTACTTTATGCGGAATGTATGGAAAAATAAATAAAGACATCCCGGCAGCTATTTTGTCATATACTGCCAGATCAGAGGCTACTTCCGTGTTCTCTTTCAAACAAGAAATAACGTTAACTTCGTACGTACCTCAGAAAAAGAGAGCAGTTGTTCTAAGTACCGAACATCACGACAACATCATTAGTGACGAAGAGCACAAATTTAAGCCCGATATAATATTGCGTTACAACACCACCAAAGGCGCTGTCGACACCATGGATAAATTGGTAAATGAATACAAGGTAAAGCGGGTCACTAAGAGATGGCCGTTTGTCTTATTTCAAAATATTATTGATATGGCGAGTATGGATGCATTTACATTGTGGGTCACCAAGTATCCAGAGTGGAGAAAGAAAATTCACCGTAGGCGAGAGTTTTTGCTTCAATTTGGAGAAAAACTCGTTGAAGCAAGGCGAAAACATACAAATAGCCTACCTATAAAAGTTGAAGCAATGGATTTATTAGTGCCACTAGAGACTGATCGTCTAAATACTCCAGAAAAAAAGAAAGAGGGACGTTGCATATATTGTCCAAGAGGCATGGACAGAAAAAGTCGTAGATTCTGCGAGAAATGTAACCATTTTGTTTGACCAGCACATGGGCAGAAAACAACAATTACAATTTCCGACAAATTCAAAAGTGAATAGTGTTATCAATTCTTTAGGCATTCTTCATATTTTTTAACAATTTGAATATAGTGATGTTCCAAAGACGTGTTTGTATCGTTAAAAAGTCCTATTTATCAACATTACAACCACATAAACAAGGTCGAAACAAGGTGGGATACATTTTGCACCCCGCTTCGGGTTTGGAATTTCGAACAAAGCTCCGGGCTCCAAAGGTTAAATAAAAGATGCACTGTTCCAGTTGGTATACTTTACAAAATAGAATGTAATTTTGAACACCTTAACGGGGAATTTGCCTGATCTGTTAGTAAGATTAGGAATGGATGACTTATCGGCTGAATCGGTACATATCGCATGATTTTGCGAGTATTTTTAACAAAGACAAGGGTAGTAACGAGCAGATAGTAACTTGATTGTGGGCAATGATACAGAAGTTAGGATTGGGTGTTTAATCCTTAACCACCGTCGTCAAATATTTAGAACACTGTCACAGTCGTGTGGTACTTTTTTTTGGGTTAATTGAAAAAATTTTTCATTTTTTTCTTTTTTAAACGAATCCATATTCTTTAATAGAAATTTTTATTTAAATTATGAAAGATGAATGCATGTATCATATATTTATGCTCTACCTAACAAATTACATATTTATATAAAAACATAAAAAAAATTCGAACAAAGTAAAAGTATTTTCTTTAAGTTCAAAGATGTAGAAACTTACAAAAAATTAGAAAAATGCGAAAACTGCAAAGCTTTAAAAGTTACAAATTTATTTTGCAATTATTCCATAGTTGCGCACTGCACTGCAAACATATTGCTTTATGCCACACAATACACTTATGAAAATTCTTTCTTTTGATTTTAGACGGACACATATAACATGTCTTACGTTTTTCCAATTTTTGTTCAACAACAAGAACTGGAGTTTCAGGATTTCCCAATATTATTCTGATGTTTAGTCTGAGTTCGCATGGGATATGATTTTGTACCTTTCTTTTTTCCAAGTGAGGTCGTACCAATTGGTCATTAAGTAGTTTTATGAAGTCGGCTTTGCCCAGCTTGACACTGTCTTTGTACGCCTGATGAAATAGGTATGAATTGATGTCACTGATGTCGATTAATTAAAGATCACCATTGGCCAGCGTTGAGTACGACGACTTGTGGAATGCTTAGCACACTTTTCGTCTACCTCACCTTTGGTGCTGTCGTATAAGGAAATTACTTCTGTTTTTTATCATCCTTATATATAGATTTGGCGTTATGCATCGATGAAAGTAGAACTACTGTTTTTTTTCGGCACGTACGATTCCAAAGTCATATCTTTTGTAAATACGAAAACTGATGAACCCGCTGCTCTGTTCAGATTAGGGAGAAACTCAGGAGGAATTTCTTTTTGTTTTTCTGTGGTGTGTCTACACAAGTGAGCCCGTTTTTTTTCAGTTGTTCCGATACTTCAATCGTCATAAACCAATTGTCCACTGTCACGTTTCGGTTTGTATTAAAAATAGGTTGTGTAGTTTTACTGAATTTTTTCAGATCTTTTGCTAAACCAATTCAATCAGTATTTTTGCCACTATAAATGTAGCCGTTATAAAAATAGCCATTTCTTGCTTCGGTCAAACACATTATTTTTAAACCGTTTTTGCATCGCTTCGCTGGGATATACATTTTAAACTTACACTTACCTCTAAAAGATACTAGCATTTCATCAATGCAAGTATTATCACCCAAGGTGTACGCAGCCTGAGAATTTACAATAAACTGATCAAAAATTGCAGAATGGTACACAGGGAATCACTTCTTTCTTTCATCTCTTGTGTCAGGATTGTCGAATCGCAAAACCGAAAATCTGTTTTTAAACATGACAGAATGAAAAATGTCTCTGCCGGATCCATGAGTTGGAAATATTAATTCAATTTTTTCATAATTTGAAACAAGCGCTGCTGTATAAAATAGCAGACCAATAAATGATTTTAGTTCTGGTCTTGAAGTTCCTGAAAATCTAACTCTTTCTCTCTCAATTTTCAAGTTGGTCCTTTGTAATATGGTAAGCAACCTTGAACAACAAACTCCACACTTGAAGAGGTTCTGCTGTATAACCAAACCTAGCAATTGGACGCACACCTGGCAATTGCATTATAATATTGTGCTGTAAAGTTCTGGTTCGAGAATAAAATGGTTCAGTAGACCACTTGAATCTATTTTTGCCGTAATATTTTTTTTTGTTTCGTACACCATTTTTGTCTTCAGTATCATCACTTGAGTTTTTTCCTCCATTTCATCTTCATGGTCTGCTCCGATAAACTCTCTTTCAATCTCTGAATCACTTTCATGTTCACTGCATTCATAAATGTTGTCGCTAAGAGTTTCTGTATCACTAAAATTACTATAGATTTCTTCATACAATTGTAAACATGTTTCTTCAAAATTTTTATCCAAAACATAGCTAGATTTTACTGTTTGATGGTCTGGGTAGATTATCCATTACAAAAGACAGAATTACTTAAAAGTTACGATTACACCATCGTGCGGTCACTGTGACCGGTAATGAGATTTAAATTTACGTAGCCAGACCACAAACAGATTACAGTCTTCTACGTCTGGACGAACACCGTGCAGCTTATTGAACTATTGTGAGAGATGGGGAAAATACAAACCAATGAAAATCTGAAGCGGTCACTGTGACCGCACGACGGTGGTTAAAGGTTAACTTGGATAAATTTAAATATGTGGGCAAAAATATATAATAATTTTATATATCAATTAACAAGCCCAGGTGTAAATAAATAACTTGGTATCCATATTGTGGACTTTCTTGCACGTCCAAGCGAACGTCTACGCACAACTGTGGAGTTTTCTTTGGCTCAACAGCAAGACTAGAGACCACCATTTTTTTTACAAAAAGTTTGGAAATGTATATGATCCCTTAGAAGTTTGAAAAACTGTATTAGAAAGCAACAGATTGTACTTTAAAAGGGTACCAATGTATTCCGTATCAATTTCTAAAATGTGGCAACACCCCACAAAACAGTTGCTGTGTTGTTGTTGGGAACATTTAGCTACTTCTTTATTACGGAGACAGTAACACAGAAAAATTGACTGGGATCCAGGTCCAGTTACCAGACCAACAGAAAAGAGAAAAGTTAAGCAAATATATTCCGATACATCGCACTAGCAGAAAACCCAATAGGCTAAGCTAGTGTGGAAATGAAACCCATAAGGATTCCAACAATGCGTGTAGAGCTTAAGCGCAATACACCTGCGCAATAAGTTACGGCGCAACATGCACAATAAACTACTGTGAAAAAGTTTAATATACTTATATAAGTTCGAAAAAATATATTAATGTGATTACTCAGTGGCTCAGCGGTAAAGGTGTCAGACTTGTAAGTTAAAGGTACCAAGTTCGAATCTGAGAGTAGTCAAGTACTTAGGAAAAAATCGTAACATATGAATTCTACTCAAGTACGCTTCAGAAAAAATCTGGAAATAGGCCGATCAACTCAACTAATATGCAACCACAGTTACAAAACACTTATTATACAGAAATATATTCTATCTGCATAAAGTTTAATGGATTACCTGTAAATTACATAGAAATAACGAAAACCGGAGAGAACAAAGAGAATATCGATCAGAAGAAATTCTTTGCCTGTATATTTAAAACTATATAAATTGGAGAGATGGGATTGCTTGATGCATCCAACGTTATCCCGCGAGTATTAACAAAAGGATTCCATGTAACAAATAGATTTTATAATTAAGTTATCAAAGAAACTGTTCCTATATCTGTTACTTTATACATAGTGTGTGAATAAGCGAAAGTACGAAAGGAAGAAATTGGCTCAAAAATACGAAATATGGAATAATGAAAAAAAACTCTAAATAACAGTACACATATTTGCTAGAGAAAGACGATGAGATTATTCAAAATTTGGACCTTTATAGTAAACAGAAAAATAAAATATCCATATGTTGGTGTATTGCCGTAGGGATGACATACATCATTTACTTTCTTAGAGACTTATTTAAAAACGTGTTTATAAAAATTATTGAAGACACCGTCTAATTTAAAGAATCTGATGATGTTGTAACTGTTTGTCACGGGATCCGACGTAAGAACCGTTTGCAGAATTAAAAACCAACGGGTCACTAGATTTAACGACAATATGTTTACAAATTTAAAAAAAAAATTAAGTTTTACACCAGGAATCGGCTGGAACTGGAAGGGAATTGGGAACTTACAACCAAGATTATGTAATGCAGGATATACAAAGCGTTATTAAATTTCCAAAATGTTCTTGGTTAGAAGATTTAGATCGCAGCATGGAGTTAATAATTAAAGATGCGTATTAGAATTTGAAAATGTAGACAATTTATATTTATATAATTACTAGTTAGAAAAAGAAATAGAATCTCTAAATATAAACTTAAATTTTAATGTTAGAGTGAGATACTTTTAGAACTACTCCATGTAAAAATAAATAAAGGGCTGAATTTTGTGCATAAATATATTTCTATTCCAATTTTATGGTGTACTTACGAACAATATTACACCACTTCTAATTTTCCCACGCTCCGGCAATTACTGTTAATGCTCACTCACACGCCGCGCCATAAACAAGGGCCTCCAACGGTCTTCAGAACTTCCTGCGCCTGCGGTCTAAAGCAACCGCCTTCGGAGTGGCATACATCAAGGAATTGTAAAGTTCCCACGCTCTATGTAATTTTTGCACAGTCGAGTGTCCCATTACCTACTAATGTCTTCTAATAAAATAGATATCTGATTAAACAAAAAGTCTAGTAACGTTATCCTGTTTAAATTTTTCTCAAAAGAAAATAAGCACCAGAATTACATAGCGACCCATTATTTCGCCCCATACATTTACAGACTATCTGATGTTTTTAAATAACTGACAAAGCTGTCTCGGTAGTGGAATGGTGAGTGTGCTTGCCCTGCACGCGGGCGGAGTGGGTTCAAACATGACCGAGGTAGCAATTTTTATGAAACGAAGACAAATCAATACACTCCTTCTTCTCGGATAGGAAGTAAAACTGTAGGTTCCGTGGCAATGATTGACACCTTACGGTTTCCTTACTAAATGTGGAATTCCTTTAGTAGGGCAAAATTCTAGTGACTGGTAGTGCTAATGACTATTAGTAGTTGATGTGTATAGAGATGCCTGACATTTCAGTTTGCGCCTATATCTCGTCCCACAAATACAACAAAAAATAACTGAAAAATAAATACCAGTATATCAAGAGGACTTGTAAAACTGGCGTATCTTGAAAATTAACAGTTTTTATGAATATGTGGAGTTATGTATAGGAAAACCTGATACAATTCGAAAATTTATTGATGACATAAAGAATAGAGTGTCCTATTTAAATTATATAAGTTATTGCCTATTAAATACTATAAGTATTCAATCATAATTTGTGAAGGCCCTCTATGTCAGTTACTTTTTTACATTAGTCTTTTCTCCACTTACACTTAACACCAATAATTTCAAAAACATTAGGATTTAAGTGATATAAAGTCTAATGCAACTTACCACTATTTTGGTCCTAGAAAACAAAAGTAAAATAATATACAGGGCGGTACATTAAAAAATTATAACTTCGATGTTACCGAACTTTGGTATATCCTGTACATTATGATACTAATTTTAAAATATACCCTACACATCCCAAAAACAAAATTATTTTACCTTTTTAGTTTATTCATATTCCGTGCCGTATAAGTAGTTATTATATAAGTATTTATTACAATCAATTAAAATAGTTATTTTAAAATAACTAAAACACAGATCTATGTAGTATTGTTTCCAAGGAATTTGCAAACAATACGTAGAATTATTTTGTAGATTAGACTACTCCTACGATTACCACTCGCCGCCTCTACTACGTCCTACGGCCACCCCCTTATTTGTATTTATTAAACATCGTTGTACTGCAGCTTTAAATTGCGTATATGTTTGTCGCATATTATAGGCATGGTTGTTTAAGTTTAAACCTTCCTAGGAGAAATAAGTAAAGGAAGTAGATTTTATTATAGTAAGAATCGGATAATCGTATTTTTAGGTAATTTTTTAGTGTTGAGTGGAAATTACGTCTTGGAAAAGTGTTTGTATTAGATAATAAAATTAGCAGTAGACGACTGTGGTTTTTACAATACGTTAAAGTAGGGTTGATTTTCCAAAGTATAGCGACAACGAAAACATATCAGGTTACAATTTTTTTGAGTGTAGCTTGTTGTGGCAAGCTTACGAGAATTGTTTCGGTTTTACGGTGCATACGGTTTGAACGAATTTTACTTTTGTGATTGGTTATGTTTCTGAAGTTTAAAGAGTCTGAAAGAATCGTGAGCATCGAGTCGAGTAAGACGTCAGAGTGGTGGCGTTGTTAACCTCCTTTATGTCGTATGTATCTGAGTAACGTGGGGAGTGGTGAAGTTTAATGGGAATTCTATTCCGTTTCGCGAAGCGTATTTTGTTGAAGAGTTTGCAAAGCACACCTTATTTCAGTAATTTTGTTTTCCTGGTCCACTAGAATCATCTAGGGGTAATACTCGTGGACGGTTTTGTTAGACTAGTAATTTTGAGAGTATGGTTAATGAACGTGGGTTTTGAGTGGTATCAGCTAAGCACACTTATTGGTTGTTATTTTTGGATATAACTTTAATGCTCCAAGAAAATTACTCTAACGGCGATTGTATCCAGCGAATTTTGGGTGTTGTGAGGAATATAATCGGTGGAGAACGGTCAGTATCTATCCAATCAGGGAAAGGGAGTACGAGACCCGAGCATCCCTTACTGTTTCTATCTTGACGATCTGAAAGTGTAAAACTATTCAAGTGCTTATTGTTATTTTGGTTTACAATAAATTTAGACGTTTTTGTTTTAAATAAGATGTTTGAACTTGTTTGTTTTTATGAAAGATAATAAAGTACACGTCACCAGTTTTTAGTATTTAAAAAGTCAACTGTTTATGTCTTAAAGACAGATGTACAAAATTAGTTAGTCATTTATTTACGTATATGTTGAGGTATTAAATTTATTTGTTTAATTTGGAGTGCTAGTGAGGTCCTGTTTTGTTTGGTTAGTGATTATTTCTTTTTAAGGTATAATTAATATTTATATTTAAATAAAATGGCACAACACTGAGCTCTAGAAAGCGCTTTCGTAGGTGCAAAAGAAATAAATAATAATTTTGTGAGATTTTTAATAGATTTAAGAAATGTTTTACCTTCAAACTATATTCGGCGATAAAAGCTTTTGTTTGATATGTTGACATTGCATGTAAACTTGGAAGATTATTTGTTTTAAAGGAATTTAATAGATGTTTGTTAAATTTGATTATTCAGTTTTTTTTTAAGTACTGAATTTCTTTTGTAAAGAAACAGTGTACCGATGCTAAAGGACGTAAATCCTTTCTTTGTTTGTAATATTTATATGTGCTGTTCACGCGTAAAGATTTAGGGTGATTGTTTATCATAATTTCATTTGAGTTTTCTCAATTATGAGAGGGGGGGGGGGTAGTTTTATTTGACGCAGAGAGTAAACTAAAGTTAAATTTAAAAAAAAGTTAATTTAGCAACAATGTTCAAGGGGGAATTTAGTAAAAATTTAAAAGTTGAAGTCCGGATAGTAAGAGTTTTATTGTGGTGTTTTTGGAAAAATACGTTTTAGGATCGACCCAGAGAACCGTTGGTGACAATCAAAAAGGTAGGGTCGAGTATTTTTCCTTGCTTTATGCTAGTGCACTCCTTTTGTTGGCATACATTTTACCCGGATTAAGACAGGGTAACGTCCAAACCATTATCCTGTCAGGTTTACCGTATCATCGTAAAGACAAAATTCTATAAAATTCAAGACTTCACAACGAGCTATTTGCCCGTGTTCTAATTCCGTTGGAACCCGTTATAGTGAATAGATCTATTTGATGAGTACGCTCTAATGATACGTGAAAACCTGAAGTACCTGATTGAAATTAACAAAGCTAGGAATTAAGGAAAACGTGTTATTCGTATGTGCTTAATGTGGATTGCAAACATACGGGATTATACGATTGCAAATTTAGTTTCCAGGTTCTTAATACTACGTGTCACGTTATATGCTTCCTACACCAAATTTTTTTGATTAGTCGGTTCGTAAACATTTAAATGGAACTTTATGCTCATACTGATTATTTTTGTAGGAAGTATAAGTGAAGAATATTTCTGTTGGAACTGTGGAAGGAATTACAAATACTCTCGAAGTTTAACATTTCACGTTAACCATGAATGTGGAAAGGAACCAAAATTTGTTTGTAGTAGATGCAGTTACAAATGTAAACGGAAAAGCAGTTTAAAAAGACACGTGATATTGAAGCATACAAATTAGGTGTTTTTGTATCGTAGACACTTTATTTTTTTGTGTTCTTAATTACATAATTACTTATTTCATGCCATGTATGTACAAACGATAAAAAATATAGTTATTAATAAAAAGGGAGATTTTTCAGTTATTTACCATCATAGCACTATGCTCTTAGAGATGTCAGTGCTCTTCGGATAAAATGCATTTTTGTGCCTTCGTTCTATAACAGGGCATACGCAAACGGCAAATTCGTCCGGAAACTATGCGTTTTTCACCTTAATCCGACAAAAATAATATTAATTTGCAGTTGGTATTCGTTGTAGTGAAAGAACTTATAGGAATATTCGACATAATCGAAATTTGACAACACAAAGTCTAATTCTGTTACCGTGTACGTGTACGCATACATTATTATGTCCGTATTACCTCCTTATAAATTGCGAAGTACATCCATAAAACTCGAGTAATGAATAATTTCGTAACTGTATTTTTAGGTTATATTTTCAAATGGTTACTGTCAGTTGCTAGTATTACCAACTTAAATTCAATAAGTATGAAATTGAATTTTAATAGCAATTGACGTCGGCACAAAAAATCTTGTGTATCGCTCTGCCATAAAACGGTTTGCGAGTATTCATAAATTTGCTGCCCGAGACGTATTCGCAAACACCCACTTTCTGGTCTTGTAATACAAATAACTATTGTTACTTATTAAAAAAAGTAATAAAAAATAAAACAATAATTCATCGAGTTTTATTTTTGTGTATATTTATTGTTTTTCAAAATTTTATTATACATTGTACAGTAAAACTAGTTATAAATGTTTGTAAAAACAGCACCATTTGGTTATATTTAGTTCTAGTACTAACTACATCGAGATTTATTTTTAGGGAAAGTCGACAAAGCAGAACAGTGCACAGGTTGCGGTAAAAGGTATAAACATAAAGGATCACTGACTTTTCACATGAGGTACGAGTGTGGAAAGCCGCCACAATTTCAATGTCATATATGTCAATTTAAAACCAAGCAAAAAGGCAATTTAAAAAGTCACTTGTTTTGGAAGCATCGTCCTAAATGAAAAGTACAGTTTTGGCTATGATTGCGAAATTCTAGTGTATTACTAATTGTGAATTCATATTTATTCAATGATGTGGTTTATACACCAATTATTGTAAGTGTTGTATCTTTCTCAATAAAATATTTATTTAATGACCCACATACTTATCTGAAATATTAAATTATTAAACCACGCTTAATAAATATACATTGAAAGAAGAACACCCACTAATAATCAATTTATTTGAACAATTTTTGGTATATAAGTGTATTCCAGTTAGACTAGTAAACGATCAAGATTTGATAAAAATTAAACTGTTAACTTTTTCAAAAAAACTTACACGTCTGGGCATACTTCTGATGAGGTGATCGATTTCCTCCTGAGGTATCTCATCCCATGCTATCTGTAACTCATGCTGCAGAGCAACTAGAATTTGTGGGGGGTGGGGTAAATTGAGTAATCTTCTTTCCATAATATCCTAGACGTGCTCGATGGGTGAAAGATCGGGAGATCTCTGTGGCCAAGGCAACAAAATTAGCCAAAGAAACCCTAGCAACATGAGGTCATACGTTGGCTTGTTGGAATGTGCTATTGGGGATGGTCTGAACATAAGGTACAATATGGGGTTCTACGATCTCCTGGATGTCGCGTGCAGCGGTCATGTTACCTCTAATGAAGACCAAAGGTGACCTACTTCCAATAGCAATAGCCCCCCATACCATAACTCCAACTGTCTTTCCACAGAAAATATGGGCTCTTGTCTTTCATCACGCCATCTTCTCACTCTTGCACGACCGTCATGCATTCCCAAACAAAATCTGGACTCATCACTGAAGACAATTAAATTCCATTCTTGGTCCTAATTTGCTCGTTCTCTACATCACGCTAGACGATCACGTCGGTGCTCAGGGGTCACTGGTAGAACAAAATGGGGACGGTATAAAAAGAATCCAAAGGTTCTTATCCGGCGATAAACAGTTCGAGTCCCAATCGCCCTTCCATGTTCTGTAAATCACTGGTCCGCAATCGCCCATGTAGACCAGAAACGGTTCCGTAGAACCAATACTCTAAGACGGCGATCTTCGGCTTCTGTGGTTCTTCGAGGACGTCCTGTACCTCTCGCTCTTCGTGTACGGGCCTCTTGGTTTCATGCCCGAACACAAACTGCCACAGTGTTTAAACTCCGTTGCGTTCTATTGGCTATATCTCTTATAAACAAACCAGCCTCTCGTAAGCCCACAATTCGACCCCTATCAAACTCGCTTAACTGCCGAAATTTTTGGAATCTTCGCACTCGAGGCATCGTGATTCAATTAAAGAAGCTTTTGTAATGTGTTTTACACGTCTTAAATGACAACTGTAGTTTTTGAAAGAGGTTAATGCAAAAACCGCTAGAGTAATATGACTAAAAATGGATTGCTTTTTATCTTAACATAAACAAACATATTCCCAAAAGTTTTTACAAAATGTTCATTATTACTGGGTGTTCTTCTTTGTATGTCACTTAGTATGTATTTATTAATACGTATTTTTTAGAGCTCTTATTGATGGATAGAAATTATTACTACTATAAATGTGAGAGACACTATAAATATAGGTAAGTACAACATGGTGCAGCATTTAAAACGGTGCGAAATCGAACCTCAACTTGATTTTAAAGTCTGTTTGAAGAGATATATGAATCTGAAACAAGTTTTTTCACAATGAATAAATTTAAGGTTTCTTTTTTTCTCCAGCCTCTTTTACCTTTATAGTCATTTATTTGCAATTAACTACTTGTTAGGAAACTTCTCATTTATGTGTGTATCACCGTCGACTAATTGTGTTTTATACAAAAGGAATATTATTTTACTTTTTAGTGAAATAAAAAACTGTCCGTGTAATTTTTAATTAATATTTATTGGATTTTACTTTACTCAAATGGGACAGATGTGTTAAAATAGATTATAATTGTTTTCAAAAAAAATGCATTTCTCGTTTATGATAGTAGATATTGGTGGGTTACCATGAAAACGAGTACAAAAGTAGGCAAATTGATAATTCATTTAACGTTTTGGTTTAGGATAATGAAGTTAAGGAATTGCACTACCTAATATAAACATGGCTAATTGTAATCATTGCATTGTAAATATTTTAAAATAAACTCATAGTTTTGTATCTTACTGTTTTCAATGTTCAATGTTTCATTATAGTCCTCTGGGTCACAATGACGTCTGTGGATTATAAAACGATGGTTATATAAAAGAGATTTGGCTATAATTATCGTACACTAATGTAATCTTGTATAAAGTAAATTATTTTTTGTACAGTTGCCATGGAGACACTGAAGTATCCCGAAATTAAACACTTTTGATATGAAGTACCGTGACAATATAGTATCCTATTTAGGCGGTTGGACAAAAACATGTTTACTTTCGTTTTTTGTTTATTTTTTTTACATTATTGTGTTTTTCTTATTGAAAATAAAATACAAATTATAATAAAGATACATGCACAAAAATAAACCTTTAGGTTGTTTTAAGGTATTGGTATTCTTTGTACTAAACATCAAAATTACCATTAACTTATATATTTATCACCCTGAGGACCATATCTGTAATCGTTGTCGAAACTTATATAGTTTTTTGTCTAAAAGAAATGATGTAAGTTCGTGAGAGATGCCGATTTTTCATATCGACTTTGATTGCTGTTTCCAGATTAACATGTCATTATTAAAACAGAAACGTATGTGTTATTCTGCAATAAACATGTAACAAAATAGCTTTCAAAACTCTGCAAATCGGCAACTCTACGTAACCCTACGGGAGAGATGCCGCGCCGTCTGGTTAAGGTAGAGATGCCACTACACTACACGCTTCTTAATAAGCACTTTAATACAGCTCTCGCACTTATTTCGATACTTGGTACATCCTTCATGCACCCACTGCTGGCAATGAATGCATTGATTCCAACGTCATCTTTGGTAGTCTTCGTATGTTTTTCGCTGCATCCAGCGCAGGTTGTGTCTACCTGCAGTTTTTGATGCTTTTGTTTTCTTTTTCGCATCGTTTTGGCAGTAAATTTCCCCTTTTTAGAACCACAGGTATTTTAGCTGCCTTTGGGCCATGTTTAGTTTAATGAGATTCACTTGCTTGTTCTCCTGAATGATTTTCCACTTTTCTATGGCTTCCGCATTGTTTAGAAATCCCCCCTTTCCTTGTATCGTCTAGCAGCACTTCGGATGGAACAGGAGCTACAATATCCAAGGCTTTTCCGGGCGTAAGTAGATGCTGGGGTTTGCACTATTGGCTCACGAACACCTGAAGGTTGTGATGGGGTAATTTGGTTTTACTCTTGGCAAAATATTTTCGCAACAAACCTTTTTGTATTCCCACATCCATAGGCGTAGTCCGGGATACTTTGCGGATTAAACGGGTGAATTCCAGTCACTTTAAAACCTTATTTTGCATTTCAAACACTTGCAACCTCTCCCCAAACAAACCTAGGAATCGTCCGAACAGTACGATTTCTCGAGAGGTTAGAGGTAATGCGTCGTATGTAGGGGAAAGCAAAGAAGGATGATGTCATTCTCATTTGTATGTTAGAGATTCCACTGAGCAGCAGTGAGACCCGTAGCCATTAAGAATTAGGAGCATCTTTTACCCAATTTTCCTTGAGGCGAAATTAAACTTGAGCCATTCACGAAAAACCTGTGTTCATGTAGGCTGACTTTTGGTTCATATACACAATAGATCCGGGTGGCATTCTATTCTCAAATTCTAGTTTCTTACTTTTACGTATGAAAATGCACGCTGACGCATTACAACAGCTTGTAACTGTTATTGTTTCACCCTGTTCCGCAACAGTCAATGCTGACACAACTTTAGATCCTTTTTTAGCAATCACTTCGCCTGGGTGGGTATACTGTAATGCTGTCTCGTCCATGTTGGAAACACAAGCGGGTTTGTCGATCAAATGGTGTTCTTTCGTTGTAGAAGCCAGCAGTTAAATATATTCTGTAACTACATGTTTTGCCATGCCGAAGCTTCTATTGCGGGATAAAGCTTCAGCTTTTCATGTGAACAGTTCAGGATGTCTTCGTAAAAAGGACTTAAGCTAGTTGTAACCTGCGAGTTCTGTTAGTCTGTCAAATTTGTGGTGTTTATTAACTGCTTGTCCAGGTGAAAAGTAATGCGCCTAACTTCAGTCCTCATTGGTGTAAATCCTCTTGCTTGCAGTTTATTTATGTGAACAACCATTTTTGTTTTGGGCTTCTTCACCAAGTAAACTGTCGGGTCTCATTCGTCCTTGTTTGGAATTGCCGTCTGTAATTTTACATTATAAAGTTCTTGGTGCAATGCTAAACACTCTAGAAGCTTCCTTTGCACCCATTCCTTCTGCCACAATTCTTATAGTCGCTTGCCAACTTTCTTCGCTGCATCTACCTCTATTGGGACCGTTTCTTTTATATTTACTTGGCATTGCTGCAATTAAATGGTTTCAGATTATGAAGGTGCCTCACCTGTACCTAAACCGACTTCTCGATTTTCCGGAAGAGCTTTTTATAACCATATCATAGTTGAACTTGATATAAATTGTGCACGAATACAAACATGCGTAACATCCTTACATTCTTTTTTACCACGAGCATTCAAAGTAACAAAGTGTACTTGCTTTATGACTGGTTTGTTGGTACGTGACTGCCGTAGATCGCGAATCGGCCTTGCAGTTGAGCACATTCGGAGATATAAGCAATCGACATCTCTCCCATGCCGGAATCTTTACCGGCATTACTCTAACCACGTAATTATCTCCCTTTTAATGCTGATCTTTTAGTTGAACGGCTTAATCTGACCTACATTGCTTTTAGTAATATGTAAGAAGGTTTTATATGCACCCCAATTGAAGGATATGCTCACATCTGTTTTATATAGTAGTGTAAGGAGCACTTTTTGGTATACTCAATTACCTTATTCTACCACGGCGTCAATTTTCGGAGACGGCGTGTAGGTCTTTTTATATAAAATTTTACCTACTTTCTGCCCTGACGCAAAAACGATACAAAAAGGTTTAGTATATATATTTTTTCGGTATAAATCTAGCTAAATGCTGATAAAACTTCAAATTAATAAAACGAAACGGCTGTTAGTCAGGACGTTTTCATCTCTAAACAGCTGGGTATCCGGTTTATTGCGGCTGGAGCTGATCGAATTTGCTGTAAAGATACGTTTGGTAATCGAAGCCGGAGCCTTATTAAAACCCTCGGTTGATTTAGATCAAAATCGCTAAACATGAATGTAAATTATTATAGTATTATAAATAGCTCGTAACTATTGTTGATAAACAAGTGAAAATATTTGGGTGGTTGTTGTTTTATTTTCCCTTTTAAATTTTTTGAAAAGGACTCTTATCACGCTGTTTTTTGGTATACGTAAAAACAGGTGCACGAGTTGCTATTCTTTGTTATAGACATTCAGTAGATTTGACAATAAATTTATGCTTATGTCTTTAATTTTGTATCGAAACTATGTACAGGGTTAAAACTAATTATTGTTACTTTCTGAACAGATATAGCTGGGCTAACTTTGTTGTGGTATTTAGAAAATGATCTTGACTTAAAAATGCAAATTTCCGTTTCGACTGCAGCTGCATCAGGGCGTCAGGGATCGGACGTCCTTGCTCCCTCATCCTGAAAAAAGAAAACACAATAAAGCCATGTTGATGCAAGTGAGAGCTTACGTCGCTGTCAGAGATTTATACGCACACGCTACGTAGAAGCGCCTCACACAAACGATAGCTGCGATACGGTGTATTATACCTGTCCGCTTGTCTCGGTGCTTGGTTGAGGTCTGCTAGATTCGGATTCTCTCGCTAGCCACCTTTGCGCGGGTGAACGCAATCTCCCTTGAGTCTAGTTATCGGATAAATTTGACCCAGATTTCCTTCTCACGGAGGATTACCGCATGCATCTTGTACTTTGCAATGGTCTCCATTGCATCCTGGTAGTTTTCAATCTCCTGAGAGCGTTTGTAGTCGGCGTTGGTATTCACCAGCGGTCCACAGATGTTTTCGTCGACTTCTTCTGTGTAATAAATTCTTAATCCAGGCTGGTTATCTGTGATGAGTCTCTCAACTTCACTCGTCTCTGAAAATTACCCCACCCACTAACTTCTAATTGTCGACTATATGCTTCTGTTATTATGACGGTAAAATGTGTTCCGAATTTTACGTATTACTTAAACATGGTTAGAATGGAAACATTTTGATTTCCAAAATAAGGTGTAAAAGCGACTTCTCCACGTAATTGTGCAAGGCATCACATTTTAGCTAATAATTAATATTCATAATTTTTGAGAAGGAATCACTCGCTCTCTCTTTTTCTCTCTCTAAACAGTCATTTTCTCAAAGGAGCGAACCAGAGAACTACTAGAACAGCTTGAATTTCTCTTGAGTCAAGATTTTATTACATTTGGTACCATGTGTAGTTATTTGACGGTCATTGTAGCAACTGCAAACTGAAACACCAGATCCAATGACGTCGGTATCATTCCAAACGAGAAAGAATTGTAACGTCAACTGTATTCACCTAACTCGTAAGTAAATAGCAGCATCCACTATGTGGCATTTGGAAGATAGTGGACTCTATGTATGGTGGGAATCCATTATTATGGGAAAAGTTAGATAAGTTTGACCAGCCCGCACTCCACCTTAGGGAAGGACATGACACGCACATTTTTTATTTTAACTGGACTCAAAATCCATTCATACTAACCATGAAAAGTAGTCCTTTTTAATGCTTGTATGAACTTAAAGCCGTACGTATTGAGGTCTAAGAAAATAAGTTAACGTTCACTTGTTCAACATAATCCTTACAAGACGTTAATCGATAATTAAAGAATCAGAGATTTTATAACGATTTTTGGCCAATTGACTGCACTCTCGAGAGGTCTCTAATTAGATGAAACAACCGCTTACTCCTCACATTCAGGATAAAGATATTTCCGCCAATCGTTTGTGTTTTGATTTTGAATAAGAATCATTCATTAATATATCACCTTTCATAATGGTTTCGTTGCATACACTATACGCAACCAAACTAACAAATAATTCGTAAATGCCAGATGTGTGAAAATATCCGGATCTTTTTTGAATAACGTGATTTAAACATGTCTATAATTAGGAGATGATTATGCGCCACTTTGTGTTGTTGAAGTTAAATTTTGCGTCCCAATAAGAAATAAGTTGTACCAAAAATTCTACCAATACGGCTAACTTCACGGATCTGCAACCTTTTGGATAAATTATTATTTTCTTATTCAGTAATTTGGTGCTATTTTGCACCATTAAAATAAAATTTTGCGACCTTATAAGAAAAAAGTTATTGTAAAATTATTGGTACGGCTTCCTTCACAGCCATGCACCTCTGCATAAATCAATTTTTTCTTATGCAGCCGTTAGGCGCTAATTATGGTTTGCTTTGCGCCGCTAAAACAAAGTTTTGCGCCTCCACAGAAAATAAGCTACTCCCAAAATTACGTCGATTAGGCAAGCTTCATAATGTTATGATTAAATTAATCTTTTCTTGTACAATAACTAGGCGCCGATTATGTGCTGTTTTGCTTCATTTAAATATAATTTTCCGTGCCTATAGAAAATAAGTTATTGAAACAATTACGTCGACGCAGCTAACTTCACAGTTGTGAACTTCATAAATACAGTTTTTCTTATGCGCCAATTATGCGCCGCTTTGCGCTGCTAAAATAAAATTATGCACTCCATAGGAAATAAGTTATCGCACAAGTTACATAGACGAGGCTAACGTATCGTTATATAAAAAATAATCTTTTCTTAGGCCTATAGGCATCTTTTATGCGCCATTTTGCTCTATTAAAGATAATTTTTCTCCCCTATAGGAAACAAGTTATTGTAAAGATTACATCTGCACGGCTATCTTCACAGCCGGCAACCTGTGATTAAATTAATTTTATTTAGCCATTATGTGCCGTTTTGCGCCGCCAATGTGAAATTTTGAAAAAATTCCATTAACAAGGAGAAGTTATGTAGAAAGTTAGTCTTTCCTTTCGCGTTAATTAGGTGCTAATTATGGGTCGTTTTGCCTATAACAGCGCGTAATTGGTGTCTAACTGCTGCATTGTGGTGCATAAGCAACTATATGAATTTAAAACGTAGATAGGTGGGTTTAAAGTTAAATAGTAATTGGTAAATTAGAATATTCCGCAAGTAATTTATAACAATAAGCATAGTTAAAGGAGAATACAAATTAAGTTAATATTGCAAAACATGTAGTATAACCGTAATGCAAGAAAATGGGTTAAATATAAATAAATATAAATATGAACACGTATACAACATATTTAAATAAATCTGTTAGAGCATAACAGAACTTGATTTACGTTCACGGCTCGTAAATTTAGCCGTGTCGAAGTAATTTTGACAGTATGTTTTCTCATTTTGTAAGAGCACAAAATTTAAACGGAGCCTGGTGCAAGGAAATATTAGTTTATTCATAAGTTCACGGCTGTGAAGTTAGCCTCGTCGATGTAATCATTGCAATATTGAACTATAACGGCGCATAATGAATTTCGAATTATAGCGCAAGAAAAAGTTAATTTATATTATAATGTATGAAATTAACTAATTCTCGATGTAACTTTTGTTATAACTCATTGCCTTTGAGGGCGCAAAATTTTATTTTTGCAGTCCAAAACAGAGCGTAAGTGGTTCCTAGTTACTGTGTAAGAAAAATGTGATTTGTGCAAAAGTTTTGTAACGTGCTAAAGTTTGTAACGTTCTAAATTCGCCAACATAAATTTAATTATAAGAAGTACACATGTACGCCCTATATACTCCAATGGCATAATGTAACTTTGATGTTTACTTATTTAATAGCATATAATTGTTAATGTATGAAATTCTCGCCAGATGGCGGCATGAAAAATACAATATTTTGGAACCTTCTTTATTGAAATTTTTATCGATATAAAATCGATCTATATAACAATTTTTGGTTGAAAAAGGATTGATCACGCTTTCTCTTCTTTCTGCTGACCGACATCTTAGCAACGCTAGAAAAGTTCAACCTTCTGGAAAATTTCTAATAACGATTGTATCGGATATGATCTAGAAGAAATAACTACGACAAAGTATACTTCGTTTTCTCTGCACTCTATATACCAATTTTGTTGCTCGCATTTAACTGCGGTTTTAAAGAAATGTTCTAGTTGCTAAAATTTGAGTAAGATAACATAGATTCTTCTTTCTTATTGGTAAAACATAACTTTCTTTGTTACCGTTTGAAGGCGCACCACCTTTAAACAAACTACTGATCCTTTCGAACGACTACGGAAAACAGTCAATTTTAATACCATTTTAATGTGCCCGTCTACAACAAAAGGGGTAATTAATGTAACCTTCGTTTTATGTAATACTTACCTACCCTATCCGTTTAGCACGTAATGGTTATCATCTAATGGTTTAGTAATTACTAGTTATCTCTGAATGTCTGGAAGTTAACAATTGGAATTTAACGTCGACAATTTCTGTAAAACGTCTGCACGTTCTATTTGCTACATCTTTTGTGGACGCTCAACCGATATCTTCATTTTGCTCTTTGGATTCGTTTGCACCACCTTCTGTGCTGTAACTACATTAGGGTAATCCTTTTAGCCCTACGAGCAAAGGTCAAAGTGTTATTGTTATCTATCATATTTGATTACATTGATTGAGTACATACTTTATCGACGCTCTATATTGGGATTACTCGACAGTGATTTCTTTCACTATAAATTAATAATATCGACTTAACTAGTAGAATTACAATATTATCATACCTACTTCATATTCCAGATTTTCCAAGTCAACGTAATTGACCAAAATTATACTGGTGGGTATTTGTTAACGATTCACAAATTGCTATAACATTTATCGATTTTATATTTAAGTGTTTTTAGTAACTTTTCAATTTACAATATTCACTACTAACATTAAATCTTTGATAAATTAGAAACCACACCCATGCCATTCACAATTAGCTACCATTTTAGATTTTTACTGTGGAGTTGCGCAATAGAAATTACGTCATAATAGCTGCTAGCTCCTGTGTTTTTTTTAATTATCCTTTTGGTTTAATATATTCTACCACCTAGCTCAAACGTTATATACCAGTAACTTTTTGGTATTATTTGTTTGTGCCATATCTGTAACGTTGTTTAATACATGCTGGGTGTGATACCTGAAATAGTAGAACGAATTCAGTAAAGTTCTTTTTTTTATATTTTAAAGCAAACATTTTACTGTTAATATTTAACCTTTGGAGGGAACGTTCAGTTGCCAGTGTTAATCTTCTTTTTCTGTAGTTTATTTCGGTATTAAATAAATAAAAGAGGTAAACTGAACTGTTCTGCAAAAAGGCCATTTGTACTTTAATTTAGGTTTAATGAGTTTCTCAATTATATCTACGGTTGTTTTTAGATGTTGTACAACTACAGCAAGTACAGTTTATTAAGTTTGAGTATTTTCGGACGCTGTTCTAGCATTACTGTGTATGTTTCTCTTTCAGGTCAACACGATGAAAGATCTTTAACTTTATGAAGGGAAATGTTTAAATTTTAGACTTTATTTTTTTGTTTAAAAATTAATCAGTGAGTAGGTTCAATGTTAACCGAACCTGATCAACTTGCGAACGTTATCATTGATTTTTTATTCTGGTTAATAACCGTAGTGATCGACATTTTATTTATTTAGTCAAATTTTCATTCCCATGTTCCACGATACATTTTAGTTGAATAATTTAGATTTTTTGTTTGTTCTCTTAAATATACGTTTTGAGTGAAGTAGTACCCAGACATATTTATGTTTGTTTCTTTTGACTGGTTATATTATAGTTTGGCTAGTTGCACAACAATGGTCTCTTATTTCCGTTCCCCTGGTGTGTTCCTTTCTTGTTTTCCCTACTCGCCTCTTTCCCTATCACTATCCTGAAGTCAGGGTAGTGGTGCCTGTTTCTACTAAAAGGGAGCGGCTTCTGACGCCGGCATTTACATCTCTTTTCTCTCAACCCCGCCCGAACCGACATTGAGCTAGACGGTTTGCTTAACTACCTACAGGTGAGTAGAGAACCCTTTCCTTTTCCTCCGGTTCCCACTTACACACGTAAGAGTTTACGGCTGTAAAGTTAGCCGAGTTGTAATTTGTACAATAACTTGTTTACTATAGGAGACAAAATTTAACTGTAACGGGGCATAATGGGTGCCTAATTATGGCGGAAGAAAAGATTACTTCATATATAAGAATATGAACTTAGCCTGATGGATATGATTCTGTAATAAATTATTTCCTATGGATATGCAAATTCTATTTTAGCTGCGCAAAACAGCGTATATTTGGCAATTCATTACTGCATAAAAAAATTAATTTAAGTAGAAGTTCACGGCTGTGAAGTTATGTAATTTTACAATAACATCTTTCGCATAAGGGTGCAAAACGTTGTTTTAAGGACGCGAATCATCACATAGTGGGTGCCTAAGTATCGCGCAAGAAAAGAGATTAATTTATTCTTAAGGTTATGAAGTTATCTTTGTTGATACAATTTTTATTTTCTGTGGTAGTTTGCGATTCCATAAACTTAGCCGTGTTTATAGAATTATTGCTACAACCGCTTCTTATGGGGGCACAAAATTTAATTTCAACGGCGCAAAATGACATATGATCAGCACCTAATTATACACTCCTGTAAATGTCACTTCTAAATGTTAAATTTATCGTATCAACCATCCACTAAAATGAAATTTCGTTTCTGTATCTTCTTAAACCAGAAGCGCTTTTAAACAATACCGACTAACAGTCTAATGGCGGACAGGTAATGTCATTGTTTCAAGAAAAATTTAATTATTTTTAATGTCTTTCTAAATTGTAAGTTTGAAAATGACATTAAATTAGTTCCAACGGGATGATCGAAAGAAAAATATTCTAGCCATTGTGTGTTAATTGAAGATTAACAATTTCGGCTGATTATTTGGTTTTTTAAATACATCACCCTGTATATGCAGTAATGATTGGAATCTCTGCTTCAATACGAGTTAAACGATATGTAACGCTTGTGACTTTATGTAATCTACAAGGTCTGGCTACGCCTAATTGTTTCAATAAATTTTTTAATGTAAACTATTTTCAACTACATTAAAACTTAAACGTGAAAGATTACAACATGTTTAACATAATGATTACTTAATCAAGTGTTCAAAATGTGCTCTATTTGTGAGTTGACAGTACCCTAATCGATGGTAGAATGCGTCTATCACATTTCTCCATGATTGTCTAGAAATTAATCCAGATTCATCGATAAATCGTTGCCTTAGCTGTGCAAAACTTGCTGGTTTAGTTTTGTAAACTGAATTTTTCATGTATCCCCAATCAAAATAATCTTTAGGATTGAAATCAGGTGAACTTGGAGGCCATTCAATACTACCTCTGTAACAAATTCTTTACGTTTGTAATAAAATTTACGTTTATTTAGGCAACTTAACATGCATTGCGTGCAGCGTGTGTTGCATAACATAGTTGCATAAAAACATCCATTAAATTATTTTCGTTAGAACTTCCACGCATATTGTTTACTGAAAGGTAGTAGAGCATCCATTTTTGCTTAAATATTTTTTTTAAAAGTGCTGTAATTTTTATGGTGAGTTTATTTAACCCTCCATTACCTGCGCTATGAGCGAATCGCTCACATCTATCCTATTTTGTTCTATAATTTTGACGGGACTGTACTTAAAATCTACATATTTTGCATTGTTGTATGTATTTAAGACTACATAAGATCATAAGTGTTACATATGGTTGAACTCGTATTGAAGAGGAGATTCCAATAATGACTGCATATACAGGGTGATGTATTTAAAAAAACCAAAGTGACTAATAATATCAGAGAAACGGCAAATTTGGCAACATTGCAAATGTCAAATCTGGAATCTCCGTATCCCAAAATTGGCTTGTATTTTGTACAATTCGGACTATCAATTTACGAGATAATTGGGCGTTTCCAGACTTTTGGTCCTCTCTGTATATCTCAATATCTCAATAATGATGGTATGATATTGTTCCAGTTTGATAAATATGGTTTATCTTCTCTATGGATAGGATTAAAAATAAAAATAATGATTATATTTGCTTATTTAAACAAATGTGTGACACAACAATAGTTTTATATTATTAGATAAGGTTTGGTTAGTTTATTTAATATTTGTTTGGTTTTATAAAGATAATTTTGTTGTATTTTATGCATGTATTTCTAAACGTTTATATGTTTTAGGAAATACCACCTGGAAACTGCGAGATACTGTTTCATGCCCAACTTGTGGTAAAGTGTATAAATTTGCAAGTTCCTTAAACCGACATATGAAATATGAATGTCAGAAAGAACCGTTACAAATTTGTAGCATTTGTGGAAAGAGGACACATTTGAAAAGTAATTTATTAAAACATATCCGTATAAAACATAACATTTCTGTACTATAAATACGCATACTATACACAAATTATACATTATACTGTATGTATTACATTTTTTTAATAAACGTATTGTACAACTTTGAGTATTGTTACAGGATTTATTTGCCAAATGTCATAACACCATCTCCTAATTATTCAATCTATCTCTGACGCACAAAGACTATTATCAGGTACTGCAGTTTTTTGTGTAATTGCAACCCCCATGTTGTACCCTACCATTTTATTTAGGAAGACAGCTGCAATTGCAATTAAAGCTTGTAAAAGTTGCTTTTAAATTCACGACTTTCTTCCCAAGAAGATAAGTATTTTAAAAAAAATTTATACATACTTTGGTAAATATAACATGTATTTAGAAATCTATAAACTTTAATCTAGTCGATAATAAAGCTATATCAACAAATAGTATATTGTATATCAAGGGAACGTTAGTTTTGCAAGAATTTAAAATTTACAAATAAAATTATATAAATCAAAAGGTCAAATCTGCATCTATTTCTCTCTCTCTCTCTCTCTCTCTCTCTCTATATATATATATATATATATATATATATATATATATATATATATAGGGTGTCCTGAAAACAATGGGCAGGGGACCTTCTCTGGATTAAAATATACCGATTTAAGTCAACTTACCTTAGTACCAAGTTGCTCCCTTAAGGACATACGACCCTTTAAAGATTTAGTTTGTTTTCTATTTTTTACGCTCATTTATTTTTTGAGTTATTTAATTGAAATTTGGTTTTTATAGGTTTTTGGATCAGCTGAACATGTCTGTGAAATCAGTTTTTATGTAAAGTATAGAGGTTGGCGCTTGCCGAAACCTATTTGTTACATTCTTGTTGTCATATTTTTTTGGTATGTGAAAAATTTGACATAAAAATTTCATAATAATGGATTTATAAAGGGTGTACTTGACGCAAGTCGCTAAACTGCACCATTTCCAAGAAAAATGTATTTGAAGGTAAAGGAAATAAATACAATAAAGACGACCGTCCAGTACATTACAGTGGTAGAACAGCCTCGTTTGAAACTTTCGATCGTGAGGATGCTTTCCTCTTATCTGGAGTACTGTGAGTGAGGGATATAGTACCCCATAAAGGATTCGTTTATTTATGTTCATGAAAAAGGATTTATTTTATCACAGAGGTTAATGCAAGAAGTAGATATAAGAAAATTGCATTTGATCGTTTTGAATCGAATTGATGTTTATGTAATTTAGTATTGGGTTAAACTTTCATTTATATTAACGATATATATTTTACATGTCTTAGATAAAATTTAGTTAGGGAAATTATTCTAAGTATTACCTGTAAGTAAGTGTATTGATTAATATGCAACAGTACAGAAACATCATTTATTTATTTTGCAATGTATACCAAATGTATAGTTACTTTGTGTTTATGTCAAGGCCTTGTACCAAACTAAATGTTAGGCAATGCACTTGATGAATAGCCATGGTGTAGTGTTGAAAATGATTCGCGTACAGAGGATTACAGTCAAACCTCAGTGCCCTCAACTTAAATTAAGTTTTATTGTTTGGAATACTCAGATTGAAAGATTGTGCATTGAGAGTCTATTTGTTATCAAAATTTTGATTAGTCTAATTATGCAAGTAACGTGCATAATATTAGCATTTATAGGTACAACCTTGCTGAATACGATTTTTTCTCTCTTCTGTAAGAAAGAAAAGTTTAGAAATAAGTGTTTCAAAATGACAATAAAATTGAGATCGTAAACTAAATGCAAAGTGACGCATGTCTTAGTAATACACAGTTTGTTCATTTAATGGATAAGGTATTAAATAACATTACTTTTAGTAGCTGTCGTATATTAATACTTGAAAAGGTAGGTAGTCAACGTACGTTAGTCAACTACTAATTATTTTGTTCATGGTTGATCATTTTATTGATACTGAGTAGTTTTACCCAAGCGGCATTTTTATCGAATTCCTATGAGTTACTTTAAGATATGGGAAGTCATTTTTTATATTTTCATACATGGACTGTCATTCCTGCAAAAATTTTGGATCCTTAACCATTATGACTAGTATGTCCTTGGCTTCAAGGCAATACTGTTGGTGTGTTTACACCTCTAAAATAAACATACATATACGTTCTAAGTATACTGAACATTTTATACAGATGAACAGTACTAAAATAAAAAATAAAAAACGAAAGTAAAACTCTAACTTTTGAGGCATAGCAGTCGGAAACGAGGGCATGTATTAAAACAGTTTATGTGAGGGACTAATATTATTTTGACTCAACATGTATGTTCAAATTAACTATATATACATATACACGCTGCTACTGTTGGAAACATTTTTTTCGAAATTTAATAGTAAAGCATTAATCTAAATTTCATATTTTTTTATCTTTGTACCTACTAACTGAACCATAGTGACAAATTATATATTACATGCATGTTATCTAATACTTGAATTAAATTGAAAGAAAATTTAACATTTTATTTTAAAATTGGATTAACTATAAATATTACCTAAACTAATGGCTAAAGGATCTCAAACCTTATGTAGTTGTTGACGAACAGTACAAACTTTTAATTCAAGTATTAAATTTAGACCCATTTCAGTATAAACTGCATGCATGCTTTTTGTCTTATACTGTCTTTTATTATGGCTCATATTATGACTATTAAGAATATCTATAATTATCAGTAAAAAATAATAAAATATCTGATTATTAAACCTTGCTGATAACTAAATAACATACATTTAGTAAAATTTAAAATAGAATGGAAATAGACATTCTACTGTCATAAATTTTGACAATTAAATGCGAAGATGCTGCTGCCATATTCCGTAAGTTCTAGAAATATACGGCACATACGCTATCAGAATTAATCCCAAAAATTTTATTGTCCACATTTATGCAACATTTGTTATTAGGTTATATTACGTTTAGGAAACACATCTGGTGTAAAAATTGGTTTTTATAGAATGTATTCTATCGGCCCGTATCAAAAAAACCTGATTTTGTAGAACAAGCGTTTTTCTTGTCGACAGCCATTTGGCACGCCATTAAAGAAAAATGGAATGTTAAGACAACGGTGTGTAAGGCTTATTGTACCACTTTCTGTTCTACATAGTAAATACTATACATATGGGTAACTAGAAGCAACTGACAATAATCCTATTTCTCCCTACACATTTTGGTTATTGCTGTTTTACAAGATTCAATGAGTACTATCTTCCTTCTAACATCATCACTGTTAGCCTTCGAAAAATAAACAACAGATCATGGAATTTGGATACCAGTGCACTTAGCTGTGCGTTTTGATTTGCTACGTTTAGTATAGGCTGTCTCTTCTCTACAGGACACTTTCTGTTTTTATGAACCTTATAGGTGCACACACTCGTTATGAAATAACTGTAATTTTCACCTGCCAATCTGAGTATTTATTTGTGTGTACGTGAGACTGTGAGATATTTTGTTTGTATAAACCGTAATTACTGCTGCATGCCTAGTACGGAAGTGACGCGTTAGTGTTTTATGCACAGGGTGAGTCAACGATGGAGTAAAGTAAACTGGTACTTTATGAGTAAACTTTACCAATAAAATGTATTTATCGTACTGTGTGGCTAGTAAGTTTGCGCGTTTTAAAATTATTTTTGACTATGTAGCGTGCTAAAAAGAAGTGCAGTGTAAAGTTAGTGTTTTTTTAATGGAACATTCTGTATATCAGGCGACTTTTATGTAAAATTTATAGGTATAACATTATTATTATGTACGATCTTGTGTTTTATTAGGAAAACTTTTATATCTGGACCAAGAAAAGGCCAAGCTTGAGCTGATGTTCGGAAGAAAAATTATTCGAAGTAAGTTCTACAGGGTATTCAACATATACGTTCAAACCTGCGAAACTTGAAATTCAAAATATAGCGCTTTTTTCAAACAGAACACCCTGTATATTTTTGTTAAACTTGACAGAATCAAAAACCGCACAAGTTTTCATAAGTATTTCGTATACCTATTTCTCGCTGTTTTTGAGTTGTTTTGATTTTTCTATATTATTCAATATTTCAAGGATTTTTCTTGTGAAAACATCTCGCCATCAATCGATTGGAAATCTCCCGTCGTCAATAGCAACGGATATTCTTGAGCCATTTTCTTACTGAATCTCTTACGTGCTCGAATGAATTACCGTAAATTTCTTCTCGTTCACGAATGTTTTGACTGTTCAAAACATTCATGACTCGAAAACATTTCCGGAAATAATCCAAGCACTAGGGATATTACAAGTGATTATATCGCAGTAGCCCTGAAGATAATTTCCCACATGACAAATATTTGACCTGTCAAACTGTTGTTGCATTTGGTAGCCATTTAAGATTGTGTTTGTTTTGTGCGTTCAATAGTAAAATAATGGATTACTCTCAAAGTGCAGTTGGTGTATTCAGAGAGGCTCAAAAAAATTGTCTTCTCGTTGAAAGGTTATACAGAATAAAGTATCCTGCTCGACGCCAACCCACTCGGCTCATATTTAAAAATTTGATGGAGAGATTCGCTTCTACTAGCAGTGTGGACTGTGTAAACCGCAAAGTGGTGAAAAGAAATACCAATAATCAAGAAAAAGCACTTGAGATTCTGCTACGTATTGAAGAAAACCCGCATGTCAGTAATAGTCAGATAGCAATATCATGTGAAACGTCACAATTAACTATCAACTGGACAACCAGAAAATATAAGTATTATCGTTACCACATTGAATTATATCAGCAATTACGCAATGCTGACTTCTAAAGCTAAGAAAACTTTGCCAGTGTATGAGTGCTCAACTTGAGAATAATCCAAACTTCGTCCCTTATATTATATTATGTTTTCTGCGGGAATACAAATAAGCGAATAGGAGAGATATTCTAGGACCTTGCTGGAGGGGGAGCAAAGATAGAAAGGAGAAGGAAGACAAAGTAAGAAAGTAATACGAAATATATGAAGAAAAAGAAGGAATAAAAGAAGAGAAAGTATTAAGAGGTAATACAGAAGGTAAACAATGTAAAGCCACGGGAGAAGACGGGTTCCAAGGTTAGGAGTGGGTATATGGAGGAGAAACGGCAGCAAAAAGGATGGCGGAAATAATAAACAAAATATGGAGAGGGGAAGGATTCCCGGAGAGATGGAGGGAAGGACATTTATGCCTAGTACACAAAAAAGGAGGAAAAAACAAGTGGGAAAGTATAGGTATGGTAAATATGCAAAGCTGTGAGAATACCTGACAAATAAAAGATAAATGAAAGGCTGATAGAAAGAATGGACGAAATTTATGAGGAAACGAGGAACAGGGTAAGAGTGAATTGAGAACTGAGCGAGGAATTTGTAACTGAGGCAAGGATGTTCTTTGAGTCCAAGTCTGTTCGCTATATACACAGGAGACCTGGAGAAGACATTAAGGGGACAACAAGCCGGAACACGAAAGTATGGGCGCTGCCATACGCAGACGACATAGTATTAATAGCAAAGGAAGAAAAAGAAATGAAGGAGATTGAAAAAACGATGAACAGATACTTGAAAAGAAAAGAACTGGAAGTAGATGTAAACAAAGCGAAGGTAATGGTGTTGAGAAAAGGGCGAGGAAAAAGGAGGAGTGGAAATGGAGCGAGGAGGAGATACAGCAGGTAAAGCAATTGTATACCTGGATACATGTTGAGGCAAGACAACAAAGATGGGGAACATATAAAAGAATGAGTCGGAAAAGGAAATAAAATAATAGAGCGAGTGTGGAGTGTGGGAGAAAGATTGTTTGGGATGAACTTACTATTATTTGATAAACCAATAAAAAATGTAGTGTTGTATGGGGCGGAAGTGTGGCGGTGGAAAGAATATAAAGAGGTGGGGGGGCTACAAGAAAAATACTTTGAATGGGTACTGGAACTGGAAAGAGAAACACCGGGGTATATCATCAGAGGAGAAATGCAAGAAGTAAAAATAAGGGTAGAGGCGGGAAACAGAGCAATAAGGTACGAGGAGGAAATGAGAGAAAGAACGGAGTGGAAAATACTACAAGAATGTTGGAAAGCAATAAAAGAAGGGAGAATAAAATGTTGACAGGAAAACAGAAATGTGAAGGAAGAAGTGGAGAGAATAAGGAGAGGAGTGAGAGAGGACATAATAAGAAGGGACAGAGATGTGCAAAAGCATGAAAGATGGAGAAAGGTGAAAGAAGGAAGATATAATGTAAGCTATAGGAACATTAAGGAAGAGTTTACTTTCCTCTATCGTTGACAATTTGGATATAATTATTGGCTGTGGATGTTCAGCACTTTACCTACAAACGTATAAGTTAGCTTGTTTAAAATTAAATGTATAACTTGATAATTTAAACAATGGAAGGTTTATTTATATGAGAGAGTATGCCTTAGAATAAGCTTTCAGTTGGCCAATTTTACTACAATAATCTATCTAAGTTTATTTTCAGTCAGACAGATAAAATAAGTCTAGAATACTAACTAGTATTTGTAACCTTTCTAGGACATTTGGACGCAGTCGTTTAAACGCGAAATGTAAAACAATAAAATTAAATTTGTTGTCCACATTAAAACAATGTAAAGCATTCAAACTTAAAATATAATGTATTTAAAAAAATGTCAAATATAATTAGGTACATCAATTTGATTGAACGGTGATAGGTATGAAATTAAGAATACATTATTTTAATTAAAGTCAACTTAGTGTTATTAATTACTCGTATTAAAATGTGGTTCCTAATAAAGTGTATCTAAGTACATCATCAGATCACGTCACAAACTCCACCCAAGCAGCTGATGCGGATCAGCCTTTGTTAGTGTTTATATGGAGTATTGAGGAAAATTTATGTCTGTTTAATAAAAATAACGATTTTGAAAGTGTGTTCTGTTGAGTAGAGTTAAGCCTGTGTGAATTAAATAATTGTGTGGTGACGTTTCGTTTTTGTATGCGGCTTAGACCACACTTAATTATAAATATTGTACGTCGTTTCTCACCAATAAAGAGTTAAAACTTTATTAAATAATCAATTTTAAACAAAAAAGTACAAATCTATGAATTATCACACAAGGGCTATGTCTACTGATCATTTATGAATTACTTTTTTTATTAAATTGTACCTAGACAAAAACTATAAGTATATTATACATGTATACAAGTTGTAATACTAATGATCTTATATCTAATAATGGTAATTGAGGTTGACGCAACCAAATGTTTTAAAAAACGTTACTCAGACTGAACTTAAATTTTCCTTAGTGAAAATTGTGAAAGTAAATCCACGTCCTTTATTTGTAATCAGATTTTATCTAAAAAAGAAGTATTTGTCACTTTCTCAAAAGAAAGAGTTTATTACGGTAATAAAAGTGAAATTCGTTAAATCATTACCAATGGTCCAATTATTAGGAAGGAATAGGAAAAACAGCGTGTTTCATTCTCTTCCAAAAGGGGAGGGTGGGCTGCGTAAGCTTTCCAAGCATTTGTCTAAATAGCCGCACGTGATGTGCATATACGTAGTGATCATGCCGCTACATGTGTATGAGGAAACCCATTGAAAAAACCTCATACAGTGTAGATGGTAACAAGGATCGAACCCATTACCTCCCGAATGATAATTAGATTGTGTTACCACATGTGCAACTAGCTCCACCCACTTATTAAATAGTCTTCTTCATATAACCACTGATTTACACTTAATTCCTAATTTGATCTTTGTTACGATTTCACGCTGACTTTGGTAAAAATAATTATGGGAACTCTCGAAAATTTGTAAACCTATTCGATCGCTAAAATGATCATGATGAAAAGAATTTTTGGAGCTTTACAGATGCAGATGTAATATGGAATTTTTCTTAAAATAAAATATATAACATTGCTTGTCTTGTTTACATTATATCCGTTTCGAGTGCAAACGTCCTTGACGGCGGTGTTCAAACGGCGGCGTTCAAACCTCCCATTCTGGTATGTAACTGTAATATTGTTAAAATGAGGTTTTTCAGAAAGGCCGTGATCTAAGTTAGTTGTTTATTCGTACGTACTAATTTGGGTGCTTTAATGATGTCCGTTATATGTAACGGTAAATACATTTTGCTTTTGTTTCATATTGAAATTTCATCTTGTGAGGGTAGGAGCGCAACCGACTTGTTGCGAAACTAGCATTTTGAAAAGAGATGTTTCTGAAACCAAATACGATTAATCTAGCGATATGTACATTTTTTCCTTGCCATTTTGCCTTGCTGGATTTAGTTTTCTTTCAGGTTTACATACTACAAGCTCGCCACTTCGTGTTGCTGAGTACAAATTTTTGCTTGATTTGTTGTTCTAAAGTTTGTGGTACATATTTAACCCTTTAGGGTTTATTTAAACTGAAATTGATTTAAGCACTCGAAGGTAAGTGGTTAATTTTATTCCTATTTAACAAACTATTGAGTTTAGAGTTACTAGAATATATTATATCTGCATTCCATATATTTAATGTCTTGTTCTGCAATAAATGTATTGTGTGGTCGAACTCTTTGCCATCTGTGTTCCTGAATGTTCTGGCTATAACTGTACTTTCTTTCAGGTTCACATTCTTTTAACTTTTAATAATTATCGTGCTCTTCTTGTTTTCAAGGCTTAATAATTGAAAAGCTAGAGGTGATTGTTTTAATTTTCTTATGCTAGCCACACTGCTCCCAGCTGAGCCACCGGCTATCTTTACGTGAGACTTCCCTTGCGGCGCTTTGTGCACGTCACGCTATATCTAGAAAGTGTTATGTTGTAATAATCCAATGAATTTAATATGAATGCACTGCGAATTAGGTAACAGAGCACATAAAACGCAGTTTATGGTTTAAACGATGACGTGTAACTTTAGCAACGATATTTTAGTGTGTGTATACGTTAGTACACAAACAAAATAAATTGTTGTGCATGAATTTGGTAATATATTATAATTTTATAATATATACGGTTTATGCTGTGTATTATATTTATATATTTGTTTGTTTCAGCTCAAGATTTACACGTAAACCAACCAAGAGCACCTTGGCCACCTCATCTATTATTATCATCGCTTCTCATGTATGAAAATATGAAAAAGTCCTTATCAACGACAAATACTACTTCACTTGATCTTAGTAATACATCGAAAATATCAAAAAATCCAAACCTGCAGTCAAACGATGGAACCGGAGTGGCTTGTAACGTTTGTGGACGTGTGTATAAGTTAAAAAGTTCTTTACGTAATCATCAAAAATGGGAATGTGGAAAAGATCCTCAGTTTAAGTGTCCTTATTGTAATTACAAAGCAAAGCAAAAAATGCACATGGCGCGACATATGGAGAGAATGCATAAAGAAATTGATTACACAATTACTAAACATAAGGTTGAAACTCCCGGTGATTAGCTAATGTTGCTATTCTGCTCTGTTTAAATTTATTATTTGTATTACTGTTACTTCAGCGTTTGTTTTACTGGTTCCTAGATATAGAATTCTTCCATTATGTGTTGTAGTATAAGAACCTGTTTGAACCTTATCAGCTATCCGTTAGCCGCATAAAATCCACCGTGTATTCTTGTATCACCAAAAGAAAAATTGTATTTGTTAGGTCTTCTTAACCAATGGCAATTCAACCAACTACTTTCCGGGTAAATATGTGGAAAACTCTAGATTTAAAAATAATGAGTTAATCGATTATTTAATTAATCGATTATTTGATTAATCGGTCATTTGGTTAGTCGATTATTTGACTATCGTTAATTAAAAAATCATTGATTGTTGAAACTTCGAATCGTCCACGCTTATTCCATAAAATTTTCTGCCTATACAGCCCTAGTTTATATATTATATTTCACTATGTTCTATGTATTATTTGCAGTAAACACTTAAGTACATAACAAAATGTACCCTATTATATTCTTAATGCATACACTATGTTATTTTTCTCTAGACTGACGGTCTCCAATTAACCAGCGTTTGATTAATCGATTGCTTGATTAATCCATTATGTGACTAATCGATTATTTGATTAATCGATTGCTTAATTAATCGATTATTTGATTATCGGTTAATAACAAATCGATTATTTTCTACTCGATTGTCGATTGTTCAAACTTATAATCGCCAATCCCTAGTTACTACTATTAACTTGTGATTTAGTATGTAAGTATAGTTTACGGAAGTATCTCAGTTTTGATAAAGTTTGAAAAATAACGTGCCTTGGATAATGTGACTTAGGTTTGTAGTTCCTTCAAATAAAGAATAATCTATTTTTATATTAAGGCGCGAAAAAGTTAGAAATTTCCATGTAAAACTATGTTATAATACCAATGTAGAAATTAAATTCCTTTGCCCCCAATATCGTTGGAAAAAATATAGCTCTACATGGAAGATCTATTCACATGCCTACTTTTTTAGCTGATATTTTTAGTATCTTTTGATGTTATTGCAGCTTTAATTAAATCGCTAAATTAGAATTAATCTAGTTTTTGCTAATTGTTGCATTTAGTATATAACACTCTTTTTTTAGAGAATTTGAATCACAATACCACGGGTAGTGTCTGGAACAGGTCGCCTAAACTATTTTGCCACTACGCCATTAAATCATTATGAATATGCATTGTAGAGCTCTCATCTCATTTTTTCCATCATTATAACAGATTCTAAAGTATATTCAAATACAAGGCGAACTAAATGTAAACACAATCACGCGCTGTTCACGTGATCGACAGAAAGTGCAACGAAAACATTGAACAGGTCCGTATCAATATTTATTTAACAAACTATTTGATCTTAAAGATATTCTTACAATTATGATCCTAATTATAATGAACTAGATTCTTCATCATCAGTATCACCATCGTCAGCCAGATTAATGATTAGTGGGTCGACTTGAACCTCAATTAAGTTGTCCAACTCCCACATTTTAACCTCGACTTTATCGATTACGTGCTGAACGCATTTTCCCCATTTATCAGCAGTTATATTTTGCAAGGCTTCATTAAAAAAGTGTTTCGAATCTGAAAATTTGAAGCTTATATTAGGCCGAGCTACAAAAGTTTTAGTATCAGCCCATATTAACTCTATTGCATCAAGTTCTCAATGGTATGGCGGCAAGCGAAGAAAGGTCTTATTTTAACTCGCGGCCATTTCATCAACAATATACTTTTGGTAATTCGCCTGATGTTGTTTGCCAAAAGTTGGACCTTTATCATAAAGTCGTCGAAGTGAATGTCTTTGGAGCGCAGTCAGTTTCGAATATCCCCTTTTGTCGAACCACTTGTTGGTATTTTTTCAAATTATCGAGTGCTATCAAGGAGTTTGCTCCCAAGCGGGATAAAATATTTGCAAACCATGTTTCAAATGATTCCCCGTTCATCTCCTCGTGGTAATCGCCGGTTATGTTTGATTCGAAACACCATAAACCACCCTCGACAAATCCTTTTTTATTGCCAATATGGCAAACAATTAGCCCTTTTCGCTTCCGTAAAACTTGCATTCTGTGAAAACCAAATTCATATTTTAAAAAGCGGGTTAATTACCTGAAGTATTTTTTAATCCGGGGGATAATCCATTTAAAAAGGCTTGTCTTGACGAAGTAACGGTTTCATCAACCCATACAAAAGGGGTTGTGGTCCCTCCATTAACCCATGTTTCATCAAGGTAGTATATGGTTCTATTCTCTCTCCTATATGCTTTAATTTTAGTGAGGTACTCTCTTCTGCACATTATAATTCCTTCACTGTCCATCAACAAGCTATTCCATCCTCGCTTTTTCCATTCAAAATTGAAACTTTTCAAAACTTTGCAAAATGTAATATGTTTAAAATTTGGCAACAAGTCATCATCATTAACTTCTTTTAAAACTTTTTCAATTGAGAATACCTCATTATGGAAACAAATTCCTTCTTATCGCAACATCAGCAACATCTAGTTTTTTGACCATAGCTGTGCTATTTTGATTCGTTTTTGGTTCCGCAAAACTTCCTTTTCCTTTGTATTCCCTAACAATCTTACAGACAGAAGTACGGCTACTCCAACATTTTTCGCAATTTTGAGTACAATCTTATTAACAGTTATTTCCTGGTTTTCCCTTGTCTCAGATTTAAAAACATTTAAAATAGCCTCTTTCATTTCCACACTTAAGTGATTCTATAGAACATTTTTTAGCTGGACTTAAACCCTCAAAATGATCAGCTTCGTCTGTGTTACACTTCGCACTTATTTCAGTGTGAATAACAACAACAAATAACCACAACAACACTAACAACAAATAATTCTATAACAATAAAGTACTAACAAGACGAACCACAACGGGACAACAAGGGAGTACCTAATGAAACGATACGCATGGTAATTTATACCCTTTATTCTTAAATTTCCAAGTTCATAACATGAGATTTTCAACTCTCTTGCAAATTCTTCAATTGATTCAACTCGATTTTACGTGGTTATAAAATTTTAACTTTCAATCGTTAAGTTTTTTTTAGGATCAATTTAAGATTCAAATATTCAAATATTGATACGAGACTGTTATAACTACATGTACCCATATCCATCCAAATTGGCATAGTATCACTACCAATGCAATGCAAAAATACAGCTACCTATTAGGCTACCTAGTACACCACTAGCGGAAGGGAATATTTTATAGCTCTGATACCAAGCATTCCAGTTAAATTGCCCTTCACGTTAAAGGTATAAACAGCGTTTGTTAGTCATCTCTACCGCAGTTTCGCCTTTAGATTTTATTTCGATTAGATATGAAATTTATGTATAATTGTAAAAATAAAAACACACACTTCTAACAGTATGTTAATTGCAGACGCAATGGAATTAATTGCATTAAAGGCATAGACATTGACTTGTTGATCTTTCTCGTCACTTAGGAACCATCTGGCTATGAAATGATTCTGGTATGAATCGTCTTTGGTATGAATCGCCTCGGATATGAATAGTGCTGGGTATCAATCGTCCTGGGTGTGAATAGTTTTGAGTATCAGTAGTTCGGAGTATAGACCCCCCTGGGGATCGATCGGCCTGGGTAGTAGTGGTTCTATTTATGATATATCTGATTATGAAACGGCTAGGTATGAATCATCCGGACACGAAACGTTCCCCGCTCAAGAAAAACAAATATTCATATGAAGGTTCTGATGCAAATTAGTATTTAATAAAAAATTCAAACAATTGGATTCCTTTCCTCTCGGTGACATGATATCAAGGAGGTTGTGACAAAATAGCGGGGTGTGTCGCGGACATTTATCTAGCACTTGTAGAAAACGCTTTCACAATGAAACCGGTATAGTAATTTTACAATCAGACTATTTGTTTATTATTGTTTTTGATCATGTTACTGTTTATGATCAGTAATCCATTGTTCTCAGCGGATAAAGTGTTCTTATGCCCCATATATACCCAATAAAGCAGTTTTGTGATGTTGCATAGTTAATTATGCTGTATGTAGTTTTATAAAATACTCAGTTCCTTTATGTTTACACAAAAATTTATAATTGTTCCTGTACACAAACCACATACATACTCTAAATAAATAAGTTTTGTAGCTATATTAGTTGTTTAATAGAAAATTGTTAATTTTATAGTTTTTTAATGTTTTATACTACTATTTTGATATAAGGTGTCATATAATTTTTTTTTAATAAAATAAAATTTACTTCTAATGTTTTACTTTTTACCATTTTTTTTCAGTTACTGTTTTCTTTCCCTTTAATTTTAGAACCTTCAATATTAGTTGTTTTCTTTTAGAATCAACTCCCAGATATTATACTGGTACTAATATTTTTTGTTAAATATATCCCATATTTTATTAAAACATTTAATAAATTATGTTATTATCAAATTATTTATCCATTTCTGATTTATTTGGGAATGTGAAAAAATATTAATTTTTAGAAGCAGAACACTATGTTTGGGTTTGTTCGCTTTTTTTTGTACCTAATGACACAATGTGAAAACCAAACATTTTGAATTAACGAATTTTGTGGTTTTTTTGTAATTTACGCATATGTAAAGATATTTAAAATACTTTTATTATGGTGGGTATTTAATTGGAATGGTCTTGTTGCGTCCAACGTCCAACGATGATATATATGCATAATAAGGTATATATCAGTGTTTAGACCATATATTAGTTCAAGTTAAAGATTTATATACACATAAAGTGAGTTCGATGGAATTAAATTAACATATATGTAAAGCCCAGATTGCTTAAAATTAATAATATAATAAAGAAATATTATGTTATTAACTAACGTAGTGTTTGAAATATGTTCCAACTTAAATTAACATAACATTATATGTAATTTAAAATTAAAATTGACAAAAACCGCGTTAGGTTATTCCAATTAAAAATATAAGGTGGAGTTTTCTATATTAAACCATAAAAGTGATCTAGACAGTGACATCCTTATGTATTTTGTTGTACAGAATCCATTTCTGGCTTTAGTTTTCCTGTGGAAAGTTAGTTACAGTGAATTTTGTAAATAAAAATTTGGTAAACTTTTTAATTTGTAAAAAAGGAAAGGAAGTATAGCAAAAGGTATACCTAATGAAAGAAAAAATTGTGTAGAATCCAAACTTGCTTTTAGTTTTAAGATCGGTACATAGATAAGAAAGTTATGAGTAAAATTAAAATTTTACAAATTTTAGAAAATTGTTTAACCAATAAAATGAAATCAATCTTATGTTTGCATTGGCAATATGATTTAGGTAATTTAGAAATTTTCAGAAGCTATATAAGCAAGTGAAAAAACAAATCTTGATCTTGACTTTCTTTGCAATTTTTTTTACATATTTACATCGTTTTATCTATTCCTGTAAGTGTTAAATAATAATTGGGGTCGGATAACCTCTTAAAATCGTAATTGCATAGTGACAAACAATTCACCATTAACACTCATAATAAAATACTTATCTTTTTTGGGTTTTTAATGGTGTATTTTAGATTATACAATCTAAACGTTTCGATAACACTTAAAGTTATCTTCGTCAGTAGTAATATTTGTTAAAAATTGTTAAAGATGTTGTAACCAATTTTGTCAAAGTTGAAAAGTTAAAACATAAACATCAGCCTGCTATTAATATAACAGTTTGAGAAACGTATAAAACCAACTATAAAATTAAATTTTAGTAAAGGCTGATGTTTATGTTTTAATTTTTCAACTTTGACAAAATTGTAAATTTATACAAATATACTTATCAAAACGTATTTAATACCATTGAAAACAAAAGATAAGTATTTTATTAAGTGATATTCAAATCATTCCTTTTTTTGAAAATAAGTTATTGTTATCGTAGTTTAAGTTTTCGGTAATATGTTTTGGAATGACGAGTGGTCGTTATGCCAACGTTAATATGGTGTTTTCGCTTATTTTGTTAATTAAAATTATTTTATCCAAATAAGCATGCATTATTATTGAGCGAATATGAAAATTTTGAACTACTGCCTATATGGATGTTGGTACATCAACATCGTAATTGGGAGCAGCTGAAAGAAGCAAAGAAATTATGTAAGTCTGTGAATTCTATACAAATTTATTTGTGGTTATGTTGATTACCATTTTATATTATTTTATATTATATTATTTATGTAAAGGATGTTAGTAATTTATGTATTGCATTTATGTTAAATTATTATTATAAAAAGAAAAAAGGAAAAGATAGTTACCAAAAATAAAGTAATTTTAATGTGATTTAATCATGGGCATATAACACAAATTCAGATCGCATGCGCACAACGTGATGTAATTGATTTGGTACATGGTGCTTCACTAAAAATAGTAAATTATAAAAAAAATTTCCATATTTATATAAATTCACAATTGGATTTATTTTGATCCAGAACTCTACTTATGTTTATATGCACTGTACAGGGTGTCCCAACGATAGAGTAAAGTAAGTTTATGCTTAACTAGAATTATTTGTGTAAATATTGTATGGACCATGGGGTAGAGGTAAGAAGTGTGCATTTTTTTAAAATATTGGAAGTTATACAGGGTGTGCCAGAAAAGCAGTACGTGAAAAAGTATGATTTTTTTAAATAGAACACCCCGTATTTGATTTTAGTTTTTAATTCTACGTGTCCATACAAACATATTTAGCCATACAAAAGATTGGCTGAAAGATATTCGCGTTTAAAGATTATTATGGTCATTTTCGTGGGGTTGATGAATGGGCAATTGTTCCGTTATTTCACAATAAAAAAAATTGATATTTCGTGTGAAAAATGAGTGATATTATACTAACGTTTAGACCGAGTAGTATTTCTAATTTTCTCAACAGGGTGTTTGTTATAACCATTCAAATTTGAAAATTCTCAAATTAAAAAAAATCAGTTTTTTTTAATTGCACACCCTATATATTTTTATTTCATTTTATTCGGGATTAAAAAATCTATCATTTTTGTTAAATATATCCTATATCTATTTTGATAGTTTTCGAGGAATTTCGATTTTTCACACTAGCTACTTTATTTTCGATAACATTGCATTGCATGGATCTTGGTAGCCATGGAAAATAATAATTGCGTTACTAAGATACAAAGGTTTCCTACTTGTCAAAATAAACACATATTAAATTTGTCGTTTTCGCATTTAACTTGTTATCAATTCTTGTATCAATTATGGATTATTCGACAAATGAATTAATTGATATGATATACGTGTTGGGCGAGGCTGAAAAAAACCCTTTATTGGCACAACGAATCTACAAAATGAAATATCCTGAACGTCGAATACCTACTACTGTTGGCTTGGAAAAATTTGATGGATAGATTTGATTCTAGCGGTAGTGTTAAAGACTTCAAACGTAAAGTTGTTAATAAAAGGGCAGCTAATGAAGAAAAAGAACTTGAAATATTATTAAATATTCAAGAAAATCCCCAAGTGAGTTCTAGAACATTAACGACGATATGTGATACCTCCAAATCAAACGTGAATCGAACAACGCTGAAGTATAAGTACCATCCCTATCACATTGAGCTTCATCAAGAATTGCGAGAAGAGGATTTTGCAAGACGAATTGAATTCTGCAATATCATTAATCAACGGCTGCAATTAAATAACAACTTTTTGTGCTCCATAATGTTTTCCGATGAGGCGATGTTTAAAAGCAATGGGGCTGTAAATCGGCATAATATGCACTATTACGCCATTGATAATCCATTTGGCTACGAAAGTTCAAAACCAAAATCATTGGTCACTAAATGTGTGGTGTGGTATACTTAATGACCAAATTATCGGTCCCTATTTTTGATGATCCATTAACGGGCCGCAGCTATTTGCATTTCTTACGTGAAGAATTGCCTGTGTTACTTGAGGATATCAATTTAGAAGAACGACTAAATATGTGGTTGCAACAGGATGGTGCACCTCCACATTTTATCGGGACGTAAGGAATTCTTGAACCAGCAATATCCGGAGAAATGGATAGGACGTAATGGCTTTATATTATGGCCACCCAGGTCATGCGATTTATCTCCACTGGATTTTGTCCTATGGGGATACATAAAAGATCGGGTGTATATTATTAAACCTACAACAAGGGAGGACATGAAAAATAGAATTCGCGAAGCTTGCCGCACAGTGACCCCTCTTGTGTTATCCGAAGTGAGACAGAACATGAGAAAAAGGCTCAATATGTGTATTCAGCAAGAAGGCCGTCTATTTGAGCATTTACTAAGACGCAATGTTGAATAATTATTGAATTACTGTTTCTCATTAATAAAAACTGTTAATATTCTCGCTTAGGTGGTTTGTTTTATTTCGTCGCAATTGTTTTCTATGGCTACCACGATCCACAATAATGTTATAGTATCGTATGTAACGTAGCTAGTGAGAAAAATCGAAATTCCTCGAAAACTATCAAAGATAGATATAGGATATATTTGACAAAAATGATAGATTTTTAATCCCGAATAAAATGAAATAAAAATATATAGGGTGTGCAATTAAAAAAGCTGATTTTTTTAATTTGAGAATTTTCAAATTTGAATGGTTATAACAAACACCCTGTTGAGAAAATTAGAAATACTACTCGGTCTAAACGTTAGTATAATATCACTCATTTTCACACGAAATATCAATTTTTTTATTGTGAAATAACGGAACAATTGCCCATTCATCAACCCCACGAAAATGACCATAATAATCTTTAAACGCGAATATCTCAAGAACTAAAAACTTTCAACCAATCTTTTGTATGACAAAATATGTTTGTATGGACACGTAGAATTAAAAATTAAAATCAAATACGGGGTGTTCTATTTAAAAAAATCATACTTTTTTACGTCCTGCTTTTCTGGCACACCCTGTATAACTTCCAATATTTAAAAAAAATGCACACTTCTTACCTCTACCCCATGGTCCATACAATATTTACACAAATAATTCTAGTTAAGCATAAACTTACTTTACTCTATCGTTGGGACACCCTGTACAGCAAAATATTTTGATCCCTATTTTCATGCGAATGATAGCCGAGGCCATTTATTTAAAGAAAAATTATAGTATTTGTTATAATAAAGTTATGAGCACACATCGTGCTGAAGTTGTAATAAAATATATAACGATCTTTTAATACATTTGATCCTTAATTTATATCATATTACGATATTTATTTAAATTATAAAATTTAATTTAATTTAATTTTTATAATTAAGGTAGTATATATATATATATATATATATATATATATATATATCTGTGTGTGTGTGTGTGTGTGTGTGTGTGTGTGTGTGTGTGTGTGTGTGTGTACCGAGTGACTAATTCTGTATTATAAATGTTTTGTAACTGTGGTTTCATATTAGTTGAGTTGATCGGCCAGTTTTTGCCCTTTGAAAGAGATGTTTCGGAAGCGGACTCAGCTCCGTCATCAGGCTTAGTCTTGAGAAGGACTGTTTTCGCATTTGAGTCGAATTCATATGTTATATAATTTTTTCTCCTCAAGCACTTGACTACTTTCAGATTCGCACTAGGTACCTTTCTCCTTAGTAGTCTGACACCTTTACCGCTGAGCCACTGAGTAATCCAATATAGATTTTTAGAACTTTATTGCGCATGTTGCGCGTAACTTCGTGCGCAGGTGTATTGCGCTTAAGCTCTTTGTGCATTATTGGAATCCATATGGGTTTCATTTCCCCACTAGCTTGGCTTATGGAATTTTCTTCAAGTGCGACATATGTGGCTTTTTTGAGTTTCCGACGAGTTGTGTTCTCGTCCTTTGGCACTATCTGTATTTTATCCCATTGGATGCGGTTTTCTTCGTTCCAGACATGTTCGGCGATTCTTGAGTTTTCTATTTCGCTCTTGCGGATGTTGTTCTTATGTTCCTGCGTTCTCACTTTGAGTGGTCTACTGCTTTGTCCTATGTATGCTCTGCCGCATTGGCATGGTAGGTTGTATACACAATTCTTGGAATTGTAATCTTCATTGTGTGGTTTGGTTTTGGTTAGTATTCCCCTGAGCATTCTGGTCGATTTGAAGACAGTGTGCATCTTGTTTTTTAAGTTCTAAAATACATATTGGATTACTCAGTCGCTCAGCGGTAAAAGTGTCAGACTAGTAAGCGAAAGGTACCAAGTTCGAATCTGAGAGTAGTCAAGTGCTTGAGAAAAAATTATATAACACATGATTTCGACTCAAGTGTGAAAACAGTCCTTATCAAGACTAAGCTTGTTGACGGTAGCAGATTCCGCTTCCGAAACGTCGTGCTCAAACAAAAAAACTGTGGAAATAGGCCGATTAACTCAACTAATATGAAACCACAGTTACAAAATACTTATAATACGGATATAGGAAGTTAATATATAATAATATATTTCAATAATACACTTTATTAGAGTGACAAAAGTATAGCAACTTTTTGATTTAGTTTAAAAATAAGGGTTTATGATAAAGGTAAGCTTATTATTGACATTTTGTAGGTGAATCAACCTTAATGGTTATTATATTTGCAGAAATAAATATGCCAAAAGGAAAACGAAAAAATGGTCGTAAACGCCTTTTTAAAAGGAACGAGTAAGATTGCGATGGCCAAACAGTTTGACTTAGCCAAATATAGTGTGTCAAAAATTGTTTCACGTTACAATGAAAGAAGACACGTAGAAAAAATTCCGAAATCAGGAAGGCCCAGAAAAACTACATTTTGGATGGATGGGAAAATGAAAACAATTTCTCAAAGAGATCCGTTGTCAAGACCAAGGATAATTGCTGAAATTCCTGAACTGGAAGTCAGTGCGAGGACTGTTCAACGACCATTTGTATAGATAAAACTTTATAGCAGACGTCCAGCCAAGAAACCGTTTGTTTCCGAAAAAATCGCCATTCCAGGCTTGAATTTGAACACCATTTGCACTGGACAGTGCAAGAGTGGGCAAAAGTATTGTTTAGCGACGAAAGCCGTTACAACATTTTTAATTCTGATGGAATGAGGCGTGTTTAGACGTCCGGTTAATACAAGATTTTACCCAAAATATGTTACACAAACAATAAAGCACGGACAAGGTAGTGTATTTGTATGGGGTTGTTTCTCGTGAAGTACAGTAGGTTCACTTCATTGTATACACGGCACTGTGGATCGTTTCATCTACAGTGACATGCTCCAAAACGTTCCCTATGCTCAGAGAGAGATTCCTTTGGATGTCTAGGTTCTTCAATGGACAGCACAATCGCCAGTCCTCGACCCCGTTGAGAACCTTTGGGAAGAGGTTGTACGTCGTATTTGGATTGCAAGATTCCCAAATAAAGAGTCCAGATTAATTTGCCGGCTATTATTATCAAAAATTTAATTTCATGAATGCCGCGTCATTGCCAAAACGTTATGTCGTCCAACAATGGTTATCTGATTAATTGTTTATTAAGAACCGGTTTTTATGTTATTACAACCCTTCATCCATGTTTGTGATTTTTGAGTAGTTAAATGAAATAAATGATCTTTTCTTAAAAGTTGTGTGAGTGTGTGAGTGTGTGAGTGTGTGAGTGTGTGAGTGTGTGAGTGTGTGAGTGTGTGAACATGTGAGTGTGTGAGTGTGTGAGTGTCTGAGTGTGTGAGTGTGTGAGTGTGTGAGTGTGTGAGTGTGTGAGTGTGAGTGTGTGTGTGTGGGTGTGTGGGTGTGTGAGTGTGTGAGTGTGTGAGTGTGTGAGTGTGTGAGTGTGTGAGTGTAGTGTGAGTGTGTGAGTGTGTGAGTGTGTGAGTGTGTGAGTGTGTGGTGTGAGTGTGAGTGTGTGTGGTGTGTGAGTGTGTGGTGTGTAGTGGTGTGAGTGTGTGTGGTGTGTGAGTGTGTGGTGTGTGTGTGTGAGTGTGTGTGAGTGTGAGAGTGTGTGAGAGTGTGAGTGTGTGAGGGTGTGAGTGTGAGTGTGTGAGTGTGTGAGTGTGGTGTGGTGTGAGTGTGTGAGGTGTGGTGTGTGAGTGTGAGTGTGTGAGGTGTGTGAGTGTGTGAGTGTGTGAGTGTGTGAGTGTGCGTGTGAGTGTGGTGATGTGGTGTGTGAGTGTGTGAGTGTGAGTGTGGTGTGTGAGTGTGAGTGTGGTGTGAGTGTGAGTGTGTGAGTGTGTGAGTGTGTGAGGTGTGGTGTGAGTGTGTGAGTGTGTGAGTGTGTGGGTGAGTGTGAGTGTGTGAGTGTGTGAGTGTGGTGAGTGTGTGAGTGTGTGGTGGTGTGTGAGTGTGTGGTGTGTGTGTGAGTGTGTGTGGTGTGTGAGTGTGTGGTGTGTGTGTGTGTGTGTGTGTGTGTGTGTGTGTGTGTGTGTGAGTGTGTGAGTGTGTGAGTGTGTGTGTGTGTGATGTGTGTGTGTGTGTGTGTGTGTGTGTGTGTTTGTGTGTGTGTGTGTGTGTGTGTGTGTGTGTGTGTGTGTGTGTGTGTGTGTGTGTGTGTGTGTGTGTGTGTGTGTGTGTGTTGTGTGTGTGTGTGTGTGTGTGTGTGTGTGTGTGTGTGTGTGTGTGTGTGTGTGTGTGTGTGTGTGTGTGTGTGTGTGTGTGTGTGTGTGTGTGTGTGTGTGTGTGTGTGTGTGTGTGTGTGTGTGTGTGTGTGTGTGTGTGTGTGTGTGTGTGTGTGTGTGTGTGTGTGTGTGTGTGTGTGTGTGTGTGTGTGTGTGTGTGTGTATGTGTTGTATGTGCTTGTGGGTGTGTCTGTGTGTGTGTGTGTGTGTGTAGTGTGTGTTGTGAGTGTGTGGGTGTGTGTGTGTGTGTGTGTGTGTGTGTGTGTGTGTGTGTGTGTGTGTGTGTGTGTGTGAGTGTGTGTGAGTGTGAGGTGATGTGTGAGTGTGAGTGTGAGTGTGAGTGTGAGCGTGTGAGTGTGTGTGTGTGTGTGTGTGTGTGTGTGTGTGTGTGTGCGTGAGCGTGTGCATGTGAGTAGGTAGATGGATGGATGTATGTTCGTACGCTGTCAACCGCTGATGATGATAGCGTAGCTATCGAAACGCGTTCGGTGTTTTCTAATTTTGTGTGGTACGTGGGTGTATTTTGTTTGTTTCAGATTAATTCTTTTAAGTGGATAATTTTGTGTATCTATTCTGGTCTTACTATTAAATTTAGTAAATTTTGCTAATTGCGGGCTACTTCGCTAGCGAAAAAAGAGAGAAAAAGCACTAAGCTTGACAGCGTGTGCGTGTGCGTGCGTGTTTGTGTGTGTGTGTGTGTGTATATTTGTGTGTGTGTGTGTGTGTGTGTGTGTGTGTGTGTGTGTGTGTGTGGGCGTGTGCGTGAGCGTGTGCATGTGAGTAGGTGGATGGATGGATGTATGTTAGTATCAAAAATAACTCCTGGTACATAAAAGTTTGTATTTAATCAGTTCGCTTGAAGTTGGTTAGATTTTTGGAGAAATTTAGCAGCGTAGAAGGGGTTTTATTAAGGGCAATTGAAAATTAATTAAAGAGGAATGAAGATGGTTAAACTGTATTATTGATATTTTATAGAAGCGCAATTATTTTCATATTGTTCCAAATTAATATGTTGATATAATTTATATATATATATATATATATATATATATATATATATATATATATATATATATATATAATTACTTTGATCCACATTAAGTAAGTAATTGCTTTGAAATTGGGTGAAATAAGTATTTCTTTTCTGTAATACATTACTTGACGCTGTATAGTAATCTTCTACATAACGTATGTTTTTTGCCACATTGTTCATCTATACAATTCCTTATTATTCTGCAAGAACCTTTAATATATTAATAAATATCAAATTTGTATGTTGAAATACCACCTAAACTATACGTATGAGGAGGTATTGACTAAATATCCTCTCCTTTTTCTTTTCTAAATTCTTAGTACGATTCCATTGTGAATCTTTTCTAAGAACCTGAGTTCAATTGAATGAATTCATAGCTCATAGACACCATTGGTTTTTGTTCTTACTCCATCAACTTACGGAATTTAACTGCGAGGGTACCTAGGATACATATCTCAAACGAACGACAGTCTACAATCTACATTAAGGCCGAGGTATGTATTATATTTTTATTATGCGAATAATGACTCGTATAATAGTTATATTCATGTTAGCACGTGGTTTATTTTTCAGATATAAAGAGAATTTTTGACTTAACCAAATGTTTGGTTTTAAATAAAAATTTGTTGTAGATTAAGTCAAAAAATCAATTTTGTGAGATCTTACTATGATCAAAGTAAATAAACCAGAACCTGTGCAATATCAGTTACATATATTTTGGCTTTCTTTATACATTGATTCATCCACTCTGAGTGTGAGATCGAAGTACAACGAATAAATTTAATTAAACTCAATTTGTAACTCACATCGGATAAAAATCGAATGTACCTTAACTTTTATTTATATTCATTTTCCTAGGACTAACTTACCTAAACTATATACAAATATTTAGATTATGCAAATTTACATATCTCTAATCATTCCTATCTTAAATTATTATTATTTATTATATAAACACAAGTAATATTTACATTTTGCAAACTTAAAATATATATTTAATTTCCCTTAGCCTAAAGTACTTACTACAGAAACAATAATATTAATTAAAGTCAATGTTATATAACTTGTAGACCTACCTTTGTGAGTATAGATCTTGACCTAAATTATAATTATTTATATCTTTCAATCTTGAATTGTGTAGGTAAGCCCACGACCTTTGACCACAAGAATTTATTACTAGGCTTGGTCTGGTCCTCTTTTTTGCATATTCAAGGACGTTTTGGCAATGGAGATCCGTACCTGTTCCTGTAGCATCTATAACTAATTGAGCATTACTGTCACCTTACTTTGTAGTGAAACAACCCCTTTTTTATGTAGCTAATTGTCGTCGATACAATTTACACCTCTGATTCGTTATGTAGGAAAACTGCGTTACACGGTGGCAATGTGATGTTTGACACGTTAAGTATCGCTTCCTGAAGTCGGAGCTCCTTTATTAGGGTAAAATTCTAGTAGCGAATAGTGCTATTAACCATTAGTAGTTGATGCGTATGGAGATGCTTGACATCTCCGTTGGTGTCTAGTTCTCGGTCGACTAATACAAATACAAGTACAAGCACCACTACAAGTACAAGTACAAGCACCACTACAAGTACAAGTACAAGCACCACTACAAGTACAAGTAAAAGTACAAGTTCAAGTACAAGTACAAGTACAAGTACAAGTACAAGCACAAGTACATATACAAGTACAAGAACAAGTACAAGTACAAGGTACAAGTACAACTACAATTACAACTACAAGTACAGGTACAAGTACAAGTACAAGTACAGGTACATGTACAAGTACAAGTACAAGTACAAGAAGTACAAGTACAAGTACAAGTACAAGTACAAGTACAAGTACAAGTACAAGTACAAGTACAGGTCCACGTACAGGTACAAGTACAGGTACAGGTACAGGTACAAGAACAGGTACAAGTATAGGTGGTACAAGTACAAGTACAAGTACAAGTACAAGTACAAGTACAAGTACAAGTACAAGTACAAGTAAAAGTACAAGTACAAGTAAAAGTACAAGTACAAGTACATGTACAAGTACAAGAACAAGTACAAGTACAAGGTACAAGTACAACTACAAGTACAACTACAAGTACAACTACAAGTACAACTACAAGTACAGGTACAAGTACAAGTACAAGTACAGGTACAAGTACAAGTACAAGTACAAGTACAAGTACAAGTACAAATACAAGAACAAGAACAAGTACAAGTACAAGTACAATCAAGTACAAGTACAAGTACAAGTACAAGTACAAGTACAAGTACAAATACAAGAACAAGAACAAGTACAAGTACAAATACAGGTACAGGTACACGTACAGGTACAGGTATAGGTGGTACACGTACAAGTACAAATACAAGTACAAGTACAAGTGCAAGTACAGGTACAGGTACACGTACAGGTACAGGTACAAAAACAGGTACAGCTATAGGTACAGGTACACGTACAAGTACAAGTACAAGTACAAGTACTAGTACAAGTGCAAGGGTAACTGCAAGTGCAAGTGCAAGCGCAAGTACAAGTACAAATACTAGTACAAGTACAAGTACAAGTACAAGTACAAGTACAAGTACAAGTACAAGTACAAGTACAAGTACAGGTACAGATACAGGTATAAGTACAAGTACAAGTACAAGTACAAGTACAAGTACAAGTACAAGTACAAGTACAAGTACAAGTACAAGTACAAGTACAAGTGCAAGTGCAAGTGCAAGTGCAAGTGCAAGTGCAAGCGCAAGTGAAAGTACAAGTACAAAGTACAAGTACAAGTACAGTACAAGTACAAGTACAAAGTAAACAAGTACAAGACAAGTACAAGTACAAGTACAAGTACAAGTGCAAGTGCAAGTGCAACTGCAAGTGCAAGTGCAAGCGCAAGTGAAATTACAAGTACAAGTACTAGTGCAAGTACTAGTACAAGTACAAGTACAAGTACAAGTACAAGTACAAGTAGTACAAGTACAAGTACAAGTACAAGTACAAGTGCAAGTGCAAGTGCAACTGCAAGTGCAAGTGCAAGTGCAAGCGCAAGTGAAATTACAAGTACAAGTACTAGTACAAGTACTAGTACAAGTACTAGTACAAGTACTAGTACAAGTACAAGTGCACGTACAAGTTCAAGTACAAGTACAAGTACAGATACAGGTACAGATACGGGGACATGTACTGCTACAGGTATACAGGTAAAAGTACAGATACAGGTACATCTACAAGTATAAGTACGAGTGCATATATGAATAATGCAATAACATAATATCCACTTTATGGTAACTATTATTTGTGATCATTCAATAAAAAATAAATACACTGACTGTAGGAGGATTACAAAATTTGGTTTTAAATAAAGAAAATCTCTAGAAATAGATAGTTTTCATTCCGAAAAAGATTATGATGTGTTATATTTCAAGTCAATGGAGTAGCTTAATTTGTAGATCAAAATAAAAGTGCTTTATAATCCTATACAGTAAAGTCGAACTTTTTAAGAGGAATGTAGAACTTAGTTGCCGAATTCTGGTAGAGCTGAAGGAATAAATCGCATCAATTAGAAAGAATTTTTTTTCGCAGAGGCTTATATTACATTTTGTTTTAAATTGGAAGTGATAGCATTTGATATACAAACCGTTTTTTACATGACCCATTAAACACATGTCTTCGATTACACGTATAAGAAAGCTTTCAGTATATTTGAACTTCACTATTTATCTCGTACTACTGTCTCAATTCAACATGCATTCACTTAAAACGTTTGATATTCCTCTTAATATTTGTTTAAGTTTCATGCTCACATACAATCTAAACAAATCTTTTTATGTTCTAATTATAACCAACTAATTGTGCACCGTGTTAATTCACCTTTGACTTAATTAAATTTATAAATAATTTATAACTTTTGTTTATATTTGCTAGTTACTTTAAATGACGAGTTTAGAATGCACTACAATCACTAATAGATTTAAACAACCTTATGTTTAATGATTACCGAGAAAAATTTTCAATTTTAAAATTTGAAGTTTTGTACCATTTCAAGGTACATAATTAAAATGACTAAAATTTAAAGTTTCGATCGTGCCGCGTCGATGTAAAATGGAGACTTGCTTCTTCATCCCCCAATTCTTTTATACCCGTCGTGTCTCCAGCGTATCAATACATTTAGTCCTCAAATAAAAATTTCCATTTAATGCGTCAAAGAAGACAAATTCTAGGATAATTTGCTAAATCTAATATGAATTACCAATTTAATAATCTTTACAAAATTTAGATATCCTAATATAAATGGACCTTGTTTTTTACCCGATCGAAATCGATTATTATATCAATTTTTTAATTTTTTATACTTAACCTTTTGATCCCTCATAAGAAGTAGTATACGATGACCTTATATTTGCAAAAATACAAAGTACGCAAAAATTATATTGTAAAACTATTAATTATTTAATCATGATTGACCAAGACATGATCAAGGTTGTATTTAGTAGCGGCTCGTTATCATTTACCATTTCTCAATTTGTTATTGGTGTAAATACTAATTTATGCTTCATTATTTTAAACTTAAATATATGATTGATATTGTACTTACACAAAATGTTTTAATACGTTTACATTTTATTTTCAACCATATATACTTACTTGCACAGTTTGCTTATACGATTTCTAAATAAACCTTTTAATGAAATGTGTTCTTTTAGGTAAAACTGTATTTAAAGAAATGAACTCCTGGAAATGTAAAATCTGTGGAAAGTTATACATAAAGCGAGTATCTTACGAAACTCATATTCGATATGATTGTGGCAAGCAGGGTTTTATGTGTGAATTCTGCAACACTCGTTTTTACAGAAAATCAAATTTAAAGCGTCATATGTTAAATATTCATTCTGTTAATTTTTAAAATAATATTTAACAATATATTTAAGTATAACTAGCATACTTGTTCTTATTAATACTATTTTAATGAGTTTCATTGCATATAAATGTTTCGTTTTAGGATTATGTTCATCTGTATCGAATGCAGACTCAATCGTGTGTGATAAATGTGGAAGAAAATACAAATACTATACGTCTTTGCATAATCATAAAAAATATGAATGTGGAAAAGATCCAAAATTCAAATGCGATATTTGCTCCTACAAGTCACTACAAAAAGGAAACTTATTACGTCACAGGAAGCTTAGTCACAATTTACTTTAAAATAAGATTTTTTGATAAATTTTGTTTTTCGTGAAGATTAGTTTTTTTCCTTTCTACTCCACCAACAAAAACCGTAATTAAGTCCACAAATTAATTAAGTACGCACGGTTGAATATTAATAAGAGTAAAATTAAGTAATTTATTGACTCGTAATAAAAGTCAAATAAGTATAGTGCAAAAGTTAGCTATTCAAAATAAATTCATCAAAGATCTAAGAGGTTGCCGTTAATTGTAAATAGAGATTTTTCTTTATTTCAAAATTAAAACTGTTCAAGTACTGTAAATACCGTCAAAATAAATACAAGTTTCGTTTTGTTATTCCAAAAGTAAACGTGAGAAGTAATAATTAGTTTATATTAAACACGTATCTTATAAATGGAAAAGTACGTATAGTAATATCAAGTAGAGATAATCAAACCAAAGCATTCAAATGGAATTTAAGTTTTAAATTAGTAAAATAAGTAATAATTGACACAGTCTTTATATTAATTAATTCACTTCCTAGAAAATTACATTGTTAAATTACATTTTCTGTATAAATAATTAAAATTAAACCTGAAATACTTTCTCTGAATTACAACTGCAATGAAAATAATGCAATCTATTTACTATTGTATAAAATTTTGTATATTTAAATAACGCGAACACCGACAGATATGTCAAACAGTAACCAGCTTCTGGAAATGCGTGATTTTGAGTTCATATAAGTGGTATTAGTTACTAATTAAACCGTTAGATAGAATAAGTATTTTTTGTTAATGGAAACTGACCGATATCAATCGTTCTGTTATAATTTTAGCATGATGAAAGAAATATTAAGTCAGTAATTGATTTAATATTAATTTCCAGCCATTCCCCCCTTTTAAATATCGTACTTTATATAGGTAAGTGCTTTTACCAAAATGATTATCGTTCATTCTTACTGCATACGTATAGACGAAGCTAAGTTTTGTGAATTGGTATGAGGTAAACACTAGTTATAATTGATATAATTCAACTTAGTTAATACTTGCTCTGCAAACGAGTATCAAAATTTTGTTAAATTTATTTCGATCAGTAGCAAGGGAGTTACTTTGCTACGGACCACCGTTTTGCTTGAACCGTAATTATTGAAATTTTAATAATTAATAGAGTTCCTATTTATTAAGAATCATCATTTTTACCCATCCTTGATGAAGGAATTTTATTTGCCTAGGGCAAACACCTTTGCCAACTACTGTATCGTCCTTCCGTCCGTACTAATTGAGTTGTAGGTACATCTTCTACTATAAGGATTCAACCCTGAATTTTATCCTCCACTGTGAAACCCGACGCAGCCTGTTTTGAAAACGCTTTACGTTCAGTAGTGGACCCAAAGATCGCCTGATAGTTTATCTTTGGGTGTCGCCCGAATCCGTTTTCAACCTCCTGGAAAGACAACCGACATTCGCAGCCCGTTCAGGAGTAGTCAGAAATATTCATAATTACTGTACCTTATAATTTTCTTTAAATAAAATGTTTCCAACGAAGGTTTAATTTTTGTGTTGGACTTCGTTAAGGGCAAGCTTCACTTGCCACCACCGAAAACCCATTACATTTTATAGCACTATACAAAATATTACGTTTAGTGTCAGATTTTGTATATTAATATGTCAAGTAAGAAATAAATAATAGCTCTAGGTTTTCAAACATAATTAATATAATTCCATATTTTATATAAATGTTTCTGTCTCAACGCGTTTCAGTACAACATATATCATTATCAAGACAAAATATGTATAAGTAAATACATGTTGTGTAAATTTATATACACTGTGTGCAAGGTAAGGATTCTCACTGTGGGGATCTCGGAAATGTTAATACATACTCTGGTTAAATGGGAAAAAGTTGTGTAAATAGGGAGCCAATGAAAGGACACCAAAAAATCGATAGTGTGATTTTTGTTTATGAGGTATTTGAAAAATTTTAATTTCTATTTAATTTATTTGTGGCGTTTTATAAATGCTATAATATAAATGCACTTCTTCATTGCAATTTGTTACGGGCCTTTATATAGCATAGTCAGTTTTCCAATCGGACGTTTCCTATTTTTATAGCCATCATCAATTTATTTTTTTTTAATACCACATTGGTGATCTGATCGCGTTTTAATTCTTTTATGGACCAACATCACAAAATTTTTGAATGCAGACCTGTATTTTCAAGAAGTTGATGCGATAACTTTCCCGTATGATTATTACACACACCATAATAAAGTTTCTAAATATCAGAAGTTAACATCAACAAACAAATAAGAAAACTACTAATTCCTTTTGTTTTTAGTGTAAAGTAAAGTAAGAATTCCTTACTTATAATTCTTATAATTGTTGTTCAAAAAGTTCTCCATTATTTTCACAAAGAACACCGTCTTACGTTGAATTCAAAACTTTGCGAAGCATTTGAGGCGTAATATTTTCAAATTCTTCGAGAACTAAGCTCCTCAATTGATTGTCAGTTTCAATATTGTGTCGGTAAATATAATTTTGACATATCTCCAGAGAAAAATGTGAAGACGTGTTAAATCGGGGATCGCGAATATGTTCCAATCTTCCAATCTTGCTGGAAACCTTGCTAATAAATATTCCTGGACGGCTCTAGAAATATGTGCCGGAGCGCCGTCTTGTAAAAATTCAATAATCTTCAATATCAGCTCAAGGTAAACCAGCCAAAGCTGCTTCTACTTTATTTTCTAATAAATCTTGGTAGCCGACATAAACCGAAACGGTATTGGTGTCAGCCCACTTCATAAATTCTAGCATTTTCTTTCGCCCAATAGTGAGCATTTCTTCTGTTGAAAATTCCATTATAAGTCACCTGACTTTCATCCGACTAAATGATTTTATATGGAAATTGCTCATTATCTGCACATTTCCTGGTATACCAGTCACATAACTCTCTGCGCCTTGCTGAATCTCCTGGTCGAAGTCCTTGAGAAATTCTAAATTTAAATGGACGTATTTTTTCGTTTTGTAAAATAAAATGAGCTGTAGAATGGACCATTCCAATTGTTTGTTCAGTGTGTAGTATATAAATTTCTGGATTTTTAGTTACAGCTAAAAAGGCATTATTTGCTTTTTCTTCATTGCAAGGCTTTTTACGGGAATTTACACGCTTTTTAAATGCACCATGTTCTCTTAAAGTTCCTAAATGTGATTTTATGAGGCTGGTGTCTCTCTGAATATTTATTTAAATACATTCGTTTCGCTCATATAGTATGTATCACGATAGCATCTCATATTTTTCTACATTTAAAAATTGCGCCATACTTTTTTGATAATAACTACCAGAAGTTTACAAACAAAATACACCCACGTATTACACAAAATTAAAAAACACCGAACGCGTTTCGATAGTTACGCTATCATCATCAGCGGTCGACTAGGGTGGACTAAAGAAAATTTCTAATATATATTCCATCAGCGAGTAACGCTTCGTTGCTAATCTGGTCAAAGTGAAAAAAAAACAAATCTTAGTTAAATACTTATGACAAATGCTGAAAAGTCGCCTATTTTTATTTTTATTTTTTTTTTTGAAGGCTACTTTTTTATTGATTCTTTTTTAGAACATCACATCGTTGTTATGATGTCCCAGATAGGACTGTAAGATATTATTTATCTTTGGGGATTCATGAAAAACTCTTTATCAGCTTGGAAAAGTCAATATTTTTTTTGGAAATTATACGTATGTATTTTGCATTTCGTTCTTTATGTTAAGTTGCATAATTAACATATTTTATTTTAGCACTAATTACTTTAGAAAAGATTAAACACAAAAATTAACTAAATAAACTTTTTTGTAAATGCTGGTCTGTATTCAAAAATATCTTGACGATGGCCCATAAAAGGTTCAAAACGCGATCAGACCATCGAATGTGATACATTTCTGAATTTTTAATAAACAAACCTTTCAAAATCAGTTTTCAAAATATCAGGACCGTATTTTAAAAAAATTAGTTGATGATGGCTATAAAAATAGGAAACGTCCGATTGAAAAACTGACTATGCCATGTTAAAGCCCATAACAAGTTGTCATCAAGAAGTGTTTGTTTTTGTGTTCTAGCATTTATAGTAACGCAAAAAAAAGTAAAATAGAAATTTCAAATATTCAAATACCAAACCACCTGAATCCTTTTGTTTTTAATTTAAATGGATAAAGCTAGTATTGAAAATAACTAAAAATTCACCTTGCTTGTCGCAATGTCCAAATGCTTGGTTGTAAGATGAAACTGGTTGTGATGACTGAATTATAATAAATGTTAGGAGAGTGTTTTGTTTTAAGCGCAGATGATTATCTTTTACAGTTCAGCAGTTTCCAATATCTTGGTTAAGAATAAGAAAAAATAATTCCCCTTTATGAAAATGGGATTATTTGGCATAAGATCTCAAAAATTGAATGTAGTAAAAGTCAAATCCAGCACGAGAAGCAATTTTAATCAGGAGGCTGTCCTTTGATATTCTGGCTTTTGAGCTAATTTCTAAACCGAAACTATGATTACTTATTTGCAATTTTTAGATTAACATTCATAACCTGGTTTGCTTAATTTTAAATCAAAAAATTATTACACGATCACTAGGTGTCGTGAAAGCTTACAAAGGTAAGCTGGTTGCCGTGCTAACCGCAGTGGTAGTGGACTGGTGCGACATAATACGTAAAATGGTTCAAATAAAACACCAAATAACAACATTCAATTCAGTCAAAGTAGTCTCAAGGTCTCCTCACAATCTGAAATTTCTCTGATATAAATAGTCCTAGGCGAGTAAATCCTACCTGACTGTCGAAGATAGAATTGTAGCCTAATCAAAAAAATTATACCCAATTCTAGTTCAAACATTCAATTCGTACAACACTCTTCCACTTTAAAGGAGCACGTAAAATTCGTTTCAATGATCTTAATATATCCTAAAACAACAAACACATACACATCAATTCAATTTTGAAAACTTTTAAGCTCAATTAATGTTATTAAAAATAAAATTATTCAAATCTTAAGAAAATTTTGAAACATACGCTGTCGTCGTAAGCTTATTGATCACACCCTGTATATTCATAAAATCAAAACTTATCTGGACAGTTTCGTACTTACCCTCGTATAAATATGAAACACTTAACACCTGTCTTAAAAATACTGAAATGTATAAATATCACCCAATTTGCAAATTAATAATTCAATCTTTTACCTCAAAATCATTAACTCTTATCTCAAGATTGAAAAACGTAAGGATCAGTGCGTCTTTTGTGAATCATATATCTTATACTGTTTGAATTTTTATCATTAAAATGTATTTCAACGTTTGCAATTATGGATCGCTGTGATTAAAATTTGAAACTTTTGCTTAATAAATAAATCGTGACCAACATTGTGTACTCAGTGGGAGCAAAGCAATTAAAGTTTATAATCGGTCTGACTCTAAGCAATTTTAAGATCAAGCGTATATCCAAAATGTCAAAAATTTTATTTTTAAACAGTGTAATCCTTTATGTAATCTCCCTCATCATATAAAATAACGAAATATAGCGAAATTAGAATATAATATTGGTTCCCCTTAAAACTTTAAACTGTAAGGAAGGTCTATCACAATTTAAAAAGAATAACTTAACAACTTTTCAAAAGTATTGACAGACATTGCTTCCGTGAAGTGATACATACAACTAAAAAAGTAATCCTTATAGAATAAATTCTTACTAAATATTATCGTCTACATATATAATAATAAGTAATGGAGATTAATTATAATTAATGCCTAAATTAAATTTACAATATAAACAATGACATTACTGAAGTCCTTTATCAGGTATAATGTCCTACCCACTGGAGTTGACTTGTTTTAGTTAATAGTGAGGGTATTTGTACACTCACACTACCAGTAACCGCCCTTTAACGGGGTTACCGCTAGCCGTTGCACCATACGCACAGACTGAAATGTCCCCTTTCATTTACAGCATTTTAATGCGCATAAATTTGCTCTTAAATGTTTGTCACAGAATATTTTAAGCTCACTTGATGACTAAATTCTGAATTGTCTATAAACGGTCGATTCATTGTTGTTAATAAACGAACATATATTTACCTTAGTATTGTTAATGCACAGTATTGTTTAATGTATAATACTTCGCACGTTTAGTTAAATAGGGTATCCCGAAAAGGTTGGTCATAAATTATACCACATATTCTAGGATCAAAAATAGGTTGATTGAACCTCACTTGCCTATATACAAGTGCATACAAAAAAAAAGCTACAAGGTGATTTATTTAAAAATTTAAATACATTTTTTAACATTGCTCTAAAACGGTGTAACGTAACTTTATGAAAATTTATATGAGATACTAGTATACGATAACCAATAAACTGGAAGCATTTATTCATTTATTTTTATTTATTATTGGTTTTTAAAGGGATTCTACACACTTTTGACCCCCCTACTTTTTTTGAGGGTTACATTTAACAAAATATGGAACGCCACTGGAATAATGCGGCTATTCTTAAACTTTTTTGCCTCTTTGTATTTCTTTGTAAACATTTTAATTTAGTTTGCTTTTTCAAAATATTGAATTATTAAACTCTACATTTTCATAAATATCAAAAACGTCTCTATTATTACATTACAGTTTATAATTAAACACGGTATTTAACTTAACTCAACAACATTAAAAAAATAAACTTAAATTTTTAAATAAATCACCTAGTACCTTTTTTTGTATGCACTTTTTTATATAGGTAAGTGAGGTTCAATCAATCTATCTTTGACCCCAGAATACGGGGTATAATTTGACCAACCTTTTTGGGACACCCTGTATAAGGATCACTCTGAAAAATTATTTTCGATCGCGCGGGTTTTATACACAATACTTTTTCAAGTCAATGATTGCTGTTTATCATAAGGCTGTTTAAGCATTTACATTTTTGGGTAAGTTTTATAACAATTTCCAACTCACATTCATTACTTGTTACTTGTAAACTTTATCCCAAAAATAGGTTTTTGCAGTAAACTAATATATACTGCGGCACTGATTGTTTACGAAATAAAAACTAGAATAGGACGTTATTTGTCAAAATACTCGCGCATGGCCGCCTTGTTTAAGTATAGCTCTGAGCCCAAGTGTCTCTCTTCTACCCTGCCACTCTCCATTTATTTTGCAAAACGTCATCATATTTATTCCGCTAAAACCAAAATAACCTCTTCCTGAGGAGTTTTAACATCGCATATCTTTTCCGGCACATAAGCTAGAAAAAAGGGCTGCAAGGTATCCAACGCAACCGATACTTCAAAATCTCTGCCATATTGAAATCTTTTCAAAAATCTTAGCAATTCTTCGAAACATTCAAACGCATTCATTCTCACTCCACACAACACCCAGATCTACGTTCAACTTTTTATAAAGTCGTACATATGCGCGACATTTGCTTCCGCAAAATTCAGTAAATTGCAACACCATTTGTCCTTGAGCATACATAAAATTTTCCATTGTAAGATTCTAAATCATTTATGCAAGCAAAATATAAATATGTATTCTTCCTCTACACTTACCATCCAGTTACATTAATTTAAAACGCTGCGTTCCTTAAAATACAGTTGCTAAATGCAATGGTATTCATTATCGTCTCAATAGGAGTGTAACTAAAACATTATTTTTCTTTCAAATGTGATACTTTCAACTCATAAATGTACCTCATTTAAATATGCTTGACATAATACTCAACACTTTAATAAAAATTCGTAACATTTAAACCATCTTACATTATGTACACACAAAAAAATTTCTGGTGCAAACTCAAGTTTATGTACAGGGTGATTGGTCGAAACCATTCATTAGAAGTATTAGGAGTTCCAGCCATGGCTGATTTCTGAAAGTTTGTATCTGGACTAAGTGATTCATATTTAAGGAAAATATTTTCATGATGACTACACTTCCGGTTATACCGGAAGTAGCCATCAACTTTGTTATTTTAAATGGAATCGTACCCTTTTTATGGCATATTCGAATTGTACTCGCCATTTAAGTAGAAATGTTATCAATGTTCCCTATACTTAAATTTAATAGTTTTTGAGATTTAAATTTTTTTTCGAAAATTATTGGTTGAACACTATGACATTTGACAATGCCTACTGGCGCCATTTTTAGTACGAAGCAAGTAATATTAACGTTATGCATAGAGGTATCCTTAAGCTTTACGCTGATGCTTACGGTACTGCCGAATTATCTACAGGGTGTTCAAAATATGACTTCCATCTTTTGAAAATAAAAACCATCAAAACTTAACTTTTTCAAATACAATGCCCAATATTTTCTTCCTTTAACGGATGCAGAATAAAATTCTGCATTGATTTGTATTAGCATTCCCTATACCTATCTTCAACAGTTTTTCAGTTATTCAGGTATTTCTAAAATCTCGTCCGAAATTTAGAAAAATTAATTCGATTTCTCCACGGCCGAAACCTACTACAGATGCAGAAACCAATTACATTAATGTAGTTTATCAAAGCAAACAGAACTGTTAAATTTCGTCAACAAATAAGATGAGAATAAAAGTAATATGCAAATAATAACTATTAATATTATTGAAAGTAAGAAAAACAATTCAAAATTTTATAAATGTTCTATGTGGCTTCCATTTTGTTGAAGACAACCTAAAAGTCTTGACTGAACTTCTTTCGTGCAAGCTTTTTTGACGTGATGACGATTTAACTGGCGAAATGCCGTCGTTACTCTTAAGCCTAGGTCTTCTCTTGTGTGGACTGGAGTGGCGTATACTTGATTCTTGACTTCGCCCCACACGTAGAAGTCGAGTGGAGTTAGATCGGGAGATCGGGGAGGCCACCGCCATGGTCCGTTTCGACCGATCCACTGATCACCAAACATAGTGGTGAGCTTTTGATGAACGTCACGCGTTGAATGTGCAGGAGCTCCGTCCATTTGATACCAGCAGTATTGTAAAATATTAAGAGGCAGATTTTCTAAAATTCAGAGACATCCGTTCTCAGAATCTCCAAATATTTTATACTTGTCAAATTTTCATCATAAATTTGAAAAGAGACACGACCATTCATTACAAGACAAAACACGTTAAAACTAAATTTGTTTTGAAAATTTGATTCTCGCTTGAAATGTGGGTTTTCCGACGCCCAATAGTGCCAATTACGTCGATTAACAATTCCTTCTCTGGTAAATTTTGCTTCGTCCGTCCAAATTATTTTTCGGAAAAACCGCGGGTCTTCTTGAATTCTGATTAACATTTGCTCACAATATTCCACTCGCTTGAAATTATCGCCTGGATGAAGTGCTTGAACCAAGGTAAACGAATAATCATGCATTTTATGCTTCGTTAAGATGTATTGTATGGAATAGTAAGACAGGCCCAAATCTTCTGCAGCATATCGTATCGAGCCGTGGGGATAGTTATTAAAATATGCTAGGACATTAACTTCATTAGCTTCTTCGCCAGTAATAGGCTTTGATCGTGTTCTGGCAGCTTTCTCTGTTCCATACCGTAAAAAGTTTGACTCTATTCGCTTAAATTTGTGCTTGTTCATTGGTGTTAAATGAGGATATCGGTCATCAAACAAACGGCAAGTTCTGCTAATAATCTTATCACATTCTCCATGAATATAAAATAAGTTCAAAATATCCCTGTTTGAATACTTCCTATTTTCCATTTTGATAAACCGAACACAGAAACACAACAAAAGGTATTGACAGTTACTAACAACAAACTTAGCTGTGGTTTCCATGGCTATCCATGGAAAAATCAGGTAAATCGTTTTGAATTTCAGAAGAAATCAACAAATACCTCAATATGAGAAAAACTATCGAAGATAGGTATAGGGAATGCTAAGCTAAATCAATGCAGAATTTTATTCTGCATCCGTTAAAGGAAGAAAATATTTGGCATTGTATTTGAAAAGTTAAGTTTTATGGTTTCTATTTTCAAAAGATGGAACATTGATAAAATTTCTACTTAAATGGCGAGTACAATTCGAATATGCCATAAAAAGGGTACGATTCCATTTAAAATAACAAAGTTGATGGCTACTTCCGGTATAACCGGGAGTGTAGTCATCATGAAAATATTTTCGTTAAATAGAATATGAATCACTTAGTCCAGATACAAACTTTCAGAAATCAGCCATGGCTGGAACTCCTAATACTTCTAATGAATGGTTTCGACCAATCACCCTGTATTATCAAATGTACGCCCTACGCACAATTGTATGTACCCAGTGCGTTGAAATAATCTCACAAAAGCAATTTCCTTTATTAAAATTTGACGTTTTTGTTTCTTTTATTTTGAAATACTGTGTCGGTGTGTTCAGTATTTGTAAGTTACTATATAAAAGATGTATTTTTGTTTATTTTTAATATTAACTAAGGTCTTGAATTGCATTTTCTAGGATTTGGAGCAAAGGCAATGGAAAAAGTTTATAATTGTGGTGCATGTGGAAGAACGTATATGCATGCGGCATCATTGTATACTCACAAAAAGTATCAATGTGGAAAAGAAGCACAATTTGCATGTCCAAAACCAGACTGTCCATATAAATCCAAAACGAAAGGAAACATTAAGCAACATCTTTATCATAAGCACAGAAATTATGGCGTTTATGAACAAAATACGACGTAATAATAAAATTATTGCTTTTTTTAATTTTTTTTTGCCCTACTGCTATATGAGTGACATTTATATGCAGCAAAGTCTTGGTTGATTTTTAATGATAACAAATAGCTATTTGTATTACAAGACCAGAAAATGGGTGTTGTACTGTTTTAAATGTCATACCTGAAATTAAGTTGGCAATACTGACAACTGACAGTAACGAATATAACCTAACAATTGCGAAATTATTCATTACTCGAATTTTGTAGGTACCTTACCAATTTGTTGACTCACTACAACGAATACCAACTGTAATTTAGTACTATTGCCGGAAAACACATAGTTTCCGGCCGCATTTGCCGTCTGAATGCAGAATGAAGGCACAAAATAGTGATTTTTGTATCAAGTACCTAAAATAAGTTTTTTTCGGACGAATGGCAAATGAGTCCTAAAAAAATCTATTTTAGGTAGGTGTTACAAACAATGTTTTTTTTTTGTCTAAGCTCTCTAAAATTTTCCTAGAATAACCTAATTTATCAATTTGAATGATAGAACTGATAAATAAAATAATTTTTGAAATATTTTCCACTGAATTATTTAAAATAATGTAAAATGGTTGCCATGGCGATTTTTAGGGATTAGGCCGAAAACGAGCTATTTTACCGACTGAAATGAGTCCGTAAAATAGCCATTTTGGGATCGTATACAGAATAGTAGTTTTCGCAACTAGTGCGCTGTTTACACATTTCTTAGTGCGAGGCCGTTGTTTTTACCCGAGGCGTAGCCGAGGGATAAAACATGAGGCCGAGCACCAAAAAGGTGACAACGCACGTGTTGCGAATAAAATTTTTTGTAATCGTTTACATAAAATTAGAAAAAATTAAATTTTGAAATATTTGTTGACAAATGTCAAATTAAATACATAAGCAAAAAAGTTTATATATTTAGTTTTTGTTTATGTATTAAAAGTAACGATTACAAAAAATATAATATAGCGTAAGTTGGAATACAACAGTTTTGAGGTTTAGACCAAAACACAAATATGGTACTTGTACAAAGGAAATTGCATGGATTTCTTTAGATTGCTGTAACTCTAATACAATCTTACTATTCACTAACCGTATTTCTGTTTTAGGCGAACCTTACAAGCTCGATGATAATGGACGTTTTATATGCTGTAAATGTGGATGTTCGTACAAAAATAAAGGAAGTATAGTCGAACATTGCAAACATGAATGTAGTGATTATCCGAAATTTGAATGTGAGGTTTGTCATCGCTTGTTTAGAAGAAGGAGCAGTTTACGTATGCATAATATTCTTAAGCACTAATTTTTAGCTTATGAGTTTAACATTGTATTTTACAGTAAAATTTTATATTATTTATTAATGAAGTAGTATGTATGGAATTTCGTGACAGATTGTATCTTTGTCGATTTATGTAATTTGTTACAGATTAACTGTTAGTTTACACTTTAACACATTAGAAAACGTCAGTAAATCTATAAGATGTTTTGTTAAATTGACATATTTGTTACTCTGTAATAATTCAAAGAAATCTTGAAGACGAGCGGCTCCGGCAACGGGGGAATGTGTGTGTGAGCGGGTGCGCGGGTACCTAGTCGCGCGGTCTGTGTGGGTTGATCCGTACGTGCGTTCGTGTGTGTTTGAATATTTCAAAGCATTACGGCTAAAATTATATCCAACTTTTTTGAAGTTTTTCATACGATACTAAGTAATTGAAAAATCTGATGTTCGTATATGTGATTGGATTTAATGTGTTTAATCGATTTATTTTTTTTAATAATTCAAACTTATTTGATCTTGCTTGAATTGTATATTTTTAAAATTTAAAGTTGCTTAGTCATAAGTAGGATAGAAGACTTACTATTTTTATACATTTAATTTAGGGGAAGTATGAATAAGTTAAAAATAGACGTTCTGTGCTTGAAGTTTACTTGCATAAGAAAGTTATGTCCTGGCTACATCAGATTTTTTAAATATTAATAATATGCACTCCTGACATACCGTACCTAACCTCTCACTTAACAATTACATTTGTCTCTGTTTAGTATTTTTTATTCATCAGATAAATCATGTCAATACGCAAATGGCCCTAGCATTTTGAATATTTCAAGAATTCCCTCTAATAAATTAGAAATTTTATAGGCGCAGCCGCCCGCCTCTTGCTCACGCCCTTGAGGCAGAAGTTTACCTATAGTTGTACTTTTTCTTAGAGACCTTTTTGAAACCATTGTGACATGAAGTAATTATGTTAAAATGTTACAATCCTGTTAGTTTAGACCTACGCAGATCCATTAAAATGTTACTGGAATTTCAATTAAGAATTTACTAATTCACAGAAGCGACAGTGAGTGTTCTGTGAGGTGAGGATATTGATTTGGGTCGTGAGATTAATTAACCAGCGTCAATTTGGAACAAGTGTTGCGACTGAGTGACCATTTTGATTAGTTGATTTCACGCCATTTTCATAATTTTTAATTTCTTGTCTGTACAGACTTTGTTGCAGAGCACATCTTCTCTATCCCCTACATCTTCAGTAAGTATTCGCCCTTTTGCTGTGGAACAGGTTAAATAGTGCCGGTCCTATGGCGATTGCTATGATCAACCGATATCAAGGTGATGCTGGAAAGATTGAGCTTCGCCCCCTTGGGAAGAATAGTTTACCGGCGCGGAAAAAATTTGCTGTAACTTATGAAATTATAAATATATTATTGTTAGTTTTAATAAAAATTATTTTTAAAAGAAGTGATCGAGGCGTATTACGCCGGCTCTATTATAACTGTAGATGTACTGTATTGGTCGTTCACATTTTAGTAAATAAATAATCCAGCATAAATGCAACTTAATTTCTACTTAGATTTTCACAAAGCTTTACGATAGTAAAACTAGTTCTTAGTTTAACTTTTTTTTCATTTCCAAACAACGTTTTGCGCTCTCTATATAATTAACATAAACGCCATGTTAAACAAGCGACATATTTGCTTTGAAATTATACCACAAGTGCAGTTTTTCTTAACATACGTCATCAGGAATTTCTTAACGAAATGGAGTCGTTTTTCCTTCAAGTGCAATAAAGAACAAACTAATATAAAGTAGATAATTACATACACTTCCAGGAATAAACTTAACTCAGGATGCGCATTCTAACGCAATGCAAACGGTTGTGTAGCTATAACAGACGCGCGTTGCGCACAAAACGAAAATGGATATGGCCAGATGCCAACAACCCATGGTTATGCTTAAATATACCCAAAATAGTGTAAATAATTTACAACTAACAATTCAATTTAAATCTAAAATTTTGACACAGGCAGCGATACCCAAAAATTTGGCACAGGTTAATGTGTGTGTGTATATATATATATATATATATATATATATATATATATATATATATATATATATATATATATATATATATTAACGTGTAAAATATGTTAGTCGATTCGTTTTTGAAATGAAAATTCGAACTTCTGTCCTTTTATAGGCTACTAGTAAATAATTACATTATTATTGTGACGTAATATTGATTTCAACAAACCAACCTGTCAAAAATTAGTGGTGTTTCAGAAATTGCTTGATAGTGATTAAAGTAATTATATAAATCAGGGTGGAGAAGATTGTTTCTAGCCCGCTTTCTCGATATAACCTCTCGGGAAATATTACAGCTTGGCTTGGTATATAATTTCTATTAACGAATTAGAACTAGTAAACACGCAGAACCTTTAAATAAGAGAATATTAATAAGAATAATTAATGTAAGAAAGGTTTTAAGTAATCAGAACTTTACTAATAACACTGTGTACACATCTCTTTTTAAGCAAAAAACAGGTGAAATGATCACCACCGATATTTAAAAAAAATTCTACTAATACATTGAACTGGAAAAAGGGATAACATAAGCTGATAAATGTTTTTCATTAAATTACTAGTAATTAGTATTCATTGCATTAATGCAATTAGTAGGTTAATATAATGTCTAAAAAAAATTTACGATACTGTGACATTTACATTGAGCTAATTGTTTTTGTAATTTATCCTTTCCTTTCATAGTTAATATAAGTCGTGATTTACTTACAATGTGTATAGTATCTATGTACACTTTCTTACTTTTAAATGCATAACATTAGTTTTTTATGTATGTCTTGTTTAGACTTATTTCTGATATAAGTATACTCTTTAAAATTTTTAGTTTTATTTTATTATTCTAAAATAGCCGTTAAAGTACAGCCGCATTCCAATGTCTATCGAATCCAAGCAGTCAAGTTGTATACCGTTTGAAAGGCGTTTTCAAGTAGAACGGCCACCGCGATCATCTGGCTTAACCCCACTAGATTTTTTCTTGTGGGTTACCTAAAGAGTCGTATTTACCTCGAAAAACCAAATAACTTGAATGAACTAGTGCAAAGAATTCGAGAAGAAGCAGCAAATATTTCTCGCGAGTTCATTTTGAATTCAGTTGAAGGATTTTCTAATCTAATTTATTACTACCAAGAGGGGAATGGGGAACAGTTTGAGCATCGCTTATAAATGATTCTTGTACTAGGTGAACTTTATAAACTTAAAACACGGTTTCAACAATCTGATGTTACATTATACACTATAAAACAATTCATTGTTCCCCATGCTAACTGGATCTATAGTTATCCAGTTAATACCTACTCCCAATCTTTAACTTGCAATAGCGAAGTTTTCTTTAGAGATAACTATGACAAGCGGCATGTCGCTGAATTCTACTTGAAGATACCTTTCAAGCAATAACTCGTTTTTTTAAATGTTACTTCTGAGAGGAAATTAAGCACATAAAACAACTAAGGAACAGAAGCACCATTGTAACCACCTCCCTCATTTTTAGAAAGGTACTGTGTTTATTGTTTAGTAAGCTAGTTGCTTTGCCCGCCCTTTCTTCGATTGGAGATGGGAAGATTCGCAGAAATCATGACAATTTCAAGACCATAACAAAGCACTATTTCATTTCCTTACTTAACCTATTTATATTTCACTTAATCTAATTCAAAATAACACCAATAAACAAAGCTTAAATATATCTCTAAAGTGCGACCACCAGGTGGCCCATAAAGAGATCAGGAAGGTTGTAGGCGGCGGATGTCTGACAAACAAGTAAACCGTACTATTGTATTATACTTCTGTAGGCTCCGAAATGGCGGCTTGCTGAATCAGCGCTTGGGAAATTTCGCTACGTAAATTTTTACTGGTTTAATGGATATTAGAATTCCACTTCATAGTAACATAATTGGTTGAACGCAATTACACCATCAAGCAACTAACGGTAAAACGCAATTGGTTAAGAAACGAAAAGTAGAAGCAAATAAAAAGTTCCTGAAAAAGCAATCATCTGAAGCTCTTGTATAATAGCTTTTCAAATAAACTTACCGTAAAAATTACATAGCACTTATTAAAAATTTTTAACAAAGCCACAATGGATGCGCTACATCTACCTTAAAAATATTATCAACCAAGAATCACTAAAGTAGTGTTTGTGCATGCACATGTTAATCAAATTTGCGAACAGTATGCGTACAAGTTTATTTTTTACAATAATTAAATGCATGTTTTTATGCAACTGTGATATGCAACACACACTGCACGCAATGCATGTTAAGTTGCCTAAATAAACGTAAATTTTATTAACAAACGTCAAGAGTTTGTTACAATTTTATATTTTATGAGGGATATATTGCTGGCGCTTAATGGAAAATTATTCTAAAAGGGATCCCCTTTTGTCAAAATTAAATCGGGATTTCTGCTTTATAGCAATTTAACTTTATAAAAACTGTATTTATTCTTTCAAGAAGTTGGTTGTAATACTTTAATAAGTATTCCGGATACGAAGTGTTTGTATTGTGGACGGTCGACAAGATTGATAACGGTTTTAATAGGATAATCTAGCGGAAACGGAAATTTATAGCGATTATGTATCGATCAAGTATCTGCAGATTTTACTAGATTTCCAGTTCGCTCGTGTATGTTTTTGAGTACTTTAGTGTTAGGCAAACGGGCATACGCTCAATGAGACCTATTTGCTATAACTGTTTGTTTTCTGGAAATCTATCAAATCTATTTAACGTCAAAATAAATTTATGAATTTTATTTTTCTAACATCTGTTACGTTCGTAATGTAATTTCGTAATGTGATTTACAGGAAGATTATTATCATTGGCCTTTATTATTTCGTTTAAAACCGTTTTCAAATTATTTTTTTACTTTAAGAAAATAAGTTATTTATAAAATCCAATTTTTACTCATGTTTGTCATAATTTTTACTTTATTTGCCAAATCGTGCATGTTCGATAAATTGAACCATTTTGTATTTTGGATGTTTGGATCGTTAGACATTTTCCTGTATAGTTTCAATTGATTTAAAGTTCAAGAACTATGCAAGTATTCGGTAATAATTGAAGCTTCTTTTATAGAATGGCTCACTCTTTTTTGGTTAAAGTTAGATGATATTTAAACGAACTAGGATTTTGAAAAGGGTATAAAAGAAATAGATGAGAATTCTTTGGTTAGATATGCCAAGGGCCCCTTAAAATACATTAATTACTGCTGTGCTTATTCTATGACTTTTATAGCTACTGAAAATAATATTATGGTGTTTACATGTTTGAAAACCACAAGAAACATGATTTTCAAAAGGAAAATAATTACATATAATCCCTATTTAAAAAACCAGAAGCTTATTCCATAACTCAAATAGATTGAAATATATCTTAGTTTTCACCACACCATGGTAATTTACGCAAAAAATTACATGAGTTTTGCACTGCTTCTGTATCATGTCAAATAAGCAAGTTATAACAAATGAAAAGAGATAGAAAACTATTGTTATCCTTTTAAATTCGAATCAAGACATGTATGTCAGTTTTTAAGTATCTTCGTTCATTTATGTACTTTATCTATCTATAATTTGCTCGAAATCTGGCCACCCTGTACAGTAATTATTTTAGCGCTTAATAGTATAGGCGTATTGGTTGATTTGATTCATTTCATTTGCACGTGAATGAACTGGTGTAGTGCATGACGTCATACCGTATCAAAATAAATTCTGTACTAGTACTACTAAAGCTTACTCAAAGCTATACGCGATTTAAGTTCGCCCAAATTTACCTGATGTTGTATTTTCTGAGCTCTCTACGTTGTTTATACTAATACATTGAAGGTACGTTTGTAGATATTGATTTAACTTTTTTTCAGATAACTTCTATGTCAACGCAAGCGGACGGTTTGTTTGCTGCACTTGTGGATACTCAAATAAATATAAAGCGCAAACAAAATTTCACATTAAAAATGAATGTGGACAGAAGTTTCAATGTTTAATATGTGATCGTAAATTTAATCAGAAAGGCAGCCTACGAACTCATAATATCCTGAAGCACCAAAAACCATAATCGCAATTTTCTGGAAATAATAGTCATGATTTTTGTTAGTTTACTGAAGTGTTTTTTAGAATAGTTTAACATAATAAAATGTGGTTTTTTAAAAAATAATGTAGAAGTGTATGTCAATTATTTAATAAGATTCGTTTTTAGAAAAATAGCAGAATGTAGTGGTGTTATTCTTATAAGTAAATATATCATTGGTGCCATTTAATATGATTGTAAAGTATTTTCGCCTAAATAATGATACTGTTAGGTGTACAAATACTTTCCCGCTGTTTTTATTGAAAATTGGGCATGTATTGTGGAAGAACTGTTTTATTCGAGGTATTTTACATCGCTTGCCCCTAATCTTTCCCATCTTTCTGGAAGCATACGGATACCGCGTGAAAAGAGTGCTTCATTTCTTGGGCTATCCACGATTTGACCCAATTGTTGCTCAGACAGTCAATGTGCCATTGATCGAGACAAGTGGAAATAAGAAGGAGCAATTAATACTGCCAGTGGGGCAAAACTTCCCAATTGAGTGTTTTTAAACAGGTTTTGACTGGCGGCCCAACATGTGGACGAACATTATCAGACAGGAAGTATAATTTTGTCTTGTCTGCAGTAGTATTCGGCGCGCTTTTTCTTGAGAGCTCGGCCCAATCTCATCAATTGTGTTCGTAGACAACCCGAAGTAATGATTTCGTTCCGTTTGAGCAACTCATAATACACGACACCAAACTGATCCCACCAAATTCATAACAAAAGTTTTTTCCATGACTATTGTACTCACACAACATACATCAAATTTTGGCCAATAAATGTCTCAGATTTTCTGTTGCACTGACAACCCAATCGAATTATGTGGAATATTGTACTAGTACCAAATTACAGCGAATATTGAACTAGTCCTTCCAGTGACAATTTTTAACAAATGAAGATCTTCATTCTATTATATTTTTCAGGTATCACATAGAAAACTAATTAATTGTAAGATTAGTTAAATTAAAGGTACCTATCTACTTCACAATTTGAAAATTTGTGATATTCCGAATACGATGCCTACTCAAAGTTCTGTAGAAAATTTTTGTGGTGGTTTATCACTCATGCTTGATACACTTGGAAACAGGACTCGTGCTGACGCACTGGTCCTATATAGGCAAGTCAAGCATTCGTGGCACCACCACAAAAATTGTCGACATAACTTTGAGTAGTTATCGTATTATATACGAATATTTGACTTAGCTGAAGCGTGGCTAGGTAGTCTCCGTAACTTTTTTCTTTTTGGATTATCATAGTGGATCTATTTGCAACGTACGGTGCAGAAAGCACTTTCGTTTATGCCCGACTAGCAGCATTTCACATGTCAAAAATGGGCGTTCCGTGTTTTTTTATTATTAATATTACTTCCCATTGCACGTCTTCGTACACTTTCGGCTTTTCGCTATCTTTTCTGTTTTTGATGCCAAATTCACCGTTGTTTAATCTTTTGATACCGTTCGCGACAACTTCTTTCACTTAAGGTAGCTTTACCATATGTTTCTATAAGTAATCAATGCGTCTCAGTTGCATATTTCTTCAAACTGAAGAAGTAAATAAAAAATTCTCGCAAAAAACGCTTATTCGACACAAAACTAGCGGTTTCGCACACAAAAGGATATGTTATGCTGACAAAAAATCACTAATATTTTAAGCGTGTGTTGTTGTTCAACCTTACGATAATAATTTAAACCATAACTTACTGATGGCACCAAGTTTAGTCTAACGGTGGAAGCTTAATTGTGCATATATGTAATATACTTTGTTCTACACTTATTTATTACATTATTATCATATTTATAATCTCGGTACTCCATATAAATTTTGATAAAACATTATACTGTACGTAACTGCGTGACTAAATTGGTTAGTGCGTTTAGATTGGTAAGGGTGAAAGGACGTTAACAAAATTTATATGATAAATGTAGGTCAAGCAAATAAATTGTGTTTTGTATGTATTTACTGATAGATAGATCAAGCGCAAGGGTTAGTAATAAAATAGTATACGTGACGTTTTTATGTTGTGCAAGTTATGTTTTTTTACAATAAATTTAAAATTAAAATTCTGCATGTTTATAAAACGTATTACATACATTAATAGTATTAAAAAAAATATATTTGTAGTACGTATAAATTTAGGAAATATACTGGAATTAAGTGTATCCGTTTTCTTATTAAGTAAATGGTAAAAATCATGGTGGCAACACTGCTTAATTTTGTCGCTAGAAAGCGAAATGCAGCGTTCTTCACTGATTCTAGAGGAAAAAATTCGGGGCTCTGAAGCAGTTTCAGAAAAACTAATTTTGGATATCAAGAATTCCTTGCTAGAACTGAAGTAAAATTGGAAACCTTTGATGCCAGAAGCTGTAATACCCCTAGTTAGGTTTTATTTTATTTAATTCCACTCAGTGATGGATTTTGTGGTTAAGCCTTTAACTAGCTTCAGTGAAGCTGGTGATGGGTTTTCGACTCTTATATAACTCTTAATAAGTTTGTACAAAAAGGTTTTATGCATGTATTCTCCAAAATAAAGTATTAATATTATAGTTTACAAAATATGTTAACATAAACTAATATTCTGGAAAGTATGTCACGTGTTTAAATGGGAAGCGGATGAAAAAGGAAATGGTTCTCTGCTCACCTACATATAACATATAAACCGTCTAGCTCAATGCAGGTTGAGAGGGGGGCAAGAAAATTCGATTTAATACTAGGCGCCAGAAGTCGCTCCCCAAAAGAAAAAACTCACCGTTGACCCGACTTCTGGGTAACGATGTCTAAAGAGGTGAATAGGAAATTGAAGGGAAGGAAATAAAAAAGGGGAAAAGAGAATAAGAAAAAAGTTGTAGTGTAACGCAGAAATGTAATTTGTAAAATATTTCAATATATATATATATATATATATATATATATATATATATATATATATATATATATATATATATATATATTATTAATTGTATTGTATTTAAAATTAACTTAAATTTTAAATACAATACAATTAATGATTATTAAATTGAACTTCTGTTCGTTCACTAAACCAATTTCTATATACATATACACACAATATATATATATATATATATATATATATATATATATATATATATATATATATATATATATATATAATTACAAATGAAAGATCTTTCATTTCGTTGAAGCTGAAAAAAACATGTACCTACGCTAAAAGGCGTTTTAATAACAAAAACTTATATTTAATAATACACTTGCTGTGGTTTCACAACACCCCAAAAATTATATCAAAGATAAACTATTCGTTATTCAAAAACTAATGACCAAATTTTTATCGAAAGAACGGTTCAGTTGCGCCAGACGTTAGAAGAAGGAAAGAGAGAGACCGACAGCTTAACGTTCCCACCAAAGTTAAATATAAATATAAGAAAAGTAAGATTTTAAGTGAAAATACATATATAATAGTCGCAAATAATAACTCACTAATTGAGGTAAATAGTTTTTAAATTTACAAGTAAATATAGGCAAATCTAAAGGTACATAACAGTTAAATGCAGTTATATTTAAACCGCGAAGAATTTAATTTAAAAAATAGGAAGGAAATCAATCTATCATTTAATGAAACTGGTCAGTAGCTACGTCCGTGCGTAACTCGTCAATCAAACAAGTTTGTACCCAATTGACCCACTGTTCACTATAACAAAAAAAAACGCTATCGTAAACTGAATGTGGGTGTGGTCCACAATTTTCCAAATAGTATTAAGAATTTATAAAGTAAACGGCCTGAAGATCACGGTAATACAGACCAAACTAATAATTAAAAAAATGTATCCAGCAACAGTAACTTCTAGAAGTGTGTAATTTTACCAACCTCGTTCACTTGAGGAAGTTCAATAATCGTAAGTAAAGTATACTATAATTACATTATGTGATTCAAATGCTTAAATTTCTAGAGAGCACGTTACTTAACCTCTTGTAGAACAGATGTACGGCTTCTAGCCCGTACAGCGAGAATGTACTAAATTTATTCCATGCAAAAAATAATAAAAGTTCTGACCTTCTGTAGCATAGTGTTACCCTATCGTTGGTATAGTATTGAAGTTAGTGTAGACGAACCAAATCGTCAGAAGGTATTCGTAAAACGTCCAATGAAAGGATGGAAATTTAAGTGAAGTAAAATTAAGTTCCTGGTTACCAATATCGAACAGGCGCAGTTTAACTCCATTAGTAATACAACTATAGCGGATAAGTAGTCATGATTCCAGAAATGCAGAAGTGAAAATTGTTAAATGTAAAAGAAAAGGTACGTAAGTATTATATAAGGTGAAATTAACATCAATTACCTCTAAGATTGTAGACGGGAACACTGAAGTGGTACGAAATTCCTTCCGCTAGTCGATCAGAGGATCCGTAATTTGTTTAGGGTTGCACGCTTCGCTGGCTAACAAAGAAATTTACGAATTAATATCAAATAAATGAACGGCACAGCTTACCCCCTTTAAGACGAAAAACTCCTTTATATCCGCAATGCTCTTGCGAGTAACAAGTCATTTGGAACAGTAATTTTCAGAAAAGCCCAAGTAATTCTTGTTACAGTTAAATTCTTCTAATTTATATCGGAATAATGTTCTAACAATTTTAGAAGAGATCAGAAATGTTCCATAGCGTCTTGAAAATGGCGACCGCAAAGAAGGACACGCGAAATGTAGTACGTTTTGTAAAACGAAAAATTGTTAGAATTGATTTCTTTGTTATCAATCGATAATTAATAAGTGCCATTGTGTTTGAGTGTCCTAACCTCACCCTATAACGGGAGTTCCATACACTAACACAGTTATCTGTTATTGAGTAGATCTAAACATCTGGGGATTCGGCCATTCGCCCATAGGTGGCGTAAGTATGTACCTTGTGCGTGTGCGTGTGCGTGTTCGTGTGCGTGTGCCTGTACATGTGCGTGTGCGTGCGGGTGTACGTGTGCGTGTGCGAATTCCACGTTAACCGCCATAACGTTAAATATATTTATTTTACATGGGGCTACAGTACTATGTCTGTGTGATTTATTTAATAAAAATGTGAAACGTTCAGTTTTGTGGGTTGTAACTTTTCTATATTGGACATGCATTATGGATGCGTTATGTGACCCAAGAAGAAAAACTATTTAAATTAAACTCCATGATGGATTCTCGAAATGGGGTTGTGGTAATCAAAAGTATACACAGAAACTCAAAACTCAAAAAGGTTTTGAGTTTCTGTGTACACTTTTGAATAAGTACTAGGGTGTGGTGAATACGTGATTCGTATATTTACAGGTATGAGCAATTCAGTTTGGTGGTATTGACATTATTTTTTAGTTTATGGATTTATATTGGATCGATATGAACAACGGCAACTACAAGCATTAGTATAGAAAGCGTTTTCTGTTGAAGAGCCCTATGAATATTCATCTGATAGGTACTACGGAAGTGATGACGATAAATTATCTTCAAATGCAAATACTGCACTATCTAAGGAACAAAGTTCTTAAATAGGGCAAGTTTTGCAACTACGCCGCGTAGCTATGCTAACGTAAATTAATATTTACTTCAGTGGTAAATTCCTTTCTCGAGGTACCGCTATTGACACAATTTAGGACGTTAAAGAGAAATTCAGATATATGCAGCTGTTCTTCATTCGATGTATTAACTCCTAGTACAATCATGACTGATGTAAAATGGAATGCAATTACAGCAATATGTGTTTAATACACGTAGTGTCGGTTTCCAAGCATATGTGGTTCACAAAATGTAGAATAAGAATCCGATAGATTTGGTTTTCTTATTTACTGGTGAAGAGCTACGAAATGTTATGGTGACCGAGACAATAGGTACGCGGCTCAAAAGCTCAGTAACTCGTTCTTGCGTAATTCAAATTTTATTTATTGGTCTAATAAAGTTATTTGTTTTTACTTAAGTAAAGATAGTGGTGTCCCGGAATTGCTTCGAGTTCTTGCTTAGCAACTAGTACGAAAATGATAATATTTCAGATTGGTTGTATAAACACTTTATATTGATAAAATTTGTGTAAATGTTCATAAAACGTCAATGCGTCAATGAAACCTCAGTTCCTTTCCGCGGACGTCTGTCGTTCGTTACATTAAAAATAAGTGTCATATATTTCCATATTTTGCTGAAAATATGTAGTGAGAAGAAGGTAGTCGTTTGATTTCAAATTGTACTCTAACTGATCCGCCTACTAGGAACTGCGTGTAAAATTCGGAACGACAGTGTGGAGGAAAGGAAAGCGAAAAAGAAACTGTTGTTATCAAATGGTGTGACAAGGGTCTGTATTAACATTGTTTACTGAAAACATAGATGGCATGCTTGCAATTTCGGCAGGAAACGAAAAGGAAGCATCCAAACCTGAAGTAATTGTAGAATACAAGAATATTTTACAAAATTTAAAAAACTTAAAAAGTAAAAAATTTTCTTGAATCTTAGATAAGAACACTTTCGATTAAATCACTTTGCGCACAAAAAAAAAACGAAATCAAAATCGGTTCATTCGTCTGTGAGCTACGATGCTACAGACGAATACACAGATACACACGTTAAACGCAACATCCGTCCTTTTTTTGTTGGGGGTTACAAATTTTCTTAAGCCATAGCGAAGAACACTCTCCAGTAAATTACTTTTCAAACAAAAAACAACTAAATCATAATCGGCTCATCGGTTTGGAAGCGACGGTACCACAGACAGACACACAGATATCCGATTCTCACGTTAAACGTATAACACCCCTCCTTTTTTCGTCGGTGTTTAATAATCAAAATTTAAATTATTGACTTGTCTGACCAAATCAAAGCCTGTGCAATTTGGATGAGAAAGGATATCAAATTCTGACAAGAAAATTAACATCTTGGAGTTCAGCGAAGGGATGGTAAAAGAATTACTATTAAATTAAGGAAAAGATCATTCTTTAAATCGAACTCATGATAACTAGGAACATGTTTTAAAATAACGAGATTCCAAGGACTAAAGGTATGTAGCATGTTACAAAAAGTTGACAAAATAGCGCGATCCGGTATGCTGGCAATGGAGCAATCGAAACGGTTTGTAGTTGCGTTTATTGTTCTGGTAGTTAAGTATATACTTAACTATTAGTTGAAAACGTTTTTTAGTTCGGTTTTATATTGTACTTGAATTTATTTTTAAATAATCACTTTTTATCAATCTTGTTTTGTTTCTTTACTTATCATAAAAATGTCATTTTTGATGCAAATAATAAAAGATGGCGCGACAGTTCCAGTGGATCAAAGACAGAACATAGTGTTAAGCAACCAGCATTTCATTCGACTTACGCATTATTTTGTGTGAACTTGAATTCTTGTTGTGTGTTTATACTAATACAATAATTTTTAGATCAACAACTGCAAATAATTGCACATATATGCGATAATTGTGGAAAAAGTTATAAATACGCAACTTCACTGTATAATCATAAAAAGTATGAATGTCAGAAAGAACCTCAATTTGCTTGTACCACATGTAAATACCGAACACATCACAAAGGAAGTTTGAAAAAACATGTATTCAATAAGCATGCTAAAGATAATATATAAAAAACCGTCGTATTCGTCTGGTGGTGTTAAGAAGTACCAGTTATTTTTATTATAGCGTTATATATAATCTGGATGTAATTAATTTATTTTTTAAGGAATTCTCATTATATTTTTTGTAGTTATGGCAAATAAAGTAATTACATTATTCACATCATTTTTAAGCAATAAAAGGGAACCCTATTTACAAATTTGTTTGAGTATATCCTAAATTTTTTCTACCTATTTTGCAAATACAAGACCCCGTTACGTGTGAATTTGACTTATGATCATAAGTAGAATTTTGAGTAAATGTTAGCTTTCCGTGTATACTATTTTAAAACATTGCGATCGTAATTTCGTTACAAGAAAATGGATTCATTCTGAGAATTAAATTGCTTTGTTGCTGTAAAGAATTTAAAAACATTGTATTAAGTACAAAGCGGATAGTGGATTCTACGTATTTAATAGCTCACGAGTTCATTTATGAATAAAGTTGTTATTGGGGGAAGTATAGAGGATTCACTTGGATAATAGGGTTTGTTATTGGAAAACAGAATGTTGATTAGCTCAATTCTAGTAATCGGGTTATAGTAGGCACACGCGGGGGTGGAAACGTTGTTTATGTCGTGAGAAACGTCCAGTTTGCATTTTTAGAATGAAACTTATAATGGTAGTAGTTCTTGGTAGTTAATCAGTAAGAGGCTGATGACAGATTTGGTTGAGAGCTTGGGGCGACTGATGTAGTGTAGCGTGCCATCAGAACCTACAATTGAACCGGAGATTATCTGGAGGTATCACAAAAAAGTTAGCCTTTCACTGAAAGTGGATTATATTTTATATTCGATCACCCTGGGGAGACTTTTGTGTTGATGTTCGTCTATTAGTAGTAACATTTTCATATCCATTGAAGAGGTAAATTGGTGATTTTAGTGTTTTCGGGTTCCTTGAAATAATTTTACGCTTTAAGCGGATTGAAATAATTGTATCTGTACACACGGAAGTAATTTTCATACCAGATATCAATTAATACAAAAATATAATGAAACTCAGTTGCATACCTTATTCAGGGAAGTAAACGTAACCCACGGTATACATTTGAACGCAACACAAGCGTTGCGCGTAAAACGAAAAATTTGAATCGGCTAAATACCCATTATAGACACTAACATATGTATAGTGGTATCCATAACTATTAATTGTACTAAAAAGAAAATAAATAACTAACATGTCGTTTTGCCTTGTTATCCAATTATGCAGTATCGTAAAGTTTTATTCACATTAGCGGTCTCGGTTCGGTCCGGTCATGGTCAAGTCACGGTCAAGGATTATGATGTACAGTTCTCACTACCGGTCACAGTCAGTCAAGTTCTATCTGCACGTTGCCAAAAGCGTTGTTTTTTTTTTTACCACGTGTACTAAAGTGTTCACTAAAAAGTTATTGTTTTCATTAAGTCCTGTCGTGATGGCATTTTCAAAACGTAGTTTTAAGTCGCATCACAATACTTTTTGTGTGAAAAGTCATATAAAACTTTATTTTCACGTACAGATTCAATTAGAATTTCGTCGTCCATTTCACAGTTTTTTTAAAATTTATAATTTTACATCAATTATTTTTTTTTAAGCTAAACAAAACAATCAAAACAATGGATATGACCGAGATTAGCGCGGCGGTTGATGTTCACGTAGGCAGTCTCGATCAAAAAGCTCGTGACTGCCGCGGTCTAGATCGTGTATCGACCGGTCGAGACTTGACCGGACCTGACCGCGACTTGACCGTGATCGATAGTGTGTACGATGCCGTTGGATTACGTACTACCGATGTTGACTTGACCGTGACTTGACCATGACCGGACCGAACCGAGACCGCTAATGTGAATAGAACTTAAATCTAATTTTTTTTCATGTAATAATCAATTTTGCTTTTATCGCATCTTCGAGCATTTGTATGGCAGTGTATTAGATATTAATAAACTTTTATAACTTAGGTAAGTATCTTGTCATTAGTTACCATTATTATATCTTATTTTGCGACATATTTTACGTAGCTTGTTGTACTGGTTGGTTTAATTTACAGTTGTTATTAGTGCAAGAAGTGTAAGAATATTTTGTTTATATTTTCTTTTCAATGTGTGCTTTGAATTATTTACCAATTTTGGAATATCTTAGTGACACTAATTTAACGAATTCAATTTTATTAAATCCTTAAATTATTATATGCCAGCTTTGGTAGTAACTATTTATTCGTTCTAATACTAGTTAATATATGTATATTTAAATATTTTTTAAAACAATTACTATCATTTCGTTATTTCGTTATTGAATAGTACATTGATTTGTGATTATATTATGTTTATATTATTAGTGTGTTACTCATTGCTGAGGCAAGAGGTTGGCTCAGAAATAAATAACTTTGACTTGATTTTGATTAATTTTATTTTGGTACACCTTAAGTATATCAGTACTTTTGTACTCCTGGATGCTTCACCGATTTACCAGACAATGCTTTAGTATCTCCTTCTAACTACACAGGAGTGCCTAACATAACCTTACGCGACTGTCTACCCCTAAAAGGTTTAAACTAAACGTTATGTTAGAAACGTAAAGTTTCTGAATTTGAATCTGTAATGAAACAAAAACGTTAACAATCTGCGTCTACTTAGTGACATTAAGTAACTTATTCTGCTTATAGTAAGTAACGTATGTGGACTATAGGATCAAATTGATAATCATTATGCACCAACTCGATATTTATAACGATCTCTGCCTATAATTATAGTCGTACAAACTCATCAATACCCGTAGAAAAAGTGCAGTATTCTATTTATGAGTAATGGAAGAAACGTGATAGTCTCTCTCGCCTTCCCCTCCACTATATATTTAAGTAGAGGTACGCATGCTTATTAAAATAATATTTTGTACTGCCATCGTATGGGTGTTATAAAATAATAACATAATTTATTAAGCCAATCTTTGTGTTGCTCTGCCTTTCACATGACGCGTAGCTGGGTATCGTTAGTCTGGTAGAAACTGGTGACTTGTAAGAAGGTGCTCTATACTAGTTTCACCAAAAGACCTAAGTTCTCTGTGCGGTTCCGCGAAAAGAACCTTGGGAATTGCTGGCGGAAGAAAAGACACTTCTTCATTCTGTTAAATGCCATACGTGTCTATGACTTATTACTACAAGCACCTTAGGTAGAATTTAAGAAAAAAAATTTCTTACAAATACGATTAATAAAGTTTGCATTATTTATACGTATGCAATCTTAAAGAATTTATATTAACCCCTGTCAAGAAAGATTGAATGTGAGCTCGTGCACATTACTTAATCGGTTCCTATTGTCTAGTTATACTATATATACAGGGTTTTCCACGGTAGGCGTTCGTTAGAAGTGTATGTGGTTAGAAACAATTTAGAAATCTGAATTTTTGGACTTAAGGGTTATTTAAGATTCTCTTTCATTCTAAAATATTTTCAAGGTCATGTTACTTCCGGTTATACCGGAAGTCGCCACTAACTTCCTAATTTTAAATGGAACACCCTGTATATTATTTTATTTTTGGATTATTGACAAAATTTTAGGATAAGTCTTATAAGGGTTTCCTATACCTTTTTTCAACTGTTTCTTAGATATCTTGATTTTTTCAAAAATTTTGAAAGATGTAACCCTATTTTCAACACTGCTTGTCTTACTCATTTTTGACTGATGGAAAGTGCTTCTGGAGTAGACAGAAGCATAAGAACTATACTTTTGAAATACTCATTGACAATTGATTTATTGCATACATGGTATTCAAAATTTGATGAACTACTAAACAAGAAGATAACAAAATTGAGAGCATAATAGCAAATGAAAAACATAAAACAATTATTTGAACATAACTAGAAGAAAAGTGATAAAAAAGATAAAATGAATCATCACAAATGTTCCACAATTTTGTTATCTTCTTGTTTTATTTCATTGTTTTAATAAAATAGAATTGGTGTAGTTTGAATTAAGGTCATTTTATTTTTGAAAAACATTTCAGTTTCTGTCAAAAATCACATTAAAGTAGAAAATATTAATTAACAAGAAAATTGTTGTTAATAGGTATAGGTAATGTTATAGCCAAACGATGCATAACTAAATGCTGCATCTATTCATCCAAGAATATACAGGGTGTCACATTTGAATTAACAAAGTTTTTCAACTTTGAAAATTGTTTAATAGTTCATCAAATTTTGAACACCATGTATGCAATAAATCAATTGTCAATGATTATTTCAAAAGTATAGTTCTTATGCTTCTGTCTACTCCAGAAGCACTTTCCATCAGTCAAAAATAAGTACGACAAGCAGTGTTGAAAATGGGGTTACATCTTTCAAAATTTTTGAAAAAATCAAGATATCTAAGAAACAGTTGAAAAAAGGTATAGGAAACCCTTATAAGACATCCTAAAATTTTGTCAAGAATCCAAAAGTAAAATAATATACAGGGTGTTCCATTTAAAATAAGGAAGTTAGTGGCGACTTCCGGTATAACCGGAAGTAACATGACCTTGAAAATATTTTAGAATGAAAGAGAATCTTAAATAACCCTTAAGTCCAAAAATTCAGATTTCTAAATTGTTTCTAACCACATAAACTTGTAACGAACGCCTACCGTGGAAAACCCTGTATATATATATATATATATATATATATATATATATATATATATATATGTCTTATAATGTCTTACTCTCGTCTTGTTCGGGTCTTGCTTTTGTTTTGCTCTCGTCTTGCTCATGTGTTGCTCTCGTCTTGCTCTTCTCTTACTCTTGTCTTGCTCTTGCCTTACTCTTGCGTTACTCTTGCCTTACTCTTGCCTTGCTCTTGTCTTGTTCTTATATTGTTCTTGTCTTGCTTTTATCTTGCACGTGCAATGAGGAAAAAGACCAGAATGAAACAGTAATTGATTGTGCTGTCCTAATAGAAAACTAACACCACCGCGGCGGCGGTTTAATTACAGGCGATAATTTAGTACTGATGAACACGTCTAGTTTTTACGGTTATGTTTCGATTTTACTGGATTAACGACGTAAACTAGGTGTTCAACTTAATCTCCCGACGAGGTTTTAATTACAGGTACTCTGCGATTTCTGGTACGTTTTGTTGATGTGTTTTTGTTTTAGTGTTAGTGCAAATTTGTGTAGGTGGGTCTCCTTTGTCAGTAATCTGGGTAACTACCCGTTAAACCAAACAAGAGGATCTCCGGCGGTCAAAGGAATGTAGGGCAACCACCCTCCAAACTCCACAGTGTAGGTGTCTAGTAAGGAAAGAGTATGTCGGACTTCCAACCCTGCATATCCCTCTCACCAGGTGTATAGTACTGTAGGTATCTTAACTTACGTACGTTCCACGTTAGATCTCTAACCCTTTGGCTTCCGTGATGATATCAAGTCGCGGAGTCGCATTTTTTGCTTCAGACGGCGGTTACAGGCTGGCGGTTTTAAACAGGTAGCAGTCGGCGCGAGCGCGACGATAGAGGACACGATTTCTATTCGGATTCTTTTGGTAGAGTTCTTAATTTTTGAAGGCGATCTCTCTCTTCTGTTAGCTATCTTCTGATGGAGATCTCGATCTCTCTGCTGGTAGCGATCTCTCCCTTCGTAGCGGCGCGTGCCGCGTTTTTATAAAGAATTCGCGAGGGTGGTTACAAAACTTTGGGGGTGAGGTTCCGTAGGCGAGTATTGGCGGAAGATGCTCTGACGTATACAAACTTTTAAACGTTTTTAAGATTTACGTCTGGAGGGGGGGATTAATTATTGTGCAATTTTCAGCAACGTTATGAAATATGTTTAAATTTTACTAAAAATTCTACGAATTCTTATAATTGCTTGCACCTGTGCACTTAGCAAGTCACTTTATCTTAATAAATTCCGCGAATTTTATATCAGTACTGGTATTTTATTTAGCAAATAATTAATCATGTCAAGAAAATTTTGATAAAGGACGGCGTCTTGTTACTAAATATTACGAAAATAATTAATAATAGTAAAAGATAAGCTAAAATGTCTAATTAAGTACAATTAATCAGGTGAGTTTGAGTCAACGGGCTTCATCCAGTGGCGTAGAATATGTTAAGTTAATCACTTTAAGTAAAAAAAAAACGCACGTCCCTGCTTTTTTTGAAGAAATATTTTTGATAGATTCAACATTTAATTCTGCAAATAAAATCATACTTAGTATTTTTTCGATTCGGCACCCGTTTTTGAAATATTTTGCATTAACATAAACGACTACATTATTCAGTAATAACCACATTAAATAAATCAGAGATTGCTTTGCATTTGACAGTTACGTATCTTATGTTTGCTAAAATAGTTGCATTTACGCGTGTTTTGTAATTCATTGTTTGTGTCTAATTACTGTGAAAAAATGAATTGTTCCAAACGAGAACTAGTCGATATGCATTTATGTTACGGTAATACTAATTGCAATGCTCGTGCAGCTGCTAAACTTTATGAACAAAGATTTCCAAATAGAAGACATCCACATCATACTACGTTTAGAACCGTTCATCGTAACTTGTTAGAGTATGGAAGTTTAAAAGGAAAGAAACATTCCGGACGAAATGCTCGTGTACCAGTTGAAATTTAGGAACAAATTTTAGATAGAGTTTATGAAAATTCATCAATAAGTACGCGTAAGTTAGGTTTAGAATTTGGTGTGTCACATAGCAAGTTTTGGAAAGTTTCACGAGAACAAAATTTACATCCCTTTCACCTACAAAAAGTGCATGCATTATTACCTGCTGACCATCCTCGTCGAATGAATTTTTTCAAATAGTTTTTAAATAAAAATGCTGAAGATGTACAATTTGTTATAAACTTATCGACCACTGATGAATGTATTTTTTCCCGAAATGGAATAATAAACTTGCGCAATTCCCACAAATGGTTAGATGAAAATCAGCATCCAACTGTAGTTACAGCTCACCAACATAGATTTAGCGAAAATATTTGGATGGGTATACTAGACGATCGCCTAATCGGACCTATCCGTTTTCATCAAAGACTTACTGGCGAATTCTATTGAAATTTTAAGATTTGAGGATTTGCCAGAATTGTTTAACGACGTACCCTTAGATGTTAGAATGAACATGTATTTCATGCATGATGGTGCACCAACTCATTCTACACGAAACGTCAGAGAATTTTTGAATGCATGGTTGCCTGGACGCTGGATTGGACGAGGAAGTGAAGTACCGTGGCCGGCACGATCGCCAGGTTTAAACCCATTGGATTTTTTTGTGTAGGGGTATCTGAAAACTCGTGTCTATTCTGTTCAAATTGATAATCGAGAGCAACTTTGGAACCGTATACAGATGGCATGCCATGAAATTAGGGCTATGTCACAAATTTTTCAGCGTGTTAGGTTTCATTTGCTAAGAAGAATACAAGTTTGCATTCAAAAGGAAGGACATTTTGAACAATATGAATAAAAATAATTATAATTTTGTTTTTGATTCCTTCAATATCTCTTTAATAATGTACCTAATAGTTAACTGTGTTATTTTTTTGTAAAATAAAACAAATTTTGATTTTTATTGAATAATGTGGTCGTTTATGTTAATGCAAAATATTTCAAAAACGGGGTGCCCAATCGAAAAAATACTAAGTATGATTTTATTTGCAGAATTAAATGTTGAATTTATCAAAAAATATTTCTTCAAAAAAACCAGGGACGTGCGTTTTTTTTGTTTACTTATTAATTGATTAACCTAAAATATTCTACGCCACTGGATGGAGTCAGTTGACTCAAACTCACCTGATTCATTGTATTTAATTAGACATTTAGGTGTACCAAATCTCAGTGTAACATCTTTTGCAGTTTTTGAGGAATCTTAAAAAAACCTTAAAAAAAGTATTTTTTAATCAACCTGTATCTCGGTTAGGAAGAATTTTCGGAAAAGCGTTTATGATCATTTTTGTCTTATTTTGAATCATAGAATCTCCAGTTTTCGTTTGTCGGTGATTTTAAAATACATCCTGTATACATTGGCTATAGGAAAATAAAATTAATTTTAAAGTCTTAAATCGTATAAAAAATTATAAAAATGTTTATGATTGTAAAATTAAATTTTTTAAACCATAAGAATATGTATTACAGACACTGAAACATTGCGATTGCACTTACAAATGCATACACTTGTCGGACAATCTGATTAACCGGTAAGTTAAAGGAAGTTAAAAAAAAAACAAGAAACTCGTAATGACCGTCAATTCAAAATAACTGAAAAGGAATATAGTCGAATTTTGTACCTGAAAAAGGACATTTGCGGCACGCATTGCTTTGCTTATTCAACCAAAACAAAAAGGCTGTTATAAGTCATCGTTTGCTGGTAGAAATATATTTGGTGAAGACGCTCTATCGATTAGAACATGTAATACATGGTTTCGACAATTTAAAAGTGATTTCATTGTGACAGTGAGCGCTCTGGTAGACCGCAAAAGTGCGAAGACGAGCAATTGCAGGAGTTAATGGATGATGGCCCAATTCAAACTCAACAACAATTGGCAAAATCATTAAATGTGTCACAAGAAACAATCAGCATACGTTTATGAACAATTGGGAAGATCAATAAACTTGGTAAATGAGACCCACACGATTTGAATGAACGTTAAATGGAAAATCGCAAAGTCACTTGTGAAATGCCGCATCAACCCCACGAGAGAAAATCATTTTTGTATCGAATTGAGACGGGTAACGATAAATGGATTTATTTCGAAAACCCGAAGCGGAAAAAAGCGTCCCTTTCACCTGGAGAAACCGGTTCTTGAACAAGGCCAAATCATTTCGGCAAGAAGGCCATTCTTTATGTTTATATGTATTATGAACTCTCGAAGCCCAGCGAAACCGTTAATGCACAAGGCTATCGTCCACAAACGATTAATTTAAATCACACATTGATGGAAAGACGACCGGGATTGGCCAGAAGACATGGCAAAGTGATTTTGATCCACGACAATGCGCCGCCTCACACAGCAAAACCAGTGAAAGACACCTTGAAATCGCTTGGATGGCTCATTCTTCCGCACCCACTGTACTCCCCAGACTTGTCGCCATCTGACTATCATTTATTCGCATCAATGGGGCTCGCGTTCGTAAAGCAGTACTTCAGAAATTTCGAGAAAGTTGGAAAATAGCTCAGAAGAAAATTACGTGTTTTCTTTACCAAAAAAAAAAAAACCCGGAAAAAACTTATGCATACACATGATATTTTGTAATTATTTGATTCTAAAATTGAAACAATAAGGTCCAAACACAAACTAAAAAAATTCTAGATAGTATGACGACTATCTTTAAAGATAGACTGGAATAAAATAGACATACATAAGGTAAAAAAATACATCAAGGATCAGGAATAGACTATGTTACAGAACTATTAACAGTTAGCTAACTCCGATTAGAGAAGTAATCAAAGATTGTGCCGAAACTATTACCAAATATGATAACATGAATCATTTGACCGTGAGAAACCCCAGATCACCCTTGATGTATTGTTTACCTAAATTATATGAGGTTGATTACAGAATATTTGATGAGTATAATAATTACAAAATTATATTAAACTTTAGATTTGAACATTAAAGATACTTTAGAATTAATTAACAAAATTAAATTATTCTAATATCCACGTTCTTATTTACCTTCGATATCAGAAACTTCTTTCCGAGTATGGTATACTTCCTAAAGAGGTTAAAATCATGCTTATTATTATGGTAATATCAGTGACATTGAAGCTACTCATTTTTCAAACCTGTATTAATAAACCTTTGAATGTATGTGTATAAATTTTGATATTTATCTAGACGTCAAAAAGCAAAATTTCATAATTTTTTGAGAAAAGAATTTCACATCGTTAAAAGTTATTATTAATTTTGTTAAATGCATAAATATAAAGTTTACCTCGAGTGGGATTTGAACCTACGACATGTACTTTGCTAATAACTTTCACATCATATTTTTTCAGATGATGTTATTGAAGCGCTTTCTAATTTCCAATGTTTAGATTTCTATTAAATCGTTATCTTTTGATGTTACGAATGAAATTAGGTATAAAAATATAAAACCGTTAACATATTACGTAAAGCAAAACCTCCAAAGAGCAACTTATCCTTTCGTCAGCGCCGTGCTTTATTTGATCTTAAACGTATTAAAAATATAATAACATTACAATCAGATAAAGGTAATGCAACTTTTATTATATTAAATATGTACAACTATAACATTAAAGTAGAACAACTGTTGGAACCATAAACTTATCGTGGATTCGTCTACCAACAATTCATAAAACCAACGTTCCTAATGACTTATTGTTAGTGCAATTGGTTGTCCTACATACAATCCGGCAAAACATCTTACAATTTTATTACACTCTCATGTAGGTAAAAGACCCTATTATATTAAAGATTCCTCCGGCTTTATTGAAGATATACATATTTTCAAAATTGAAGACGATGGGTCAGATTTAATGTTTCACTTTTTACAAAAGTCCCTCTAAGAGTATTATTGAATATATTGATCATATTTTCCCAAAGGATATAACAATTCTTCTTCAGCACTCTCCTACCATGACTCATTTTACGTGGAATGATAAATTCTATGAACATCTTGATGGTGTAGTAATGGGTGACCCTCTTAGTCCTGTTATAGACCAAGCCCTTCATCAATTTTTAATTTTTTTAATGGAAATATAAATGTTTAACAAAATCCTTACAAGCTAATAGATATTCACTTTATGATATTAATAATCTTATTACATCTGCTAGACATAGCCATAAAGAAAAACTAGTGCTTCATGTTGGTACTGATTTTCTTCCTTTTATAACTAATGTTACAGATAGAATTGAAAAAATGCTAATTAGTCATGGCATTAGTACTGTTTTTAAACCTACAAGAAAAATTAAAGAACATTTACGGTCACCTAAAGATGTTTCAAACTATTATCATCTTCCGGGGTGTATAAGTTATCTTGTTCTTATGGAAAAATATACATTGAAACCACAAAATGTAGCTTTGATACAAGACGTAAAGAACTTAAGAGAGTTTGTAGATTAGTGGTTGATGAATCTGCGGTAGCTGATCATGCTTTAAATAATTTAAATCATGGAATTATGTTAAAATACAACGTGAAGCTATTGAGATATATAAACATCCTTATAACTTCAATGGGCAAAAAGGTTTTGGCATCTTATAATTAAAAAGGCATAACGGTACGTCTTAATTGTTGAAGTAAATGCTTTACCAATCATATGTTAAGTTACCACAGCAGGGTAATAAATCAAAATATACAGTTGAAGTTGGAGTTAAATATTATATTAAACGTACGACATTGTGTTTTCACTACAAAATAACACTTACAATCATTAACAAAAAACTACTTCATTTGATTTGACTAGATCTTTAATTGATATGTCAAGTTTCTATGTGTTGATGCTTTTACGAGTTTTTCACAACTTTATATCTACAGCATAATTTGATTAAATTGTCGTTCGACATGAAAATTCTTCGAATAAATAATGTATAGTCATTGAAGTTTTTGAAGTATACACGCAATTATTATCTACATTATAATTACATTTGCATTCTCAAACGTGTCATAATAAAATTCTAATCTAACATAAATTCATCTTTAATTATACTTAGTTGGTTAATTGGAGTTTTTAGCCCTTTAATTATTGTGAAAGTACCTCTTTTCACATTCCTTTTAATTACTGTGAAAGTACCACTTATCACATTCCTTATAATATTCCCTAACCTTAAAATAATTTAGTTGTACACCTTCTGTGATCAAGATTCCTCTAAAGTTTGTGAATTGTGAAAAAAGTAAACAAAAAGTACTAGTGGATGAACATTTATATTACAAGGACTATTCTGAGCCGACGTCCACGTGGTGTCTTCTGGGTAACGGTAATAGGCTCTTAAAACATATTATTTATATTGGCATACTTTAAAGACTTCAATGACTATACATTATTTATTCGAAGAATGTTCATGTCGAACAATTGTATTTTAGGAGAATTCTGTTTGGAATAACTGCACTGTCGAAAAATTGTTGTTTCGAAGAATTGTTTTGCGAAAAATTGCTGTCGAAGAACTTTCCGCACACCATATACCGGGTGATTTCTAACGCTCTGCCGTACTGACGTGTTTTCGTTTCGTACTCGAAAATTTGTCTATTTCCTTTACATTGTCGTTTATATAAAAAGTGGTACTGGCACTGTATTTAATAATAAGCTTAATAAATAATGTCTTCAAAAATTAAAATCAAAGATTTAAAAGTGAATGAGTTAAACAATCATCTTGCGAAGTTAGGTTTAAGTCAATCCGGAAAAAAGTGTGATTTAATAAAAAAACTTGAAAGTGTAACATCCCATTTTGAGTTGTATTAAAATATACCGTAATTTATGTTCTTCGTTCATTTAGTTGTAAATATAAGAAAAATTTTAATTATTAATGATTCGTATAAGTATGTGGTAGGCAACTTAATTTGCATTTTGGTGTAACTTAAGTGCATATCTTCTTAAGGTTTATACTCCCACTTCCTTAAATTATTTTTTCTGCTCATATCGTTGACTTCCTTCTTTGCGCAAATGTTTTCGCGCAACGCGTCATCATCATCTGACATCCTAAAGCGTCCTTTTTTCACTTCTTGATGAATGTGGTGTTGTTTAGGAAGCCATTTTTGGGGTTTTCACCTAAATTTTGTGAAAAGTGCCATTGATTTGATGGTAAGATGATTTAACTGGTATTATATTAAAATCTAAAACATTTGCTTTTTGCAGGCACTTTTATTTTTTTACTTTGAAACTTTAATTTTACCACTTTTAATTACGCATTTAATCCTACTTTTACGTACGCTTTCATTTTATGATTGCGTTTTGCTTTTAATGCTGAACTAAATTTTGATCACATTTTGTATTTGAACTTTCGAGAAAATGCAATAAAAATTGGATTACCCAAATTTTTTTGAAGAGCAATTTATAAGAAGTAAAGTTCCATTTTGGATGTAGCGTAAAGCATTGTTATTGCAATATATTGCGCAACATTGACAGAAGGATTACATCACCTTGGTTTGCATTTCCGCATTTATTTTTTATAATACCAGGGATTCTCAAGAAGATATATTTTGTACAGGTATTTATAAGTTTAATGCTTTCTTAGTATAAGGCTAATTTTTAAGATATATTTTATATAATTCTAAATTTAACTGTTCATAAACATAGTTTGTATATTTTTTATTTTTACATTTTGGTAAATTTTTTTATTTGTAAACCTCGGTTTAGTTATTCCGAGCATAATTAAAAAATAACTTGACGTCCGAGATCATTTTTATTAGTGTTACATGGCAGTTACTATATTTATGTTAAGTGGAAATAATCGAGCAGAATTTGTGGTAATTAAGCAAATCAAAAGACTGAATCGGCCCATTTTAATCAACCGACTGGGACAAAGGCATTATTTTTGGTGAATGGTTTGTATCTCCAGTTAGTTTAACGATTTGTTTGGAGAACATATAGGCTTATTTCTTTATTATATTATTAAAAAGCTATTTATATGCTGCGAACGGGAGTTACGTTTCAAACTGTAATGATAATCATGTAGTGGAATTAGAAGAGCTTGTACGTAAATGTAAGTTCAGACCATTGGCAAATAAAAGAAAATAATGGATTCATTATCACTATTTTAAATTAACAAGTGATATAAAAAAAAAACTACAGCAGAGGGTGTTATATCTCAGTAAATAAAATAAATTATTTATGATTGTTACTAGGAATAATGCAATAAACAAATTAAATATACTTTTGGATAAGGCAGCGCCGAAGGTTAAGGTTACAGATACGATAGTGACAATAAATTCTTCTAAAAATGAGAATAAATCAGAAATAACTAAAAGTGAAAAATTAAAAGCCCAAAAGGTGAAACTTGCGTCAGTATTAAAAAAAAGATTCATATTATGAGTGTATACAATATAAAGAATTGTATAAAAGTGTTACGATACATTTCTGTTCTTAGATGCAAATAAGGAATTTAAGATCGTTTGTTTAAAGTACATGAATGAAGTAAATATGATTAAATAAAATATTGAAATTAGGATAAAAACTGTTAAAAATTGTAATTCAACATACTGTATGCGTTCGAAAGATTTGAATAGAAATTAAAATTATTTAATTTGATTTGATTTGATTAAGCAATAATAAAATTTAATATTTGTTTCAGGTGCTGTGTTCTGGCAAAATTATAAATGCGACAAATGTAACAGGATGTATAAATATCGTCAGACTTTGAAACGTCATCTATCGTATGAATGTGGTAAAGAAGCGCAATATGAATGTTCTATTTGCCCCTATAAGGCTAAGTATAAGTCGTCGTTATTAAGCCACGTCACACTGAAACATAGGAATGTAAATTAATGTTAAAACCAAAAATCTACTGTAGTTTTCAACTGTGATGTATAATTATCATCAATAAAGTTCCATTCTAAGCAATAACCTCTTAATAGACTAGCTTATACCACATTATTTATATCGTGCCCTTGAAGGTGTTCTCTAAGTGAGACACTATTCTTTCATTTGTTCTACAGAATATTGCAGCCATAACTGCCACACAGTTTTAATTTGCTACCAACAGTGATTAAAAGACTTTATTTTCTTACACTAAATATAGTTCTTTCATGCGCTTTGGTTGTATACTTTAAATTGTAATTTTTGTACCAAATATACATGCGTTAAGGTATGTGAAAATAAGTATGGCTAAAAGGCCACCCGCGAAGAATGGATTCTACATCGCGTCTAGTGTAGTGCTATCCCGTTATAAGGGTAACATTACATACTAAATTCAGATGAAGTCAATAATATGAATTGAAAATCCTTGAGGTTCTATCATTCATAAACTCGGCCTTATTTATTTGAAAGGACGATCGATATTTTTACATACTTTACAAATTTTTACTTATAAATTCATTTTACTATGTAATTCATACCATCAATGGAGAATATATTACTACTACAATTTTCTACGCAATTTAACTATTCACTTACCTTATATTTAATTTCAGCTCGATATAATTGATTTAGTTTCTCTCTTAAACGATTATTTATGAAGTTTTATTCCCTTTTACATGTTCGCGTTTTGTTTTTATATACTTTTCGAATATCTTTATGCAACTGTGATTATACATTTAAATATAGTGCTCCATATTCACTACATGCCAACTTCTTATATTGCTTCTACCTACTATTTTCGTCAAATTGTGACTACATCAAACTTAAAACTATGATAGAGTTTACATTTACGAAAAATAAATCTATTGTTTTAATATGTCTAAAACTCATCCTATACTCAAACAATTTATTTATCCATTTCAACTACATCCATTGGCGTGTCATAACCTTTTATATTTGATGAACTAAAATTTAAAAAAAAGTGTTATTCATTCTCGTAATTGTAATGATGAGAAATAGCCTAAACGTTTCCTGATATATCCTCTATTGTTAAATGCGTAATGTACTCAAATATTCTAACTTACGTACTGTAGTTTCATTCAATGGTTTATAATACCGTCTAATCTTTCCCCTTGAAGTGGAAACATGTGTAACACACCATTTTATAGTATCTTTAACCGGAGAATGTGAATTTCATATTAATCATATTTCTACCTCCATCCGTACCTCAGTCAATCACCGGAAATATTTGCAACGCATTAATTTCAAACGCATGTATCTCGGGAACGGAGTGTCGTAGCTAAGTACCAACAAAGAGAAAATAATAGATCTTGACGAGACTCATCTATACGTAGAGTTAGATTTTCAAATAAGTTTATTTCTGGACGGAGTGTCGGAAGAACGAACGGAAAATGATAGGAATTGGCGAGACGCATCCGTCAGTGGGATCAAAACTTTAAATGCGGTCAGGCGCAACTGATTTGACAGATTTATTGCACACATATTGGAGCACACTTACGCTTCGCCTTGCATTTGTGCATATCATGTCATTAGTTACAGTTGTATCTTGGTGTTTTTAGCAGCAATACATACAAAGCATGTTATAAGTTAATTTCACAATTTCATTGCGCCTATTGATGTAATTTTCCGTTTTTTAAGTGTCATTATGTATTTGATCATTGTTAAGTGACTTTTTTAAATAAAATTCGATAATATACATTCTAAATAGAGATTTATACGCTATATTAGTGAGTAGTCTATTTGATGCGTGATTAATAGGAATTTCTGATTATTCATTGTTTGTCTCCACAGATATTTACATAATACGAAAATGACAAAGCGGTACAATCGCAAAGATGTTGAATTGTTGCTGCAGATGATGCGGGAGTTGAAACAAGATGACAAACCCTAATTTGAACACGACAACGTCACTAATGTGGACTTTGAAGAAAAAGACGAAGGTTCTGACACACTTCAAGAAGCCTCTTCCACTGAAGAAAGTGTTGAAGACGATCCTTTTGACTATTTCTTAGGAAACCCAAAATGGCTAAGTAGGTCTGTTCAATGCAGACCACATAATACTGTAGTTGCTTCACCGGGTGTCATAGAACATGCAAGAGAGGCTAATGAAGAAATGTTGTGCAAAATCATTTACCACACCAATGAATACGCCGTAGTACAGTTGCGATGTTCAGTCCCGTAATGAGTCTGAAACGATTCAAGCTTATGCTTCGTTACATACGATTTGACGCGCCCCGAAAGAAACGAAAGTGAAAAGCTATAAGAGACATTGTTAAAACTGTGTTAGCAATTGTAAACGATGTTATTTTCTAGGCGAAAATGCCACATTTGACGAGGTTTTGGAAAGTTTTAAAGGACAGTGCTAATTTCGTCCAATATGTACCGTGTAAACTGAACAAGTATGGCATCAAAATTTTCTCATTGATGGATACGCGAGTATGGTACACTTATAATTTAATCCCGGCAGACAACCTAATGGGCCAAAAGATTTTCAGAACACACATATTATATTGGGCGCGATATAACGGCTGCCAATTGGTTTACGCCTATCCTACGTTGGGGCAGTAAAAAAAAATGAATGAGAGCTTCTACTAGATTTCATTGCGACCAAAAGCCCAGCCGAAAAAACAAATTTGTTTGAATTTCAAAAAGGCACTACAGTGTATATACCAAAAAAAGGTAAAAATTTGCTACTGCTATCCAGCACGCACTTCGACATTCAATTGACGAAAGCACAGAGGATAAAAAACCAAATAGCATTACATTTTATAATTTTACAAAGTCGGGAGTCTACTTGGTGGACAAGATGTATTCAAGTTTCAATATACAATGCAATACTCGTCGCTGGCCATTAGTAACATTTTTGACAATGGTCAATATAGGATGAATAAATACGCATGTAGCATACACGCATTATCCTGAAGAAGTTGAGTGAAGAATTAGTAGCTGAACATCTGAATCGAAGAGCAAGACAACGAATTCCAACCACCCTCCAGCAAAAGTTGAAACCATACAATTCCGGAGATGTAGAAAACAAACTAGCGCTGTTAAAAATAAAAGAAAACGATGTGCGACTTGCATGGAAAACAAAAGGCAAAGATACTTAAAATATTTTTGTAGGCAATGCAACAAATATTTATGTTTGGAACACGTAACATTAATGTCTGAATTCACTAATAATGAAACTGAAGGTGAACAATCTGATTAAAGTAGGTAGTTTGTTTTCCTTTTTATAAGTGTTCAAACATCAAAAACTTTTTTTATGCATAAAGAATAAATAATAACATGCCCCATATCTGTATTTTATACATCTGCTAGATGAGACGAGATGGATCCGTCCGTAGGATCAGCATTTCGAATATGTACATCTCGGAAACGAAGCGTCGGAACTGGGCGCGCACAAACGAAAACTGATTGGTCACGCCTGGTTGCGTGTAGTCAAAACTTTAGTTACAAATATCTTGAGATTGGAGTACCGGAATGTTCACGACGCTCTCGACAAGTTGCATCCGGGTTAAAGTTTTAAATGCAAATATCTTTAGAAGGGTTTATTGATTTGTGGGTGAAAGTGATAGGTCTCGACGAGATGCGTCATCTGTAGGGTCAGAATTACACTTACGTTCATCTCGGACACAGAGTTTCGGAGTATGGTACGCACAAAGGGAAAGTGATAGGTCTCGATGAGACGCATCCGTCGGTGTGGTGAAAACTTTAAATGCGAATATATCGAGAAGGGTGTGTCGGAAGGGAATATCCACAAAGGGAAATTGATAGGTCAGTCTGTGGGGTTTCGGAAACCGAGTTAGAAGTGAGTACCCTCTAGGGCTATAACAAATCAATTGATATTTTTGCCCAGCCCTAGAGGGCACTTGCTTTCAAACTCGATTATAGTCTATTAGTTAGGTTTTGATAAATTTTTCAAAATAATCGATTAATCTATTATTTGATAAACCTATCATTTAATTAATCGATTATTTGACTATCGATTAATAAAAAAATCGATTATTTTTAGTACTCAATTATTATTGGTAGTAAATACTTAAATACATGAATAAATTTAACTGGTACCTAATTATATTTTTATTGCACACACTATGTTATTTTCTCTAGACCGCCGTTCTCCAATTTTCTAACGTTTAATTTATGGATTGTTTGATTATTGGATTATGTGATTAATCCATTATTTGGTTAACCGATGATGTGACTATTCTATTATTTGATAAATGGATTGTTTGATTAACCGATTATTTGGTTAATCGATTATTTGATTAATCCATTGTTTAATTAATCTATTTTGATTAATCAATTATTTGATTATTGATTAAAAAAATATTAATCATTTTCAATAATCGATTATCGATTGGTCAAACCTATAATCGTCCACCCCTACTACCCACAAAGGAAAGGTAATAGGTCTCGACGAGACACATACGTTGGTGAATTTAGATTTCTATTCGTTTATATCTTGGGACGGAGTATCGGAAGGGTGTACATACGAAGCGAAACTCGTAGGCTTCCACAAGACACTTCTTCTGAATTTCATGCATTTTTAGTGACCATGTGGTAAAGGAAAATGCTTTACCTATGGTCACCTGCGTGGCATGTTGATACCTATTATTTAGTTGACGTTAATAAATCTTTTTATATTTTTTAATGGGCTTTGTTTGATCCTGTGTAGGTAAATCGATTAACAGTACTGTGGCTAGAGAACACCAACCGAGTAGCACTAACTTGGACTGACACATGTTAGCAATCTTGCCATTTTCTATCTATATTGTCCTAAAAATTTGTTTTTGATAATGAAATGAGTTAAACTGTACTGACAAATTCTAATAATAGTCACATGTGTTTTCGCTAAAGAAATTATTCCTTAATTTGTACTATAATTTATGTGTTATTGTTTATTGTTTAACAATATTATTAAAACAATGTTTGCTTACAAAGATGGTAATGGAATGCTTGCTTACTTATATGATTCTAACACTTCTTCCAAGTGCATGTACCACATATTTTAGTTTTTATTTAAATAATTAATTGTAATTTTGCAGATATGGAAGATACTAAATTATCATGTCCACTTTGTAGGAAAAAATATAAAAATAGCACTACTTTAAGAGCGCACATAACATTAGATTGTGGAAAGGATAGAAGATTTTGTTGTAGTTTGTGTAATTTTAGCGCAAGGCGTAGATATAGTCTTAAAATACACTATACCAACAAACATCGTACGGAGATTTTATTTTCGAAATAAGATATTTGCTTATTATTTCTTTATTATTATTTTATTTATTTGTGACATATAGTTAGTTATTCACAAAACTGAGAATGAAGATCCCTTAATATGAATCTTACTATTATCTTACTAAATGTCTAGCAAAACAGGATGTATAACCGAATACACGCTACTTAATTTAGTTGGTTACAATGTAAATGTTTTAATACTATTCGAACTGTTTTAATAATTTACAATTTGATAAGTAATAATCTCATTGGAGTAGATTAAACTGGAAGAAATATTTGATAAAGACCATTTCTACCTTTTTATGAATTTAACGTGTACTAAATCACAACAGAAATTAAAGACTGAAATGCAGGTGATAGCTTTTGGGTTTAAACGTTATATTTTATTATTTATATTTATACAAATCTATGCATTTCTATAAAAATATAGCTATCGTCGACAGTAGTGGTAAAATCTTTTAGAATATTTTAAATTATTATCTTCCGTAGTGTATAAGTTTTGGTCTTGCGGAAAAGTATACCTTGAAACCTCATAACGTAACTGTGGTACAAGATTTAAAGAACATATGAGATTTTGTGGATTAGGTCAATCAGAGAAATCTGGGGTAGCTGAGCATGCTTTAGATAATTTAAATCAATTTGGTATGCACATATTGTCAAGACCTTACGGTATAAATTGGCAGTAAAACGGGATAACAGCTAAAATTTTGCTCGACTTCCCAGTCGGGCGTGGGTTCGGTATACTAAATTTTGTGCTCAATAGGATAGCTTTCCATAAATACGTCAAAATAGGGGTTAAAATCGACATAAAACCGGAAAGGACACCAGAGTGTTTGAAATGACACAATAATATCGCACGCTTCCCTAAAATAATGGCGTGCCGTAAAACAATCAATCGCTGGTATATATAATCAAAAAAATCAATAATTCTGTCGTTACGTTACTTTACTCAATAATTATGATTTTCAATGAACTTTCACTTCAAACAAAAGAAGAACTCAGCTTAATTCTGTTTACAACCACTTGAAATTAAATTAATCAATCCGCTATAAAATACGCTCAAATTCGTAAAAGTAAGGCTTTAACTGATCAGCCTTTAAAAGTTACGTTAAAATTAAATAATCATTAAATAAAGCTTTCGAACGTAATTACTTTTTACTTAAGTTAAACACCAAAAATAGTGACGTTAATGCAATGATCTAATTCAAATAAAACAAACACTCAATATGCGTGTAAGTACTGTGCTGTACAGGGTGGTTTTTTTTCGTTAATATTATAGGGTATAGGCTAAAAGGTAAGAGATACAAAAAAACTTAGATACGTGTCCCGCTCTCTTTTTTAGTGTTTAGTTTAATGGCGCAATCGGATCTACGCTAACTAAATTGATTTCGAAGATACAGAGTGATTCTCAAAATCTGCCGGTTTTGATTATCTCTTATGACTCGGTTATTTATGGAGATAAAAAAAAGCTTTGGATACGAAAGTTTTATGACTTTTTACGTTGAATCCAGTGGCGTTCTTAAAAAAATATAGATGTTTGATTTTTTGAGATATTATCAAAAGTAGCATTTTCTTAAATCGGACACCCTGTATCTGATAATCTTAAAAATTGCATTTTTTCTTGAGATTGCAACAATATATAACACTTAATATTTTGCATTGTCCTAAATAGCTAAAATACTAAAAAACATTTTTTTAGTTGGCCATTAATTGAATGTTTTAAGCAATTGTTTTGTTTGTTTACATGTCATAAAATTCAGTAACAATTATGTATTGGTATTCTTATTTCGTTTCCGATTATATTTTTTAAAAAAGGTGATTAAATGAATAATTTTCAAAATTATGAAAAATTAAATATGCTTGATTGCTACATTGAGAGTAATAAAAATAAAGACGCAGCTCTAGACTTATATTTTGAGCATTATCCGGAACGACGACTGCCAGAACAACAAATATTTGAAAGATTATATCACAATTTAAGTGAGTATGGATCATTTGGAAAACCAAGAAGTAAGATTTACAATAAGGCAAATAGAGCAAGAGATGAAATAAATACATTAGCTTGTGTTGCTGCTGATCCGACGATATCTAGCCGTAATATTGAGAAAAATATTGGCACAAGTAAATCTAAAGTTTTAAAAACGTTAAGAAAGCATAAGTATAAACCATATAAAATAAGCAAGGTTCATAACTTACAACCTGGAGATGAAGAGCGGCGTTTAACATTTTGTCATTGGTATTCGCAGCAGATTAATCGGAATCCCAATTTTTTTCAAAATATAATATTGACCGACGAGGCTTTTATATCTAGCGAAGGAATTTTTAATCGACATAATAATCGATATTGGTAAAACATAAATCCTCATCAGACGGTCGCCAGGATACAACAAGGACGGTTTGGGTTCCATGTATGGATGGCGCTATATAAAAACAGAGTCCTTAACTACAGAATTTTTAAAGAAAATTTGAATGCTCAGGGATACATCCAAATTTTGGAAGAATGTGTAATAATGGAGTTGGATAGCATGCCATTAGCTGCAAGAAATAATGTTTATTTACAACAAGACGGTGCTCCAGCACATAATAGCCACATGGTAAGGGACTTACTAAATGTCAATTTTGGCGAAAATTGGCTTGGTACATATGGACCAAACAGATGGCCTCCGCGTTCCCCCGACCTGACGCCACTCGACTTTTATTTTTGGGGATCTATCACAAATGAAGTCTATAAAACCCGAAGTAATACTGTAGAAGAACTCAGAGCAAATTTTATTAATTACATTGGAAGAGTGCCAAATATTTAAATCTATAACGCCACTCGTTCAGTTATAAGCAGAGCCCAAAAATGCATCGAGCAGAATGGAAGACAATTTGAGCACCTTTTGTGATTAACCACCTATGCTAATTGTTATATATAAGTATTTGAAATAATTCCTGTTGAGTTGTTATAAACCTTTTCTTGTTTTTTGTAGTTGTTGTTTTAGTTTATTAATGTTTTATTATTGTTATTATCTGCAATTTTATTATGCCTGTTATAAAATAAAGAATTGATTAAATCCATGGCCAACTAAACAAAAATGCTTTTTTAGTATTTTAGCTATGCAAAATATTAAGTGTTATATATTGTTGCAATCTTAAGAAAAAATGCAATTTTTTGAGGTTATCAGATACAGGTTATCCCATTTAAGAAAATGCTACTTTTGATAATATTTAAAAAAATCAAACATCTATATTTTTTTTTGAACGCCACTGGATTCAACGTAAAAAGTCATAAAACTTTCGTATCCAAAGCTTTTTTTTTTATCTCCATAAATAACCGAGTCATAAGAGATAATAAAAACCGGCAGATTTTGAGAATCACTCTGTATCTTCGAAACCAATTTAGTTAGCGTAGATCCGATTGCGCCATTAAACTAAACACTAAAAAAGAGAACGGGACACGTATCTTAGTTTTTTTGTATCTCTTACCGTTTAGCCTATACCCTATAATATTAACGAAAAAAACCACCCTGTACAACAAATAGGTTCACAGCTGGAACGACATTTAAAAAAAGCAACAGTTCGTTAACCTAAAGGTATGTATTATAAAAACACCACCCTCGAAATAACCACACAATTGTTACATTAATTTCTCGTCCAAGTTAAATCATGTAATATACCTGACAGGCGGTGAGACTAGCTAGTTTCAGTGCTGGCCTTTACTAAAGTTATCGTAAACTAATTCATATTCCAAAATAACAAATGATTATCACAAATAAATTGCGTTCTCCTTGTAACGCATTAGACATATAATTTCGATACAATTTCGACAGTATGACAAATAAATAAAACACTCAAATAAATTTGGATCATGACACGGATAAATACGCTTGTATTTAAAGTTGATACGAAAAATAATTCAGAAGTTAATCTCCAAAATCCATCCTATTTAACCGTTTTTACATGCATCAAAAAAAATACACACCAGAATTTATTAAACCTTTTTCAACCACAAAATATAGGTACAAAATGTTTACCTTACTTTTGAACATCCCCATTTGTTATACAAACACCTGGTGGAAACCACAGAGGATCGGCAACGTCGGCGATTCATTCTCGTGAAGGAAGGCGGCCTAAATTGCGGTTTATTTCTACTTCAATTGGTTGTACGGTACTCTAAAGTCCATATTTACACGTTATTTGTTAACTTTATTCTACTATATACGAGTACAAGTTCCGCTTGATACTTATTAATCTTCTTTAACTATACATAAAAGCTTAGCTATTTACAGCTAGTTATTCGTTAACGGTGAACTGTGAAATTGAAGTCTGGAAATCTAAGAACGAACGTTTGGTTTCTTCCGCATAAAATCCATAACCACTTCACAGAACAGTGGAAGCACTAGGTAAAAATAATACTTAACACTTTTTGATTTTCGACAAAGTCCCTTTGGACAAACTGCACTTAACGATAAATTAATCTCGGAACGGTTGAACGACTTAATATGATCCCTTCGAGGGTTTTTTCGGGAACGACGCCCCTACTAACGGAAGTTCTTTCAATACGGGTTATGGATAACGTCGTTCTGCGGTACTCACTCGCTGCCGTAACGAAAACCTTTTAACGCCTCTGCGTCTGTACTGGCTCTGATCCTCGTGAAAAATTCATTTGTCGCCACATTGGTTTTTTGTATCCCTACTATTAATTAGCCAATCATAAAAAAAGATTACTTAAATTTCTTGAATACGCGCCAACACTCGAGAGCCGTCGGTAAAATTGCATCACCCAAAGCAACTAGCAACTTATCAATGTAACCGATATACTGTAAATTACATATTTCTTAGCGATGCTAGACCTTAATGCCTCGTACCTAAAAGCTAAACTCTGTTTAAACCCAAAATTCTTTTCGAAATACTCCGACAAATTGTCGCCTCATACGTTTTTATTAAATACGAAATATGGTTTTCTGCACTAACTTTAAATACAAAGAAACAATTTATACTCAATTTAATTTTATAAAACGTAATTTCCCTTTCAACAATCGAAAATTTCTAAAACTTACAATAAGGAAAGTAACTATTATTTACAAAGAAACTAATTAATTCTTCCTCTCAAATTAGTAAAAGGGTTTCACTAATAATCTTAATTTAAGCTTCCATCTTAAGTTGATAATCGAGCCTTTATTTTTTCTCAAAAAAGGATTCTAAATGCGATTGCTATTTATATCAATTTCGAAAACCTTCCAAATACGTGAAAGTCAAAATAGAACGTTACAATCGAAAAGCTTCCCAAAGAATTTATGCGTTATCAAATTCAATTGCATGAATTTATACTACATTTCACATGTACTGTATTAACAAATAAGTTATGATTTCGGAATTAATGGCAAATATTTGATAGAGACAAACTCATTATTATGTGTATTTACAACGCGAAACTATTGAGATAAATAATAACTTCAATAGGCAAGAAGAATGGCTCCCGTTTAAATAGATTTTGGCGTCTTACAATTTAAAAGGGACACAATAATACGTTTTAATTTTAATTTTAACTTTTGGCATGTCTAGGCTTTTTGGCGTGTTTTTTTCTAGTCACTGAAGTAAATGTTTTACCAATTATATGTTAAATTACCACAGCACTATAATAATTTAACGTATGTAATTCAAATTAAAATTAAAAGTTATATCAAACCTACTACATTGTGTTTTTACTGTAAAATAACAATTACATTTATTAACAGAAATTATCTCTCTGTTAGATTTGACTAGATCTTTAATTTATATGACAAGTTTCTATTTGTGAATGCTTTTATCAATTTCAAATTAAAGTTTTTCACTACTTTACACTTACATTATAGTCTGATTAAATTTTGTTGAATTTGCTGTTTGCTTATGATATGCTTCACTGTTAGCCTTCGACCGTTAGAGGGTGTTTTTGTTTATCATCATCAAGGTAGTTTAACAATATTTAATTTATTAAGGATCTAGTTATTCATTACTAAAATTGTATTCGATGGTTTATCAAGCTATTATATTAGTTGTAAGCTTATGTTTGCGTTTTCACTTTTTATATTTCATAAATTTGTTCTAATACCTTAAACAATTTCAAAAGATTTTACCACTACGATAACTGTAATTGTTATCGAAACATAGGTTTGTGTAAATATAAATAATTATTTGTTTTCCAGAAAATTTTAAATAAGAAATTTGGTATATCTTCCATTGCCACATAAAATTTAAAGTTTCTTACAGTTTGTCCTTAATAAATTTTTCACAGATGTGGAACTGTGTAACTATTTAACTGAAACTTAAAATTATTCTTCGATGTTATAACGATTGATTAGAAAACTCGTCATTAAGAAACTCTTGCTAAAATCATATGTGTATGTTCAACGATTTTTAATATTTAATGCAATGTTTTAACCAGTTTAATTTTGTATACTTATAAGGTTTACAGTATGTATTTGGGTACATAATAGTTTTCAGTTAGAACGATCTCGATTGTTATAGCAATTATCTTTCGTAACACTTACTAACATCACCTAACTTGTTCTGTACTACGATATATTTATTAATTAAACGGTATTTTGATATGCTATGTTTTATTTCTATTTCAAATTAGATGCTGGGTATATTGTATTTTATGTGTATCCGTTTTTATATTTTCTTTGCAACGGCTGCAACAAAATTGATTTTGTAACCTTTTTCCCATCTCTAAAACACTAAATCAACATAAATCTGATGTGTGTGACACGTTTTAATTATTAAATGCCATCGTACACATTATGAATTTATTTCCAACTTTCAATATATTCGTTTCGCAATCTTGAGTTACTTTTTATATTTCGAATGTTTTTATAAATTGATTTCTCTAATTAGGTTTCTGAAGTGGGACCGTTGATTAGGACAAGCGCGTTTCGCACTGTTAAATAGATTTGATTTTTCGCGTCGTTTGAGGTTTAAAATGGTTGTCGTAAATGAAAGAACAAAGCGTTTAATTTTGCTAGTTCTATAGGCTGCATCACTTACTGTGTTGGCCAAGGCACGCATTCGTAGAATACGTGAAAGGCTGTAGTATAAAGGCCAGTATAGAATCGGTCTAGGGCATCTCGCCGTCGCCATTGTGCCGCCGCCATTTCGTCGTAGCCATTTCGCCGTAATATTTGAAATATTTTTGTTTAAGAATAAAGAACACAACATTTCATTTCCAGTGTTGATACTACTGCTCATTGTAAACCCAATGCGCTACTATTTACCTAGTCTAATGATTACGATGTTATTAACAATTGGTTAATGAACAAGCTTTTTAGATTGAAGATGGCGCTATGCACACGTGCCGATCACTTGTTTTGAAAACGCCATTGTTCATACACCAGTTGTCAAATTTTAAGCCGATTGGATACATGCCGTTACTATCGATATAAGTAAGCAATTTGTGCATTTTCTTAATCATGAATAAAAACCAGTTCCGTGCAGTGATAAAGCATTTCTTTTTTAAACAAATAAAAACGGAGTTAGATGAAGCTCATGGCTAGTCTTCGCCGTCGTATGCAACAGTTGCAAGCTAGGTTGCTGAATTTAAGCGCGGTAAAACAAGCATAGAGGATGCACCACGAACTAAAAGACAAAAAAATAATTGAAAAAGTCCATGCAGTCGTGACGAAGGATCGTCGAATAAAGTTGAGAGAGATGGCGGAGGAAGTAATCATTTCATACGATCGTGTACATTGCATTTTACATCAACATTCGGACATGAGAAAGCTTAGTGCTAGATGGATGCTGCGTCTGCTGACAACCGACCACAAACGAGTTCGAAGGACCATTTCTCAGCAATGCCTAGACATGTTCAAACGTAATTTTTTGCGAGGTTTTATAACTGTTGACGAAACATGGGTTCACCACTGCACTCCAGAGACCACGGAGTAGTCAAAGCAATGCACAAAACATGGAAAGCCAACTCAAACGAAGGCAAATACGATTTCATCTGTTGATAAAGTCATGGATACCGTATTTTGGGATTCCCGTGGAATAATTTTTATTGATTATTTGCAACACGTGAGGACAATAACGGGCGAGTATTATGCGCCGTTATTAGTGAAACTGAAAAAAAGGCCTCATTTGGCAAATCCACAAGGAGAACGCCCCATCTCACAAGTCAGCAATTGCGATAGCGAAACTGCACGAACTACGTTAATTGAATGTGCACTCTATTAGTCAGACTTGGCACCGTCGAATTGCTTCTCCAGAAATGGTTAGCTGGAAAGAAATATTCATCGAATACTGAAGTCATCGAAGCTACAAAAGGATATTTTGAAGATTGGACTAAATATGTACAGCTGAAAGGAGACTAAATACGATTTTTCCCGTCTCTTTCTAAAAACTTTTCGATCTATCCTCGTATTTTCAGAGAATTATTTAAAGTATATAATAAATTTAACTAATGCTATTTACACATTTATCTTGTCTTGTATTTATTTATATCACTTACGACAACACTAAATATTTATTTTAACACGCGCGCATCTTTACCATTGTTTTGCGTTTATTTATATTTTACTTAATTAAATAAATGTAAATTGTCGGAAGCATTATAAATAATGAAAACGAATCCTTATATGATAGATTTAATAACAGAATTATATAACCACAACAAGTCATACGTTAAAGTAGGAAAATAACTGTCCAAACAAATAATTACGTATAAGGAGCCCAAACAGGGCTGCAGCTTGTCACCTCTATTACTTAACATTTACCTCGAGGTAGCTTTGAATAGCTGGAAACGACATTGCACCGATATGGAAATACGCATTAATGAAATGCGTTATATACTTTGAACTTTGCTGATGATCAGGTAGTTCTGGCACAAGAGTCTTATGACTTGGAGTTTATGATAAACGGCTCTTAAGGAATACGAGAAGTGTGGCATGCAAGTTAGTTTTAAAAAAAACGGAATACTTGTTGTGAACTCAAAAGCGCATTTCGAAGTACTTATCAGTGACGTTGTTACTGTTCATGGGTGGACAAGTTCAAAAACCTGGGAGCTATTATTGATAAAAATGGTTTGGGGACTGAAGATATCAAACACAGGATACAACAATGCAAAAAAGTGATTGGTTGTTTGAATCTTCTAAAAGATATAAGCTCAGAATTCGTAGAGCTCTAGTGGAATCGGTATTGTGTTATGGTTCTGGAGTGTGAACTATCACGGAAGCAATAAAACGAAAAAATAATGCAGTGTAGATGGACTATCTACGAAGAAGTGCTCGCGTATCTAGATTTGAAAGAATACCAGATGACGAAATTAGAAACTACATGGCAGCAAACGAAGCCACTCTGGATAGGATAGAAAAACGTTCGTTAGTATGGTTTGATCATCTATTAAAGATGCCGGAAAATAGGTGGCTCATAAAAATCTTTAAGTGGTCTCTGCCAGGAAAGAAAAAAAAAGGAAAACCTAGGAAATCGTGGAATGAACATTAGAAGGACAATGAGAGAGAATAATTTAAACGAAGAGCAAGTGTGGAGTCGAGAGGCCTGGAGAAAGTCAGTGGGGATGCGGCAACTAGCTGGTTAATAATATACTGTTTATAATAACATGTAGAAGATATCAACCGATACCGAAATATATGTTTTTTAATCACAATAATTTATTTTATTGACTTTAACCCAACAATTTTAATAATAAATATTATTAAAGAGAACTTATAAACTAAACGCATCTAAGTGCTAATAATGACAAAGTCATAACAGTATGTAAATTGTGAATTATTAAAACTACCATAGTACATATAGTAAAAGATTGCCTCCAGTGGGACTCGAACCCACGACCGCTGCTTATCTAGAGTAAGGCTCTTAACCATCTGAGCTAACGAAGGAGCTAGTTCCACTCGATTCAATTCTAAACTGTATGTACCTTATTAGTTTATGTTATATGATTCATATATATTTATGTAACCAATCACTTTGTGGCAAGACTGGAATATAGAAAAGTTGGATTTTGGGCAGGTAGTACAAATTAAAGAGAACTTATAAACTAAACGCATCTAAGAGCTAATAATGACAATCATAACAGTATGTAAATTGTGAATTATTAAAACTACCAACGTACATGCAGTAAAAAATTGCATCGAGTGGAACCCGAACCCACGACCACTACTTATCTAGAGTACTTTTCTTAACCATCTGAGGTATCGAGGGAGACACTGCCACAAAAGTAACTGGCTACATAAATATGTATGAATTATCTAACATCAAAACTAATAAAGTACATACAGTTTAGGATTGAATCGGAGTAGAACTAGCTCCCTCGATAGCTCAGATGGTTCCAGTCCCACTCGAGGCAATCTTTTATTGTATGTAATTCACAATTTAAATAAATATTATTATAAACCAGTCCAATATATATATATATATATATATATATATATATATATATATATATATATATGTATGTATGTATATGTATCTAGCAATTTGTGCCACCGCATAGCTCAGTGGTGTGGGCGGGGTTCTTGCTTAATAGTGTAAAAAATGTCAAAAAGGCGCCACCTGTTAAATACATTATAGCGGTGAAAACGTCTTGAACCGATCTTAGATTGGCCTAACAGGAAACCTAAACGTTCACGCAAAAAAAAATTACTCTAAATGACTACTAAAAATTGTATTCCAAAAATCTATACGTAGAGTTCACCTACATTCGAATGAATTCTAAGCTTTATGTATATAAGCCGCACAATGCGATAATAAAACTCAAAACTCCCTAAAATCTCGCCAAACCTCAACGCAAAAATTATTATCTCAAATAATCAAAAACAAATGAAAGTACGGTAATTAATTAAATAATTTAACACCAAAAATACGTCACTACAACTAAATTAAGTGTGATGCAAAATTTATAAAACTCTAAAATTTATTAAACGTCGATATGGGGAGGTAATACCTAAATTCGAAAAAAATTGCCCAGCTGCCTTAACAAATAATTAAATTCGCTTGCCTGTTTAGCAAATCAGGCACCTACAAAAATATCTGCAATCAGTACGTTGATTCCTATAAAAAGTAACTCCAAAAATATTTGTGACTGCAAATGCAATATATATATATATATATATATATATATATATATATATATATATTGAATAATTAAAAACACATCATCGAAATGTTAACAATTGCTACATAAATCAAAACATTTATCTCAAATTTAATTACCTAAAAGACTATGAAACTAGCTAGTGTCAGTATTGGCCTTACTAGAAGAAATTCGTCACGATCATGATAACTAATTTAGAACCATAATACTAACGCTACGAATGCATTAAAAGTTAATTGATACAAAAATCAAACGTGATGTCAAAAGTGAGCGCATTCAAACGTGGGCATATACAACCAAAATATATAATACACAAGATTTTATTAAAATGTGTCAACAACTTTACCTTTTATTCGGAACAGACCACTTGTTATACAAATACCTAGGATATCTAGAAGGTGACTTCAACGGCGGCGGCAATATAATGGATGAAGAAACTCGAACTCCAAATTTGACTTAACACTTGAATACTTCTCTTTTCAGAATGTTTTGATTGAGCTTACAATTGTACGTTACACTATTACTTAAACTTCCATAAATTTTGATTACTTTACTTTACTATGTATAAGCACTAAATATCACTTATTAATTTAAAATATCAAAAGAAAGAAAATATTTTTTATTTACAGCGAAATATTCGTTAACTGGCAGCTGTACACACGAAGTAGTCCACAAAACTAGCACCTGAACTAATTCACATAGATCCGCACACCATATGCGTAAACAAACTCTAAAGGAGTTAGGACCGGCACCTATTCGACACCGAATCCAACTTCCATGGACGAGAATTGTCTATACACGACAACGATAACAGAAATTATTTAGGGGAGAGCGTATTCAATATATGATCTACCAGTTAAAGGTATATTCGTAACCAAACTTCCACGGTAACTTCTCTAAATGGGCGTAAACAGTTTACTACCCCAAACCAACAAACTTCGTGGGTGTGGCGGCACCGCAAACAAAAATAAGTCCTGATACTACGGCATCTCTGACAGAACTAAGTACTACTTTATCCAGAATTCGCCATCTTCCCTAACATCTCCCACTATGCCACTCAACCAATCACAACAAAGAGCTACTCAAAATTTTAAATGCACCAAAACGAATTGAATCCGAGAGCCGTCGAAAAGAAATTACCTCACCCCAAAGAAGGTGCTCAGCGTGCGAGTCTTATCAATGTAACCCGATATACGCGCTAAAGAAAATCTCGACGCAAATTTAACGTACAAAACATCCAAATTTTTTGTTTAAACTCAACAATTATTATGGAAAAGAAGGCGACAGTCTGGCGGCTATAATTAATTTTTGCACAAGATGTACCATACAATGTATTAAATTTTATATTCAATTTAATTTTTTAAAACGTAATTCCCTTTCATTTACTAAAATACTCCAATATTAATAATAACGAGAACATTTCTGTACCCAAAAACTAATCAACACTAATCTAGTAAGGAGGGATTTCCACTATCTATTGATACCAATATATAAACCAATTTTAATCTAAACTTGCTAAATAAACCAATAACTTTATTTCTTTTTTAAAATGCGGATTCTAAATGCGACTACTGTTAATAAAACGTTACAATTTAAAAAAAATTTCCAAATATTCATGCATTATTACTTTCACTGGTGCGAGTTTATACTACATTTAAGATGTACCGTACTAACAAATAATTTATAATTTCGAAAATTATCGCCAAATCTTGATAAAATCTTTGGCATATAACAATATTATTTAGAACAGCATACTACACGAAATCACCATAAATACTGAGATACTTCTTATTTGTGACCGAATTGGTAGGTCAGTGATAACACGCTCTATAGCATTCGGCAGGTAGTTTGGTCTATTCCCGTTTTTATCTCCCCTGTATGACGTTGTTTCAGGGGGCATAATCACTGCGTGCGGTTATTTAGGCGAATGATGGGGTAGTAACTTCCCCCTTAGAACCCTAACTCCATTCCTTCCTGATTACATCTGTCCTCATACCCATACATACTCATTGTATCTATGTATGTTGGAAATCCATCAATATTACCGAAGAGACGTGGAATGATACACGTTGCCTGTTCCTTTTATTTTTTTATTGTGCGTAAAAAAAATAAATCGACCGCCGTTCCTAGACGCATCTGGGCAACAAACTAGAGAATCGCCCGCAGTTAACGAGGGAGGACGACACAAAGAGTAAAATAAATGAACACTTTATTATATTTTAATTGCTTACATTCATTATTTTCAGCGGAATAATAAATACTTATTAATGATTTTAATAGATTTTTTTACTTAAAAACCCTCATTGTGTATGTGGACTTGCATTTATGAAATCGAATTTAATTAAATGATGACTGAAATTTATGTATTTTATATTTTTAGGAGAAGATAACGCATACCAAGATTATTGTACTTGCGAATGTGGTAAAACATACAAATATCCTACATCGTTATACAACCATAAAAAGTATGAATGTGGACAGGAACCAAAGTTTAAATGCCCTGTTTGTACTTACAAAACATATCAAAAAGGAAATTTGCACCAGCACGTTAAGAATCGCCACTCGGACTACAAACTGTTTAAAAACCTTTTATAGGAGATGATTATAACCAGTATTAGAATTTGCTGTCCAATGTACTGTTACCTATAAAGGGTAATTTTTGTAATTATAATTTATTTAATATAAGGGATTTAAAACGTTCTCTATTGCAAAAAAAAATGTTGTAAGCTTTGCGTGCGTATTTGCGAATATACAAATAGATTGTGTAGGTTTATTCTTATTTTTTTGTTTCTTTACTTTATTGCACAGGCTCGAGGACCAAACTCGGGACCAAGATATTTGACTAACTCTGTGATTATAAGGCTTCGTTTTATTATAATCTGAACTGTCGAACCTACGTTTTTCTACTAATTTTGGAAATACCTAATAACTACGTGCTTCCCTATGTCAGCAAGACGTTAAAATTTTTAGGTTGGCACCGATTATTTTTCATACATAAAGGTTTGGTGATAGCTGTCATACATATACGAGGCATTTAATAGTCGATGTTTAGTGCTACCAACTTACCTTAAAATATTATGACATCACCAAAAACTTTAAAAAAATAATTTTGTGTACCACACGTTTAGAAACTATTTTTGTGAGTAACGCCTATGCGCTAATAGGTGGAGTAGTCAGACAAATAACTATTGTTTGTGGAGAATAGGCCTTGTGTCCTGTTAAATTTTGAGAAGAGCCAAAAAGAAAAAGAAACTTTAGGTTTAGTAACTAGTTTACATTACAGTCACTTGACTAATTTCATACTATCTTTAGCGCAATTCCAACAGTAACTAATATGGTTTGAAGAAAGTTGCATTTCCTTAAGTATGTTGTAACTTTTTGGTTCGTACAAATTTTTTAAATTCGATAATGTGTGTATAAATAGTTTTAACAATGTAATTAATAGCAAAGTAACAGATACGCAACAGTAAAATAAATTTAAAAAATATATAAGTTAAAACTATTAGCAAAGCTACTTACAGTTTGCATGAAGAATTCATTTGATAAAACGTACACTTTTACTTTTTTTAGTAACTTCATAAAACAATAAAATTGGTAAATATGCTTACAGAATTTAAAATGGGCCAAGATTTATAATCAAGCAACGATTAATCAACTTGAAAGGCGCTACTGTACTACAACACCGTAGCCTGTCAATTTTGTTAAATGTACTTGGATTATTTAAATGAAAATAAATGTAATGATGTTGAGCCATATGCGGTTGTTGATTCCAATGTAAGAGGTATTCGAAACTTTTAATTTAAATTGTAAATTTTCAAAAATATGTAAAAGTACATTGAAACAACTCAAGTCAAACTGAATAACTGTAAAAACTGAATTCTTGAACGGGAGCCTGGCTTAATTAAATTATCTTAAGTTTCTCAAACACTAGAAACGTCTAAATTAAACATACGGTTAGTTGTTTCGGAGTCAATTGTAACCACCTGTATATCCTTTTTTTTTATAAATTTAAGAAATGTAATTTAGAAATGAATGATTAAAAGTAACTTTCTCTTTCATGATCAAATTACTGGCAACATTAATGTAAAACATCACACTTAATGCATTTATTAGAAAATGAACTATTGTAGTTGTGAATTATACTTTTTTCAAGCGTGTCTTCCTAAAAGAGCTAAAAATACACATAAATAAACAAATGTGATTGAATGCATAACAGCCGTTATAAAATACAATGTATGTACGCTATAACCAATACAAAATTAATTTGTATCCTCAATTCTTAATGTACACTTTTACCTAAACACTCATGTAATTCTTTATTCTTTATATTCTATCAGCACCTCTACAGTCTTAACTTCTGCATCAAACTCAAATTATTTCGCAAAGATATATCTTTAGTAGGAAGCTGCTGTATAATTTATTTACATTTACACATGTTAATTTTATTTTACTTTAAAGGGGTTAAAATTTAGATTTCCCTTTCCTGGCTGTCATAAATTGATATTAACTGCATGTTAAATGTTCTAGCTCATTCTTACCTAAGATTTTATTTTATAGGTAAAAGTTACATGATCGGAAAATAGGTTATATTTCGCTCGAAAAATAAAAAATAACCAATAATAATTTTTTTCTGAAATGACGTCAAATTCGACAAGTACTTTACTAACCAGAAGGTATTTAGGTTTTATTAACTAAAAACAAAAATGCATACATCAGGGGCGTAGGATAGGTTATTACATCAAAAAAATTAATGTGTGTAAATGTTATTCTATATTTTAGTGTTACTTAAAAAGTTATTTTGTTAGGCGTACGAATAATGTTCTGCCGTTTTTTTTTGTCAAAATTGGGCACCTAGCGTAAAAAAAATGGGACCTACTGTTTTATTCGAAATATTGTTCATCTCTTGCTGTAACATGCTAATTGAATTGAAGTTTTGAATTTGTGTTGTTATTTGTAAATATATTTACATTGTTTGTGTATCTTAAGTTTACTTCCTTGCGTAAGCTTTGCAAGTTATTTTAATTAAATCCGCCTTTTAGTTATGAAAATTTTTTACAGTTTGAAAATTAAATGTGTATGGCTCGAGTGAAAGAAGCGTGGCTGAGAACGCTCCGTGTTCAAAATTGCGTCAGTATGGTATGTTAGAGGACGCAGTACGTTATGTTAAAGAAATGTTTGAGTTGAGGATACCTTTTGTTTTTGTGTCATTAAATATGGAAGCAAGATACATTACGCTCGTTGTTTTGTTATGCTCGCTTAAGTAGCCACACATAGCTATGTTGCTTGCTTTGGGTCGAGGATACATTACGTTTACCTCTACATTATTGAGAACCGTTGGAAATTACCTTACCTTTATATTGATGTTATATTGAATGTACAACAAGTAAATACATATCCTTTTTAGTGCAAATTACGTTTTTTATAAAATGGGAAAATTAAACGAATTGATTTACCATCATTAAAGTAGCTAGTCTAATATTGTTTCGAAAGGTTCAATACCGTGGCAATGAAAAGAACTTTAGTTTTATAAGTTAAAAACGTTTGTGTGCATTATCTTACTTTGGTGGTGTTTTGTTGACATAGAACATAAAAATTTGAGTTATTACGTTAAAGTTATTCAATTTCGATCAACTTTCAGTTTGAAATATTCTGCATAAACATAAGTTATTTTATGCATATTTATTATATTATTGTATCGATTAAGAATTAGTTTACTACCGTAAAGCTTTGCGAAAGGTACTATTTTATTTGCATGTATTTTGAAATTAGCAGTAGATATTATTTTGATTTATTAAATATACAAATGAACACGGCTGTTGTGTTTTTTACTAAGGAAGGAAAATTTTTACTAAGGAAAATTTTTTATTTGTTTTTGTTTTACTTTTTCCCATCTTTCTGGCAAAATCAGGAGTAATGTCTGGTGAATACAGCGGGTGGTTTAAAATTCCCCACATTTCCAAATAGGTTTTGACCGGCAACGCAACAAGTAGAAGAGCAATAACGTGCTGGAGTATAATTTTGTCGTGTCTGGAATAGTGTTCTGCGCGATTTTCCTTGGTCGACTCACTCTCATCAATTGTGTTCGGTAGAAAGCCCCGGTATTGGATTCGTTCGGTTTTGAGCAACTCATAATACGCAACATTAATCTGATGCCACCAAACACAACAAGAGTTTTTTCCCATGAATCTTTGGCTTAGCTGTAGGTGTTGAAGCATGACCAGGTGGTCCTCATGATTTCTATTTTCCGCTGCATTCTCTGTCTTAATGTGGAATTCGCCGTTCTTAAACTTTTGATGTCACTCACGACAACTTATTTCAGTTAAGACAGCCTCACCACATGCCTATTCAAGCAACCGATGCACTTCAGCTGCAGATTGCTTCAAATTGAAGAAGTAAATTCAAAGTTCCCGCTTTTTGGGCTCAAAACAGACAGATATCCAACTTTACGCTAATGACACGTTTAAGCATAATTTACTGGTAGCGCCAACTTTTGTCGAACGACGGAAACTTATTTGTACACCTATGTATTGATACAATATCGCTGTTAAATATGTCACTATTCAAAATATTTTGGCATTATTAGCTATCACACTTTGGGACCTTCTCAATATTTGTATAGGCTGAGCAGCAATGCTTACATACATTTTTTAATGAACTAATTTAATTTAATTAAATCCGAGTGTTTGGTTTCAACATGATGTAGCTTTTGCTTACTACTACACATTTGTCTAGATGGCATTTAAATTTGCTTCCCTTTTCTTGAATTAGTGGTGCCAGCAAAATTGTGTGTCCTAGAAGCCTGTAGATTTTCGGAACATCTAAAATCCTTAGTTTATAGGAGTCCTGTCGACTGTCGGGAATATTCGTGTGAGTATATACAAAATTCTCATCTTTTTAGTTTGCTTTTGCTTGATAATTATATATGCAAATGAGCAATTCCTCGAAGATTGTTAAGCTTTTCCTTATTCAACGAGTATAACGGTTTTGTGTCGTGGACATTGAGCGTTAATATTTTCCAATCAAAAAGTCATTATACATGTACATATCAAACAAAAAGTTACCTTGTATCAAATTTATGCGTTAAACTGTGCTTAAGTAGCGCCCTCTAGTGGTATGATTTCTATCACAAGTCTCAGGTGAACTGAATTAAAGCTTGTAACTTATTAAAAAAAAATTATACTAGAAAATGTACCTTCTATCTTCTGTCTATTGAGAAGAGGTATTTGTAAAGGAAGTTTTTGGCTAAAACGTTCCTTCCGATGTCATCCACTTTTCCTAACCCTATACAGAGACCATACAGTAACAGCGGTAAGTAAAGATGAACTTTCGAAAAAAGAAACTTTTTGCATCAAGACAGTATCATTTTACTTTTCATTGAATTTAAATGGCTAATACCTTTCAGTAGCGAACTCCTAAACTTTTTGCACTTATGTATTCTTTCAACAGAAATAAAATTGGTCCTAGTATTTATTCATGTGTTACTTCCTTGTTTAATGTAAGAAGTATAGAATAGTGATGTAGCACTGGAATTAATACGGTATCGATATTTAGTAACGTACTTAATGTTATTAATCAGCGTCTATTAAACTGCTCATTCTGAGGAATATAAAATGCTCTATTTTTCTTTAGTATGCTTTACAAAAGTAACGTTTTGACGATGTTAGGGGATTATTTAGATTCATTATGTTTAAATAAGCAACATTTTTGTTATAACATGTTCCATTGCATAAATCATTAACGTCTTATTTTATTTTAATTCATTTAATTTTTAGATGATGAACATTTTGCAAATCACGCGTACAAATGTCCCAAGTGTCCACGAAGTTACACCAGAAAGTCAAACTTAGCACGACATTTAAATGTGGAATGCGGAAAGGAACCACAATTTACCTGCACCCAATGTTCGTCCCATTTTAAATATAAGCACGTCTTACAAAGACATATGTATTATATACATTTTAGTTCTTCACAATGATTTAAACGTTCTTATTTAGAACTACTTTTCTTTGTAAACGTAACGTACATGTAAATATTGCCAATAAAATTGTATATGAACTGGAGTTTTATGTTGTGGTTAATTTGTTACTTACTCCCTATAGTATAGCAGTTTTAAGGTAACACATATTGTACATCAATTAACTTCGGTTAGACTTCAATACATTCGAGATAAATATGACCAATATAATATTTTAGCTTTGTCGAAAGTCAATCCAAATATGCAAATAAATAATAAATGTGTATTAAAAATAAATCTAACACTTTTTTTGTACTAGCTACAGCTAGACGTTCCGGAATATTACACTGACCGGCTAAGTGCGCAGCTCCCTGTATAGAATTAATTAAAAAAAATTATTTTACGTATTTAAAATACATTAAATAATCTAATCGAATAAAATGTTGGCAGTATAAATAGTAATTACATTCAGATACCAGAATCATAGGTACTATCAAGAGTCAATACATTCTGCTAGCCGAGAATAACACTTCATAACGGATTTCGGCTAATTCACAAAATAATAATGGTTGAAAAGACTTTGAGTTGGACACATTATAAGTACGATATTAGCAAATTTTCTCGTAAAGTATAATAATCATGTTTCATGTACACAATGAACACAAACATATAATGCAGCAGTAACTCCTAGATGTGAAGGAGTTAGTGACAAAACACTAAATTTATCATAAACGTAGCGGTAAGATCATAGGCAAGAAATGTAATTTATCTTATTTTCATTCGTTATCACTAAACTTTAAATGAGCCGGGTATTGAACGTAAAGTTTTTGGTGTGAAGTAAACCGGATTATTGAATAATGCAGAATAATAAAAGTAATACTAGTAAAATAAGACAACTGACAAAAGTAAAGGTTTTGTGTTACCTGTGTTGTGGAAGCGAATAACTGGTGGATTGATATTTCGTTACAATTGAAACCGACCTTTGGTCAAATTAGCCTTGGAAAAAATCACCAGTTGACGTTTTACAACTTCAGCAATGTTTGTAACTGTCACACAAATCAGTTTGTTTTGTTTATATTTCATAGTCATTTTAAATATTGCGAGTTTGAAATGGCATTTGTTTTAAAAAATCCGTCCAAGTTTGATTAACGTGCGGTCAATCAATTTTTGTATTCTGAGGGGGTGTACATTTCCGATTACAACCAGTTTATGTAGAAGCATCTTTTGCCTATCCAATTGCAAAGGAATGGTGTATTGTGTACTGCATCAACAGGCACCAATATAGCGCGTGTGGACGGTTTGATTAGATAACTAACCAAACTATCACTATCACAGCGATATCACAAAATGTTGATGTTAGTGTAGGATCCGTCCATAGTATCGTACACAAAATGGGTTACATAAAAGTTTGTGCGCAATGGGTTCTTCGTCTTTTGTTTGAGGAGCAAAAATGTTTGCTGATGGGTTTGTCTCAGCAACACCTTACGGAGTACAAAGAAAATGGTAATGACTTGCTTTTATCAATAGTTAATGGTGACGAAACTTGGTGCCCTTATTTCGAACCATCCAGTGAGTTGTCATCGATGCAATGGAAACACTCAAAGTCACTACCATAAAAAAAGTTTACTTCCGAAGGCAAGGCGATGTTAACATTTTGTTTGACAACAAAAGACCATTGCTGACAAAATTTAAAGAACACAGAGCGAATATTAATGCAAATCTATACAACCAAACTCTGAATAAGCTTCATTAAGCAATAAGACGAAAATTATCCAATGGTGTCATTTTGCTTCACGACAACGCGCGGCCTCATGTCTCAAACGTAGTGAAAGAAAATTTGCAAAGAAAAAATGGAGGGTTTTAGAACATCAACCCTACAGCCCAGATTTATCACCTTGCGATTTCCATATCTTTGGCTCACTGAAAAAGGTATTAAGAGGTAGACTGTATGAATCGGACACTGAAATATAAAACGCCATCAAGGAATTGCTCAACCAGCAGCCACGAGAATTTTATGAGCAAGGTGTAAATCGGTTGGTGAAGCAGTGGGAAATGTGCCTTAATTGTAGAGGTGATTATTTGTAAATTTATTTCCGAATATATATTTTTTATAGGCCAAAGATGGGATTCAATCGAACAACCCTAGTAATAATACACCAAGTACATCAGAAGTACGTATGGGAAATTGTTTCTGCAGGTGATGTTGATTCACTACATCTAATATCGACAAATATAGATACATGTGGGCTGGTTAACCATCAGCAACTTAACCATAGACGGATAGGTTTTTAACACCAGGAACACGCCTGAGAAGTTGAATCCAAAAAAGATTCATTGAAGAAGTTTCCAAACTTCATTATCCATTTAGTCCTATGGCATGTTACTTTATATTTTAGGAAAACATTAGTGAATAAAGAAGAAATAAATACAGAAATTTTTGTATATGTTGCAGCCAAACCTTTCAACCACAGACACAAGATCGAATGGAGTTGCTATTAATATGCTTCTACTTTGACAAGATACAAAGTCTACCAGACATAATTAGTTTAATTAAATTTAGGAAAATCTTTTTAAATTTATGAATACATTTAAATAAAATTGTACAAAAGTGATAACTTCTTAGATATTTATTTACCAAAAAATATTTGAATAAACATTTCTGTGCTGCACAAACATCCAAAATGATCCGAAATAGGTGTTTTCTAGTTCTGTAATCACCTTTTATTCAAGGATTTATACGTATAAATAAATAGATTACCAAAATATTTTCAGTTAATACCGTTTCTAAATTATGTATATTCAGATAATATATTTACAATGAAACCTTTTTAACAACACGTAATTAAGTTCGGGGGGAATCGCTTCCTTCCGCCTCGGGTGACACATGACCTTTTTCTATCTAATTATAAAATATATACTTCCTTTTGCTCGCAAAAAACCACAAAATAAGTGGGAACATTGTCGACAACTGGCTGTTTTACGATGCCTTAGAAGGATTGTGGCTGTTAGGCTTTAACCCGGCAAAATCTAGGAAGTAATTAGAGCACTTTGGATGCATGGTAATAAAATTGATTGTTTGCACTGGACTAGTATAAATATTGGTAAGAATAACCCTTTATAATAGTAATAGTAAGTTAGTCTAAAATTACATTCATTTCACCTGGCTATCAAGGCAATTAATTTATGATAACCTAAAACATCGAATGTTGATTAAATGAGCCAATTCTATGTATAAAATTTACTTAGTTGTATATTCCGTACCCATATAAGTGTGTAACTTGTTATAACTGTTGTTTATTTATTTGCTCTGTTAATTTACATTTATAAAATGTATGTCACTCTAGTACATGCCCGTTGTTGTCTCAACGTCAGTTGGAATTAATGTAAATTCTATTTTATTTGTATTTAGATTTCACATAAAAATTGGTTTCTTTTAAGGTAAAATTACTAAGAATTTAATACATAAACTCTTGGGCTCAACGGTCTACGTTCGTTTTAGTTTCACTTATAATTATTGTGTTGAGTAAACAATATTGTTTACAAATAACAAATTAATTTAATGTGACTTATTGAATAAAACAATAATTTGGGTAACTTAAAATTTGATTTCTTGCTTTATATATTTATGAAATAAACGAATTTTAATTGCTGGACACGTAATTATTTGTTTTGATTTATCTGCATCTTTATATGTGTTGATTAAAATTTTCTCTTTCAGCTCTCTTCTGTCTTTACCCTATTTTTGATGATTAGGGTTGTATTTTAGAAAACTCATAGCGCCTGTTATTACTATTAAGAAGGCTTACTGTTACCAATATATATAGTAGTCCAGCGCAAATAATATATTTTTTGACTGCTTCGCTAGTTGCTGGGTTATACCTTCTAGATTATGTTACGTTAAAGCTTCTCAGTCACATTCGTTCTAACGTATTCTAAAGGAGCCATATATCTTGACAAAGATTGGCACACGTTAAAAATTTGTTCATTTAACCAAATTTTAATATTTTAGCTAACGTACAACTGACATGAATAATCAAATAGTTCAACTGAAATCGCTATTCAGTACAATAGCTACACAATTTCCACTTATGCAGGCAGACAATAGATTTATGTTATATAAGTAGTTTCCGTGTATATTATTTATTATTGACTGTTACAAATCTTAAAAGCTTATACAAACACTGCGTGTGTAAATACTGAAGAAAGCAAGTTCAATGGATTACAAAATACAGGTAATCAATATAAATTGAGGATCATTTTGATGAATGATAACAACAGCAATTTAACTTATTGTTAAGCTAGCTGAAGTGTCTCGATAAAAGGAAAAAAGAATTTGTTGAGTAATTATTGAAGTTCATTTACACGAACAGAAATGATAAAAGTAAAGTTTAGTTAATGAATGTTATCTTTATAAATTAAAATCACTTAGTTAACCTTAAACCATTTCACATTTTCATAAGAAACAATATAAAATTTTTACTCAATTATTTTGAAATTATAAAAAAAAAACAAATATTATTCTTTGTAGCCAGGTGTATTCAAGCAAGGTAATAATCGCAGGCAATACGCTCTTTACAAAACAATCCCCAACGTGAGGCCCATTACAAAATAGTCCCCAACAGTAGGACGTCCAAAAAGAGCTATTACAACATGCTGTCTAACGTGCGAACTATTACATGGTCAAGCGGATGTAATGTATACACCGACTTTGCTAAAGCCTTCGATTTCATCTGTCACAATATTATTAGTCTTACATTAAGTAATTTTGGATTCTCTGAAACACTGATATCATTTTTAAATCTTAAATTAAATATAAAAGAACGTACCCAGTTTGTTACTTATAACAATTTCATTTCTAAACCAATATCAGTTACATCAGGTGTCCCTCAAGGATCTACATTAGGTCCTCTCCTAGTCTTACTTTTTATCAATGATCTCTAGTAGGTTATGACATGTGGTAAGTTATTTTTGCGGACGATCTCAAGATTTTTTCTCCAGTATCGCTGATTGTCACTTGATTCAAAAGCAACTCGGCTCTTTACATAATTGGTGTACCAACAATTGTCGTGCACTTAATATACCCAAATATAAAACTGTTTCCTATACAAGAAGAACATTGCTAGTATGCTATGACTATTCTATCAACTCGTTCATCATTGCAAGATCTACTGTTATTAAAGACCTGGGTGTTTACTTCGATAACGAATTTACTTTTTCTGAACATCTAGATTTCATAAACCGTTCTTCTATGAAGTTACTCGGTTTCATAATTCACAACTGCAAATAATTCATTAATGTAGATCCACTAAAATTTTTATTTTTTTGTTTAATCCGAAGCAAAATGGAATACTGCTCGTTAACTTGGTTTCCGATGTATAATTATCAGATACATATTCTAGCAAACATCCAAGGAAAATTTTTAAAGTATTTAGCTTTTAAAACTGATAACTAAGTATATACACCTGCAGGGCTTAATCATGATTGTTTACTAAAACGATTTTGTTTCCGTTCTTTAGAATATCGTCGATCTGAGATTGCGCTTACCTTTTTATTTAACTTACTCCATAACATAATTGATTGCCCGCAACCTCTGGAACTAGTTAATTTCTTAGTGCCGAGTTACATGTCTCGAAGCAATTTGACACTTACATACCCCACACCTCGCACAAACATATTGCATAGGTCTCCTTTATTTCATATTCAACAAATATATAACACTCTACCAAATACTTTTGATATCAATACTCGTTCTGTAACTGAATTACTAAGTACTCTTTGTAACAGCAGCAATTAATTTTCTTTTGCATATTGTTTATAATATTGCTAAATTAGTATACTGCATTTATTTGTGTGGTCCTGTAAAGGATCTGTTGTATCTGTTGGGCAATAAATATATTATTATTATATTATAGGTTGCCGGTAGTGGCGTGTAATCATTTGTGTGTATTTGTAATATAGAATCCCCCAGTAGAGCTGGACAGACAGTTGTCTGGTGGGCGTTATCGGGGCCGAACAAATCAGGCAAGCAACCTGTATAAGCAAACTGTATGGTGAAATAAGAAGGAAATGACTTTGGCAATTCAACTCTCTGCGTTTCCTTTCTTGCTGGCGTTGTAGGTGCTGTATAATCGTATGTACAGGTGAAGACGCATTTGAGCAATAGCAGGTCTGGTGTTTGAGTTATGTAGGGAGAGAGTGCACGACGCGTCGAAGGCGCTGAAACAAACATCTGGAGCTAGTGCTGAAGCTACCGAGATCGACTCCACTACTATGAACACGTATCATGGTTATATAGAATGTCTCGAGGGCCGATATTGCTTCTGTTAATGCCGCCAGGTCAAAAATTAATTAGGTTACCTTATGTAATAAAGAGGCTTGCTTTTTTATAACTCTTTCTTGTAAAATTTCTTGATACGAAACTAAATAAGTCTTACAAATTAATTTAAACAATTAAATAAGGTTTAATAAGCGTAAACTGTATCCACGACATTTTTGACATTTGAAATTGCATAATTATTAAAAAAAAAATTGTTTAATTTCTTTTAATTGCCACCTTGTAGGTTGGAAGATAATTGGAACGTCATTTACTGTTTAGAAACTGTAAGAAGTCATGAAAATGTAAACTTTCTCCATTATTACAGATGCTTACTTTTATATTTATATTTTATATAAATCTATACGTTTTGATAACAATTACATTATTGTCCTTTGGAAGTGGTAATATTAGAACAAATTTAAGTTTGCGTTTTTATCTTTTTCATTTTATTCTAACATCTTGAGCAACTCTTGAAAGTATTACCACTGACTGATGACGATACCTGTAATTGTTAAACGTATAGATTTATGTAAAATATAAATATAAAAATACACCATCTATAAACCCAAAAGCTAAGTATTTTAATTATGTAAGAAATTGTATTTCTTATTTGAAAACTATGAAAAAACGAAGTACACAAGGTCTACAACAACTATTGTAAGTACTTATAGCGTGAGTGTGACAAGATTTCTTACTTTACAATTTTGCTAAAATTATTCTAGGGACGGTAATAGTTTGCATTACAAAGTATAAGTAGATCACTAAAAATGCATGAATTGTTTTGTTACTTGTGTAACTGAATCGTTAATTACAGTTTAACAATTTACTCAATTTTTAGGTCAAGAAGAATGTTACACTTGCAGTGATTGTCTAAGAACTTACAAACAATTGGCATCATTATATCGTCATAGGAAATACGAGTGTGGAAAAACAGCACAGTTTAAGTGTAGTTTCATGAACTGTCATTTTATTACTAAACAAAAATCAAATCTACTAAGGCATCAAATGAAACACGATCCAATGAATCTTACACATATGTAGCGTTTTGTGGTATAAACTATATCATAATATTTATATTTTAATTATTGTTATTATTATTATTAAAAGTTTACTACTGCTTTGGTGCATATGTTTACCTGAGTATTACACTAAAACTGTTTTGGACCCTATTAGACAACAAGACAAAAACAAGGGGGAAGCAATTGTTTTACTCTAACTTAAATATTTTATTAATTTTATTAAACACATAAATAAAAAGTTTACCTCGAGTAGGATTTGAACCTACGACCTGTACTTTGCTAGAGTACCGCGCTAACCAACTGCACCATCAAGGTTCAAGCCTCAATCGATGTAAATTTTGTCTTTATGTATGTAGAACTGATGTAAATATGATGAGATTACAATAAAATTACTTATATTAATGGAATGTGAGCCTGCAATATCGCAAATATTCACACATACCAAACCAACTTAACTAATATTAAATAATTATATTATATTTTACATCAGTTCTACATGCATAAAGACAAAATTTACATCGATTGGGGCTTGAACGCTTGGCGCAATTGGTTAGCACGGTACTCTAGTAAAGTGAAAGTAGTAGGTTCAAATCCTACTCGAGGTGAACTTTTTATGTATGTATTTAATAAAATTAATAATAATAATTTTTAATTACATATTTACCTTTGAACTTATTCGTTCATAACAAAAACTTATAATAATCTAATTTAAGTAGTCTGTTGTAAAGCGTTTTCGGTGATGGCAAGTGAAGCTTTTCCCCAACGAGCAGCAATACAAGATTAAGCCTCGTTAGGAAAATTTTATTTAAAATCAGTATAAGTTACGGTATTATTATTATTATTATTATTTGTGTAGGATCATTCCTGGACGGATTTCGGACAGCGGTTGTTTGCTCCAGGTGATGGTAACGGATTTGGACGCCACCCAAAGATTAGATAATGTCCAGGCGGTCTTTGGTGGTTTCCAAACGTCTTATTCTATGGTAGAAGATGTACCTAAAACAAAATTAATTCGGACTGACGGGAGATACGGAAGTTGGCAAAGGTCACAGGTCCCCTTGACAAACAAAATCCTTCGCCAGTGATTCATGAAAAATGAATGATTCTTAATAAATACGAGCTCTATCAACTTGTTTAAATTTTAGTGGTTAAGGTTTAAATGCGAGCGGTGATCAGTAGCAAAGTAGCAAAGCTCCTGGTATTAAACAATTTAAATATGTGGTTACGAAGCGAGTATCTAGTAACTTTAATTATATTAATCAATTTAGCTACTCTTTACCTCATACTCATTAACAAAAATGTAGCTTCGTCTATCCACATAAGCAGTGAGGACGAAAAGATAAAAACTCGGCCGTGGCACTTAATATGGAATACAAAATATTAGAAAGAGGTGCGGTTGGTATTCTCAGATTTCTTATGATGAGGTAGCAGCGTCACAAGTTGTTTTAATTAATATTAAATCAATTAATGAATTAATAGTTATTTTGCCAAATTAATGGATATTAAATAACAGATAGGTTGGTATACAATTTTTGCCAATTTTTACTTTAAAAAATACTTATTCTACAGAATATTTTAATTAATAATTACGGACACTTTTGTCTAGCCTCAAAATTTACAGAAGTCGGTTACTTCTTGCACATATGTTAACGGTCGGAATGTATTATTAAAAATAGTTTCTTCACATAGGAACGAGATTACAATTTTCATTGTAGTTGTTTACCTGGTTCATGCGATGGAAATTATTGCAGGTTTAACTATAATTATTTATGTCGTTAATGTTATTTAAAAATGCAATTTTCCAAGAAATCAATTAATTTATAAGAACAGGTGTTAATTATTAATTATTTTATTAGTTTGAGACTCTTAATTATATTTATAGGGTTTCAAATTCTGTTTTTGAACAATTAGGTGTATTTATCTCTAACTAATTTTAGGTTTTCAGTGTAATTTTTCCATTCCCAAGATGCATTTTAATACAAACTAAATTATTATTTATCAAGTTCTAATTTCGGAATTAAAAAAAGAAATTTGAATTTATATTAACGGTGTAATATTCTACATCTCGTTAATCTGTCTTTATCATTAACAATTTTATTTTGAATATCCAAACTTTAACATTATATTTATTTGACATTTATTACGAAACACGGTAATTATTTGTAGTACTTAATTTCTTTCTTATCGATATGTAACGGTGAATACTTAATTAATTGAAGGACGTAATTACGGTTTTTGTTAGCGGAGTAAAAAGGAAAAAAACCTAATCTTCACACTGTAAATATACGGATTCGCTACTCAGAGTTTAGCTTTTTCTCCAAATAACAGAATTTACTATTTTATTCAAATATCATTAAAATCACACAATCAACGTATACGATTTCGCCAAAGTGATATTTTATTGATAGTAGCGGTATAAAAATTTCTCCCCTGCTGCTCTTGGACGTCATCTAAATTACTTTCTCTGTCACCAATGTATTACTTGTATATAACTTTAATTGCAATATAATGTACTGGCACAGTTCTGGTCTCTTCAGTACTTGGGTTGTGGTGTTTGTTGGTATTGCGAACTGTGTTTAATGCCACATTGACACTTTGTTGTGATGATTGTGGTCAGGTTGATGGGTCGTGCCGATTATGTATGTTGGAACTGTGGTTGGTGATTAAGTGTTGACTACAGTGGTATTTATATATCTGTATATATATATATATATATATATATATATATATATATATATATATATATATATATATATATATATTAAGAGGATAGCTCCTAGAAACAGACGTTAATACCTTGTAATATAACATCTAAGCTTACGTTGCTTCTGAGGGTTTTACAGAGATCCCCTGTAAGACCATACCTAATAAGCGCTTGCGACTGGTAGATGTAGTATGAAATACCATGTCGAGCTAGATCAAGCGGTTGTTATGGTTGCTGAAGCCGAAATTAATGGAGTCTCTTGTTCTTCAGTCTTCTTGTTGCTTCTCGTCTTTCTGTCTCGTTTAGCAGTTGTAGAAACCTGTTTATAAGCTTCTTCCTAACTGCTTAGTGTCGGTGTTCAAGCAATGCGTGACCGCCTCGCTCGTACTCTTGATTACCGACTCACTCTACTCGCTCTACTTCATCTGGAGTACGATACCGGCACTTATTGGTAACTAAAGTAAATAGATTATTAGTAAATCGTTAGCAGAGGTTTAAAAAACTGTATGCCAAATACAGACCAGTCTTGTACTGATTTTTGCTTATTTAATTTTATTTTAAATGGTTTTACATAAATATTTGTTTGTTTATCCTGTACGACAAACTTAAGTCGACGTTCTTAATTTTTGTTCCTAGTTAAAGATGATCACTGGTTAAGTAGTCTATTAACTCTCATAATGTGTGTACAACAAAACAGTATTTGTGTAATCAAAGTATGATAGCATATCGTGGTGTCGGGCGATCCTCCGTTGGTCGGCGATTGTCTGCTCGTCGATCTACAAAGTATTTGTTAGCACATAATAGTAAAAGAATATTTTGCTATGAGGACAGTATATCAACTTAAAGGAAAGGGTATTCTCGAAAATAAATATTACTGGCATATTCTAAGAGTGTCCTGTCCGGAATATTACCCAAGGGCGCGGTACTGAACGCTCATTGCACTGCACTGCATAATTGCTAGGAAATTAAATGTTGCATATAGTTTACAAGTCTAAGTTACGTTACACTTAACGTAAACATTAACATGTACTCTCAAAAGTTATAAAAAATTACGTGATTTCCTACACTTATTGTATGTTACATTCAGTTAAAGTAGAGTATGTCTTGTACGGATTAAGAGCATCTTTTGCAAATATTTAATATGGCATGAAAATAATTTTACACTTTTTGCCAAAAATTTTATTGTTACTCATTGCAGTAGTACATTTGGGCTAACGGGAATATAGATCACGAAATATTTGTAATTAATTTATTTCCGTTTGCGTAAAATAAAAGCGCGGAATTGCTTCTTAATTTTTGGTTTTTAATATAAGCTCCCAAGTAATTCTTGCAAATATTACCATTTATTGAGGACGATAACTGTAATTGTCATTGAAACATGTAAATTTACGTAAAATATACACTATTTAAAAAACCCAAAGGAAAAGTACTTTAATTTTGTAAAATAAATTTATATCTATATATAATCAAACGCTTTGGTTTTAATATAATAAAGACATAATTAAAGATGCGTGATTTAATCTTTTATTACGTGTTCGTAGCAATCTAGATATCAGTTTTCCAAATTAATGGATTTATATTCGTACGTAAGTAGCTGCTAGATGTGGATGTAAAATCTAAACAAGCAGTTCAATAAGCTGGTGTATCGATATCAATTTGCACAGAAGTATCTCGTGATAAATTATTAGCTATAACAGACATGTAGACTTCTGGAAATATTCTAGAAACTTATATAGGATATAAAAGAACGGCCGCAGTCCGCAAGTATAATACGGAAGTGGTGAAAATCAATGCGTTCAGCTTACATCGATAAATAATTGAATGCTTGTGGTGAATTATAAACCGTTTAAATAATTTCCATGCGCGTTAACTTAGCGTTAGTTATTGCAAATAAACTTTCATTGTTAATTTTCGGTATAGAAGTAAACAAACTTTAATAATGTTTAGAATTGGAGTATAGTAAGCTTAAGGCTTCATTGTTTTCTGACGGGATAAAGGTACAATATTGTTATTTGTAAATATGAACGATCAAGGCAAGCAGCGCGTATTTTAAAATTTAAAAAAAAAGCCAGAATGGATGAAGAAGAAAAGACCAAAAAAGTATTTTGGAAATTCGACTTGTCAAGGAGTACCACATCTGAGCAAGTGAAGTTTATGGTTATGGCCTTAGAATCAGTTTCAGTATCAGAGTTGTTGAACCCACTCAAACGTCTAGTGAAGCTGCTGAGTTGCATCAAGCCGACACTTACAATTAAGCGAGTGATAATGAAGGCTATCGCGTAATTGGTTTTACGCGGGCTCTTCTACTGATAAGAGGAGACTGACTCGTGATTGGTTTTCCTAACCATACCACATGAAGATAAACCTTTGCGAACCTGGATGGTGTACTCTCTTTTAAAGGTATGGTTATTTTGCTTTTGTTTTTGCCTGATTGGAACAAAAAGTGCCAATGATTCAGGATTAAACACTGCCAATGTTTTGAAAAAATGGTGGAAGGTGCCCCCAAAGTAACTAAGTATGAGTCCAACCAATCTCGGCACAATATTTTTAGACGGGAACTTTTGAAACCCATGCAAGAGCATCTATTGATAATGAAAAGTGCGATGAAGTGGAGAGACGTTTTAAGAAGAGTACTCGGCGTAATTCGAGTTTTAGCTAAACAAAATTTTGCACTGCGTGGTCATTGAGAGAATGTTGATTGCAGTGACGGTAGCGCTAACAGCAGAAACTTTTTAGAACCCATTCATTTACTTGCGGAGTACGATGCGGTGCTGTGCCAACTAAGGATGGTCAAATTAGCAATAAGTGTTCAGCCTCCTACTTATCGCTCGAAATCCAAAATAAGTTTCTTAATTGTTTGGGGATCTTGCTCAAGCAAACATTCTGAAGCAAGTGAAAAAGTAAGTTGTTTCTTTGTTATATTTGATGATCTTTTACTTTTTGCAATAATAACAAAAACAGTGAAAATAATTCATTATTATGAAAACAATCAAATTAGACATAATTAACAACAACTGTATAATAGTAAATAAACAAAAATTTCTAGCTAATTACATGCTAAGAGATCAAATAAATCTTTTATAAACTACTACAAACAATAAATGTTGCAACTGTTGACCATGAGGTTCCAAACATTTATTTCGCTAGCCGAAATGTATCCTACGTATAGCTTCTAATTTTGCCTCCCGATAATGACCGTAACGTTCTATGCAATTTTCGTTAGTTCTTAAAGTCCAAAATAAACAGGATCTTAATTTTGCTCCAAACGTAATAATCCATAGCCCTTAAATCAGGATCGTGAGGCTATAAATCGAGCTCCCTTTTACAAACCATCTATTCCGGTATAACCGGAAGTAATGCATATTTTAAAATATTTTAGATGAGGAAGCTACATTTGAAAAGATAAGTGTAGAATATTTCATTTTATATGTTCGGGTCAGCGCTCTAATCGCTGGAAAGTTCAAGTGTTAAGAACCTGTGCGATAAAGCAAGGCCGTAATTAGTGCTTTAATTTATTTATTTATCAATAAGGTATTTAAATATTGTTATACTAAAATTCCTTGAGTGAGTTAAATGAAATACAACAAAACATTTTAATAAACAATTGTAAATAGTCTGTGAATTTGCGACTAATAAACGTGATGGGAAATAAAAAATGTGATTAAACACAATGTTTCCGATATGACATCCTACATACGGTTATAGCTACAACATGAACCCACAACAACTGACGAAGCAACCACTACAACAAACAATGTAACAAACCGCACAGTAATTAACGTATCAACCCATTATAAATACAATACCCGTGCAACAAGTACAGGTAACTAACACCATACGATGCCTATAACCGGCTATCGACCATGCTCAGCTAATATCCCTCAAATATACCAGCAAGCAAATAAGCAGTTAACACAATGACCAACTAGTGCAACCCACTCAAGTGTTAGGATTGAGAACGACATTGAGGAGATTTCGAAGAAACAACTGGAAGAGAAATGGACACATCAAGTAAGCAGCCATGACAGGTTATAATGATACTGTCGAACGGTACATTTAAAATTAATGTTACCGCAGACTCTGATCAAAGGTTAATCAGAGTCCTTCGACAAGATAACATTATATACCATACATACCAGTTGAGAGAAAAAAGCGCCTACAGAGTGGCGATGCGAAACCTGCATCCTCAATGTCAACGGAGTTAGAAAGCAGGAAATACAAAAATATGATCATTTAGTACGTAATGTGATAAACATAAGACACCGCGCTACAAAAGAGCCACCTCCACTCCATTTTGTGGATTTAGAAAACAACAAAGACATTTACAGATTTGACTTTATTTGCCACACTATAATAGTACTAGAAGCTCCCAGGAAAAATAACATAATTGCCCAATGTACCAGATGCCAACTACGGACATACTAAGACTTATTGTACTAAACCATTCATGTGTGTAAAATGCGGAAGCGAGAACAACACGGCGCTATGCAAAAGAGTGAGATGTGAACTCTGCGAGGAGCACACCTCCGCTCATTGCAAGGATGTGGCGTATACTTAAACCTATAGAAAACTAAAACAAAAATGAATAACAATATCAACAGTGCCAACAAAATACAAACATTAACATTAATAACAACAAAAAACAATTCCTGCAATAAACCATAACAACCTCCAATACAGGTGCTCCCAAATCAGCAAATACCATACTTACAAGCGGTACTACAAAATCAACAATCAGTAAATACTAACATCACAGAACAGCTAACAATATTTTTGAACGCGTTCAAAGCAATGTTTAGCCAGCTAATTAACCAAAACAGTATGGTATTAAACATGCTGAACACTGTCATTAATAAAATTAATTAAATTCGAACTGAACTCGCTACGTTTTGCCCTTTTGAATACCAATCGGCTGCTAAATCATAAATTAGAACACTTTCTAAATATACATAAGTAATATCAGAAATACATTGCACTACAAGAACGATTTTTAAAATTCACTCATACAAAATCTGCTACATCCGCCATCCTGACAACACTGCACACGGCGGGACAGCTGGCATAATTAGAAGCGCAATACCGTACCATGAAGTAGTGCATCACCAAACGGAAAAAATACAAGCGGCCAATATCCAAATAGATGCAAACCCTTTGCCGTTCATAACTTCTGCAATCTACTGCTCCCCAAGGCATGCCATATCTTCCACATAGAATTCTTTCAGTCTCAAGGCAATAGATTTAGAAGTGGAGGAGATTGGAATGAAAAAACACAGCATAGGGAGTGAGACTAACAACACCTCAGAACTAAAATACCTACGTACATACGTACGTATGTATTTAAGCTTTTTTCATTTGGCTTAGAGCTGACCAGATTTTGTCGCGGAGAGGGGGTTTATTATAGGCAGTTTTTGGTTTTTATCAAATGTTTCTAAAAAAGCTGCATATTTCAAAGATACAAAAATACCTAGATATAGACCTTACACATATCGTTTAATTATGTTCTATGCAATTTTTTTATATGACGCGTAATTTAGCAGTAAAAAATTCTTAAGGTAGATTTTAAGTGTTGGTTGAAATTTTTTCATTATCTGAATAACGGTTAATTTTATAAGATAAAGTATATACATATTTTTTAAAGAAAATTTAATTTTACATAAAGTTTCTTTATAAAGTTTTTTATGTAAAGCGAAATAAATGTAAAAATTAATAAATATGATTGAAAACGCTGAAGCAGTATTATCGATGTTTTTATAGAAGCGGGTGGCTTTGGAATTTTTGTTTTACGTTAGTATGTACTTAAGTCTAGGAATCTCTATCTGACGTGAAGTTTTAAACGTCGAATCGTGTTCTACGCCAGATATTTTAATTTAGCATCTAGATACTTATTAACCTCTGTTTGCCAGGAAGTCTTAAACGTCTGTTTGACATAGATTAATGTTTTCGTTTTTGTAATGATGTTTATTTTTGTAATGAACTTATTATAAAAGTGGTTGCATAATTTGTATCCTAAAAAAATGTTATTAAAATTATTTCATTTCTTTTAATTTCCATTCTGTTGGTTATAATGTGTTGCAATTTAGGTGTTGGTATACTATATAACAATAGTTTAAATAAATGATTTAAAGCGTTCTCAATCCTAATCGTTAAAATAACTAGAGACACCACCACTCAATAAAAGATAATGCCGTTGACCCAGAAAAATCGGGGCTGGTTCGTTCTTTTCGATTTGCTTAATTACCACAAATTTCTGCTTGGTTATTTTCACCTAACATCAATATGTAACTTCTAGGTAACAATAATAAAAATTATCTCGGACGCCAAGTTATTTTTTTATTACACTCGGAATAACTAACCCGAGGATACAATAAAGCATTAATCAAAATGTCAGAATAAAAGATATACATATTATGTTCATTAAGCACTTAAATTTGGGATTATATAAAATAATTCTTGAAACTATTGTTACTAGCCTTATCCTAATAAGTTATAGGGGTATAAATACCTGTTACAAAATTTTTGTACAACTTCTTGAGAACCTCTGTTATCATAAGGAATGCGGAAATGTAAACCAAAGATGATGTAATCTTCGTACCAATGTTGCGCAATATGTCGTATTTTCACTGTTTTATGTTGTAAAGTATACCAAAGTTGAAATTACTTCTTACAAATTTATATTCATTGCAATTTGAATAATCCAGCATTTATTGCATTCTCTTGAAGGTATGATCTAAATTTAGATCTGAATTAAATGCAAAGTGCAATCATAATCTGAAAGCACTCAAAAATAGCAAAATTATAAGTGCAAGTGTACGTAAAAGTAGAATTAAACGTGATTAAAATGGAATTAAAAATAGAATTAAATGTGCAATTAAAAGTAGTAAAAGTTTCCTTAAAAGTGATTAAAAGTACGAGTAAAAGTAGTAAGTGATTAAAAGTTTACTTAAAAGCGCCTGCAAAGAGCAAATATTTCAGATTTAATATAATAGGAGTTAAAGATGTCTTACCATTAAATCAATGGTACTTTACACAAAATTTAGATGGAAACCAAAAATGGCTTCTTGCTTGAAAAAAACGTACATCAGCAATGCTAAAAAGGATGCTCACGGTATCAGGTAATCTAGCGATGCGCGAAAATATGTGTAGAAAATAATTCCACGATATGGAAGTATAAACCTTTAAAAAAATATGCAACTTACACCAAAATGCAAATTAAGTTGCTTACCAGAACTTGTAAATCATTAATTATCAAAAACCCTTTCTTCTTATATTTTACAACTAAATGAATGAAGAACGTAAAATATTCGTTACAAGGTTGGAAAGTCGTGTGGTGTTCCACGTGGCATTTATTTTTCTATTTTTAATATAATCTTAATGAACTAGCCAATACACATTTGACTGTGAATATATGTTGGGAATGTAACCAAATTGGCAAATGCATTTACCCACTTTATAGAAAAGTGTTCATGAAGATGCGTAATTTAGAACAGAACGTGCATTCGTTACAATATAAATCTAATTTCATCCCACGTTACGGGAATATTAAACATTACAGATATCCTGTATATCTTTCGAGGGTATACTACATATTTAGTATATTCTCCTAGTTTATAAATGCATGAATATTTTTGTGATTTTGAGAATTACTTAACACTGATATAACCATAAATTGTATAAATTTTAATATCTCTTTGTTTCAGGTTCAACAAAATTTTCCTGCGAATGCGGTAGAACGTACAAATATTATAGAAATTTACGCCAACACAGAAATTATGATTGTGGAAAAGAACCACGATTTGGTTGCACAGATTGCTCGTTAAAGTTTCGTACCCGTACATTGCTTAAGCTTCACACTCTAAAGCATATAAAATAAGAGACAATGTTTAGCTGATACTTAATTCACGATTTATTTTAAAGTGGGTTTACACCATATTAAATATAGAATTTTTTACACAAATGCAATGTTTATTAGCTATTTTTCATTATTTATTACTACTTTTCTAATTCAATTTTTTTACTTAGGCGTAAAGTTAGTCCACAAAGGTTAAAGTTTTGTTGACTATTCGTTATCGTTTGTTGGTTATTAGTATTGAAGTTAGCACCCGAGTTTTTTTTGTTGTGATCGTTTGTTGGTTATTTTTGTCAATTCTTTCTTTTTAGTATTTTCCGAAAAAACATTTTATTTAGTGGTGAGTTTAGCCCCGAAAACTAAAATTTTGTATATTGCAACACTAAAATATGAATAATTCCAACCCGCACACCTAAATCAAAATAATTTCATTTGGGAAATGGAAATAACAAACAAATGACAAAAAATAGCCAACAAACGACCATTAAAAAGCAAAAATTTTAACCTTGGGAGGGGCTATGGAATTTAAAATGTTTTTTATTTAGAAAACAAAAACTATACAGTTAACGCTAATTGTAAACTAAAGAATTAAAAATTACATGTTTATCATGTACGTCTTTCTTCTTTATCGTTTATTGATTGTACAATAGGGTTAACCATGTCCTTCAGTTTAAGTGCGTGCCTTAACAACTAAAGCTTGTGCGAATTCATCTAATTTTCCAGCAACGTTGCACTAATTTTTCCAAGTGTGCATCACAGACCCACCTTCAGGTGTGAGGTATTTTTATTAATGTTAATAGTTAGATCAGTTTTAGCATTCATTAGTTAAGTTAACTTTGCAGATGTGTGAATTTGTACCAATAACCTATAACATTCAGTTAGTATAAATAAATATAAATTAAGTGTTTTCAGGTGTAGGGTTAAGTGTTAATTTCTTAATAATAATTAATTTTGCAGACATCGATAGCTACAATATTTGTAATTAGTGTATGTTAATGACATTTTCTGTAACGCATTAAATTGTTCTTAATAATGTTGTGTCTTTTCTTTTCAGCTCTGTGCAATTGTAATCTCCTTTTCCTTGTTTGAATGGTAAAACTCGAATGGGTTTTCTGTAATTTTTTTCAAGAGGGATTTGAACGTACATTGCCATATAATATAACATATAATAACATACATATATATATATATATATATATATATATATTTTTTTCTTTTTAGTATTTTTGTTTTATTTCTTAACCTATTTCATTGATTTTGGTTTTGTTTGATCGAAATTGATGAAGACACATCACTAACCTATAATATTTGTTTTCTTTGTTTAAATAAAGCTTTGTTTAAGAATATCGAAAATATGAGTCAATATATTAAAACGGACTTGCCTTTGTCGTGATACGTCAAAAGTTTTGACCGATTTATGTTCGACCTCTGGTTCTATTCACAAATATCCAAATTTCATAAAGTAACCTGCAAACATATACAGTGACTCGAAAAAGTTCAACTAGTTTTAAAGTTTGGTAAAGTTTGAATGTGTCCGCCATTTTGTTTTTAAACAAATCACGAAAATAGGTTAAGAAACATTTAGTATATGGTTATATTTATTACTATATCCCTCGTTTCTGCTTCGTTGATTTCTCAGCTTTCTGAATACCATAATTTGTGATATAATAATAATAACTATATATAGTTATTTATTTATTTTACTTTTATCAATAATATATAAAGGATGGCACGTTTTAAATGTAAAATACCTTTCGGTCAGAATTTAACCAAATTTTGATATGTTCTAGAACTTGACCAATTGATCAAATGTCTTCATTGCCCGAAAGCTCAAAGCTCAACAGTTTTTGATATACAGGGTCTGCAATATCACTATTTGATACTTTCAATATATCATAAAATGGACATTTTGCCAATATTAACGCAAAACTTAGTGGAATGTTATTTTTGTGCTACTGGTTACAACCTTTTCTTTACTTTCATTATTTTGTACATACACCTGATATACAGGGTGAGACCAAATATATGTATCTGAAAAGAATTATACAGTGGCATTGTTTTGATATTTTGGTGAATGAAGTTAACATATAATATATATATATATATATATATATATATATATATATATATATATATATATATATTATATATATTATTATTGCAAGTTAAGTCCCTAGACGTCCGTTATACAGAGTGTTTCATTTGTTTAATAGATTTAATTGAGTATTATTATACTTCCTAGTTAATTTTCTGATGACTTAATTGAAATGTCTATATTAAAATAAACTATTTGCTAACTGTATACCTACATAATAGTCACGATGTGTTTATACTGATACTGGGTGTCCAAGTACAGCCGTTCCCACTTTTAAATATCGTACTCATATAGGTTATGCTTACACAAAAATCTTTATCTTTTGGTTCTCACTGCGTTACGTATAGACGAAGCTGCAATTGTGAATTGCTATAAGGTAAAGAACAATTTAACAATTAATTAACCAAATTAAACGTAATAAAGACTCGCTGTGTAATTACGTTCGAAACCTAGTTGATTTTTTCGATAACTAGCAAAAGTTACTTTGCTACCGAGCACCGTTTTGTTGAACCGTAATAATTGAAATCTGAATAATTCACAGAGTTCATATTTATTACGAATTATTCATTTTCATCCATCATTGGTGAAGGAATTTTGTTTGTCAAGGGACCTGTGACCTTTCTCTACCGTATCCGCCGTCCGTCCGTATTAATTGAGCTTTAGGTACATCTTCTATCATAAGCACCAGGCCCTGAATTTTGTTCTCCACTGGGAGACCCGACGCAGCCATTGGGAAGCGGTAGTTGTTTAGATAGTTTATTTAATATAAACAGAATTATGAATTCAGATTTACGTAATTTTATGCAAAAGTTTTTAAAAGTCGCCTAATGACAAAAAATTGTATAACATCTACGTAGGCAACATATCTTTCTGTTTACATAATACGTTTGAATGAATGCCATTCTTTTGTTGTTAGCAAAGCGACTTGTGGCTAATGATTAATAATTCATAGTTTATATTCTCATTTTGATGGTTTTGGTATAAATCAACGTAAATAAGAGCTTGTTATAATATAATGATATATATATATATATATATATATATATATATATATATATATATATATATATATATATAATAATAATAATAATATAATAATAATAATAATAATAACCTTTATTGCCCAACAGCAAAGCCAATTACAGAGCAAACTATATAATATTACACATATACAAAGATTTATATAAATATATAATCAACCCATCAACGTGAGTAGTAACTAATTAGTGTACTACCAATGATAATAATAATAATATACAATAATTATAATGATAACAATAATAACAATAATGCACAGAGTTAAGTGACTGTAAACACTAAAATTAAAATGATTTACAAGGACACATAGTTGACAATAGGACAGTCCTTGAACACCTTTAAGCTATTACTGTAGTTAACATAACAGTCAATTATAGAAGTTAATGAGCAATATATGTCACAATTAGAACATATCTCATTGTACAATTGACACATTTTAACCACTGGTGACTTTAAAGTAAATTAGATTTGGCAAAGGACATGAAATGTACATCTTGTCTTGTTTCTAACCTAATATGAAAACAAATGTTGGCAAGAATAGTAGCACAATCAATATAATTATGTATCATTTTGTATAAAAATGTCAAAGTTATGATATTCCTTCTAGTCTCTAAAGACTGCATATCAAAGGTGTTGCAACATTGTATTTGAACAACCTTTCTCAGGATAAGCATTAAACATCTTAAAGCACAAATACTTCAGGAATTTGCGTTGAATATTCTCAATTAAAACTTTGTAGCAGCCATAACGAGGTGACCACACTAATGCACAGTATTCAAGCCTAGACCTCACAAAGGCATAAAACAATATCTTAATCGTACGGATACTCGTAAATTGTTTAGATTGGCGTATTACGAACCCTAAAATTTGTTGTCTGATGAAACGATGTCCATCATGTGATTAAAACATAATTCGATATCAAAAGTCGACTGTCATAATTAATTTCATATACAAAATGTATGATTGCGCTTTGAAAACGATAAAACTCTACATTTACTATTTTTAAGTTTAAAGAATTATAACTGCACAATTAGAAAGATCTGAAAGATTACGCTGCAACAAAAAAGTCTTCTTTAGTGACAGATGTAAATGTAACGTCAGCAAACATTAAAGTTTAAATCATTTTTCAGAAGTCATTTTATATATATATATATATATATATATATATATATATATATATATATATATATATTTATCTGTTATAAAATGTATGAAATATTTTAAGTTTGTTGTTTTTCGGTTTTCCAAATTTTGAAACCCTTCTAGATATTACATTGAAATTTTACATATTGTATAAGTTAAGGCCCTTTTTTACACTCCATGTCCAATAATAATCAGTGGCGTAATATACAGCTAGGTAATGACATAAATTCAAAAAAATTGTTACGCCACTGTTTAATTTGACATTTTACAATATCAAAATTCAATTCAAAAACGGTCTCCATACATTTTAAATTAAAACTTATCAATTGAAAAAAAATTAAAAAGTGTGTGTCGTTATAACGTGCATTTTATTTACAAGCGTAAGAAGTTCAAAAAAAGTGAGCTCTGTCCGTTGATAAAAACGGATTTTGAGTTGTTAATTGTTATTAATTGCATTAATCTTGATAGAATATGTATTTATTAATGGAAACTGGCCGAATTTTATCAATTTTGTCTTCATAAGAATAATTTTAGCAAGACGAAAAAAATATTAATTGAGTAGTTGATTTAATATTAATTAAAACAAATTGTAACGCTGTCGTTAAAATTATGGAATTTCCAGCCGTTCCCCACTTTTAAATATCGTATTCTATATAGTTCTCACTGCGTTACATATAGACGAAGCTGCAATTGTGAATTGATATGAGGTAAAGAATAATTTAACAATTAATTAACCCAATTAAACGTAATAGAGACTCGCTGTGTAATTACGTTCGAAACCTAGTTGATTTGTTTCGATAACTAGCAAAAAGTTACTTTGCTACCGAGCACCGTTTTGCTTGAACCGTAATAATTGAAATCTGAATAATTCACAGAGTTAATATTTATTAAGAATCATTCATTTTCATCCATCATTGGTGAAGGAATTTTGTCAAGGGGACCTGTGACCTTTGTCTACTGTATCCGCCGTCCGTCCGTATTAATTGAGTTTTAGGTACAATCTTCTATCATAAGGACCAGACCCTGAATTTTGTCCTCCACTGGGAGACCACGCAGCCGTTGGGGAAGCCGTAGATGTTCACAAATGGACCCAAAGACCGTCTGAACGATAGTTTATCTTTGGGAGACGCCCGGATCCATGTTCTAACCCCTGGAACGAACGACCGTTGTCCACAACCGTACAGGAGCATTACATAAAATAAAATACCGTAACTTATGAGTAAAATTAATAAACATATTTCCCAAACGAGTTTAATTTAGTAATATATTTATATATTATAATTCAACAAATCATTACAAATATTGAAAATTTAGGTAATAAAGAATAATATTTTATTCTGGTTTACGTTAAAAGCTAAAGCCAATTACAGAAACTATAATATTAATATAAGATTTATATAATGTTTAAATTTATAAAACAGTTATATTAATAACAATTTATATTTCTTATAATTCAATTTATAAAATTTATAATTTAAAATATATATAATACCTTTATTATGAACTAAAATCATTTTAATATTTACAGGGCAAAACATAGTTGAATTATGAACCCATAATTAAACTATTTTTATAACTAAACAATTTAATAATTAAAAGTTATTAATGAAAAAATATATTCAAAATTAGATATATTATGTAGAATCCAGATTTTAAAACATTTGTTGATAAGTAAATTAGATTTGGCAAAAAGACATTTATTATCTTTCTTTTTGTTTCAACCTATATTTTGAAAAAAAATGTTGGCAAATAGCACCAATCAATATAATTATGTATCATTTTGTAAATATTACAAAGTTAGATATTCCTTCTAGTTCAAAGTTTGATTTATCAAAAGGATGAAATTAACATTAAATCGTATTTGAAAAAAACCTTTTCGGATAAGCAATTTAAACATCATTTAAAGCCAAATACTTCAGGAATTTGCGATTGATATTCTCAAATTAAAACATTTGTAGCAGCCATAACTATTACACACTAATGCAAATTTTCAAAAAGCCTAGACCTTCACAATGGCATAAAACAATATCTTAATCTTACGGAAAATCTAAATTGTTTAGATTGCTTTACGAACTAACAATTTGTATGTCGGTAATGAAACGATGTCCATCATGTAGTATTAAAACATAATTCGATATCAAAAATGTCGACTGTCATAAAATTAATTTCATATACAAAATGTATGGATTGCGCTTTTGAAAATGCATAAAACTCTACATTTACTAATATAGTTTAAGTATTATAACTGCCAATTAGAAAGATCTGAAAGATTACGCTGTCAATAACGCAGTCCTTCAGATTAGTGACAGATGAAAATTTGACGTCATGAAACATTAAAGTTTACAAATCAAGTTTTTCAGCAATCATGTATGTCAATATATATATAATATATATATATATATATATATATATATATATATATTACAGTATACAGTGTATGTACTATTTTAATTGTTGTGTTTTTTCGGTTTTCCAAATTTTTCGAAAACCCTTCTAGATATTACATTGAAATTTTACATATTGTATAAGCATTAAGGCCCTTATTTCAACTGAAAAGTTCATTTTAATTTAACCAGTGGCGTAAATACAGCTAGGTAATGACATAAATTCCACAAAAAAAATGTGTTACGCCACTGTTTTATATGACGCGTTTACAGATATTCATCAGAAATCAATTCCGAACAAAAAGGTCTCCATACATTTTCAGTAAAACTTACCGTTTAGGAAAAATAATTAAAAAGTGTCGTGTCGTTATAACGTGCAGTTTATTTACAAGGTGAGATAAGTCACAAAAACACAAGTGAGCTCTGTCCGTTGATAAGGAAACAGCGCTATGTATTTCGTTAATAATCCTGTCATGTCAGTCTTATTCTTGACAGGCAATAACTAGTTTAAAAATGTGTTCTTTTTTGTTTTCCAAGTGTTTTGTCTTCATAAAAGTAAGATAAATGGTCAATTATGCTATTTCGGAGATGACCGACATGCATTTCGTCTATGGTCTGGCTGACGGCAATGCTAAACAAGCAGGCATCTTTATCAAGAAAGATTTACCAACCGTGCTGTTCCCGATAGTAGAACATTCAAAACATCCATCCGCGACTGTCTCAATGTTTACAAAATGGAAACCAGACGACCTCGTACAGAGGACGGCGGAAGTAGAGGCTTGTTTTCAATGAAATTGAACAGAATCCAGGATCTATACACGCAAAATTGATGCGTTGAATATTTGCCACAAAACTGTATGGAAAATTTTGAGAGAATATTTGCTGTATCCGTATCATCTGCAAAGAGTGCAAGCTCTCCTTCCACGAGATTTTCCAGCACGCAGGAATTTTTCCATGTGGTTTATCCAGAAGGTTGCAGAAAATCCTCATTTCGACAGGCAAGTTATCTTCACGGATGAAGCAAATTTCTCCAGAGAAGCAATCAGAAATTTTCGTAATGCTCATTTATGGAGCGAAGAAACCATAATGCTATAGTAGAAACAAAATTTCAGCACAATTTTCAGTCAACGTGTGGGTTGGTATTATTGGAGATTTTTAGTTGGACCATTCTTTCTTCCAAGGCGCCTTGACGGCAATACCTATCGTGCGTTTCTTCAAAATAATTTGCCTGAATTACTAGAAAATGTCCTCTTCTAGTACGTCAGCACATGTGGTTCATGCACGACGATGCCACTTCAGCATTTTGGTGCGTGAATATTTGAATTCAGTTTACCAAAATCGATGGATAGGTCGTAGGCCTCAGTTCTACACCGAGATCGCCTGATCTGAACAGCTTAGACTTTTATTTCTGGGGCATCTTAAAACTCTAGTTTATAATACACCAGTTCAGACGTTGGAAGACTTACGCAATAGAATAATTGAGGGCTGTGCAACTATCAGAACACACCGGGAATTTTGAAAGAGTGCGTCGTTCAATGAGGAGAAGAGCAGAAGCCTGTATAGAAGCGGATGGTGGACATTTTCAGCATTTTTTATGAATGACTGCACAAAAGTTTTTCCTTTATTGCTCAGTTTCTGTAAATAGTTTCTATGTTAGGAATAAATGCACGTTATAACGACACGACGCATTTTAATTATTTTTTCCTAAACGGTGAGTTTACGTGAAAATGTATGGAGACATTTTTGTTTGGAATTGATTTGTGATGAATATCGTGTAAACGTGTCATATAAAACAGTGGCGTAACACATTTTTTGTGGAATTTATGTCATGACCTAGCTGTATCAACGCCACTGGTTAAATTAAAAATGAACTTTTCAGTTGAAATAAGGGCTTTCATGCCCTTATACAATATGTAAAATTTCAATGTAATATCTAGAAGGGTTTTCGAAAATTTGAAAAAACCGAAAACACAACAACTTCAACAACCTGTAGATCGATAACAAAGCTTCTGAGGACATACATTCATATGAACTTTCCGGCTCGAAAACGCCTCAGGAATCACCTTAAAATAAGTACATACATTAAGTAACACCCTGTATATATATATATATATATATATATATATATTATATATATATATATATATTATGGTTAAAAACCGATATAAATAAAAGTTTGTTATATGGAACTATCCATTTGTATTGATGGTATATCAAATTGTATACCTGGTAATCGTAACAAAGGTAACGTGCAGGTAAATTTCAAAGATAATTTATTCAAATAAGGTGTTTACCACTTTTGTAATAAACGCAGTTATAAACTTTTATTTGGTTAGGGCTACAAAATATTTCGTCGTCTGTCACACTTGCTATTATGGCAGACGCTTTGTGGTATGAATTGTTCCTATATTACCGTGAGAATATAGTTCCTTTTTTAAAGCATTAATTAACCCTTGACCACCGATTCTCAAAATGCAACTACTTTGATTTGATCTGATTAAATCAAAGTATCGAATATTAATTATAGTAATTATAAAAATAATTCTTAAGTGGATATTGGTTGAATGTGTGTAATTGTACCGATTTACATAGTTGTATTGCCATTAGGAATACAATAAATTAATTTAATTACGAAATCCTCATTAACGAAAAAAGTATATTATAGTTATTTCATAATTTGTAATTATGTTATATGCCCTTTGGCTTCTCATGTTTTTGGAAGCCTTCTAATAAAAGCTTTAGGGTAACAAGTTGAATTGCGTGTATTTACGACATGGCCGGCGACAAATTCTGAGTAAGCAGTTTTTGGAAATGTTTTAGTGTTTACAACTACTATTGTAATGTGTGTAATTAGGTTAGATTAATAGGTACCTGGTCACTTTAATATGTGTAACGTACCTAAGAATGTACTGTGAGGTTACTTACTAACTCAATCAAGTGTGATATGTTATTATCATGGTACCACGAACGATCCGAGTACTAGTCCCAAAACTTCTGACACTGGCTTGTTTTACTATGGGTAGTACCATTTCATCTATTCAAATAGTAGTGCCACTTGAGCGTATCTTGTTCATTTAGTTTTAGTGTAGTAATATAAATTACATGAAGCTATAATTCTAGCCAATGTAAAAAGCATCGCAACTACAGCACTTAAAGACCAACGTTGTCTTAAGCGAGAGTTTTAAGTTAATTCCTTATATATTTCTGTTCACTATTGCTATTAGGTAAACCATAAATTGCGTAATATTTTTATTGTACAGGGTGTCCCATCGATAGAGTAAAGTAAGTTTATGCTTAACTAGAATTATTTGTGTAAATATTGTATGGACCATGGGGTAGAGGTAAGAAGTGTGCATTTTTTAAAATATTGGAAGTTATACAGGGTGTGCCAGAAAAGCAGGACGTGAAAAAGTATAATTTTTTAAATAGAACACCCGTATTTGATTTTAGTTTTAATTCTACGTGTCCATACAAACATATTTTGTCATACAAAAGATTGGCTGAAAGTTTTAGTTCTTGAGATATTCGCGTTTAAAGATTATTATGGTCATTTTCGTGAGGTTGATGAATGGGCAATTGTTCCGTTATTTCACAATAAAAAAATTGATATTTCGTGTGAAAATGAGTGATATTATACTAACGTTTAGACCGAGTAGTATTTCTAATTTTCTCAACAGGGTGTTTGTTATAACCATTCAAATTTGAAAATTCTCAAATTAAAAAATCAGTTTTTTTAATTGCACACCCTATATATTTTATTTCATTTTATTCGGGATTAAAAATCTATCATTTTTGTCAAATATATCCTATATCTATCTTTGATAGTTTTCAAGTAATTTCGATTTTTCACACTAGCTACTTTATTTTCGATAACATTGCATTGCATGGATCTTGGTAGCCATGGAAAATAATAATTGCGTTACTAAGATACAAAGGTTTCCTACTTGTCAAAATAAACACATATTAAATTTGTCGTTTTCGCATTTAACTTGTTATCAATTCTTGTATCAATTATGGATTATTCGACAAATGAATGAATTGATATGATATACGTGTTGGGCGAGGCTGAAAAAACCCTTTATTGGCACAACGAATCTACAAAATGAAATATCCTGAACGTCGAATACCTACTACTGTTGGCTTGGAAAATTTGATGGATAGATTTGATTCTAGCGGTAGTGTTAAATATTTCAAACGTAAAGTTGTTAATAAAAGGGCAGCTAATGAAGAAAAAGAACTTGAATATTATTAAATATTCAAGAAAATCCCCAAGTGAGTTCTAGAACATTAGCGACGATATGTGATACCTCCAAATCAAACGTGAATCGAACAACGCTGAAGTATAAGTACCATCCCTATCACATTGAGCTTCATCAAGAATTGCGAGAAGAGGATTTTGCAAGACGAATTGAATTCTGCAATATCATTAATCAACGGCTGCAATTAAATAACAACTTTTGTGCTCCATAATGTTTTCCGATGAGGCGACGTTTAAAAGTAATGGGGCTGTAAATCGGCATAATATGCACTATTACGCCATTGATAATCCATTTTGGCTACGAGAAGTTCAAAACCAAAATTATTGGTCACTAAATGTGTGGTGTGGTATACTTAATGACCAAATTATCTATTATTTTCATCCTCGCCCAACACGTATATCATATCAATTAATTCATTTGTCGAATAATCCATAATTGATACAAGAATTGATAACAAGTTAAATGCGAAAACGACAAATTTAATATGTGTTTATTTTGACAAGTAGGAAACCTTTGTATCTTAGTAACGCAATTATTATTTTCCATGGCTACCAAGATCCATGCAATGCAATGTTATCGAAAATAAAGTAGCTAGTGTGAAAAATCGAAATTACTCAAACTATCAAAGATAGATATAGGATATATTTGACAAAAATGATAGATTTTTAATCCCGAATAAAATGAAATAAAAATATATAGGTGTGCAATTAAAAAAACTGATTTTTTTAATTTGAGAATTTTCAAATTTGAATGGTTATAACAAACACCCTGTTGAGAAAAGTAGAAATACTACTCGGTCTAAACGTTAGTATAATATCACTCATTTTTCACACGAAATATCAATTTTTTATTGTGAAATAACGGAACAATTGCCCATTCATCAACCTCACGAAAATGACCATAATAATCTTTAAACGCGAATATCTCAAGAACTAAAACTTTCAGCCAATCTTTTGTATGACAAAATATGTTTGTATGGACACGTAAATTAAAATTAAAATCAAATACGGGTGTTCTATTTAAAAAATCATACTTTTCACGTCCTGCTTTTCTGGCACACCATGTATAACTTCCAATATTTTAAAAAATGCACACTTCTTACCTCTACCCATGGTCCATACAATATTTACACAAATAATTCTAGTTAAGCATAAACTTACTTTACTCTATGGTTGGGACACCCTGTACACATGCAGCGATAAATCAAAACAATATATATTTGCAGTGAAAAAATAATAATCGTCTTTGCACAAGTGTTTTCATACTTACGTGGAAGATGTTTTAAATGTAATTAAAAATATGTATGTAGGGTGATCATTACATTATATTGCTAAGTAGTGGCCATATAATACTGTACTTTTTCCACGAGTACCACAAATTAATTCAAAATAAATTGGGTGAAACACTTTTATTTTTAAAATAGCATGTTTTAATTTGTTGTCGCTATACACATAGTTATTTATTTGAAATTAATGGTTATATTAGAAACATTAGCACAGTCTATAAATTGTACCGCTGAAGGCTGATTATTTTGTTGGACAGTTTTTGGATTGTTTTGTCCGGTAATGGTAAATATTTTGGTAGTCGACGCATAGGGGTGATCATTGTTTACTGCTTGTAAAATTTTATTTCTTTTAATAGTTTGTTGATTTTTGATATAGATTTAAAGATTTAAAGTACAGTTAATTATATTAAGTACACCACCATGAATCTACCACAATCTTAGTTTAAAACCACAACTTATTTCCAAATAGGTTAACCAATGCTCACATATGCATACAAACTCACACGGAAAATTTGAAGCCTATAAGAACATTCTAAATTCGTTCATTTTTGATCGTAGTAATTAAGTGTTTTTGCTAAATAAAGCAAATGTACTTGCAACGTGTCTAACCTACCACGTCACATAAAAAAAGGTTTGTGAGCACGGCTAAAAACTCAGTCTAACGACAGTTTTGTCGCAGAGCATTTGGTTAGCGTGGGTGGTTTTGGAGCGTAGATAAATATTAGATATTAGGTTAATGAGAAAGAAAACAAATCGTAGTAGTACAAGTAACTAGTACAGTAAACAAGGTTTGAGCGCCACAAGATTTTAGTAAAAGAACATTATGATTTTATGAGAGAGAGTCCCGTAAAGCTTGAACCGGGGAGAAACAGGAGAAATAAGAAATAAACAACAGTTCCCCTAGTAATCTTACATTAATTGAATTTCCACAAACGGTTGAACATGTTCCGTTTAAATATATTTTCTGTTTATCACAATTGGTTATCACATACAAATAATGATAATAAACGTTTAATTAGAGTTTTCTCACAATACAATTACATTACATGCTTAGATGAGCATACTTGATTCACGGAATAGATACGAAGGCAAGTTAATTAAGTGTGTTAAAAATTCTTTTCGAAAGAGAAAGAAACAAAACTTGAAAAGATCTCTGAAGTTAACCTGAAGGAAAATTCGAAGTAACCTAAAAATATATATATAATATATATATATATATATATATATATATATATATATATATATATATATATATATATATATTGACTTAAAATTCCAGTAATTTGACTTCCGTTGTTTCTCACAACAAAAGCAAATTTTACACAATAATCAGTAGAAATATATTTACGTATGGAACGATTGTTCAGTGTACACTAGATATTAGCAAACGTTTACCAATAGATAAACCCCGATAATTAAAAACAATATGTCGTCTATATACTGAAAACTTTCCGCCACAATATTATTAACACATGCTAAAACCTAAAAGATAAATTAAAAAAAAAATTATGTTCTCCCGCTTGTAAATTCTGAATAAGCACTGAATTAAAATTACAAGGACGATCGGTATAACAAAAAGACTAGATTACAGATTTTGGGCAACAGTAGCAGAAACCGTTAATAATGCAATGACACAATCAAAATGGATGGCAATGCAAATTGTTTGTAGTGAAAAAAGACAAATTAAGCCTAAGTTGTTTTATTATGACCAACCCACAGAGTAATTAACGTTACTATCGTTCTACAGTAATTACACAGTAGTAAGTTATACTCTAATGAAGTACATACTATGACCTTTATGCAAGTACAAGAAAATTCTAATAAGGTAACTATTTCCTTTTTTATTTTCATGGTATCATTTATTAAAACACATTTTTATATTTTAGGAGTTCTGTTATATTCACTGCAGACAACTTTTTAAGCATGAACGTCTATCGTATCCACTTTAGCATTTGTATAAAGAACGTAGTTTATAATAGAATATTCTGACCTGGCTCGGAGAAGACGTAACCTGTATGTCCAGCTATCAGCAGGCTTCGCCCTAATTAAGGTAGGCATAGACGAGTGCAGATTAGAATGATGGTACGTCGGTAACTAGTTGAAACTTATCCACCAGAATCGAAATAATCACCTGACAAAGAAAAATTCCGAAACGTAACGACGAAGAGACCGAAGGCACGGAAGAACGAAAAAAACAAGGAACGAAAGAACGTAAGAGCTAAAATAACATAACACGAATAAGTGCAAAGTAATACACTGCCAATTGTTTTACCTCCACGATGTTAGTCCAGCTCGAAAAGTTGCAATTACTTTTAACTATCAGCTATTTATTTAGTTCAAATCATTACCAAAAATTAAAGAAATATCGGTATCTTTCAGCGAAAAATAGTCATCACCAAGTACGGGAATGATTATTATAATTAAATCTTCTATTTTAAAGACTGCGGGTTGGCATGATTAGCAACAATAGAAAGAACATTTTCAAAACAACGTCTTTACCTCTTTAGTCATGGCGACTCAACCAGCACCTTCTTAAACGTTTTACCGGAAATAGAATAAAAAAAGATCAATGTTACCAAATAAATTTTGATAAGTAAAATGCATTTATTTACGGTACCGACCTCTAGCGATAAGCAACCAAACTAACCAGTTAACATCAAATAATAAGTGTAGAAAGCGATAGAAGTGTTGTTAAAGTCCCATAGGTGGCGCTACCCTGTCAATTTGCATATATAATGTCTAAATATAAGTTTTAATCAGCAATCACAGAAATCGTAAATCAGGTAATATTGAATCAGGTATCGAATAAACCAGTAAATGTAAGACTTTAATTTTCAATGGGAAAGTAAAGTTTAATACAGCAACTAAACAGAGAATAATGAAGTCGATACGATACGCATAATTTCTTCAACTACTTGACATAGAGAATGAAATATAGTACGTAAGTCTAAAAACTAAATTTATCGCAAAACTATCATGTACTAAAGGTGGTCTATCCGTCAGGTAATAGAAATTGAAATTAGGTAATAAACGAGACATACATATTGAGATTAGAATAAGTTACACAAATAAAGTGTTACAAGCAACTAATATATTTTATTTTCATTTTAGATGGAGATACTTCTTTAAACAAATGTAGAAAATGTTCGAGAACATACAAAACAAAAGGGAGTTTGGTGAGACATGTACAGTATGAATGTGGAAAACCGCCATCATTTAAATGTGTCATTTGCTCTAAATCTTTTAGACGTAAAGAAACATTACGTTATCACCTAATTTCTGTTCATAGTTTTATATAAATGTCGTATATTAGAGCTTTATTGAAGCATAAATAAAACGTGAATCGATCTACTTACTTCCTTACTCCTCCGAAATTTTATTTTCATTTAATGCATTATAAATTATTTGAAAGCGCAATTATGCATGAAGTTTTTACAATTTTTATGTATGAAAAAAAATAATTTTAAGGAAAACAAATAATTTATTCCGGTATAGGTACCTTATGTGCTCATCTAGGTAGCTGTTTATTGGTCTCAATTTCTAGCCATCCTTCATTAATTAAATGACCATTGGGGAATAAATGTAAAACATCTCTGAAAACCAGAAATTGTCCAATGGTTTTGAAAAATCAATATTCTTTAAATTATTTAATCGATGACGATAACTGGTAGGTATTTGTACGTTTTATTTTTGTTTTAGGTGTTTCGTTACAGAAGAATTACTCGAGGATGTCTACAGTTTAACGGTGTCTCTTAGTGATTGTAAATAAGTGTTTTCTACTCTGTTTATAAGCTTATACTATGTGTCGTCATGTTCTAACACTGTTTAAATTTGACATTTAGGACCATGGACAGGAATTTTTGTAGATTGATCTTGTGAAGCAAAGTGGCGATCACGATTTTATTACATTAAGTACATTGGTACAGGTGAGATAAATTTACACACTTGGTTAAAGAGTGTGTAACGATTCAGTGGAGTAAAAAGTTAATTGTTCTGATACATTCTTTTCGAGCTTATGAGAATTTGATTATGCACTGTTTTAACTTAGCTGATAAAGAAGCTGTTATATAACAGTCATATTCGTTTGGTTTCATTCGATTGTTAGATTGAGCTGCTGCTATTACTGTAATTGCTTGAAACTTCTATGAGAATTTAAAACTGCAATTATTGATTGAAACCATATGATGTTTAATTTGGTTGTTAGCTTAAAAAATGGGTTTATTTATTACACTTATTCTCACTTATATAAGGATAATTTAACAAGTATAATTTGTTTTGTGGTGAAATATACATTATTAATGATTTTTTCTCGCTTTCTTTTTGATTCTTTAACGGTATTAGCATATGCTAGTGTTGCCACTAGCTACTGATTCTTTTTTATGAATTGAAAAGGTGCAATTATATATATTTTGGGTTTAGAAATAGGTATGAGAGGCACACTGCTGTTACGGTATAGTGAGAATAAATGTTTTAATACTATAGTCACTTGCAAGATTTAAATTTATTTACTTACTTTAAAGAGAATAATTATTTCGTGGGATTCTTCTTTGTAACTTATTTCAGTATTAATATAATACCCAAATATTTCAAGTAATCTTTATATTTTCAAGCTGCACTACAAATAGAAGTACAATACTTTGTTTTGATAACAAATAGAACAATTGGGTTGAACAGCACTGTATTTTACTTGTTTATTGTGTTTATTTACATGTGACCTCTTACAGCTTCATTCCCTCTTGTCGTAGCCTAGGGTCTGTGGTATATCAAACTGCGTGGCACCTCTGGTATCTATTTAGTGCAAGGTCATACCACTCATTCAGGGCAGGGCGTTATGGAATTGGTGACCCTGAAAAAGCAACAGTTTAGATTAGATTTATGCAATTGATGGAACGCGGTTTATAATTGGATTTATTGGAAGTTTAATCAATTGCCATTGTATCATTGCATTTCGTAGCCGAAACCATGACGATCTAGTAGCACACTCACTTGTAAGAAGACTTAAGCCTAAATAGCCTTTTTCGATTGTTTCCAGAAATAAAATGAAAAAAACGAATCTTTAAAGAGGGTAACACAAAATTTCTTACCATGTGAGTTTTTATTTGAGACTTATGTAGGAAATAAATCGAAGAATTTTTGGGTTTTCGGGTTTCCTACTGAACTACTTGTCTTGACAAACATTGTGTGGTAAACAATTTACTTGTCATAAGGATCATACTAACCAATAACGATACAGTTTTATTTACAATTATCTGTGCAATTAATTTTTGTTTATAATTAGTTTCCTTTATATTTTATTTTGTTTATTTTGGTTATTTGTTTCAGGTAAACGGAAATATTATATGTGTGACATATGCAGGCGTGTCTACAAACATCATTTGCCTTTATGGAGACACAAAACGTTATGCCAAAGCAATTTACAATAAGAATTAACAATTTACAATACTTAACATTAATCTTATCAATTTTGTTAATAATGCTTTTGTTGTTTGCTTGTACTTTGTTAAGACTAATGTTTGCTTATAAAGTTTGGGTTAGATGTAATTAACACTATTTTAACACTAATGTTTTAAATACATTATACATACAAAATAATTCCACAATTTCTTTTTTTATAATTATTTATTTTTCTACGCGTTTCAATACAACATGTACCTTTATCAAGAGAAAATATATAAGTAAAATAACAAACAAGTAATTATGGTAACAAATCATTGAGGTAAAATAGTAAACTGGATGTAAATTATAATTCTATATTTAAAATATCGGTTAAAGGTGAATCTATAAGATCAACCTGTTCGTTCACTGAAAGTACTTTTTGTTTATGTTTATAAATTTCGAATGTTTCCAAAACATTTAATTGTACAAGGTGTCCAATCTACGACACTGTGAGGTCCTACTTTTTGGCAAAACGAAACATTAGTGGTCGTGCAACCTGGATGTAAATTATAATTCTATATTTAAAATATCGGTTAAAGGTGAGTCTATAAGATCAAGCTGTTCGTTCACTAAAAGTATTTTCTGTTTATGTTTATAAATTTCGAATGCTTCCAAAACATTTAATTGTGCAAGGTGTCTAATCTACGACACTTTGAGGTCCTACCTTTTGGCGAAACGAAACATTAGTGGTCGTGCAACCTGGGTTACAGCAACCAACCTATTTTAACTGATTTATTTGAAAGAAACATGTTGTAACTATTGTTGTGGAACAGCATCCCTTAATAAGATTCTTCATAGTTAGTAGATTACGTACAATTATTATTGTCTTAAATCCTAATAAAAGATTTTAATCAATTCTCTTAAAACATCTGAATAGAGTTCATTAATCATGGTTAAATATTTTTTGTCCACCACGTGTGTAATCTTTTTAAACTTTTTCTTGGTAGTGTAACGTAAGTTACTGTAACTAACCCTTTCTAACTTATTAAATTGAAAGAATAAGTTGTAACTATTATTATGGAACAGTGTTACTTAATATGACTCTTTATGATTAGTAGGTGCAATATATTTGATAACTTACAATTATTACACCTTAAAACCTGATAAGAGATTTTAATTGAGTCTCTTGCTTTTTATTCTCTATATTGATTAACCATAATCTGAACTTTTCAAAATTGTTTATATTTATTTTGATAAACAATGCTGATATTCAATATTTACTTTATGTCTAAGAATAGGCCATGACCAGATTATATGAAATTAATGTAAAATGTAGACAATAGTACTACGAATTATAGTATAATTATAGCAATATTTAATAATATTAACTTCAATTGGCTTATTTTAGCTTTTCCTAAGTCTACTATCATGTATAATATTTTGGAAGAACCTGGATAAACTACAGTTTTCTCCAATGAAATAAGATATTTACAGTCGGACGAAAATTCACGTGAGACTGCAGAGCTTTATTTGAACAAATAAGACTTTTTAAATTTATTATTATCAATCATTTACTTATTGGCTGCCGTTGTTCTCATTCTGGACGTTCGGAAAGCAGACAACCTTTCCCTGATAGATTTTCTATAATTAAAACTATTCTAATTAATTATGGAGAGTTCACTTCGGCTAAGGCCAAACTCCTACTATAAGGAAAATTGAGAAATTGACGAAGATAATGTTTTAGCCTGTGTTTAAGCAACTCATTTGTCCTACAAATACCGTCGGAGAACAACTAAAATATTAGTTTGGTTCGAATCACCAGAAGTCGAGCACGGATCACCTGAAGATCACTAGTGCTATCCAGCGGAAACATTGTGATGGACGAGATGGTTCTTTTAAGAATCAATCAGAGCAGACAACGTGGGAAAAAGTCCGGAAGAACAAAAACAACATAGTCAACACCAACGGAAACCTGAAACATATATATATATATATATATATATATATATATATATATATATATATATATATATGCATATATTCTTTTAGATAGAACATATTTGTTAATGTATTATGTGCTTTTTGTTATAGTTGAAGACATCTGATTTAATTAATAGAGAATAGGTTATCATCAACCTTTATACTATACAGTAAACCTTAATCCAGATATGGCACAATATGGTAAAATTATGTATGACTTTAGTTATTTAGAAAACGATGTAAATAAGTAAATCTACTTTGGTTCATTAATTATTTATAGTGTACGCATTATATATCTTTTATACAACTTTTTGCTTTATTAATTGGATTGAAACTAACATTTAACATATTAATAATTTCATAAATGAGTTAGGCACAATATTCACAGTATTAATTAAAGAAGGTATATTAAACATATTTTTTGTTGCAGTGTTGCTATTGTCAACATTGTAGTCGATGCAGGTCGTGAACAATGTGTTTAATGAAGCCTCATCTGTTACTACTGTTTAGTACACATAATCTATTGAAATCAGTCAGTTTGAACCTACCATTTATGATTAAATGGTTTCCTCAACGGCATCAAACCCCGCATATGTTATTTACTTCAATGTTAAAAATCATAGTGCATTATTGGAAACTTGAAACATTTTTGAATAAATTTTCATAGTTTGCAATACAAAAATATGGTAGTTCCACCTTTAACACACAGTTTTTATTACTTTGATTTAAGTTTAACTTTACTTTAAAACGATAGCTTCTGATAATAAATGTAGGATCGTTCATTGCAACATTAGGTACGTGTATAAAACTTTCAATGATCAGGTGAATGGGTGGTAATACCCATTACGCATTCGTTTCGATTACGTGCGTAATTGGCTAATTACCACCCGTAATATACAGGGTTTTCAAAGTTAAGTCGGTACTATTGCTATCTTCGTTATTATTGGTGCTACGAAGTCGGTTAAATGGGCAGAAATAGCATTTTCCGCTCGTTACGATGGTGAAATCAAAATGAAAATTGAACATCGTGTTCCGAGTTATGTCAAAAATTTCCATTTTTTAAATGGAACCAATATGCAATATCCTTAATCGATAGAAAATTAAATTCTGAACGAAAGTTCCTATGACATTTCACCCTAATGTCAAAATTACAAAGTTATTGATCATTTACCAAATTCATCAAGGTGGCTTGTCAACTATTTTCTGCATTACCATAGAGCAGAAAATGAAAAGAATATCAGACAATTGAAACAGGATTCTTTATTCTAAGTGATAATAATAATAAGGACGGAACAAAACAAAACAAAACTCAAATTAGATGTTCGAAAACATCACCCTCTTGCTCCAAGCATTTCTGGGCCCGCTTGTAGACACTTTTAGTAGCCTTAGCAATGGATCTACCATCAATATTATTGATGGCGTGAATGATGCTTTGCTGGAGATCCTCAAGGTTATCATATCGCCTGTTGTACACCACTCTTCACATATCCCCAAAAGAAAAAATCCATTGGAGTAATGTCAGGTGATCGAGGAGGCATACGGATAGGCCCATTAGTTGATAAATATCTGTCATCAAAAAATTGTTTAATATTGTATCTATCTGACGAACGTTATGGGAGGAGCTCCGTCTTGTTGGAAATAAATGTTCTGCCTATCCTTAAATTTACATCATCCAAGAAGTCTTGGAGTGTGGCAGTCAACATTTCGGCGTACCGCTCACCAGTTAACCCACCCTGATAAAATATTGGACCAACAATTATCGAGCCAATTAAACCGCACCAAACATTAACACTGAAGCGTCTGTGCGGGTTACAAGATCGGTAGAGCATCGGATTTTCTCGACTCCAAAATGGCTGTTTTCCTGTTGAACATGCCCCTATTAGAAAAAGTTGATTCGTCACTCTATAGAATTGAGCTCCAATAATCATTATTGGTTGTCATTTGATTAATAAACCAGTGACAAAACTGAACGCGTCTTTCTTGATCTTCTGGTACTAGTGTCTGTTTAGGTCGGAACTTATACGGCACAAACTTATACTGTTTTAGAATACTGTGGATGGAACCCAAATATAGTCCATTTTCTTGCACTAAATCATTAATTGAGTTGTTGGAATGTGCTTCAAAATAAGCTAACACATTAATTTCAGTTTCTTCACTAATCATACATTGTTTATTAGATCTGGATTTCTTAAACACGCTCGAATTAGATCTAAATTTACGATACAAAACCAAAAAGTATCTTCTATTCGGCAAATGACGCGTGAACAAATCATGTAACGCTCACGCTTCGATAACTGTTTTTGACAAACATGTAACATTCTAAATATCACACTTTTCTGAATGGTGAAAGGCATTTTTCTATTCAAAAACACAAATCTTAACTCTTTATTAGCAAACTTCAATTTGACATATCAATTCTATACATTTGTAAAATGACAAATATTGTTCACGTAATACCAGCCACCTTGACGAATTCAATAAATGATCAATAACTTTGTCATTTTTAACATTAGGGTAAATGTCATAGGAACTTTTTGTTCAGAATTTAATTTTCTATCGATTATGGATATTGCATACTGGGTGTGCCATTAAACAAATGGAAATTTTGACATAACTCGCGAACACGAATTTGACATATCATTTATAATTTGTGAATGAATATCACCATACGTCACGAACGGATCATAAATGATCTACTGTCTTTGCCCATTTTATAAACTCGTATCACCAATAATAACGAATGGTAGCATATGGTGCCGACTTAACTTTGAAAACCCTGTATAGTGCACCGTTTAATTAAACCCAAAGTGCGATATTTTAAAGAGTAGTTTCCAGAAAAATCTTGCAGCACTAACGATTTATAATTGTGGTGATAATGAACATATAATACTAGAAATCAGTTAGCTATATTGTATCTCGTGTTTTAAGCAATTATTGGTATATAATATATAATTAATGTGGCTTGGTAATGATGGTAATAAATATTACATACCTGTATATGTATGGATACCTTCTATTCACACAATTGAAATGTTTAGTTTGTTTATGACAGTTGAATTCATTTTCCTCTGTTTGTACGTTTGTGTGTACAAGTATATAACCTACAAGGCAAAGAGATGTAGTTTATTATAATTTCATTAATTCTACAATTAGTGCGTTTTGTTACATTTTAATATCATTTGTTGCTCAATATATTATTAGTTTCCACTTTCGTTCATTATCATTAGGTCTGCTCAGTTTGAGCAGACCTTTTGTTTTATTTTTCAATCTGTTTCGTGAAGTATCTCCAGGTTCGTTGGGCCTTTATGTCATAAGTTTCTGCTCTCCCTTTCTTCTTTAATTTAGTACACGCTCTTTAAATGATTCTCGACCTATCGACAAGCTGCTGGCAACGAATCGTGTTACCATCAACAAGAGGTTACCTTTACTTTTAATTACCTAGATATATTTGTGTTGGTGATAAAAGACATTAGTCTGTATTTCACACGGAATTAGACATTGTAGTAGCACTTATAATTATAGAACTTGTAAATGAAGGCACCATTGTACTTTACAAAGGGCTAGATAACAATGACAAATTAGGAAGTGTAACGTAACCCTTTTTAAAATGGCTGGTAGCTCAGTCTCTTTGGAAAGCGCTTGATGCGGGCCCGATTGGTTGCTTAAAAATCAAGAAAAATTAATTACAACGAGTCCTACGATAACGTTGCAGAAACGAAATAATATATTTAACTAATAGAAATAGTAAACCACTTACCTTTTTATTGCTTAAGTAGAGTAGATTACATATAAAATAATCAACATGAATTAAATTAAATAGCACTATCAGACATCCAGCAGGAGACGACGTGGCAGCGGGTTAGCTAAAGCAGTACTAAACAAAAAAAACTTGTCATACTTGTCAGTGTTTATTACACTGGTAAAGTACAATAGACAATGCACTGTACAAATAAAAGGCAGCCAAAACCGTATGTAACATGCAAAACCGACACGCATTTTTCCTAAGAGAAACAATTTTCGATCGTATCATTGTCTTTTGGAACAAAAGTTATGCTACACATTTAAATATTGAAAAACTACACTAAAATGCAGAAATCATTGAAGTAATCCCCAGGTATAACGTCTATAAAGAAAATCCACAATAACGATTGATTGGTCGAAGGCATCACTGAAGCGGTAGTTCTAACATAATAACGGCCACTTCATGTATTTAAACTTTCAGACTTATCTGCTATCAACATGGTGCTGTTAACAATGACAAAACAAGGCAAAATAAATAGTGCCCAATCGAAAACAGTTATTGAATTTATATACAAGAATACATTGCTTTATAGTTACTTAAAGCACCCTTCGCCAGCTGCAGGAACCTTCCCACACTCCATAATAGTTTGTAAGTTTAGTGTAGAGGTGAGTAATAACGCTTGATTACTGTTGTAGCTAATTACTTGATTTCCAGGGCTCCGTCACGTAATAAATAAAAACAAACTCAGCGCTAACTTAGTAAGGAATACTTGGTTTAAATTCTTGTTTAATGGATAAGTTCGAGTCCAAGACGGTGAACCCCTTACTAGTACTGGCTGTGAGTAGCCGTCAACCAAGACTTCCCTATCAGATAGTCAATTCTCATGAGGAAATGTACCTAGCGTATTCAAGAATCCAAATGTCGGCAGGCGGTTAGCGTATGAAGATGTGAAGATGAACGTATAGGAAGAATCTAACTAAATCAATAAATCAACCAATGAAAAATTCTTCTTTTATAGGGAAATCAAGAATTAATACATAACCCGGAGTTGCCTAGTACAATTTTTGTATGAAAATAAGTAGGGTAATTATAAAACTTCGTTTTCTCGGTGAAATTCAGACAAAAACATTCAATTGGTTAAAAGACAAGCTAGTTAAACATCTCTTCTCATACCAGCTATTTTACAAATGAAAAATTCTTTAAGACTATATGTTATATCCGTAGGTATATATAGGTTGGTGTATATATATATATATATATATATATAATAATAATAATAATAATAATAATTTATTTGCGTGTTACTGTGCAATGCACTTACATTTGTCATACACAATATCGATAAAAAATACAAAACAATTTAGAAAAACAAACAAATACCATAATTAGCAAAGATACAGAAAAAACAAACATTAAACATCCACGTTAAAATTAAATAATATGTGGCAAAGGAGTCAATTTAGAGTAGATAAATCATCACACAGGAATTCCTTAATTGAGTAGTACGCTTTGATAGTTAAAAAATCTTTTAATTTATTTTTTAAGTTTGATCTAGTTAGCGTTTTGATTTGAATGGGAAGACAATTAAAGAGATTTTGAGAAATGTATACAGGACCCTTCTGCGTTTTGGATAACCTACAGTAGTTGGTTCTGATGTTATTTCGCGATCGTGTATAATGGTCATGTATACCAGATTGCGATTTAAATAAGTGTAAGTTGTCTTTGCATACAATATACTTTCCAATATAAACAGGGATGGCACTGTAAGAATTTTCAAGTCAACAAAAGACATCTTACAATCATCCTGATACCGATGTGCATTTATGATTCTTACTGCACGTCTCTGCAGTCCAAATACTATATGTGCTGAGGAACAATTTCACACCATTATGCCATAACTTACTACAGAGTGTATTAGAGAGTAAAGCGTTTATTAAAACATTTTTGGAAACATTTTCCGCCAAACGTCTTAGGACGAAAATATTTTTACTAATCTTTCTACTTATCATTTCTGTATGAACATTAAAGTTTAAGTGTGGATCTATCTGTATACCTAAAATTTTACTGATGGAGTGTTTACATGTGAATGCGGACGTAGCGAAAGCAACAAGTTTTGATTTTGTTTCATTTAATTTTAATTCGTTTGGTATGAACCACTGTGACGCTAAGGTTTGTACTTTTTTTTGTTTTAAAATAAGTTCATCTAACGATTGCTCGTTTACAGAAAGGGTTGTATCGTCAGCGTAGAAAATGCAATCAGCATAAATGTTTACAAAGTCTGGAAATATATATATATATATATATATATATATATACACATTACTTAACTTAGTACCACATCAAACACTAAAAATCAAAATAACTCGGAAACGCACAGGAATTTCGAAACAGAAGAAGGCACATTATTTTTGTTAAACTGTATGTAGATAATGAAAATAACAGTTTTTTTTTAAAAATAGTCATTGGCGTAGTAGTTTTGTTTATGAAAGTGGTTGAGCACCCCCTCCACTCCACCATTGTGCAAGTTTGTGAACATTCTTATCGCTTTTTTTATACCCCTTAATTAATAGACATTATCTCCCCAACATGAAAAAATCTAAGCATTCGTTTATGAGTTATAATGAAAATTTGAGAAAAAAAAATTATATTCAACACCCTGTATCTCGGAAACGAAGCCTTCTACGACATATGTTTATAGGAACTTTTCTTTTTAGAAACATGTGTTCTATCTCCTGTTAAAGTTTGTCTGCAATAAACTGACTCACCCTGTATATTGGAGTTACAAAACTAATTAACATATATTTTTTTAGGATTATTGGTTTTGAATTTATATTATACAGAGTTTCCCGTGAACATATATTTTTTTGGGATTATTGGTTTTGAATTTATATTATACAGAGTTTCCCGGAACAACCCCTACAAAATGAAATTGGTGATTCTACAGAGAAAAATATAACGAAAGATCCAATAAACTTATTATTATTAATTATAAATTAAATTATTCTTAAGGGAGCTACCGCTCTTTAAATATGACGTCACGAAACTGGTTTTTGCTTAATTACTCTGGAACTACTTTAGATTCACCTTTAAAATTTGGCATACTATTTACCAAAGATAATTGCTCTTCTTAGTGATTAGAGACAAGTGAATATCATATACAGGGTCGGACTAGGGGCAATGTCCCTATACATTACTTACCCTAACTTCTTTCGCTTGCATTCGATTGTCAATTTTCTGTGAGAATATGATTATCTGACAGTTTCTACGTGAAAAGGTACTCTTGTTAAACATCTCTAAAACCAACCGTTTTCAAGAAAATCGTTATTTTGTATCGTATACATATATTAATTTCTATCATTTATTAATTCTCATTGATTATTAATCTAAAAAATAACGAATAGCGAATAAAAAATTAAACTAAACTTCATATTAAATTACAATAAATGCTCCACATGATGACCGTTGGTTGCAAAGCATAGTGAAATTCTTTTATTTAAAGAACGTCTGATACGTTTGTAAATATTACCATATTATCATTGCAAGTATTTTGAACTCGCAACCAAAGTTTGTATTGGTACAGAGTACATCCCAGATTTGACAAAACCCCATACACAAAAATCGCACGGATTTATCTCGGGCGATCTAGCTGGTCATTAAAAAAAATTGACAACTTGGAGAGTTAAAATATATCTTAAACTATTGACAAATATGGCAGTGGTGATATTTGAATATCATTAATTGCTATTTGAATACTTCCATATTTGTTTTAATTAGAAGTAAAATTTTAGTTTACATTTCGTTTTACGTTTCGTGTACTGCTGAAGAATATACAGATATGCATTTAATTTATGGGGAAGTTCAGTGTAATGCTCGAGAGGCACAACGTAGATATGCAGAGAAATTTCCTGAAAGAACACATCGCACTCATACCACCTTCATAACCCTTCATCAAAGATTGTGGGAAAATGGATCATGTCTTTAAAATGAAAGGTAGTAATTTCTGGAAGAATTTAAAATTTTATGGGGGAAAAAAATTAAAGATTGTCCGAGCCCGAATTTAAAATTTTTTCAAATTTAAAATTTACCATTAAATTTCTTAAAAAAGTTTAAGTTGGGGATTTGCCGTTAAATTTTCCAATTTTTAAAAAAAAAAATTTTTAAACTCGGAATGAGATTTTTAAATTTTTTAATTTTACCGTTATAGTGGATTTTAAAATGGGATTTATATAATGGATAAAATAAAAGTTAACTAACAAGGTTGAAAACCTGGTTTAGAGGGGTCCAATTCCTATAATCCCGGATTAAATGTGCGATTTTTGGATGGTGTTTCCAAATATATGTATTTAAATAAACAATGCACTGTACAAATAAAAGGTAGCCAAAACCGTATGTAACATGCAAAACCAATAGGCATTTTTCCTAAGAGGAACAATTTTCGATCGTATCATCGTCTTTTGGAACAAAAGTTATGCTACACATTTAAATATTGAATGTTCAAAACTAAACTAAAATGCAGAAATCATTGAAGTAATCCCCAGGTATAACGTCTATAAAGAAAATCCACAATAACGATTGATTGGTCGAAGGCATCACTGAAGCGGTAGTTCTAACATAATAACGGCCACTTCATGTATTTAAACTTTCAGACTTATCTGCTATCAACATGGTGCTGTTAACAATGACAAAACAAGGCAAAATAAATAGTGCCCAATCGAAAACAGTTATTGAATTTATATACAAGAATACATTGCTTTATAGTTACTTAAAGCACCCTTCGCCAGCTGCAGGAACCTTCCCACACTCCATAATAGTTTGTAAGTTTAGTGTAGAGGTGAGTAATAACGCTTGATTACTGTTGTAGCTAATTACTTGATTTCCAGGGCTCCGTCACGTAATAAATAAAAACAAACTCAGCGCTAACTTAGTAAGGAATACTTGGTTTAAATTCTTGTTTAATGGATAAGATCGAGTCCAAGACGGTACCCTTACTAGTACTGGCTGTGAGTAGCCGTCAACCACGACGTCCCTATCAGATAGTTAATTCTCATGAGGAAGTGTACCTAGCGTATTCAAAAATTCAAATGTCGGCAGGCGGTTGCGTATGAAGATGTGAAGATAAACGTATAGGAAGAACATAACTAAATCAATAAATCAACCAATGAAAAATTCTTCTTTTATAGGAAATCAAGAATTAATACATAACTCAGTTGCCTAGTACAATTTTTGTGTGAAAATAAGTAGGCTAATTATAAAACTTCGTTTTCTCGGTGAAATTCAGACAAAGGCATCCAAAACATTCAATTGGTTGAAAGACAAGCTAGTTAAACACCTCTTCTCAAAGCAGCTATTTTACAAATGACAAATTCTATAAGACTATATGTTATATCCGTAGGTTGGTACATATATATATATATATATATATATATATATATATATATATATATATATATATGATTGGTCGAAACCATTCATTAAGTATTAGGAGTTCAGTCATGGCTGATTTCTGAAAGTTTGTATCTGGACTAAGTGATTCATATTCTATTTCAGGAAAATATTTTATGATGACTACACTTCCGGTTATATCGGAAGTAGCCATCAACTTTGTTATTTTAAATGGAATTGTTCCTTTCCTTTTTATGGCATATTAAATTGTACTCGCCATTTAAGTAGAAATTTTATCAATGTTCCTATACTTAAATTTAATAGTTTTTGAGATTTAAATTTTTTTCGAAAATTATTGGTTGAACACTATGACATTTGACAATGCCTACTGGCGCCATTTTTAGTACAAGCAAGTAATATTGACGTTATGCATAGTGGTATCCTTAAACTTTACGCTGATGCTTCCGGTACTGCCGAATTATCTACAGGGTGTTCAAAATGAAAATAAAACCATCAAAACTTAACTTTTTCAAATACAATGCCCAATATTTTCTTCCTTTAACGGATGCAGAATAAAATTCTGCATTGATTTTATTAGCATTCCCTATACCTATCTTCAACAGTTTTTCAACCAATAATTTTCAAAAAAATTTAAATCTCAAAACTATTAAATTTAAGTATAGGAACATTGATAAAATTTCTACTTAAATGGCAGTACAATTCGAATATGCCATAAAAAGTGATTTCATTTAAAATAACAAAGTTGATGGCTACTTCCGGTATAACCGGAAGTGTAGTAATCATGAAAATATTTTCCTTAAATAGAATATGAATCACTTAGTCCAGATACAAACTTTCAGAAATCAGCCATGGCTGAACTCCTAATACTTCTAATGAATGGTTTCGACAATCATATATATATATATATATATATATATATATATATATATTGGAGTTACAAAACTAATGAACATATATTTTTTGGGATTATTTGTTTTGAGTTTATATTATACATGGTACCCCGGAACAACCCCTACAAAATGAAATGGGTGATTCTACGAAGAAAAATATAAAAAAGTTCCTATAAACTTAGGTCCGGAAATTATTCTTAAGGGAGCTACCACTCTTTAAATATGACGTCACGAAACTGGTTTTGCTTAATTACTCTGGAACTACTTTAGATTCACCTTTAAAATTTGGCATACTATTTACTCTTCTTAGTGATTAAGGATATCATATACAGAGTCGGACTACATTTTTACATTTTTTATCCTAAGTTCTTTCGCTTGCATTCGATTATCAATTTTCTGTGAGAATATGATATGAAAAGGTAGTTTTGTTAAACATCTCTAAAACCAACCGTTTTCAAGAAAAACGTTATTTTGTATTGTATATATATTTTAATTTCTATCATTTGTAAATTCTAATTGATTATTAATCTAAAAATAACAAATAGCGAATAAAAATTAAACTAAACTTCATATTAAATTACAATAAATGCTCCACATGATGACCATTGGTTGCAAGCATAGTGAAATTCTTTTATTTAAAGAACGTCTGATCCGTTTCTAAATATTACCATATTATCATTGCGTTGAACTCCAACCAAAGTTTGTATTGGTACAGAGTACACCCTAGATTTGACAAAACCCATACACAAAAACGCACGAATTTAAGTCTGGCGATCTAGCTGGCCATTGAATAACTTGGAGAGTTACAATATGTCTTAAACTATTGACAAATGTGTCAGTGGTGATAATTGAAAATCATTAATTGCTATTTGAATATTTCCATATTTGTTTTAATTAGAAGTAACATTTTAATTTACATTTCTTTGAAAAATGGATTATGTTACTGCGGAAGAATATAGAGATATGTATTTAATTTATGGGGTTCAGTGTAATGCTCGAGAGGCACAACGTAGATATGCAGAAAAATTTCCTGAAAGAACACATCGCACTCATACCACCTTCATAACCCTTCATCAAAGATTGTGGGAAAATGGATCAGTGTTTCCTAAAAAAAATGAAACGGGTAGAAATTAAGTCGTAACGGAAGAATTTGAAGAAGCTGTTCTGATGGATCTGGAAGATAATCCAAAATTAAGTGTACGAAGATTGTCCGCCATGCAACCTGCAACTTCTAAAACTTCTTCAGTTAATCGAATTATACACAAATAGAACTTATACCCATTTCATTTTAAAAAAATAGGTATATGCTATGTTGGACGGTGATTTCCCTGCTCGCTTAACATTTTCCAATTGGTTGAGAAATAAAAAAAATTAAATTGTACCTGTAAAGCTGCCCGGTCGATTGGCAGGAGAAGATTATTTAAATTTTCTTGAGAATATTTTACCCATGTTACTAGTGGAGGTTCCTCTAAATATTCGGCAAGGCATGTGGTATATGCACGATGGATTCCCGGCTCATTTTAATGGAAATGTGCGTCAATTTCTGAATCAGACGTTCGAAAAACCAATGGATTGGTAGAGGCGGTCCAATTCCATGGCCAGCTAGATCGCCGGACTTAAATCCGTGCGATTTTTGTGTATGGTGTTTTCTCAAATATAGGGTGTACTCTGTACCAATACAAATGCGTGAACAAGTTCAAAATGCTTGCAATGAGTTCTAGCAGATACGTACCATTTACACGGATCAGACGTTCTTTAAATAAAACAATTTTACTGTGCCTTGTAACCAACGGTCATCATGTGGAGTATTTATTGTAATTCAATATTAAGTTTAGTTTTATTTGTTAGTCGTTATTCGTTCATGATAGATAGAAATTAATGTGAATAAAGTTTAAAAAAATATTTATACAATGCGAAATAAAAAATAAAAAGTTTTATAAAAAAACATAAGACATTTTGCTTGAGAACGGTTGGTTTTAGAGATGTTTAATAAAAGTACCACTTCAACGTGGAAACTATCAGAGAATCATATTCTCACAGAAAATTGATAATCGAATGCAAACGAAAGAAGTTAGGGCCATTGCCCCTAGTCCGACCCTGTATATGATATCCGCTTATCTCTAGTCACTAAAAACAGTAAGTATCATTGGTATGCCGAATTTGTAAGGTGAATCTATAGTAGTCCCAGAGTAATTAAGCAAAACCCTGTATGTATATATATATATATATATATATATATATATATATATATATATATATATATATATATATATATATATATATATATATAACTTGAAAATTTTGACTCAGGTATGATTGCGTTCTCTTCAACATTTTCAGACTTCTAGCGCTTCACGTTATACCGGAAGCCTCCATTTACTTTGTTATTTTCAATGGAACACCCTATCTGGATTGAGATAAAAAGTTAAAATCCAATTAAGTTTGTAGTTTTAAAGATGCCTTTGTCGTATGCATTTTTAAAATAGAAATCTTTGCCTAAGAATAATGCCTTAATATTACAGCTAAAATAATGTTTATACAAATGAAGAAATGCTTTTATAGACGGAAAATGCTCCAAGGTTTTTGGTAGAACTTGCACAATATTTAACTAAAACTATTTACATTTACTTCAAACGAAAAAAACGGATGTGAAAAACTCGAAACAAATTATAATAAATGTTCAAAATGGTGGCCGTTCGCATTCAAGCGCACAAAATTTGCTATTACTCTAAATTTACCTTTTGTCATCGGAGGTAGATGTGGATAGTTTTCGTAAATATTGTGCAAGTTCTGCTAAGAAACTTGTCACACTTTTCATGTATTAAAAATAAATTAAGAATTTCTTGATTTGTATAAACATTATTTTTGTTTGATTTAGGTATAACAACATGTCATATCAATTTGTAGCAAATCTTATCGCCTATTCGATTATGTAACAAAAAGTAAGGTATTCCATTTAAAAACGTAGATTTTTTACATTTTTAACTCTGACTGAAAAGTATAAATTTAGACATTATGTAACGAATCTTTTACGTTCTTCGTTCATTTAGTTGTAAAAATAATAAAAAAGGGTTTTCGATTATTAATGATTTATAAGTTTGTGGTAGGCAACTTAATTTGCATTGGTGTAACTTAAGTTGCATATTTTCTTAAGGGTTTATACTTATATATCGTGGAATTATTTTATGCACATATTTCGCGCGCATCGCTACATCACCTGATACCGTGAGCGTCCTTTTTAGCATTGCTTGATGTACGTTGTTTTAAGCAAGAAGCCATTTTTGGTTTCTACCTAAATTTTGTGTAAAGTGCCATTGATTTAATGGTAAGACACCTTTAACTCGTATTATATTAAAATCTGAAACATTTGCTTTTTGCAGACACATTTACTTACACTTCTACTTACACTTATAATTATACTTTTGCCATTTTTGGGTACTTTTATTTTATGATTAAATTTTGCATTTAATTCAGACCTAAATCTAGATCACACTTTTTATTTGAACCTTCAAGAGAATGCAAAAAATTCTGGACTATTCAAATTTTATTGAATATAAATTTGTAAGAAGTAAATTCTACTTTGGTACGTAAAACATTGAAAATACGACATATTGTGCAGCATTGGTGCGAAGATTACATCATCTATGGTTTACATTTCCGCATTCCTTATGATAACAGAGGTTCTCAAGAAGTTGTACAAAAATTTTATAACAGGTATTTATACCACAATGACTTATTAGGATAAGGCTATTAACACTAGTTTTAAGATTTATTTTATATAATCCCAAATGTAAGTGCTTAATAAACATAGTTTGTATGTCTTTTATTTTGACATTTTGGTGAGTACTTTATTGTATCCTCGATTTAGTTATTCCGAGCGTAATAAAAAAAAATAACTTGGCGTCCGAGATAATTTTTATTATTGTTACCTTGAAGTTACTATATTGATGTTAGGTGGAAATAACCAAGCAGAAATTTGTGGTAATTAAGCAAATCAAAAAGCATGAACCAGGCCCTATTTAATCTACCTACTGAGTCAATGGCATTATCTTTTATTGAGTGGTTGGTGTCTCTAGTTATTTTAACGATTTGTGTTGAGAACGCTTTAAAACCTTGATTTACACCATTATTATATATTATAATTATTCTCAGGCAAAGGCTTTATTTTAAAAAATGCATACGATAAAGGTATCTTTAAACTACAAACTTCATTGGATTTTAACTTTTTATCTCAATCCAAAAAAGTTACAGTCTATTTTGTAAACGTCAACCAGTTGTCAAGATTTCGGACAATAATTTGTATCTTAAAAACCGTAATACATCAGCATGATATAGTTTCAATAAAAATGATTCAAAATTATGGTTCCCATCCAAAAATACAAAAATATATAGGGTGTTCCATAGAAAATAACAAAGTAGATTGCGACTTCCTGTATAACCGGAAGCGCTAGAAGCCTGAAAATGTTTTATTCAAATTTTTATTTTGGCGACAACCCCATAAACTTCTAATGAACGAACTCGCTGGACACCGTGTATATAATTAGATTTGAAATCATGCATACCTTTAAACATATCTGATAAACTTTTAATAAAACTAAGATTTGTTAGTATAGCTAATATCTGTAAAATTTGAATGTACATTTGATACTATAAAGATGAGCACTTCTTGACAAAATGTATTTTTCTAGGTTACAAAGGATATACGTGTCATAAATGCAGCAAAACATTTTCTCAGAAAAATTCATATTACGTACACACCAAATACTACTGTGGAGTGAAACCAGAATGTATATGTCGTTATCCTGGATGCGTTTATAAGTGTGCCCGAAAATCTAATTTAAATAGACATATTATCATTATGCATAAAAAATTTGTATAAGATATTTAAAGTATTTAACATTTTGGGTTTTATTTATGGTGTATATTTGTATTTATGTTATACTAATCGTTTTCGATAACACCTACAGTTATCTTTGTTAGTAGCAATACAATCTGTCAGAAGTATTTAAATATGTGTAATAATGGTGAAAATTTACATTTTCATAGTATTACTAGCCCTTTTGTTTAATTTAAATAAAACACTATATGTATCTCAATTTTAATTATTATAAAAATAATTTTTCTTTATAACCTCATTGATTGAGATTTTTTTTAATATATTAATTTTGTATTTTTCTTCAGAACTCGTCGGTAATGAAATACGGTAATCCCTAAAATCTGGCAGGGAATATGAAAAAAGAAACTCATGTTATGTTCACGTCAGATATCACTGTGGAGATGTACCAATTTTTATTTGTTCTTTTAACCCTTTCGGCCTTCCCGGTGGCATTTGCCACCGCATAATTTACAGGCCTCTAATTTGCCCACAAAGCATATATTTTTACAATCTGGCCCTAGATGTCACTTTTATGACATGTTTTAAAAGAATTTCGTGTTTTGTTTCAGCCATATTTGTATTGTTGTAATTGTGAGTGATTGTTGTGTAGAATGCAATAAACATGGATACTAACATTCTAAGCGATACATTTGGTAAGTTGAAATAATTACATTATAATATCAAATCTTGATAATACGTTGGTTTTAACATATAGGATACAGGTTCGTATGATTAGTTTTACAGAGTTGTTTGTGACATTCTAGTCATATGAACCTCGTCAGAGGTTCTCCAAATTCATGTACGCAACTGCCACCACTAGGGATCTCCGCCATAAATGGTGATAAAAACGCAGGATTCACAGGCTGCCTGAGTCTGATGTCGAGGATGAATCAGAGACCGAATTCATAGAAGAAGATGAGGCAGATGAAGTCGATGAAGATAATATTCCGCTTTCAACTTTGGTATCACAAATATCACAAAAACAAACAAAACAAAATGCGAATAAAACGGTACATTGGACCGAAAACTAAAACAAATGATGAAAATGTTGACAATATTCATCAGGGTCCATTCACTTACTTTTCTGAATATTTTCCGGACAAAATATTTGGCGAACTTGCCGAGAAAACTAAAAACAAAAAACAGGCAAGAATGTAAATACAAATGAACGGGAGATTAAAAATTTTGTTTCACTACACATTCTAATGGGTGTAATTCCCTTTCCAAGGCTTCGAATGTATTGGACACCTGCGACTGGAATAAAATTTTTAGACTAGATAAATCTACCGAGAAACAAGGTTGAGTTGTTATGAAATAATTTGCATATTATTGATATCAGCAAGAACCATAATAAAGAGAAGGACAAATTGTAGAAGGTGCGTCCAATTATAAAATCATTTGAAGATCGGTGTGAACAATTGGCAGTAGAAGAAAATATCTGCATTGGTGAATCCATTATACCGTTTAAGGGACAACTTGTTATGAAACAGTATATCAAAGCAAAGCCAAATCCATGGGGCGTCAAAGTGTTCATGTTATGTGGCGCATCTGGCATAATATACCGATTTGTAATATACCAAGGCTCTACCAATCTACCAGTTGATATTCAAGAAATGTATTCAGCAACAAACGGAATGATTGTATACCTTTCAAGTAGAATACCTGAACATGCAGGTCATAAATTGTTTTGTGACAATGATTTTACTTCTTTATTATTGTTAGAAGAATTGTTACAAAAGGGAATTTTTATGGCAGGAACAATACGGAACAATAGGCTTGATAAATGTCCCCTAAAATCCGAAAATCAACTAAAATAAATTGGTCGTGGTAGCTGCGATTACGTCACAGATGACAACAAAATTGTTGTAGTTCGCTGGTACGCTAACATAGCGGTAAACATGGCATCGAATTTTGTTGGGGTTGAACCAGAAGATGAGGTGAAGAGATGGGACAAGAAACAATGCGCTCATGTTATGGTGAAACGTCCAGCGGTGATACGTTTATATAATTGTCCATGGGAGGAGTGGACCAAAGCGATTTCCTCATAGCTTTATATAGAACATTTATACGATCGCGAAAATGGACATTGCGAGTGATATTTCACTACTTCAACCTGGCAGTATGCAATTCTTGGTTGTAGTACGTACCAGTCAATTATGGTACGTCATGGTGTGATGGTGTGCATAAGAAAGCTAGGATGGATTTACTACAATTCACAATTTTGACATTTGATGGTCTTGCATTTTCTGGTTCGATTATTACTCTTACAAAACGAGGCAGGCTATCTTCTTCCAGCCCTAGATCGTCACCCGTGTTGAACAAACGCAAAAAATAACTTGAAATACCAGTAAGCAATGTGAGGTACGACAACATTGGCCACTGGCCAATACACATAGATGGACATGAACAACGTTGCAAATTGGAAACATGTGGTGGGCGCTCATGAATCCATTGAGAGAAGTGTCGGGTGCCCCTTTGTTTGCCAAAACTTAAAAACTGTTTCAAAACCTTTCATCATAAATAGTTAATTGTGATGTAGTTATTTTTTATAAAATTTATAAAAATTATTTTTGAACGTGAAAACCCAGCGGTGGCAATTGCCACGACTTCCTAGTTTCATTATTTACAGTGCAAACTAGCTCAAAATTGATGAGTATGTTCCAGTAGGGCTTCCATGAATATTGTATGCCAAAAAATTTTTTAAGGTTCAAAACTTGGGCGTTTTTAATGATGTCTGACTCTGCTTTTCCTTGGAAATCTGGTCAAAGGCCAATAAAGTTTTTTATAAGTCCACAATACGTAAAATTATGGCCCTTCCTGAGGAATCCAATATTATGAACTCGGCTAACTGTGCAGAAGTGTATTTAGCACCCCCAGATCAACACGCTTTGACAGACGAATATAGTGGAGACGAAGATTTCGGTGGTATATTTAACAATTTGAATAGTACCCAGTTGCAATCGGAAGCGAAATTAGTGATTCTTCGAGAAGGTAGTGATGTTAGAATTGACGAAAACGACATAGATTTAATTAAAGATGACGTATCTACAAATTCAATTTAAGGTGACATATTAGACATAGTCTCGACTGAAGACCAGTCAAGCAGCTTGATTAGTTAGAAGTGCTCAGTCTCCTCTTACCTTCCGGTCTGCAGGCTCACACTTCATCTTATTGACAATTTCCGCCTTGTCCGTATTAGATACTTTCTCTGAGAATAAACTCAAACCAACTAGTTCATCGGAAAGGTACCAAAGACGAGGTTTTAAGGCATTTCTCACAACTTCACTAATTTCAGGATCAGCGTCTTAATATTTTGTCATGTCCTTCCACAGGGAAAGATCTGATCAAGGGGTATTTGTAGCCAAAGGAATTCCAATCTAATACTTTACGTTCACGAGAACTCCAAATTTTACAAATCGTTCTGATATTTTTCCTTTTGTGTTGGTTTTGACACCCCCTTCATCACGAAACAAGTAAATTTTGATACCATATAACACCTTCGCCATCCAGCGAGCATAGTGTACTGCACCTATAGCTCTACAATGAACTTTCGCTGTAGTAAGGGCATAGCAAGTAAAGAGAGCTCTATTAACTCCATGTAGTCATCCCTGAGTTGTTTCTTGCTTCCTATAACAAATTGACTGTAGAGAGTTTAAAATCTTCACTGCCAGGAATATCTCCCAAAGGCTGAAAGTCTTCTTGGTTTATACAGTGCCATGCTTCCTGGATTCTTTTGAATAAAGGTATGTTATGGGAACTGGAAGGTCCAATAACTTTACGTTCCATCAGAATACAGCTCCATATTTAATCCTGTATTAACTGATGTGTCAATACATCAGTTGCCTACTATCCCCATTCAGTTAGGACCTTATCAACTGGATTATCTGGATTTGCCACTTACAAGTTTTGGCACACTAAGCAATTTACCTTTACCATGTGCAGACACTAAGACCGGCAAACGATCTAGTTTATCACTGCCCAAAATATCAGCAAGAATCTTCACATCCCAATGAAACAGATTTTTTATTTTTTCAGACAGTTTTTCTTGCTTTTTTCCTTTTGAGTTGAATAGTGCTTTGTGATAATGGCAATGAACTGAGCCATGACCCAGTGCTGCTGCAGTAGGGGCCATCAATCTTAAGACTTCCCTATCAGAAACTTTATTGCACTGGTGGCACGTGTAGAAAATAAACATTTCTTTGCAATTGGTTCAAAATGCAAATCGGTACGTAAGTGCTTTTTGTTTAGAGATGATGGCCTATACAGCTCTTCTGATGTTTTATCTGTGACCGGATTAGAATTATGTGATGAATCGTCGTTTGAATTTGAAATAGTCACAGTTGGAGACGCCAGGGACGAGGAACTTGGCTCTTTTCTTTTTCAAGTCTCTTTTATTCTTCCAATATTCTGTTAAGAATCATTTCTTGATTTTTCCTGTATTTCTAGACTTCTAATGAAATGTCCATATTTATTTCTGTCGTTTAATCAGTTAAAAACTCTATGCCTTCATCTATTTTCCACATAGTAGGTGCTTCGTTGTGAGCAAGGCAAATATCTTACCAAGCCGCTCTTAAAATGATGTTTCCCGTTTCTTTTGGGCATCAGACATTCTTCCTTTACTTCTTTTCAATAGAAGCCATTCAGAGTGTACTTTTTCAAGCTTATCAACTCAATGGTTTGTAAGTCTAGGCGGTATAACTGCCTTTTGCGACACTGAAATCAAATCTATAGTGCTGTAACTCTAATTTTTCCCAGATTTCTTTTCATTTAGAAAAAAATGAAATCTGAGAAGAACTTGTCTCAAAGCTGGTAACTGATTAAATTTAGTGAATGGTTCTAAGTCTCTGATATCTATTAAAAATACATTGTCCGCTTTACGTTTTGAAGTTGATGGCAAAGCTTTCACAGTCCCCACTAACTATTCATAGTTCTAATTTGTTCACTTTTGTATACAGATTTCTTGATATTTACTTCACAAAAACAGCACGTTGAAAAAGAAAAAAATAATATAAATTTATATTTAAAAAATGTCGAAAATAAGGGAATGTTCAAAATTTGTAATACGTTGAGCACTGCCTTATACTCAACCTAGGACATAGATGTTTTGGTAATTAACTACTATGAGCTGAAATAAACAAATGAGTAGGTGCCTAGTGGTGTAGGATAAATTAGAAATTTTTGGGCCACCCTATGCTTTAGCCAAATCGATTTTCTGACAATAAATGGTATAGGATATGTGGGAACCATAATATCTAGGGAGCGGATAGTTAGGCAAATGCCTTTTTTGAATTAATGAGGATATTAAAGGCAAAGTTGAATTTCTATAAGTTTTAAGACATGACGACTCCAAACATGCAATTTTTACTTTGCCTTTTTTGCCTTTAATTGATGTTTTTGGCGGTTTTTGCCTTTTTAAAGAAATTTTTGGGATTTTGCCTTTTTTGTCGATTTTTTATTTTAATAAAATTGAAAAAATGTGGTTTTAAGTGAACCGTAAAAAATAAACTTAACTTAACTTAACCTTCACGCCATTCCCTTGCGGGGTAGCCAAAACAATCCCTGCCTCTTATTTATTTTTCATTCACAATCTATATCTTATCTTATCTCCGCATACCTCCCTAGCTTCCACAAGATTCATACATAGTCTCTGACATGCCCTTTTGTTTTAAAACTGCTTATCTTTCTTTCCTTTATCATAGATTCTACTACATTCAGCCAAGTTTTACTCGGCCTACCAGGGCCGGCCTTTCCGTAACCTCACCCACATATATTTGTTTCGTTAATCTTGCGTTGTTCATTCTCTCAATGTGACCAAAGCAACGTAATGTACAACTTTTATATCTATCCATCATCGTCTTTTCCTCACCACACTCCGTCATTATGCATTCATTTTTTATCTTGTCCCTTCTCGTTTTACCACATGCGCTTCTCAGGAATCTCATACCCACGGCATTTAGTAAATACTCTACTCTCCTTTCCACCTTCCCGATTGAACACCACAATCTTAGTTTTCTTCACGTTTACCTTTAGGTCCATGCTCTCACAGACTGTATCAAACTTCCTCAGAGCGGTTTGCAGCTCATCCGCACTGTCACTTAATAAGACTGTCATCTGCATACACCAGAAGTCGTACATTTACGTCACCAACCATTACTCCATTTGTATCGGTACATGCTTGTCTAAGACATTTATCCATTGCTCAATATTGAAGTATTCACTCACACGTCCCCTCACCCTAACACATACCCGACTACCGTTCTATACTGCCCTTATTCCATTTATTAGACCTTTATTTACGCCATATTCATTTAATATTTCCCACAGCTTCTCTCTATTCACTCTGTCATATGCTTTCTCCAGATCTACAAACGCACAGTACAACTTCCTTTTTACTTTTAAACACTTTTCGATCACCTGCTGGAGAGCAACCATCGGATCGACACATCCTCTCCCTGGCATGAAGCCACCTAGTACATCCCACATCTTAGTTTGTGTAGTTTCTCGTACTCTATCAATCAGTATTCTTCCAAATACTTTACCAGGTACGCTGAGCAAGCTTGTTCCTCTGTAGTTCTTACAATCACTCTTGTTACCCTTACCCTTATACAATGGTACAATGATCGTGCTCTTTCCATCACTTGGCACTTTTCCACACATAAGGCATACATTGAATAATTCACGCAATCTTCGTATAAGCTTTGCACCACCATACTTGAGCATTTCACCAGTGATTTCATCTACGCCTGCTCCTTTGCCGTTTTTCAACCTTCCTACCGTTTTCTCTACCTCATTTATTCCAATATCCTTCTCAGTTTCATTCATCATTTCTTCTATATTCTCCTTATGTAACCCTTCAGTCTTACTTTCCTCACTACTGTACAGCTTTCCGAAATATTCTTGCCAGCATTCCTCACTTCACAATCGTCCCATACTATTTCGTTTCCAGCATTCATAACTCCTGCAGCGTTCTGTTTTGGGCCACATTTTGTGTTTTTGACCCATTTTCAGAAGAGTTTTTGTTTCCTCAAAATCATTCTGCATTTTCTCTCCTTCCACAGTCATCACTTCCTCTTTACTTATTCTCACTGCCTCCTTCCTTTCTTTGTTTCTTAATCTGTACACCTCATACAATCGCTTCTTCTCAGTCTCATTTTTGCAGCAATCATTGCCATGTATGCATCTTTTTCTTACTTACTGCCTTTTTACCGACTCATTCCACCAAGCACATTTTTTCTGCCTACCTACAATCACTCTTCCACTTATTCGCACGGCACAATTGACAATAGAGTTTTTCAAGCTTATCCATGCACTTTCAACGTCAGTGTCTTTTATTTGTCCGTTCCACACTGTTTCATTCACATTCAACTCTTTACTCACAGCATCTGCGTATTTCATTCTCGCACCATTATCCACTAATTTGTCAACCCTAATTCTGGACGTTCGCACTACGTTTGCTTTCGTTCTCCAGACCCACTTTTGCCCTAAACACACTCTGGATACAACCAAAAAGTGGTCCGATCCACACTCCGCTCCGCGCATTACTTTTGTGTCTTTCACCAGGTTTCTAAGCCGTTCATCATACACTATTAAGTCTATCATACTTGGTTAACATACAGTTTTTGTTTTAGGTATTTTATTTCCTGAATCGAAAATATTGCTTTTAGTAAGCGACGCGGCACCTTACATGCTAAAAGCGGCACGGGCCCTAAAGGTATTCTACCCTAAACTACTGCATGTTACTTGCCTAGCACACGCACTGCACAGAGTGTGTGAATGCATTCGCAAGGAATTTAGTGCTGTAAATAAATTAATTTCTTCCGTGAAGAAGGTAAACATTACACTGTCTGTGTGCTGCTATTACGATTTAAAAATTGCAGGTATTTGTAAAAGCACCATTACGAGTTTCTGAGTATAAAGAAAAGCTGCCATCTGTTCCATCTCTCTCTCTCTCTCTCGAACCTGTGATTACCAGATGGGGTACCTGGATCGAGGCGTGTAATTTTACGCGCTTCATTGAAACTCAATTAAAGACGTAAACACATGTTTGCAAAATCTGTTATGAATTCTGCAAAATGATATGATAATTTACAGGTAGTGAATTCATTTCACCCTTCCACGGCTGCTGCTATACAAAAGCTCAAGAGAGTTTTGAAGATGAAAACGTCCGTCGAGGTATAATGTATATAAACACCCATTTCTGCTACCTACTCGAAACTATAAAGAAACTCGAAGCAAGGAACCTCGCGTTAGTGGAAGCGTTAGGGTAGTGGACGATGTGGTAAATGAAATCGCACGGGTACCTGGTGCTAGTGGGATAAAAGTAAATGAAAAGATATCATCTGTGTTACAAAAGAATCCAAAATCTTCACAAAATAAAAGATATTGTAAATGTACATAAAGGAGAAGAGCCATTGGCTTGGATGCAAGCCTCAAGAAGTCGCTGCAATTAAATATGCCCCCATTACATCCTGTGATGTCGAGAGATCTTTCTCGACATACAAGCAAATTGTCAGCAATACCAGGGCAAATTTGTTACCTGACCATACGGAGCAGTACTTAATTACAGCTTGGAATAATAATGTTAACGTAGATTAAATGTTTTGTTATTTTATTTTTTTTTTTGTAAATTCATTTTACGTAAGTAGTTATTAAATTATTTTAAACAATTGTGTGCCTTTTTCAAATTTAAATTTTGCCTTTTTCCTTGCCTTTTTTGACTGTTTTTGTTGCCTTTTTGCCTGCTTTTTTTATGGGTGTTTCTTGCCTAACTATCCGCTCTCTAATAATATCTAATAGAATCGAGAAATTTCCATCAGACGATATTAAAAAATCTGAACGGGGTCAGTACGTTATTTGTTACGATGAAACAGCTAAAGTACTCTTATGCAGATGGAGCGACAACGCTATCGTTAGCCTAGCTTCAAATTTTCAGGGAGTAAGTTCCATCCTCCAAGCTACCAGATATTCCTTTGCGGAAGGAAAAAAATTAAAGTTACTCAACCGAATTAGAATTTCGAAGAAACATAGCTAAAGCATTATTGACTAAATACGGGACGCATCCAAGCAGACCTGGTCCTGTGCAGTCCTTGCTAAAACGTGTCATTTCTGATACTGGGTACGATAATACTGGACACTTAATTTGCTCCCAATATAGACTAACACGTTGTACTTTCTGTCACTCAAATAGAAATGTATTAAATGTAATATTGCTTTACATGAAAAATGCTTTATAAATTTCATACTGAATGATATACTGCGAGTCCCAGAAGTTATCTCTCAATTCATTTAAAGTTCAAGGGTCTAGTTTTTGGAGAAACGCTCGGGCACGTCGATTTTTATTTTTGACTGCGGTTTTTTTAGTGGTAAAATGTTGTATATAGGGTGGTCCAAACATTAGTTACGATCACCAACTTCTGAATCTGCTTTGAATTCTGAGTAAATCTCATGTACCATGTCCTATACCTATAGTCAACATATCTCGAGATATTTACGAAAAAAAAATAAATTTTGTCTTTATAAAACTATCAAGAACACTTGCAAAATAATCGTATCCAAGGTGATCCGTATACAATAGGTACATGTTTTCATTTCGTTGTGTATGTTAATTTATTTCTGACGTCGAATTTCAACATTTGTCCTTTCCGAAATGGTGAAGTTAGCGGAACGAGAAAAAATTTAAATTCTCTGCATGACTGGATTTGGTGATAGAACATGTACACAAATATAAACTGCTCAATTATCCAATGAAATTCATCCTGATCGTCCTCCAATATATCAAAAAGTTGTGAGTAGAATAGATATGGTCTTAATTGTTGATACGTTCAATTCTAAATTCCTCGAGATCTATTGACTTTCAATATAGGACATGGTACATGAGATTTACTCAGAATTCAAAGCAGATTCAGAAAATGAAATAAAAAACAGGTTTCCATTTGACAAAATCATGTTGGTGGTCGTAGTTTATTTTTGGGCAAATTTTAGGACTAAAAAAACCGCAGTCAAAAATAAGGACCGACGTGTCCGAGCGTTTCTAGAAAAACTAGACCCTAGAACTTTAAATGAATTTACACATAACTTCTGGGACTTACTGTATGTTACTTTTCATGTTATATGTGTGTAACTTACTTCAATTAACTTTTATATCAGCAAAGTCACTTTATTTTATTTTATCACACCTTATTTGCCCGGTGTTGGGTTTTCGTAACAGGCCTTTTTTTTTAAACCTAGGGGGTACCTCAACAAAATGTACTTTAATCTAAGTTTTCGTTATATACACTCATGTATTACTAGGATTTTCAAATCAAAGAAAAAAAAGTTCTAGACTGTAAATCGTTAATGGTTAGAATGGGCCTACCGGGGTCGTTCGTATATCAAATATCCACATAGTTTTGTAAAACCAACGTTATATACTTGTACGAAGTATTTCTATTTTATTAAAACTCCTGACCGCCCGCTACTCAATTTGATTCTAAAAATAGTCACGTATAATACACATAACTATGTCCGGGTTAGGATAAATAAACGAAAAGGGAACACTAATGAACATATTGGACATAACATTCAATACTTTTAACGATTAAACGTTTATATTCTTATTTATTAACGTTCAGTTCTGTTAAATTGTAACTTCAGTGCTTCTGCTAAATTTTATACGTGAGCTTTCCCACTGAGCAACTTTTATTTTATTTTATTTCAGTAGATACTGCTCCATAAAACATAAAATTAAATATACGAGGTATTTTTGGGATAATCCTGTACAATACATTTTTGTATATTAATTTTGGGTATTCTACACATGATGTACCTGAGTATTTCATAATTTACATTTGTACTGCTTTTCTTACGCTTGCCCAATAAATTCAACATTGAATAAAGAAAAGACAGTAAAATGGGTTGATACAATTAATGCCCTACAGAATACTAATAATAATTGTTACCCACGATAGATTATCTGAATGACCTACTACTCGGCTGCTGTTAACCTGTGATAACGTGTACAGATAATTAGCACTAACGTGTGCTGTCAACCTGTACTAACGTGTATAGATAATGATCACTAATGCGTTCTGTCAACCTGTACTAACGTGTACAGATAATTATCATTGTATTAACGTGTGCTGTCAATATCTGCTAACGTGAACATATACTTACTACTAACATGTGCTAGCAGTCTGTACTATCGTGTACAGACAATTATAACTTAAGTGTTCGGTCAACCGGTACTAACGTGTACACATTATTAGCTCTAGCGTGTGCCCTCCGCATATACTAACGTGTGCAAATAACGAACACTAACGTATTATGTCAACCTTTGCTAACTTGTACAGATAATTATCACTAACGTGTCTGTTAATCACTACTAACATGTACATATTATCAGCACTAACGTGTGTTGCCAGCTTATGCTAACGTGTAAAGATATTTAGCACTGATGTTGTAACAACCTATTTTGAGTTGTATTAAAATATACCGTAATTTAAGTCTTTCCTTCATTCAGTTGTAAATATAATGAAAATTGGTGTAAGTTAAGTGCATATTTTCTTAAGGGTATATATTTCTTAAAGGTTTATACTCCCACTTTAAATTATTTTTCTGCTCAATATGTTCGCGCAATGCGTCATCGTTGACTTAATTCTTTGCGCAAATGTTTTCGCGCACGGCTACATCATCTAGTTTCAACGCATCCATTTTTTTCACTTCCTGATGAAGGTTGTGTTGATTAGGAAGTATTTTTTGGGTTTCCCCCTAAATTTAGTGAAAAGTGCCATTGATTTGATGGTAAGATATTTTAACTCATAATACTAAAAATTAAAACATTTGCTCTTTTTAGGCACTTTTATTTTTGCTTTGATTTACACTTTTATTACAATTTAAGTACGTATTTTATTTTACTGTTGCGTACGCTTTCATTTTATGATTGCAAATTTTATTTGAAAATTTCAAGAAAATGCATTAAACGGATTATTCAATTTCATGAAGATAAATTTATTAGAAGAAAAATTCCAGTTTGGGTGTGGTTGACAACATAAAAGCATTGTTATTGCAATATATTGCGTAACATTGACACAAGGATTACGTCACCGTGGTTTGCATTTCTGCATTATTTTTTATAATACCAGGGGTTCTCAAGAAGATGTATTATATTTTGTAACAGAGATTTTATGTTTAATGATTTTTTAGTAATTTAAGGCTATTTTTAAGATATATTCATCAAAGGCATTATTTGTGGTGAATGGTTAGTATCTCCAGTTGGTTTAGCGATTTGTTTTTGGAGAACTTTTACTCTTATTACTTTATTATATTATTTAAAACACGTTTTACATTTTATACGATTACCATTTACACCACTAATTTATAATGTGTGCTACCAAACTGTACTAGTCAACCTCCCACATATGGAAACGACAAACAGCGTCCCCTATTGAAATAATTTATTCAATTTATTTTGAACCATTACCGACGATACTAAACCACCAATTGCTCTCGGTATTATTTTATTTACAGGTATACCCAAGATGTTAACTAATCTTTAAATTTTTTCAGTATAAGCTATTTTGTAACTTTAGACTTTTTATTTTCATTATTTCGTTCTAAGTGTGCGCCCATCACCTTGACTTTGAAATACTTACTTCCAATTAGTGTAGCAACATCAGGCGAAGTATTACTCTACACAGTGTAATTTCTTCACAATTAATGTTACCAGTTACCAATCCTGTTGTTGTTAAAACCTCCTGCATAGTAAAAGAGCTTAATAGATGAGTTCCAGTTAATGAGTTGATACCACGTTATATCAATAATGCTTGGTATGATGTTTTTCTTTACTATGTGCTTATTTGTGACTTAAAACCGCACTAATGCTTTTGCTAATTTTGTTGTGTTTACATAATTAATTGAATTAATTAATTTTCAGATATACTTCTCAATGCGGCACTAATAAATAGATGTGATACATGTAATAAAGTTTTTAAGTGGCGTCGAGGACTATGGGAGCATAAGAAATTTATATGTGGACGAACACCGCAGTTTCAATGTCATTTGTGTGAATACAAGTGTAAAATAAAAGGAAATTTAAAGACTCATTTAAAAAGAACACATACTTTCCCTAATTAATTGTAATGTATAAAAATATATGAATATTTTATTTTACTCACTTATTCATTCATTTTCGACATGAGTTTAAGTATCCTGTCATTTTTATACCAAACACTCAAACCAATTTACTGTATTATGGTCTTTTTTTAAACCAAGCATACCGAGGATTTTAAGAAGGCTAGGGAGGTTATGCTTCTCTTACATCCGTGGTATGCTCAAGGTTTAATCGGTTTTAAGTATTTACAAGAATTTAGTGGAAATATTGTTACGAGTGAAAATCGTAGTAGGTTGCTGCGTAACAAATACGTTGATCACCGGTAGCTCAGTGCGGTTGGGCGGAGTTTAAAAATTGATTTTTGCGGTTTAGGTATAATAGAACGAAATACCTTCGTATTAAAAAGGGATAATTCCTAGAACAGCTTATAATAAACACAGCGATGCATTAGGCAACTCTTGAACAAGGAAACAAAACTGCTTACCTTTCGCTGCACTTGCGGTACAAGACAAATTGGCCAGACCCTTGGAGTGCTGTAATAATGCTTCAAAACAAAACAAAAATAATACTTATAAGCGAAACTACACGTCTCCTACGCCAAAACATTAATGAAACTTAACTTAATGTTTTTGTTGCAATCGATCCATCCAGCGTAATCCAATTTGGTTAAAAATTGCCGTCTCAAAACAATCCAACAAAATTGCATTAGTTACTTCGTGCCTGATTTAATTACATTAAAAAAGAATACTACATCATTACACATTCTGCCTTACAATCGGTAGTGCATCGCTAATTCATACGAATGTATTTGTGTCCCAAACGAACTGGAAGAGGTGTCCTTTATTCAAAACGCTATCAATGAGTAGGTGATTGTCATATTTTAGAATAACACGAAGTAGCGAAAGATTTCACAATAAATGTCAATTCGCAAATTTCATTTATTTAATTAAAAATTATTAACTTTATTAAATACATAAATAAAAAGTTTACCTCGAGTAGGATTTGAGTCCACGACCTGCACTTTGCTGGACTACCGCGCTAACCAACTGCGCTACCGTGATTCAAGCCCCAATCGATGTAAATTTTGTCTTTATGTCTGTGGAACTGATGTAAATTCTAAATATAATGAAATTACAATCAAATTACTTATATTAATGGAATGTGAGCCTGCAATATCGCAAGGATTCACACATACCTAAGCAACTTGACTATTATTAAATTTTATTTAATTCATTTATTTAAATTCAAATAAAATCAATGAATTGCAGAAAGCCTATTAACAGTATAAAATAGAATTGCAGTTGGCGATTTACGATTGAGTAAAGGCGCAACTTCATTTAAGGACAAAGCGTCTTGAATTTAAACGTAATGTTACTTGCACTGAGTGATTTTAAACATAAAATGGTTTTGAATTTAAATTTTTATAAACGTTATGAATGTACACTACAACACTCACCCTCTGCGGAAGCGAACCCTCCCTATACTTTCTATTTATTTTTAACCTTCAAAACTCTAACCAATCATTGAAACGCTTTAACAACCTATACAACCAAAATTAATGAGCAATAACTTTGGCTTCTTGCGAAAAGAGAGATATCAAATAAATCTAAATTAGAAGATAAACTCACTGCGAGTCTACACGCGTTGCAATCATTTAATAAGCGTATATTGTAACGGGTTCAAACGGCATTAGAACACCGCACAGACAAATAACTGGCTCGTCGTTAAGGTCGTGAATGTTACTAAAAATTGTAATGTTTTGGACGCCTCCCTGTCTTAATCCTGGTAGAAAGTACGCAAACAAAATAGGTACACAAGCATAAAACTGAGAAAAATACGTGAACCTATTTCCCTCCTACGGACCTCACACTGCTCGCAATTCCTTAAATTGTATCTGAAACGTAATGCTCCAAAATACCACAATACAGCTCTCACTTTTTGGCACTTCTAGCTTTAGATAATTTTTGAACTTAACCCTAAGTGTTATTACTATATAAAAATAATTGAATCCGCAAACTTTTGAAATCATTCAAAGTAACCTTTACTTCAAATACTATTTCCACCGACCCTATCTTAACTGATTTTACGCATTCAGGACTAATATATACTGGACGACAATTTTAAATTACCAAACGTAAAAAAGATAACATCCTTTTAGCATCCGTAAAACGTTTCTTTACAAAATAAAATCAAAGCTTAAAAGGACCCAATAATGAATTTTAATTAACCTTTATTGCATTAAATCAAAAATAGTCTTTGTACACCACAATAAATTTGAAATCATTAACGTTCTCGTTAACAAATACGAACTTCAGATCAATCTCCTCCTTAAAAAAAATTAAAATCGACAAATTTTACCTTTGTCCTTCCTTTATACCCACAAAAGCGCTTTTGAGAGATAAAGATAATGCGGAATACGCCCTTTCTTAAACAAACCTTAAAAATAATAATTGCCTGTTGTAGACATGACACTCACTAAAACACCAGTCGTTACGGGCAAAGTGCATGGTATCGACATACCTCAGAGGTAGGATCATGGTTTTTACTGAAACTACAAAAAAGGATACTCGTTACAACTCAACAAGTCCACACTTTCAATTTTTAAAATAATCACAACGTGATCTAGATCTGACCGTCTGCATAAGTGAGGAAGGAGAACTGTGCACCAAAAAATTCGACAAACTTACTCATTCGCCAAAGATTATTCGAGCCACTACAACACTCATTGACTTCAAATTAACTAATAAAGTTTAATCACTATACTATCTATACGTTTGTAGCAAAAACTCTTTCCCACTGTTTTTTTTAATAAAATCCAACATAAAAAATATAGTAAAGGCCATAACATAAATACATTAAATTTCGAAAGATTATTCTGCACAAATAGTTATTAATTAGCTTTAATCACCAGAAATAATGAACAGCACGAAAATTCAAATTATTAAGTACCCGTCTACTGGATTTCACATAAAGTACAGCAAATCTACAAAATAATCATTTACATATTTCCTGTAGTCATAGGGAAAGTAAAAATCAAATAAACGAGCGGTAAAATAGTTCTTACTTAAGTGCTTTGTTGACGAATTCCATACAACGTTACACTTTTTTTAGATTTATGTTAACTTTAGTCTTTTTATTGTTCACCTTATAATTAATTTAATCCACTACAACTAATATACTAGTTCTGTACGAAATTCTAGCACGAAATAATTGTCACTTTCCCTTTTAAGGAGTATCATTAATGTTAATATACTTTATCGCGCAACTATTCATTAATATACTACAATTATTTTTCGCATCGCAAAATGAAATTCACATAACATTAATTCGAAGTCCGAAAATTCAATCAATCAAGTTACATACATAAAGAAATACGGTACCGTGCGGAGGCGTTTCTACACAGCTACTCAACCTTTTAGAATACATAATGATGCAAATAATCAAAATTAAGGACGGTAACTCTCCACTATTTCCAAAATACCTAAGAAATAGCGGTTTAAATAAAACTGCGACAAATTACTGTATACCACACCCGTTTCTGTATCCACTTAATACACCTGTGATATAACACCTATCGCTAAACCACTAATTGCCGCCACGCGTACCTTTACCAATTCGTCACAACACTAGCTCAAGTACACAGCTTCAAAATCTAAACTTCGAATGATTAATTACGAATAAAAAATGTTTCCTCTTCCCGTTTATAAAAAGACTCCCAGAACGATATTCAACTCGCGTCATCCAAAATTCAGCACTTTTCGTTTGATTAATACTTAGTTTATAGCTAATAGGTGAACTAAACCATTTACACTGCAATTTTCATAAAGACACATCTCTCTCTCTCTCTCTATATATATATATATATATATATATATATATATATATATATATATATATATATATATATATATATATATATATATCTGTTAACGACAAGTAAGATCCAGAAACTTAAAAAGATCTTAAATGTTACAGCGCAAACATTCCCACGAACAAAAAAAATACATTGTACAAAGGCTCGCAACTCATACTTCCGACATCGGTATAGACTTCTACAAGATATCAATATAAAATCTCATCAAAAATTTATATATACGAGTACAAGCAGTTCTTGAATTTTTAGTTCAACAAGGCACTGACTTTGTCTCTACTATTCCAAATTTAGAATAAATCAATCTAAATTGTTCATACACACACAATCACATCTATAAAAGGAAGGAAATCATGCACCCGTGTCAATGTGACATACTAATTTAAGAGCAACGAAGATCGTCCTATACTACATAATATTTAAAAAAAAGTACAATTTATACTGCTCTACCATGAAAATGAATACTCAATTGCGCTGAGTTTTGAAATAAAACAACTTATTTGTTTAATCAACTTATTCGGTTCCCAAACTAATTGTAACGCTTTTATGTCTTCCAAAACACCGGTCACTATCTTAGATGTAGTTGAACAACAGTTTTGCCAAGGTCAATTTTATATATCTTAAAAAGTGGTTGGGTGGAAGAATTTCATATATATATATATATATATATATATATATATATATATATATATATATATATATATATATATATATATATATATATATATATATATATATTTTACATACATACATACATACATACATACATACACACACACAGGGTGGCATCAGTGTGTGACGGTAAATACAACTTAAAAGAGATAGAGAGAAACTCTCTTACATATATATATATATATATATATATATATATATATATATATACATATATCGAGAGAGAGAGAAATTCTCTTCACAAAATTGTACAATTTTAGTGATGCAGAATCGAAAATATTAGTAAGTATTCAGGGTCGTCCAAAACTGTGACATACCAAACATATAATTTTTAATGAAACACTATATATTTTTATTTTAAATTCGGCTTTTTTCCTGATTCTAAAAACATGCGTTGTCATACCTTATATCGAATGGTTTAATAGATATGACCATTTTTATTGCAATTATAGGTTAATTTACTTATTATAAGTTTTGTTATGAACGAATAAGTTAAAAAGTGAATATGTACTTAAAAATTATCATTAATTTTATTAAATACATAAATAAAAGTTTACCTCGAGCAAGATTTGAACTTACGACCTGTACTTTGCTAGAGTACGCTAACCAACTGCGCCATCGAGATTCAAGCCCCAATCGATGTAAATTTTGTCCTTATGTATGTAGAACTGATGTAAATTTAAATATAATGAGATTGCAGTCAAATTACTTATATCAAATTACACATCTTAATGGAATGTGAGCCTGCATTGTCGCAAGGATTCACACATACCACAAAGCAACTTGACTAATATTAAATTATTATAAGTTTTGTTATGAACGAATAAGTTCAAAAGTAAATATGTACTTCAAAATTTGGTTACTTACAATTTCAACAATTGAAATATACAATAGTTCTGGTTATGTAACAAAATAGTATATATCTCTATTTTCAAAATTCCTTTCAAATTTTGAGATATCTGTATTTTTTATACAGTGAACCCTTATATTATTAGTAGTAATAGTAAGCGATCCTGGACCAGTTCAAGGTCACCCATGTAAATCTTATGGATTTATTTCAAGGTCAGTGAGTTTTCTCGTTATGCCAGAACGCTCCACGTCTCAAGCATGTTTTGGCGATTTAAATTTTTGAGTCACTCGCCCTCTGGTGGTGAAATCAAGCTTTTGGAGCTCAAGGTCAAACTTTAAGCGAGATTTAAAATGTAGTTGGTCAAGGTTAAAGCTAAAATAGAAGTTGCAAGGTAATCATAAATCAAAAATAGTTTTGAAGGTCAAAGGTTATTGACTTACGGTGGTGTCATATTTCTTAGAAATATAAGGTCAAGGTGAAAAGCTAAAAATGAAGTTGCAAGGTAATCATTCTTATAAATCTAAAGTTTTTGAGTAAGTTAGCAGTTTTGAAAGGATGCATGTTTATAATAAAAGGCTTCTCTGGGATTGCATTATTCAGTAAACTTTTATTGCTAGAAATGGTGAAAGTAATAAGAATGATAAGAAGAAAAAGAATTATTAAGTATTGACGAGAGGAAGTCCTAGAAAATGCGCTCTTAAAAATTTAAATTTTCGTCTAATTCTGAGCAAAAAAAATTTTTTCAGCACAGTTGTGTTTTAGAAGTGTTAATCTATCATTTTACGTATAAATTTTTTCGAAATATGAAAAATTACACTTAAATTAGCAATTCCATTTTGAAACAAAAAGCACTTAAAACACTCCTTTTGTACTTACGTAAGCTCAGAAGAAACATATGCATGCAATTTATCCATTTAATGTATCTAAATGCTCTTTAAATTACCCCAATTTTGAAACAACACTTAAAACATGACTTGTAATTTTCGGTGCAGCGTTAATAATAGTTGGTAGTATAATGAACGCAGTTATTTTGCTGAAAGCATTTAGCAAACATTCTATTTTATATGTCATCAGTTTACATTACAACTTTGAAACGGATTTGAAAATGTATGTACAGAATAGATACCATGCAATGAATTTTCATTATACTTCAGTGTTATTTAAGTGAAATTATGCTTTTTCCTAACATTGAAAGTTTTATTCAAAAAATCTGTATACATAATATATATCAATCATTTAAGAGGGCACATGGTAGCACTTTCAAATTTAAATTTAAGGAACACATAAGAGATTCTATGCAATTTTGAACTCACTTAAATTTTATGCTGTACTAAAATAACAAATCACCATTAAACTTACTCATTTAAATTTTCTCTGTTTCTAATAAAATAAATCACATTTTATTTGTAAATACAAATATGTAGTAATTTGTTCTATTTATAACATTAAATCATAGCTTCATTTAAATGGTGAATCAATCTTGTATATATAAAAAACAAGCCTATAATATTAAAATGGAATATCGATAAAGTTATGTATGAATGTAATTTTTAATGTAACTATAAATAAAAGAAATGTAGAATGATATGCAAAAGTGCAAGTTGTGTTGCATAAGTAATTGGCGATCTTTTATTAAAAAAATTTGAATGCACTATTTACACAAAATATTCGAGATATATAAAATCATGTGTATTTCAATGATTGATATTTCAAATTAAAATTTGTATTTAACACTTACATGTTTAAATATTATTGTTTTTAAAAACAGATTTACTATCTACCATCCTTACTGTATATTCATTTTTCAGGAAAAACCATAAGCATACATGAATTTAAAACATTTTATTTATTTAAAAACTATAATATTGGTCTACAATAAAGCAAAAATACTACATTAAATAAAAACTATCACTACACATTTGTACAAAAGTTAATTACTAACATTTACAAAAAAAACAAATAATAATAATGCACACAATTACATATCCTACTATTCAAAAACTAATTACTAACTTACATCGAATAACACATACACACAAACACATGTACTTATCACACTTCAATCCCCTCCAACGTACGCAAAATATTTTCACTGTCTCTAATGTTTTTCCGCACACACTCTAAATGACGATTAGCCTCTGCCAGTTCATTACTAAGTTTTCCTACTCGTTCCATCACAATCGCCTCACTATTAATGTAGTCACTATAAATTTTTCGCAACCACTCTACACTTTTTGTCTTAAACTCCTGCAGGGTTGGTGGGTTCTGCTCTTCATGCTGGGTGAAGTGCTCTATCAGAGCTAAATTTTTTCCTCCGTATTGAAGTTTTTGCAGTGGTGGAGGTGTTGCTAAAACTGTTGTTGCTGGTGTGATGCTGAAAAGATAAATAAATTTAGTACTCTATGAATTAATTAGGGACTATCATTTTAATTAAATTATACTTACTTTTCAAAGTACCGTGAAAATTCGTCCTCTACATCACTATCTCTTATTGAGATGATGGGGTGGTCTCTTCGAAGGGTGCTAGGTTCTTTGTATGTTTGTTGTTGATGGTTGCACCAAAACATTATGCAAAATGCATGGTTTTTCTTTTGTTTTAACGATAATTTAGACCTTTTATTAGCTGAAGCCATTACTACTAATTTCATGCAATGAATGAGTATTCAATTAAAACTTTCACATTATATACACATAGATCTGTTAACGTCAACAAAATTGGTAACAACTGGAAGTGGTAAGTGTAACGATCTCAGCTGTGCAAATAAAGGTGATGAACTCTAAGGAATGCATCATAATCTAGACATGAAAAGGTATTTCATGCCATGTCAGCAATGTTAGGTTATTAGATATTACCAGTAAACGTCCACTAAAGATAATACTAAAGAAAGTGCAATATCTGCATCTTTCTGAACTGAAGCTCTTGGGAATACGCAATCTAAAGGCAATGAACTAAAGAGTGTGAAAGTATCAAATTTCATTTTCATATAAGTCGAGTTTTTGTATGCTGCATAAGGTCAAATACAAGTTATAACAAGTTTGTGATATTTAACCTTGAATGGGGGGCTTATATGACTATATAAACCGAAAAACAGCATTTCTGTACCAGTCAGTTTATTGCACTCGTAATATTTGTAATTGTAAACCTAAAGTACTTCTATTATTTTTTTTTTTTTACATATCAGTTATAATAAATAAAATATTTGCTACAAGTCCATGACTGTGTGATCGTGTGTGCTTCATATTTTTGCATTGTTGGATACAGTTTTGAAGGTAACTATGAGTGAGGTTGTACCACGTAGTAGTGATATTGTTAATTTAACAACACGTATTATTCCATTGTTAAAAACCAAAAATGAATTTGTAAAGCACATCCGTATAATTAACACTAATATTAAGCTATTCCAAGATATAATTCAAAATAAAATTTATTTAGAAGCAAGTGAAAATTTGCTTAAACTTGAAAGTAATTTATCATTGTTAAAGTGTTATCTTGTGAGACTTAAACGGTTAAAGAACGCTTCAGAGAAAACAGGTAGTGGTATGTCACAAAAAGCGTACACATAAATTAGGTTGGTACTCTATAGATTCATGTTTTAATGGTAGGTTACTTACAGGCATTATAGTCAATATAGCAAACATTAAGGACCCTCTTATTTTTTACAAAATGCATACAATAGTTTTGCGCGAAAGGTTAAAGTAATGCTAAGGCAAACGATGCTAAAGGTCAATGTCATTTTAGCCTGCAATTTCATGCAACCTCAAAATCATGTTATTGAGTTGAAGACATTTGCCATAAAAATTATGTCATCGATATTACCACCAATTTGCGTGAGTGGTATAACAATAACGTTTATTACAAATTACAAAAAATTAGAGGAGTTTTCCGAAAGGGATTCCGGTTGGGCATTACAGAAGTTTTACATTTAAAGGTGAATATTAATAGCTATACTCCATTTAGAGGTGGCTTTCGACTTACGTTAAAGTTCCTTACTTCATAGCAGTAAAGCATGCGGTAGTGAATGTTAAGAACGATGACGAGTACTGCTTCCTGTGGGCCGTTGTTTCGGCATTATACCCAGTGCAACTTAATTCAGATAGAGTTTACAGTTATCCTCATTTTAGAGATGTTTTGAATTATGGTTCAATTCCTTCCCATTAAAATAGATGATGTAAAAAATTTGAAAAATTAAACAACCTCTCCATTAATTTGTTTTGCATTCAGGGGAAAGGTGTATTACCGCTAGTATTAAGTGTAAATCAGGAAAATAGTGTCAGGGAACCTATAAATCTGTTAGTACTTTCGCCTAATTGTCATTCTGAGGGTTCTACTGCTGATGCTATTAATACAAAAAATAATACTGTTTATCATTTCGCGTGGATTAAAAATATGTCAGCTCTTTTTTCTAAACAACTATCGAGTAGGGGGCACAAGATGTTTATTTGTTATCAATGCTTGAATCACTTTTCTTCAGATCACCTTCTACAAAAACATGTCACTCTCTGTCATCAACTTAATAAATGTTCAGTCAGGATGCCTACCGAAGCGGAAATGTTTCTGCAGTTCAAAAATTTCGCATTTCAGGAAAAGGTACCGTTTGTAATTTATGCGGATTTAGAAAGTATTATAGAAAAGTGTACAAATTTAACATCACTTGGAGGTAATACTCTATTTCATTCCAAACATATACCCTTTAGCATTGCTTACTACTTAAAGTGTTCATACAATGATTCTTTATCTCGATTTAGGCTTTATAGAGGAAATGATTGCATTCAATGGTTTGTTAAAGAGCTTCAAAGTATTGCACATTGGAGCACCGAAATCATCAATAAAATAATTCCTATGGGTACTTTAACTCCAATCAGGTTGAACACTTTGAAAGCACCACGATTTGTCACATTTGCGAAAACCATTTACAATAATGATATAAAGGTCAAGACCATAACCATTTCACTGGAGCATTTCGAGGAGCATCACATCAGAATTGTAACCTAAACTATAAAGACTCACATCTTACCGGTTGTGTTTCATAATTTTCAGGTTATGATAGCCATTTCGTCATTAGAGAATTGGCTACTATTCCCGGTACGATTTCACTCCTACCCATAAACAAAAGTAATAGAAGGTAGTAAAATTAAGTTTAGATTTATTGACTCTTTCAGATTTATGAGTAGTAGTATTGAAAAGTTATCAAACTATTTGGAAAATAGTAAAAAAGTTATTACCCGAGCTAATTGTAACAATGAAGAAGAATTTTCTTTACTAGTTCGCAAAGGTGTGTTTCCTTATGAGTATATTGATACGTGGGATAAATTAGACGAAACCAGGCTACCTCCCAAGGAAGCGTTTTTTAGTCATCTTAATAATGACGGAATCAATGATGTTAGTTTTACACATGCGGTTAATGTTTGGAACAAATTTCATATTAGATCGTTAGGGGAGTACTCAGATTTGTATTTAAAAACGGACGTTCTACTTTTAGCTGATATTTTCGAAAATTTTCGGCAAACTTGTTTAAGTACTTACAAACTTGATCCTCTGCACTATTATACAGCCCCCGGTTTAGCATTCGATGCTATGCTTAAAATTACACAAGTAAAGTTAGAACTATTTACTGATATTGATATGCTAATGTTTATTGAAAGAGGAATTAGAGGTGTGGCTCAATGTTCTAATCGGTATGCTAAAGCTAACAATAAGTACATGGGGAAAAATTTGATCCCTTCCGAAAGTGTGTATTTAATGTACTACGACGTAAATAATTTATATGGAGCCACCATGTCAGAATTTCTACCATTTGGTGATTTTTCTTTTGTTGATAATTTTGAAACTTTAGATTTAATAAACCATCCTGATGATTCGAAATTGGCTACATAGTCGAGTGTGATTTAGACTATCTCATAGAATTACATGAGAGTCACAGTGATCTACCATTGGCACCCGAACATATGGTTCCACCCGTACCTGATTCAAATTCTAAAATAAAAAATTATTACTTACATTGTATCCAAAACGTAATTACGTAATTCATTACAGAAATTTGAAAGTATATTTAAAATATGGATTAAAGTTGGTAAAAGTGCATCGTATATTACGTTTTAAACAGTCCCCATGGTTAAAAAATATATCGATTTAAATACCACCATGCGCAGCAATCTCAAAATGAATTTGATAAAATTTTTATAAATTAATGATTAATAGCGTTTTTGGGAAGTTGATGGAAAATGTACGTAAACATAAGGATATACGTTTAGTAACCAAATGGGAGGGTCGCTATGGTGCTCGTGCTTACATATCAAAACCAAATTTTCATAGTTGTACAATATTTAGCAATGATATGCTCATCATTCAAATGAACAAGCTGAAGTATATCTAAATAAACCCATATATGCAGGCTTCAGTGTTTTAGACGTTTCAAAAACTTTTTATACAATTTTCATTATGGTTACATCCTACCTAAGTTTCCAAATAATTCCAAGCTCTTGTACACAGATACGGATAGTCTTATATACACTTTTCGGTTCCTGATATCTATGAGTACATTAAAGAAGACATTGATAAATTCGATACATCTGACTATAGTCCTGAAAATATCTTTGGAATTCCATTAGTAAATAAAAAAGTCCCCGGCTTAATGAAAGATGAAAATCATGGCGCAATTATGTTGGAATTTGTAGGACTTCGTGCAAAATGTATGCTTACTATGTTGATAAAATGTTGTAAAAAATCAAAGGGTTCTACCCATGCAAGCATCAAACAGATCACGATAAATGATTATAAACATATTTTGTTTGATGGTAACGTAATAAGGAGATATCAATATTTGATAAGGTCAAAGAGACATGATGTGTTTACAATAAAACAGAATAAAGTAATACTTAGTCCTTACGATGATAAACGATTGGTAAATTTCAATTTCACAGATACTAGACCTTGGGGATTTAACTTTACTTTAACTTCTGTTTCAGAAAACAATAATTATGAGCAGTCTTGAAAATAAACTGCATGATGAACTATGGTGCAGTAGTGATCAAATCTACAGAAAGTACCTGAAGCGTTCTTTGATGGGAAGTGTTCCTCTGAAAGCTTTGTATTGCATATACTACAACATATTATTATTCCTGATGAGTGTTTTAACTGGTGTGCTATAAATTCAAAGTGTGCAAATGAAGTTATTATTAAGACATTATTTGATAAAAAATTAAATTGGACAATAGCATTAAAAGTTTTACAAAATTGTGCATTAATAAAGGTTACAATTCATTAACTTTTAATGAAGTTGATAAAATCTTAGATGATATGAATTTACTTGATAACGTACCGCTTAAAATGTATGTATACAATTATTATGGTGATGATGATGATTCAACAAATGTTAAATCTAGCTTAGAGAATATTAATTCTGCTTATAAAGATACATTATTTATTATAACTGAATGTATTGAGAAAGCAGCATATTATGCTAATTACAAATGCCTCGATATTTTGATTGAAATATTATTAGAACAAAACATTAACTATAAGTTTCAACCATGGGAAAACGAGGAACATCACAAAATTTATTACTGGATACTAGACAACATCAATAAAGGTGAAACAAATTCAAATTCCTGCTTGGGATGGAGGCGTGGACCAGATTCAGGTATATGGCCATCCAGTAATTTAAGTGATTATAGAAGTACTTTAGGTTCACTTTATAAGATAATGAAATTTTAAAAATAAATGTAATATTTAAAAAATAAAATACTATTCTTTTTGTGTGTGTGTTTTATTTCATCTAAGAGCTACATCCTTTTCTACAAACTATATATATATATATATATATATATATATATATATAACTAATATAAGTAATTTGTTTCACAAAGTACAGGTTAAATGTTATAAAACAATATCATCCTTATTGATCCATGATCTTTCATCCAATCCCCACCATTTTACGAATAACTTATTATTCTTGGAGCGAAGCACTTTTTCTACTAGATATACATCGGGATACTTTGTTTTTTGTAATTCATGTTCATAAAACCCTCCCAGTACAGGATTTCCCTTCATGTCTTCCAGCATGTATGTAGTGGGGTTAGTAATGCGAACTTTCACAATCTTAAATAGTTCACTAGACCAATGGGGTGTGTATCCTTTGGCGAAAATATTTTTAAATTTACTGATTCGTACTATGTCACCGACAGAATATCGATTCCTATCGAATATTTTTATGTTAGTGTAAGCCTCTAGCTTTGTATGATTACCAACATCTTTGGGCTTCATTCTAATAGTTCTATGCTTACGATTGTTATAATCCATCGTTATGGTATCAATTGTATCAATCCATTTGTATTTACCTTGCAGGCTGAATGACTTATATAGAGCACCCTTAATGGTTCTGATAACACGTTCCGCAATTGCAGCCTTCTTTGTGCTATAGGTAGAGTAATGATTGACTCCATAACGATGCATTAGTTTAGTAAAATGCTCATTGTAGAATTCTTTTCCTGCATCTGTCTGCAAATTGGTAGGTTTCCGACCTTTTTCGAAGATTGTTTGCATGGCCTTGGTAACTTCTTGACCTGTTTTCGTTTTTAATCCTTTAGTCCATAAGTATTTCGAAAAACAGTCGATGACCACTAATATATACTTATAACCCTTATTTTGTTTGGCATATGTGTTAAATTCAGCTAAATCTGCTTGCCAAAGATCATCAAAACCTCTAATTATTGTTCGCCTTCGTTTAAAATTTTTTCGTGCAGGTTTGTGCAATTCGTTGACGAGTTGTAATTTGGACATGGTGCTAATTTATCCACAATTTCTTTAAGTTGATGTAGTTTTTCCTCCAGCGCTAGATAAGCGTTGGCGTTTCCTGAAAGTGTTCCGAACTGCTTGTAAACAGGTATCCTTTATTTATAGCATCACCATCTTCTTCAGGGTCAGCCAACTGTGTCAAACGATTTCCATCCAAATCGAACCTTGTTGATACATAATATTGCTAGTGATGACATCTTGAGGATCTATGGGATTGGCCACATTGCTGAGTCTCTTATTCTCAATATCAAATTGATTAGCATCAATCTGTTTAAACTGAGGAGCTAGTTTCTTTAATTGATACTGGACATATGAACGTCCAAATTTGTCAAGGGCATTTTAGTTGTGACATGTCGACATCAATGCATTCTCATTTATATTGTTTAAAAGCGGTTGTTCGGTTTTTCAATGTATCCATCTTCATATAGTTCTTCTACAATTGATATTATGTCATTTACAACACCTGTGTTTCCTGCTAATTTTTCTGCCCACAATACTTCCAGATCACGAATTAGTTCATGTATATCATTCCAATATTTATATTCAATGGGTCTGTTTGTTAATTCCTTAAAAAACATAGCTCCACCTCCTCCCTTGGTTGTGGTGGGTGATGATGACAGCAAGGGTTTGATTATTTGTGTATACTTTTGCTGCGGCTTCCTCGAATCTGTGCACTTACGTCATAATCACGCCTTACTACATTCGTAGCCTCTAAAATAGTTCTATATTTTTTTCTATCTGTTGACTTTACTAGACTTAAGTCGGGTTCATTCATAATAAGCAGATCATATAATCCAGGAGTCCCTTTATACGTGACACCTTTAATAATTATATCGTCTCCTTTAATTGTGATGGGTGTATTACCAATTGTCCATTTATCAGTTTTGGTATCATAGTGGACTCCATACGTATGATCAATATCACCTTCAGCATTCTTTAAAATACGTTCAACATATATACGTGGCAATTCATTGTACTGCTCGAGAAATTCTTCTGAGATGGGTTCATTATGGAATCATCTGCGATACTAGACAGTTCTTCTTCTTCCTCCCCAGTATTAATCTCTCCCATGACGGATGTTTTTAAGAAAGATGGAAGACTTGGGGAGGATTTCTTTGAAAAACGGAAGCTGAGCTAGTGGACTAGTAGCACCCTTACTTGAATCACCTAATGGAGTGAGACCTGGGGTCCGTTGAACTTGAGCTAGCGGGCTAGTGGGGATAGTAGCATGCTTCCTTGGAAATATGAATACGGGTAGTTTTTTAGGTTTAACATCAATGACCTCCTCCTTTTTAGGTGTTTTTTTATCGATTTTATTTACTATTTCAGTTAGAGGTTCTATTAACGGCTTATAAGTACTTTCGAATGTTCTTTCATTATCAATGCGAGCAGTCTTAATACTGTATACTTCTGCCGTATTATTTTACGAGCCTGAATAATTTTTTCTTTAATATCCTCTCCTTGTTATCCATTGCGACAAACAGGTACCGGTTCACCTTGAACAGGTAGCTGTTTACACTAAACAGATAGCTGTTATACCTAAACAGATCAGTTACTACTAAACTGCAGAATGCGGTTTAAGGTATTATATATATATATATATATATATATATATATATATATATATTCGCCTTATATACCAAAACGGATTTAATGAGCAGGTATCCGTTTACCATGAACAGGTAGCTGTTTCGACAAACAGGTACCGGTTCACCTTGAACAGGTAGCTGTTTACAACTGCTGAATGCGGTTTATATTATATATATATATATATATATATATATATATATATATATATATATATATATATATATATATATATATTCACCTTATATACCAAAACGGATTTAATGAACAGGTACCCGTTTACCATGAACAGGTAGCTGTTGCGACAAACAGGTACCGGTTCACCTTGAACAGGTAGCTGTTTACACTAAACAGATAGCTGTTAATACCTAAACAGATCAGTTACTACTGAAACCAGTTTAAGGTATTATATATTCATCAAATCCTTTCCTATAGCGACCATTATTAACTTCAGCATCCTTGTTTATGACCATGAAACCAAACGGATCTACCCAACACTTTGAACACATGTCCCGAAACAATTTCATGCTTATGGTGGGACTTATATGATCCTCATACGCATGTTTTAAGTTTAATTCATCTTGCTCAAATAATATAATTAGATTCGCATTATCACGAATTAATTGCTTTGGAATTTTACTGTAAGTTTGACCCAAATAGAAACAGTCAATATCGTTATGCCTACCCATAGAAAAATATGCCCTTATATTATTTTGCTTTTCACAAGCGATATCATCGAAGATAAAAATAGAGTTTGATTTTGCACAATTAGGCTCAATCACATCTTGATTGTCGCTGAAGGTAAAGTAACCTATGTCCTTCATTGGAAGTAAGATTTCCTGTAAAAGTTTGTACTTGTTTTGATTCAATGACTTAGAGTATACGTATACATGTTTAAATTTCAAACCATTTTTTCAGTAAGCAGACTGATCATTGCGTTTGTTTTACCACAATTGAGGGACCACATATAATACCACGTATACTACTAGGAAGTAAATCACCATGTTTTGAAGTAATAGACTTTTCATCAAAGTCATGATTTTGAATGGGAGTTTTTGTTTCTGAGCAACTACTTTCATCTTTGATGGATGAAATAAAACTAAACGAATAATTACAACATCTTTATTTATATATTAGACTATATTACAATAATAATTATAATTTTTCACTTCTCCGGTGAGTGGACTGTACTGTACAATAGCATCATGGAGAATAAGACCATATACAACGATTCCATTATCGAAAGGTGTTAGAGATTCCATTTCCAATTTGATGTCCACTGTTGAGTTTTTAATGATTCATTTTGTTTAGAGCAGTCCATTACAAATACTGGACATGATTTGAATTCGGAATGGTTGAATAATGCATCTTTATCATCTTCACCATAGTAATCACATCGAAATTTCAAAAATTGCGATAGGCAGGTATATATTGGTTAGCACTGAAGTTCAAATGCATTGCTTCATATGGATAATACTCAGAATTCAGATGTACTTTAAGATTTCTGATGTTAATGTGATCAAAATTTCCGGCCCTTGCCGACCTTGTATACCTTTTACCTTGTTGGAATGCAACAATTATCCAACGTGGTTTTTCCAGTTGCGTTGATGTTTTTATTGGCCATATGTCTGAGGTTGGTTGTTTTAAAGCAGGCAATTCATACAACTCCCATTGTCGAAATGGAACAGTAATAATAGAATTTTTATTGATTCCTTGAAACAAGTTAAGTTTCGCAGCATCACTAAGTGTTAAGTGCGGTACTTTCCATTGAATTTTATTTAAGGTTATTGCGGCATCAACTTCACCATAGTAACAGTTTGTATCGCTTCTAGATCGAATTAAAACCAACTCTTGGCGCATATTCACATTACCTGACGATAATCCTCCATTATTCCAAATATGTGGTTCAATGGTATGCATACTGTAAAAGATTTTTCTCCATTTTGCTCATCGAATTCTACTTGTAATGGTTCTTCATTCTTTGGTGACCATCCTAAATGACTTAGTGCTTTGCTTTTGCTTGCCGTATAAGAAATATATCCCTTAAGCGTAGATGTTATTCCTGGGTTTCTACAAACATCCACTCTCTGACCACCTAACTCATAACGAATTTCTTCGAAAAGAAAGTTCGGGAAATTGTTGGTTAAGCTGCATGCTTTTCTTTCATCTTCTTTTTTGAGCTCAAGTTTACCTTCTATGTACAGAAAACTATCATAAGTAGCCGTAATTAGATCTTGACTTTGAATTAAGATTCGTATTTCTTCGGAAGGTCCATATTTAGAAGATCCATATGGAAGATAAGTGTGAATATCTGATTTAATTATAGTATCATCAAAATGTACGTTTTGAAAGACGTTTAACGATTCTGCCATTGTGGTTGAGAACTTTTAAACCAATTGACGTTAAAAAGTATTTCTCTGCAGATGTTAACCGCAATGAAGGTTGATGACTAATTAATGACTTACTGTAGGGATGATGTCTTTTATATGAATTTTTGAAAGATGGAATTGCTCCTTGATTAATTCTCAGACCCATGTTTTTTAGTTCTAAGCGTACTGTGAATGGTTCACTTTCACCAAAGTCTATTAATTCGCCCTTTTGATTAGTCAAATTAATTGTTATATTACTAATAATGTCAGTGTTTACTTCTAAATATTGAGTATTGCTTGGAGTTTTATCTAGACGATAACCTGGAGGAACTGAAACATCAATCTCATATAATACTTTAGCAGGTTTCCCGTTTCGATAAGATCTCTTTATAATGTTGCACTCTATGTGTAGATTAGTGTGTTTAATTATTTGGATGTCTAACGCAGACGTATGTAAAATATTTGGTTCTATTGTTTTAGACTCAAACCCTAGCATGCGCTCAATACAATTTTCTTTAGTAAAATCAATCTCAAATGAACTGTTTATCTCACATTTAAGTGTATTGTTGTTTGCTCTAATGCTAAACTTTTCTGTGGGTATTTTAGATTTTAGATAATCGTTAATTTCATCTAACTCATGCACCGTGTGGAATATTAATCACTTGCAAATGAGATGGATCCGTTCTAAAATAAAATCTATCGTTGCCTGTATAAATGTTTCTAATGCTGTTGCAGCCGTAAAATCCAACCAATCCAATAACGTATTTCTTCCTCAAATCTAGCTCTATCGGTGGATAGAAGTTGTAGCTAGCTGTGTTACCAACACCTTCTAAACTGAATGTTATTGACATAACCGAGAAAATTTGATGTTCTACTGATTATTTATATAAAAATTGTAGACATAGGTGTCCGCAAATAATTGTATTAAACTCTTGATCTTGGTTGTAATTATAATATATTTTACACCCCGAAAGTAGTTAATCACTTCGTTTGGTGGTCGAATATTACCGAAACTATCGTAATACCATACCTTTTACCACGCTTTTGTAGCAAACCCAATGGGTACCTGGCCTCTTTGGCTATCTAAGTTAATAATTCCAGATTCATTTTTCCGTGGCAATTTAGGTATGCTATCTCTCATAAAATATCCCTAAAGTACGGTACGTTTTTGGAGTATTTCTTTAAATCAGTATCCGTTAACGGTCTTTCGGGTAATCTATTCAGTTTTTGGAAACGGTTTTAAGTATAATGCACCACCACCAGATTTGTTTGGTTTTAGATATAGTACACCGCCTTTCTTATTCATGGAGCCTATAGCGACCGATTCCATCATGCGATTATGGCGCGATGTCTCTTCCTGCAATTTTTAGCATTTTTAGCATCATTGACTGCTTTAGCAATTCCTGATGCACCGCCAGCTAAAGCACCGATTGCTGATAATCCTGCGAATAACGGAATAAGAAATGGTAAAACCCTCCTTGTTTAGGTAGGGGAATTACTCTAGGAACTTTAATGTTTTCTTTCCTCCTAAATTTTTCACCACACGTTTTGCCGTTGAAAGTGCTGACTTTATTGTGTCTGTGAAATTTCCGTTAGGTTTAATTTTTTAGCTATTGTCTTTCGTAAATGCAATAAATTTCCACCATTGCATTTCTTCTTCTTCTATATTAGATCGACGTTTACACCCCATTCCCAATTTTCTCTTTGCTTTCATGATGGTACTGACTGCTAAAGCTGCAGTTCGTTCACCTAGCGTTGCGTCTAATGATTTAAAGCGCTCCCAAGCTTTTTTGCAAAATTTTATCTGCTTTATGTCTACTTTCTAAATCTCGGTAATCTCTGTAACTGATATCATGAAGTTTGCACTGAGCATCTAATTGATTAATACCGAGGTCACCGCGTGCGAGTCGTTTTTCTAACTTTGTACCAGGACCGCAATACTGGTAACCAGGTAAATGTAATTCAAACGGAAGTTTATTGATTAGACCATTCACCAAACCACCACCACCTACACTCTTTCGCTTCTTAACTAGCATTGTTTACATGGATGGATAGAAGGGGGTATTTATACCTAAATTGAGAAAAACAAATCATAGTTATTTCTTTATTCAGTAAATGCTATACATTAGATAAGCAGGACGATAATACAAAATTTCCATTAAACATACAGTGTTATGTGAATTAATATTATACTTAGCATTTATAACATCATCAATATCTTTATAAATATCATCATCACCACCACCGAATTCTTTCTCACGAAAACGACGGTAGTCAACAACTTGTTGTATGAACTTTTCATAAAAACACATGAGATTGTAAGATTCAAGAAATTCTAATCTATAGCTTACTATATCCTTTAAATTGAATAGTTCTTCTATACTATGTGAGTTGAATGTGCAAGAACAGCACTTGTAATTTTCTATCATAACAGTTTTCAAAATTCTGTCATATCCTTTAATTAATTCCCAATTGTAATAAATACCAAGATTACTAGATAGAGATTCATAATGTTGATCATAGATTATATCTTTTCTTCGTTTACATTTGACCAATCAATTTTATTTTCAATTTCTTGGGATCGGAAAAATTGTAATTCTACATATGAATACCATCTTAGAAGCTCATTCCATTCCTTCATATCCAACACTACATTATTGCTTTGATCACAATTACCACAATACGCACCACTGGTGCAAGGTTGAGTGTGTACTGTATCCAATTTCCAGATGTTTTGCATGATGAGTATCGTTCGATAGTTTATAATAAGTACAATCGATTAAGTATTCCTTAGCTGCTTGTTTATACACTTCATCCTTGTATTGAAATGATGATGTCCAGTCAGTCTTAGCAGAAGAATAACCTTCATCATGTTTCTCTTCATTTTTACTACTACCATCACTATTTTGACAGCACCAACAACAAAATGTTAAATTATTATTCAGATTGTTACTGCAATGATGTGGGGTATCCATATATAACGGTGAACTTCTGAGTTTGATCGTTCCAGAAATGATTTTATTGCTACTTGCATGACTTTACTTGCTCACAATTTCACTATGACTAAACACTGTTTAAGAAAATAATTCTAGTATTTCAATTTTACATATGGTGGGGGTGCTACTATTAAAAAGAAAATGTTATGTTTGTTGTTTTGCCAGCTGCACCCAAACTACTTATAAACACATCCTTCGTGTTTAGGAGTGTTTTAAATTCTTCAATTCGTGTTTCTTCTTTTGAAATACACATAAAAGCGTTCCGGCAATACACATTTAAAATCACCCGTTTCTATCACTATACGTTCACCATACTTAGTATTAATTATATCCATATTCATTACTTTATACTTTCTCGATATATCGAGCTCGCACGCATTTTTAAAGGGTTTGCAATAGGTGCTTTGATTTAACCCTGTTAATTCCATATTTAACAATTACGTGTTGCAGACTGATCTCAACATACAGCTCACTGCAATTTATATAAGAAATATGCGTCCTACATATTACAACATGCTTAAACTTGTTAAATACCTACTGTTGACCTTGACTATAAATATAATATGATGATGATGATCAGCTCCAAAAATTTATATTTCACGCTAAAAGTTTGACCTTGAAAATTATATTCTTAGATTTATGATTACCTTGCAATTGCTATTTTTAGCTTTTCACCTTGACCTTTTATATTTCTAAGAAATATGACACCAGCGTAGGTCAATAACCTTTGACCTTGAAAACTATTTTAGATTTATGATTACCTTGCAACTTCTATTTTTAGCTTTTCACCTTGACCTTATATTTCTAAAAAATATGACACCACCGTAAGTCAATAACCTTTGACCTTCAAAACTATTTTTGATTTATGATTACCTTGCAACTTCTATTTTTAGCTTTGACCTTGACCAACTACATTTTAAATCTCCCGCTTAAAGTTTGACCTTGAGCTCCAAAAGCTTCGATTTCACCACCAGAGGGCGAGTGACTCAAAATTTAAATCCGCCAAAACATGCTTGAGACGTGGAGCGCGTTCTGGCATAACGAGAAAACTCACTCGACCTTGAAATAAATCCCCATAAGATTTACATGGGTGACCTTGAACTGGTCCAGGATCGGCTTACTATTACTACTATTATTGCATATTTGGACTCAGTTATCATTCGTGATTCTAAAAATGTGCATTTGGTAATTTATACCGTAGGAATCAAGTTATGCCATTATTTTATGGAAATTGTGGTAAGTTGAATGTTAATACATGGTAAATTGCTCCAAGTTTTAAACAGAACTCTTTGTGTGCATGTAAAGAATCGGTGAAATAAGCGAAAGAAACAGACTTTAATTGAAATAATAAGTTAAATCCAAAATGAAACCTTGCACTATAAATTGCTTAAGTGACTATAATTGAACTAATCGAAATTGAGTACTAAGTTAAAAAGAGGTTGAAAAGGAATAGCAAAAATTAGGTCTACTTATAACTACTGAAGTAAGTGTTCAAAATGTCTTCCGTGTTGTAGCAAACATTTGTAGATGCATTTACGAATGCGCATTTTCATCATCTTTTGTTGTTGGATTTCTTTGTATACAATTTCTTTCACGTATCCCCATGAAAAGAAATCCAGTGGTGTAAGATCTGGAGAGCGCCTCAACCTATCCACCTCCCAGGAAATTGTTTATTCAGCCATTCTTTAACGTTTCTAGCAAAATGAAGGGAGCCTTCTTGCTGGAACCACATGTCTTCGCCAATGTGCACCGGAACACGTTGAAGAAGAGCGAAAAGTTGAGTACTTAAAAACTCAAAGAGCACCATTTAAATTATTTTCAAAAAATATGGTCCAATAAGGTATCCATCTAAAATTCCACCCATACGTTGAGAGACCATTTATGCTGGCTGCCTGTCTTGACCATAATATGTGAGTTGTGGTCGGAGTAATAATGGAAATTATGCTTGTTTACAGTTCCATTTTATGGAATGTTTCATCGTCGGAAAACATTACTTTTGTAAGAAATTAACCTGATCGCCAAGCTGGTCTTGTATCCACTGGCAAAACGCCATTCTTTTTGATAATCAGCATCCGAAAGCTCCTGGTGAAATTGTATATGGTAGGAGGAAACTTTTTTTAATTATTCTTTGAATCGAGGTACGAGAGATATCGAGATCAGTACCTAATTAACGACTACATGTGTGAGAATTTTCAACTACTGCCGTCATAATCATGAATTCATTTTCTTCATATGTCACAGGTTTCACTCTTTCATGTTTTTCGTAACTCACATTTCCAGTTCGTTCAAAACGTTCCAAAAGGTTTCTAAACGACTCTTCTCTTGGATATCTTAGTTTATTGGAAAATCTTTCCTTATAAACTCTGCTGGCTAATAAACAATTTTTCTGACACTCGCCCAGTATAAAAATCATGTCAATTAAATCACTTTTATCAAACTCCATTTTTCTAACAAACTTAACTATCTAACTAAGAAAACTTAAAGAAAATTTACGAATTTTAAATGCCAATGAACCAAAGTGACAGACTTTATTTCATTTTATTTTGTTTTAATGTTTGCCAATATGGCTATCCAAGGCTTACTATTCAAATTGGTTTAGATTTTGAACGCTTACTTCAGTAGTTATAAGTATACACAATTTTTTGCTATTATTTTTCAAACCTTCTTTTACTTTGCTAACTAGTACCTAATTTCGATTAGTTCTATTAATCATTTAAGGTTGATTTGTGCTACAAATAGTTTTTGTTCCATTAGTACAAAAATGTCAATTTTAAGGACGAGGAAGGAAGTTGCTGGACGACACGTAGCGTAGTCCAGCAATCTTCAGTCCCGAGAATGCATTTTTGTACGAATAAACCCCAAAATTTTTCTTCAGACTCTTTTATCATTATATTCAGTCATTTATTTGTAGTTCACTATGTTTTATTTATGTCGCTATCCGTATCAGCCATTAATAATACACATTTTATACACAATGGGTATTATTCTACTTTTTAATGAAAAAAATTAACGTGTAGTTTTTAATTAATATTCATTAGTTTTTACCTGCATAAATTTAATTCAAATGTGACAGATAGTGAAATAATGTGAAAATAGATAGTGCCCCCGGCAACGGAAAAAGATGATTTTTTGTTTATAGAAGATTTTCTGTTAAAACATTTAGTTAAACTTACACTTATAACTGAAAACGTCGTTTGTGGTGAATATGCAAAAATTTTTAAAATGTGTTAATTGAAGTAATTAAATCTCACAAACGTCATTCGCACGAAGCTGATATTTAGTCAAGGTTAACTTACTTTTTGTACTAGGACAAAGACTAAACTACTTTATGTACAGTTGCCATGGAGACCCGAAGAATCCCGAACTCAGCCACTTTTGGTACGAAATACTGCCACAATATAGCTTCTGATTTAGGTGGTTGGAGAACAAGTTTATTTTAGTAATGAGTTTATTTTAAATTCATAGTGCAAAGTTTCATTTTGGATTTAACTATTTTATTTCAATTAAAGTCTCTCTTTCAGACTTTTTAAGTTATTTCCGTCCACACACTAATGGCCACCCTATATATATATATATATATATATATATATATATATATATATATATATATATATACAACGTATCCAAGGTAAGGAGGGCCAGTACAGGGATCTCGAGAACCGTAAAAGATACGTAGTCGGTTAAATGAAGAAAGTTGCGCATTTTGGTGCTTAACAAAATGCGTTTTGAGATCTAAAAATTTCGATTGGTTCCGGAGATATCCGCAAAAAACCGAAATTTTGCAAAATCGTTTTAATTTTTTACTGGGTTAGTTTCAAGAAGAATTTTAAAATAAGTGGTACTTTCTCATAGCCATTTTTCCCCTCTACAAGATGGCGTTATTGAATTTGAAATTCGACGTTTCGTCTTTGACCGACCATCATCAACTTCATTTTTTTAAATACGGCTCTGATTTTCTAATATCAAATTGTTGAAGCTCTTTCAATTCTGAATTCAACAATGTACCACACTTCACGATTTAGGTACATTTTAGACCTTATTTGAGTATTATTAAAAGTTTTACTCGAATCGAAGCTGCGTTGTAAAATCTCTCATAAATTTAATTATTTTAGTTATTTCAATTTAGCGAAAAAACACTATAAATTAGTTATTAACAATAATTTTTACAATAGTAAGTATTAACAATAAAGAACAGTAAAATTTACTATTTTTTTTATTAAAGATTACAAATAAATAAGGCAGATAATCAATAATTATTAATAAGTATTAAACACGCACAGGTATTAACAATAAAAGATATAAAAAGATAACAATAAATTTAGCATCAAGGAGTCGAATTTTACATCGATCTTAGTTCGTTTCAATGTCTCAGGTATCCATCACATTTCTACATCTATTTGAAAGAAAGTAAGCTTTGAAAAAAAATGAACATCGCAGAGATGTATTAAATTTGACATTTACTGTGAAATTATTTTCTTTAAAAACGTGTTTCTTGCCGTTACTACTATCGCGAAAAATTGTAATTATTATTGTACATCGAAAACACAATGTGTACATTTAATCTGGTTTTAATTTTAACTGTATATGTTAAATCATTGGATAGCGTGATAACACACTTAATTGATAAATTATATACGTCGAAGTGAAAAAACTGATGCATTATCACATGAGATCTATCAATGAATAATAGTCGTTGAGTGATTAGTCCTCGCAATTGCTCAATAGAATAATTGGTTTTTGTTAGGGTTATAGGATTTCGTGCATGCAATATACATTTTTTTAAGTGCCGTAGACAATAAGCGATATTTACATTTGACTATTACAGGTAAACTTATAGAATGTTCATCGATAAATGAAGATTTACTTGATTCCCTTTTGCAAAATTCTGGAGGTATGAAGAGCACCATGGCCACGGAACAAGGTAAGAAATTGCTGTTTTGTGTTATGTTTTATTAACTTTCTTTTCACAGATAAATCGATTCATTCCTCGATGTCACCAGCACAATATTCGTGTAAGTACAGAAAATTTCAAATGTTTACATCGACAAATATAAATTTTCAGTTGAAGAAACTATATTAAAACATTTGATTGAAATTAAAGTTACCCAATTACAACATTACAAAATAATAGTGGGAAGATTAAATAAATTGACAGGTGAAGATCAAATTGAAGTGAAGCTCAATTTACTGCCACCTCTTCCTTGCAACACAATAACAGAAATTGATGAACTTGAAAATCTAATGTCTAATGAAAAAGTATATGAGCAATTGGTACGTATGGTATACCTTCGTGTCAAATGTAACTAATTCTTCAAGTTATGATCTGTTAATTTTGACTTAAAACAATTATTTCTAATTTAATTTAAAATAATTGAAAATTTAGTGAATTTCTTCTCGTCTTAGAATAATTGTACAGGGTGGCCAACTAAGAATGCGAGATACTTTATCTGGAAAACTATCCATCGTAGAAGTTATTACTAAAACGGCCAATACAAAACCTGGAAAATATTTTCATGTTTCTGAAATGGCCGCTAGAGGGCGTAACTGCAATCTTGAATCTAAAAAAGTGATGTTTTTGTGAATTCTGCTATATTAACCTGATAAAAAAAATAATTGACCTTTGAAGTCGAGGATAATCTGAACTTTTTTTGTTTGGCACTTTTTGACGTATCTATAAAAATAAAGTGGTGGGGGGTATTCAAAGGTTTCCTTAAATCACCCCCCGTATCTTCAGAACGGCTAATCCGATTTTAACAAACTAGGGCGCGTTGAAAAGAGCTTTTCTTGGGCTACAATTGCTAAAATAATTGAAGTTTTGTTAGTTTTACATGTCGCCGCTAGAGGGCTTTATTCGACATTCCGACAGAAACGGTTAATTTTCGCAAAAAAATTAAATATATTGGTATGACTTTTTTTAATGAACAAGTAGCTAAATGATGGCTAAATAAGCTCGCGAAAACCGCATCTCGATATCTTGTTCCTAACCTAAAATACCGGCCAAAGAAAGCTTTATACGAAAATCGCTAAAATTTTTATTTTTTTTAACTATATTTTTCTGGAATTGTTTCTATTATGTAATTTGTGGCCCTAAAAAGGACCGCTTTAAAGGAAGAAGGTTTTTAATGTCCCCGTAAATGCTCGTAATGCTGACCATCACGCTCTATGCATTGCTGAAGCCTCTCATGACTAGACAAAGCTGCAGCTTCAATTTCGACTCTCGGTATGTTACATATTGCGTTACGAATCCGGTTTTTCATATCTTCTCTAGTAGTAGGTTGAGTCCTAACACGATGTCCTTTACGCGCCCCCATAAATAAAAATCGAGGCAAGTTAAGTCTGGCGATCGCGGAGGCCATGGAAACAGACTTCCTCTTCCAATCCACCGCTGTTGAAATACTGCATTAATATGCTCTCGCACATTAATAGCAAAATGTGCTGGGCAACCATCCAACTGCAAAAACAATTTTTTGCCTTGTTTCCAGAGGCACATCTTCCAACAACAACGGTAGTTGATTGGCCAAAAAGTCAAGAAATTCATTGCCATTTAGGGGTTGCTCGAAAAAATATGGCCCAATAATTCTGCCTCCCAGTATGCCACACTATACATTTAAACTCCAACGTCCTTGGCGCTGAACTTCACGCAACCAATGGGGATTTTCTGCAGACCAATAATGCATGTTGTGCAGATTGACTCTTCCGTCACTACTGAAGGTGGCTTTATCGGTCCAAAGAATTTTAAATAAAAATTCTCTATTTTCGCGTGTCATGCCTAACATCCAATGGCAATAGTCCAATCTTCGATCAAAATCTCCTTCTTTCAAGGCCTGATGCAAAACGACATGATATGGGTGCATTCTTAAAGTAATTAAAAAAAGTTAAAACGAATACCTATGTATTTTGATGGCCATTAGAACTTACCTATGGTTTTTCAAAATATTTTGAACCGTTGTCCGTGATATGCCCAACTCAGTGGATAATGATCTTGTGCTATCATGAGGATTTCCTTCAATATAGCCCAGTACACGGTTAATATTTTCTTGTGTTCTTCCAATTCTTTGCCGTTGAAACGTAGGCGGAAAACTACCATTGGCTCGTAAGCTCGCCACTAATCGGGAAAAACTTTTACATTGCAAGGACGCCGGTTTGGATACCGAGCCGCGTAAACTCTTTTAGCTACTGCGGCATTCTGAAGACATTTAAAATAAACCGCAAGCATATCAACAGCTTCATTATTCGTAAAACGCATTTTGAAAGCACAAACATTGCTCAAAGTAACGCCAAATTATTGACAATTTGGGGATTATGTATGTTTTGTTTAGATATCTGTTTCCATTGCCTGCTTCTATTAATTGTATTTTTCGTATGTATCCATAGTGAATATGCATTTAAACAAACAAAAGATAGGCCTTTCGTATAACTTTTAGCATTGCTTACTTGCTCGTAGTAATTTCAAAAAGGGTGATTTTATTCTGGTGAATAAATTTACAAACATTTAAAATCGGAATTTCTAGGTAAACTATTCTGAGCCGAAATTAAAGCTGCAGTTTTATCTACCCATAAGAGGCCTCAGCAATGCACAGAGTGATGGTCAGCATTTCGAGCATTTACGGGGGCATTAAAAACCTTCCTCCTTTAAACCGGTCCTTTTTAGGGCCACAACTTACATAATAGAAATTCCAGAAAAATGTAGTTAAAAAAAAATTTAAGGGATTTTCGTATAAAGTTTTCTTTGGCCGATATTTTAGGTTAGGAACAAGATATCGAGATGCGGTTTTCGCGAGCTCGTTTAGGCATCATTTAGCTACTTGTTCAAGGAAAAAGTCATACCAGTGCATTTAATTTTTTGCGAAAATTCACCGTTTCTGTCGGAATGTCGAACAAAGCCCTCTAGCGGCGACATATGAAACTAACAAAACTTCAATTATTTTAGCAATTGTAGCACAAGAAAAGCTCTTTTCAACGCGCCCAAGTTTGTTAAAATCGGATTAGCCGTTTCGAAGATACGGGGGATGATTTAAGGAAAGCTTTGAATAACCCCCACCACTTTATTTTTATAGATACGTCAGAAAGTGTCAAACAAAAAAAGTTCAGATTGTAACAACCTTTTTTTTGTGGTTGTATTAAAAAGTACATTAATTTAAGAATCGTTCATTTATTTGGCGTATTATTAGAAAAGTTTTTAATTATTAATATGTAGAATTGAGAATGGCAATTTAATTGGCATTTCCTAGAACATATCTTTTGGGTGTAATATTACATAAATAGTTTTAGTTCCCTTTCTTAAAAAATTGGATTTATATTATTGTATCCGCGCAAGCGTGAAGACTTTTAGGGGGAATACACTTGAGTTATTCTGAAAGTTTTTTTTTTAATTCACTTAATGCTGAATGTTACAGCAGTAAGCATGATCTTTACCTAATTTTTTATATTTTGTGCCATCATTGATGGTAAGTTATTTTCCAATTCATTGTAATTAAAACTAAAGCCTTTGCTTTTTTTTAGGCACCTTTTAAGTACTCACTTTTACTTATTTTGCATTTAGTTTGCAATTATTTTACTCATATTTTTTTAATGCATGCTTTTATATGGCATTTTTATAATAATTATTTTTAATGGCACGTATAAGTCAATATTTTACTATTCTATTATTTTAAATGGCAATTTTACTTGAATTACATTTTACAACGCAAGTTCTACATACTTTACAAATAAATTTGCGAATTAAACTTCAAAGAAATTCAATAAGTTATGGACACAATATATAAAGGAAATAAGCAAGACATTGACCTCACCAAGTTCACCATTCTGCTTCATAGTTACCAGTTACAGTTTATGTACCGAACGTTCAAAGGTAATGTTTTTATATATTTAGAATAGTATAAGACTTCTGATTTTTAACCTTTCAATCAGATATTAAATAAACTTAAGTGTTTCATGTTATTTTATTTTAATTTTGATAAATTGTTTATTATTATTCCTTAACTAGGTTTTGTTGTTCCATATATATATATATATATATATATATATATATATAAAAGACAACATGGCGCTCGAGATTTTATCATTTTTCATAATTTTTAAATAACATTTTTTTAGGAATTAAATAGAAGTGAAAATAATTAAGCTTAAGAGAAGCAGGCAGTATTTCAGGTATGTTAATTAAACTCTAAATTAGAACCCTTCCCTATCTCAATCTACCGATGAGCCGACGGCAGTAGCGATTGTTATTTGGTAATTTTTTTATTAATTAAAATTATTTGATCAATTACAAATTGGTTATTACATCATCGCTTTTGTGTTAATGTTATAAGTTGGCCCAGTTTTAGTGTATATACACTTGGAGCTGTTTATTATAATCTACCATTTGTAGCTATTTGTTGTTGCAAGATTATCCTCGACTTCAAAGATCAGTTATTTTTTTATTAGGTTAATATAGCAGAATTCACAGAAACATCACTTTTTTAGATTCAAGATTGCAGTTACGACCTCTACCGGTCATTTCAGAAACATGAAAATATTTTCCAGGTTTTTGTACTGGCCGTTTTAGTAATTACTTTTTTTTCCGCAAGCCTCTGCGATGTATAGTTTCCCATATATAGTACCTCGCATTCTTAGTTGGCCACCCGTACATAATTGATTTAGAGAAATTTAGTTGAAATAGTTCAATTTAATTTAAAATTATGAATAAGTATGCCATCTAGGGGTAGTGAGGAAACAGTTTCACTTTTTTATTTCAAATACACGATTTTGATAAAATTTGCTACAGAACTAAATAGGTTTATAAACAGAATACAGAATTCATTCTTTTACCCATACTACATTTATTCTGAGACATGACATAAATGATTACACAAATAGTATTGGTATTGTTTTAACTTCCACTTTATATCACGCACTCGGATCGGAAGAAGGGAAAGGAAAGGACATGTTTCTTTCCCTCCCCAAGTGGGAGGGCGAGCTGCTTAAGTCTTCTAAGTTCCTCCAACCACAGTAATGGATTACCAACATATATACGTTAAGTATGATTGCATGGTGATATTAGGGATAGGTGCCGGTACATGTGTATGAGGAAAACCCCCTCAAAACCCCGTACAGAGTAGACGTTAAAAATGTGCTTTTAATTGCATTTTATTAATTCGTGTTTATAATATTATTAAAATATTTCTTCCTAAAAAACGGACTAACGGAAATGGAAAGCATGCTCATAAAAGAATGAACAAGGCTTCGTTTTACAAGCTAGAGATAAAAACAATACACAGTTATTTTAACAAGTGTTCAAAATGTTTTCCTTGTTGTTCTAAGCACTTCTCAATACGGTTACATAACGAATCCTTAAGTCTTCGAAGTATTACTGGTGTTATGGAAGCAAATGCATTGCGAATTCGAATTTTCATATTAAACGATTTCTTTTATGTACACCCATAAATAAAAATCTAGAGGAGTTACGTCGGGTGACCGGGCTGGGCAGTTTCTTCACCTACACGTCCTATCCACCTACCAGAAAATTTTTGATTCAGCCATTCTGTAATAATTCTAGCACAATGAGGCGGTGCTCCGTCTTGCTGAAGCCCCATTTCCTGGACGGTATTAGCCGGAATATTTTGCAAAAGACCAAATAATTGATTGTCAAGAAAATTATAATACATTTCTCCATTTAGGCATGTTTTCCATTTCCGTTAGTCCGTTTTTTAGGAAAAAATATTTTAATAACATTATAAACACGAATTAATAAAATGCAATTAAAACACATTTGTAACGTCTGATAATGGCCGTTTGTGCTCAAGTCACGGCATACCACGGGAATAAAACAGATATCCGGAAAACAGAAATTCGGATTAAAATGACATTTTCTAAATCAATAATGTTACTTTATGGTAGGGGTGAGTTTTTGAACAGATTTTTATACCCAGCGGATTGAATATTAATAATACATAAAGACAATAATAAAATAACCAGTAGAACTTTTGTAACGTGTAAAAAAGGCGCGTAAATAACATTTGGGACTGCTATAGGATTGAATTTCTACGAAAAATTAGGCTCTTTTAAACCCATACTAGATATGATTGTTAAAACTCGTATAATTGTGAAGTAAACTTTAAGCGCAAATACCACCCTTTTGTCTTGAACTCAAACAGGTAAACATAATGAATTACACCACGCCAGCGCCGAAAAATAGACGAGATGTGATTCATAAAAATGTACAGCTTTGTATTTAATAAATCCCTTTCTGTAAGAAACCCAGGCGTAAGCATTGTCATAAAAATTATTTTATTAGCTTAAATGATAAAAATAACTAACTAAATGGAATACGTAATCCAAAGTATAAAAAAAGCAAATAAATAGCTCTAATTTGTAATCGGAATTCTAAATTTTTAAACTTTTTCTTTTCTCAAATAAAGGAAAGCAAGTCGCGTAGGGAACAATCTAATTTAAATACAAAGTAGGATGCTTTTGAATAGATTTTTGTCGGTTTGAATATTAATAATAATCAAAACAGTAGAATTTTTATATGTGGAATGGTTCTTTAAATAAATAAAAAAGGTGCGTAAATAATATCTAAGATTGCTATAACATTGAATTTCTACGAAAAAATACGATTCCTTTATATGCCAGACGACCGTTGCAGTTCATAAAATCGAATACCTGGTAGTGTTTCCAAATTTAAAAGTTAATCCAGTTTTATTTTTGGTACTATATCAAATTTTAAATCTAATTGTAATAGTGTATTTCATATTATTTTATATTATATTTTTCTTAGACAGCAAATTTAAAATTTCATCTAACTTTTGCCATTGTTACTATATTTAATTTTAATTGTAATTAATTGACCCTAAAGGTAGGTAATTAAAGTCGGGATGACTAACATGGTTATTATCGTTATTTAAGGCCAAAAAGATGTTTGAAGAACGTAAATGCAAAGAATTAGTCTCATGTTCTTTGGGTGGTCGTAGATTTTGGTTATTAGCTAAAGCCATCGGTAAAAACTTTCGTACATCTTCCTTTCCTCCCATGATGTCTCGCGACGGAGCTGTAGTAGCTGATCCTGTTGAAAAAAGCCAACCTCTTTGTCGATTACTTTGCAGCAAATTCATGTCTCGATGGTTCTGGTAAAACTGTGCCGTCGCCCAAATCTACCCCATATGCTATTAAACCAATCCACTTTCGTTACAAGCTCCTAGAATCAATTATCAATAAGCTTGACTCAAAGAAGGCGACTGGCCCTGACGTTATTACAGCTGTCGTCCTTAAAAAATGCTACCCGGAGCTAGTATTTGTATTGTCCAAACTCTTTTCGATCTCCATATCATCTCGAGAGTTTCCTTCTTCGTGGAAGTTGGCAAATGTCCAACCTATTCCTAAAAAGAGCAACAAAACCGATCTCTCAAACTAACGACCAATAGCTATCACTTCTATTCTGTCGAAAATCGTGGAGAAGGCCATCAACCACCAACTACTTTCGTTCCTCGAGTCCAATAAACTCTTAAACGACCACTAGTATGGGTTCAGACAGAGTTGTTCAACGGGTGATCTTTCATATGTCACCCAACTTTGGAATAACACATTAGAGAGGTCCAGTGAAACAATCGTAGTAGCTTTAGATATTTCAAAGGCTTTTGACAGGTTTGACATAAGTGCCTACTTGCCAAGCTCACTTCGTTCGGCTTATCCGATACGCTCATCGATTGGATGTCTAGCTTTCTTGACAAAAGACGTATATGCGTTGACGCCGATGGCTTCTTTTCGAAACAAACTACTATTAACGCGGGAGTACCCCAAGGATCTGTGATAGCTCCCACACTTTTCCTGCTATACATAAATTACCCCATTTCCTCAACAACTAACCCGATTCATTGCTTTGCAGACGACATCGCTCTACATTGTAGTTCTTCTCAGTTTTACCACAACAATAAGTCTAGTCAGGACGTTAAAGTGAAAATGGCAGCCTCAGTCAACAGTGACTTATAACGTGTCCTTGAATGAAGGATAATCTATTCACGTTCAACGCCGAAAAACTCAGTATTTCCTTGTGTCCGCCAAGAAAGGCCGATCATTTCCTGCTGTAAATATGAATAGCTTAGAACTCAAGTTTTCTAACTTCTTCATAGGTTGACCAGATACACAGATACATAGATACAGAGATACACAGATCACAGGTACACGCGGACACGCGGACACGCGGATACGCCGATACACCGATACACCGATACACGGATACACAGAGATACACGGATGCATGGATACACGGATACATGTATACACGGATACACGGATACACGGATACACGGATACCCGGATACACGGATACACTGATACACGGATACACGGATACACCGATACACGGATACACGGATACACGGATACACGAATACACGTATACACGGATACACGGATACATAGATACACGGATACACGAACACACGTTTACACGTTTACACGGATACACGGATGCACGGATACACGGATACACGGATACACGGATACACGGATACACGGATACACGGATACACGAATACACGGATACACGGATATATGGATACACGGATATACGGATACACGGATACACGGATATACGGATACACGTTTACACGTTTACACGTTTACACGTTTACACGTTTACACGTTTACACGTTTACACGTTTACAAGTTTACACGTTTACACGGATATACGGATACACGGATGCACGGATACACGGATACACCAATACACGACTACAGGGATACACGGATACACGGATACACGTGTACACGGATACACCGATACACGGATACACAGATACACGGATGCATGGATACACGGATTCATGTATACACGGATGCATGTATACACCTTTCGTCCCATGATGTCTCGCGACGGAGCTGTAGTAGCTGATCCTGTTGTATAAGCCAACCTCTTTGTCGATTACTTTGGCAAATTCATGTCTCGATGGTTCAGGTAAAACTGTGCCGTCGCCCAAATCTACCAATATGCTATTAAACCAATCCACTTTCTTTACAAGCTCCTAGAATCAATTATCAATAAGCTTGACTCAAACAAGGCGACTGGCCCTGACGTTATTACAGCTGTCGTCCTTAAAAAATGCTACCCGGAGCTAGTATTTGTATTGTCCAAACTCTTTTCGATCTCCATATCATCTCGAGAGTTTCCTTCTTCGTGGAAGTTGGCAAATGTCCAACCTATTCCTGAAAAGAGCAACAAAACCGATCTCTCAAACTAACGACCAATAGTTATCACTTCTATTCTGTCGAAAATCATGGAGAAGGCCATCAACCACCAACTACTTTCGTTACCTCGAGTCCAATAAACTCTTGAACGACCACTAGTATGGGTTCAGACAGAGTTCTGCAACGGGTGATCTTTCATATGTCACCCAACTTTGGAATAACACATTAGAGAGGTCCAGTGTAACAATCGTAGTAGCTTCTAGATATTTCAAAGGCTTTTGACAGGTTTGACATAAGTGCCTACTTGCCAAGCTCACTTCGTTCGGCTTATCCGATACGCTCATCGATTGGATGTCTAGCTTTCTTGACAAAAGACGTATATGCGTTGACGCCGATGGCTTCTTTTCGAAACAAACTACTATTAACGCGGGAGTACCCCAAGGATCTGTGATAGCTCCCACACTTTTCCTGCTATACATAAATTACCCCATTTCCTCAACAACTAACCCGATTCATTGCTTTGCAGACGACATCGCTCTACATTGTAGTTCTTCTCAGTTTTACCACAACAATAAGTCTAGTCAGGACGTTAAAGTGAAAATGGCAGCCTCAATCAACAGTGACTTATAACGTGTTCTTGAATGGGGAAGGGATAATCTATTCACGTTCAACGCCGACAAAACGCAGTATTTCCTTGTGTCCGCCAAGAAAGACCGATCATTTCCTGCAGTAAATATGAATAGCTTAGAACTCAAGTTTTCTAACTTCTTTCATAGGTTGACCAGATACACAGATACATAGATACAGAGATACACAGATACGCAGGTACTCGCGGACACGCGGACACGCGGATACGCCGATACACCGATACACCGATACACGGATACACAGAGATACACGGATGCATGGATACACGGATACATGTATACACGGATACACGGATACACGGATACACGGATACCCGGATACACGGATACACTGATACACGGATACACGGATACACAGATACACCGATACACGGATACACGGATACACGGATACACGAATACACGTATACACGGATACACGGATACATAGATACACGGATACACGGATACATACGGATACACGGATCACGGATACACGTTACACGTTTACACGGATACACGGATGCACGGATACACGGATACACGGATACACGAATACACGGATACACGGATATATGGATACACGGATATACGGATACACGGATACACGGATATACGGATACACGTTTACACGTTTACACGTTTACACGTTTACACGTTTACACGTTTACACGTTTACAAGTTTACACGTTTACACGGATATACGGATACACGGATGCACGGATACACGGATACACCAATACACGACTACAGGGATACACGTGTACACGGATACACCGATACACGGATACACAGATACACGGATGCATGGATACACGGATTCATGTATACACGGATGCATGTATACACGGATACACTGATACACGGATACACGTATACACGGATATCCGGATACACGGATACACGAATAAACGGATATACGGATACACGGATACACGGATACACGGATAAACGGATACACGGATACACGGATACTCGGATACACGGATACACGGATCCAGGGATACACGGATACAAGGATTCAACATAGATACACAGATACAGAGATACACAGAAATACGGATACACACTCCTCTTTTTTCGTTATGGGTTGCAAAACAAATCCTACCTCATTGAATATCTAATATAATAACTAGACATTTTATGATTCTCCCACGAATGGGATTTCAGTTTTTCCGTAAAGTTATGTGACCGAAATCTTATTTAGCAAATTACTCAACGTTTAAATATAAATGGAATAGTCACTTTAAATCGCATTCCATATTTTAAACTACACAAACGGAAGCACGTAGTTTTACAACTTTACAATTCTTCAAATGTTGAAATATTTTCATTCTTGACCGTTGTTTATGATATGAAGATACGTAAAATTGTCCCTGTTATTTCTATCCATAAACTATACCTCCAAACATTTTTCCTGTGCGCAAGTGCTCGTCTACATAATTCCTACTGACTTTGTTTGTACGACATGGTTGCTCAGTGAGTCATAAATCAAAATGTCATAATAATATTCCTGATGTATACAGGACAAAAATCTTCAAAACTTCAAAAAGTTCAGAACAATTTGCTATTTTTACTCAGAAATTTGTATATTTTTGCATATGCAGGTTTTACAACTACGTACATTATTAGTAATAGTGTATATTTGTAGAATATGTGTTTTCAGGGTGGTCAAATTAAATTATGGTTTTTGAAAGTTTAATCTAAAGCAATAGCAGTTTTGAGGAACAACGAAAGCCTCACTGACGTGCATTCATGTTACGTATTTTCATTCAGTTTACAACCAGACATACATATCAAATACATATAAAGGGGTATTGGCTGGGAAAATTTTTTTCAATTGTATGTGCATTTCTGATTATGTAATGTTTTTGTGTAATTAATTAGCAAACAAAATTAATCAATGAAGTTTATGTTATTCTCTCTTTTATATTTTATTTGATCGTAAGAGGTGTATAGAGGGCACACGGTGTAAGAAAAGAGGTGTGTCGACTCAGTAATCCGTCGAACCGAGTGAATCGTACGTTATTAGTTGCATTATTCCCCACATACGCTGCGGTTACGCACAGAGGGTAAAATGGCGGCTACTGTCCAGTCTATGTTTACAAGACTTTATATCGCCGAATATAAGTCGTCATGGGGAGAAAGTGTTATGTCACGAATTGTTCGAGTGACAGTTATACAAGTGAGCAAATTTCGATCTTTAAAGCTGCATCTAATCATCAAGCGCTTGAAAATGGATTTAACATGTTACAACAAAAAAAAAAACGAAAGTTATGTGCCTGTGATTACGTGTACACTTTGCAACAAAATGTATGTAGTAATCATGTTGGAAAGGTAGTGACCATGTAAATATTGAAAGTGTCTATTTGTAGTGTCATTGTTACTTCCTATCGTGATTTAATATACATAATATCAGATGACTAACATTGTGTTGATGAAATGGGAAAATGGTTAAAAGTTAAATTCTTGAATAACCTTTAGACCGAAGGCATGTATTAAAAACTAATAGATAAAGAAAATTCGTGACATATGTACCGCCATGCAATTCCAAAATTCCATCCTTCACTCCTTTTTATATGGGACCACGGTATAAGAATACCAAAGATTTTTAATAACTTACCAATGTATGTAAAAGGTATTTCTAGTTTAAGAATATTTAAAACTAAATTAAAAATCTTTCTGCAAGAACACAACTTCTATGAACAGAGTGATTGTCTGTAAATTTTAAGTAATGCTCTGTTTTTATCATTTTTAATTTTGTAATGTTTAACTCAATTATTATACATATTTAATATGACCTTTCTTACACGACACTGTATCGTGTACAAGAAATAGAGATTGTTATTATGATATCCTTCAATGTCCGTAGCCCTACATATGTTTGATAAAAATCACGTAGTAGATGAGGTATCATTAATCAAACATGTTAGTAACAAGCACGGACTTGATTGTTATGAAAGTTTAGAGATCTTCAAAACAAACAAATTTAATGAATAACGATGATCCAGGACCTTTTACTCAGAACTCATTAAAATTTCATAACTTTCACTTTCACTTTCACCAGATTAGCAACAAAGCGTTACTCGCTGATGGTATATATGTTAGAAATTTTCTTTAGTCCGCCCTGGTCGACCGCTGATGATGAATGCGTAGCTATCGAAACGCGTTTGGTGTTTTTTAATTTTGTGTGGTACGTGGGTGTATTTTGATTGTTAATCTCTCAACCGTTATGAAATATTACTTTTAGGTAAGAAACCTGTAAGGAATTTCTCAGTAAAAAATCTATAAAATTAAAGTATTTATACTATATTATAAGTGTTTTGTAACTGTGGTTACATATTAGTTGAGTTGATCGGCCTATTTCCACAGTTTTTGCTTTTTGAGCGCAACGTTTCAGAAGCGGACTATGCTTCCGTCATCAGACTTAGTCCTGAGAAGAACTGTTTTCGCACTTGAGTCGAATTCGTATATTATGATTTTTTCCCAAGCACTTGACTACTCTCAGATTCGAACTAGGTACCTTTCACTTACTAGTCTGACACCTTTACCGCTGAGCCACTGAGTAATCCAATATATATTTTTTAGAAGTCGTGGTTACGCAGAAGTTTATTGCGCATGTTATGTCGTAACTTCTTGCGCAGGTGTATTGCGTTTAAGCTCTTCGCGTATCCATATGGGTTTCATTTCCACAGTACCTTGGCTTATTGGATTTTCTGTTAGTGTGAAGTATGTGGCTTCTTTGAGTTTCCGACGAGTTGTGTTCTCGTCATTTGCCACTATCTTTATGTTATCCCATTGGATGCGGTGTTCTTCGTTCCAGGCATGTTCGGCGATACTTAATTTTTCTTTTTCGCTCTTGCGGACGTTGTTTTTATATTCCTGTGTTCTCACATTGAGTGGCCTACTGCTCTCTCGCGCTCAAAAAGCCAAAACTGTGGAAATAGGCCGATCAACTCAACTAAAAGTGTTTATACTATTTTTCAATTGTAAGTATATCTTTATATCACAAAAGGCATAATAATCAATCTTCCATCAACTTTTATCTTATAATGTTAATTCAACTGCAGCCGTACTGTGATTTTACGTTCATTTAAAATTGACACTTCATTGTGACAAATTGCTCGTCGCCATTTTACCTTCTAACGACACCAGCGCCCCGCACGGAAAAGTGACAAACTAATGACATAAGATATCGTCATATTGGAGAGTTGACACACCTTTCTTTTTACACCGTGGGAGGGCACAACTGCAGCCATCATTGGTATATACACTTATAAGTACTTTAGACCGTGCAGTTATTTATCGCACACAAAACCGGTTGTCGTAGTCTTGGTATCATAATTATCACTGCCCCAAGTCGTCCGTGGTTAACTATTACTAATTTTTCTATTATTTCAGCAAACAATGTTGTCATCTTTCGGTGGTTTTAACCCACAAAAATGCGTAAGAAGATGCTTATCTGCAATATTTACTAACAAATTAGCCCAACTATGTTCATGGACCGGACAAAAACAAAACTTTAAAATAAAAGATTTAACTATTACTAAAGCGATCAAAGGTAAATCATATGTCAATTTTTCACAGATTTTTAAAGAAATATTTAAAGGTGGAGCTGTGAAATGCTTTCCTAAGTTAACTGAACGAGAATTCGAAGAAATAGTAATGAATTGGTTTCGATCAGCTACACAAAGGACGATGAGAGAGTCGACCAACAAATGAATTTTTGAATAATTACTAGCGATACATTAATTGTATTTTTTTCTAAAACAAAAGTATAATTACAAACATTTGTGCTTGTATAGCTTTTTGTAGTGTTGTGTATTTTAATGTTGTACTATCTTAATAGGTACGTAAAGGGTGTCCAAATTTGACCTTCCGATTTAATTTAATAGTAGATCACTGAAAATATTTCAAATCTAATGGTTTTGTTACTTCATGTTGAAGTGTAAATGCTGCGATTAACAATGAAAAACTATATCCTGCAAGTAAGCCTCTCTGCTCCTTTAGCATGCGAACATTCGCAGATATTCTGGTCAATTTCTCCAGTTGAATGGATAATGTTATCCCTAAGCTGTTCAATGGTTACATGAGTGTTAACATAAACCCTTCCCTTCAAAAATCTCCATATAAAATAATCTAGTGGTGTACTATCACAAGATCTAGGCGGCCAACTAACTTCAGCTCTTTCCCTTAAAATATTGATCGTTTCATTCGCAGTGTGCAAGTGGCACCATCCTGATGAAATCACTTATTCTGGACATCCATACCTTCCAAATTATTACATAAATAATTTGTTATCATTGTCGTGTATCGAGCTCCATTTACAGTAACCGCATCACCAGCTTCATTCTGGAAAAAATAAGGCCCAATCACGCCTCCAGCCCAAAAACCACACCACACTGTCACTTTTTATGGATACTGTCGTATCTTCAGCGTTTTACATGGATTGTCTTCACCCCTGATCATACAATTTTTCTTCTTAACGTGACCTCTAATTTCAAAATGAGCTTCATCGCTAAAGATTATTTTTCGAATAAAAGGTTCAATTAACAAATGTACGACGTGACAAGTGATCGGTTGACTTCAGTTTTCGTGTCAACTGTATCTTGTAGGCTCTTAAATGCCGATCTCTCTTCAAAATATTACACAGACACGATTTTTTAATATTCACTTGCAGTGAACGTTTACGAATTGACATTTTCGGGTTTTCAGCAGCACTAGTACTTACCGTAGCAATTTTTCCTTCTGATCGAGCACGATGAAGTTTTTTTACAAAATTCTCAATAACCTTCAGCGATGGTGCGTTATTTTGTCCGAAATGCGTGCGACATTTTCTTGCAATTTCAACAAAACATTCCTCAATTTGGCAATAAGTTTTTGCAATAAATACACGTTCTTCTATGGAAAATCGTTCCATGATGAGCAAGTCAAAACTAATCGCAAAGATTGCACTTAACGTCTGTCTGTCACCATGACATGACGTTTAAGCAACGGTAATAAAAATGGCGGGGAATTTAAATCGAATGGTCAAATTTGGACATAATAGCTGAAGTTAATTGGCCGCCTAGATCTTGGGATCTCACACCACTAGATTATTTTTTGTGGGGCTTCTTGAAAGGAAGGGTTTATGTTATCAATCCTCAAACCAATGAACAGCTTCGATGTAACAGTATTCATTCAATTGTAGAAATTGACCAGAATGTTTGCGAAAAAGTGTCACTTGCAGGATAAAATTTGTCATTGTTAGTCGCAACATTTGTACTTCAAAATGATTTAATAAAATGATTTTCAGTGATTGATTATTAAATTTAATCGGAAGGTCAAATGTGAACACAAATTTGAAATGCTAATTCTTCCGTATCAATTATACAGATTTTTTATTCTATTTTTTCAGGTAAACTGTAATAGTAATAAAACATTGTGTAACCCCATTAAAAATATTTCCAAGATATTTCAAATACACTGAAACTCCGCTAATCAAGTTGTAACAGGCTCAATGCGGATTAAAGAAAAATCCGGATTACTGGAGAGCAAAAGCGTATTAAATGTTAAAACATGCATAACTGATAATGTATATAATTTAGATGAAACCTACACAACACTAAACCTATTAAGATAATTGTTACTAAGATGCTATTACAAAATCTATGGAGAAAAGCTGATAATTTTGTTTGGCGCACGCACCCTTGTGTGAGCATTCTGAGAATGGTCAAACTCTCTTTCGACTTTATTTTCCTCCACCCATTGTATGCAGGCACTGATATTCCTAATAGCATCTTCACGTTTAACTTTCAGCTGATCATTCATCTTCGTTGGCACTATCCAATGGTAAATGGTCTTCATGTACAAAGATCCATTCACCCAGTTCAAATTTCGCAGGTTGGCAATTATCAGCGCTAATTTGCTACAATATATTTCAGATTTCATTAAATTCTTGTCGACCTACTTCCAGTGACAGCGACCGCTCTTTCAGAATCGACAATGGAATGTCTGAATCCCCTTCTGAATTTGTTGCGATATCAAAGGGATTATTATCACCTGAAAGTATATTCCAACATTTTTCTATGTTATCAGGTGACCGCTTTCCCACGAACTGACAAGTAAAAACGCGGCATACTTCAAAGTGACGTGCTTAAGAACCCTTGAAATGATATGTGGGCCAAAAGGCTCTTGCGATAATACATTGACATTTCCTCACTTGTACATCAAACGACTCGGAAACTATTTTACGAATAGGGCGTTGTTTGTTGAATAATAGTCAACTGGAAGGTTAACGCAATTCTTAAATGCTCTAGGATTTTTTGTTTTTCCAATGAACGTCATTATGTCTTTATGTGTGGCACCCCAGTTTGTACACGCAGGAAAAGATTTTCGTCCTGGAGCAGATCTTTCTCCGGCATGCACCAGAGTCCGGTAAGGTAGCCTTTTCCAGATTTTCATAAAAAAGGTTGCGATGAATCACTAGATATTTTCTCCTCCCATCACTTTTAATTGACGAATATCACGTCTTTTTTTAAAAATGTTTACCGCCCCTCTGTAATAAATTTGCTGTTATAATATTTAGAGTAAAATTGACTATCTTTTTCCCTTAAAATATTACTTGTGACACTCGCATGCCTTTATCGCTGTGACTGAAACCATTTTTATAATTCATTCTCCATTTTTTGATATTCTGGTTTTCCTAGAATTTTCCTACGCATTGGTGTTGAGACACAACCTGCAATGTAACTGTACATGCAAAAGCACACCCTTAATAAATTATCGTTTAATAGAAAAAGAGTAGTAGTACGTATCGCATAATTTTTTCCTTATTCTTTTTAATATCCGAAATTGTGGATGTACCGATACCTAGTTGACTAATGACACCACTATTCATTTTTACAATATATCATGTTTTTCGGCGAGCATTAACGTTTTTTGTGGCCTCTGTGGTGCCACATTGGTTCAAACTGACTCGAGAATATCCTATTCCTTTTTACGTTCCACACTTGTCGGGGTTTCAGCACACGACGTGCGATACAGAATAGGTGATTCACAGTAGTTCCGCATTACAAGGTACATATAAACCTTACTTTTTTTAATTTTGCCGAATTACAAAGACATCCGGATGAGTGAAGTTTCGAATTAGCAGCCTGAAGATGATTGCTTTAAAACAAAACACTTGAGGATTATATTTAGAAAAAAACTATTAGGTATGTTGTTTTTGCTACTAACTAGGGACGTGTGTTTGAAAAATCGACATTCGATTACTGAAAATAATTGCGTAATTGAATAATCGATAATCAAATAATCGATTAATCAAATAATCAATTACTTAAATAATAGCTTAACCAAATAATCGATTAACCAAACAATCCAGCAGTTCAATTATCCATTAATCAAGTAATCCATGTATCAAACAGTCGATTAGTCAAACCTTAGTTAATTGGAGACCGTCAGGTTAGAGGAAAATAACATAATCATTAAAAATACAATTGAGTAAACATTAAATTTATTCATGTATTTACGTATTTACTGAAAATATTACATAAAACATAGAGAAATATAATGTATAAATTATAGTATATGTACAGAAAATTTAATGTGGAATAAGGGTGAACGATTGTACATTTGAACTATTAATAATCGACTACTGGAAATAATCTATTAATCAAATGATCGATTAATCAAATAATCGAATAACAAAATAAACCATTAAAATCAAATAATCGATGAATCCAACAATCGATTCATCGATTATTTTCAAACCTTATTAAAACCTGATTAATCGAAATGTGCGAAACACGTGGAAATTAAGATGTGAAACTGGTTTACCTAAAAAGTTGTACGAGGAAGAGCATGTCTATAAGGTTTACCGAAAATACCTGTTCTTATATTTTTGTAAACCTGATTACAAAATACAAAACGTAAACAAAGGAGGCAATCATTTTTAAGTTCAAATTTAAGACAATAATCAACTAAAGTTAATTATTTTAATTAGATTATAGTTTCACTGCCACATAATTCATTTATACGAGTACGATAAAGGAAACGGAGATAGGTTGGTGCCGGTTCCGTATGCGGTCTACCATGTATAAACATTTATACTACTATTGTACTGGATAGGTAAAGTACGTGGTTCAATAAGCTATCTATTATAAAGTACTTATTAATTATATAGTAAGTGGTAGATGAATAGATTAAGAATACTTAAATTAAAACTTTTATACATTTACTATGTTATCTGCATTTTTTCCGCAACTTATTCCACATGACATAATCCAAATGGGATTGCAAAGCGTGGGCAGAAACACGTCTCATTTTTTCAAAATTTTTACTTTTGCGTTTAACCAGGATCTCTACGGGATCCTTGAACGTTCGCTGTATGTGGGTGCACATAATGCTCCTGATGATTCACAGTTGAATGCAGATACCCCAATTCTCCCAAATACTCATATGCTGGGCATTGATCAGAATTAATCGAGGATCTAACTTGAACCTTCCTATCCCTTCCTTCAGTAACCTAACCCGAACATCCACGGGACGTCAATTCTCGTCCATGATTTCGATTGTTTTCCACTTCAGCGTCGCTTTCTTCTGACTATGATGGTTGGTCTCCATTTAACATTCTGGTACTGTTATATTTTCTTCTGTCAATTTGAACAGGGTATTATGCAGTATCTCGAAGTCAATCACGGCGATTAATAGACATCACTGAGGAACACACTTCTCTACACAAGGTATACCAATCGCACACAATTTCTCTTTTCACGTTAATTTTATTGCAGTGCCTTCTGCAGTCGAAATATCACTTTTATAAAAATCTAGTCTAAATCGAATTGTGAGAAGCTCATTATTAGGTAATTAGTGTACTATATTTTCTAACGATAACGTTAGCTCTAACGTTTTGTAATGGCATTAGCGGTGTAAGTGTATAAACGCCTTAATTTATTGAACCATTTACTTTACCTATATCATTGCACACCGCTTTATTATGCTTGGTTAGACCGCATATCGAATCAGTTACTATTTGGTAGGCCGCATTATACATGGTAGACCACGTATCGAATCGACACCGATAAGTTTCTGAAACGTAGAAGCAAAAACCGAGAAAACGAATATTTTACAAAATAAAAATACAAAACACTTTTCCCCCATCTTCCGCTAATCCTTCGGGCAGAGTGAAAAACTTCCGCTCTATTGCTCTGTTGTAAATCAGTTTTTGTTTTTCATTCTTTCCTTCTCTTCATCCATACCCAGAATCATCACCAAACGCTTCAAAGCTTTGCCATATTCCGTAAATGGACTGTACTGAAATGATGCAGATATTACACTAACCATTGTGTACAGAAATCACTTCACAAGCACGACCGGCGGTATATGACTTGGTGACGGTACTGTTGCTTCATGCTTGTACGGTAATCCACCTGTAAAGCGACCGACATTGATCATTGGTCATTGATCTTGATAGAAAAGTTTGTAATATTAAATGCGTATAAAGCTTTGTGATTGTAGATTAATTCGCTTTGTCGCCATATCTCGCAAAAACAGTTATTTGTATCACTAAGCCAGAAATTATGGTTTTGCGATTGAGAGTAGAATTTCGGGCTGAGGCGTTAGTTGAGGCGCACAAAGGCAAATACACGCAAAAATAGCTTCTGAAACAAAACATTAATTGTGCTGACGTTATTAATTCATTAAAAATATGTTTGAATATTTGTGTGTGAGCGCGTGCGCGCGTGAAGGAGTGCGTGTGCGTGAAGGCGTGCGCGTGAGCGTGAGTGTGCGCGTGTGTGAGAGCATTCGTGCGTGGTGTACGTATGCGTGCGCGTGCGTGTGTCTGTGAGTTATACCGTTGCCGAAATATACTTTCAACATCCACTTACACGTATCTTTTCTTTTGTTGTTCCTTACTCCTTTTCAGGCCAATGGGAATGAGTTTCAAAGACTGTGGCGACGTTCTTGGGAAGACTACCTCACCAACGTTTTAAGAGATGGTGAAGATGTTACGAAGTGTAAACATATAGTGTTCTCTAATAAAAGTTTGTTATATAAAAATCTGTGAAATTGTGTTTTATAAATGAATATGAAATATTTGTAAAAAACAAGGTAATTAACTATGTAAACCAACAATTCTTTATGTGTTACAAAATATAAACCCCCAAACCGTGTTTAATATACTCGAAAGTTATTTACTGACTCTTTATGATTTAAAATCTTTAGAACATGCAATAACAATAATTAATTTTTATTCTTTGGTTTACATTGTAGAGTTATTAAATATATAAAGGGAATTAATTATTAATAAATGTTATTTTTTCAGGCAATTGGGATAAACCACACAGCTGCTTAAAGTGCGGCAAATCTTACAAATATCCACAAGGTTTGAAAAGGCATTTGAATTATGAATGCAGTCAAGAACCACAATTTTTTTGTGACAAATGCGATTATAAGAGTAAACAGAGTAGCAATTTGAAAAGACATATGACATTTAAACACATTAAGTTTTAAATAAAACCACTTATTTGTCTTATTTTACATACAAGAACTTTATTTATTTGTAGTTTAAGTACGAAAATAAAATTGAGGTAATTAAACATTCAAATATATATTAGTTTGAATATACTTTTTAGAGTTTGAATTAGAGTGAAAGTTCGATTTAATTAGTGGGCGATCCCCACCGTCAGCAAAACTTGCCAGTTTCATCGCAATAGGGAAACAACACATATTTTTTATCACAGAAAAATGTTTCATTGCGGTAAAAAGTAAAATTAATGGTTTTCGTGTCAATAGTCATATAGAGCGTTTCAAAACTTGTCTGACGTCATACCGTATTATTTACACGTTTCCACTTTGCAGAGGCAAAAGACTTTGCCTAGTTTATTTAAGTTTTATTTAGGTTACATGTTTGCATTGTTTTATATTACGTTTCATTGATAAACAACGGAGAGAATCATATGGTTTGACGTTACGATCGTTCTAAACCATTCAATGAAATTTAAAATATGTTGCTTTTTTAACTCTCTCTAGAGTTATTCTCTTTCGAGTATGAAACCCCGTTATAAAATATATATTAAATAACCACAATCAGATCAAAAGTTGTAACAACCTTTTTTTTTGTGGTTGTATTAAAAAATACATTAATTTAGGATCGTTCATTTATTTGGCGTAATATTAGAAAAGTTTTTAATTATTAAAATGTAGAATTGAGAAAGGCAATTTAATTTGCATTTCCTAGAACATATCTTTTTAGGTGTAATATTTCATAAAGAGTTATAGTTCCCTTTCTTAAAAAAAAATGGATTCTGATCATTGTATCCGCGCAACGTGTGACAACTTCTTGGGGGGAAACATTTAGAGGAGCTATTCTGAAAGTCGCTATATTTTTCACTTGCTGCTGAATGTTACACCAAAAAGCATGGTTGTTACCTAATTTTGTATATTTAGTGCCATCAGATTTTGATGGTAAGTTATTTTCTAATTCATTATATTTAAAACTAAAGCATTTGCTTTTTTTTAGATGGCACTTTTTGCAAACTTTTTGGCAACTTTTTGCATACTTTTACACTTTTATAATGCATACTTTTATATGGCACTATTATTACTTACTTCGATATGGCATTTTTATAATACTTATTTTTAATGGCACTTATATTTCCCTAATTTACTATTCTATTATTTTTCTAATTTTAATAGAAATTTTTACTTGGATTACATTTTACAACGCAAGTTCTACATGCTTAAACTTCAAAGAAATACAATAAATTTATGGACACAATATATTAAGGATAAATTAATAAGACAATGACCTCACCAAGTTCACCATTCTGTTTCATGTGTTACCAGCAGTAATACAGTTTATGTACCGAACCGTTCAAAGGTAATGATTTTTTTATATACTTTTAGAATAGTAATAAGACTTCTGATTTTTTAATCTTTTCAATTAGATATTGAATAAACTTAAGTATATCTTGTTATTTTATTTTCATTTTGATAAATTGTTTATTATTATTCATTCACTAGGTTTTGTTGTTCCTATAATAAAAGACAACATGGCGCTCGAGATTTCATTTCATTATATTTTCATAATTTTTTATATTGCATTTTGTTATTAATTAAGTGCAGTGAAAATAATTAAGCAGATGGGAAGCAAGCAGCATTTCAGGTAGGTTAACAAATCATTTTATTAGAACCCGCCCTATCTTAATCTACCGACAGAGCCAACGGCAGTAGCGATTGTTATTTGGTAATATTTTTTTATTAATTAAAATTATTTAATCAATTGCTAATAGTTTATTACATTGGCGTTTTGTTTATTACATCATCGAGTTATTAATGTTATAAGATGGCGCAAAGTATAATGTTACAAAGTGGATTTCTATGTTCAACCACCAGTGATTAAAATTAAACGTCTTACTTTCCCTTTTTCTCCTAATCGATACTTTGAATAACTCAAAAGTCTTGCACTCGTAAAAGTTTATTTCACGATATATTGTTAGCATAACTTGATTGCCACTTTTTTTCTACGTACTCAGCGTGATTATAATATAAAAGGTTTCTCCCTTCTTTTTATTTAAAAGATTATGCCTTCATACACGTTAATTATTCTTGCGTTATACTTTAATTACTTGGCAGTAGCGGCCTTTCTTAACAAAACTGTCAAATGCAACACTAAATTAGAACCATTTATTTATATTTTAAATCAACTTTTGCACATAATTTTTCTTGATTTAATTTCACACAAGTATTCATAAATTTAAAACCAAGCTGGCGCACGAAATGACTATGATTGACCGTACTAAAACTTGCTTATTAGGTTCACCTTTTCATTATTTAAAACTTGTCTGGAGGTTAACTAAACCCTCTATCCTACTTCCAAATTTCTAAATCATCAAAAAGGATGACGTTTTTAGCCAATACCAAAATGTGAAAGAACTAAAATTGGTGTTCTTTTAATAAAAAATGTTTTAGTGCTTTAGGTTCTTTAGTGTTTTTGGTTTTGTTATTTCATTAACATAATTCTTATATATTAACTATATTAGTGTATATTCGGAATGTTTTGGATTTTCTGAAATAAATAAAATACAGGAAAATAAATGGAAAACGTATGACTTTAGGAATGAAATCATAAACACATAAACCCTAGTTTTACCGGTTTATCCTTATTTAATATTACCGCGTTGGTTACGTTCGTTACGTAAACTTTTGTTACAGTTGACAGAACAAAAAGTGTATAAATCGTAGTAAATGTTGGATCCATATCTGTAAATAATCTTTCACCAGCACAAAATTATTAAAACGTTATTAATAAATAAAATACAGTTTACGAATAGAAGTAAACGCTATGTAACGGAATATAATCTTACATGAGTAGATAAAAACTGAATTTAATTTTAGTACAAAATATAAGAATATATTAAAAGAAGAAAAATGGAGTAATAATGCGCTCCAAAAGTTCATTAAGTGCATGATCAGAAAAACTATTACATATCTAAAACAGATGATATATTGAATAAAATCAATGAAGAAATTTTCGAAATGTACAGAAGTCATGATGTCAAGAATTGTTAAATTAAGAAAACAATAAATTTAAAAATACTATTACACACAATAATGTAACGTGTAGATTTCTATCACAAATATTAATTTAAAGAATGAGATATCAAAATTGATTGCCGAAATTTTTATTCTGCAAAAAGCACTAACACATCAAAGTTATTCGTAAACCTTATTATTTACTCAACGCATTAACTGTAAGTAAAACTAACAGAAACGTAAACCGTTGCGCTCGAGTGTTTATGTGCTATGTATTAAAATGTTAGTAATTTTACCTTAGACATGTGAAACTGTGTGTGTTTAAAGTTAATAATAAAGAAAAATAAATAAATTATATTAACATTCTTTATACATAATTCTAACGGAAGTTGAGTCGCCACACAAGGTTACAAGCGATTCAAGAGTCACTTGTATTTGGTCAATGTAAACTGACAGTTAAATCAAATGTCAACAATTGATTAAGTCAAATGCAAGTTACACACATATATGTATGCATAGAATTGGTTCATTTAACCAACTTTAAATATTTTAGATAATGTAGAACTGGTACACATGATCAAATGGTTCAAGGGAAATCACTATATTCAATACAATAGCTACATATGTTATATAATTAGTTACTATAATGTCATTGCTTCGAAATTAAATCAGGTGAAATGAATTTAATTGTAGACTAACCCGCTTCGATGTTCTCAAACTGATATTACAGCCAAAGTTACATCGGTAGTGTACAAATAATGGAGTTCATAGTTACAGTAAGTAACCAAGCGTAGACAGAAGGTATAGTTACAGTAAGAATTGTAGAGGTTATTTTTCAAAGTAATCACAATGATATGACAATGTTATCATCAGTAGTATAAAGATGGTAGAGAAAAGTCCAAGAAAGGGAAAAGACTTAAAGCAATCTCACATGTAAGATGGATGTGTATTTAAAGAAAATATGAGACCACATTGCACAGATATGTTTCGATATAAATAGTGCGTTGTATTACTTTCCCATGAAATTAGGTCGTTTAATTAAAAGCTTCAGAACTCTAATGCACGTGTTTTTTAATTTACCATATTTTTGGAAAAGGTTAAAGATAATTTTTTTTTAGATTCGTATGATTATGTCATTAAATTAATTTCATTAGAAAAATAAGCAAATAACGACATATAAAGATAAGTTACATAATTATTTATACCCACAAAATAGAAAATTACAATTTAATTAGAGAATATATACTAAGAGTGATGTACTAGCGTTAACGGCGTAACATAAGGGTTTTGCTTAAGGTACAGTTTTTACGGTATAAACTGGCAGTAAGACAAGATAAAAGGTAAACTTCGCTTTTGCTCGATTAGACAGCGGCCGGGGTGGATTCGGTGTACTAAATTTTGCGCACAATAGGATATATGTAAGTCCAAGTAGGGGTTGAAACAACTTAAAACCGGAAAAGTGCGCCAGCGTATTTGAAATGTCACGATGGGGGTTTAAATGCTAATTACGTCAGTTCACAGCTTGTTCAAAATACTCAAATAACTCGCTTACATAAACTTAATCTTCGCAGGCGGCACTGGAACAAGCAGATCTCGTCAACCAGAAAAGCCTCAAAAATATTTGCACGCAAAAATTAATCGCTAATTTGGTAAGAAAACAATAATCTATTGTTACGTTACGTTACTAAAAAAAATCGACTCTTAAAGTAATTTCACTTCGACAAGAAAAAAAAACACTTTAATTATGTACAAAACCACTTGAAATTAAATTTCTCTATTCGCAATTAATTGTGCTTAAATCATAAAAGAAAATAAACCAGTGATTCATTGGTCTCTAAATGTTGCGTTATAATGATGACCTCTATTAAAATATACTATAAATTTGATTCAAATGTTTAAAATAATAAATGGTTACTTTCTGTTTACTAATAAATGGTGCGCTTAAAACACACTTGTCACATAATTTTAGATGTAAATTCGTCAGTTTAAACAAAAATTTAAAAAACCTTTAAATAAATTTGGGTCATAATGCGGATGGATACGCCTGTATTAAAATTTGCATAACAAAAAAAAACAACGAAAAGTTAATCATTAAACAAAAGGCGTAATCCACCGTTTCTACAAACGCATAACGAAATAATACAAATTACATACCATAAATCCTTTTAGCATTTGTCACCCACCATAATAATAAAAAAACACAGAAATGTTACCTTAGGTAAAGGATGCCCTTATATTACACAGTCATTTGGAATGGAACTGCAGGAGGACCTCGGCTCTATGGTTGATGTTGACCCGACGCTTGCGACTCCCAGTACAATTCAGCTAATAAATTTCAATGGGTTGTATGTACACTGACAGTTATATTAACACGCTAATAGATAACTTTAGTTTACTATGACCTAGTTCAGCTTGACATTTATTACTCTTATCTAATTATGTAACTTAATGAAAATCTGGTTTATTTGCAGCAGGTTGTTTGATTTACGGGGCACTGTGAACTTTACCTTTGAAGCTTTGGAACGACCTTTGGATTTTTCCGCAATAAGCGAAGACTTATCCAGAGAACGACGAAAGCACTTGGTAACTTTAAACACTAAACGCCTTTCTGGATTACTACCAGTCCCTATGGACCAACTGCACGAAACGATAAACTGGTGTCGTGAAGGTTGAACGCTTATATAATCTGTTAAATGGGCTGTGAGGGGATGGGAATCCTGCTACGATAGTTCCTTCGACACGGACCTTGATCAACGTTGTTCCGTGGTAATCACTACGTCACAGTAACGAAAAACTGGACGCTTCTACGCCTAGACTACTACTGCTCTCGTGAATAATTTCACTTGTCGCCACATGGGTTTTTTAAACCCCTTTCATTAAATTAGCCAATTAAAGAAAAGGTGTTCAAATGTTCTAAGTACGCGCATCCATGAAGTCAAATTCGAAAATCGTCGGGAGAAATTGCATCGTCAACAGAACCTACCTCTTCTCGAAACCTTATCTAAGTACTGGATATATGGTAAATTGCAATTTTGGTACCAGCGCTAGCCTTTAATGTCCTGTATTTAAATCCAAATTCTTTGTTTAAATCAAACGGCGCCGCAATGACGGCTAAATTTAGCTTCTGCAAAAAATGTACCATACGATGTAATAATTTTTATGCGTTCTTTAATTTAATTTTATATCATGCAATCTCAAGTCTATTTAACGAAATTCACTTAATTTAAAAGACGAAACCATTTATTTGCACAAAACTACCCTATTTACAGAGAAACTAATGAATGCTTCCTCTCCACTTAGTAACAGCATCTCCCTAAATATCGATACCACAAACGTAAATCAAATTTTCTGTTAAACCTTCATTTTACTTTGATCAACAACAAAAGCTTCATTTTTGTTTTAGAAAATAAAATAAAATTCATAAACCTATTAAATACGTACAAGACATAAGGTAGCTGTTCATAGGCATCTATTGGCAATTCATTATCCCTCTATCCATCCTCCTCAGTGTTCCTGAGTGCTTTAGCACGATAGGCCTTATTTAGCCTGTTCAGGTCCACAATCATAAAAAAAAAGACAAGAAAACGTTTAATAGAAAAGCTGCTCCAAACATAGACGCGTTATTAGATTCACTTACGAGAGTTATACTACATTCAAGATGTGTGGACTAACAAATAATTTATAATTTTGAAAATTAACCTCTTGTATACCAAGAGTATAGTGTCTTTAAAAAAATTATTTATTCGTTTTTTTTGTACACTTATGACCTCATAATAGCATGTAATCAAAAAATTTATTTTTTCAAAATTCTTTTAAACAAAACAACGGTAAGTATCATATATGTTACAACGGTATTTAATATTACAGATGCATCTGCATAAAGCAGTTTCTATTTGTATTGAAACATAAGTATATTTGATACTACACAAAAAACTGAAGTCAATGCTTTACATGAAGGCAATTTACATCTTTGTCGATCATCTTTCATTAGTGGGAAGTGACTAACTCCATCACATCTGATTTGCCTTTCAGGTATTGGCTTTGTCGGACCACGCTTTTTTTTAGCTTTATATTCATTGTCAACCTTTCCGCTTGAAGGCCGTCCTCGTTTCAGCACATTTTGTTGTTCAAGGCAGAGTACACTGGCAACTTCAGATTTGAAAGCTAACAAGTCCATAATTTCATTTTTATTATAATTATGACTTTCACAGCCGAGTTTATATAGCAGCCAACTATTTACTAGTGCCATGTCAAGGAAGTGGAAGAAAAGCCTCAAGTAATACTTTTTCGATCTTATTTTTATTGTATAGTAGGAAATGAGCCCATCTACTAGATCGACGCCTCCCATGAACTTATTATAGGTCTTGACAATAGCAGAGCAAGGCACTGAAACATGTTTTTTATTTTTTCGATCAAACCTTCTGACATCAGCCTGTGGAAATCCAGCTGAAAAGGTAGATACAAGAACGACTGATTTGTTGTCCAGCCACTTTACAGCTCCTAGATTTACACAATCTATTTGTGCTTCTTTTTCTTCCATACATCCCCTGCCCTTCTTTTTCATTTCTTTGTCTGAAGAAAAGTTTAGTCCTGGAAACCTGGTTAACCGAATCGTACCTAAACCACCAATGCCTAATTTTTGAAGCACCACAAACAGTTCAGGAGACGAAAACCAGTTGTCAAAAAACACCAAATAATTTTTGTTACGCGGAACAAATTCTGTCATATTTAGCACAACATTGGAGCTTGTACCAATGTCAGGCATGTTCAGATTAGGAGTAACCTGTCCAGTATATATTTCAAAATTATGCATAAGGCCTGAAACGTCACACAATACGAAGATTTTATAGCCCCATTTGTGTGGTTTTTGTGGATTGTATTGGCGGAGGCTTGACCGACCCTTGTATGGCACAATCTGCTCGTCAACACATAAAAACTGCTGCACGGGAGTATTTCTAAATTTTTCCAATAACGCCTCCATTAAGTGGTCGAATCTTGAATAGTTTATCTAAATTATTTTTGTCGATTTGTGAGTTGTCATTTATGTGCAAGTTGCTTTTTATTTGTTGAAACCAATTCCGGCTCATGATGTCAGCGATTTTAGATACCCTTTGTTTGTTCGACTAAATTGCTGATAATGTTTTTGTCAAAGAAATTCTGAAAATAAACTGTGCGTGTCTCAACTTCTCCTCCTGCAGGCAAAGAATCTTGCCATATAGGAATATCTTTAGGACTATTTTCTTTCTTCACATCTGTCCAGTTAAATTTTCTATTTCTATTCTTTTGGGGTTTCTGTACCACGTCATTGGAAGCAGAATCTTCGCTGCTGCTTTCCTGCACTATCCTCCAGACAACTGTCTTCGCTGTCGTAGGGAGGCACTCCAGCTTTATCTCTTCCAGTTTTGTCCATCTGTAATAATTTCATTTGAATATACCACAATATACCACTGTTACAAACTTGATACAAAACAGAAACTTTATGAGCCACTGTATCAAATGTGATACAATCCTAATTTCGGTTAGTTGAAAAACAAAATAATAACATAACTTTACAAATTGGCACAGCCCATCAATAAGCATGTAGAAACGGCTGCATATTTGGGTTCACATACAACTTGTGGGGTTGTAACGCACACGATACAACGGTTTACAAAGAAACAAATTTTTAATATCGCCAAATATGCATGTTAAAAGTGTTTGTATCAAATATGATATATTGGTACAAAAGAGGTTAAGGGCAAAACTTTGATAAAAATCATGAATAAAATTATTACGTATAATTGCACAAAATGTATAAACAAATTGTGAATGTGAAATCTAATTACACACGTGACAAAATTATAAAATTGTATCCCAAAGTAGCAAATCCAGCACGACATAATCGTCCTAATTGCATGCATTTCGTTCTCTGATCCTAGACTCCATTGCAAATCATTTGTTGTTGCAGATTTTTGTGTGTTTCACTATCGTTTGGTATTTTAAATGTTTACCTATAAAGGTTTGCAATGAGTTAGAGTTCGAAAGACTAATGAATTAACTATAAAACTCGCGACAGTAACTATTGCTGGTATACAATATTCACGTGTAATCTCCCTAGTGCTTGGATTATTCCCGGAAATTTTTTCGAGTCACAAATGTTTTGAAAACATTTGTGAACGAGAAGAAATTTCAGGTAATTAATTCAAGCACGTGGGGGATTCAGTAAGAAAATATCCCAAGATTATCCGTTGCTATTGATGACGGGAGATTTCCGATCGGAAATCTCCCATGGTTATTGATGACAGGATAAATACATTCGCCAGAGAAAAACATAATGGTGAAGGAGCAGTATCATATATTGAGAAAGTACTTGAATTAATACAGATCTAATATAAACTGTGAAGAAATTTTGGCCGTACACATATTCGAAGTATTACGAAATTAGGTGAAGATGGAGGCCCATTTACGATATTTTTCACCGTATTTCATTTTTCTGTTTTTTTCCAAATTCTGTATATCATCACGATTCACAGAATAATATAACACAATATTAAAATCTAAATGTGAATGGTTATTATTATACATACGTGTATTTGAGGTTTTAGATCGTATTCCTATTTCAATCTAAATTACACAAACTTTATACGTTTCGTTAACAGTTTGAGCTATCCGCCTCATTAAAGAATTAAATGGTTCCTATTAACTAAGTCCAAACAAATTTTGATGTTAATTATTTAAATTATATTAAAATTACAGAAACGAAAAGGTACTTCCAAGGGAAAGCTATTCTACTATTCGCTGGATGCTTCCTAAACATCAGGATTGAACGCGGTCATCAATATTTTAGGTTGGTACCATTACCGGACAGAAATGAAACTAGAATCATTTTGTGTAAATTCTTTGCTTGAAACGCATTTATACTTGATGCTTCTTCACTTCTTAAATATTTAAAAGGTATGATTAGACCATTGCTTCCATTCATTAGGATTTATGGATTATTTTTTAATCATTAATAAAGGTACGTTATAAAATATTATTTTTTCGTTTCTAAATTTTTTTTCATTTTAGAGTTACTTTTACTCCCATAAATAGAGTATATTGTTACAATTGACGGAAGGAAAACTTTAAATTTGTGGAAATTTATTGGTAAATTGAAGAAGATTTGTCATTGTGTTCCATAAGACCGTTACCTTTTTAATGTAGATTTTAAAATTTTATTTGAGATTTGTCATCCCCCATTTTTAATTTGCACCATTTCAACGTGCTATTTAATAAATTAATAACTAACTCTCCATTTTTCAGCCTACTTTCCGATATCTCTAGTTGGGTTATGTTTTGATAGAAACGCATAGGTTGGAATACTTTCTTGGACATATTTTAATGTGATTACGTTGAGCAAGTTAATTGAAATCCTTTACTTACCCTAGATGATAAAAATACTTAATTACATTATATAAATTTTATTACATTGAAATTTTGGATATTAGATACTGATCTTTGAGAAGGAGTTGTTAGGAGAAGCCGGTGTATAAAAAATACCTAGTTTTGAATTTAGGCTTTTACCTGTGTTTTAATTTCGCATACAATTAACACTATCAGAATCTTATAAACATTTAACTACTTCTTAATGTTTAATTTTACCTTAATACGAGTACTAACATACTTGATGGTTATTCATACTTTATGTTATTTAGAGAAAATTAACTTTTACTTTTAAATATATTCAATTCAATTAAGGACTATTGAAAATAATTTTTTGTGTAGTTCTATATGTATAATACTTGTATAACTATTGAATGTATTTTTGTTCCTACCACAGAGGTACAAACTGTACAAACTCTGTAGTGCTTAGCTTGGTATTAATTTCAGTAATTGTAGTAATCATGTGCTTGGGATTTTTAAGAATATGTATTGAAATCGCCCATGAAATTTTTCTGGTAAGTACTGAATTTTTTTAATGATCTGATCTCTCGCATGTAGTATTTTTGCGCGTTGGTGAAAATTGATATACATCTGATAAGGTATGATTACTATGTACATTTTATTAATGTTTTACTTTTGGTAAATGGTGCTTTTCAAAAAATCTGGTAGTTAGGTGCACTCAAATGTTTTTCTTGCATCTTTTCTCTGTGTATATTCCATAATATGAAGGGGGGGCGGCCGAAATATTAAAAAATTATATTAGGAATTAAACAATTGTGAAAATTAAGAACTAAACTATACTTTTTTTAGATATAGCCAACATGAGACACAATTGTGATAAATGTGGGAAAAGTTATAAGAATAGAAAACATTTATTACGTCATGCGAAATATGAATGTGGTAAAAGACCAAAATTTTCATGTCCCCTATGTAATTATAAATGTTATCGTAAGGATGTTCTAAAACAGCACCTCCTGACAAAAAGAAATCATCAGATTAAGGATATTTCTGAACTTTATAGTTATGGTTTTTAGTGGGTGACTACATTATGGTGGAAGACTTTGTAGCAAATATTTGTATTTAAAGTTAGACGTTTTATATTTTTATTAAAATTTAATCTTGATAAATATATTGTTATTATTTATTATATTTTTGTTTTCCTTGCAGTTTCATTTGTCACATTATATCACCCATTTTTTATCTTCCACTATTACTTGCAAAAGATCAGTGCCATGGAATTGAAACTATACTACTTAAGCTTGGTAAGCAGTAGAATATTTTTGGTAACAATTAAAAATACTTTCCAATAAAAGTTATTGTCATTATTAAAGGATAAATGGCACTTTAAAGTTTAAGTGATAATTTTTTTAAGCACAATTTAATTATTTTTTGTTTGCCCCATTGTAACTGACGTTTTTCATTTATGGATAACAAACTGTAATGAAATTATCTAGAGCCGGAGAGTATAAATATAATGATTCTGATAAAAGGTGTACTACTTGTGAAATCATTCTAGAAGTTTAGTACGCATTGGTTTGTGGAAATTCAATTACATCAGTAACCCTGACGAAAGAAACTGTAAGTATTACGTTCTGGTGAAATGCATAATTAAGTAAATGCGCCAGCAACACTCATTTTTGTTTATTTTTACGATAATTATTAAATTTTTAAGTTGGTTCCGTTCAGTTACAAAGGAAGTGATTTCATTCCCTCTTTGTGCATGGTTGAGTGCGGGCTGTTGTCCCAATTTTTCTTAATTTCTCTAACTAATCTCCGCCTATCACTATTTTAAAAGGTGAAATAAATTGATGTTTATTTACATCCTTTAAGGATAGGATATTATTTTTTGAATTATATAGACAGGTATGTTATAAAACGTTTTTTTTTTATTCTTAAATTTTTACTTTCAGCGTCATCTTTTTAGGACATTTTGTGATTTTGATATCAGTTTGTTTTCTTTGCTAAAAGTTACAGGTATTTTTATTACTCTCTTAGAGATTATAAACTTTTAACCTCTTTTTTACAGATTGTTTGGGTGGGGGGCGATTGCAATATTTAAGTAAAGTACTTCCGATCTTCAATTACTTTATTTAAAAAAACTTTGCTCGAAATAGTTTATAATCTTACTGGAAATAATTTTGGATGGAATCATTAGAATTACATCAGTTGCCAAATTTAATTTAAACACCCCGGTTGGGAAACTTATTTTAATTGGATATGGAAAACATTTGTGTACATAAATAAATGAATCCATATGAGTTTTCTTATACAGGCTGAATACTCCAAGTGGAGTAAATTCTGTAACTCAAAGGGGTGAATTCTGGGAGAAAAATTATGATAGGCATTCTTTATAATTGTTTCCAGCCCTCGATCTGGGGGTTACAGTTTCTCCGTATATCCACCCTGGGGGTGAAGCCACCCTTAACTTTTTTTTTTCAAATATAAGGGTAGATCAAGTGCTACACCATGTGAAAGCTTGTATTAAGAGAAATACAACGCAGTATTTATTTTCAAGAGCATTTGAAAAATAAAGTGGAAAAACCTAAACGAACAACTTTCTCTGGCTCAATGGTGTTTATTTTCGAAAATGATACAAGAATTGACTAATAAAGATGCAGACCGACGAATTGAGTTTTGTGAAAGAATGACGGACTTCATTGACCATGGACACATACAGTTGGAATGTATTCTCTTTTCGGATGAATGTACTTTCTCTTTGCATGGTGAAGTGAATCATCACAATTGTCGTTATTGGTCTGACCACAACCCCGATTGGATGCGAGAAACTCACACGCAACATCCACAAAAATTAAACATATGGGCTGGGATTATTGGAGATCGAGTGGTAGGGCCATTTTTTTTAATAGTAATCTTAGTGGGCAGTTATATCTTTCTATGTTCACGGATGACCTGCTCCCAAATTTAAGGGGTCTATTTTCATATAACAATCCAAATGCCTTGGATGAGAGAATTTGGTTTCAGTGAGATGGCATTGCCAGTACGGAACTATTTAAATCAAATTTTTCCAAATAGATGGATTGGTCGAAGAGGAGCACTTGAATAGCCACACGATACCCGGATCTTAATCCCCTTGACTTTTTTTTATGGGGATATTTGAAGAGTAAGGTTTATGCTACATTACCAACCGACCGTACGGATCTGAGGGACAGAATTACTGCAGAAATCAGAATATTCCACAAGACATGTTTCAAAACGTGAGACATGGTTTTTATCACCGTTTGGGTCCTTACCAAGAAACAAATGGACACCATTTTGAACATCTCTAAAGTTATGGGTGTACCCCATAAGAAAAGATTTTTTTACAGACAAGTCCTTAAACCGTAGTTTAGTTTAAGAAAGTTCTCCAATGAAACTTCCTTTGCTAAGAGTGCATTTATTTGTTTATTATTTTTGATTTTGATTTCTTTGTTCGACAAAATAATGTTTAAAATATTAAGAAAATAAATACTGCGTTGTATTCCTTTTAATACAAGATTTCACACGGTGTATCACTTGACCTACCCTTACATTTGAGAAAAAAAACTTAGGGGTGGCTTCACCTTGGGGGTGGATATATGGAGAAACTGTAACCCCCAGATTGAGGTCTGGAAACAATAATAAAGAATGCCTAACATGATTTTTCTCCCGGACTTACCTCTTTGAGTTACACAATTTATTCCACTTAGAGTATCCACCCTGTATACGATCACTGTGAAATTTATGTTTGGAGTATTTGTATTTAATTGAATTTAACTTTTTGCGTCATTGTTAAGGCCTTTCTATTTGTGAATGTCTTATCAGTATTCGCTAATTTCAGTTGCAGAACCAATAGACCATCTGAAATCTTGGGTAAGTGTTAGATCAATTTAAGTGTTTGAATATTTTTACTGCTAAGGTTATCGCTGGAATATTTGTGTTATATTTTAATATTCTTAAGGACTTCCAAATTATTCGTTATACTTCTGAATTGACGCTGAAGTGTTGCAATTGGTTTAAAAGAAAAATATACTCCTTTACCAACATATTTGAAGTGAAAATTTTTATTTATTTTTATACAGTTACTCCCACCTTAAAACCAGTCACGGATTCATGAAAATTTAAACTTTCACGATTACCACACATTATTAAAATACTTACCTTTTAGGTATTAAATCGCGTAATGTTTATTTATCTTTATGTAAATTTATAGGTTTCGATAACAATTACAGTTATTGTCCTCAGTATATGTTAATATTTTTAAGAATTATTTAAAATATTAAAATACATTTATGAAGTAGAAATTGAAGACGATAACCGCAATTGTTATCGAAACGTATAAATTTCTGTAAAAATAAATTAAAACACGATTTAGTACCTAAAAGATAAATATTTTAAGTATAAGTGAAGTCTGTTTATTGAACCTACCCCTTGCTTACTGTAGAATCTATGAGAAAGGGTTTAAAACTGTGCATTGTTTTAGCAATTTAAAGATAGCAATTTACATTTTCTTTAACATTTAAAGATACTATTAATACATAGGGCAAGGTTTAACATTGATGTATGTGAACGGAGCTTTGCGTAATGCACGATTTGGTTTATCCCTTTTTATCGAATTATTTCGAAAATATTTCCAGAGACTACCAAAAAACTCGGGATTCCCACAAAACTTTCTCAAAGTAGGAGTGTACATGAAAACGATAACACGTGTTTGTACCATCTTCGGTACAAGCGCCACTGTCTACCTCTTCAACTCTGCTCTCTCCCTTTTACTACACCCCACACAGAAATTTTGCATCGAAGAGCGAGCGCTTGATAAGTTGTTAGTTTTTGCGATGTATTAATTTTTTTAGTTTTGCATGTATTAAGCCTACCCTGAATTGACTAAAAGTTTTATTTTCTCAATTGATTTTGAATATATTGTGCGTATTTTATAGTACGTATAATAAGTCTCAACCGGGCCAACAGGTGGAAATTAACGATCAAGCCCAACAGAACGCAAACAATACTGTTTACTTACACGGACAACCCGACGCTAGCAACACTCTCAATAAGATACGCAACCGCGTATCACTATTGAAAGCGCTGCGTGAAAACGTCAGAAGTTATCCTAAAACTCGTCAATACACGTACAAAACCTACATCCAACCTATACTCGACTACCGCGCTCATTGTATGCAACTCCAAACACCAACCAACTCCAATCCATCGCCTCCTGCGAAAGAACAATACTACGCACCATACACAAACTACATCACAGACACCCTAACCAACAACCATACAACACGCCAACATTCAACCAATAACTAACAGACTAATAACACTACAAATCAAATATACAAATCGCAGGGTAAACGGTGACACAATCCCTACTAAGCGAATATTACAAATACCATTCTCCAACAAACCCCGACTACCACGAAAATCCAAACCAAATATCAACCAGCTACCTACTACAACGATTAAATGACCTACCAGAGGAGTTCGAAGAGCTCCTCGACAATACTCCATATATCCTAAGATAACCCCAATCCCCCAGGAATAAACAATGACGACTACCGCAACGAAAATGGACAACTCTACTCTTCCTATATTGAAACACATTACACATTAACCTCAAAGTCTCAAACACTTAAAATATATACTTTTTTTCCACAAAATAACACATTCTAGTTGTTACCACTTGCAATACACAAATAAACAGAACAACGAACACCTAGAACCCAGGGCTGAAGAGGCAGAATATCTCTAAACAGCCTGAAGATCAAAATTGAAAACCAGAAGAACAAGAAGAGTCTCCAAAAAAATCAGCAAACGTACCTAGTTGCAATGCTTTGCACTATTATTTGGAATACCTTGGGACATATTATTTGTTATAGTGGTATAGACGCGGCACATTAATTTTATTTGCGATATGGAAATATTGTGTATTCAACAATCTACAAGTTCGCTTATATCAAAAAGTATATGTACCGTTTTTGTTGTGAATGTTTTATTACTTCGTGTTATTTTTGGATAAACTACAATTTATTTAAAATCATCAATGCGTGTTTTGCACGATAATGAAGAGTAAGACCATAATTTCTCTTTGATCGAAAGTTACTGCGTGCAGTGAAACTATGAAGGTATATCGGATTATAACTTTAAGTGTCGATTTAATTTATTGTTATTTTTGTAACATCTTGTGCACTGGTTTTGGTAAACGCGTAGTCCTTGACATCGACTAAAGAATCAAGCAATTAAATTAAGCATTAATGTACGTAGTGAGTCCAGTGACCAAATATAAATTGAAAAACAATGGTTTAGTGTACGAAGTCATAAAACCCTGCTACTACTTAGTACACAAGAGCGCCAACGACACTGGTGTAGAAGTAAAAAGTATTGTTACAAGGTGAACCTCGCGTAATGTTTACAAAACAAAATGGTTGCAAAGCTAACTCACAGGAGAGAAGAGGATTCATTGTAAGGCGTAAAGTAGCTAAAGCAATACTTTAAAGACTTACCACAGAATAAATCTCAAAGTTAGGAAACAATTCACGCCACTATGATCTCAATTTTTAGAAAAATAAATAGGCTTAAGTGCTTGAATGATCACAAAATTCAAAAAGGATGCCTACTCGATGAACATTTAACTCAATTCCAACCATAAAATGCGTACAACATGCTTTAACTTTAAAATAGCGCGCCAAGATTCGTTTTCACAAGCTCAACAAATTTGCTTTAACCCCAAATAATAAACATAAACGTCAAATCAATTTTGAAAACACCAAAGTTCGATTAATATTACAACCAAAACTGAAAGATATTTTGAAACTACGTTACAAGGAAAATATTAATTACCCCCTGCATATTCGTGTCAAAAAATTGATGAAATGTTTTCGGTATACTCTTTATATCAAAAGGTCCAGATACAATTCTTACAATCTAATTCTTACATTAATCTCCGCGATGAAATTAAACCATGTTTCTTCTGTCACTCAACAAGTTCCTCTTAGTTACACATTAAAAATGCTTATTTGCATAACCCCGCTAAGTTTTTATTAAACACAAGGTTTTATCAGTGTTGCAAACAATGGTTAGATAGACCTAGATAGGAAAAAAACGTAAGTTTTATAAACAAGTTGGTTTGATGTAAGGAAGATATCTAGAAGATGTGGAGTATGGCTAGGGATTCTTGTGGGTTCCAAATAATTTGTGTGAGATCACAAGCAATAGCAAATGTTTCTGCACTGTGACCAACAGGATTAGTAGTAGATGAACATTAAAGCCAATTAAGGTTATGAACATTGAATTCTCCTACAATTGAGATATCGCAAGATGGAAACTGAGACAGAAGATAATCAACTTTCAAACTAAGGTAATCGAAGAAGTCTTGAAAGTTACTGCCATTAGGAGACCTATAGATGCAACAGTAAAATTTCACAAAATTTAGGACCAGAATGTTTAAACCAAATCACGTCAAAATTTTATTTTCCAAGGACGAAATCCTTTTGCAAGCAATGGTGACCTTGATATAGGCACATATGCCTCCTTTATGTCGAAAGTGTAGTCGGGTGAATTGGAGCTTTCAGAGGAGACTTGTGTTTCAGGTAGAAACAAAATATCAGGTTGTAATTGTTCTGTTCAAGATGTTGGTGAACTGCGTTAATATGAGGCCTGCGGATATTGCAATAGTGGATCAGAAAGTTAGAACTTTCTATGACCGAGGTCGCTTGGGCTTTCCCCTCCCGGACATCCCAATGGGGTAGGATTTTGCGTCCGGTATTTATCACCCTAGAAACCACCGCTATGTGTTTTGTAACTTTTAATTTTGGGCTTTCAATCCGATAGAAAGAAAGTGAGGGTGAGAAGGAAGAAAAAGGATGAAAATAAATTAAGGATGAAGAAAAGGTGACCCGCAGCCCTTACCGAGCTCAGAGAATCGGAATTTTATATTATACAGTATAAGCCGCAATCTTAGAGATATTAGGTAACGCTGACAATGCCTTTATTTTCTTCGCATTCTCTGTCTACTAATTTTGTTAGTCCTTAATGTATTATTTATGGAGCTGTCTGTATGCGTGCGATTATTGGATTAGAAGTTAACCGTTTACGTGTCCGAATATTTATTCGAAAAAAATTGTGGAAAACAAATGTTTAAGGTGTTCCTTATTGTATGATGTACTGTATTATAACTCTTTCGCATTAGGTATATGCACAGTTGGAGTATTTCAAAAATGCCGTTTATAAATTATGTATTTGCAAAAGATCTATGAAAACTTTAAATTAAGATAAGATTAAACACGCATATTTCAAAGTAAAATTATGTCTTTGTTGGATTTATTTACTTTGGACGATGTTCTGATTTGTCATTTTCATGTCGGTTTAACCCTTAGATGCCTGTTCGGGGTCCCATTGGGACCCCAAGTGGTATTATCATCTAATAACTTTTTTATCTGAACACATTGGCAATAGCGCTTCTAGGTATGTATCGGTAGATACGTGTCGGGAAATATTTCAGTACGTTGCGGCACGTCAAGGCGATAGTGTCTAATAATAGAAGTCAGAGAGTAAGTGTGGTCCCGTTGAGACCCCGGTTCGGCATTAAGCGATACCAAAAATGTGTGTTGATAAATACGATTTTTTATAGAATGAAGCGTTGGGAGAGAACCAGGCCACTAGCACAAAAAGAACATGAAGAACTAATCAACAATCTTGACGAGTGGAACTCTGGAATGGAGTACGAAAGCGATGAAGAGTCGGAATATGAGGTGGCTAAAGATTTGATGACGGAAAATGTGTCGGAAATTTAGGATAACTTAGAAATGCAAACTGAAGAGGAATCAGATGAAGAACCGTTAGGACTTCAAGAAGATTCTGAGGAAGGTAGTAGTATAAAATATACTTCCAAATCAGGCTTGCAGTGGAATACTCACCCTTTTGTAACCAATAGAAGGCGGCAAAGGAATATTGTAAATGCACGTCCAGGCGCTACAGATTACAGTAATGATTGCAATACATTCTGAGACATTTTCAACCTCTGTTTGACAACGGAAATGAAAGAAATCATCTGTGGTCATACCAATGTAGAAGCTACTAGGAATATAGATGAGTGGAATACCAAAAATCCAAACAACAACAAACATTGGACAGCTCTTGAGAAATATGAACTTGACAGTTTTTTAGGTGTACTTCTAAAATCAGGTGCACTAAGCTGTAGAAAGGAATCTACTCGGGAAATGTGGTCTACTAATACGTCGATCATTTTTCAAGGGTGCTTTACCGCGGGATAGATTTGAGCAAATATCATTATTTCTTCGATTCGATGACAAATCAACCAGAGCTGAGCGAAAGGAAGAAGACAAGTTAGCAGCAATAAAAGGAATTTGGGACATGTTTGTTGATAATTGCAGAAGGGCGTTTGAACCGTATGAAAATATCACGATTGACGAATGTGTTTCCGGGGAAAATGCCCATTTAGGTAATATATAAAATCAAAACCTGGACGGTATGGAATAAAAATTTGGGTAGCCGCTGGTGTCGAACGTGATATTTCTGCAACAGGTGTATACTGGAAAATCTCCCACGGGTATAACAGAGAAGAATCAAGACTTTCAGGTCGTGTCAGATTTGGTAGAACCGTACCATGGCAGTTGGCAGGGATAACCACAGATAATTTTTTCTCAAGTGTTCAATTGGCAAATTATCGATTGACGAAAAACTCTCATTACTTGGAACTGTTCGCAAGAACAAGCCAGACACGCTAACTCAGCTAAAAGTAACATCCAGGACAGTTATGTCATCTATGTTTGCGTTTACTAAAGAGCTAACGATGGTCTCTTATATCCCAAAAAAATAGGATAGTACATCTAATATCAAGCCAACATGATGATAAAATCTGTGCAGACAACAAAAATAAACCACATATGATTGTAGATTACAATGCAAGTAAGGGCGCCGTTGACAATGCCGATAAGCTGAATTCGCGAGTATTCGTGCTCCAGAAGAACAGCTCGATGGCCGTATAGTATATTTATGAATATGCTAGATATTTGTGCCCTAAATGCTTTTTTTTATATGTTGAAAACATCCTGATTAGCAAAAGAAAAATAGCTCGGACGACGATTGTTTCTCTTACAATTAGAGATCATCTTGCTCAGACCAATATGGAGAAAAGGTCCCACTATAAAAATCATAAGGAGCATGTAAAATCGGATCTACGAGATTGTGGAATAGTACGACAAGATCAACATGTTCCTCAGCCAGCAACTCCGGTCAGAAAACGAACCAGATTCTATCAGTGCCCTCGAAAATTGGACAGGAAGGTTAACATAACGTGCGCACTATGTAGGAAGTTTCTATACGAAATTCACCGAAAAAAGTGCAAACAATTGTATGTACCACTTGTTCTTCACACTAAAATATAAACAAACATCCAGTTGATTGAATTTTTACCTTTATTTTTCATGGAGTTACATTTTATTATAGTTTTTTTAATTATAAGTTATTCATTGCAAACCGCCATTATTTGCCTTGTCAACCATTTTATACTTTGTGTTAAAATTAAATAAATTTGTAGAAATACATTAAAGTGTATTATTTTTCAAAAATGCAAGAAAGGATTTGAAAAAAGATATTTTTCATTTCGGTCTCTGAAGGACCCCATACCGGCATGTAGCTTGATTTCAGGTGCACCGGCATTTAAGGGTTAATATTTGATCTATTAAAGATCTAGCTAATCTTTACTAAAGTAAAATTAGATTCCGAACTTGACTATTCTATATACATCCTAATTATTATGATAGGCAAAAATAAAAATAACAATTAGTTAATCTCAGGTAGCAATACGGTTCGTGAATAAACCAGCAGGTTGGTCTTGTTTAATAGGAATTGCATAGACACGTCACTTTTGTATGTCAAGCTGGATAAGGAAGCGTTAGAGCGCGCCAAACATCAAGTTGAGTATTATTTATGTAATGCACGATTAGTGTTGTTGCAGAAGTATGCAGAATTAAAGTGTTCTGACCATTAAGTTATTTATTTATCATTTTATATTACCGTACGGAAAGTAATCATAAACACAATCCATCAAATTCCATGAAACTGAGCAATTAAATAATTAAATTAAAGTGTAAAACATATGTGAGTGCGAGTGAGAAAGAATATACATAAAAACAAACAGATTTCCAGAGGGACAAGAAATATTCAAGCTCCAGGTAAATTTTTTACTGCTAAGAACGTCAAGGGGTGATGAATGGTATAACGGTCAACTATAGTGCAAGCTTAATTTTAACGTATTATATTGGTATTGTAACAGTGGATAAAGTTAAATAGTAAGTAATCGATTTTGTGATTATGCATTTACTTTTTAATTTTCGCAGTCGATTTGCACAAGTAAATTCTTATATTGCTCTATTACATTTCATATTAATTATAGATAACTATTACATTTGCTGATAATGCACTACACTGTAACCGTTTTAACCGTTAAACCGTGGTTACGCCATTTATACAACTTAAATTTAAAATTAAACTAATGGAATATTCTTGAATTTAAATTTAAAATGGCGTAGGAATGTTAATTACGCGATAACGACACAAATTCAATTAAATAACGTATAAAACAATATTTTTTATTTCTTCTGTTATAATATGAAGATATTGCTAACGTAATCATTCATTAAATAACCTTAATTTCTATCGTTTAATTACATTCCGTTTGTAATAAAAATACGTTTGCAAATATTTTGTGAAATAAATGCAAACTTTCACGATTATCATTCATAATTGAAATACTTATCTTCTGTTTATTAAATCGTATATTTTTATTAATTTTCCATATCAATAATTGCAGTAGATCATAATAATAGTTCAAAAAAATGAATGTCATATAAATATGTGAAAAATGAATAAAAATACACATACATACACATAACCAAAGGTATTCCAAAATCATCTTTAACTAGTCTTTAAACATACTATGACAGTTTTTACGACACGGCTAAAATTCTAAAATTAAAAATGCGTCTCTTCAGAGATTCACTAAACGTTTAATGAAGCGCTTCAAAATTTAAATTTTCCTATGGATAAATGGGACGTACCATACATTAACAATATGAGCAACGACATTTCTGGTGTTGAGCTAACGCTTAAATTTCAACGTTAAAGATCGTTTAAGGCATAATCGTTTAAGGTCTAGGTTTTTATATCTTTGAGATAATTTTTGATTAAAATCAAAACTGGCCCTAATAAATATTAATAATAATAAACACAGGTTAAATAACACTTGTCACCATCGTTAAATATCTTATCTATTAATTCTTCTTCCCCTTTATTAGAATAGAATTTTTTATGACAGGGGCGAAATCCTAGAACAAGTTCCCACCTTACAAGTCTAGGGCCCTTTATTAGAATGCAATTTTCAGCTCAAGGCCAACTCCAGGGGTCAACTCCTACACTAACTACAAAACCAAATCCGAGGTCGATCTCAAGGTCACAAATACGATCCTCACGTGGGCATATAAAAAAAAGGCCGACAAAAATGGCCGACAAGAAAATGGCTGACAAAAAACCGCCGAAAAAAAAGATACGTCCTTCACCTGGGCGGCCTTGGAAATTCCCAAGGTCAAAAACGGAAAGTGGTGCCCGTGTATTACTTCTGAATAACGATTAATTTTATAAGAAAAAGTGTAGACGTATTTTTTGATGAAAATTGAATTTTACATAAATTTTCTTTATAAAGTTTTTTAATGTAAAGCGAAATAAATGTCAAAATTAAATAAATATGATTGAAAATGCTGTATTCTGGATACTGATTTATTATAGTGTACAGTACTGTACAACTACTGTACTGCAATATACATTTATGATGTGAGTGAAGCCACTACCAAAAAAACTTATTGCACTGAGTAGTGCTAAAGTTGTGCTAAGTACAGATAATTTGAATTTTTTGAAAATTGTGCATTTTATGAACAAAACGGTATTTCGTGCACGAGCGCGCGGGAGCGAGCAGATGTGCGTGGGTGGATTGATTTGTTCATAAAATTAACAATTTTCAAAAAGCAAAAAAAGGGTATACGGCCAACTACGTACACTTCAAACAATTTATCACATTAAATAGTTGTTTTTTGATAAAGATTAATGGCTGGGGCTATATTCATTGAGAAATATTGTCACAATTTAAAAAAAAATTAAAAAAGCTGTACGGTACAAGGTGGCACCTCGAGAATAACTCAGCGCAGTAATTATTTTTTGATACCAAAAAATAGCTGAGCCATCTTTTTTGAAAAATAATTCATAATATGCAGTTTTTAAAAAATAAAGAAGCTATGGCACAAAGTAGCACACCTCGAGCACAACCTTTATTTTTTGATAACGATAAATGGCTGGGCCACCTTTTTGGAAAAATATTGTGTTTGTTCATGTGTACAGTTTTTAAAAAATAAAATAAAAACTACAACGTATTGTTTTTATTACTCCTCATAGGGGGGGGGGGGGGGTCGGGCCCAACTCAATTATGTGGTTAATAAAAATAGGTACTTATACAAATTATGCCCTCAATAGGGGCGTTCTTAAATTTAAGATACATAATTGAATTGAGACAAAACTTTGTAATTCACTCATTTCGCCACATTTCACTTATTCATTTGTCTGTGGTCCTTGCATCACTAGTGAATCATTTAAAAGGGTCCACGTGGTACAGAATGTATGCGTGCACTTTCAAAACATTACACATAAGTTAAATGACACCGTATGGCGTGATATAGAAAAAATGACAACTTTTGCGTTCATCTGTTTTGTACTTTAGAATACCCCTCAATACGTGCATAATAAAATAACGTTTTTGTTTACATAAGGATCTCGTAAGTACACTATTTTATCGAATCAAAGTATTTCAGTGATCTTTCTCATACAGGGTACTCATACAGGATATGTTCCAACATATAATATCCAATAAGAATTAATGTTCGTACTACTTAGTACAGTGCAATAGTGCTATGGTACATTGAAAACAGAGTGTATACCTACAGTTAATTTAATTATGTACAAAATCAGTGCAATGTTGTGACGATTATACAAATTTAATAGGGCGTTACCTTCAAGGAAAATAAGCTACACATAGTTAACGTTAAAATCAATTTATTTGTAATTTTTCTATTAACATTTTAAAACTACATCAACAGTAACCATATATTTACCAGATTTTCTCATAAATAAATAAAAAAGTATATGTTATTTGCATAACTAATACGTAGATTTTATTAAGCAAAATGTGAGCTATCAAATGCATGTTAATTTACTTTAATCATTTATTACTTTTATCAAATTTAGCAATATTTTTATTGACAAATGTTGCCTCTATTTTTAACACTTCAACTAATATTTATATCAAGATTTATCAGCAGCGACTCGTTACTTTTTACAGATGAATTGAATTTAAAATTTTTCATTTATGTAAAATACTTGTTTGTATACACACAGTATATAGTCTCTTGAGCATAAAAGAATCGTTTAAGTTCTTTCTTTGTGTTATCGCTATTACACTTGCTATATAGCCATGTTGAATTACATTCTTTGACACCATCTCGACCCACCTTTGCTAGTAATACTCAGTTCGCTTATTCACATTATAAACATGCAGCACCAATCTCCACATGTCGTGCCAAAGGGGCGCAATCCACATTCTTCTAGACAGCTTATAAACACTGGAGTGATATTCCTAATTCCATGTGAGATATACTTACGTATATGAATAATGTTCGTTAGTGTATTAAATTTTTGTGTCTAGTAAAATAGTTCTCAGTTCCGAAATAAAAAACTAAAAATGTGTCTTTAAAATTGTATCAGTTCAGGAACCCTCCAATTCTGTCGCTACGTTCTTGCGTCAATCCGTCAGATACGTACTTACTGTTGATCTCTCGTTTAATCCGCGAAGAATTACAATCACGAGTATGTTGCTTTTAGACTTCCTATCTTAAACTGAGGTGTAACACATAAAACACAGACGTTTTATTAAGGTATATTCAGAAGAAGGTGCCCGATATGGAATTAACACCTCCTTAAAGGTAGGTTATAACAGAAACTGCAACAAATGACCTAAATGAGTAATTAAAACAGCTTCTATGTAAGCGATACTTACTTCCAATTGAGAAACAATGCTTTATGAATTCGTGTATTAAGGTGGGATTTCGTTACGATCTTCATCGTTCATGGCCTGCCACAACGTCCCGCTGTTGCACACTGACTGCTACAATGCCTTGGTAATGGAAACGTTTTCATTGACCCGCTCTGAAAGCCGCAGCAACCCGCCGCCAACGGCAAACTTTTTCGAGATACCTTGTTCTACTGGAGGATAAGCCTAAATTGGATATACAGTCACACACAGTCTGCTGATTCACAATAGCTCGGTTTTATTTGATTTTGGAAGCAAAACGCTCTTGTTTGTCTTAGAATTTTGAATTTCTGGGAGACTTTTCTGTGACTCAATGCTCCATTCATTGTAAAATTTAAGCAGGGGTGTAATCGCAACAAGCTCCTACTTTCCATTTGTACACCCGGACCATTCTGATACAGGAGCAAACTAACCCCACTTTTGAATAAAATTAAGCAACAATCAGGTTAAAATATTTTTAATGTGTAACCTATGGAATAAATTTACTTATAGTTAGCTTAAGCTTAAATATTAGTCGCTTATCGTCATAATTACGCTAAATCACGTAATGGTAACACTTTTTTGAGGTAAACTTTTTTAAAAAATAATACCACCAGTTTCAAATCACCGTACAAAAAAAAAAAATGGACATACCCCGAAATTGTGTATAAATTTACACAGATACTACCCACCTGGAAAACTTGGAACTAATCGATTGTCTCTGAACTCCCACTAAACTGCATAACATCTTTTTTCAGAAGTAAAGCAAAGTAGCCGGTACCAATTTTGAAAGTATCATAAAACTATATTCTTTGGCATTTCATATCACGTACACACCTTACACACGCCCTTCTCTAAATTATCCCCGACAGAGTATTAACAGACTGTAATGCCCGCTATTCATAATTTGGTGACCACAAGCAGTGGCAACTGACTGAACTTCGCACTTGTCCTTATCGCATTTGTCACTCTTCCGAATCACCAACACTGAACTCAATTTTTTTTAACACACCGGTACCTCAATAATGGATTACATCCTCTGCTAAGAACACATTGGCACTAGTTCAATTGAAAGTGCTTCATAGGCACTATGATCAATTTTTTTGAACACACCAGTACCTCAATGATGGATTACATCCTCTGCTAAGAACACATTGGCACTAGTTCAATTGAAAGTGCTTCATAGGCACTATGATCCGACCATTTGCCATTTTATTTTGTCCGGCTCCAACTTTTCAAATGCCGACTAGAATGTGTTACCTGAACACATCCCCAACTACACTCACACTCGACCATCTAAGATCTCGAGATAGTTATCAACGACTCATTATTACGAAAGTTGTCGAAACCTCAGTACCACTAAAAACTATCGACATATCACGTACACTAACTCCATGCCAAATATTTAACTGCGCCAACGAGAATAGACAAATCTATCGTCAGTTTTTGATATTCAGGGGTCCGGCCCGCAAGACGGAATACAACGCAAAACCAAAGAATCCTGGACGATGGTCACCTCCGAATTAAATTACGGTAACGGCCAACTCTTGTGGCGAAATTTCAACACACTGACCAGAAGAACATCAATTTTCAAACCTTCATTGTATCTTTGGATTTCGCGACTACCGTCAGTTTGACATCCATTTTGAACTACTAGAAACACGCTTTGAACAATTACATAACCGAAACCTGCCCAAGGACAACAAAAATCCTATCACGTCCGACCAAGCTTCAAAAAGGGACCCGACCAAGTCTCAACATACTGACCGGCAATAAATGAATTGTGCTTTATGACATTAATGATATTTGGTACTACTCACTCTAACCTTACTATTCCCTCCTTTCATCGCTTAAGCTGTTTTAGTGCTTTGAGCAAATGTTATCCAGGTGACTTACATATCACTTACCATGGAATGAACTTCAATCTCGCAATCAATTCGTTTTCTGACCTAACGGGGAGTGTTATGATCCCTTATTGAAGCTGCTTACAGGAACCACCAGGGACATTGAGAAAGCATTTAACAAAGTATGGTACGCCGTATTCCCTGATAGCATCCCCACCTCGCGTGTCCCAGACCACTTTTCTGTACCATGTAGCAGGCCAGTTGCAATCCATTTAAATCTACAGCAGGCAAACTGAACCATTTGTATCCTATATCTTATACATCACTTTTGCTTATGACATCCCAACAGTTACACAAACCACATTTTCCTTAGCGCAGTTTGCGGATGACACTGCATTCTGAACAGTGCGTCGTAAGGGCGAAGTGGCTACCAATATTATTCAAAAAGGCCTCCAGATCTTCTTTAACTGAGCAAACAGGTGCACAATATCCGTCAGCCTTACAAATACACTAGCAATTCTTTTTCGTGAGCGACATTATCCCTACCTTATAAATACTCTCATAGACCATTATACACGCGCAAAAACCCAAACACAAGTTTACACATTTTCCATTCATTTAGAAAACAACTTCTTGGTCTCACTGAGGACATAGAAGTCTTGAACACTACTCCGTATACACTCTGCATTTCCCCCTCCTCCCATCAATCGAATAACGATGAATGATAAAGACCCGAAAAACGAATATGGAATAACCATTCACAGCTCTAAATATACATTTTAGCGAGGCAATTCACATAATCGTTTATTTAACTGTTATAATTCAGGTTGATTCGAAATAAATTAGTTCTTTATGTTACATGTATATTTTTTATTACGGTTTTGTATATTCAATAAATAATTAAATATCGAGAATTTTTGTAAAAGTTGTTTATGTAACAAGCACATATCTTATTGTTAATATTGATATTTATTTTAGGATACTATCGAATCAGAATTAATGGAGAGTACCAATATGTATGCAGCAGATGTGACTTGATGTACAAACAAAAACATAATCTTTTGAAACATATCCGATTATACTGCGAAAATCGTATCAAATTATTGAAAATTATCAAAGAAAGCAAAAGTGGAACATAGATGTTATTTTATTTATTGTTGAGGGTTGTAGTATCTACATTTATTGTGTGAACGTAGATTAAATCAAAATCATTGTAGTGCTGTGTGTTTTAATATATATTGAATAAGCATTATCCTTTGAATCATTTCATAAACCAATGACTTTACAGCTTTAACCCTTATTCCTATAGTTACTATTCTCTCGTCATTTAGAAAATAAAACGACGAAAATTATTTTTTGATCGGCCAACTAAAATTAAAGTTTTAAGATTTTGTACATAGTGCCAACGGAATTATGATACCAGTATCCTAAGGGACGTTGTCAACCTTTTTCTACTGTAGAACTGTGTGCACAAAACAGGTGGATATTTCCAATTTGGTAATGATGGCTTAATGGGTTTATGGGTTTAGTATTTGCGACAGCCAGTCGCAACAGTCAAATTTTAGACTTGGAGCAAGTACTATGTATGAGAAACAAATTTACAATTGAATCTGTTTTATTAAAATTAAATAAGATAAATATATGTATATATATATATATATATATATATATATATATATATATATATAATTACAATCTGACTTTCTGGAAATAAAAATGGTGGCGTTTGCCTTATAAATTTATGATGCACTAATTTACACTCTGTTTAGGCTATACATTTTAAATAAATAATGCACTAAACATGTTTTCAAGTTATAATTACAAAATTAAAACTTTAAGAATCGAGAAAGGTCCTAATTAATCAGTATAGTCAAATAGTCAAATTAATAAATATGTACACAGAATAAAAAGTATGTAATGTCACCTTACGGTTTTTATTTTTAGATAAATACGATTCATTTTAATTTAATCCTGGAATTTTATGGTTTTCATGTAAGGTCCTTTATTCTGTACTAATCTGTGCGTGACTTAAAATTAATGAATGTTGAAAAAGTTAAAATTGTTGCTGTTACAAACTTTACCGTCTTCAAGACCATAATTCTACAGGGATTCAAGTGAAATTCCTGGTCACTACTTTCTACCAATATCTCCGAGCCACATAGAGCAAGCTACTCACCTGAAACAAAATCCCTGAACTGATTAACTAGTCAGAATAAGCACTCAAACCCGAAGATTGGAACTATTGGTGCACAAAACAAATAAGCTCGCCAGAAGTGGATACGCATTTACAAAAGCAAAGATTCTTTTTGCTGTTAGAAATATTTCTAACAGTATTCCACGCTCTTATTGATACCGTTGCTGCAAATACATACTTAGGGGCAAAGGTGAAAGATATACTATTAATTTATAAAATATATCTTTTCCAGATTATCACTGACGGATTTCAACTTGAGAGTGACACTCTTAAGACTCCAGAGGCCTATATAACAACAAAGCAATAGAATAAATATTACGTTCCAAGGAGGTCTTCTATACCAGAATGCAGCATTCATCTCCTTCTCAACCAAAACCATCTACTCCAAGTACCATTTCTGTGACCATTTACATTCTTTCTTATGCCCTCTCCCTCTCGATAACCGCCTCCTTTAAATACATCAGCCGCAAACAAACACAAAGGATTCAGACATTGAATCTTTCTAGACCTCTGACAGATCTTTTGAGCTTTCTGGGCTGCGCATTTTTTAGGCTGTGACCTGATCCATCCTGACACATGTACATTGTAAGTAATCCCAATGCCAGGATCACATAAAACCGTTCCTTACATTGTCATTAGTAGGGGTCTGCTAATCAAGTCATCATAATCATTACTCGTCACCCTACTTTCACATTTCCCTAATAAATAGCAGATAATGTCAATTTCTCATTCGAATCGCATAAAAACATGCTGATGTAGTTTTTACGCGTACCTTCCCACGAACATTGCTTTCTTCTCATATATGCAAAAACAACTTCTTCCACTGACACATATTTATATATCATTGCAGAGAACGGTAGGCCGACCTCTAATTAATTTATATATATATATATATATATATATATATATATATATATATATTTTTTTTTTTTTTTTAATGCACCTGTATATCTAGCCCTGACAATTCTTTCAATTAGATTTCTTAATCATTTTTAATAAAGATATCTTATTGTATTCTTGTATGTTCAACACCTAATTATAAGTTCATTATTAACCACCATTAATTATTATATAATTATTATTAATAATTTATATCGTTGGAAAATAATATGTTACATTTAACCAAAGCGTTTATAGCAAACTAGTTACAAGGAATATATAAAAATTGTAAATAAAATTTACTCACTTTAAAATGAATAATTTTTGTTTTTATATTGTGAATATTCCACAATTAAATGCATCAGTTTCACTTTGTGTAATTGTACCAGTAGCAGTACTCAAGAGTATACAATTATTTTAAGTTATATAAATCAGCTGTACGGATATGTTTTGACTCTAGCAGTTTAAGCGAGAACCGAACGTCAGATTGCCAGGCAACCTCAATTCCAATCAACACTAGGAGTTTGTAAGCCGATTTTCGTCCCGCGACCACAGTCAAGAGAGGGCAGCACGGATATATGTAATAACATTAAAACATTATGTTTATGTCTATGCTGTTCATTTTATTACATTATTAATCTGGAGTTGGGCCAGTTTCTGATCCAAAACTTCAAAATCGTTGTAGGTCTGCGACAGCATGAATTAACGGACGAGTTTCATTTTATTTTAACCAACTTAACCAACGGAAGCAAATTACCTGCGCATCAACCTAATGGGATCCACATTTTACACTTAAAACTGGAGTCTCGTTTTCTGAAATATTGCGAATATTTTCCAATCGTGCGAATGCAAGGAATTTTAATAAGGTTTTTATCTTGTTTTTATGTAGATTTTTCATTACGTTATTCTTGCTAGTAATTTGGGAATTAAGCATTGTCTAACGTCTAGTATTTTAGGTGATAGCCTTCAACTGGGAAAGGATTTGAAAGCCTTTGAGTGTGATAACTGTGGACGAAGATACAGACGCCCAACATCGTTATATTCTCATAAAAAATATGAATGTGGAAAAGAGCCTCAATTTTGTTGCACTGTATCCGGATGTACGTATAGATGCAAAACAAAAGGAAATGTCAAACAGCATATGATGCGAAAACATACAACTTTAAATAATACTATTGTGCCTAAAATAGATTAAACTATGTAAGGTTTTCCTCCTTCTTGGTATTGATTTAGTACAGTGAATGTAATGTTTAGATAATTAAAGTGTTAGTGAACATGTCTGATTTCTTTCGTTTCTAAAAGAAGTGTGTCATTTTAATATTTAAACGGCTGTATATTTTTAATATCTATTTCGAAATACATAGTTATTTAAGTATGTATAGTACTCTTTATTTTGCCGAATCCGCATATACCGGGTGGCCAAATAAGTATGCAAAGTGCTGTTTCTCGGAAACTATTCGTCGTAGAGAGTCGTGGTAAAAATTTTTATAACTGAAGTGGCCAAAAAAAGACCGTGGAAGATATTTTCAAATTTTCAAGATGACCGCCAGGGGGCGTAACCGCGATCCTAAACTTTTAAAGTGATTTTTTACTAAAATCCATCCACCTAGTAAATGTACCAAAAAATTATATGCTTTTTAAAGCTCAGGTTTATTCGAGTAATTTTTGTTTGACGTATCTATTAATAAAATAAAGTGGTGGGGGGTGATTCAGTGATTTTTTAAATAAACTGATGTAATTCCTAAACGACTGAACTGATTTTAATAAACTTAGTCTCGTTGGAAAGCGCATTTATTACTCCATCAAATCCATCTTACCTGCAATATGTCTAATTTTTGGTGATGCTGCTAGAGGGCGTTTTTTGATGTAATATCAGAAAATTGCAAAATTCTATAAAAAATGCAAAAATATGAGTTTTTTTCGTAAAAATGAGATGAAATCATCCCTAAATAGGTTAGCGAAAATATCGAAGAAAGAAAATTTAGTTATAAAATTTGAAACAGTCGATATTACACCGGTATTTATTATTTATTTGTCTTTTTTCAAGATTCAATGAAAAATTTCATCATTTTTAAATAATAAAAGTTTTCATAATTTCAAAAATTAAAAAAAAAACATGTAGGGACATAATAATCAATGCATAGAATATGCAAGTGCAGAATAGGCAGAATATTAGGAGTAGACCATTGAGAAAAAAAATACCTAAAATCAACGAAAAATAAATATTAAAATTTGACAGACAGTGTAATTTATGTTTGTTGCAGAAGTAAGTCCTTAAAACTTGATGATGCTGTTGATATGATTTCGGTATATTTTGAATGTCTTCAAATCGCGGCTTTGGTTAAGAGCGTATACTCAGCCCGATATCCAGATCGGCGTCTACGCGATGCGAGAATTTTTCCGCGTTTAGTGCAAAATTTGCGTAATACTGGAAGCTTTCCACCAAAGTTGCGAAGAAACTCGACTAGAAGAATGGAAGACAATATTGTTAATGTCTTCGCATACGTGTCAATGAATCCTCACGTTAGTACGAGAGCAATGTGTCTCGTGTTGGATATGTCACGAACTACTACTATTCAAAACATTTTAAAGGATCATAGGTAAGTTCTTATTTCACTGGAAATACTACTTTACATGTGTTTGTAATTTCAAATTTATAGAATGCACCCGTATCATATGGTTTTACATCAAGCCTTACATGACGAAGACTTTGACCGACGCATAGATTATTGTCACTGGATGTTGGGCATGATCAGGGATTTTTATCCAAAATTCTGTGGACGGATGAGGCCACTTTTAAAAGTGATGGAAACGTTAATTTGCATAATATGCATTATTGGTCTGACACCAATCCTCACCGGTTGCACGAGGCCCAACATCAAGGTCGTTGGAATGTTAATGTGTGGTGTGGCATCCTGGATGGAACTATTATAGTTCCCTATTTCTTTGATGAACCACTAAATGGTGCCGTGTTTCTTGATTTTCTGGTAAATCAATTGCCTATTTTATTATATGTGCCCTTGCAATTACCGTAAAATATGTTTTTACAACTAGATGGTTGCCCAGCACATTTTTCAATAAATGTGCGAGAACACTTAAATTTAATATGTCACCAGAGGTGGATTGGTCGAGGAAGTCTATTTTCTTGGCCACCCGGTCCCCAAGCTTGTTTGGATTTTTATCTATGGGTGGGGTCGGATAAAAGATATTGTTTACGAAACTCCACCAACAAGGGACGACATGAAAGTACGAATTCGAGAGGCCATTCGTAGCCTGTCAAGGGCAGAAGTTGAAGCTTCTGTAATGTCCACGCATGAGCGGCTCCAACAATGCATCGAGGTCGATGGGAGACAATTCTAGCATTTAAGTAGGCATTAAGTAGGTACTTGATGCCTACTTAATGCCTTAAGTAGGCATTATTGCACAATCGGTCCTTTTTAAGGCCATAAATAAAATTAATAAAAAGAATTCCGCAAATTTGGAATAATACTTTTCAAAAATAAGTATTATTACATTATTACATTTAATTTTTGAAATTATGAAAACTTTTATTATTTAAAAATTATAAGATGATGAAATTTTTCATTGAGTCTTGAAAAAAGACGAATAAATAAGAATAAATACCGGTGCAATATCGACTTTTTCAAATCTTCTTTCTTCGCTATTTTAGGGTATGAATAAGATATTGAGATGCGGTTTTCACTAACCTATTTGGGGATGATTGCATCTCATTTTTATGAAAAAAAGTCATATTTTTGTATTTAATTTTTTAGAGAATTTTGCAATTTTCTGATATATCAAAAAACGCGCTCCAGCGGCATCACTAAAAATTAGACATATTACAGGTAAGATGGATTTGATGGAGCAATAAATGTTCTTTCCAACGAGACTAACTTTATTAAAATCTGTTCAGTCGTTTAGGAATTACAGCTATGTATTAAAAAAATTACTGAATCCACTTTATTTTAATCAAACAAAAAATACTCGAATGAAGCTGAGCTTTAAAAAGCATATAATAGTTTGGTGGATTTCAGTAAAAAATCACATTAAAAGTTTAGGATAGCGGTTACGCCCCCTGGCGGTCATCTTGAAAATTTGGAAATATTTTCTACGGTCTTTTTTTGGCCACTTTAGTGATAACATTTTTTACCGCAACTCTCTACGACGAATAGTTTCCGAGAAACAGCACTGTGCATTCGTATCTGGCCACCCTGTACAATAGAGGGAAATTATTAATGTTAGGAAAAGAAAAAAAAAAGGCAGGATGATTGTACCCTTTGTTCTCAATGTATCCAAGAATACGTGACTGGATCTAAAACGCCTACTGTATAGGTTTTTATTATACGTATTACATGGGCTTAATGTGCTTATAACGAAGCGTATTGATCAATTAAGAGCGACAATGTTTCGAAGATTATTGCTCAATTTCTACAGATTTTGTAAAATTGCTTATATGTTAATTCAAGTTTATTTTATTGATTAAATATATTGTCTTAAACTGTAGTAAATACATAGGTTAAAGAAAGGCATTAAGAATGTTTTATTCGTATGGTGCGGAACAATGCAATTTGGGTTTGTTTGCGTTTTTTACTTCCATTACAAATCCATGACGTATATTCTACATAAAGTAAAATAAGGTACTTAGACCTTGTTAGTGGATAATTCCGATGTATAAGTGTAATAAAGTTACTTTTGAAGACTTTGTGATTTATTTGTGTTTTTCCAGGGGCCTCGGCAACATTCGTCCTGAGAAATCCACTTTATTGTCTAAATACATTATATTTAGGCATTAAAATACAATACTATTAAATTAAAAACGATAAAAAATGTTGATTCCTCGTTTCACTGACATACGACAGCTATAGCAGATAGATAATTATAGAGTAATTGTATTTTTCAAAGTTTTAGAAGTGGTTAGTTTAGACATGCACATTATTTAGTAATGAAGAAATAAGTAGTATTTTTATTTTCTTATTTGACTTTTTTTAGATTATCAAAGTGAATGGTTGAATCATAAAGGTACACACATTTGCCATTGTGGAAAAATCTACAGTTCTAGCAAACATTTAACCAGACATCAAAAATTTGAATGTGGAAATGCAAGAAAATTTCAGTGTCCATTCTGTATTTATAAATGTAATCGAAAAGACAATTTAAAAACACATTGTATGCTTAAGCATAACAGTAACTTATTCATATGACTGTTTAATATTTTTATTTGATATATACTTATGTATACACTGAGTTGGTTTTTTTCGTTTATTATTTTTTATATGGTACGGTTGTTTGTTGAGGTATTAAATTCCTCCTGTTTTTTTTATTAAGACTAGTTTAAAGAAAAAACCCGAAACGGTTTAATTCAAAACCAAAATATTGAATAAATAGTAATCAAGATCAACATGCTAATCTTAGTGCAACTAAAGATCATCTTTGCAGTTGTTATAACATAAAAACCAAACATGAACATAAACCAAAAAAACTCTTATTAAATACGAAGCGGAAGTTAACTAGGTCTACGAAATTAAAAAGGCAGTATAGCTACTATTCACCCTCAAGTCGATTTACATTAAAATAAATTGTGCAACTTGATAAAACTGCAACACCCTATGTATCTACCTATCTATCCATTCATCCATCCATCCATCCATCCATCCATCCATCTATCTATCTATCTAGATATATATATATATATATATATATATATATATATATATATATATATATATATATATATATATATATATATAAATTTACTCTCAACAGATTCAATTTTCAAATAGTTACTTTTATGTTTGGAGATTACGTTAAGTTAAAACAAAGTTATCAAACAATCGATTCTTATTAAATCAAATAATTCATTTTAATAATTCTTTGAATAAGTTACATTAATATGTTCAAACTTCTAATAAATTGCAATATAATTACATGAATTCACTAAACCTCAAGCTCAAACAAAAGAAAACGACCATGAATGGGTATGGCGTCCTTCAATACAAAACATTATTAATGTTAACAACTCCTCTTGTTATAACTATCTTAACCTATTGACAAAGTATAAGGGTGACAATACCGAATGTTTCAATATACATTAGTAATTGGTGAAGAATAATCAAAGCAGTTTCAATCATTTGGATACTCATTCACAAAAATGCAATGACAATCTTTAATTAATAACGGTTTTTTACTTTTAAGTGGTGTCTATGTCCGGTAAATCCTTTTGTTTTAAACCCATATGTCACAACAGTTATTTCCGAAATCGTTGCTTTTATTTTGTTTAAAAAACGACCATGAAGAGTTTACATTATTCAACTGTTTTGGCTATTGAAGTAGCGATAATTGAATACCAAAAAACCGTTCTTAAATTTTCTTTATTCTTGAAATCGTCATTAGAATGCATTAAAGCAGTCTGTGAAGTTTTATCGATTTTTACTTTAAGGTAGACTTGGATCTACAAATGTCATTAAAAACGCGTTATTTTTTATTGTATTGGGTTGAAAACGTAAGTATAACAATTAGCTTTAACATTTGCTCTAATTCATTTAGATGCAATACAGCAATACAGCGACAAATATGTTGCAAATCATCAAAAAAATGTGACATCGCACGAGTTCCAAATAATATTTTTTGTAATAATTTAAAAACATAAAATACAACTGTAAATTCCGACAAATTTAAAGACCAACTGTCATCGAAAATCCTCAGAAAAATCGGCAGCAAGTACATTACATTTAAATCAATTCTGTATATTTGAAAATGCTTTTGTTCAAACAAGATCATGATGTGTGTGTGTGTGTGTGTGTGTGTGTGTGTGTGTGTGTGTGTGTGTGTGTGTGTGTGTGTGTATGTTAGTGTGTGTGTATGTGTGTGAGTGTGTATATATATATATATATATATATATATATATATATATATATATATATAGAATTAATCTTGACGAAAAGACAAAAGTATATAAATAATTATTTAAAAAAATACTATTAGATATAATTCAAAATAAGAATGTCATTAATTTGACAGCTGAAATGTCAATGTTATTAATTGAAAAGGTATAGTTATTATTTTAAATTTCAATTTTTTGTCTTATTTCTTTTTTAAATTAGTAATCAGGAATGATTGACATTGTTCGATACACTATTAGCCAATGACAGTAAGTATGAATATGAATGTATTAGATGTTGAGTGTCTCTTTTTCTATTAATTATATTGGTGTTAAAAATTCTTTCAAAAGAGAATTAATCGTTTTGTATTGTTTTTTTCAGTATAGATCACTTTAGTTTCGTTAAAATTGGTCTTTTATCCTGTGTGTATATTATGTTCTGCTAATGCACATAATTCTTTATTTAACTTGATGTTACTTTTATGTGACGTCGGTCTATCTTTTAGAACCCGAAATGTTTGACCTGTATATGTTTGGATGCAATTATAACAAGAGATACTATATACCACTCCTGATTTTTTCTGTGGAATATCTTATTCTTTTATGTTAAAATGAAAATTATTAATTACTTTTGTGTATTTATGTGTCGATCTAAGATGTTGTTGGTCCTTAAAAACATTAATTAATTTTGTTGACGTATATTCAATATAAGCCAAGTTTTTTTGGGGTGTCACATTTGAAAGAACGAACTTTTTCAAGTTTGAAAACGATGTAATTGGTTGTCAAATTTTGGACACCTGTATGCGATAAGCCAATGATTCCAGCGAATTTCAAGGTATTATTCTTGTGCTTACGTCTACCCCAGAACCGTTTACCACCAGTCGAAAATGGCTACATCTTTCAAAATTTTCGAAAGAATCAACATATCTCAGAAACAGTATGTAATGTGTGCCCTGTATATATGTACGTATTTTTTTCTCGTTTCTTTTTCTAGTTACAAAATTCACGTGGGTTTAAGGAGCAAATTTACGTTCTTTTAAAATTAAATTGATACATCGTCTGCTTTATATTGTATTTCGGATTAAAATTTGTCGTATTTAGTTTAAGGTGAATTTCTTTCTTTGAATTAATTTAATTAGGACCGTAATTATCATATAAATTCTCGTAAGGTTTAAAATTAAAAACGCCGTTTGTTATTGAGAAATAAAATTCCAAGTTGTTTTTCGTATTATTTCTGTTAACTTCCATTTGACGAACGGAGCTAAGGTTCTTTTGCAGTACAGTTTACCGATTCACTTTCAATTAAAAATCATTATAAGAGCAGGCAAGATTTGACTGGATTACAGTATGAACTGATTAAACTTTAAGTGCATATGTACTGTAGAGTGGATAAGCGTTGCTTACTTGGAAACGCTTCCCTTGCAGTTTCTTGTGTGAAGGCGAAAATATGACGCAATCTTTCTTGATCATTTGCGGGAAGGGGCATGTCGTTTCTACCGCGTTTTATAATTTGAATGTAATGAGAGTATGATTGGTTGTCGTTTTTATAATCAAACGTAGCCTCACTCTTGGAATGATGCGGTAAGGGCCAAGGCTCGTTTGCGCTTCGTCGCATACACGAAGGTTGGTGTGGAGGTAGTGAAATATTTATACCTATCTGGAGGTTAAGTGAAGCTATCGTATGGAGTTTGTCTCGTTACTCTTAATTGGGGAATTGTTTTGAGTCTTCTCGCTTCCTGAAGTATTTATCGTATCGGTGTCGTACAGCGACATATTCTCGTCCATGGAATTTCGGTTCAGTGTTGAATGGTGCTGGCCCTAACTCCTTTGGAGTTCTTTCGCACCTAGTGTGCGGATTAAAAGTAAATAGGTCAAGTGTTAGTTGTCGACTTCGTGTAAATGGCAATTGCATAACAAACAATTATCGCTGTAAATGAAGAAAGCTTTTAGTTTAAATGTAACCATAATATTAGTCAAGAACTTTCTAAATATCGTTAGTAAAAAGACGCCGATTAAATAAATACACCAAATTTTAAGTTTGAAGGAGTAAAATTAATCAAGTAACGCTTTGTAAATAGTTGTGCATTTACGTTGAATCAAATGAAGAATTAGTTGACGTAGTTTTGGTTGAAGTAAGTGTCGTAAATTAAGTTCGAGTAAATATGAATAATATTTGTCGTTTGTGAAATTTCACATGGAAAGCGTACCGTAGTAGTCAACTGTCGAATTATTTAGTACTTGGTGGACCTGTTGTCCAACCGATTATCGTAGTTCAGAGGAGGAAGAATATTACTTTGTTGTTGGTGTTATGTAAGGTAACGTGTATTTTTTTAATTTTTGGTGATAATAATAAAGTGTGCCTTTTTTTATTTTTTTTGTGTATATCTTTTCGTTTCGATCTGTTATTTTTGGGTTAGTTAAGCTAATAATTTCTGACGTAGATTTATCGAAATATGTAGTGAGTTTTAGGTTTTATTTCGCATTTTGCGGCTTTCATATTTAAAGCTTAAGATTTTATTGAAGTTTAGGTGAACCTGGCGCTAATATTTTTGGAGTAGATTTTGTAGAAGTAGGAGATTTTTGAGTGAACGTTTTGGTATCCTGTTAGACTAATACAACACCATTTCCTGGCGTTTTCCCGCTATAAATGATTTTAACAGGTGGCGCCTTTTTTATAATTTTTACACGATTTTGACGATTTTGGAGTTGCCCTTTTACGATCTTTAAGTAAGAACCCCGCCGGAACCATTGAGCTACGCCGTGACACAAATTACCTTTACGGGATGGATGCTCTAGTGAGTATTTAACCTGCAACAAGTTGAAAATAAGTATAGGGAAACTTGATGGAACTCATCATGAAATTTTTTCAGGTATCCAAAAATGAAATAATATACCGGGTGTTCCATCTAAAATCATGAAGTTAATCTCGAATTCTGGGATAACTAGAAATAATATGACTGAAAAATATATATATATATATATATATATATATATATATATATATATATATATATATATATATATATATATATATATGTATCCGGTAATTACTGTAATATAATGTAAAGTGCGGAAGTGGTAGCTGAGTCTCACCGTCTTACTCATAAGAAGAAAAAATTATAATGATCCTTTGATCAAGAATGTTTTTCTCGTGCTATAAATGATAATCGCGGTTTTGGACACGTAATTGCTGACGTGCGAGTTAAACACGCCGACATAGTAAAAATAATTTATACTGTTATTATAATAAGAAATAAAGACGATTATGCTTATGCAAGAAGTATATTAGAGATAATGAATGTGCGAGTGATGTCTAATGTGAACTGTTAACGTCGCAACGTGCGTTACATAAATACGCTGTCTTTTATTCATCATTCATATAGCCTGAAATTTTATTATAAGATATATACATTTTTTTCTGCTTATTACTTTTGTAGTCTTAATCCGTTAGTTGTATTTAACATACACCAAGTAATTGTGGTAACCTCAATTACTTTTGTAAAATAACAATTTTTTTTTGGATGCTTAAATAAATGAGAGCAGAAAAATTCATATTCGAAATCGGCATTTTATGCGATTATCTTATATTACTCTGATCTATTTTTGTTTTTTTCAACCCACCGTGCTTCATCCATTAAGAGCATCATTTCTTTTGCAAAAAATGCACGATATTACCACTTCTCTATAATGATAAATATGTCCTATTAGTTAGATGGACCAATGTTTCATACCTCAAAGTACAAAGTTTACATTTTTGAAGCATGTCTTTGCAAAAAAAAAATTGACCCCTTTAAGCTGCCAATTAAAAAAATTGAACTTTGAAGAGTTTTTTGTTTTAGTTAAAAATGTTTGCTTTATTTGGCGATGTTTGGGTTTATTGCAAATTGCTGAATGGCATATATTTTTGGTGTTATTTGTAAATAGATAATAGAGAAGTTTAAAAATTACGATTATGTTTACACGTGTTGGTGAGCTTAATGTAGTAAATGAATTGTAAGTAATTTAATATTTTTTGTAAATAATGGATAATCTTATTTTTAAGTAATTGTTAATTTATAGTTTAGCGTTGCGTTGAAATTACATCATTCGATGTTGCTTCGTTGTAGTTAAAACTACTTTACGAAAGCGTAGATTTGCAGATTCAGAACGTTGGCGATCGATTACCGAGAACCCAGTTTTGATCAAATATCATAAATAGACAATTGTGGTTTTTACAGTAGGTTAAAGTAGATTCGATTTTTCAAAGTTTAGAGGCGACGAAAACAGATCATGTTACAATATTTTTTTCGTGGTATCTTCACGGTGTAAGTTATTGCTTGTGACGTATTTTCTATTTCGTGTACCCGAAAATTTTTTCGTTTTTACCGCGCTTACGATTTGAAAGAATTGTATTTTTATGATTGGTCATGTTGCGTGGAGAGTAAGATGGCGAAGTATGGACAATCTCGTGTCACGTGTGGTTAAAAATTTACCGTAGATTCTTTTTTTTTCTCGAATTTTAGGAGGCGCTGAGATGTGTAGCGAATTTTATGATTTGATGTTACAGAAACTTTCTCGAATTTATTGATCTGGTTTTATTGAAATTATAGTCAGTCTCACCGTGAATTTTGAGCGTAATAGAAAAGTATCACTTGCAATTTTTGTGAAAGTTAAAAAGCCAGTTGATTATGTGTTAAAAATTTATACACGATTATTTAGGATTTTGTTGAATTTGTGTTTGTGCTACAAGTATAAAATGTAAAAAGTTGTCAGCTTATTGATGGAATTTGGACCTGAAGAATGGAAATTGCGGAAATACGCTGGAAAAATTATTTTCTTGCTTTGTATATTCATATGCTTGGTAATTAAAAGTTTAATTATTCAAAGTTGCCGTAGAAATTCCGATGTCATTGTAGTTCTAATGTTTTTGATTTTGAGAAAACCTTTGTTTTTATTGTAGTCATAAAGTCAGTTGTTGGATTTAATTGAACTGTGATAAATAGTAATTTCGCACCTGCAGTGGATAATATTTTATTAAGATTGTTATTTGTATATAGGTACTGGTGAAGCTACGCAAGAAGAAGTAATTCGATATTATTTCTACTGCTATTATATAGGTGACTCTGGTGTATTTATTTTTTTTTTAGGTGTTAGTTTTTTTTTATGTTTTGACGAATTACCTGTGTTTACGCTCGGCTTCCGGGCGAATGTTTGTATGATTGTATTTGCCCTTTTGTATATTTTCTTATGGTGTCTCTTAATTGTAATATAGATATTTGTAGTGTAATTTTTCTGGCATTTATTTTACCTTCATCAAATTAAAAAGACGTTGATTTTAGTTCGATAAATTTTAAAAGATATGCACTAGACTCACCTAGGGGAAAATACTCCTTTGTTATACACTTAGTAATTTGAAGGGGGTTGGTTAACGAAGGGGAATGTTGTGGTTACTGGAGTTAAACTGGTGGCGGCCGACATCTTGCCGACCGAGGAAAGCGAGAACGAGATCCAGGCATCCTGTACTGTTTCTTAGTGGTCTGAGAACACCAGGAAAACCAATGGAAGTGCTATTGTTATTTTGGGTTTAAAATAAAGTTAAACATTGCTGCTTTAAGTAAGATTTTTTAATTTGTTTCTTGAATAATATAAAGCACGCGTCACCAGGTCCTTATATTTCGTAAAAGATTATATGTGTAGTAGACGTATCTAAATTTAAAATCATCCGTTTCCATCACTGTATGTTCACTATACTTAGTATTAATTACTACCACATTAATCACTTTATACTTTTTTGATATCTTGAGGTCACATGCACTTTTAAAAAGTTTGCAATAGGTTCTTTGGTTTAACCCTGCTAATTCCATCTTTAACAAGATTTAAAAACACCTAAAACAGAGCCCATTGGCGTTAAACCCAAAAAACCACCTCTATTCATATTTCTGAGAAAGCACGCTACTACCCCCACTAGCCCGCTAACTCAAGTTCAACGAACTCCAGGCTTCACTCCATTAGGTGATTCAAGAAAGGGTGCTACTAGCCCACTAGCTCAGCTTCCGTTTTTTCAAAGAAATCCTCCTCCAGGTTTTCGTACACCATCTTTCTTAGATACATCTGTTGTAGGAGAAATTAATACTGAGGAAGAAGAACCTCTTTGTGTCACAGATGGTTCTACTACCCATAATGAACCCATCTCAGAAGAATTTCTCGAGCAGTATGATGAATTACCTCGTATATACATTGAACGTATTATGAGGGATCCTGAAGGTACTATGGAGTTCAATATGATACCAAAACTGACAAATGGCCAATTGGTAATACTCCCGTTACAATTAAAGGAAACGATAGGATTATTAAAGGTGTCACGTATAAAGGGACTCCAGGTTTATATGATCTGATTATTATGAACGAACCCAATTTAAATTTAGTAAATTCAAAAGATAGAAGAGATTATAGAGGTATTTTAGAAGCTACTAATGTTGCAAGGCGAGATTATGACGTAAGTGGGCAAATTCGAGGGAGCCGCAGCAAAAAGGTATACACAAATAATCAAACCCTTGCTATCATCATCACCCACAACCAAGGGAGGTGGAGCTATGTTTTTTAAGGAATTAACAAACAGTCCGATTGAATATAAATATTGGAATGATGTACATGAACTAATTCGTGATCTAGAGGTATTGTGGGCAGAAAAATTTGCAGGGAATACAGGTGTCGAGAATGACACAATATCAATTTCAGAAGAACTGTATGAGGATGGGTACATTGAAAAACCAAACAGCCGTTTTTTAAACAGCATAAATGAGAATGCATCAATTCAAGAAATTAACCCCTCAGTTTAAACTGATTGATGATAATCAATTTGATATCGAGAATAGGAGACTCAGCAATGTTGCTAGCCCCATAGATCCTCAAGATGCCATCACTAAGCCATACTATTTATCAACAAGATTCAATTTGGATGGAAACCATTTGACACAGTTGGCGGACCCGGAAGAAGATGGCGATGCTATAAGTAAAGGATATCTTGCTTTGTCTACAAGCAGTTCAGAAAGCTTTTAAAGGAAACTCTAACGCTTATCTAGTGTCGGAGCAAAAACTATATCGACTTAAAGAAATTGTGGATAAATTAGTAACATGTCTAAATTGCAACTCCTCAACGAATTGCATAAACCTGCACGAAAAAATTTTAAACGAAGGCGCACAATAATTAGAGGTTCTGATGGCCTTTGGCAAGCAGCTTTGGCTGAATTTAACACATATGCCAAACAAAATGCGGGCTATAAGTATATATTAGTGGTTATCGACTGTTTTTCGAAATACTTGGACTAAAGGATTAAAAACGAAAACAAGTCAAGAAATTACCAAGGCCATGCAAACAATCTTCAAAAAAGGACGGAAACCTACTAATTTGCAGGAAAAGAATTCTACAATGAGCATTTTACTAAACTAATGCGGCGTTATGGAGTCAATCATTACTCCACCTATAGCACAAAGAAGGCTGCAATTGTGGAACATGTTATCAGAACCATTAAGGGTGCTCTATATAAGTCATTCAGCCTACAAGGTAAATACAAATGGATTGATACAATTGATACCATAACCATGGTTTATATTATTATAAACGCTTTTCCGGAAATGCTTCCTAACCGAGATACAGGTTGATTAAAAAATAATTTTTTTAAGATTCCTCAAAAACTGCAAAAGATATTACACTGAGATTTGGTACACCTAAATGTCTAATTAAGTACAATTAATCAGGTGAGTTTGAGTCAACTGGCTCCATCCAGTGGCGTGGAATATGTTAATAAGTTAATCACTTTAAGTAAAAAAAACGCACGTCCCTGTTTTTTTTGAAGACATATTTTTTTAAATTCAATATTGAATTCTGCAAATAAAATCATACTTGATATTTTTTCGATTCGGCACCCGTTTTTGAAATATTTTGCATTAACATAAACGACTACATTATTCAGTAATAACCAAATTAAATAAATCAGAGATTGCTTTGCATTTGACAGTTACGTATCTTATGTTTGCTAAAATAGTTGCATTTACGCGTGTTTTGTAATTCATTGTCTGTGTCTAATTACTGTGAACAAATGAATTATTCCAAACGAGAACTGGTCGGTATGCATTTATGTTATGGTAATACTAATTGCAATGCTCGTGCAGCTGCTCGACTTTATGAACAAAGATTTCCAAATAGAAGACATCCACATCATACTACGTTTAGAACCGTTCATCGTAACTTGTTAGAGTATGGAAGTTTAAAAGGAAAAAAGAATTCCGGACGAAATGCTCGTGTACTAGTTGAAATTGAGGAACATATCTTAGAGTTTATGAAAATTCATCAACAAGTACGCGTGAGTAAGGTTTAGAATTTGGTGTGTCGCATAGCAAGTGTTGGAAAGTTTTACGAGAACAAAATTTACATCCCTTTCACCTACAAAAAGTGCATGCATTATTGCCTGCTGACCATCCTCGTCGAATGAATTTTTGCGAATGGTTTTTAAATAAAAATGCTAAAGATGTACAATTTGTTAGAAACTTATTGACCACTAATGAGTGTATTTTTTCCCGAAATGGAATAATAAACTTGCATAATTCCCACAAATGGTTAGATGAAAATCAGCATCCAACTGTAGTTACAGCTCACCAACATAGATTTAGCGAAAATATTTGCAGAGGTATACTAGACGATCACCTAATCGGACCTATCCGTTTTCCTCAAAGACTTACTGGCGAATTCTATTTAATTTTTTTGAGAGAATATTTGCCAGAATTGTTTGGCGACGTACCCTTAAATGTTAGAATGAACACGTATTTCATGCATGATGGTGTACCACCACATTCTACACGAAACGCCAGAGAATTTTTAAATGCACGGTTCCCTGGACGCTGGATTGGTCGAGGAAGTGAGGTACCGTGGCCGACACGATCGCCAGATTTAAACCCATTGGATTTTTTTGTGTGGGGGTATCTGAAAACTCGTGCCTATTCTGTTCAAAGTGATAATCGAGAGCAACTTTGGAATCGCATACAGATGGCATGCGATGAGATTAGCGCTATGCCACAAATTTTTCAACGTGTTAGGTTTCATTTGCTAAGAAGAATAGCTTGCATTCAAAAGGAAGGAGGACATTTTGAACAATATGTATAAAAATAATCATTATTTTGTGTTTGATTCCTTCAATATCTCTTTAATAATGTACCTAATAGTTAACTGCTTTATTTTTTTTGTAAAATAAAACAAATTTTGATTTTTATTGAATAATGTGGTCGTTTATATTAATGCAAAATATTTCAAAAACGGGGTGCCGAATCGAAAAAATACTAAGTATGATTTTATTTGCAGACTTAAATGTTGAATCTATCAAAAAAATATTTCTTCAAAAAACCAGGGGCGTCCGTTTTTTTTTTTTACTTAAACTGGTTAACTTAAAATATGCTACACCACTGGATGGAGTCAGTTGACTCAAACTCACCTGATTAATTGTATTTAATTAGACATTTAGGTGTACCAAATCTCAGTGTAATATCTTCTGTAGTTTTTAAAAAAACCTTAAAAAAAGTATTTTTTAATCAACCTGTATCTTGGTTAGGAAGCATGTTCGGAAAAGCGTTTGTGATCATTTTTGTCTTGTTTTGAATCATAGAATCTCCAGTTTCCGTTTGTCGGTGATTTAATATATATATATATATATATATATATATATATATATATATATAGTATAAACGGGTTGTGGGCCACCCCTATAGCTTTTGAATGGAAGGGTATAATTATTTCAAATGTTGGTCGATTATATTAGAGCAAATTTGCGATATGACCAACATTCGGTTTCGCCGTAAATGATATAGAAACTGGAACTGTATATTTTGCATTTTTGCACTCTGCGGCGTTAGATACGTACAACGTAAATTGTCAAATTTCAATTTGGACGCCATTTTAATTTTTTTAATTGGTTTGTTTTGTTCATCCAAGGTGGTTATGACTCAAATTACTTATAACTTAACCAAAGTTATGTAAAAAGTATTCATTTTGCCAATGATTTAATTTTATTCATTTAATTTAACACTAAAATCATAAAATGCAGGTTTTAACCAAAAGTATGTTTAACGTATAAAAAAGTTAATGTGGCACCCCGTATTTAAAATAGCTTATTCGAATTAAATGGTGTACATAACATTCACTTGTTTTCTTAAGTAAAGTTAATTAATGTACTATTATTTAATTTCCATAAACAGAAAAATGCTCCTGAAGCCCCTGTCGAAACATCAAAGAAAAACGGTTGGTATTGAACCAAATATATATAAGATGTGTTTGAACATTTTATAATTTGTTTTTATCCATTTTTTTACGTTAAAATCAGTAACTGCACTAACTTTGTATTTTTTTCTTCAAAATCTTTCATTTCTGGTTGGGTAACATATTTTTTTTCTATTGGTTTAATACGATTTTTTTCGTGGAAAATTAATCATGTATGCTTTGACTTTAATGAACTGTCAACAATAAAAAAATTATAAGTGTGTTTGACAGCTGCATATTGTTTATTTCCGAGTCTATTAATTAATAAATATTTACCACAAAAATGGCAAATGTTTTTCACTACTCTCAAAATGAGAAGGTTGATATGTTGTTGGTATACGGAGATTGTCGAAAAAATACTGTTCAAGCTGCATTTTTGTATGCGGAACGATTTCCTGAAAGGATACATCCAAACAGGCGGAATTTATCAAAGATAGAACAACAACTGCGAAAAACTCGTCATCCTGAAGTCGATGAACAATTTATTATAAATGAAAACACAGAAATAGATGTTTTGGCTTCGATTGAACTGGATCCTACAATATCTACTAGAGAATTAGCTCTTAACGCTGGAATTAGCCACCAGCCTATGTACAATATTTGAAAAAAACACAAATTTAAAACCTACAGGTATGCACTTCATCAACATTTATACGAAGACGATGGCCGCGGAGAATGGAATTTTGTGAAAGGGTGTTGGAAAATTATAACAACGATAGGAATTTTCACAAAAAAATTTAATTTTCTGATGAAAGTCGTTTTACTAATAACGGATGTTTAATAGAAATAAATGTAGATATTGGGCTAAACAAAACCAGCATTGATTAAGAAGGAAATTCTCAAGAACGTTTTGGTTTCAATGTTTGGACAGGTATAAAAAATAACAGGATTGTTGGCCCAATTTTTTCCGATGAACTGTAAAATGCCGAAAGATATTTGCATCTCCTTACGAATGAAATTGAAGATTTCATAGACGAGTTACCTTTTAACGAAAGGATTAACATGTATTATCAACAAGACGGAGCTGGAATATCTAAGTCACAGATTTGGTAATAATTGAATGAGTACAAATGGACCTATAAGGTGGCTTGCCAGATCGCGGGATCTAGAAATATTAGATGTTTTCGTGTGGGCATATTTTAAAAATGTCGTGTATGCTGCCCCAATTACAATACGAGAAGATCTAGAAGACCACGTGAGAAGAACCACAGTATTATACAAGACATGCTGGAAAATGTGAATGAAAATTTTATAAGAAGACTTCAACTCTGTCTACAACTGAAATGTGAGCAGTTTGAACAGCTAATTAATTAAGTTCAATTATTAGTTATTATTATTGAATACGAGTATTATAAATATGTATTTTGAAGGTATCTGCTAATTTGTTGTTGTTGTTGAGTTTTGTCAGTTTTGTTATTAAAGTTATTTACCAACCGTGTTTCTGTGACATTTCGACAGGGGCGGCTTGAGGATCATTTTTTTGTTTATGGAAATTAAATAATAGTACATTATTTAACTTTATTTAAGACAACAAGTGAACGTTATGTACACCATTTAATTCGAATTTACATGAGCCATTTTAAATACGGGGTGGCCCATTAACTTTTTTATAAATAAAACATAGTTTTGGTTAAAAAAAACATTTTATGATTTTAGTGTTAAATTAAATGAATAAAATTAAATCATTGGCAATATGAATACTTTGGTTAAATAATTTGAGTCATGACCACCTTGGATGAACAAAAAAAATCAATTAAAGAAATTAACACGGCGTCCAAATTGAAATTTGACAATTGCGTTGTACGTATTTGAAGCCGCAGAGTACAACAATGCAAAAATATACAGGGTGTCCCATTTAAATTTCCAGTCGGCCATATTGGATTTTTTTATCAAAAAATTTGCTCTAATATAATCGACCAGCATTTAAAATAATTAACCAAATCCACAGGCGTAGGAAAAGTCCTTCAATTCATCATGAATAAACCAAGCTAATTAAATATTGAGTACATGTATATACAGATTTTACGTACCATTTCGTTATATGTTCAATAATCAAAATTATTGAAATTAGCTAATGTATTATCCATACACGCAAACACACCTATGCACACACTTACACAGCCACTCTATTACACCTTTTTTTTATAACTTAGTGCCAGCTACAAATTATCTGGTCTGATTTCCAGAATCCCAAAGTTCAGATAGACCTGTAAGAGGTGCGATAAAAGTTCGGTTCTTTTCAAAACAACTCGTAAGATGGTAATAATTCTGGGCGCTACTGACTCAAGACTAACTCGCGTGCACTTGAGCCAGAAAAATGCTGAAGGTGTTAGCTCTGTCCCCCTCAATATCTTATCCTTATTTTTACTATACTGGCAACTGAATCGTATCATTTACATAATTAAACAAATATTTAACAAACTCAAAATAACAAATCTTATTTTTAAACACACAATAATTATTTATTTGTGGTTGCCCCTTCCCTTTCCACAAATTTGAATTACCAAAAAAAAATAGCTAGATTTGGAAACTTTTCTAATCAAAATCCAACCTACTCACTAACATAAATATTTACAAAAGAAAAAATATCAAGCACGATTGTCTCGAGATTACGTAATTTATGTACCGGGTGGCCAACTAAGAACGGCCGTCGGCCATATCTCAGGAATGGATTATAGCACAGGTTCGGGAAAAACAATTTTATAACGAAAGTGGCCTCGAGAAACGCCTGGAAATTATTTTTAGAATTGTAGGTCCACCGCTAGAGGGCGTATTTGACAGTTGAAATTTTAAAAGGCAAAAATTTTCAAAATTTTCTCAATTAAATGGCATATTAAATATTATAATCAGATTCTTCGACAAATTCTGCATATTTTTTATTTGACAGGTTTTAGTCTATCTCTTCAAATAAGGGGTGGGGGAGTGTGGGAACCTTGTTACGAAAACACGCCTTTAATTCAGGTTCTGCTAGACCGATTTTAATAAACTTGATGTTGTTTGACAGAGCTTTTGTTAAAAAATAGAAAATTTGTAAATTTGAAGCAATCTGATTAATAACATAAATGCTAGAGGGCGCTGTTTAATATTTTTTAATATTGTGTTTTCTCTTTACTATTTTAAATAGAAGCATACAAATTTAAGTAGGTCTTTAAAAAGTAGACTAAATTAGTAATAAAACAGTGAAAACTGCAAGTCGATAATATCTTTTTCCTATCCTGAGATATCGTAAGAAACAGATAAATGGCGGGAATTGTTCTTCCAACGCCTCGTAGGCTAGTTCGCGTTAACGGAAATTATTAAATTTAGCCTGGATGAAAAGATCTTACATTGGTCTACAGTAATTTAAACTGTTATCATACTAATGTTATGGTTGCCGCTAGATTACCTAAATGTAATGCTGTCGCTACTAACAATGAGAACAAATTATAAAATAATAATGTGATAAATTTTTTAATTATATAAGAATGTTATATTTGTTTTCAAGCAATGTGTTAGTATATCAAAAGCATAAAATATCAATAAAAAGCGATGTTTGCCCAGCAACAACAAATACAGTTTAAAATATTAATTACGATTTACTGATGACGACAAAATTAGTAAAGAGGGCCATGTAAGATATAAAATAAATCCCCTGTTGAAAACAATCAAGCTATGATTTAAACCTACAATTCTGAAAATAATTTCCAGGCGTTTCTCGAGGTCACTTTTGTCATAAAATTTTTTTTCCTGAACCTGTGCTATAATCCATTCCTGAGATATGGCCGACGGCCGTTCTTAGTTGGCTACCCGGTACATGGGTTTTTACCAAAATATATTTTCGTACCTTATTTGTATTTGGTTTTCTTTCTATGCTTTGTATATAGAAATTCGACGCTAAATGCTAACATATGGTGTCTGCAGATTTCGTCTACTTATTTTAATTTAAATTACAATCAATTATATTCAACTTGCGAGCCCTCAATGAAAATACTGATAACATTTTCTAATCAGCAACATTGCTCCTTAAAAATTATTCCGCTGATGCCATTTACAGGTTTATAAATGCTGCACACATAATTTAATTATGTAATAATATGTAATAATAATTGGCTTGGGTTTTATCCGCTTTAATTTTAGTTTGTCTGAATTTTATTTTATTCGAGATGAATTCTAACTTTGTTTTAAATGATCGTTGCATGAAACTTCTAAAGCCGAGTATCCACAGGCCAACCGTAACTGTAACTACAACGGTTACTGTATCAATTTTTGGTGTGTACGTTAACGTATTTTAACGTATCGCATTTTGGCAAATCTTTAGATTCACAGTGGTGCATATATTTTAATTGACACAATAATAAAAAATTATAAACGCCCTCGAAGATGGCGACGTCATACTATGTACGAAGAAAGAAGTGGTTCTTCGTTACTTGCCGCTTTAAAATTTCAAACTATTAGTGGCCATTACAAGAATATTACGCGAATGAGTCCAACAGATTTTGAATATCTCATTAATTTACTTAAACCTAGAATTCAAAGAAACAATACCAACTGCAGGAAGGCAACTTCAGTACAAGATAGATTAGCAGTAACATTAAGATATTTGGCTACCGGCGATTCTTTTACAAGTCTGCAGTATTTGTTTCGTATATCTAAACAAGTCATTAGTAGGATAGTTGCAGAGGTTTGCGAAGTAATCAACGATGCACTAAAAGACAATGTAAAGGTAAGTAAAGAACAAAAATATTTATTCCATATTATTGTAATATAAGGTAATATAGTTAAACAAGATCTTCCATGTTATCAGAGTAAACACTTAATGGAAAGGTACATGCATGTGAATGTGAACTTGGGCTGGGAATTGGAGATGTGACTGGTGGTGGTGTACCCATTGAGGACATAGTTGCTCTCTGTTGATAATTGTAGCTTTCAACTGGATGTAATGCAGTTACTGGGTGTAAGAATAATGTCTATTCGTAAGTGTAGCTTTCGATTGAATGTGGTGTAGTTACTGGTATGAATGATTTTTGTGGGTAAAATTATAGCGTTCAGTTGGGTAGTTTACAGTTGATGTGGATGAGTATGACGTTTGTTGATAATTTTGAGTTACATTGCCATACTGGTGTGCTTGATCACTGTATCCTGCTTGGTCAGCACGGAATGTAATCTGCAATATTTCTTGCTGAACCAAGTTTATAGTTTGTTTGTTGTAGTTTTTCATCTTCTGAAAAAGGAAATCACAAAATGATCTCAATTCAGGATTTTCTACATTTAGTTGTGAAGGTGGTGGTGGTGGTTTTTCAGCAGCAGACTTTAATATATTAAAAGCTTCTTTACGCATCTGTACTTTGTGATCCGGTTTTGACTTTTTATGTGATGGTTCTGGTGTTGTATTGGATGTGCTTTGGATGTGCTTCCTTCTGTGTTCTCATCTACCCGGTTTTGATCTGGTTTGTCAGCTTCATTACTTATATCCTAAAAAATATACATAAAATTAACTTTTCCTTTTAAGTTGCTGACCAATCCAGAAGAATGGATGAAAATAGAGAGTGATTTCATGAAATTGTTGAATTTTCCTCATGCAATTGGAGCATTGGACGGAAAACATATTTTACTGCAGTGTCCATTTAACAGCGGAACAGATTATTATAATTATAAATCGCACTTTAGTATTGTGTTACTTGCCGTAGTAGATGCTGACTATAACTTTTTATATGTGTACATTGGTGCTCAAGGAAGAATTTCAGATGGAGGCGTAATGAAATGAAATGATAGAAAAAAAAAACTATAGGAATACCTCCACCTAGGAAATTACAAAATCGAGAAAAGACAATTCCGTATTTCTTTATTGCCGACTCAGCTTTTTCTATGACAGAAAATATTATTAAACCATACCCAGGAATGCACCCAAAAGGGTCTAAAGAAAGAATTTTCAACAACCGCCTTTCAATAGCGCATAGTGTAGTGGAAAATACGTTTGGAATGCTTTCTTCCGCATTTAGAGTATTCAGAAAGCCTATGCTACTACAACCAGAAAAGGCATAAATTATTTCAATGGCTGCAGTACATTTGCATAATTTTTTAAGACGTGGCACCTCAAAAAAATTGTATACACCATCTGGATCTACGGATACTGAAAATAGTGTAACTGGGGAGTTAACTCTGGGAAACTGGAGAGATGATGAAAATTTGACTTCATTTCTAACAACCCTCGTGACTCCACGCAGATCTGCAAGCTGCTTCAAACAAAATCGAGTTATCAAACTACTTTATAAATGAAGGAAAATTGTCATGGTAAGACGTATATGCATGGAAAGAAATTAAAAACAATAAATACCTTTGTACTCGCTCCTTTGTGTGGTACATCTCGATCTTTTAAAAAATCGAGAGCACTGTAAGCAAATCACTTACTTTTGCATACTTCGTCCCTTCCTGTAAAAAAAAATTAGTTTACTTATTTTACTTTAACGCCCTTATTTTTCTTCTTATCAAAACAAATTAAATAAATTAGAATATCTATTTTATTTTGTATTTAAGAAAATAAAAACAGAAAACTGATACATTTTATTATTTATTACTTTTGATTATACACAGGATTTTTATTTGGATCATGATTTGTCTGTGGTTGGATCAAAACTTGCAATCAATTTTTCACTCAATTTGAATGTAGAATGTCAGAATGATTGTATCTGTTTTCTTACGATTTTTTATTTATTTTATTCATTTTACGTAACAATAAAATTATAATTAAATTACCTTTTCCATTTCCAAGGCTTTTCTTTTCTTTCGCTTTTTCTCTTCTCCAGGACGCCAAGATCATTTTTTTCTTGCAGATGTCCCCAGTTGTGGTCATTGCTACACCTATTTTGGGTCCTATATTATTGGCATATTTTTATAATTCTCAATTAAAGCGAGAACTTTTTCAACGCTCCACTCGGCGATTTCCTTAGATGTTCGATGCAACGAAGACGTACACAAGAACGAACAAACCTTATCAGTGTCCACGAAGCAACTTAGAGCCGGTTTGTGTTCGCAGTAAAAACCGACAAATGGTGGTGCGCTGCGATCAGTTCGAAGTAGGCTCGCGAACTTGATGCTTAACGCGTCCACACTGAAGAAGTTTGGTTGCAGTTAAAGTTACGGTTCGCCTGTGAGTACCCGGCTTAATATTAAAAATTTTGCTTTATTTTTACTTAACAAAGTGTGGAATTTTTAGTTGCTTAATTTGGTAGTATGATATATACAATTTTGACGATAATAATTCTCAAAGGATAAGGCCAATTTTGGCAAGTGCATTAATTTCGAAACACCCACTACTAACTTCCTTCAATTTAACGGAAACTATGATCTGGCGATAACGTAAGTATAAACATAAATTAACTATCCATAATTGAAAATGTATTACTAATCACAGCATTTGGACGATGTTCCCAAATCCAATGCAATTATTGTATTTCCAACGGTCACTAACCTGTAGTCAACAGCTGATACGTTCCCATAGAATTGACACTTCTTACAGATGCATTCAAATCTCGTTACGACAACCAATGAACAAACTGCTCGTACAATTCTCTAACTACCAATTTATGCCAATGGAATTGTGCGAAGCGTGTTTCTTATCCTCATGTTATATACAATTGAAATTGTAGTAAACTCCAGACGCGTAAAAACTTGGATTACGACTTCGTGCGAAAATCGTGCAACAAAACCGCAATATAAAACGAAACTTAAAATTGCCACTGAAATTTAAAACCCTACGGATAAGAATATAAGTAAGTCAATCGGATATTAATTATAAATTTTCCTTTGATTAAGGGTTTTCCGATGGTGATTCAGCTATCAGTGGATTATCAAGCTTTTAATCCCTACAGAGGGTACAAACGAGTTGAAACACACACACACGAAATTCACTATACTACTTCACTCGCTTGTCGGGTGATTTTGGTGTAACTATTAATTAGTTATTAGCCCAAAATGGTCGAAGGAAAGATGTTGCTATCACCATGGTAGACCTTATCTCAAAGATAAATTTCAAATGAGCCAGATGATGGCAAAAATATTGACAGAAGACGCAGATTCCTACATTACCTTTATCATAATATACAGAAACCTGCACCATTTTTAATAAACATTGATTTCCCTACTTGCTTATTCTCCCATCGGATGTCACTATGTAACAACCCATTTTGAGTTGTATTAAGATATACCGTAATTTATGTTCTTCGTTCATTTAGTTGTAAATATAAGAAAAAAATTTTTAATTAGTGATTTATAGGCATGTGTTAGGCAACTTAATTTGCATTTTGGTGTAACTTAAGTGTATATACTTCTTAATGGTTTATACTCCCACTTATTTTTAAATTATTTTTAAATTATTTTTTTTCTGCTCAATATTTTCGCGCAACGCGTCATCGTTGATTTAATTCTTTGCGCAAATTTTTTCGTGCACGTCTATAGGACCAGATATTCGGAGCGTCCATTTTGTTCACTTCTTGTGGTACGTTGTTAGATGCAGGAAGCCATATTTTTGGGTTTCCCCCTAAATTTTGTGGAAAGTGCCATTGATTTAATGGTAAGATAATTTAACTCGTAATACTAAAAATTAAAACATTTGCTCTTTGCAGGCATTTTTTTTTTTACTTTTCTACTTTAATTACATTTGAATTACACGTTTAATTCTATTTTTACGTACGCTTTCATTTTATGATTGCAATTTGAAGAAGGTGCAATAAACGGATTCTTCAATTTCATGAAGATAAATTTATAAGAAGGAAAATTCCATTTTGGATATGGTTTACAACGTATTATTTCGAGATATTGCGCAAGATTCATACAAGGATTACATCACCTTGGTTTGCATTTCCGCATTTATTTTTTATAATACCAGAGGTTCTCAAGAAGATTTATTATATTTTGTACAGGTATTTATATTTATAACAATTATTTAGTAATTTAAGACTATAACTAGTTTTAAGATATATTTTATTTAACCCTATCATTAACTGTTAATAAACATAGTTTGTATATTTTTTAATTTTTTTACATTTTGGTAGAATTTTTATTGTAAACAACCTCGGTTTAGTTATTCCGAGCATAATTAAAAAATAACTTGGCGTCCGAGATCATTTTTATTAGTGTTACATGGCAGTTATTATATTGATGTTCAGTGGAAGTAATCGAGCAGAAATTGTGGTAATTAAGCAAATCAAAAGATTGAATCGGCCCACTTTAATCAACCGACTGGGACAAAGGCATTATTTTTGGTGAACGGGTTGTATCTCGAGTTAGTCAACGATTTGTTACGAGAACATATATATTCAGTTATTTAACAACCGAATATTTATTAAATTTTTTAAACGACTTCGACCACCTTCATTATAACTATATACAATTTCTTATATTTACTATTTCCATTATATTGACTATAACTAAATATTTACTATAATTAAACGAATACTAAATTAACGATTGAGAACTAATTACTATTAAACCCAAATACTAGATTACTAAATGTTGACCATAATATTTTAACTGTGTTTACTATGTACAAAATAACTAAATTAAAATTACAACGTAATAACGCGCATCCACGGCGCGAGCATACGCACACGTATGCCCCATTACACTATCAAACACTATGAAACACGTCATTACTAAATTAATTTTGGAGCTTGTTATTTTTAAAACTTCTGATTTCTTATCTGCTGTTTTAAGCAACACTCCTGTTGAATCAATGGTTGTTTATGATGAGCTGTAAATTGTTTTGCATAATAACCTGCATAAGTGTTTACAATGTAATATTTTAATTATTAAGTGACAAAATATTATTATAAATAAATCAAGCAAAACCATTGGCTACCGATGGAAAATCAGTTTTTTTTTTATTTGAATACCCTGTCGAAAGCCACTTGTACTTATTAGGAAGCATTTTATGTTGTTTTTCTTAGTACGTATTATAATTAGTAGAGTAGTGCGAATGATGGTAACCTTTCAAATTTTACAGATACACCTCCAGAAGATATTCAAGAAGATGCGACATCAAGCAGTCATTTACCAAAAAAATCACAATCCAGATATGAATTTGTATATAACACGTTTATGGACTGGCGATCTTCTAACAATATTGAATCATATTCAGAAAGTGTTCTTTTGACATATTTTGAACAAATTTATAAGGAGCGTAAGCCTTCTACTTTGTGGGCAATTTACTCTATGCTTAGGAGCGTAATTTCCGTTAAGCACAATGTTAATATTGCAAATTACTCAAAATTAAAAACTTTTTTAAAGCGACAATCTGCTGGCTATAAAGCAAATAAATCAAAAATTTTAACTCCAGAAGAAATTCTTGCATTTATATCTAAGGCACCAAATATGAAATATTTGTTAACAAAGGTACGTAAGTTTTATGGTTTACAATAGTATGTAATAACATTCTTAAATTTAGGTTATTCTTATATTTGGTGTCACTGGCGCTTGTCGTAAGCAAGAACTAAAAAATATAAAAGTATCCGACATTGAGGATACCGGAAAAACATTAATAATTAAAATACCTGATGTAAAAACCGAAGCATTCAGGTCTTTTATTGTTTCCGGAAACTTTTATAAAATATGCAAGTCATATATTGAATTACGTCAAAAAATAGAAGATTCCACTATTTCCCAATTTTTCGTAAATTACCAGAAAGGTAAATGTACAAGACAACTGGTCGGAATAAATAAAATAGGAGGGACACCGAAACAAATAGCTGAATACCTGAAGTTACCAAATCCAAGTAACTACACTGGCCATTGTTTTCGACGAACCTCTGCTACTATACTCGTAGATGCTGGTGGTAACCTGATGGCACTTAAAAGACGCGGTAGCTGGAAGACAGCAAACATAGAACAAGTTTATGTTGAAGACCCTATTCCGTCTACTTCATTTGCAGTAATAAAAGAGGAACAACCATAATTGGATGGTTATAATTTTACGCTTTAAGCTTTAAGTCTAAAAATGTTAAACTAATTAAAAACCTGCAAAAGTGGAATTATTTTATTTATAAACTAGAATGTATAATTAGCACAAAAATTGTTTCAATAAATTTGTAAACAGTTGTTGATGTATTCATAAATTGATTAACACAAAATTACAGTCACTGTTCAAAATGAGAACCATCATTTTCTAAACAAGCAGCTATTCTTTGTGTTATAGGATGATACCAGTTAATTGCTGCCACTTCATTCTTTAGGGAATTAGTAGCTTCAAGTGTACGGTCAGTTAACTCTGCGCGTGTATCTGGTTTACCATTACTGTACACACCAGATTTGAAGCAACCCGACAAAAAATCTAAAGGCGGCAAATCAGGTGAGCGAGCTGGCCAATGTAAGGGACCACCTCGTCTTATACACCTTTCCGGAAAATTTTCATTAAGAAACACCGTCACATGCCTCCCAAAATGTCGTAGTCCCTCATCTTGCTAGAACCACATGCCACGACGGGCTTCCAAAGGAATTTCTTCCATTTAATTCGGCAATTCTTCCAAAAAGTGAAGGTCAATGCATTAAGCCGTTATTCAATAAAATTAGGCCCAATAAGAAGATTATTTAATAAGCCGCACCATACGTTGACGGAACAATGATGTTGGTGGTTAACCACGATTCGTGTGGGTTTTGATCTGCCCAGATGTGAGAATTTCGTGTGTTGTTAGTACTATTCTTTGTAAATTGGGCCTCATCCATAAAAATTATTTTGTAACCACTGGGAGTACCGTACTCGATTTTCTAAATCTTCAGGAAGTAAATGCTAGACTTTTTGTAAACGATAGGGATAAAGACCATTAAGGTGCAGAATTCTCCATACGTTGGTTTTAGGAATTCCTGTTGTATGAGATATTCTACGAATACTGGTAGAAGGACTTCGTTCAACTTCATTTAAAAGTACTTCATCGTTTCCAAAACCATCTTTTTCTGCACGATTTGGGAAAGATCCTATCTCTCTTAAACGGAAAAAAGGTTTGAAAATGTTGTGTGGTGAGGAACAATGGGATCGGGGCATCGCCTGGGGTACTCCGCAGCTGCAGCACGTCCACTTCCATTGCAAAAATCATACAAGAAAACTATATATTCAGATTACCGGGAATATTCACACGTGCTGTTGCTGATGTAGTTCTGATGAGAACTATGCTTATGTTGGCGACGTTTCGGCCAGATCACACTACTAGCCATTTTCAAGCCTTTTACATCTTGATCGAGTGATTCGAACAAAACTGACGTTATTTACTTCTCGGTTGAAGTTTGTATACTTTTAAATTAATAAATAATGCTCCATTCTGAAGTAAGCAACAGTAGAACAAGTTGATGACCCTATTCCATCTACTTCATCTACAGTAATAAAAGTGGAACAACCATAACTGGATGTTCAAAAGTTTGTGATAAAACTTTAACCCTTAAAAATGTTAAACCAATTAAAAACCTGCAAAAGTGGAATTACTTTATTTATAAACTAGAGTTTCTAATTAGTATAAAAATTGTTTCAAACAATTTGTAAATTGTTGTTGATTGTACCTTTCTGATGATTTTAATTTTTATTTTTTTTAGATTTAATATTTTTGTATGTTATGATATATTTAATTACTATTTCCCTCCGTTGCGGCATTATTAATTTATTAGAATGATTCATATTTAACAACTTTGATCCACGTTTGGGTTTCATAAATTATTGATATAATTTATACTTTTATTATATTCGCTATTTAATAAAATTGCTTCGACTAGCATAACAGGGGATAGAGTTCAAGATTAGTTCAGTATTAAAAGTATTGAACATTTTCGTTAGGTTCTTTTGCAAAATAAAATCAATTATAATTTTATTATAAAGCTGGAATTGTATAAAAATTATTTTATTCAAACACCTTGTATCATATGCATTTACACAACATGTTGCACGCATGCGCTTATTACTGAGTTGAATTTGTGCGCACATTGCATCATGGCTAAATAATGAAGAACATATAATTTCAGTAAGTATACTTTGTTTTTTAATATAATATTGAATCAATATAAAATCAATGAATATTTGCAGATTGGTATATAATTTACTTGAATTCTTTACATATGTACACATATGTGATAAGTAATAATCATCAACATAACCTCGAATACTAATATAAGATTCATGGACTTACATAAATATTTATCTTCTTTCCGCTGTTCCAATTTTCTTTATTGAAGTTCCATTATCCAAATCAGATGTAATTTGAATCCCACGAAGTATACTGATCCAGCGGTGGTTGAAATACAGCATAAGCTTATACAGGTATGATGCTTAAATATTTCTTTGAAATATTTACTAAACTTTTAATTTTAATTTTAATTTATTACATAATTAAATATAATTATTTGATTTAAAGTTATTGTATAATTAAATACAATAATTTATCTGCATACAAATTTTATTTAATCGAAATTTAATGTTAACTTTGTTAAAATAATTTTATATTAAAAAAAATTATTGAAAACATGATTTAACTTCGATTGTTTAACGATAACACATCATTCGTACAAATAATTCACGTTAACGTTACTTATTATGTATTTCAAAAATTTCAATTGTTTTGGTATCTGAATTATTTTAGGTTATACGAAACACACAATCAATCTTAAATCTGAACCGATGTACACATCGAGTGACATGCTTTCAGTTTGAAGGATTCCTTGCCTAACAATCAATTTGATTGGAACAAATTTTTCCATACAAACATAACAGACCTTAATTCAGGTTGGATAATCACGTTTCTTAAAATTTACAAATTATTACTTTACACATAATGTTTTTATATGAGGACATATCTTAAAAACATGATTATTTTTTAAATCTACACAAAATTTCCTTTCCTACCGATACCATATATCTCCTCTTTACATTTAAAATACTTAATTCATTTAAATTTCAATAATTGCATAATTATTGAAATTTTACATAAACAAATTTACGAATATCTAACTTATCTTACTTTCTACAGGAAAACTATAAACAGAAATGGATTCTATGACCCAAAAAACATAAGGATACGTCAGTCTCTAACAAAATTATAGTTTATTTTGGCAATTTCCATCTCAACCTCTGTGTTCGTACTTGACATAACCTGGTTTCTCAATACTTGCACTTAATTTTCATTTACAATGTTATTTTAAGTTACAACACTTTCTCTTCGCACTAACATGTAAGTTATTTTCATAATAATTGTTTAATTTCACATTTTACACTAATTGTAAATTCTCTTTCTTTTATTTTACAATTTAACATACACTTTACTTTACCTACATTAACTAATACAAATTATCTTCTTTTACTTTCATAATAGAAGCAGATTATGCTACCAGAATAGGATTTCCTTATTTAAATGGCTAACATGAGTTTTATTGAAACAAATACATATTCTAACATTTCCGAAGATGATCGAAAACTGCTAGTATGAATAATTCTGTTGTACAGCCATGATTAAAATGTAATACTTACTTTTTGAATTAAATAGCATAACTACATATGTAGTTAGTTTTATGTTAACTTTTCTTGATTATTGTACAATTATTTCTCCTAAAACATTCGAATCAGTTAGAATGTACAATTTAATAATGATTTAACCTTATCTGAACGACAGTTAATGAGAAACTAAGCATCGTCTAAAAATAGAAGGATATACAGGGTTCGCATAGGTCCATTTCTAAAATACTTTTTCTCGATTATTGTACAATTATTTCTTCTAAAACGTTCGAATCAGTTAGTATATACAATCTAATAATGATTTAACCTTAACTGAACGACAGTTATTGAGAAACTAAGGGTCGTCTCAATATAGAAGGATATACAGGGTTCGCATGTGTCCATTTCTAAAATACTTTATCTCGATTATTGTACAATTATTTCCTCTAAAACGTTCGAATCAGTTAGTATATACAATTTAATAATGATTTAACCTTATTTGAACGATAGTTAATGAGAAACTAAGCATCGTCTCAAAATAGAAGGATATACAGGGTTCGCATAGGCCCATTTCTAAAATACTTTTTTTCGATTATTGTACAATTATTTCTTCTAAAATATTCGAATCAGTTAGTATATACAATTTAATAATGATTTAACCTTATCTGAACGACAGTTAATGAGAAACTAAGCATCGTCTCAAAATAGAAGGATATTCAGGGTTCGCATAGGTCCAATTCTAAAATACTTTTTCTCGATTATTGTACAATTATTTCTTCTAAAACATTCGAATCAGTTAGTATATACAATTTAATATTGATTTAACCTTATCTGAACGACAGTTAATGAGAAACTAAGCATCGTCTCAAAACAGAAGGATATACAGGGTTCGCATAGGCCCATTTCTAAAATACTTTTTTTCGATTATTGTACAATTATTTCTTCTAAAACATTCGAATCAGTTAGTATATACAATTTAATAATGATTTAACCTTATCTGAACGACGGTTAATGAGAAACTAAGCATCGTCTCAAAATAGAGGGATATACAGTGTTCGCATAGGTCCATTTCTAAAATACTTTTTCTCGATTATTGGGCAATTATTTCTTCTAAAACATTCGAATCAGTTAGTATATACAATGTAATAATGATTTAACCTTATCTGAACGACAGTTAATGAGAAACTAAGCATCGTCTCAAAATAGAAGCATGTACAGGGTTCGCATGGGTCCATTTCTATAATAGATTTTCTCGATTATTGTACAATTATTTCTTCTAAAACATTCGAATCAGTTAGTATATACAATTTAATAATGATTTAACCTTATCTGAACGACGGTTAATGAGAAACTAAGCATCGTCTCAAAATAGAAGGATATACAGGGTTCGCATAGGTCCATTTCTAAAATACTTTTTCTCGATTATTGGGCAATTATTTCTTCTAAAACATTCGAATCAGTTAGTATATACAATGTAATAATGATTTAACCTTATCTGAACGACAGTTAATGAGAAACTAAGCATCGTCTCAAAATAGAAGCATGTACAGGGTTCGCATGGGTCCATTTCTATAATAGATTTTCTCGATTATTGTACAATTATTTCTTCTAAAACATTCGAATCAGTTAGTATATACAATTTAATAATGATTTAACCTTATCTGAACGACAGTTAATGAGAAACTAAGCCTCGTCTCAAAATAGAAGGATATACAGGGTTCGCATAGGTCCATTTCTAAAATACTTTTTCTCGATTATTGGGCAATTATTTCTTCTAAAACATTCGAATCAGTTAGTATATACAATGTAATAATGATTTAACCTTATCTGAACGACAGTTAATGAGAAACTAAGCATCGTCTCAAAATAGAAGGATACTCATCTGAGTACGGAAATTACGAGTATAATGCCGTTAACCTTCTTTCTCATAGAGAGTTCTGGAATATCATTTGAAGCATGTTTTATTGTTATTTGGTTATTAAAAGGTACTAAAATAACATTTAATAGAGCACTGAAATATATAATCAGCGTTAGACTTATATTATTTGAACTTCTATATTTTCTAAATTTATTTTGCACTAGCATTTACTGTTACGACTTTTTTTTTACTGCGACGATAACTGAAGTAATTGTTGAAACATATAATCTATCTGTAATTACGCGACATTGCATCATGGTAAGTATTTATAATAATGAATGTAAATCGTAAAAACCTTCAATTTCATGTTTTAATAATACAGTTCTAATAGGTGAATTTACTTCAACTCGTTTTATACTTTGTGGGAATATCAAAACTTAGAGTGTGCAGCTTTTTATCTCTCCAGTATCTGATGAAACCCAGAGCAACCAATTCAGGGTTTACTATTAGTGAGTAATCCGTTCACCTTTCGTAGTACTCTTACTGTTATCCACTATTTTCTCTTTCAGTAAAAGTAACTATTTGAAGAAAGTACTAAAGTGTATTAATTTAACGTATAATATTGTTTTTAAATGAAGCGGCAGTGTGCGAAACTTAGGAAAAAATAAATCAGAAGTCAAAAACAAATCTGAAACGGTGTTTTTAATTGTCCATAAGGATCAGAAAACGTTGTGGGGAATGTTTTGTGTTTCTAAGTATACCTTTGATGTCCACAATAATATTTAATCTGTCTTAAAATTTTGATAAATTTGCGTAATAGAACACTTTTTTAATTTTTTTTGTGCTTTGGGAATATGTTTTTTAATGTAAATGCTGTATTTCTATTAAATTATAATATGTGTATAACAATTTCTGTTTTAGGTTTTACTCTACCTTCACTTCCTGTAAATCAAGAAGAGAAAATTCGATTTGTGTGCTTCAAATGTAGATCATCGTATAAACATAAGCGCTCTTTGTCGTTACACATTACATTTGAATGCGGAGTAGATCCCCAGTTTTAATGTAAATTGTGTCTAAGAAAATTTAAACGTAAATCAGGTTTACGTTCGCATGTCGCAATTGTTCACAATGTACTATAATAGATAAATCATAAGTATGTATAGAACATATGTTTTCTATTTCTTAATACATAATTTTTCGTTTATTTGACGCATACTGTAATAATTGGATATTTAAATAAATGGAATAAACTCTTCTTTTTTGTTATTTCTGGTAAAGTAAATGGTACACTGTTTCACGCTAGTTTCACACTAGGCGTGGCGAAGGATTATAGAAATAAGCGCTTTACCTCTGAACTCGTCCCGGTTTAAGACCCTTCCTATTTCCGGGAACTGGTTCTATCTTGAGGTTTCTAAGAATCTACCAACTTTCGGATTCAAAAAGTCAATGAGCTTTGAGCTTGAAGAAGTCAATGAACTTTGGGGGTTCCCTCGTCGTTTCTAAGAATTGATATCACCCATCTTAGGTCAACGAGCTTGGCAACACCGCATAATCTTGATACATTGCAACACTGTAGAGTGATACATAACCGGCATAGCTACACTACTATCGATTGTACCTACATATGAATTCAGAATCCTGGCAAATATACAATGTGGCAATGATGTATAGTTTATGATAGAAATTTTTATTGCAGGTGAGAAACATGCTGACATTTTTAGAAACAGAAAAAGTTTTCCTTCCCTTAATACCTAAGATATATGCGACACAAATTGTAAAATCAGAAATATCGTTTGTCGCTGACATAGGGCAGGTTATGACAGCCCTATTAGAAAATATCGAAATATACCGTAATTTACGTTCTTCGTTCATTTAGTTGTAAATATAAGAAACAATTTTTAATTATCACTGAATTATAAGTATGTGGTAGGCAACTTAATTTGCATTTTGGTGTAACTTAAGTGCATATCTTCTTAAAGGTTTATACTCCCACCTCTTTAAATTATTTTTTTCTGCTCATATTTTCGCGCAACGCGTCATCATCCGACTTCCTAAGGGTCCATTTTTTTTCATTTCTTGTGATACGCTGTTCGATGCAGGAAGCCATTTTTGATGTTTCCACCTAAATTTTGTGAAAAGTGCCATTGATTTAATGGTAAGATATATTTAACTCGTAATACTAAAATCTAAAACATTTGCTCTTTGCAGGCACTTATTTTTTTTGCACATTTAATTCTATTTTAATTACCTTTTAATTCTACTTTTACGTACACCTTTGGTTTACATTTCCGTAATTGTTTAGATACCAGACGTTATTAAAAAGTTCGTGTACAAAAAGTTTGGAACATGTATTTATAACCATTATTTTGTAATTTAAGGCTATAACTAGTTTTTAAGATGTATTTTATATAATTCTAATTTTAAATGTTAATAAACATAGTTTGTATATTTTTTTATTTTTACATTTTGGTAAATTTTTATTGTAAACCTCGGTGTAGTTATTCCGAGCATAATTAAAAAATAACTTGTCGTCCGAGATCATTTTTATTAGTGTTACATTGCAGTTTTCTTTCTATTGATGTTAAGTGGAAATAACAACATAAATTGTGGTAATTAAGCAAAAAAAAAGATTGAATCGGCCTACTTTAAACTACCGACTGAGACAACGGCATTATTAATAGTGAACGTTTTGTATCTCGAGTTAGTTTAACGATTTGTTTTGAGAACTTTTATACTTTTTTATTATTAAATTATTTACACCTACCACAATTAAAACACTTTTTATAAATTGCATTTGGTTAGGTGACTGTAGCTATCCCCTCTGGCCGTTTATAATTGTGCCAATATGCAAACAACAAACCCTTATGAGTGCCAAATCAAAAGAAGAACGGTAATTGAAGGAACATTTTGTATACCATAACTAAAGTTCACCATTTTGTCACTGAAATTAAGAAATAAACTAGCAGTTTGTGAAAATATTATCACCGTCAATACCTTCCTCTAGTCTTAAAAAAACGCCTTTGAGAAAGTTGGTTTTATGAAACCTCGATTACGACGATGTAATTTATAGTACGTGTTTAAAAGGCACTGACTGAATCTTTGATATAGAAAAAGTACGATCATATTCATTATAAATTAGAAGTAAATCTATTAATTGGGACATTAAAAACTAGTGCAATGTACTTAGATTTTGTTAAAAAAAAGGGAACAACACCCTAACTCAGAATGCGTCGTCACAAATAAGAAGCTTACATTTCTCATCACTCACTTGCGCTTGATATTTAGACGCAATTTTAAACCTAGAGCGACGTTACTAACGTTCCAAATATACAATTACTTCAGCAATTACATATTTTAGAATGAGAGACTCGCAAATTTGTAAAAAGGTACACTAGAATTAAACCCATCCGTCACTAACATGCTTGGACAAGTCTAAACTCTAAACAAATTTTCACGAAAAGTTTATAAATACCATAAATATGAATTGAGTTGCTTATACGGACAGAAACGATTGAACCAAAAAGACAATTTTCTTTCTAGAAGGTAGCAGTAAAGTTTTCGCAGGTCGCACAAAAACTGTTATAAGCTGTATAAGCAGGTTTACGTTGTCATTCGGCATATATACAGAATGTGCTCTGTTAGATATAAAATGGAATTAAATAAAAATTTATAACCTACTGTACTTACACATTTTTTTTTCTACGTAGATTTAGTTTTCGTTATATTATATTAGACTATTGATAGTTTACGGTCATTGCCTTGTTACGGGAAAAAATGGTAGTAGAACTGAAGTAATAGATAAGGAAAGAAGTGCCGGTAGCTCATCAAAACTCAAAATAGCAAATATTCTAATAGAAGAATTCTCACTAATCGTTACGGTAAAGCTTTTACTAAAGTAATAACAAATAAATGAACTTGTCGCTGTTTAGTTGCATAAATCAAAATTTCCTATAAAATAAATAAATTGCTCGGTAACTTGTACGTACAAAATATCTAATCTCTTAAATTTGTTCTTGCGTAATTAATAACGCAGTAGTAGGAATAGAGTCACAATAATATTATAAACTGTAAAGAAATAATACCCAATTTATAAACCCTACTTATATATTCTAATCAAACTTAAACAGTGTTTAGAATTAGCGTAATATAGAAGTCAAAATCCATTTAATTTTGTAAACCTTAATAGTTAAAGTGGGTTGGCGCTTGCAAGTTTCATTTATCCAAAATAATATATTATACCTAAATTTTAGTTAAATGAGTACCAATAACGTCGCTCACATAAATGTGACACATTCTGCCAAATGTAAGTGTGTGTAGCATAATCGGAATAAAATCAAAATCACGTTGGAATGATATGGTTAGTACACTGGCGAGTATACACGTTTACAACATTAATTTAATCGCCTGAAGGTTTCCTAAGCAAAATTTGTAAACAAGGAAAGCGTATTCATCCGCCTGACAAAATTTAAAACATTATTAAAATTGTCCACAGAATCCAATGTATGTAAGTTGTTACCTTAATTTGTATACACTTACACATCAGTTGGCTACTCTGAATACTCCCCCTTCCTTAGTACTGCGGTCTAGATATTTCTCGTAATTGACCCTCTAGGTGACGGATCGATGGACAATTGCACAGAATTTCCAGTCGACAACTTTCAGTTTACCTTATTGAATTTAGTGACGAGAATATTTAAGTCAAAATCAGATAATGAAATCACTGTATCACCTGGTTTAACACATCTACACATGAATTTATTTAAAGGCGTTATCTATTATTTATATACACAAATTTTGTGATAGCAATAATTTTATAATTACAGCAAATTGTCTATTTATGTGGTATAACCGTGAATGCGATGGGACTTTGGAATGACTGATAATTATATTGAATTTGCAAGCTATGTACCCGCAAGCATATTGGATTATAGTTCACAATGTGCAAAATTACTAATCTTAAAACAACTTCCTCTTCGAAGGGCCCGTAAAGAATGTCACTTCTAACAATCGATAAAGAACACTAAACTGTCACCAGGGTGCCCGAATATTATACAAAAATCCCACTAAGGGTGAATGGGAAACTTTCTCTGCGAACATTTCAATAACCCCAGCACATCATACGCAAATTCAACACGTCTAAGTTCACCACCCGCGTTCGTCCTCTTCTTGTAACCGCTAGACTTGAATCCTCTGCAAAAAAAAACCTTTTCTCACAAGAATCACGTCATCCTTTTAAATAGTCGCATATAAATTTCTATAGTGTGGGCCCTTCCATGAAAGAAGCCGACTTAATATCTATAAACATCCTGATCTTCAAACTGAAATCTTGCCATTCAAATAAATTTTCTATTGTCAAACTCAATACATAAAATGAACTGGCACACTTAAAAAAATGTAGAAATGTTTATACGTGTCTGAACCTTTCGTTATCAATCACGATACAATGGACTTTATTCCCAAAGATATTATGTTACTTAAAAACTAATGTAATTTTAATTCAAAGTACACTATAATTAACCATTAAACAAAATCCACTAGTTACAAAAATAAATCTTAAACTCCCTTCTCAAATTCCTTTTACTAATTTACATTGTCAACGCGTAAACCAAATCTTAATTTAAAACTTTTAACTATTAACAACAGACAAACCGAAAAATATATATGCCATTCACACAAACTGGGTGCAACATCTTACTCGAATTTGTAATAACTCCTAAAAATTTGTAACCAAATTCATGATTCCAACATTTATATTTGAATAAATAGATGTCAGACATCCAGCAGGAGACTACGTTGAGCCGTGCAGTAAATTTATTGTATAAAATATTAATCAAATATCAATTAGTTTAGCTGCCATACTGACAGTAATCACTACACAAATAATAGTTTAATAAAACCTACAGGTCGGGTTATTCTGTGTTTTAAAGACTTTACAGTTTAGTAAACTATTATAAAATTATTAAGCGTGGTTTGACGATGATCCATCTTTCACTGCCGATTTCTTAACTTAATGGATGCACTGAAAAAAGACGTTTCAAAACTTCTTAAACACAACAGTTGCAAATTCTGGCTGTGGGGATATGATTATTCCAGCTTTTTCTGAATAAACTAAATTTCAATTGCTAGTAAATCATGTCGTCGAACGTTTATAACCACATAACTGCAATACCGCAATATCAAGACTTGATACTATCTTCATCAGATCTCCCAATATAATATTTGCCAGAAAAGCTTTAAAACTGTTGGCGAAGGATTGTTGTTTTAAAGATACAAGCTCTGTACAAAATAAGAATGATTCAGTTAGAGACGCATTCATATCAGGTTTAATTTCAAACACCGTTCTGGAGAATGACTTAGACTTAATCGACGCATGCAAACAAGCATTCAATGCTGTTATTGAACCGCAATAACTATAAAATCCGGACAATTTACAAATGACGATTTAGAATATATTCAATCTGAAATACAAAAAAGACTTCTGAATGATGAAATAATTGAAGAGAACAGTTCTTCTTGTAGAGTACAAGTTTTGGCAACTTCTAACACATTGTAAGAAACGTATGGTCATCGATTATTCTCGAACGATTAACCGATAGACACAAGCAGGTGCTTATCCACTTCCATCCATTGAAAATCTTATTTCATATATTTCAAAATTCAGTGTGTTTATTAAATCGTTTTAAGAAGCGCCTATCATCAAATTCCAATTGCAAAAGAAGTTAAACCTTATACTGCTTTTGAGGCCTATGGCAATTTGTATCAGTTTCGTCGTATTTCGTTCGGTATGATAGATGGAGTATCATGTTTCCAAAGGGTAATAGATTCAAACATACGTAATGAAAATTTAAACGGGGTTTATATATACTTGAACGATTTTACCATACGCGGGAAAGACCAGGACGACCATGATGAAAAATTAAAAACATTTATGAACATTGTGCGGAAATACAATTTAACGCTGAATATTGGCAAAATCACTATTCTCTAAAACCGAAATAAATCTATTCGGTTATAACATTTACAGAGGTATAATTAAACCTGACCCCGAGAAGCTGCGTCCTTTACTAGAATTTCCTGATCCTGAAGATTCTGCTGCTTTAACACGCGTTGCTGGTATGATTGCACATTACTCTAAATGGATATCAAAATCTTCTGAAAAGATACGTTCTCTCGTTAGAACATAACGTTATCCACCCTCACATTAAGCAATAATGTTTTTAGAAAAATTAAAGTAAGAAATTTCACAGTCTACAGTAAACCCTACTGGACCATTTACAATTGAAACTGATGCCAGCGAGTATGCTATAGCCGCATTATCATCTCAAGAATGCTTTCAGAAAGCGAACGTAGACATTCTGCTATGGAGAAGGAAGCGCATGGTATAGTAGAATCTTTAAAGAAGGGGATGCATTTTCTTATAAGCAAGTCTTTTCGTCTTATTACAGATCAGAAATCAGTCTCATTCATGTTTAGTCAAAAACATAATCCACAAATTCAAACCAAAAGATACAGCGATGGCGAATAGAACTTTCAAAATTTAAATTCGAAATTATTTATTTTTCCGGTAGTGATAATTCTGTTGTGGACACCTTATCTCGAGTAGTAAAAACTGCGGCAATAGACACAAATCTCGATAAACTGATTGAAATACATAAATATGTATGTCATCAAGGAGTAACGTAACACGATTGACATAGTGGGTAAGGAGTAAGAACTTATCATATTCAGTAGATGATATCAAAATGATTACATCTATTGGTAGAAATTGCGTTGATGTAAAACCCCGGTTTGCAAAAGTAGAAGGTACCTTAATAAAAGTTACAGCGCCGTTTGAAAAAATCTCTATGGATTTCAAAGGGTCATTGTCTTCAGTTTCATGTAATAAACATTTACTGACTATTGTTGATAAATACGCACGTTTTCTGTTTGCATCCGCGTGCCCTGATATAAGTGTTACTACAGTTATCAAGCAACTAAAGGATCTCTTCTCCCTTTTTGTCATGCCAGCGTATGTTAATTCGGACCGAGGATCATCTTTTATTTCTTCAGATGTACCCTTTTTACGTAAAACGGGTATTGCTACTAGTTATTCTGCACCATATAATCCAAGAGGTAATGGCCAAACCGAGAGATACAATGCTATCATCTGGACAGCCATATAACTGGCACACAAAAAATTCTCCTATATCTAACTGGGAGATGGTATTAACTCAGGCTCTGCATTCAATTCGAGCTTTATTATGCATTGCCACAAATGAAACTCCCCATGAACGAATGTTTTCATATCCCAGAAGATCTTATAGATAATCAATCCCATCGTGGTTACAACGTAGACAAATAATAGTTTAATCAAACCTGCAGTTCGAGTTATTCTGTTTTAAATACGTTACAAGCCGGGTGGTTATAAAACCGTGGTTCTTGGAAGAGCTCTCCTTAAAACTCTAGTAACCCAACACGACCAGCTAGGCGTTTATTATGTTTTTAAACTAAAAAAAAAACACAGTGAATGATTAAATGCATAAAACAGAAACCCCAAAATTTAATAACAATCCCCATGATCCTCAAGGGTGACCTATATGTAATGGAGATTAGAGAACATCTAAAATTCAGCTGTATTACCACATAGTAAATTCCGCATTATTATCAATGTTTACAAATCACATTAAAGTCTAAGTTTATACACCGAAAGCAGTAAGCACAAAAAATATTAAGAAATACAACTAAACTAGCAGACATAAAAGTCTAACACGGATCACCATGTACAAAGATGTGTATTTACGCAAGCATAGTGTATATGTAAGGACAACTTTATTGGTATAGTATATAAAATTTGATAGCTGTTTGGTTAACACACGATATAATCAGGACTCAACCGAAACTGCTTAGGAAATTCCAATACGAGCACCTTTCGTAAGTAGTATACTGAATAATTTTTATTGATTCAAAGGTAACAAATCAAATTGTAACTGCATAACATTGCTACATGAATCACTAAGCCATGCAGAAGCAAACCAATATATTTTATGGTTATATTCAGTACTCGTAAACAACTGAAGGAAAATCTCCAGCTACTGTTTACAATTCGTTAAAGTAGTATCTAAAAGTAAATAATGCCCACTGTCATTAGGGTTGTCGTAGTTGCATATTTATTGCTCCAGGGCTCCGTCATGTAATAAACAAAATAGAACTCACCAATAAGTTAGTTGTGTCGGGAATACCCAAACGTCTTACATGATTTAACATCGGTATTTTTAGGTGGAATCGAGTCAAGAACGATGAAGTCCCTTTGAATTTTCTTCTGGCTAGAAATGTCGTCAGCCACCGGTTCTCGCTTTAGTGGTCAGTGCCGAGGGAAGGTTCTGCTAGCATATTCATGAATCCCAGTTTCGAAAAGCATTCGGTAACAGGTGCAGAATCGATTACAGCGTAATACGCAGTGGGAAGGAAGAAGAAAAAACCTAAATAAATTAACGTCTTAGTTATGAGACTAGCAATAGTTGTGGAAACTTTAAATATATAAATAATAACCTGAAAGGTGTAGCAACACTATATACCTGAAGCGACGACAGATCATGTAGATTTTAAAGAAAATGATATCCGTGTAAAACGAAAGACTAATTTTTAATTTAGTGTGATATTAAGTACATGTTTCAAATTAAAACCAGTTTAAACTGAGATGTAACTTACAGGAAAATTCCTAACACGTAGTTTCCTTAAACGGTAACCAGATAAACTGGCGTTACTAAAATAAAAAAAGATCACACGACCTTTCCTACGTGTCTGTCAGAAGTAGACTGTATTTCCTACCAACGGGTACGTAAAACTCACAAAATGTAAAAAAATACGTGTAATAACTAAAACTGAGCAAAATAGAATTACTAACAAAAAAAAGTAACTTTATTTCAATATGAGCTCCTCCCACTTCCACGCACTTCCTAAACCTTCGAAGGTTGTTTCTAAAAGAGCAGTACCGAACTATTTCAAATAGCATTGCTGTGAAAAACAATTCCATCAAATCTTGCCTTGTTTGCACAGGTGTTGCGTACACCAAATTTTTAAGATATCCCCAGAAAAAGGAGTATATGCAATTGTTCTTGTAGAATGCGATTAAGAGCTGGTTTTGATGCGTACAAGACAAATAAATGTATCAACTCATACCAGCGTCTCGTAACCTGAGATCAGTAGGCTCAAACATTCGTCTCTCTGGTATACCCTATTCCGAAACTTTTTAGCATAAAGCCTTCTGACCTCTAAACAGTATCGAGAAGCCAAGCCATACATTAGGTGCATGTCTGCATACTCAGTAAAATTGGAATCTGCCATGATAATTTTAATTTAAGCCGTTTACTAATTAATTATTGACAAATACTGTGAGAACTATTGACAACTATCCCTAAGGCAACTTTTGCTTAGTACCAATTAACAACTAGGATTATCCTCATCAACAATAGCGAATGCGAAGATTGACTTGCAGTGCATTAATCAAATGGCAAATATCACCCAAACAGCTTTTTTTTATCGAATTCCAATAAGAGTACCTTTTCGTTAGGTTAAGGTGTGAGGAAGTCATTTTTGATATTTTTACAAAAGGACTGGCATGCCTTAAAATTTTTGGATCCTTAACCAATATGGATAGTACGTCCCTGACTTCAGGATATTTTTACAAAGGGGCTGGCATGCCTTAAAAATTTTGGATCCTTAACCATTACGGATAGTACATCCCTGGCTTCAAGGCAATACTGTAGGTCTGTTTCCACTTCTAAAATAAACATACTCATACGTTATAAGCGTACTGTGAATTTTATACAGATGAAATGAACAGCACTAAAATTAAAAATAAAAAATGTATGTATAATTGTAACTTTGGAGGCCTAGAACTCGGAAACGAGGGCCTGTATTAATAAAGTTTATATGAAGTACTAACATTATTTTAGTTCCAACTATACTCTTCCGACTTTTTTTTCATTAGTCCCCAATGGGTATGAATTGTGGTATACACCACAAAGGGGTGGGATATTCCTGTGAAATAAAACTGACATGCAAAATAGGACAAAATCTTTATAAATAAAAATCACAGGGTATGGAAAAAGTATACATTAACTAAGAAAAGCAGGTGTGAGTTTTATAGATTGGAACTGTATTATTCTTCACGTATTCAAGAAGGTGTAGACATAAAACGATTGCAAGATTGTAGACAAACCTGTCGTCTAACTTTGCGAACAAACAATCTAAATAGTACCTAGCCAATTTATTCTTTATTAGGCTAAGATTAACGCTATAGAGTAGCGTTGATTAGTGTTATATAAGTGTTTGTTACGAATTTTGTCAACTATATCTATATGTTTTTTAGGTCCTAGTTTACCCACCGTACCGGTGAACAACGAAGATAAAACTCGTTTCAACTGTTGTAAGTGTGGAAAAACATACAAACATAAACGCTCCTTATGGCTGCATACAAGATATGAATGTGGAGTTGATCCTCAATTTCAATGCACAGTATGCCAAAAAAAATTTAAGCACAAATCAAGTTTACTTTGTCATTCTGCACATATACACAATGTGCTGTATTAGGTATAGAATGGAATTAAGTAAGTGAGAATTTTGTGTTCATATAACTTTCTTTGATGTTCTGTAGTCAATAAAATGGATGTTTCGAAAACGGATTAGCGCTTATATTAACATCACTCGTGATAGGTGTCTTAAACTGAGGTACCTGCCCCAAACAAAGATAGCAATCGGATAGAACATGTTTTGCGCTGCATGTAAAGTACACTCTTAAACGCGACACTTTTTTACGTGCGTACAGATCTACACATTACATGCACCATTAAAAGAAGAGCGTTAATTCATAGTTAAAGTGATAAACGCTTTATATATATATATATATATATATATATATATATATATATATATATATATATATATATATATATATATATATATATATATATATATATATATATATATATATATATATATATATATATATATATATATATATATATACCGTGTCCAAGATAAGGATGTCCACTATGGGGATCTCGGAAACGATAAGAGATGGAAGGTCGGTTAAATGGAACAAAAGTTACGCATTTGAGAGGATGTATTTATGGTCTTTGTAGATCTCGAATATCTCTTTTAGTTTTTGAAAAAAATTTAATTTTCTGATTTTCGTTTTTTTTTCTGACCTTATTTGAAGAGCTACCAAGAAAAGAAGAGCACATTTTCATTGCCACTTTTCTAACTCTACTTAATGCTGTTATTCAATTTTTAATACAACGTTTCGTTTGTACATTTTCGATGTTTTACATTGAATATGAATTTTCTCATCTGAAACGTATCAAAAATATAAAGTGTGATATATCGTTGAATTCAGAATCAAGGAGAGAATTTAAATATGGCAAAAATAATTTTTTCGTGTATTTAAAAAAATAAAGTTGATGATGGTTGTTAACAAACGAAACGTTGTATCAAAATTTGAATAACAGCATTAAGTAGAGATAGAAAAGTGGCAAAGAATATGTGCTCTTCTTTTCTTGATAGCTCTTCAAATAAGGACCCAATTATTATGAACAAAGGTAGAATCATTATTATTCTTTCTAAAATGTAACTTGACAATAAGAAACTAATTTCATAATTAATTCCAATTACCTCCTCTAGCCTTCCAAGAAAATTTTATAGATGTAGGTACTCGTATACAAAGAAAATCAATTAAACACGCCCATAATCAACAGGAAGACGTTAATTATAATTATTAGTCACTCTCACATAGTAACCCGTTCTTAGTGCACCGTCTAGCGTCAGAAAAACTAAATAAACACTTACCTTCTAACCAAAATTCATGTGTTAGAACGATAAAGGTATATAACCTCACATATTATAAGTACTAATCCGTTTTTAAAACTTATCCATTTTACCAGCTATGCTTGCACATTGTTTCTATCTATAGCTTGACCTTTTTATTTTAATGAATTGATTACTGAATGTAGTTTTTGTTAAATAAATTATTTCCTTCACATTTTTTTAATATGGACAGGCTCTGGTTATTGGCTTTTTATACACCTTTCCACCGTCGGTAGTATCTTATCACTACTTTATTATCTCCTGATCTAATTATATCTACTTTCCATCAAAAATACAATAATTTTAATCATTGGGTGCCAAACCTGTTTAACACGTCATTAGTAAACAAATATTTAATAGAAAACAATAGTTGTGGCTGTCCAGCTTCGACATGTCATATTTAAAAGTGCCTTAAGTCCAAATCCACTTTCCTTGATATCTTAATGTCGATATCCACTAATAAGAAGTTATTACGCATAATGTATCCCGTATGATACGGGAAATAAATACGTTGCGAGAGTGATATTGTCGACTAGCATTTTTACTTTGATTGCTCAGACATTTTTTGACCGCGCAAACCGTTTAAATGAATTTTTAGTAAATGGATTGGCTAGGGTTCTTGAAATGAAAGAATTTTGAAAGTTACGTCGAGCCTTGAGTGGTGTCAAGTGAGAAATAGTGGTTTAAACCACCATAGTGTGAGTTGCTGTCGAGTAACAGTAGAGTAAGATGTTTGATGTGCTTAACTGAAGTATTAATTAAATTCAAAGAAACTATGTGTAAAGCTCTGGCAACGACAAAAGTTATCACGCTGTCAGCTTTTGAATTAAAATTTTCGAGTATTGAAGCTGCTGCTGACAATGGAGTATTTCAGCAACTTAGAGCACTTAGGCGATTGTTCCGAGGTGAGATAGACCTGGGGTCAGCATGTGGGCTGGTTATACCACTTTATCCTGTAACTTGTATAAGTTAAAACCTTTCAGTGCTTTATTTTAAATTTGTCGTTAATAAATATAAACATTAGTTGGGTAAAAGTCCTAGACCGGATAGGAGTGGTGGGGATCGCTCAGACCCACATCGTTGAAGGCATAGTACTCCCTTTTACCTATATGACTTAGGGATCTTCCCCTCTTTTCTAGGAACTAGTTGTGTGTTTAGATTTCTAAGGTTACAATAGGATACCCCTAAAGGTCAATGAACCTTGGCTTTTAGATTTTTAGGAACCGACTACAGGTTGCGACGAAGAATTTAGCAACACCGCATGGCAACACAGCATATCTTTGAGGCATATCAAAATCCCAAGAGAGAGAACATATTTTCACATTCGAATAATACACTTGAACGAGCTTCGTTATTGGACAGGACCGTAATGCAAGCTTTAAATAAAGTTTGTATGTTCCGTATTTTTATTTATGCATAACTATAGTTTAATTCTAATGTGGTCTCCGATACCAGTGACATTTTAAATGTAATCTGAGTTGCCCCGAGAAACAAGATGTATTCCCGCTCCTGTATAGCCTGCCGTTTGTTCCCTTTTGTTAATCTATTAATTTGAAATGATATTTACGTTTATGACAGAAAGTTGTACTTTTAAGTTAAAGTTTAGTCCCTATTTGTAAGTAACTCATTATAGTTCAGTTATTATTTAGTATTGTAAATAATAGTAAATATACGTATAAACCTCTTGTATATTAGTCAGCGTAAAAGGTAAATAATTATTTAAAAGAATTCAAAAAAAGGTGTGTAGTAAATAATGCGTATCAAGACGTTAATACAATTTATTTAATTGTACGATTGCTTTGCTGTATATATAATATTCAACTAATTTTTTTACGTTTTAGATTGGCGGTCTTCTTGCAAAGCTAAAGTTAGACGGAATTACCAGTGTGAATGTGGTCATAGTTATACTTGGTATAGAGGATTAATGCAGCATAAAAAATATTATTGTGGAGTTCCCCCTCAATTTGTATGTCCAGTTGAAGAATGTAGTTTTCGTGCCAAGATGAAAGGGAATTTAAAAAAGCACATTGATAGTGTACACCAAAATTTAAAATTAACTGACTAATGAACTGTTACTACGAAACAATATGTTTTATTATAGATTTGTTCTTGTTCTAGACCATAATAATAATAATTAAAGTTGATTATTAAATGTAAATTATATTATTAATGTAATAATATTTTCATACCTTTTCCATTAATTCTTTTAAAGCTCATCAGTAATAAGTTTATGTCATGCCCAGTGGGCACGTTTTGAAATATCTTGTTTTATTGTAAATTGCAATACTGCAGATCTGCTGTGCTATCTTAAAGATACTAATGTATTTAGTTAAATATAAACAACCAATTTCTTTACACAGTGCATTCCAGTTCAACCAAGTCACCCTGAATAGATCTGTTGATCAAAACACCTCAACTTTGGTTTTTAGGAGGACCCATTTTATTAACCCTGTGTCAACCACCTTCTCCTCGGCCTTATGTCAAACATTTGTTTCAACATCTTAAACAATTCTAAAAGATTTTACTGCTACCGAGGGCGATGTTATAGAGTTAAAATCTTAAGGCGAATAATTTTTTGTTTACAAATAATGGTTTTAAACTTTATCCCTTAGTTATTCATGTTTCGGTCAAAATTATTCTGAAATATTGATTGTCCAGCCGCATTTTATTACTAGATTAGAGTGTTACTTTTTGTCCTGTTTCAACTCGAGTTATTCCTTCCTTTTCCCTTTTCTTGTGTTCCAAAGGGCGGATTGAAATAGTTGGTTGTATTATGAACATTAAGAATCAGCTAAACCCGGTGCTCGTGTTTTCAATGAGAATCATTCAGGCAAAAATGTGAGGCATAAATACGTTTTGGAATTCTTCAATAAATTCATGGGAACTGGTACTAATAACAGATACATGAACGTTCAGGAATAGTCAAGAACGAGGGCATTAATATGGCAGTTGTAGGTTATGTTGCCTTGATTGAAAATACACATTTTTTTACTAAATTGGGCCAAGAATCAGGACTGTGTCGTAAAAATGTTTTTGAGAATCTATTATCGAATCAAATTCCACTATTTATGAATTAATCGAAGATGATTGCGACACAAGAATCGACATTTATATGAGTTTCTCAGATTAATGTACGTGTTATACGAATGGGCATGTCAATGGGCAAAATGTACGACTCTGAAGTGTTTCAAATGCTTAAACTTATTATTGAACCATTTTTTTTTTTTTGGCAGAAAAGTTAAATGGTGAGGAACATTTAAATTTGCGGTGAAATCAAGTTATACCAAGCATTAACAACATTTTCGAGTGAGATTCTCTATTGCAAAATGAGGTAGCTTTTAACAGGATTGAGCTCCCCCTTACTACGTAGTAGCAGTGCGGCAAATCCTGGTTAATAACTTATCTCTTCGGTGCATTGGTGGGGAAGGGCCTATACCATGCCCACATCTTTCCCCCACTTTAACACCGATGCATTTTTTCTTTGGAAATTGTTGAAATCTGAAGTTTAAGAGACAGAACCAATTACTTTAGAGAATTTGCGGGAAGAAATTATGAGGTGATGTAGGGTAACGTAACTCCTGGTATTCTTCAAAATGCAAGGGCGGAAACAGAAGCTGGTTTATACCATAGTATGCGAGTTAGTGGTGCTCAGCTTGAATTTTTCTGTTTAATGGCACCTTCTTGTTTAAAATTAACCCTCCTATTGTGTTTGGGTCAATATGACCCAATTTCGTTGTCACTGCATGACACCTTTTTCATTACTCTAATAACGGTGTACCTAAATTGATGTTAGAAAATTATAATTACTTTTTTTAATGCATTTGTTACACTCACTGCGTTTGGGTCTATATGCCCCGATGATTTGCGTGGTTCAACTTAGAAGAACGAGAAGCAGAGTATTATCATAGACGAATGTATTTTATTAGTTTTGTTTGATTTTCATAAATATAAATAACTTACATAATATTGCCACATTATTACGCAATATTGCGTATATTGCATGCGTTATGTGCGTACCGGTAAACAAGTTTATTCCTGTCGAGACTTTCCTATGGCTCCGAGTATAAATGCAGCCAGTGAGCGTCTGTGTGTTAGTTTCGTAGTAAATATCAAACTTGATGCTATACCTTAATAAGAAATACCTAGCAATTGAAATTTATTACCGAAGATGTGTAGTGAGAGAGTGCTTGCGGATAGTGAACTTGAGAAACTTTTGAGTGTTTCTGATAGTGATTCTAATGCTTCTGAAGTAGAAGACCATTTGTCCGAAACCAAGATATATAATAGCGAATCGGATGATGAAGTGGAAGCTACGATTTCAGATGAAGCTGATACGGATAATCACGTAACTTCAAAAGATGGCAATAAAGTATGAATGAAAAAACACATCAATCGGGAAGGTTATCAGCAGCAAATGTTATTTCGTTGATTCCTGGGCCAACAAGGTATGCTACATCGCGAATAATTGATATAAAAAATCCGCGTACTTCCTATATTTCACACCCAAAATTGTAAACCTAATTTTGAAAATGTCAAATTTAGAAGGCAACAGACTTTGTGGCGATACGTTTCAAGAACTAACATTAGTACTCTTTCTAGCTGCAGTGTATAAATCAGCCAGTCTGTGGTATGAAAATCTAGGTTGTCCAATATTCAGAGCGACGATGTCCCTACAACGATTTCATGTAATTGCACGAATAATTCGCTTTGACGATAAAAAAACTCGACCACAACGACGCCAAACTGATAAATTAGCTCCCATACGGGACTTGTGGGATGAATGGGTTGCAATTCTACCTAAGCTCTATAATGTTCACGAAAATGTAACAGTAGATGAGCAACTGGTACCTTTTAGAGGCCGTTGTCCTTTTAGACATCGCGAATAAACCTACTAATTACGCAGTCAAGATTTGGACTTCTTGCGATTCTGCAATTGCTTATGCATATAACATGCAAATTTGCATCGGGAAAAAAGAAGGTGAACCTCCAAAGGGAGATCAAGGTAAAAGAGTTGTGCTAGATCTTACTTATGGTCTAAAAGTCACAACGTAATGTGTGATAATTTTTACCTCGTACGATCTGGGGCAGATGCTATTGAAAAGAAGAATCACCATGCTTGACACTATTCGCAAAAATAAGCCTGAATTGACAGCCGCATTGGTCTGCAACAGGAAAGAAGCCCTTTCTTCAAAACTTTACTTTACCAAGGACACGTCGATAGTTTCCTATATTCCGAAGCGGAATAAAAATGTTACGCTGATGAGCACTATGCACCACGATAACGGAGTGTGTAACCAAGATAATAAAAAGCAAACTAAAGGTGCTGTAGACACATTAGGCAAGTTAATAATATACTGCGACTATTTCTTGAAGAGCTGGGTAATTCCTTGACTACTGTCAAGACTGTAACAAATAAATGTATATATCTAACTACTACGTTTTCAGATGATCTTTACATAAAATTTATAATAATATGTAATAAAAATAAAATAACGTAATAAAATGTAATAAATAATAAATACTACATCTTATTTCTTATTATTATTTACTGTTATATCAATTTAACGACAATAAAACGACAACTATAGGCTCCTGGCATAATGACCCGAACACAATAAGTCAAACCAGAATGTTAACACAATAGGAGGGTTAAATAAAAAGGAATAATTTGTCTATTTCTGATTTTTTATTGTCTTTTAGTGTCAAAAATGTCACAGAGTTAGATACAGAATTGAAAGATCCTCCAAATAAAGGGTCACTCGACTGTTTTTCCCATTTGAAATTTTTGGCCTGAGGGTGAGGAGGAAGTGGTTGACGCAAGGTTGATAAAATCTGTCCTCTTAAAAACTAAAGTTGGCGTGTTTCATGATTTTTCTACAGTCCCAATATCAACTAATTTATTTGGGATAACTTGTTTGAACTGGAATGCACTGTGTAAAGAAAATGTGTTGCTTATATTTAACTAAATACGATACATTAGTATCGGGAAAAAAGAACTGCTGATCTGCAGTATGTAAATTACAGTAAAGCAAGACGTTTTAACACGTGACTAAAACGTGTCCACTGGACATGAGAGGTATTTATTGTAAAAAAAACGTCAAAAATGTCACAGGGTTGGATACAGAACTGAAATACCTTACAAATAAGGGGTCACTCGACTATCTGCTCTATTTGATATTTTTGACATGAGGGTTGGTGTGAAGAGCAGAAAATAGACACAGGGCTGATTTTTACTTAAAATGTGTCACCTTTAAAACCAAAGTTGACGTGTGTGACCTTTTTTTACAGTCTCAATATCTACTGGTATATTCAGGGTGGCTCGTTTTACCTGAAATTTACTGTATGATCAATAAATTAAAAAGTCTCAACGTAGGAGAGAAGGTTCGACAATAATGGGATTGAGTTTATTTTCTATATATAAATCAATCGATGGTTCTGTAGAATAGTGACGATGAGAAAGTCAAAAATCTACATAAATAATACTAATAATAATAATAATAATAATATGCAATATCGCAAGGATTCACATATTGTTGGCTCACATTCCATTAATATAAGTAATTTAACTGTAATCTCATTATATTTAGAATTTACATCAGTTCTACATACATAAAGACAAAATTTACATCGATTGGGGCTTGTATCTCGATAGCTCAGTTGGGTAGAGCGTTACTCTAGCAAGGTAATTGCCGTAGGTTCAAATCCGACTTGAGTTAAACTTTTTGTTTATGTATTTAATAAAATTAATAATTTTTAATTACATATTTACTTTTGATGTCCAACTTATAGTACCAAAAAAACAGAATGCAGCATGCATTACATCATTAATGCTTAATTTGCACATATAATTATAAACACAATTGGGGCAGTATCCACATGTACTTGATAAAGGACTTAAGTTTACAGTTTTTTAAAGTATCAAACATTAAACAAAAAGCAGAATCGAAAACAGGTAAATAATTGTATTTAGCTTTGTATCCCCCGAGCTAGTGAACAACTAGCACCATCCGAAAACCTTTAACTGGGTTCATTAACTGTTGTACTCTAACATAACATAACCTTCACTCCATTCCCTTGCAGGGTAGGCAAAGCATTATTTATTTTTCATTTACATTCCTATCTCTGTATTTTTCTTTCCTTTATCCTACATTCTACTACATTCAGCCAACTTTAATAATTCAAGAAATTTAAGATTAAGGTACCTACTTAATTGATATCAATTAAAACTAATTTATTAATTAAAACGGATAACCGGTTGGAATAATGAGTATAATGTAGCCCAATTAAGCTATTCGAATAAGCGAATGTAACAATGAAATTAGATATAAATCCGTTTTGAGCTCGGATCATGATGAAACTCATTGTCTATACAAATTAAAGGGTACTAATCATGAATATGAAATAATTTTTTGTACTATTCAACCTTTTCGTTTATTTACCATATCTATTTCCAAGAACAAAAAATTTGGACATTCCTTTTTAAAACGTCACTTTTGACTACAATCGTGCAAAAAACAGTATTAGCATCACGTAAATTAGGGGTTGTACCGGTCCCCGGCCAACGTCCCTTGCTATTCTTGGTACTCAATATACTATAGCGCGAAAATCAAAAACAAAAAGTTATGAATTTTTGAAATGCCGTCTTTTTGTTCAACCATGACATTAATTAATTTAGATACGATTTTTACTTGGAGAAATAGTGTCCAAATTGTGATTAAGGTGCAGGACTAAGGAGTGATGGGGAAATTAAGTGTCTCGTTGATCATTCCAGTGGATATTTTACACTTGTTGTTCAGGCACAATTCATCGTGCGAAAAAACAGGATGTCAATTGCAACAAAAGGTACACAAGTTCACTTATTTAAATTTTGTTAGATGAACTATAATTTTTTTCGGAACTTCTATTGGATATAAGACCTTCTTTGAAGTCCAACCTGTCATTATGGAAAATTGCTGGTTTTTCTCACCTTTGGGTTGAGGAATGCCCACTGAAATTTATTACAAAACAACTCTTAATCAACCATCATGCTGCTGTGGATTGAGCATGCTTTTGCCGGGAAGTTGTTTTGAGCGCTTTGGTGACCAAGGCCACAAAAATAGGAGGTTTCAGGCAAAATGTAAGTTAACTTTATTGAAACCGTTAGGTTTTTCATTTAAATTGTTAGGTTAGGTTAAGTTAGGTTATTCAGCCTGTTTTCCTCCGAAAGTACCACCGTGGTCACCATATCGATGGAGCTTGGGTTTTCGGTGGTTACGGGAGAGGATTTGAAAGAGTTTTCATGGTGGTAGTAGAAGATCGAAAAGCTGTAACTCTTATTGAATACATTGAAAGGTTGATTGAGAAAGGAACCACCATATATTCGGACTGTTGGAAGGTGCATTTCGGCTTGCACTTCAAAGATCTGGAGACAGGAGTTCACACGAACTCTATTGGATCATCATGGTAAGTTGCAGTACTCATGAAACATTAGGTTAGTTTTTAATGCTTCTTTCTGTTTTAGCGTGACGCACATGCGCATATGCCAATCGGCAGAAAGCGTTTCTTGGCTATTATCTTGCCCGCTATATGTTCCTGAAATAGGTTAAGGAACTTGACCAGGACCCACTTGTCGTTTCATACTTGTTCGTGATCTGTACGGCCCTACCGCAGAAGCCAACTTTGAGATTGAGACGGAAGGAGACGGATATGAAGAAGAAGAAATTGACTTTGAGTTCAATTAAATCACTATTCTTGGTTTAAATTAGTTGATTTTTCTTGGTTCAAAAAATTCAGAACTTCTTTGTTTTTGATTTTCGAAAAAAAAGTCTTCCATATTCGTGATTAATACTCTTTAATTAGTGTAGAAACTTAGTTTCATCAAGATCCGACTTCAACACGAATACGCCACGTTTCCTCGAAATTATCAAGGCCTGAACACTGCCAACCAAATCCATTCGAAGTAGTGAACGCTTAGAGTCCCTAAATATTCATGCGATGTAGTAAAGTCAGGGCATTATATTTCCACCTCTCCCTGTTTTTCCCCACTTGGGCAGTTATGGAATAAATGTATCTTGGTTTAAAGGTCCCATGTCAGATGTACCGCTAATCTATTGCTTTAGTATTTTTTTTGTAAATGTATCACTGCTACAGTTTTTGCTTTTTCGGTTGATTTTCAAGTTTGGATTAATTAAAAGTTTTCTAATAATTAGATAATTCTGGATTGTATATTGGCAAACTTATTAAATAGCCATTTTTGTTTGAATTCTTATATTCCTTTACGAGACATCGACCATTTCTTCTAAATAATTTAGAAACGAAATGATACACCAATGATATGTGTAAGGGAAGGCCGTTTGACAAAAATGTCATAATTCCAGTAATGAAAACGTAGTGACTGTAAGAATACTAAAAATTGTGGATTTCGTGTCCTGACTTTAGTACAACGTATAGGCCTAATCTTAACATTTAGGAACTTTAGTGGATCCTACTCAAGCGAGTGTAGTGTTACTGTACTTTCAAAATGGGACATTAAATTTGCTTTGAATGTGTGCTATACCGGGTGGCATAAAAGTGCGGGAACCGCAGGATAACTTGAAAAACACAGATCCTAGAAAAAAACTTTAAATACGAAAGTTGTAGCAAATGTCGACGTCTATATGACGGTGACCATGACGTCTCAGGTCATTTGACGGTCAAATCGAATTGTACGAACGTTTAACATTTAAGCCCAGAAATGAATCGAGAGGAAACTTTTGCTTTCTGATATAACCTTCATGTCATCAGAAGGGTAATTTACTTACCATTTTGAAAACAAGTCATATGGGATATGATCACTATGATTATTTCTGACGCTGATTTTATGACTTAAAGAAGTGACCCGTGAAGGTCATCCGAAAGCTAAAGTGAAGATCACCTTAAACGTAATGCTATGTAATGCGAATCACGGAGAAAAATTTCCAGTACAAAAATGATGGGACATGTCCCTAGCAATATGCCCTTGGGCACTATTAAATTTGACCTCTGAAGGTCATATTAAGATTGAATACAAAATACAAATCCTAGAAAAAATTTCAATCACAAAAGTTGCCAATCTGACGGTGACTTTAGTTTGACATTCACTTCATAAATATTTACATTCATTAGTTAACAATGCAAAAACTATGCATATTAGTTTATTTTAATCCCTTGCAAATTTTATCAAATTCGATAATATTTTGATTACTAGTGCTGTGTCTCTATATTTAGCACCGTAATTAACATTTTTATCATGGTGTAGTAGTAACGACTCGCCACCTTGTACAATTTACGAATTGAATTCGAAAATTTTTTTTATATAAATATTTATTTGTCCTTTTTTTAAAATCGTTAACAGTCTAAACGTTATTTCATTAACTTATATTAAATTTAAATATATGATTCATACCATATTACCGTAATATGTTTCAACCCATTTCCAATGTATTTTCAGCCCCATCCAGTGGCGTTTGAATGAGCGATTTTTTGTACGTATATGAATAATATTTACTAATTGATTGTATATTACCCTTTTGAGAAATGTACATATTAAAAATAAAATAGTTCTCAATTTAGAAAATAGAAACTAAAAAATGTAATTCCAAAAATTGTATCACTTCACTCTCCCTTGATATATAATACTAAAGTGTAATGAAGTTGATTAAGTTAGAGTTAAGAATATGTGAACCAACCTTGTCAATTATTTAATAGCGTAAACTCAAGATTTTACATATTGATACTAGAGAGGGGGGAATAATGTTGTAAAGTAGTAAGAAACAGTTGATTGTATGATATTAAATAGTTAAGAAATTAGAGAGTATGTGTAATGAGAGGGAGCCGTAGCTCTACATGTTACACATAGCTTCAATAAATATAGTTTAAGCTACAAAGAAAGCTTGTTAATATTAAATCAAACCCATATTCCCATAAGTAATGAGTGAAAACAGTGGCATTCCCCCAGGAACATGACTTGCCATCCTGTCATCAAATACAGGTAAATTTATTACAGTATACCTACTATTAGCACGATATTGTAATATGTATCCTCGCATTGATGAATTACAAAAGCCATCTCGGTAATTTTTTAATATCTTAAATATTTTGAAAAAAGCATATTTAACACGTCAGAACTTTCAACGATTTTTGTGTACAGGGTGTAAATACTAAGTCGTAACACTCGAAAATGGTAGTTAGAACAACTTTTTTAGTAATAAATTTTGATTAGGGACCTGTGGTCGTACTTATTCGACTTCTTAAAATTTTTAACAATCGTCATAATTATCTTCCTTATTTAAAATGATATTTTAAAAATTCAGAGATTTTAAAACCGGCATTTAATTTTATAAAACATTTTATTTACAATTATTTCATATTTTGAAAAATAACAAAATGGCGGTCGATTTTCAAATGATGATATTTGGATAACCACTCCCATGGATTTGTAAAAAAAAACATTTTTTGAATCATTTTTTCATATTTATGCAAAAAATCTTGATGCATTCAAACTATTAAAATAGTAACAAACTAAAAATAGAAAAGAAGTCAAGTAGCCTTGTGTTATTGAAAAATCTAACAAGAAATTACTGAATACGGAAGTATAACAACTTGTTTATTATTGAATTAAGAATTTATTACAAATTTTCAAAATGGCCACCATTCGCAGCAGCACTAGCCCTGTAACGCGTTTTAATATTTGCTTTTTTTAACATCCTGTGCTGCAGCCATGATTATTACCACTTCTTCTGTATTTACTGGTGTCTCGTATATAAAGGCTTAATATGATCCACCTATTTGGGTATTGTCTATTCAGCAATGCCGTCATTTCCCGTGTAATGTGTGCTGGCGCGTCATCATGTTGAAACCAGACCCTGACCAGTAATGGCAAATTTTCTAACAGCTCTGGTAACACATTATCTAAAAAATATGGTAATTTTTCCCACTCGAACAGTGTGGTAGAAGATAAAGCCCGATTACATAATTTCCTATAATACCGGCCCATACGTTCACCGCAAAACGTTCCTGATGTGCACGTATTAAGGTTGCACGGGGATTTTCGTCAGCCTACACGTGTAAACTTCTCCGTCTTTTGTAAAATAAGCTTCGTCCGTAAGCAAAAGTTTCTACCCAGATTAGAGCGGCGAAGGAGCCAGAGACAGAACAATAATCTTGGTTGAAAATCTCCAGGTCCGGAATACGGGTGGAGGCCTTGATCATGTAAAACATTTCAAATGACATTCAACCTTCTCCCTATTACTCGACTGCTTTCCCAAGGATCGTTTTCAACCATTTCAAGTATATTCTCTTCAAGTGCATGGGTTCTTCGAAATCTATTACAGTTTCCACCAATTTTTGGATAAGAGCATTCTTTAAACGTCTGCATCGAGCTGGTAGCGTAGTAGTGACACCGCGTGCTTAGCATTCGGGAGGTAATGGGTTCGATTCCCGTTACCGTCTACCTTGTATGAGGTGTTTTCAGGGGTTTTTCCTCATACACATGTAGCGGCATGGTCACTGGGTATATGCACACCATGTGCGGCTACTTAGGCGAATACTGGGGTAGTATTTTCCCCCTCAGAACCCTAACTCCGTTCCTTCCGATCCTATTCTGACCACACCCATCTTTAATCCCACCATGCATATATACATAAAGTATGTATTCTGGGAATGCATGATTGTGGCTGAAGAAGCTCGGAAACCTGGAGCAGTTCGCCCTCCCCCTTGGGGAGAGAATTAAATACGTGACCTTTTCCTTTTCTTCCTTAAACGTCTGAAAACTTTCTAAAGACATGTACAGGTTGTTTCATTTTCGTATGTTTTACGGGGTATCTCGCTTATTTTTTAGGTTAGAACTTTGCGGTTTTCGCGACGCGTGCTGCTTTTTAATGAAACCAAAGATGCACTAATCAAATTTACCATAGCCGTCTTAGTTTTTGTGCTACAGGGTGATTTTGGAAAAATTGCATTTTCAGTCATCCCCTGTAACTATGTTATTGTCAGACATATTAAAAAAGTAAAAACTGATATTTGTAGATTTTTTACGTAGAATCCAGTGGCGATACTCAGATTTTCTTTAGAGGTCACAGTTTTGAGATATTGACATAACCTACTTTTTTAATGGGACACCCTATATATTTTTTAAATCTTTTTCCCTTGCCAAGAGCTTTTCAAAATATAGCATAGTCTATATTTATTTTTATAAATACGTGACAAAATGATTTTTTTCTATAATTTACATTGATAAAAACAAAATAATTAATTAATCACAAATGTTCAAATTGTAGACCATTATGTCTCTTACAAGTTTCACAAAGTTTATAAATTCTTTTAATAGCATTTTCCAAAATAAATGATTGTCTTCGTAATTCTGCAAAAGCATTTTCCGTTGCAATTTTTAATTGTTGCATGTTGGTATATTGCCTTGAATAAATTTTATTCTTTAAATACCCCCACAAAAAAAAATCCAAAACCGAGAGATCCGGTGATCGTGGTGGCCATCGAACAGGCCCATTTGTTCCAATCCATCTCCTGGGGAAACGTTCATTTAGCCACTTTTGTATTATTCTAGCATTGTGGGCTGGAGCCCCATCCTGCTGGAAGAATATATCGTTCAATTGAGTCAGTGGAATATCTTCTAAAATGTTCATAGTTTTTTCTTATAGAATTTGTAAGTACTCATTAGAGTTTAGGTTTTCTTCATAAATCTTGTAAACTATTTTTGGGTTAAAAATAAAGCAGGAGACATTAAATCCGAAACTGTCTTCCTCTAAGAACAATCACGTGGGTGCTTTCTTGACTCCAAAATCGCAAGTTGTGTCTATTAAGAATTCCCGAACTTGTGAAATGTGCCTCGTCTGACTAAATTATTTTTTTTTTAATTATTGAGTTTTCATATTTATAAACCAATTGCAGAACTCCAATCTACGTTCAGCATCACCAGGGTGCAGATGATGAACAAGTTTATACTTGTAGGGTTTGAATTTATGTTTTTTTAAAATCCTTTGCACTGTTGTTTTAGACACACCGGTCTCTTCATCTATTTTCCTACACGAGGTTTCAGTAGTGGCTTGAACAACTGCTAAAACGTTGATCTCTGATTCCTCGTTATCTTTGTTGTAAACTCGGGGTCGAGGTTTGTCAAAACATCCATGTTGGCAAGGATTAAATTTTAATTTTTGAAATATTCTTCTGGCGGGTTTTCTTTCGGGATATCTATATGACAAAATAGGTATATAAAATAAATACAAATTGACCTGTTCAGATAGAGTTCTAAGGCCTGGTCTGCGTTTTCATTAGATAATATGAAGCAGGTATTCATATCATATTTCTCAAAGTTTTCAAATTTTTGGTTTCGAGCCATATTAAAAAATAATTAAACAACAAGAACAAGAACGATAACAATAAACAAAAACAACGAATAACAATAAATATCAGCACTAAATTTGGGAAAATGTAACCAGGAATAATTTGAGACAAGCAGAAACTTCAAAAATCAAATACCTAAGTAATGGTAAAATGTCAATTATTTTGTTTTTTGCGTTACCATGGTTACCCACGGCTATCCACTATTATCAATGTAAATTATAGAAAAAAATCATTTTGTCACGTTATTTATAAAAATAAATATAGACTATGCTATATTTTTGAAAAGCTCTTGGCAAGGGGAAAAAGATTTTAAACAAATATATAAGGTGTCCCATAAAAAAAGTAGGTTATGTCAATATCTCAAAAACTGTGACCTCTAAAGAAAATCTGAGTACGCCACTGGATTCTACGTAAAAAAAATCTACAAATATCAGTTTTACTTTTTTAACATGTCTGACAATAACAGAGTTACAAGGGATGACTGAAAATGCAATTTTTCCAAAATCACCCTGTAGCACACAAACTAAGATGGTTGTGGCAAATTTGATTAGTGCATCTTTGGTTTCATTAAAAAATAGCACGGTGTCGCGAAAACCGCAAGGTTCTAAGCTAAGAAATAAGCGAGATACCCCGTAAAACATACGAAAATGGGACAACCTGTACACTTGGTTGTTGGCGATGTGGATATCTTCTTCGATATAATCTTCGAGCTTCTCGCGCATTTCGTTTCGCTTCCCCAAAAACTAAAAGCATATCAACAAGTTCTACTTTTTGGTAAGTGTTCATTTTTATGCGCGTAATTAGAGCAAAAGAGCAAATAAATAATTTATACAAACTATAAAACAGCTAAACACTAGTTTATACACCAAAGGACTAATACCAAACAGCAAAAGACTAATTTTACAAAACATCAAAAATGTTGTTTATGTCATCGGCTTCGTTTGTTTTATTTTTCAGTAACACAAGGCTACTTGACTTCCTTTGTATCTTTTACTATTGTAATAGTTATATGAAATTTATGAAGATTTCTTGTGTAGATATAAAAAAATGTTTCAAATAAATGTTGTAGTAGATAATTCAAGCATTAAATGTTTCTCTTCTAAAAATCCAGGGAATCGTCGTTATTTAGGAAAATATGAAATAATTGTAAATACAAATCTTTTAGAAAATCAATGGCCGGTTTTAAAAGTTTTTGATTGTTAAAAAATCTTAAGAAGTCGAATAAATACAACTAGAGCTCCCAAATCAAAATTTATCACTAAAAAAATTGTTTATTTCGATGAGTTCTAACTACCATTTTCGGGTGTTGCGAATTAGTATTTACATCCTGCGTAATGCGTTAGACAATAGTCCCATATATGACTTTAGATCCGCTTTCTATTGCATTGGAATTAGAAACCTAAATAAAAAAATAGGTGTGGTTAATTTTTTTTATTTTAAGTGTCCGTTATTAAAAATTGACACTAATAGTTCTAATTTTTTTTATTCTAATCATGGTTCTAATACGAAAATTTCAAAGAACCAGAAAGTAATATAAGATAATACATTATTGTATCATAATAATTTCATGTAGGATGTTTTATTGATGGCATCAAGTCGTTTAAATGGGAAAAAAGCCAGCTAAGCACTAGTGACGTAAAAATATCGATTAATCCGGTTTTGATAAATTTTTGAAAATAATCTATTAATCGATTACTTGATTATCGATAATTTGATTAATCCCTTTTTTGATTATCGATTAATCAAAAAATCTATTATATTCAGTCGACTGTCGATTGTTCAAACTTACAACCGTCCATCCGTATTCTACATTTAACTTTATACAGTTTTAGTTTATATATTAATTATATTTTAGTATGCACTATGTAATATTTGCAATAAATACTTAAATACTTGAATAAATTTAACTTTTACCCAATTATATTCTTAATGCATTCATTGTGTTATTTTCCTTTATACCGAAGTTCTCCTGTCGTTTGATTAATCGACTGTTTGATTAATGGATTATACGGTTAATCGATTATTTGATTAAGCGATCATTTGGTTATCGATTAATCAAAAAAATCGATTATATTTAAAAATCAATAATCGATTATTGAAATTTATAATCGCTCGCCCAATGCAATGCCTATTTTGATTCGCTCGCTCATGAACGTAATGAAGCACTCGTTCATTGTACTTTTTTTGATTTTTTTTACAAGATCATTTAAATTTCTTATTAGTTTTTATGAAAGATTGGTAAAATAATAAATAGATTATTTCTAAATTAAGTAGACCAGTTTGGGATTTTATAATTTACCACGAAATTGCCGTCTTATTTCACAAATTTGTGAGTATCATCAATATATTCGATTTGGTGCTTCATTAAATTCAATTGGCAATAACAATTATGTAATGATAAACATAAACAAAAGTGGTGCTTTAAATTTTGATAATTTAATGCTTGCAATAACTATTAAAAACTAAACAATGTTCCAATTAGATCTTGATCATTGAGCATTTTCTATAAAAGTTCATATTTGTTACTTATATACATGTAATTTTAATAACATTTACAGGACCAGGATAATCATGTGATTATACAAGCACGTATTTGAATCACCAATAAGTATGACATAGATTCGGTCTAACACTGATTATTGTTTCAGATGTACCACAATATGTTTGTGAGTGTGGACGAATTTACAAATACAGAAGAAATTTACAACAACATCAAAGATTCGATTGCGGAAAAGAACCACGTTTCAAATGTACATACTGTACACTTAAATTTAGAACACGTTATCACATGAAAGTGCATGCCGTTAGACATTTTAAAACAGAATCCAAAAAATTTTTCAATTCTTAAGCTAAAATGCATAAATCTATGATCAAACCGAATGAATAACACAACTTTTCTTTCTTTCGTTGTACAGCTATTAAGGTGGCCATTTAATACAGACAACTGAGAGATGAGTGATAAAGTTAGTATACGCAAAATAATTAAATATTCTTATAATACACCCTCGTTATTGTTTTGAGAAACCTGGAACTGTGACAGGACATATAACAAACAAAATACACCCACGATCCTTACAAAAATTGAAAAACACCTAACGCGTTTCAATAGCTAAACCGAGCTAGTAGAGTAGTGGTGGCACTACCTGCTTAGCATTCGGGAGGTAATGGGTTCGATTCCCGTTACCGTCTACTTTGTATGAGGTCTTTTCAGGGGTTTTTCCTCATACACATGTAGCGGCATGGTTACTTCGTATATGCACACCATGTGCGGCTACTTAGGCGAATACCTATCCTGACCACACTCACCCTTAATCCCACCATGCATATACGTAATGTATTAATGTATGTATGCTGGGAATCCATGATTGTGGCTGAAGGAGCTTAGAAAACTCAAGCACCCCGCTCTCTCCCTTGGAGAGAGAATGAAATAAGTGGCCTTTTCCTTTTCTTTCCTCAATAGCTAATCATCAGTGGTCGACAGGAAAGGGGCGAACCGTAATTTTTGTGTTGTACGTGGGTGTATTTTGCTTGTGATGAGGTGAATTTCAATAATATTCAAGTTATACATAAACGTACATAGAAAAATGCTACTTATTTGATTATAGTTAATGCATAATTTTAATAAAAAAATTTTTAGTATAGTTACGTATCCGATAGAAAATTTAATTGAAGTAGATATGTTAATTAATTTCTTTTCAGTTTTGTTCTAGCTCGAAGGGCAGAGTTATGTTTAGGTTCTTATTTCCGTTGTTTATTGCTATAAGTAAAAATAAAAGTAAAAGATTTAATGTTCTTTTCAACCATAATTATCATTTCCTTGCTCCCTAAAGTTTTTTATTAAAAAATGTAAGCGATACAAATCTAGAACAAAATTCGGGTGATATCGAGTGATGTGCAAGGTTTTGTCAGGGTCAGTGACCTAGTGTGGGCTTCTGCCGCCTGGGGCGAAGACGAAATTTGTCGCCCTCTTATTTAGGTATTTAAAGCCAAAATTTGCAGAAATTCTAAAAATACCTGTGTTATTATGTATTGTACAGGGTAGCAAGTTATATTTTAGTAAAAAATCAACAAAATTAAAAAAATATGTTTTTTAATAAAACTTTATTCGCCTGCTTTTTCTAAGAGCAAAGTCTTTAATTGTGTAAAGTTATCTAAATCCCGTCATAAATCCTTTTTGCTTAATACCATTCAGAATATCTTAGGTCTGGAAGCGCTACCCCCTGTTCCACCAAACATTTATTATTTTGCTGTGAAATTTTGCCGCTCCCAAAAAGTGGCGCCCGGAACGAGTCGACCCCACGCAACGCAACTTGTCAAGGTCAACAAGTAATAGAGCTTAAATTTGAAAGGGTTAAGAAATAAAGAAGGAAGGATATAATGGGATGCATGTAAGTTACATAAGTGCATGAAACTTGAATATTTTGTCTAAAACGCAATAAAATTGTGAACGCCACCTTGATACGTGTAGTATGAGGTTTTATTTAGTAAAATGACTCAATTATAAATGCTATTGACAATAATTATGTAATTTCATGTAAGAAAAGGGACATTCTATAGTTATACAAGTAATTTAAGTTAGTTCAATAAGTTAATTGGTTTTCTTAATTAAATTTCAAAGAATGTAAAATTTATGTCGTAAATTGCAACTTTTGTGAGCTTTTTACAAATGAAAAGAAAATGAAGATTATATGAAAATTAAAAAAGTTGTACAGTTTCAAGATAAGCAGCATTTTTAAAATGCAACATCTGGTTTGTAAATGTAATCCCTTATATTATGAGTCTTTTTGAAAAAGGGTAAAATCAACCGTTAGGAATAGTAGTAGTAGTAGTTTGCTGTAAACATTGAAATAAAACGCACATAAAAATAGTATTTCAATTTTAAAGAAATTCTTGGTTAAAAAATAATTGTACTACAGCTTGACAAGGATACCTCCGCGGGTGGGAATTTTAGCCTCCTGCGTACACAAAGAAGAAAGAACGCATTCGGAGGGAAAAAGACAGATACTACGCGCACAAGATTCAAGGTGCATACAGTATTACTTAGACTTAATTCTTCTTTTAATTAATTAATAAAATAAAGATATTTCTTTTAAACCACTAAAATAATTTAATTAATTCAAATTAACTGTATTAAACCGTAATCCTTTTAATGCAAATAAAAAACTTTAATTTGATAATTCTAGATGTACTTTCCAGTACATCTACTATGTTACGACTTATCTCAATTTAAATGAGAGTGACGGGCAGTATGTACATATTTTAGAGCATATGTTCCCAACGGGGGCGGTACCGCCCCCTAGTGAGCGCTGGGGCTTTTCGTGGGGGCGGTATCGGGTCCAAAGGCAAATGGGGGGCGTTATGACAGTCAAGGGGGCGGTCACGGTGTACCTACCTAATTAGAAATTTAACCTTTAAGTACTCGCGTCAACTTTACATACGTAACTGCTCACATAGCGCTACCTACGTACCAATGTGATTTATAACTGTTTTGATTTTTTTACAAGCATACTTAGAAAGCACTACATTCAAAATAATAAGTTGTTGTTTTGTAATCATGTCTAAGAAAAGTAAAACAATCTAAACATGCCTAAAAAGTTTATTAACTATTAAAAATATATATTAGAATACAAGTTTGAACAAAGGTAATAAATGTATTGATAATATATTATCTATATAAATACACATAAGTACAGAAATAAGTTATAAAACATGTAAAATTGTAAGAGTTGTACATAAGATTATACATAACATTCATTGCATACAAGTTTACTGTGCTCTGTACAAATATTTTTGTTACAAATTGTACAAATTTGTTTTGAATACCGATTTCTCAATCTTGGGCATAAATAACGGCGTTTTCTGATACCTGTAACTACTTCTTTATATTGTACTATTGACAATATGTAAACATACGCGAATTTATTTATTATTATTATTATATTTATTGCGAGAAATTCTACCAACGTAACTGCTCGCAAGGCGCCTCTTAAGTGCCACATTGCGCACCGTTGTCTTTTTGTATTTATTAGTAACAAACTTAACAATATATATTGGTGATAACAGGTTTTCCATATTCATAAATATGTAATTGAGGAATACATAGGCAGATAAATGGTTAAAAAATTATTAAGCACGGTATAGAATAGAAGTTTAAAGATTCTCTGACGCCTGATAGGCGCTATGCGAGCACTTAAACTTAAACTTAATATAATAAAATACTTTGAAAATACATACCTCTATTTTCATGAAAAAATATTTTATCTGGCCGTCTATCTGTTTATCTTATTATTATGGCGTAAAAGTAAATAAACATTAAAACATTTAAATAAGCGTTAAGTATAAACTAATTGATTCGGTTTAGGACTGTCGGTAACAAGTCTATGCATGTTGGTAAGCAAAGACGTGATTTACGCAATTAAGCATGTTTCGACAAAAATACGGGAACTTGAAGAACCTGTTTGCAGAGGAACTGCACCGGGGCACCGCAAACAAACAAAGACATACAAGTTGTTGCGTACTCAAAATCAAATATTTAATAGGCAGGGATAGCTCTTCAAATGTCTTATTGTTTTTGTGTGTTTCGTCAGTGATCCATACTCGTGCGTGACTGATAAAGTCATTATAGCCATTAGTTTTATAACTTTCTATAAATCGGTTGAAAAGTTAATGTATTGAAATCGTAATAAATTCTGAATTCCAAAATGTCTAAAACTAAGAAGAAATGTTGGCAGTACAATATTGAGTATTTGAAATATGGATTTTCGCTATCTCCAACAAACCAATTATTACCTATGTGTTTAATTTACCAAAAAGTTTTTCAAATGAAGCCATGAAGCCTTCTGAGCTCTAAGAGCATTTGAATAAAATACATGCTGATAAAAAGGACAAAGGTTTATCCTATTTTCAAGGATTTGAAAAGAAATATTTCAAACAGCCAACTATATCAAATCTTTTTGCATCGTGTTCTAAACAAGAAGATGATGGACTACGAGCTTCATATAATATTTCATTATTAATCACAAAAGCGGGAAAACCACACACAATTGGTGAGTAATTTACCAAATAACGAAGCACTACTTACGTCCGGTTCATAAACGAAGAAAAAAATTGCAAAAAATGTTTCTTACTGAATTTTGCTTTTTTTATTATATTTTTTTACTAATTTTGATTAGTCGTCTTGTCCTTGCCTTTGTGGAGTGCCCCAGTGCGGGATGCCCCAACTTTGTGTATTTGTATTGTCTCGCATTTGTTGGTTAAGTTATAATTTTATTCCAACACTTTGTATGGTCTTTGTCTGAATTACATGTTTTTCTTATAACATGTTTTTGTATTTTTAATTAATTAATAATCACGACCTTCTGCCACGACTACGAGGAGCGTGATTAAAGAGAGACAATTAATTTTTAATGTGTGATTATTAATAGATAATAGACAGACATATAAAATTGGTATAATTAACTATTATGTAAAAGGGGGCGTTGGAATTTTTTTTCTTGAAAGGCGGTAGTCCATAAAAGGTTGGGAACCTATCTTTTAGATCATTTATCATATAAAATAAATTTTTCATATTACTATCAAATCCAATTTCAAATAAAAATTTTAAATTATTTTCCATAAATAAAATTATTGTAACCCATTTCTCCTTTTATGTAAACTGCACCTTGATTTGAAATAATTTATCATTATAAATCTTGAAAATTCAAATTCCTAAAAAAATGCTAAACAACAGGTTCCTCTGAATTGACTAAAATACCGCCAAATTTTTCATGAACCATAAGTAACCTAGCCAACTAAAAAGGCATAATTCCATAATTCCTGAAAGATCACTAAATTATTTAACATTCGTTTATAATTGTATAATTATACATTTACAAGGATCAGCATATGAATTTTTATTCATTTCGAGTCCAAAGTTAAATATGCAAAATATTAAAATCAAAGATAAGAATATACTGATTCATTTACAGATCTATAATTATAGATATAATTCAGTAGCGAAAATTTACATTGGAGTCATAATTTAACATATTCAGGTACAAATTAATCAGTGTTTTCACAGTACATAAATAGGTATGTATTATTTAAATGTTTAAATACTTTTCTTCAGTATTGAAGTTGAACACTGAACGTCTCTTATTCAAGTGACTACTCTCGTTCCAATCTCTCTGTCGACCACTGCCCAACAATAGGCGGGATTTATTTTTATTACTTCACCCACAGAGGTATTTGTCAAGCTGTACGTATTGATATAGCCGAAAATATTCTGAAATTAAAACAAAGTAATTAGTGACAAATATAAAAATTGGTTTTAAATTATGCGTCTCTCATAATGTAAAAAAATTATTGTGATAAATTAATTAGAGCCTGTAAAATTATTGAGAAACAGGTTTTTAAGGATTGAATTATAAATAAACATTATTATTTCGACTTTATCTGCACGTATTAAACCAAAGTTAGTGCCTTTACAATAAATAAAAACGATTAAATTGAGATAAAAACTTTCACGTAACGTATACAGAAATTTTTCGTTGATACTTTTTTTCCTAAATTTAAATATAGATTTAACTTTAAAATAAAATTAATGAAGAATCTCACTGTTTTTGTTCAATTTTAATTAAAAAATTAAAGCTCTCTAGATAAGCTGCTAGTATGTGTTCCTTTCTTTATGTATGTAAACACCTAATGGGCTATGCTTACTTTTACTATGCCTTATCGCAGTTATAAGTAGAAATCGAAGGTTGGGCGTGTGTTCTTTTAGATAGGGCTCATTGATTACTTTACCTGACGAATAAATAAAAAATATATACATATATTGACCTATAACTTGATAATTCTAAACATTTAAAGTTACTCTAAACTATAATAATAAGGAAACAAAAGAATTAATATAAGCTCCATACAAAAAAACAAAATACAATTACACTAAAAAAATAAACCAACGTTCATTGGCATGGGCACTCCGGACGGCTTACAACCCACTCGGACACTCGGCTCTACTCTCCTTACGGTGGTTGAAGAAAATAACGTTAACAGTATGGGTCACACAAGGATAAAGAAACTCTAAATACATTAAAGTGAACAAAGGAAACAAAATATTCCTGGATACGTATCTGGTCCGTAGTAGCCCGAATAACAGGAATACATTTTTACTGTTAAGAATGCAGATAACGTTTTATTACTCGTTGAAATATTTTTAAAGAGATAAGGATATATGGGCCGACGGCGGGTACCTGGAGATAAGGGCAGGTCAGATTAGGTAAGAAAATAGATATTTTTACGTTTGAACGACTATTTGCATTTTTAGCAGTTGCATATCTAATTTATTTAATGATAATATTTTCGTTTTACTTTCTTTCCCTAAGCGGCTAGCCTTACAACTGATGTAATGGTGGATGAAAGTGACTGCTGAATTTACTTTTCTTTCAAAGGAAAATTTGATGTTCGAAATGGAGATTTGTGGGTGTTGCCGTATTGAATGATTCATACGGGAATAGGGAATAGGCGTTATTCGGGATTGCCTTGGTGTAGCTCGTGGCGGTAGTGGATGAAAGAATTGTTACTGGGACGGGTGTACAAGTACAATTTTCTACAGGAATGAATACTTCAGAGGAATATTTTTATTTTTATACTGGCCGGCGGGATAGAACTAAACGTTTTATGTACTCTGGGATTCAAGATTTCTTGACGCACATTAATTATTTTTTTATAATCTCAATTAAGCTTATCTATACAATTGATTTTAGGTGCAAGGGATGTGTCTATGTGCAATTAGTGCAATGGAACAATTCTCAACAAAAAGGTATAAATGAAGAAAACAACCTCAATTTTAATGTTCAACCAGTAGATGTGAACATAATCATTGTTTAAGGGAAATCTTAAAAAACGTATCCTATTGATGCATCAAAATTCGGACCTTTCCACAAGTTTTCCTTGAAAAATGGCTGATATTTGTGGTTTGGTTGTATTTTTTAATTGTAATTAATCATTCCTAATTAATTGTTTGAGCCTAGAAAATAATTCCTACCAAAACTTGTTTCCGCCACTCCAGTCCCGCAATCCTAGCAATTGCATAAGATTTTCCCAGCCCTGATCAGTATCCTATAAATACCCGATAGCCTACACTGCGCAAGACTTTTCGAATTTAGTATACTAGTTACTTATTATTTCCATCCTGGCCAGCATTCCTGCCTCAGCCTGTATTTAATCATAAAACGCCTTAATTACTTTATATATAAATCATCAGAAGAATAAGTCTAAATAAATCTACCCTGTGTAAGTTCCCGGGAGAAATATTATGAGTTATTTAAAGTAAACTTCTTTCCTTTTAGACAGAAATCTCTCTTGAAGTACTATACTCCCTGACTGTAAGTGGTTTCCCCATTATGTAGTTTCTATTCACCCATTTCCTATCTATCTAGCACCAAAATAACATATTAAAAAGTTTACAAAAAAAATAATGTGTTCATCCTTATTGTATTCTAATAATGCATGAAGAGCTTAAGCGCAATACACCTGCGCAAGAAGTTACGGCGCAACATGCGCAATAAACTTCTGCGCAACCACGAAAAAGTTATATATATATATATATATATATATATATATATATATATATATATATATATATATAGAAGTTTTAAAAAAATATATATTGGATTACTCAGTGGCCCACCGGTAAAGGTGCCAGATTAGTAAGTGAAAGGTACCAAGTTCGATTCTGAGAGTAGTCAAATGCTTGGGAAAAAATTATATATAACATATGAATTCGACTCAAGTCCTTCTCAGGACTAAGCCTGATGACGGAAGCAGAGTCCGCTTCCGAAACGTCGCGCTCTAAAAGCATAAACTGTGGAAATAGTCCGATCAACTCCACTAATAAGAAACCACAGTTACAAAACACTTATAATACAGAACTTATTGTCCTGTCACTACAAACACATTTATGGCTCTCGCCATCACCGCCACTTTTACTTCCATTTACTCCACTCGGTTGTATATTCATCTCATCTCCGTACACAGTAAACATCAAATCATACGTTTAATTAATAATAACACCTGTGTTAATTTAATTCATTAACCAATATAATAATTAACATTTGTTAACCCTTTTTAAATTAGCAAACCCATAATTTAAACCGTCCTGATTATGCGCAAATAGAGTTTATGTACTCCAACCAAGATGCTCATGTACCTTATCTCGAAACCTGTGGCAATTACAGAAAAAATGTAAATACAAAAGTTAAATTGGAAGTGATGAATTTTTTGTTTTTGTAGTGTTTTGTATACAGGGTGTTCAGTTTTGCTTGGATTGAAACCAACTTTTTTTATTTTAAATGTAATATCCTATGTATTATACTATATTCGTATTCAGTACTAAATTTTAAATATTTTTTATAAATATATATATATATATATATATATATATATATATATATATATATATATATATACCAAAATTATTATTTATAGTTTAAACTTTTTGTGAAAACGCAGTATTTAAGAAAAACTAATTTACATTGTTGAAGCAGAATTAAATGTGAAATAATTGTACATATCAATCAACGGATGGTTGTACTAATACTTTTTTAGTAAATTTATTGCTTAATAATATACAGGGTGTTGTTAATAATATTCCAAAAATGTCAATTTTCAAACATGAATATCTTCTTTATTTTATTTTGTTATGATTCTACATTCGAATGTCTATCATTTCATGTATATATGCCATATTTCCAAAATGTGTAGTTTTGAAGTTATTGTCAATTTTGTAGCTTACTTGCCATTAAATGTAACAGTGAAATAGTAAAATGCAGAGTTAGTTGTATTTATCAAATGCGAATCTAGCGTTGTTGATGTTGATACTTGTAGGTGTATGTTAATTATCAGTTTATAATTGTATAAAACACGATGGCATACAGTATAAATGAACGATTGAACTTATATGAATGTTACATCAGAAATAATAAATCTTCATCTTTAGCATTAAGGGAGTACCATAGATTTTATTCTCAAAATCGAGTACCGACTAAGACAATATTTTCAAGAATCCAAAGAGATCTCTAGAGTGGTGTAGTTATTAATAAGAAAAGAAACTGTTCCAAATCAGTGTTGAACGACGACAAGCAATGACGAAAATTCTGAAAGACGCACGTCTAGAGATCCAAAATATTAGTTAGACAAGTATCCAGAAGACATTAGCAATTAATAGTTATTTACTCGTATGTAACAACTATCAGTAACAGATTTTGAAAGTAGATTCAGTTTTTGCAACACTGTGGTAGGTAAGCAGTTTGAAAGTGATATTTCCAACAAAATCCTTTGGACCGACAAGGCGATCTTTAGCATGCTGCTATATTCATTCAATAGAAAAAATTCACATTATTGGTCTACAAGAAACTAGCACAGATTAAAAATAATTCAACAGCAGGGACATCATACATACGCAATGTATGGTGTGGGATTATTTGTGATCGTGTGATTTTACAGAACTCTTAGTAGACAAAGATTTTATGATTCATTGGTGAATGAAATACAACCGTTAATCGATGCGTTACCAAATCACATGAGACAAAATATTCTATACCAGCACGATAAAGCGCCTTACCATACTGTGGTCAATTTTGATACTTGGATAGGGAAAAACGGCACTATACTCTGGCCTTCTCGAAGTCTAGACCTAACACCTTGTGACAACTTTTTGTGGGGCTATATAAAGGACCAAGTTTTCAAAGACAGATGTGATAACGTGGACGAATTGAAAAGAAGAATACGACAAGTCATCTAAAATATAAATGGGTCAAACGCTGTAAGAAACACTATTAGTAGACTTCAAACGACATTCATATTAATGGAAGGCGGTTATGTTGAAAATTTGTTATGAAAATGAAATTAGTTCTGTTCTGTTATTATTAATGGTTTTGTTAGCATATTGTTCCTATCTTACTCTACTTTCCAAAAGCATCTCTTTCATGCAACAACTATCATCAAAATCTGCTGATGATAGTAGTTGCATAAGAGCAAATTTACAAGGATCGTAACTATTAATTGTTAATGTTATCTGGATACCTGTTTTACTTATATTTGATATACCTCTAGAAGCATTTCTTTGAGAATGTATAACATAATCAAACCTTACATTGAAGAAATGGCCGAAGTGAGCTGATTCCAAATTTAAAAAAAAATTATATTTGGTTCACGCTGTATAAATGAAACACCATGTATAAAATTAAAATAATTTTAAAATATACGCCTCAATTCTTCCTACTACACTTCAAAATTTTGTTCTCCTATTCCATCAAATAAAGGGAGGTATTGGCCGCGGACACAAATTTCGTACACATTGTATTAACTTTATCCATATGTACCTTGTCGTTCGTAAAAAGATACAATAAAAAATGGGGCTTGACAATTAAAAAAAATGCCGATGACGTCGTATCTTTTTCTGGACACACTCTGTATATTTCACTTTTACGTAAAAAAATTCTAAATTGAAAATAAGAATCGACAGGTCCGAGCGTTTTCTTCCTAAACTCCCATTCGAATTTCATTTGAGTTTAACCGCTACTTTACGAAGGCACTATATATATATATATATATATATATATATATATATATATATATATATATATATATTGTCTTTCTGATACACATTAGTCAGTAAATAGTCTTCTACAGTTAATCATATAACCACTGCCTGTTAACTACATAATTAATAGTTCATAGTATGCAACGTAAATTGATGGAAAGCATGACGTTCCATATACGGACTTCTTTTCTGACCTCTGCTGAAGTGTTATCAAAGACGATTAGTTTATTACAGAGTGACATTTTCGTTACAAAACACAATAGGAAGGAGCAGTTAATGGAACGATGAGTAAGTGAATAAAATCATGAAATAGAAGTTTCAAGTCTTCCACTGTACATATGAAAATGTAAGCTTTCACCATTATTACACATAATTAAAATACTTAGCTTACTTAATTAATAAAGGCTGATACAAATTTGTTTTCGAACATTCAACACCGTTTTTTTAGTACCGTAATAACCTTATTTGTCGAAGCCATGTATCAGAGTAATCTAAATTTTAAGCTCGATTACATCAGAAAAAATACCTTAGTTGGAGGCCTTTTCGTTACAGGTGTTACCTAACCTTAAATGTAGTAAATTGGTGCTAGTTTTACTATAAAAATATATAATTTAGCTAACTTAACCTCATTTTAGGTAAACGGATGAAGTTTAATATTATAGATGGTAAATTTGGCTGCCTGAAGTGTGGTAAGCTCTATAAATATCGACCAAATTGGTGGAGGCACGCTACCTATGAATGTGAAAAAGAAGGAAGCTTTTGTTGTACTGTTTGTAATAGATCATTTAAACAAAAAGCACATTTAAATTATCATACCTTCACAAAACATTATCCATAAATAAGTAGATGTTTGTATTTTAGTTAAGTTTTATAGTTCTGTCACGTAAGAATGAAAAATAACCCATTTTAAAATAAATTGTGGTGGAAAGATTTTCTTTAGAAGTTCATTATAAATTCCAGTCAAACTTGTTCCTGCAAGAATGTGTATTCGAAGTCAATAGTTAGGAAAATCGATTTTTCTTAAATACCTTATTGGAAACATTCATTATAAAAACACGGGTCAAAATAGATTTTATATAAAATTTACGTACAACTAATACACTGCTCCAAGAAATTAATAGAAATATTCGTATTTATTTTTATACAACATTGAATGTTTTTATTCACTGTATGCTGTTCCTACCTGTATCTTACGAAAAAAAATACGGTAAAAGTGGGCTAGTGTAATCGTTTGTGTCGTTCTGTAAAATGTTGCTGGTTACTGGTAACATTTTACTATTTTGCAAAGAGAATCGAGACATTTAACTAATGAAGGCTAGGTGACGGTTCGGTATCGCGAATGATGGAACGTTACAGAGAGAGACCGCTAATCACTGTAGGCGTCTAGAGTAAGGTCGGCGTCATTTTTTACGACTTTGCACCTTAAGACAACAATTTGGCACATCCACAAGGTTACAGTCCCAACTTGAAGATGTTTAACATGTACAAATTGACTGTGAAACTTTGTCAACGCCACAAGGAAGCTAATTTAATAAATCGCATATCTATCAGAGGGCCTTCCTTGACCGCAGCTCATAGCAGAACGCGTTTTAAATTTGAACCAAATCATGTTCATTAGTTGGACGCTGATTGGAATGGAGTGCTGTTTACAAATGTGTCTAGATACTGTCTTTATAATTGTGATGGACGTATTCGTGTGTGCTGACGTCTGAACGAACGGTTTGTGAATTCATCTTCCGAAGACACGCTATTACTCCATGGAGGAAGTGGTATGCTGTGGAGTGACATTTCTTTAACAGCTACTGATGGTTCTCAATAACGGTTTTAATGTTCACGGTATTTACCCCTTTGCCCTTTATATGGTTCAAAATTTTGAGATGGTGCAAGACTACCGCACCCTACAAATATAGTGCAACATTATCTACCCAGGACGTTATGGAATGGCCAGCGAGTAGTCGTGATCTCTAGTAAAACATGTTTGGGACTTGCTAGATAGACGTGTGCGGATCTCTCTCCTTTAACCAACTTCCCTTAAAAAACTATAACGTTTTGTTAAAATTTAGAATACGATGAATGAGAATGATATTCATTTTAAGTATAGATCCTCAACGCTAAACTGCCATTAAAAAAAAATGATGGAAATAATGTCTTATTTAGCAAAAAAAATTTGAACAATTTTAGAGTCATACGTAAATTTTACATAAGATCTTTTGTGTGTAGTTTTTATAAGTAATATTTTTTATAATCAAAATTATTCTAAAACCAACAGATCGCGACATACTGAAGACTGATTTTTGGGACTTTTGACCTTGAATAACTGTTTTTTCAGGACCAATTTTGCCTTTGATTTTTGACAAACACACACACGTTATTAAATGACTGAACATATAAGCACAGTTGTAGGAATTTGAACTCTTTGTTCTAAGGGATTTTAAGTAAGATACTAAATAAACAGTCAATGGTTTTGAAATTGTATTGAAATTTATTGTGTAACAAAACCATGGCGAAAAAAATTTAGACCAACCATGTAATTGGTTTAGTAGGGTTTTTTTTTCTGATTATATTTTTAGATATTAATTGTATGTTTAACGTTCTTAATAAATTATACAATTTGAGTTAATTGTGTGTTTATTATCACCATTACTGCACATTGTACAGATATAGAGAAGAAACAAAAACTAAAGGTTTCAGGAAATAAAACAGAAATATACATGGTACTGGAATAAGTAACCAATAAGAAACATTTTTGGTTTTACTGGCTTGAGTGCTTAGACAGTATTTTTATAAATATATTGTCTAATGGCCACGGATTAGCAATTTTAAATTTTTTAAATAAAGAACATTTCGTTTATTTATAGCCCGCAAAGAAGTATTCATTTTACCGATGATTAGCTAGACATATTATCATTTTAGATATACCACGATATGGATTTGTCGCTCTTATATACAGGGTAATAATTTAGAATGAAGGTTAATTGCATCTTTATTAGTAAAGACAGAAAATAGAAACAGAAAAAGGCTAGCGAATTTTGATCATATAAGATGGTCCATTAAGGTTGGGTAAATAATACGTTTTTTTAATCACCAGGTATATTATTACATACCGGACTTTTACTGACTTTTAGTGATGGACCGGGCTTTGAGGCTCGGCCCAAACTTAAGAATTTGGGAATCGACCCGAAGCCAAGCCCAAACAAAAAATAGCACAGCCCGACCCCTGGGCCGCGGCCTGACTTTCAGCTACAAATATATCTTTATTTCTGAAGTAAATCGGAAATTTTTTGAACCGTAATAGGTAGCGAGTTGAAATTTCTCGAGCTATTTATGTGTTTAACAAGAACAGTGATTGAAACAAGTCAAATATTATTAATCACTATAAAACTGTAATATGTAATTTGCGTTCCGGTTCCTAACCTACAACCGTTTTCAAAGTATTCATAAAAAATTAATCTCTCTCTGTCTGTTGGAGTTGGACTATGAAAATTGTTATTGAGTTTTTGATGTTTGTAAATAGCAATGGTGAAGTGATTAAAATGGATCCACAACAAAAGCAAATATTAGGGGGTATACATATCTTATTAGTTAAGTTGATAGGAAACGAGTAAGTATAGTACTATTAATTCCTTTTGTGATGCATACTCCCCTATTTTCTTAAATCAGTGTTGAAATTACGTAAAAGACGTATTTATAAATACAATTTACATTGAAATATTACATTAAAAAAACTTTAAGCAACAATTTGTGATATGTCTTGCTACAGCGTTAGAAACGTATGGTGTTCGCCCTTAAAAATTGAAGCGCAGCAACATCATTGTAATGCAACTCACCTTTTAAACGTTTTCTCTTTCTGGCGTACATAATATTATTCAAACACTAAAACACTCAAAACGTTATGAAACAGTGACGCCCCCCCCCCCATGGTACGCCTATGAAACGTTCTGTCTTAATTAGACTGATTTTAAAATAATATACCTGGGCGCTTTAAGAGTTGATCCCTTTGTGTTCGCTTGAGAAAGGTGTACTTTCATTTTCTTCGGCCACCTACTGTTACCACAACATTTCGTATTTCGGTTTATTGTGCTATTATATATGAGAGTTGTAACCTGCCAATATTTATTTTTGCTACTAGAAAGCTATACTGTAAAACTACTTCGGTAATAATAATTTTGTTTTTTTTGAGCATTAGTTCTTATAGTGATAATACCAATATATACAGTTTAAGATGTTTGAACCTCGTTTTAACTTTATACTTTTTCTGTTTAAGAAAAATATCGTATGAAAAAGGTAATGTGTATTACAAAAAAAAATCTTGTGCCGCCTTCATCTTTATTTCAAAACACCTTAAAGTACATTATCTTAACCCTATTAAAATAAAAAATAAGTTACTTTTGTTTAAAGCAATTTTTTTCGTTTCATATCACAGAATAGTGTACACAGTTAAGTGCGCACCATTGTTAACTTTTTTATCGTTCTACTTACGATTTCAGTTAAATGAGTAAACTAGTAGTATATTTACGTGGATCATGAATCATGATAGTTAAAACAGAAAAACAATTGAGGACCGGATGTTCGAGTTATTGCAAAAGTAACTTTATTTTAAATAAGACACCCTGTATATTTTTTAATATTTCGATAGATTGACAAAAACAAGATTATTAACTATTACTCTAAAATCAAAACTAAAGGAATTATGAGACTTGCTAGAAAAGGTTTATGTATCAATCAATTTATTAAACAAACGATGACAAAACAATTTTAATTGTAAAATCATATTATGATACCCAATAGAAAAACCATTACACTAACTGTTCAAAAACGTCTGCTCATCGATTAATACATATTCAAACTGTGATACTGTTAGAATTGTTCTACCTTCTGCCGTCGACCTGATTCGGTATCCTACTTTGTATTCTAATTGGTCAACAGTCTCGTGCATATCCTTATAAATTTCATCCTTCAAGTAACCTCAGAGAAAAAAATGTAGGCGGTGACCGTGGAGGCCATTTAACAGGTGAACAGGTCCATTTGATGAAATTTAGAAGAATATAGGATACGTACGAGACTGTTGAGTAATTACAAAATAGGATAACCGATACCGAATTAATAAATCAGACTCACGATAGAAGAGTTCTGAAAGCTACCAATAGTGTCCTCCACAATAGAGCCGAACCCCGGCACGGATAAAATTTTGCTGGCCTGGCCCGAACTCGATCCCCAAATCGTGTCGGTCTTGGGCCCGGTCGGTCCGAAAGCCCAGGCCCGAGTCTATCCCTACTGACTTTAGGCGTTCTTTGAAGTACCAGATGGGCAAGTAAGCGAGGTAAGTCGATGTATCTCAGGACCTGTCAATCTAACAACGATGGGAAATTTTTTTTATTATGAATGTGTCTATGAAAAAATGCTGAAAATTATCTTGAAGTTCCGTATTTCACCGATAGGAGGCGCAATTAAAAATGAAATAGTAAAATTCTAAATTTCTCCCAAAACTCCTATATAAGGATGCACCTTTGCTTATATCATTAACAAGTCTAGACAATTCTACACAATTTTGGTTTAAGGTTCATTGGCGTACTGACCGTAATAATTATTACTATTGAAAGTGTAATCATTAAAATTGTTGTAAATTCTATACCACTTATTAAATTTTAGTAAAATAAAGCTTGTTTGGAAGACAAATGTAGGTATTTTAAATTGCTGTTCCCATTGTTACACAATAGTTCCTAATAAAAGTTGCTATAGGGCGCAATTAGTTATAATATCAGTTTTTTTTCATTTTACTCCGGAAATTAAAATCGCACGGTATATTTTGATACCGCATTCAAAAAGTAGATTAAGTTGGCAAGAAAAACGTAAAAACCGCAAGATATCTTTGCTCGTTTTAAGCGTAGCGAAATGAAGATTTTTTAACACTTTAATTGACGAATTTGGTTTTGCTGAGCCGTTTTGGACGAATGTTGGTATTAAAGAAATAGTTGTTTTTAATCGAATTAAGGACTAACAGTGATTTTTAATGTCTACCATCGTCGCTAGAAGACGTTCAAAATACAAAAATAAAGTTTCTGCACTTTTTCTTTAAAATGTTAAATGCGATAATGTAGTATTTATTATATCAAAATCAAAAAGTGAATTAAATTTGCCATAAAAATGATACAACATTTATTTTAATATTGTTGTTAGTTTTAACTAAAGTTTTATTTAACATGGCTAACTGTAAAGTTCAAATAAAATCAGTAATCCGACTTTAAACCCAAAAATAGATATTTAATGCCTCGATGAATGTTCAATATGCCTTCCGTCATATTCCAAACAGTCAATTTCTACTTATTAATCCCTTACCTTAAATTTTTTAGTTCCCTTAAACTTCTTTGTTAACATTAGAATATATTATATTTTACATATTTTTTTTTTAATAAAACGCACTCATTTAATCACTACTTCAATTAATAAACACCACCATCTAACGCTTGGTGTTGGAATGTTTAATCAATGTATAGCAGTAGGCCGTGGAAACAAAAACCAAACTTATAAATAACATTATATACAGACGTAAAATTGTTATTAGATAGTAGTTTAATTCTTGTGAATTTGGTTTGTGAATAGTTCTTAAAATGCCTTTCATAAGTGATGATGTTTGAGCATGTAAAGAAAAAAAAATATATATATATATAATTATATATATATATATATATATATATATATATATATATATATATATAGTAAGTGGGTAATCTTGACTGATAATGAATATAAGATAAGTTTATTGAATGCAGTCAATTATGAAGGCCAAAAGTAAAAACCCTTTTAGGGTTTTTACTTTTGGCCTTCATAATTACTGCATTCAATAAACTTATCTTATATATATATATATATATATATATATATATATATATATATATATATATATATATGACATTATTAATTACATTAAATACATAAATAAAAAGTTTACCTCGAGTAGGATTTGAACCTACCACATGTACCTCTCTAACCAACGGTGCTATCGAGATGCAAGCCCCAATCGATGTAAATGTTGTCTTTATGTATGTAGAACTAATGTAAATTCTAAATATAATGCGATTACAGTCAAATTACGTATATTAATAGAATGAGAGCCTGAAATATCCCAAGGACTCACACATACCAAAGCAACTTGACTAACATTAAATTATTATGTTTATAACAAAACTTGTAATAAAATATATCTGTTTAATTTAGCTGTAAACTATTGGAGCTCTAAAACGGTAAGGCACTGAAACTTTGCCTATCGGAATTACTTTTCCTATCAAACAGTAGCGTTGTCAGTTTCAGCGAGCGTATGCATTCGTATGTGGGTAGATAATAAATGATAAAGAATAACTATAAATAAGTTTTTAGTACATCATATATATGTATATATATATATATATATATATATATATATATATATATATATATATATATATATATGCAAGTAAATGGAATAATTTTATTGAAAAAATGAACGTATTATATAGAAAATGTAATTACTCAGTAACGTTCAGTTAAGATTTCAGATACTGCATAGGGTAAACCTTCGTGATGCTATAATATGCTGTCCTATTCCTGAGTTAGGTGTAGTTGTCAGGGCATAAGTCCGTGTTTGAAACACACTAATGAACGCTTTCGCATTTTTGATATATTGAATCTATCCAGTTTTAAATTATCACGAAAATTATTGTTAACGTATAGGAAAAATTTTAGCAATTACAACAAGACCTAATGAGTTTAGAAATTCAATGTACCCGGTAAATATATTTAATATGGATGTTAAAGTAATTGAATTTTCTTCATAAATCTACACTGATCATAGTGTCTAAAATGAGTTGCCATTGGTCAACTTCAAGAAAGAGCGCCATTGCTTGAAAGTGACGTGAAACCGCGGTGATAAAGTTAGGGGTCGGGAAAGGCATATTTTATGAATTAAACACCGACAAGACTATACCTTAAACTTACAATAAATATTTCGGTCGACGTAAAGGCTATTTTTGCACAAACCAACATGTTTTGAAATCAGTTTCGAGTTACATGAATCCGTGATAGGATTTATTATCTATGTATTATGTGCAGTTCAAATATTTAACCGATGACTATTTATGTAAAACGACGAATTGTACGTTGTAAAGTGCACTATAAAACTATTACGTGAAGAAACTGTTATAAGTGAAAGTTTGTGGATACCTAAAATAAGGTATCGATTGATAATATTAACATTATCGAGCAAAGGCAAGATACTTAAGCCATGCAGCTACCTCTAATGGGAATCGTGCACACGACCTTACGATTTTCTGCAGTTGTTTTCGCACGCATTTCAATTAACCAGCTAAATTTCATGAAAAATTAGATAATGTTGTTAATGCCCAAAATATACCGAATTTGCAGTGACGCACACTTTGGATTAAAGCAAAAGAGTATGAAACCTTTGATTTTAAATTTAATTGATGTCGTGGTTGGGCATCAAATTTCGTGCCGATTGGTGTTTCATTTCGATAGAGGAATTGATATCCATAGGCTTATGCAGTGTTTAGATAAGTTACGTTTGCTAGTTACGTAGATCAGAGGGTTTAAACTAGAGACTAAGAGAGCCACCATTGGTGGGCAAATGTTAATTAATTACTCAAAATTTTATTTTTATTTAATATATGTATTAAGTATTTAGACATTTCCTTTATTGCAACAGATACATATTTAACTTAACCTGATTAATTGATTTCAATATAATCACTTTAGATGGTGCTGAAAGAATTTACAGTTATATTCTTTTGTGTATCAGAGTAAATGTGAGAAGGGTGTTGTTGTTATAGCCTCAATTTGCCCATTTTTGGATACAGAATAACTCGAAAAAGAATTTAAACAAACTATTATCCTGAATTTTGTTGGCATAAAATAATTTCACAGGTTGTTGACGTAACGCAATTCAATTATTTATTGATCGGTGCGTGAAATTGAAAGGTTAATAGTGTTCAGTGAGTTGAATATTGTCGTCTATTAATAGAAAATTGATGTACATATTAAATTAGAGTATTTTTACCTCATTACTTAAGCGATGAATTAGGGTTATTGGTCCCATTTTGAGCATATGAAAGCTAAATTTTGTTTCGTTTTTAACCTCTATTAATTTATGTGCACTGTATTATTAAATTAGAAATCATATTAATCATTTTTGAATCAGTTTTAGCAATTATACTTCACATAAGTAGTTAGAGTTAAAGATGCTAATTAACGTTGATACTGATTTGGATGAACTTTTACGTTTTTCTAAACTTGATTAGCGGTTGCTTATTTACTACTTTGAATTTAGTTAAGTATATTTGATGCTAATAAACTTACAGTTATCTTCGTCAGTAGATAACTGTAAGTGTTATCGAAACGTTTAGATTGTATAATTTAAAATACACCATTAAAAAACCCAAAAAAGATAAGTATTTTATTATGTGTGATAATGGTGAACTTCTGCTAAGGTTACTATTTCTATTCTAATTTTGTTGTGTGGGAATTGTTTAATTGTTTAGTAATTTTGGTATTAGTTAAAAATATTACGCTTGTTTACGCAAACCTTATCGTACCTATTAAAATTAGAAATATTAGTTTTAGTTTTCATCTTAACCATTTGGGCTATTATTTTCATGTTCTGTAATCAATCGAAAAACATTGCCTATATTTGTTTCTGAAAATAAGTTTTGATTACATTGGGCCTTTTGACTTTTTATTGCCGATTTTGAGATTTAATTGATCAAAAATGAGATTTCACCTAATTTACATCTTACGACGAGCGACGGTCACACAACAGTACTTAGATGTGTGATGAACCGTAACATGAAAATTTATTTACAGTTGCATAACTTTACGGATTATGTCTTGTTTTGCAACTACGTTTACTTAGCTACTGTTGTATATGGATCTTGCTACGTTTTTCCAAAAAAGTTCCATGTTAATTTTAATGTTTTTTTTTACTGTGGTTGTCTTACTAAAGTAAATACTTTGCTGGGGGTACACATATTAGATAAAGTTAAAATTAAACTAAATATATACATGTGGTTTTCAATGTCTCGTAATATAATTTCACTGTCCTCAAGTAGTAACAAAATATTTTAGTTGTTTGTTCTATATGATAGTATTTTCACTAAATCTCTAATGGGCATCTCCAGGTTTTTAATTGTTAATGCATATATCTTTTACAACTTTGCAGCTATACCACAATTTTTTTGATTGGGTCATTTTTCATTGTTAGCCTTGTTTTCTCTGGAATGTGAGTTTTAAGGCTCAATTTATTAACTATCTAATTAATTGTTACTCAAAATTATATAGGATTTGATAAACTTGTAATTACAACAATCCTTTTTTTATGTATTAATCAAGCTCATTTTATCTACTGACGACAATAACCACAGTAGCAGTACAAACGTATAAAGCTTGTAAAATTAATATTTAAATACACGGTTTATAATTAAAATTATAAATATCAATATATGCCTACTTGTAGTACACAAACACCAGTAATAAATAAACTTGAAATCAAGGTAATTCACTATGTATCAACGGTCGAGATTTGACCAATTGTTACTATAGTGAGGCAACATATGTGTAACTGTCAAAAAAAATAACTGTTTTTAAAACTATCTTAGAAACAATTATATTATTTTCGTGTCTAAAAAGGGCAAGGAAAGTAAATAAACAGTTTTGCCACGTTAATTATTTCATTTAAAATATGAAAATACCTGTATCAATTTTTTCCCCGTCTTTCTAAAACTTATATTTAGGCCACCCTTCTTAAAAAAGCTTATAATAAAATTCCAATTACATAAGAATTATATTAAAAACCATGATCATCCTTCTTCCCCTTGACATTTTTAAATAATGGACCATGCCGTACTAATAGAAATCTTCAGCAACGTCACGTGGCGGGAACATTCAGAAACCAAATTTAATTGTAGAATTGTCATTTATTATACATTTTTGTTATGTTTATTACATTTTTTATTAATAATGGAGAAGTGAAGCTGAACCTGTAGGGTTACTTTTTACTTAATTTAACATGTTTAATCTACAAAACCGCACAAATACGAAATGAACGGAAACTAACTTAAATTATCTGATGTGGAACACCACACGACCTTCCAAACTACAAAATGGAAATGAATAGATCTGAAATAATTGTAATAACATTTTTTAGGATAATTATGCAACCTCTTTTTTATACGTTCATAACGAAAACAGGCAACATTGTAAAAACAAAAACAATAATATGACGCTTAATACTTCATGTATGCATGTTCACTTAAAAAAAAAATTCCAAAGCCGCCCGCTTCTATAATATATCAATAATACAGTTTAACCATTTTCATACGTGTTTATTTAATTTGTAGACTTACCTTGCGTTATATTAAGAAACTTTGTTAAGAAAAGCTACATACAATTCAATTTTCTTTAAAAAATATGTCTACACGTTTTGTTATAAAATTAATCGTTATTCAGATATTGAAAAAATTTGGACTAACCCTTAAATTCTACCTAAGGAATTTTTTGCCCCTAAATTGCGTGTCGCGTCAAAAAAGAAGCATAGAACATAATTAATCGATATGTTTAGGTCTATAGCTAGGTATTTTTATATCTTTGAAATATCCAGCTGTTTTATAAATATTTGATAAAAATCAAAAACTGCCCCCAGTAAATCTAATCAGCTCCAAGCGAAATGCAAACAAGCTTAAATACAAAATTTTAAGTAAGTGTTTCCTTTTGAAGTTATCGTGGATACTAACATACATCCACACGAACACACATCCAGACATCATGAACGATCTTGGTCGATCTTGGCGAAAAAAGTTGTAAAATGAGTTAATAAGTCGATTTGATAGTGAAAAAAAGTCGATTGCATAACCTTCTATACCTACATAATTTTATAATTGTAATTGTAGTTTTACAAAGGATTTTGTGTTAAACACGAGAAGAAAGTATTGTTTTTTGTATGTGTTTGCATTGTATTTATAATAATTATCACTGTTTTAGGAACACATTTCATGGCTCAAGAACTACCAACCCTAGATTATACGTGCATAACTTGTGGACGAAGTTATCAAAGAAAAGATTCATTAATGAGGCATTTGAAGAAGGAGTGTAATGTTGAGCCTAAATTTGTTTGTGGTTATTGTGGCAAAAAGTTTAAACATGGATTTCATTTGCGATCACATCTCTCCAGAAGACATGTCCCTACTTAAAATGATTTTTATAATTTAATTTTGTATATTGAATTGAATTGAATATATTGAACTGAAAGTTGTATATTTATAATCAATTTTAACCAAAAATATGAAGTTTGTGTAATACAAATGGTTTAAAAAATTTCGTGTCACTACTTTTTTAAATAAATGATTATATTATATATTTTTTTTAATCAATAGTCAATCCATCGAAATAGCGCTTTTATCATGCATAAATTAGAGTGGACTCTGCAAATCTACGTTTATGGCAACACCTCAGTAAGAAAGAAAAAGCCCCGGAACGGGGTCATTTGCTGTTTTACGTCACATAGTTAAGACGGTTTGTTTAATTGAGAAATTTCTATGTTCGATTGGGATATCAATTCCCGTTTCTATTGCACATAGGTTCACCCTGTACGTAAAAGTTAAAAAATAACATTAATAATGGGAATGTTTCATAATATATGTCACTGTAATCGGTGTCATGCGTTTATACCTTTATCCAGTGGTGTTACTCTTGATTATTATTTATTGAATTGGTTTAACATCATTTAATTATTAAAAATTGCATGAATATGCTTTAATCATGTTTAATAGTGATCTGTTATTAATCTCATTTGGGTCTTACCATTAAAAATACGTTTGTAAGAAACTTTTATGGTATACACTATTGTTACAGCACTGTTCTTTTCCTTTATTTACATCTGTTCATTTTCAAACTTATTTAAACATGGAAAGTCTCGCTTTTAATAAAGTGAAGTCATCGAAACTAGATTAAAATTTTGGAATTGTCCAATTTTATGAAGATGATGTTAATCGAAAAAGGTATGTTTGTCGAAGATTAAGTTACTTATTTCATTTCTTATTTCATTTATGTTTTTGTTTGATTTTAGACGGCTGTTTGACAATTTCGATTTACAGTTTTATGAGGACATATATGGAACTGGTTTCTTTATATAAGGGCTTATGTCGTGACTGTGTACTTGCTATGGAAAGAAAATTTTATTGTTGACAGTTCTGGTGACACATGTCTATGCATCAGTATTTGCAATTTAATTAGCTATGGACAAATTTCCAATTAATCAACGAATGTTTGCCGTAAAATAGTGAATCAGTTGTGCACACGCAAAGAAACTTTCGTCGCGAGTTTAATGTTGAAAGGCACGGACGAATTCCAGCATGATAAACCGTAATGAGAGTACCAAATACCTGAAAACGTAGAATGGGCAAGACGAGTTGTACTCACAAGTCAGAAACGATCTGCATCCAGGCAGTCACTTACTTTGCACATTCCCGAAAGAACTTTGCGATTAATTTTGCATTTTGTATATATATATATATATATATATATATATAATATATATATATACACCTTTTTTTTAAAGTAATCTAATGAACATTCATGCTAAACATTAATTTGCTAAATTTACAGTTAATATTCTTTGTTGTGTTTAGATGCAAAAGTCTAGGGCTAATTTAAACTCAGTTTACGCACATAAGATGATTGGACGACTGAAGAAATAATTAAGACGAGTTGCTCTTGAATATTTTTATTGCATTGAAAGTTGTGTTCCGGTTAATTGACTTTAAATATAAACACTTAACATAATTTGATATTTATTGACTTGCATTTATGACATTTAAAATTTATAAGTGAAGCCAAAGATTGAAAATGACGTCTTCATTTATCAAAAAATATAGTGAAAATTCTAACGTATCTAGTGTTTAAGTGTAGTTTAATTTTGGGAAGAGTAAATTTAAAAAGTTTTTGAAACAGTTACTAGGTATTATGTCAACAATTATCCTGATAACTAAATATTTTAAACAGTTTAGAGCAAATCGTGTTTCGTAGGTATTTTTCTTGAATTATCCCGCTTATTTTATTAAGCACACGCGACGCTTAGTGCGCGTTTACCGTGTAACAATATAATACTGAAAGAGCTGGCGAGGGGCTACAAAGATTTATTAGATTATATTAAAGTTATATCAGCGTCCAATAGTTGAACTGAGCTTGTGATTATTATGATGGATATATACTGATATAGGTATATTGAAATTACAGTTTATATGCAATTTTATTATCTTTTACTAATACTTACCTATTTTTTTCAGATTTTCGATTTCAATGCACACAATGCAATAAATCATATAAAAGATTGATATCTTTAAATAGACATATACGTTACGAATGTAATAAATTAGGAACGTTTAAATGCGTCTACTGTCAGCGATTTTTTAAACATAAGCATCACTTACAATTCCATCAGCTTAGACAACATTTATTATTACTAAACCAAATAGAAAACTATTATGCTGTGTAAATTATTTATCTTAGGAATTTTCTAATTGTGTAGTTTAATATAAAATACGATATTGAAATATTATTATGATTATAATGTATAATAAACCCTTTTGTCTTGAATCCTTCTTTACACCTAACACAAAATATTTTAAGTGGATGGAAGAACCTGTACCCCTAACCGTAATGACTTTAATGAATATCTAGACCGGTACCGAGGTAGGAGACCTGTGGTAACACGATCTATTTAGCATTTACCCATACACACGTAGCGCCATTATCGCTGTATACATACATCATGTGCAGTTATTTAGACTAATGCTGAGGTAGTAACTCCCCTCATAACCACAAGTCTAGCCCTTCGGATCCTATCCTGACTGCACCCATCCTTTATCCCACTATGAAGTACTGAATGTATGTATGTTTAGAATTCTTTAGTGACTGAAGGAGCGTGGGAAATTCGAACAGACTGGCCTCCCCTTTGGGAGGGAATAAAATGGTGTACAATGCGACTCGTCAATATTCAAAGCTCATGTTGAACTTAGTACACCGTCTGACCAAGTGTATTAAAATTTTACATATTGGAACAACCTGCAGTGCAGGAACTTTGGTGTATGGAGAAGGCAATTAGGGAAAAACCAAAAGTATGTATGTGCTGAGAGAGTTATAGGAATACAGATTTGTTGAGAGGGGAAATTTTTTATTTTTTTGGAATCATGTGTTGGTATATCACCTCAAAAAATCGTATATGGGGGTCACACTTTCGCCTCCAAGAGTGTTACTGTCTCTTCGGAGGCGACAACGTTGATTCTGTATATTTGTCGATATGTATACTATACTGGAACTAAAACATGTGGCACCGTTAACCCCGCTACGACATTGACGGCACAGTAAATGCAGCCAACATGTGCTTTATGAAATGCTTACTCCCGAGTAATAAAAAGGTTTAATTACAGAAGTATGTATTACTATTGTAGGTGAGCTCATTATGTGAATTTGTAAGTGTAAATTTTCACGCCTCTTAATCATGATTCAAAACATTGATCTTTTAGGGTCAAAATCGTTTAGTTATAGGTAATTTTTTTAATATTATTAGCCGTTTGGATAACAATTTCAATTATTAACTCACAGTGATTTTGATATGTGCGTGTATTCATTGTAAGTAGTAGTGAGGCACTTGCCGCCATCTTGGATTTTTGTGACCTGGGGCACCTTGGCCGCCATTTTTTATATGCCCTAGTGGGGATCGTATTTTTTTTCACCTGAGAATAAAAAGATTTAATCTGTTATTAATTAGGCCCAGTTTTTATCAAAGGAGATTGCATAATTGTTATTAAAATTATTATTACATTTCTTTTAATCCCATCTACAGATTGTGACCTAATTTATTTACGCATTGGGGGTTGTATCATGTGTACTACTTTCGTCATTTATGCTAAACTGAATCGCGCGCTCCCAAGCAGGCCTTTTACAGGGATCCTTGAAACCTCTAACCGTGAGATTTCTTGTGAACTGCTTCTATTTTAGATTTCTAAGAATTGTAATATGACCCCGCGTGTGCGTATTGACCTAACCTAACCTAAAACCGTGTGTGTATTAATCTAACCTAATATTGTAAGCGTATTCGGTCTGACCTAATAACGCAAGAAACGAGCGAGAGACGAGGAGAGGCTAGGGGGGCGAGAGATAGAGAGAGAGAGATCAACGTCTATTATAAAAAATATTCTCTAGTTTAAAAATACATCATGTAGGTAAAATTTTGCGACGCGAGGCTTTCGGAAATCCCCACTCCAACCCTCCCCGAACATAACCAAGATTGTAAGACAGGTGTAGGGTGTCGCAACTTGTTCGGGGGCCACCGTGTATTGTCGTGGTACCCTTGGCGGAAAATTTGAATTTGTATTATAAGAAGGAGCCTAATGCTAACTTGTAAGACAGGTATAGGGCTGAGCAACTTGCTCTCGGGGCTATGCCGCTCGTCGAGGCCCCATTGGCGGAAAATTTGAATTTGTATTTAAGTCTCCACAGCTTATAGATGGAAATATGAATTTGTATTGTAATAAGTGGTATAATGCTAACTTGTAATACAGGTGGAGGGCTTAGCAACTTACTCTCAGCCCCACGCGCCTCGACCAAAAATTTGAATTTGTTTGTGGTGCCAACTATGAGGGGAAATTTGAACTTGCATTATAATAAGGGGGCCTAATGCTAACTTATCGGGCAGATATAGGGCTTCGCAACTTGTTTTCGGGTCTTAGTCCCTGGTTCCTTGGCGGGAAATTTGAGTTTGTATGTAAGTGTTTACATTCTGATTGCTTATTACGAGAAATTGGAACTTGTATTCCAATAAGGGGCCTAATGCTAACTTGTAAGACAGGTGTAGGGCTGCGCAACTTGTTTTAGGGCCTTCACACCCCTGTCTTGGCCCCATGTCTGGCTGGAAATAGTATTCTAAGAATGGGACCCTAATGGTAGCTTATAAGACAAATACAGGAGCTTGTGTTAGGTCTGCGCCCCCCTGTCGTGGCTCCCTTGTTGCGAAATTTGAATTTGTGTAGCCATCTAGTTGTGTATGGACTAATGAGTATTTTCTGTAATAGAGGTGGCACCACCTAGCGTTATACTTCTAGAGCTAATTATGGTTTCGTTTGTGGCACCATCTAGTGGTATATTTTTAAACTAGCGAATGTTTTCAGTAAGAAATATACCGCCTAGCGGTATATTTCTAGGACTAATTAGGCTTGTTTGTGGTGCCATCTAGTGGTGTAAAGACTAGTGAATGTTTTCTTTAATAGAGGTTGGTCGTGTTCGTCTCTCCCTCGTCTCTATCGTCTCTTTCTCAAAACATACAAATCAATTAATCAAATCAAATTAATCAAATCAAATTAATCAAGTCAAGTCAATCAAATCAAATTAATCAAAACAAATTAATCAAATCAATTAAGCAGATCAATCCCAAATAAATCACGTTCGATCAAATAAAACAATCAGATCAATCTCAATCAATCAATCAATCAACCAAATCAATCTCAATCAATCAAATCATAACTTACAGCCTGCGAAAACTAGCTTACAGCTCAAAAATATTGATTGGACTAACTTACACTTTGCTAACACCAACCAACCACAATTCAAAATACCAAACTGATTTAAGTTAATCATACAAAATCAGCTCTCAATTCAAAAAATAGCAGTATGCTTTAACTTACAGAGTGCAAAAGAAAGCCAGTCTCACACTTATTGTAGTTGCGCATCTAACCGCCCTTTCGCATTAACTGCAACATTGTTAGTATAGGTTCAAACACCGTTAGGAAAAACAAGTTTATTAATAAAATTGAAGGAAAGCTTAGCGTTTAAAAATATATTATTATTATAAACAACAATACATCATTTATTTAATCACATTCTTTATCGGTCTTCTTCTTCTTATTGAACCGTGATTCGTCGCTATCATCATCATGGTTTTGAGACTCGTCCTCCTCTATCTCATCGCTCTGCTTCCTCTTCTGTGAAACATTACCATCACCTTTGATGTGAGATACATTCAGCTCATCCACGTCATCGTTTCCATCATCATCTTGAACGGTTATGTTGTAATAGTTTATTAACAAGTCAGTAAAATCTCTAATGTCCGCCGATGTTGGCTCATAAACAGGAGAATGCATTATAATAATGCTCACTCGTTGACGGTTACACTTTAAAGAGCGAAACACACGAGAAACGAGAATGTTGCTGGCCTTGGGTCTTGTGCGTGGGCGCATTAGTCAATGTTCGGGTAGAATCGGTTATCTTCGGGGAAGTTTGGAGTAGGAGTCGCCGAAACAGCCTTCGCAGCCATCTTAGGAGAAAATACCTCAGCCAAAAAAGGAGTTTAGATTTATAAACATGCCCCTAGGGAAGATATTAGAGTGTGGTTAGGTCAATAACCGCGCGCGAGTATTGACCTAACCACACGATGCGAGGGAAAGTAAAGAACAGGTATTAAGCATAGACGAGAGAAAGAAGAGGCTAGGCGAGCTGCTACGGAAACTAAACGAAATAATGAAACTAGATTTAGGGTTTTATGATTAGAATGATAAAGACTTCGGCTCAGCAATACATCAAAGAGTGTAATGAAACAACGTGTAATTAGTGTAGATAAGGAATTATAAGTATGAAAAGTGAAAATGAAGTAGTAATATACTGTTATTGTTGTTAATTGTATTTAGCAAATATTATGTCTAGAAAATAAATACTCAGCAAAAGTGCCATGTACAGACACTTTTAATATGTTTTAAATATGTATATGAATATGAATAAAGTAATTTTGAAATGCATACACGTACAATATTAGACGGTGTGAGGGCGCGTCGTGCGACGTACCCTCATCTCTTGCCGCTACAGTACGACGTCCCCCTCAACGAACCATCTCTGCTGCCGCTCAAACCGGCGACATATCCTAAAAACTATGCATTTATTAATCTAGTCTTGCTTGATTTTGTAAATAAGTTTTTCACTACATGTTTAGTTATAAATGATGCGATAATCAAATTACTGTATAATGCTTGTTTTTCAACCATTATACTCTGATAAATAAAGCGTTTTACTAGTTTAGTTGTTTTAATTAAGAGTTCGGTAGCAAGAGAAATTTTTCGTGAAAAAAAATCTGCAATCACAGGTATATTCTATTCTGTTTTAGCATGCTTATCTTTTAACATCAAGATATTATGTAAAAGCTGGCATGGGCATGGCGAATTAACAAAAATAGCTTGATGTATATCTAATTTATAATGTCTAATTCCCTGCTTACTTAATTGCTGCTCATTTAGTTATTTAAAAGTAATTTGTGTGTGTGTGTGTGCGTGCGTGTGCGTGCGTGTACGTGCGTGTGCGCGTGCGCGTGCGCGTTTGTGGGTGCGCGGGGGCGCGGGTGCGCAATCAGGTATAATTTTTCAAATGTAAAGGTACTGACCGCTTAGATAGAGAATCTTTCTGTATAAAAAAAAAATAGAAATAATTATTATTTCACCTAATATTAAGACCTTAATGTATTTTTTGCAGCAGCAAAATTTTAAAATATTTTTAAACACATTAATTAACATGATGTCGACGGCTAATTGCTACTTTCCATTCATAATGAAGTTGTATAACTGTTTAATAATAATGAACACAATTAAGAAGCCCGCGAACCCTTATTAGAATGCAACCCCCAATGCATAAATAAATTAGGTCATAATCTATAGATGGGATTAAAAGTATGTAATAATAATTTTAATAACAATTATGCATTCTTCTTTGATAGAAACGGGGCGTAATTAATAACAGATTGAATCTTTTTATTCTCAGGTGAAACAAAATACGATCCCCACGTGGGCATATAAAAAATGGCGGCCAAGGTGCCCCAGGTCACACAAATCCAAGTTGGTGGCAAATGCTTCACTACTACTACTGTCGCTTAAGAGCACTTCGCCATCTCTAGCTTCTGATTATGCATCATGATTAGCAGATCTTCTAGTTGCGCTGTATGAACTGTTTCTTAAACAGCTTTAATGTTAAAAATTATTATTAATTTTATTAAATACATAAATAAAAAGTTTACCTCGAGAAGGATTTGAACCTACGACCTATACTTTCTAGTGTACCGCGCTAACCAACTGCGCTATCGAGATTCAAACCCCAATCGAGGTAAATTTTGTTTTTATGTATGCAGAACTGATGTAAATTCTGGATATAATGAGATTGCAATCAAATTAACTTTAATGTTAACTTAATTTTTTTCTAATTTGGCATCAAAGATTCGAGTGCAATACATTTGCTTATTAATTACCACGTTCCCAGTTTACATATAAAAAATTACTTCTATAATTCACTGTCCATATGTACAACGAAGCATTTAAGGAAATATCACGTTAAATATAATGAAATGGGGCCCATACCTCAGAATGCAAAAATGTATGTGACATATCATTATCAACACTTTTTTACCCGGTAATGCAATTGTGATTTCTATTTAGTAGTAATGTAAAAATCCTGAGTGCGACATCTATTCAGATTGGTTAGTTGCTCGCGTCTTTATTATAATCTTACACAAATTAATTTTTTTTGTTTTACAACGCATGATATACACACTTTAAAGACGTTAATTAGCATAAGATATGTTTTTAGCCAAAAAAATGGAAAATTTTTGTTTAATTTTAATTTATATTCATACTCTTTTGGTGTAAGCAGTCCAAACTGTGTTTGACAAAAAATGTGTTGATTTCAAATTAATCTAAAAACAGGACATTTGCACCCACGGATAATGATTATGGATTGGCAAATGAATCCATCATACCCGATCTTTCAAAAGATGAGTACGAATTGCGCGTTAGTCAATTTTTTACTTGTTTGGAAAATGTCGACAAAAAAAAGATTGAAGAAGGTACCTTGACCCAATCAAAAAGTGATTTGTGGAGAGCAGAACGTAAGAAACGTTTAACGGCATGCAATTTTGGGAAAATATGAAACTGCGTAAAACAACGTGCACTTCCAAAACTGTTTCTTCCTTACTCTACAACGTTTTTAAAGGGAATATGTACACCGCCTTTGGCCTCAACAATGAGTCAAACGCAGTTAACCCATTTCAACAATTATTCAAGTTAAAAGGCATTACATGCGGACTCCTTATAGACGAAGGAAAACCATTTTTAGCATGTTCACCTGACGGACTAGTAGAAAAAGATGCAGTGGTGGAAATAAAAAGCTCTTTAAAAAGCGGCGACATTGATACTGTGGAAGCATGTACGGTCAATTTAATTAATTATTGTGTTGTAGATTCCGAAAACAACAAAGTTAAATTAAACAGGAACCATAATTATTATTATCAGGTGCAAGGAATTTTACATATTACCAAACGAGTCAAATGCTACTTTATTGTATATACTGCAACAGGAATCCATCTTGAAGAAATTGAAAGGTACGTAGTAACAATAAATGTCTTAAACATTAAATGAAACAGTATGTTTTGTTAAATTATTATAAGTTTTTGCTACAAACGAATCAGTTCAAAGGTAAATATTTAATTAAAAATTATTATTTTATTAAATAAAAAGTTTACCTCGAGTAGGATTTGAACCTACGACCTGTACTTTCAAGCCCCAATCGATGTAAACTTTGTCTTTATGTATGTAGAACTGATGTAAATTCTAAATATATAAGTAATTTGATTGTAATCTCATTATATTTAGAATTTACATCAGTTCTATATACATAAAGACAAAGTTTACATCGATTGCGGCATTAACCTTGATGGCGCAGTTGGTTAGCGCGGTACTTTAGTAAAGTACAGGTCGTAGGTTCAAATCCTACTAGAGGTAAACCTTTTATTTATGTATTTAATAAAATTAATAATAATTTTTAATTAAATATGTTTTGTTTTTTATAGGGATGATACATTTTGGGAGGATCATATGGTAAAAAAATTAGAAGAATTTTACTGTAAGTCTTTACTACCGGAATTAGTGGATCCACGCAGATGTATTTAAATTTTCGAACTGTACACATGACTAATTAAATTTTAAATTGTTTTGTTTGTTTACCCCTATAATTTGTTTACAATATTTTAGAAAACTTCGTTTTTTTTCTTTGATACAAAATAAATAAATAGAATAATTAATTGTTTAATTTTAATTTTTACTGATAATTTTAATTTAATAAGGTGCATATATAAAGTACATACGATTTTCGTTATTTTAATTTAAATAATAGTTTGAAGGATTCAAAGTTATCCGATTACGTTTGTGCATCAATAGACATAGGTACTTGCTAAGGAATACCTGAAGATCTTTGTGCCCCCGGGTCATTTAATGTGCAAACCATGCTGCTATATTTTCTAATGGAATTTCTACAGTATTTACATCAGAACGTTTATCGTTTTTATAATGTTTTTAAATAGTAAATGATAAATCTACAATTTTAACAGTTTGTATTTCGAAAAACCTATGTCTGAATATATGGCTTTTGTTAAAAATATTATCAGTTATAAAAATATTCCAATTTAATCACTACTGGGAAAAAATTCAATAAAAAATTATAGGAATTAAAATTTAAAAAAACCTACATTCAAACATGTAGGAAGGTTTCGGGACTATTTTGGCGTCTTACGCGTTTCTCTAAAGTTTCAGATAACTTCCTAATAATATAAAAACTTAGAACGTTTTTAACATTGCTCTTATGGGGATTTGATGTATTGCCTAACTATCTATCAAGACCCCCCTTATGTGTAAATAACTAAACGGTATCATAGTGTTACGTATAAATAGTATACCCGGTGCAATAGTTAATTTCACCAGGTCGTGTACATAAATTGGATTAGTCTCTTACTTAGAAATATAACGTCCGTGAATTTCTCATTTGGAATTGCACTTATTGTTGCCGATTAATAGAGTTTCAACCGAGTAGGCCGTCACATCCAGGACAATTTTCGCTGTTCATGAGAGAACATTTCCAAAGGTAACCTACCGTTGTATATTTATTGTGCTTGTTTTTGTTTTATAATTGACACTGTTTTATCGAATTACACAGGGTAGTTATTTGTTTTTGACGGTTTCGACCTATTAATATTACCATATTTATTTCAATGAACTGTTTTCATTTGCGCAATTAATGTAAACGATTGCAAAAAGAACTGTGAACTTTATGGACTAACTTCACATAGGAGAGACTATTAACTTAATTTTTTGTTACTGTATTACTAATAATCTAAGGGGTCCAATTTATAAGGACGCACCACCACCGCCGCCGCCACATCACCACCACCACAACCACACGATACTGCACCGCATCGAAACGCATCACACCATATGGTACTGCACCTCAGTTCACCGCACCATGCCGTACCGCACCGCTCGCGCACGTGTACGCACCACACACACACGCGCGCATGCACGTTTGGAAGTACACAGCTAGGGTCTAATGATAAAAAGTTTGCGAGTACTTGCTCAGTTGAGATACTGGTCGAATCATTTTGTTGTTCTTATAACGATTGTGATCCTTTGCTAGCTAGGATAATCACTGCATGTGCGATTTAGTAGAGATGTATGTGTAGCATATGATATAACTCTCCCTAGGCATATATCGCTTTAGCCACTAATTTGTTACCGTCGATAGCATTTAACCTTTCTATCTATGTTCCATTTAATGCAGTATCTAGTTATGGATAAAATAAGATAGTAATATACAGTATGTAGTTACTTCCTTAGATAAGATAACGCTATTTTGGCATTGAATAAAATGACTGTGAAGGTGTAAACATAACTTTTGATACACTCAATTTGTTTTGGGGGCCACTGCATTATAGCTTCGACGAAGATTCTTTTATATAACTTATTTATCTGTTATCACACTAACAAGTAAACAACCAGAAGCGTTTCACACATGTATTTGCTATCCTTTACACTTCTCAATGATATTTCTTATAAAATTACAACAATATAGCGTAAATGAAACAAAGTATAACTAAATAATACATTCACGCCCCAACTGATCAATCGTAAATTATTTTTCTGTGGGAAAACCGATAATCTGGTTACCCTAAGTCACCTACGATTGGTTACTCAGAAAAAGATTATTAGTAGCACACCCAGGAACGTTAAATGATGCTTTCACGAAATTTTTAACCCAAAGTACGTTCATTTTCTTGAAACACAATTTACTTTAAGTCAACAAGACATCTTGAACTTATTCTTGTGATAATTATTCAAAGGTAATTACACTGATAAATATTTTTAATTAAATAATTATCGCCGTGTAACTAAACAATTTATATAATCAAAAATGCATGGGAAACGGAATTTTATTCCGTATGGAGTAAATGGAATAACCACTGACATTGAGCGACGAATGATGCCGATGGTGGTCATCATCGTAAAATGCATGCTGGATAAACTATTTGCTATTAATTAGTGGACAAGTGGAATTAATTAAGATAGACGACAGGGTACGATGCGCATATTTACAATTATTAAATACCACATGTAAAATGTAAATTAATTAATAGGTTGGTATTTAAGCTTCAGGAATACCGGAAAATTTTTGAGTAAATCTGTAAGATCGCGGTTGTATGGGCGGTAGTGATTTCTAATATGACGTCAGCGTCGCTTATTGGTTTATTGTAGGCAGGGGATAAACATTGGGGTCTGACATAAAAAGCTTTCAACGGTATTTGTAATAACGTCAGAGGGGGAGGGGGAGTAAAATTTAATTGTCTCTCAATTCTGAACTTAAATACTTAATCAGGATACCTGATTTAAATAATTTCAACTCTACAGACCGTATTAGTTGGATCTGTGGTATCACAGTCTGCATAGCGTTCGGGATGTAATGGGTACTATCCCTGTTACCTTCTATGAGGGATATAACGGCATGGTCACTGCGTATAAACACATCATGTGTCACTATTTAGGCGAATGGGCTGAAGAAGCGTGGAAAGCTTGAGCAGCTCACCTTCCCCTTCGGGGAGGGAACGCTTTCTTCTACAAAGTAATTGTTTATTAATTACCGAGTACATAATGTTTTATAATTTTTTTTGTAATTTGTACGTATTCTATTTTTAAATAAATTCTCTTCTTTAAGATTTTAAGACATTTATTTTGCTAACTTACCATTGTATTTGTCGCTAGATATCTATTGTATTGTATTTTAATTTTCGAGAAATTGATGTTAATTAACCAAAAGTACTACAAAACATAGTGCCATGATGATATCTGTTGGACCGAAACTTTCATGAACAATTACTGCTAGGTTAATGTAGAATCCGAGCAAGAGCCAAAATACGCTATGGTTGGAGTTTGCTAACTCATTTGTTGTCTTTTAGTGAAAGAATAAGGAAAGCCTCTTTTCTTGGTTTTATATAATTTATTTAAATTATGTTATATGTTTAGATATTTGTTGATGAAACTAATTATTGTATTTTTAGGTGGAGCTTGCACCAAATGTGGGAAACCTTACATTAACAAACATTCATTGGAAAAACATATCATCAACTGTGGAGTGTTGGTTGAGTACCAGTGTAATGCGGAAAATTGTAAATATAAAACGAAAAATAAGTCTAACTATCGACGTCATGTATTTTTAAAACACATGGGGGTATAAATATGTTTTGAATCATTATCTTTTTGGGATATATGGAAATTTTTCTTTTGTACAGAAATAGGTTGTATAAAAAAATTCGCACGAGAAATGTGTTGCCTAACCATCAAGTAAAATTCTTCTCACACTTATATTGTCGAATCTTTAATTGTAATAATAATATGAGGCTAGTTCATACTAAAAGCTACGTATATAGTTATTAACTAATTATTTCAGTAAATATATGATTGCCTTAGCAAAATAGAAGAATAGTATTATTTCGCACCTACTGCATCTCGAATGTGACAGTGTACTTTCCCACTCCTATTATTTTTTCCTCATGCTACAATCCACACCGCCCCAATACCGTTTTTGACGATCTTTTAATTTCCGCATCCAGCCTACCCAATTCACTAATCCTAGATGACCTTAATGCCTGCCACACACAAATTGTTGGCCACACGTAATGGCAACGGAATCAGGTTATAATCGGTCTTGTTGCAGATGCATATTTTGCGAATCATCAACACAAAAACCACGTTTCTCAATCATCTTGGTACTCCAATAATAGATCACAAACTCGCTTCTGAACCCATAGCCAACTATTTTGATGGAGAGTGCTTTATAAGCATTACGGTTACGTGAGATCACTTTCCACTTCAAAACTTCATTTCGTCCAGCTCCACCAGTAACTCCAACACATACAGTAATTAAAAACGTATAATACAGACTGTAATGTGTTTGCAGAACACATCTTCAACAACATTCCCATACCGCCATCTCGTGGGAGACATCAGGCTTAACTACCGTTATTACGGAAGCAGTTAAAACCACAGTGCTACTTGAAGGAATCGACATATAGCGCAAACTGCTCCCTCTACAAATCGTGGACTAGATCATTGCGAAAAGCCGAATATATAGTCAATTTTTGAGATTCAGTGATTCGGCTTTAAAGACGGAATACAATCGCCTCAAGAATTTAATCATATTCGAAACAGGCACCCCGAAGATTCTTGTGCGGAAGTACAAGTTCAACAGACTCACCCGAAGAAAAGTAACCTCCAAAACACATCTCACGCGTCCTCAGGGCAAACTCATCACCACAGACCAATGGAAGGCCGACTTGTTCGATCTTCACCTAAAATCCGTTTTCCGAAGTGGAATTGAAGGACTAGGGTCCTTTTTATGTTTTAAATGCAATACAATCTTGTTTTATAAATATTTATTGCTCAACGCGTTTCAATACAACATATATAACAAATAGTTATGGAAACAATTCATTGAGGTAAAACAGAAAACTCATTTGTAAATTATTATTCTGTATTTAAAATGTGTGTTAAAGGTAAGTCTATAAGATCAACCAAATGTTTATAAATTTCAAATGCTTCGCTCAACCAATCAAACCACCGACTAAATCCCTCAACAACAGTGATTAAACGACTTAACGATAGATTAATAAATACTTAATCTAACGTGAAATTGATTAATTTTATTATGACAATAGAATGTAGTTTTTAGACTTACTTAAGAAATACCTATCATGTGCACAAAGTTATCGTTGTGGTGGGCATATGAAACATATTTAAAGCTTAAATAAATCCAGAAAAGGGCCACCTACCTTCCCTAAATGTGTATTAATTAGAAAAAGCTTAAATCGGTGCATCAAATCTTTCAACAAAGGAATGCTTGTGCGTTTGCGTGTACGTGTGCGTCGGTGTGAGCGTGGACGTTGGCGTGGGCGTGGACGTTGGCGTGGGAGTGAGCATGGAGGTGAAAGTGGGAGTACGTGTGTTCAACATTTACCGACGATTCGTTCTTTTTCGAACTTTGGAGTATTCATTAGTATCCAACGTAGCTGGTTAAAATTGAACCTTTTAGAGTATGAATTTTGGAAGCTTTTATTTTGTATCATATTTTTACGCATTTGAAAATATCTGGACTTATTACAAATTGTAACAGAATTTAGTGTCCCTGTTCACTTCAGTTTACTTTTGGTTTGTTTACCAGTGATAGATTGGAGTTTTTAAATTAAGATTTGGTTTACACGTTGACATTGGTATATAGTAAAATCCATTTCACTATTTTAATCGGGAGTTTTAGTCCATTTCTGAGTAATGATTATTCTTATTTTTTTTAATATCGTTAATTATAGTCAGTTACGTTACATTGCGTCATTTTAAAATTATATTTAGTATTAAAATTGTTATTTTGTATTGAAACGTATGTACAAAAAAACATATTGCAGTTTTAAAAGCGTTTTGGCGACATGACGACGGGAGTCTTTAGAAAAATGTTTGGTCTACGGACAAAGAGTTCAGCTTCTAGATACGTGACTTTAAAGTTCACTCTCGAAATGATTTCATCAGCGGAAAAATATTACTTTTCATTGATAGCAGTTTTTGAGATATCGTGGTTGTTTGTATGATGTAATTTTCCCGTTCGGCTTCCGAAATTCTAGTTCGTTTTTGGCGCGTGATAAAATTTAAGTAGGAGTTCGACTGATTGGTGGTCTGAAATAAAATTCAAGGTCGCTGAAACTGAAGACATGTTGAGTCAGTCTTAAGTAGGATGTAGTAGTGCGTTAAGGCTCTCGTTATGCGGCTTGGCCATGTACACGAAATCGTTGTTTAAGAAGGGTGAAGTGAACTTGTTACGCATTCCCGGGGATGATTGAACAATACCGTAGGAACAATTTTCCCTTACCCTTATGTTAGGGATATTTTAGAAGATTCGCGCATCCCGGGTATCCTATAACGGAATGGGGTTAGGTGTTTATTGGTAGTACCGACCCTTAATTTCTTTGGATGTTTATCGCATTTTATTGGCGGATTTACTGTTCATTGTTTATAGTTTCGTGTGCACAGCTATTCCAGAACGAATAACAAACTCGCTGTAAATAAATCAAATTTAATCAGTTTCGTATAAATATAAATGGTCGTTTTAATAAAAATGTACATTGAGGTGAAGAAGGCGTAACCGTAGTTTGGGTATATGGAAGTCTGCAACGATTCCATAAGTTTTATATAAGTATAAGTAAAGAACATTCGTAAATAGACATATTTGAATAAATTTTAACGTCAATCCAGTTGCAATGTGACCATAGCATATGGTTTTTGGTTTAAATATTTGTCGTTAATGAAGTTGGTGTAAATATAAATTTAAGAATTAAGACGCTATTGCCTTCCATCAGTCACATACCGAGAGGGTCAATTGCCGCATGGTGAAGATAACTGTTTGATTGTGATTTTAATAATGTTTATTTGTACTTATTTAGGCGGATGAATATGCCAAGATTTCTTTAGTCACCTCCTAATGTTCAATCAGGTTATAGAGCATATTCATTCGTAAACTAATTATATCAGGCTGTGCAGTATTTGTTTTATTCTGATTACACTATATCAAATTACTTACTTCAATTTTTGTAAAATTTAGATGTTCGACGTGTTCTTTACTCTCTTGAATTTGGAATCCTGTAGGAATTATTTCAAATCAGTTTGCTTGAAATTTTATTTAAAAATTACATTTCATGTGTTTAGGACAATACGGTATTTGTTTATTTTAATTCTTATTTGTATGTCAATATATGCATAGTATTTATAAATTGAGTATTATTCCTTTAAGTGTAAATGTTTTTGTAATCATATTATTTTCTCACAACGTTAGTATTATTACGTTTATCCAAATTTAAAAGTTTAGGTATTTTGAATTGCATTCAAATTTATGAGAGAATTAGTTGTTTTATTCCGTCGCAATAATTTCATTTAGAGATAAGTTTAATACATAACGTAACGTAATTAGAAGGTATATTGGATCGTTAAGCGATTAGCTGTTTGTTATTATGCCCGCCGGTATAGCGTGTGTTTGCAATTTTTTTTAAGTTATTCTTAGGGATCAACTTACCGATTGTAGTCACTGTTTTACCCGGATTTGCGGTAAAGGTAAGCAAATTATTTAGTTGTTTTCGTACGTATCTGTTTACTTTTCCCATTAAGTATTACGACCCCAATATTCACGTTTATTAAATTATAGGACATTATAAATTTTTGACCGCGTTTGGATTTATCTTCTTGTGACGTAATTTCGTTTGAATTGAATAATTATTTACCGTATTGACCAGTTATTTGTAGTTATTTGAGCCATTAATTTTACGTTGAAGTTCATCGAAATGTGTAATGAGTTTTTAGTTTTTTTTATCGCAATTTTTCGGATTTTAGATGAATATGATTTTATTAAATGTAGGTGCTTTCGTAGAATGTTTGGAATAGAACTTTAGCTAGCGGTGAGTGTTTTATTTTAGTGAACACTGTGGTTTCCTGCTAGGCCGTTATTTTAAGATCTAGTTCATGACCTTTTCCCGCTATAAACGTATTTAGCAGGTGGCGCCTTTGTGACACTTTTCCCTATTTTGACGTTATTGAGTAGTGTCGAATTCCGATTAGGAGTGCTAAGTAAGAACCCCGCCCATACCACTGAGCACTGTCCGTTGCCTGCACATTAGCTTTACAGGCTGATGCTTTAGTGAGTGTTTGGCCCATAACAGTGTGTGTGTGTGTGTGTGTGTGTGTGTGTGTGCGTGCGTGCGTGCGTGCGTGCGTTCGTGCGTGCGTGCGTGCGTGAGTAAGTGCGTGCGTGCGTGCGTGCGTGTGTGTGGGTGCGTGCATGCGTGCGTTCGTTCGTTCGTTCGTTCGTGCGTGCGTGCGTGCGTGCGTGTTTGTGCGTGCGTGCGTGCGTACGTCCGTACGTGCGTACGTGCGTGCGTGCGTGCGTGCGTGCGTGGGTGCGTGTGTATGTGTGTGTGCGTGTGCGTGTGCGTGTGCGTGTGCGTGTGCGTGTGCGTGTGCGTGTGTGCGGGTGTGAGTGTGTGCGTGTGTGCGTATGTGCGTGTGTGCGCGGGTGCGTGCGTGCGTGCGTGCGTGCGTGCGTGCGTGCGTGTGTGTGTACGTGTGCGCGAGCATATGCGTGATGAATCTCTAGGTTGCAATGTAATAAACCGATCACATATGTTATTAAGATATTGATTGGAATCTTGTATATTTTACTCAATAAACATTCGTGTTTATGAAAACTACACATATAAAAACGTTATATTTTTTTACCCATGACAATATTTTGTGTTTGATTTTTCATTTACTCGTTTTTTATTGAATCGACTCAAATACTCGAATGTGGGAAAAGTATTGAGTCGGCTGACTCCAATTTTTGTTGTTTGTTGTAACAAGAATGTGCTTCTTTTTCATAAATATAGATAATTTGTTTTCTTTGTATAATATTGTAGATTAATATTTGACACTTGTTTAAGGTGAGCTGGCAGTTGGCAGTGATGGGCGTTTTTTATGTATTGAATGTGGAAAATCTTATTCTCATAAAAGAACTGTAAAGTTTCATATTAAACATGAATGTGGAAAAGAGCCGAAATTTAAATGTCCTAAATGCGATCGTCCATTTCGAGTAAAAGGTAGCCTTAAGACTCATATGCTTATGAAACATTAATGTAGTTTTTAAAACGCGTTACACCAAAAATGAAATAAAAAACTTTGTATTTGATGTGTTATATACACGGTGTCCTTTGACTATAGATCATTGTAAGTCTAACTGTAGTTAAAAAGTTACTGACAATATTAAATTTATCTGAGCAAACGGAACAAAGTAGTAGGTGCGCAATGTTTTTTTTTTTTGACAAAACCATACATGCCAATTGTTTCTACATGGCGTTTCAGTGAACATAACCGCTATACTGGGCCATTTGTAATGCACGTCCGAGCATTGGTTAATTATGCAAATCTGTATCGTTGGAAGACCTTATCCAGACCAAAATAAACTTGTGCTTGCTGCACTAAGCCGCATTTTGACAGAATCGTTACAACTTTTCTAATGAATAACTTTGGTAATCGATGGACTGGAGGAGGTTCGTTAGTCACCGAAGTGGAACTATGTAAGTTTAAAAAATGAAACATTTCGTACCTACCTAAACCTGTTATTGTTCATAATTCATAATTTTTAACTATCGAGCTTTCGACAAACATGTATATGGCATTTTGGGCTTAATCCTAGGAATGCAGTATGACTCGAGGTTGCGGGACACCCTGTATTTTCAATTATTTGTATGCACAATTTTTTGAGAAGTACTCACTGTTGAATAATGAGGTATAGGATAGTTAACCTTTAAGTAATGTATATATCTAATAGTGTTATGTTATCATTAATATTATTCTAAAGCAAATGCTTACTTTTATATTATTTCACACTTTATGAAAATAGATTTTATCAGCCACTGATATGCGGTTGCGGCCACGAAAAATTTACCACTTAACTTTACCTAGCAATCGTTTTTTGAAATTATGGTGTTCATTTACAGTGGCGTATCATAATGCAAGTATTTGAAAATGCTTGAAAATTTAAAAAGTGCCTATGGTGACAGCACTTTCATTTTAATCAAGTTCGTACGCCAATGATTTTCTATTGAATTACAAAAGTAAAATGATAGTGGTAACTTTTTCCTGGCCTGTACCTAGTTGTTTGCTTTTCTTGAATATCTTTCCAATTCTTATACCATGTACCATATATAACATTAACTGAAGGAGTTTAAGCATTAAAATAAAACAGCTACTCACAGACTTTGATGCGACGAGAAACATGTATTGGTATCTATTAATGTAACTGTTACAATTTAATAAAAGGTAAATGAATAAATTGTGTCAGAATTATTTTTAATTGAGAAAATGGCGTGATGTCAATTCTAGAGCATCAATGCCTAATTTTGATTTTAGGTCTATTACGGTTGTACATAATGTGGAAGGCTTTATAAACGTAAACACGGCTTAAAGCGTCGTATGAGGTATGAATGTGGAGTTGATGGCCCTGTTTACAATAACATAAAACAATTGTGTCTGGGAGGCTTTAACCCAGCACAATCTAGCAAGTATAACAAAGCAGTTAGCGAAAGTAATTAGCGCAGTTTAGCGTAGTCTAGTATAAATGTCGGTAATCATAAGCTTTTTTAATAGTAGTAGTAGGCGCCATGAATATTCTAAAATAGAACCCTAAAAATACGAAAAGGGAGTAAAGAGAGAAGGAAGCTGGAAGGGAAAATGTATTAATGTTAAATTAGCACATAAACATATACATATACAATTCTAGATTTTACATATGAACTGAAATTAAAGGCACGAATATTAAACCAGAAACCGAGATATCAAAACTAGTCAAATTACCAAAATCTTTAATTTCGTGAAAAGCAGTAACACTTCAAAGTCAATCGGTATTTTAAAACTTCACTGTTTTCTGAATACACTAATTGTAACTAAAAGACGTAGACCGTTGAGCTCAAGCGTATAAGTATTAGCGTAACTAAAGAGTTAATAAGAGTTAGTAATTTTATACAATATAATTCATATTAAATTTCTTTAAAAAGATAGCCCAAACCATCGAAAACAGTTGACAAGTTCAGCAGTACTGGAACCACTATTATATGTTTATTTTGTCAATGTAAACTAATAGTTAAAGCAAACAAGCAATATAATAGCTAACAGTTATTAAATACAGGTTCTACCTATAATTCATGAATACGGAATATGTAGTAAGTAAATTTCATTTAGCCAAATTTCAATATTTTAGGTAACGTGCAACTGGCACGAATAATCAAATAGTTCGACAGAAACAACTATATTCAATATAATAGCTAAACAATGTCCACTGTTGCAAATCGGTAGCAGATTCATGTTATATAATTAGTCAGTGTAGTTTGAGTGTCTTGACAATCGACAGGTGAAAAGAATGAAAAATTGTAGGCTAACCTGTTTCGACAGTCAGGAATTTCAGTAGTCGGTTTATGTTGGAGTTAATATCTGCAGTAAGTAATCGTAAGCGTAACCAGAAAGTAACCGTATAATTTTAGTACAATGGTTGATTTTATTTTTAAAACGGATCACAGAACGATATGACCATAATATTTATATCGTTAGTGGTACAGAACATCTGTACAGAAAAGGTGCAGAAAAATGTCCTGAAGCAATTACAGATAAAACTAGATGTCTGTTTAACAAAAATGTAACACGCACGACAAATGTTACGAAGGTAAACCACCTCCAAGGCAAGCTCGTTGAAAAAGGAGTATATAGTAGTCCTTATTTAATAAACAGTTCATTGGACTATATCTCAAATTACTTTGGGTTCTTTAATTAATGCTAAAATATGAAACAAGCCGCTCTACCTGGATTCTTTGTTCTGACTGCGGTCCTTACAAGTCCTTAGCAGGTAGTTTGTGCCGATATCGTAGGACCTTTGTCGTGACCATAGAAAGATCATTCGTTCATGTTTCCTTTGCTTCTTTCATTTACGTACGGCTACTGCCACTATGACATCTCGGATCATCGAAGAGCAAATCTTTGTAATGTTCGGTACTCCACAGTATATCATTACATACAATAGTCATCCTACATCTAATCCGGCAGAACGAATTAATCACGTTTTAAAGGCAATGTTGTCTTTTATTAGCTCTAACCAACACACTTGGGATGTGTATTTACTACAGATAGGTTGTGCAATTACGAAACAACTGGGTACTTTCCGTACTTTGCTATTTGCGGACGTGAATGTGTACTATATGGTGATCTCTTTCATGACTGATTTATATCTACTTAGACCAACGTAGTCCAAAATTCGACCGGAGGATCTCTAGCAGTTTACCACGCGAAGGACATTATCCCTCATTTTTCTTCACCTTCTCAAGATTCTGCTTCGCAGTCGGGTGACTCTCTCCATGCTGTCCTGCACTAATAGTCAGAAACGTACCTTATTGGGTGTAACTTCTACTCCATCTTTTACTCTTTCGGGTGGGTTACTTAGCTCAACTACCCCTGAGTGCTGGGGTTAAGGATTCTTTAGGTTGGCAGCCGTGTAGTCCGCTGGGGTTGGGAATAGGGGCGTAACTTGTCTAGTACTCATGAGGGATGAGTGAATGTGAGATGATGAAGGCCACCTAACTACTCAAACACACTATTCCTATCCACTTTGCTAACCCAACAACTTAGTATCCATCTGTTTAGCTTTTTCCAGTTCGGTTGTTTTAATTTTGAGGGTGATATACCTTCTTTTACGCTGCGCGTTTGAAGACTTGGGGTTTGCTTGGTATAGAACCGAGTTAGTCTTTGGTAAACCGATATTTTCTCTACCCTTATTGCTTCGATTTATTTTACCTATTTGGAAGAATTGGCATTTGGGTGTATAACATGCACCCTCTCCATAATCGCTGTCTTTTTCTTTTCTATTTTCTGATGCTTTTAGTATTTTGAGATTCTTGCCGTTCTCGTTATTCTCTAAAGCTGTTGTTCCAGGCTTTGCTGATTAGGCGAACGGTAACCTGTGTTACCGTCAGTGCTTCATTTTTTCCATACGCCACACCATTTACCATTATCTTATCGTATTTTATCTATTATACGTTTCTATCTAAATGTTCGTTCTTTTTAATGTGTTTGTCTGCTTCGAAATTTCAATTTTCTTTGTGGATCTCACCAGTTTACTTATTATATGTCTTGTTTTCTTTGCGTTATATCCCCCAATTCTCCTTACCTCGTCTACAGCCTATTCTATATCTATCCTTACTCACATTTTTTCTATCAGGTTTTGTATCTTATTCTTAGTTACCTCTATTGTTTCGTTTTCTTCGTCTTCAATTCCTTTGATTATCAAGTTATTCTTTCTTGCTATTATTTTTAGAAATTCAATCCTGTTGTCCTGTCGTGCTGTTTTCTCTCTCAAATATTCATTTTGTAATTTTAAATCTTGAACTTCTTTTATCACGTTATATCCATTTTATTTTCCATTGTCTCTAATTTTGATTTTATTTCTCGAAACGTTTCTTTTACATCATCCATATTCTATTCTTCAGTTATTTATTCGTTTAGCCTTCAGGTAAACTACGAGGGTCATTCGGAAAGTAGTGCCCATTTGCGTCGTGCAGAGCGCTGGCGAATAGAGTAGCCACCGGACAAGTACTAACACGTTCAGTTGTATTCCAGCTGTCTGTGTGCAACGTTACGACTCGCTGGTATTGACTGTGTTGCTTCTGTGAGTGTTTATAGTGAATAGAGAACGGCGCCAGTTGTGAAGTTAGAGCTTCGATTAAATTTCTCAACGCAAGAAATGTGCGACCTTGCGATATTCATAGGCAATTGAAGGAGGTGTATGGGACAATGTTATGGATGACTCGTCTGTTCGGCGCTGGTGTCATAATTTCAACTTGGAAAGAGAGAACACCCATAATGACGAGCGCTCGGGACGGCGGTCAGTCCTTACGGACGAACTGCTGAGTTCAATTGACGAATTCGTTAAGAAAGATCGGTGCGTTACAATTTCCGTAATGTTTCATGAAGTTGTTAAACACCACCTGCATTATGCGAAAATGTTTGCAAGGTGGGTCCTTCGCATTCTTACTGATGAACACAAAACCACGCGTATGGCTGCAGAACTAACATTTTTAGAACGTTATTCTGATGAAGGAGACTCTTGCTTGACTCTCATAGTCACTGGTGACGAAACATGAGTTTATTTTGCAACACCTGAGCGTAAAATACATTCAATGGAGTGGCGCCATGCTCATTCACCGAACAAAGCCAAAAAATTCAAAACGGTAATGTCTACCCGGAAAGTCATGGCAACCATTTTCTGGGATCGGCGAGGTGTACTGCTCATTGATTTCATGACCCGTCACTATCAATGCCAATGCATATTGTGCGACATTGAAGAAATTACGGCGGGCTATTCAAAATCGACGGCGAGGTCTGTTGTCTAGTGGCATCATTCTCCTCCACGATAATGCCAGGCCTCATACGGTTGGCATAACACAACAACTTGTGGAACAATTCAAATGGGAAACTTTCAACCATTCACCCTATAGTCCAGACTTGGCTCATTCAGATTTCCATCTATTTACAAAACTCAAAAACTGTTTGGCAGGAAAGAAATTTGAAAGTGATGAAGAGCTGAAAGCAGCTGTGACTACATATCACAATACACTGTCGGCGGACGAATATGAAGCTGATATAGAAAAACTCGTCAAACGTTACGACAATTGCTTAAATTTGCTTGGTGACTATGTAGAGAAGTAGTAGAAGGTATGTTCTTTACACATAAAACGTTAATATTTGATTATATATACTAGATTTTTTTTATATTCCCAAATGGGTGCTACTTTCCGGACGACCCTCGTATTTGCTGAACTGTAAGGTATAATGTGTTGCCTATCTTCTAAAAATCTGCGCGCCCTCCTTCTATATGCTGGAATTTTTCTTATCGTCATTGCATGCAACTTTCAACCTTATTTATTTTCTTTAACCTCAAAACTATTCTTATTTATAGCAGAAAAAACTCACTCTTCTTTGGATTATTTTATTTTCCACTCCTTTCTTCCTTATAAAACACTTAGCTTCTGCTAATTACCAACTTCTTGCGTTTTAAAACGACTCGATATAATCCCAATTTACAAATATTCAAACGGAGAATCAGCCTGCTTTAATAATATGATTTAGGAGCCTCAATTCTCAATGTATGCATTAAGCATTAAATATTAACATTAATCGTTTACTGGTTATTTCATTAAAAGTATTAAATTTCCATAATTTCATTGTGTAATGATTGTGGATTCCAAAAGTACAACTCCTGGATTAAAATTGTTTATGCTCTGAAAGCTTAGATGAAACTTACTTAATAGTAAAAATAACAATGCACATGTTTGTTTCATAATTTATATTTGTAAAAGCACAACGCTGAGTACTATCAATGTAAAATTAATAATTATCACGTAATTGTGATGAAACTTAAGACAGTACAGGGTGACCAACTTAGAATACGAGGTACTGTATCTGAGAAACTATCCATCGTAGAGGCTTGCGCAAAAAAAAGTTATACTAAAACGGCTAATACAAAAACCTGGAAAATATTTTCAAGTTTCTGAAATGGCCGCTAGGGAGCGTAACTGCAATCTTGAATCTAAAAAAGTGATGGTTCTGTGAATTCTGCTGCATTAACCTAATAAAAAAATGACTGATCTTTGAAGTCGAGGATAATCTGAACTTTTTTTGTTTGGCACTTTTTGACGTATGTCTAAAAATAAAGTGGTGGGGGGTATTCAAAGGTTTCCTTAAATAACTCCTTGTATCTTCGAAACGGCTAAGCCGATTTTAACAAACTTGGGCGCGTTGAAATGGGCTGTTCTTGGACTACAAACGTTATAATATTTGAAGTTTTGTTAGTTTCACATGTCGTCGTTAGAGGGCTTTGCTCGACATTCCGACAGAAACGGTTAATTTTCGCAAAAAAAATTAAATGCATTGGTATGACTTTTTTTTCACGAAAAAGTAGCTAAATGATGCCTAAACAAGCTCGCGAAAACCGCATCTCGATATCTTGTTCCTAACCTAAAATATCGGCCAAAGAAAACTTTATACGAAAATCCCTTAAATTTTTATTTTTTTTTTAGCTATATTTTTCTGGAATTGTTTGTATTATGTAAGTTGTGGCCCTAAAAAGGACCGATTTAAAGGAGGAAGGTTTTTAATGCCCCCGTAAATGCTCGAAATGCTGACCCTCACTCTGTGCATTGCTGAGGCCTCTTATGGCTAGACAGAGCTGCATCTTCAATTTCGGCTCTGAATAGGTTACCTAGAAATTGCGATTTTAAATGTTTGTAAATTTATTCATCAGAATAAAATCACCCTTTTTGAAATTACTACGGGCAAGTAAGCAGTGCTAAAAGTTATACGAAAGGTCTATTTTTTGTTTGTTTAAATGCATATTCACTATGGATATATACGAAAAATACAATTAATAGAAGCAGGCAATGGAAACAGATACATAAACAAAACATACATAATCCTCAAATTGTCAATAATTGTCAATACTTTCGCGTTACTTTGAGCAACTTTTGTGATTTCAAAATGCGTTTTACGAATAATGAAGCTGTTGATATGCTTGCGGTTTATTTTGATTGTCTTCAGAATGCCGTAGTAGCTAAAAGAGTTTACGCGGCTCGATATCCAAATCGGCGTCCTTGCGATGTAAGAGCTTTTCCCCGATTAGTGGCGAGCTTACGAGCCAATGGTAGTTTTTGGCCTACGTTTCAACGGCAAAGAATTGGAAGAACACAAGAAAATATTAACCGTGTACTGGGCTATATTGAAGGAAATCCTCATGTTAGCACAAGAGCACTATCCATTGAGTTAGGCATATCACGGACAACGGGTCAAAATATTTTCAAGGACCATAGATAAGTTCTAATGGCCATCAAAATATATAGGTATTCATTTAAACTTTTTTTAATTACTTTAAGAATGCACCGATATCATGTCGTTTTGCATCAGGCCTTGATAGAGGAAGATTTTAATCGAAGGTTAGACTATTGCCATTGGATGTTAGGCATGATACGCGAAAATAGAGAATTTTTATTCCAAATTCTTTGGACTGATGAAACCACCTTCAGTAGTGACGGGAGAGTCAATCTGCACAATATGCATTATTGGTCTTCAGAAAATCCCCATTGGTTGCGTGAAGTTCAGCGCCAAGGACGTTGGAGTTTAAATGTATGGTGTGGCATATTGGGAGGCAGAATTATTGGGCCACATTTTTTCGAGCAACCCCTAAATGGCAATATATTTCTTGACATTTTGGACAATCAATTACCGTTGTTGTTGGAAGATGTGCCTCTGGAAACAAGGAAAAAATTGTTTTTGCAGTTGGATGGTTGCCCAGTTCATTTTGCTATTAATGTGCGAGAGCATATTAATGCAGTATTTCAACAGCGGTGGATTGGAAGAGGAAGTCTGTTTCCATGGCCTCCGCGATCTCCAGACTTAACTTGTTTCGATTTTTATTTATGGGGGTGCTTAAAGGACTCAACCTACTACTAGAGAAGATATGAAAAACCGGATTCGTAACGCAATACGTAACATACCGAGAGCCGAAAATGAAGCTGCAGTTTTGTCTAGTCATGCGAGACTTCAGCAATGCATAGAGCGTGATGGTCAGCATTTCGAGCATTTACGGGGGCATTAAAAACATTCCTCCTTTAAATCGGTCCTTTTTAGAGCCACAACTTACATAATAGAAACAATTCCAGAAAAATATAGTTAAAAAAATAAAAATTTAAGGAATTTTCGTATAAAGTTTTCTTCGGCCGGTATTTTAGGTTAGGAACAAGATATCGAGATGCGGTTTTCGCGAGCTTGTTTAGGCATCATTTAGCTACTTGTTCATGAAAAAAAGTCATTCCCATGCATTTAATTTTTTTTTGCGGAAATTAACTGTTTCTGTCGGAATGTCCAACAAAGCTCTCTAGCGACGACATGTGAAACTAAAAAAACTTCAAATATTATAACATTTGTAGCCCGAGAATAGCTCATTTTAATGCGCCCAAGTTTGTTAAAATCGGCTTAGCCGTTTCGAAGATACAGGGGGTTATTTAAGGAAACCTTTGAATACCCCCCACCACTTTATTTTTAGACATACGTAAAAAAGTGCCAAACAAAAAAAAATTAGATTATCCTCGACTTTAAAGGTCAGTTATTTTTTTATTAGGTTAATATAGCAGAATTCACACAAACATCACTTTTTCAGATTCAAGATTGCAGTTACGCCCCCTAGCGGCCATTTCAGAAACTTGAAAATATTTTCCAGATTTTTGTATTGGCCGTTTTAGTATAACTTTTTTTTGCGCAAGCCTCTACGATGGATAGTTTCCCACATACAGTACCTCGCATTCTTAGTTGGTCACCCTCTACAAAGTAACGTTTCTACAGTTAAAGCACAAGTATAAGATTACTCCTTTTCATTGACTCCGATTTTCAAGCGCGGTTTTCAATAAACTAATAATGTCTTATACAACTGAAATCTATTTCTGAAGTGGTTTTATTCCGGTAGTAGTGTACCTGAAGTTCGAAACTTGTTTGCTGGTTTATATCCCGATCGGCCGATACTCGCCATTTCAACAATTCAGAACGTGATTTCAAACCAAGAAAAATATGGATCCGTTTTTAAACCGTGTAAGCCTTGTTTAAAGCGTACTTTAAATGTGGCCGTCGAAGAAGAGATTGTGCAAGATAATATGAACGTCATAAACGTTATTGCGGTGGACGTTGCTAATACCTGCATTAGGATTCGGCAAATTGGTAAGGATTTAAATTTGCACAATACAACCGCCTACAAAATGTTAAAGAAGAACAAATTTAAATTATACAAGTTCTCAAACCAACAAGAGATTTTTGGGCCAGACAGGTATTCCAGAATGGTTTTCTGCGAAACAGTAATGGAAATGGCCAATGTAGATTGGTATTTCACCATCAATATTTGTTTTTCTGACGAATCGACCTTCACCATTAATGGAGAGCCAAATATGCAAAATTATCGCTATTGAGATACGGATAACCCTCATTTGATGATCGATAACCATTCCCAGTATCCACAGTCAGTCAACGTATGGTTAGGAATAAACGGATCTAATGTTATAGGCCCCTTCCTCATTAATTGACACTTAAACGGCGGAAAATACCTTGAGGTGCTTGAAACGGAGATTGCGCCGGCCATAGATGCTGTCGCAGGAGAAAATGTGGTACGGCTTCAACAGGATGGTTGTCCTGCGCATTTTAGAGGAGACGTCAGTGCTTACCTAAAAGAATGAAAAATACCTGGATTGGACGAGGCGGGCCGGTAAATTGGCCAGCTCGTTCACCAGATCTATCACCAAATGATTTCTTTCTGTGGGGTCATTTCAAATCAAAAATGTATGTTGCTAGACATGAAAACATCGAGATTTTGAAAAACAAAATTTCCAAAGAATGCAACAATGTATCGAACCGGCAACTTGAAAATGTTTGCAGACATTTCTATGATAGACTTGGTCAATGTTTAGCCGTTAACGGAGGTCTCTTTGAGCATTTAATTTGATTTTATTAATAATTGCTGTTAATGAATTCGTATTAATGTTTAGTTATTCTTCTCTTGATTCTCATTATTTCAAACCATTGCAATATTAATTTTTAATGTATACCATTTTTATTGCTTACTGATTGTTAAATTTTATTGAAATAATTATTAATAAGTGTGGATTTATTTAATTCTTTAACTTGTCTTCTGTACTATTAAAAACGTCAAAACTTGACAGTTGTTGATAACGTAGCATTTTGTTTTAATATCATGGCAATTGTGTTTTTTTTTTACTTATTACTAATTTAATTCTTCGTTTTCTTGTTTCAAGTACTATTATGAGAATAAAAAACTGATCTAACACGTAGCATTTTTTATTCTGAAAAACTTTGATCTCTTATGTATTTGCTCTAAACTAATTAGGGGAGCAGGAAATTGCATAAGTGTGATTTTACAGGTAAAATGCTATTACCGAGCGGTCGGATCAGCACCCTGTATATGTTTATTATCGGGTTATGATTATTATTATTATTACTTTAAACTGGTTGTGGTTCGTGCAGAAATGTCAGGAGCCGCCACTGGAGCCTACTTTTGTATGTTAGATTATTATTGGTAATGATAGTAGTCATGAAAGTGACGTTCCAGAACACTCTGTACTTTACACCGATACGATGAGGTGATTTAATTTTGTAAACTTTTTTTGTAGCGACTTTTCGTACGTAAAGTATGTGGAACAAATATTGTTTTGCAAATGAACATTCACTACTTTAGATTGGAATGCTGCATTGTGTTTTGTAGAATATTTAATACATCACTGTAGCTCGTAGTATTTATTAACATACACTTCTGTTTCAGGTAACGCTGGACGAAATTCCAATCGATCTTCTAAAGGGAGGCACATATGCAAACAATGCTTAAAGAGTTATAAAACTAGAAAGTCTTTATTAAGACACGTTCGGCATCGATGTGGTGTTGCTAACCGATTCAGGTGCAACATTTGTCTTAAATGGTATAGAGAAAAATGGTACTTAAGGATACATCAGGAAAAATCACATTCTGATGTTGTTATATTAGATTAGAACGTAATATCTCTGTAAAACATGTAATCTACAAACAAAATAAAAGTGTACTCCATTTACGTATACAGATTAATCCATCATGATTTTCCAAATTTACTACTCTAGTCGTTCTGATCTTTTTGCTCTACTCAACAGCGTTTTAAACTAGTTGATGGACTATATACCAGATGTTGGTGGATATACTTATCTACAGAATTTTTTGTATGGCTAATTTTACCGGAACATTACAAAAAAATCATTTTTAATCGCTTTGTTGTGTGAAAGTTTCAATTTAGTTGTTGCCTTACTATATTATCCATATAAATTTGGTTACACTCAGTTACAAAAAAAAAGTGATGCAATCGATTTTAGACCTAACTTGAATGTCCCCATTGGGCCGATTTTTAAATTGTTAGGTAATTCCTTTGTCTTTCAAAAATATCTGGTGAGGAAGACCATACGACCTTTCAACCTACAAAATGGAAATTAAAATAAATGAAATAATTTTAATAATAACATGTGGAAGAAAAGCTCAAAACCAAAAATTCTCAATTATTTTTATTATATGTGTAGTTAAAAATAATCCTATATATATATATATATATATATATATATATATATATATATATATATATATATATATATAGATTTATCTCACTAATTTTAATATTTTTTTTAGGATAATTATGCATTACCTCTTTTACAATAGTTAATTACGAAAATATGCAACATTGTAAAAACAGAAACAATAAACAAACAATGTCAAACAGATGTTTAAAACTTCATGTCCGACAGAGGCTAGACGCTAACGTAAAATATCTGATGTGAAACAACACCCAACCTTCCAACCTACAAAATGAAAAGAAATGAAATAATTTTAATTTCAGTGTTTTTAGGATAACTATGCAACCTTTTTTTTGTATACGTTCATAACAAAAACAGACAACATTGTAAAAACACAAACAATAATCTATGTCAGAATGGCGATTAAAACTTCGGGTCAGATAGAGAATAATAGACATAAATACATGTTAACGTAAATAAAAATTCCAAAGCCGTCCGCTTCTATAAAAATATCTTTAATACAGCTTCATCATTTTCAATCATTTATTTAATTTTTACATTTATTTCGCTACACATTAAAAAACTTTATAAAGAAAACTTGGGTAAAATTAAATTTTCTTTAAAAAATATGTCTACACTTTTTGAAAAAAAAATTGAACTAACACTCAAATTCTACCTTAGGAATTTTTTTGCCGCGAAATTACGCGTGTCAAAAAGTTGTATAGAACATTCGATATGTTTAAGTTCTATATCGAGATATTTCGGATTTCTTCCAAAATCTAATCAGCTCTAAGCTAAATGAAAACAAGCTTAAATACAAAATTTTAAGTACGTAGTTATTTTCGTTCTGGAGTTATCGCGGATAGGGTCTAGTATACATTCACACAGACAATCAGACATACACACAGAGAGCTAGGCATGATGGCCGATCTTGGCGAAACGAAATTTCTTTTATCAGCACGATGTTCGGGCAATAAATTAGGACCTTTTGCGGACCTTCTAGTTTTTGAGTTAACTTTTTTTAGACGTATACATATCGTCTACTAACTTACTTCAACACAGATAAATTGACGTTAAATGAGTAACAAACAAAATTAATTACCGTTTTACAAGTTTTGCCACTGAAAGTAACATTGAAATTTTGGCAATTTGCCCATGTGTGAAAATATTTATTTTTTTACGCGAAAACGGTCCATCATACGGAAAAAAGTCAAGGGATCAAATTTTCTTTAAATTAAATGGTGATTTCGAAAATACTATTTTCAGAACAAGCAGTGGCGTACTATTTTTTCCTTCAATAATATTCAGTTCAAATACCGTACGGACACCACTGGTAGACATTTTAAAAAATCTTTTACACTAAAGAATGTTCTTTGATGCTGGAAAATATTGTGTATTAAATTTATAGAGATATCTAGAGTGATATGAAAGATATGATAAAAAATTATTTTTTTTCTTAAAACTTTAACACCCTGTATTTCGAACGAAGCTTTTCTCGACATACGTTTATATAGGAAATTAGGGCTTATTTTGGACGCAGAATAAGCTGTTAAAGTTTGGACACTGCAATTCAGGACACCCTGTATATTTATATTTATACAAATCTATACGTTTCAATAACAATTACAGTTATCGTCCTCGGTAAGTGGCAGTATCTTTAAGAAATAAAACTAGTGTGAAATTATTTATTTATTTTGGGCATGCTTTCAGACAGATACTTTCTCCTTCTTCAGGAGTAATAGGAAAGTGACAAAATGATTGTCACTTAGATATTACGGCTGACGAAGGGCAGAGTTCCTGTCTGAAAACTGGTACAAAATAAATAAATAATTTCACACTGTTTTCCCTAAGAATGTGTTCTTTAAGAATTATTTAAGATGTTGAAACAAAGTTATGAAGTATGAAAAAATGAAAACTTAAACATAAGCCTGCTACTATCATAACAGTTTGAACACGTATAAAGCCAACAACAGAATCTAATTTTATTAAAGAATAGCTAGATCCTTAATAAATTAAGTATTATTAAACTACCTTGAAGATGAGAAATCAGAACACCCTCGAACGGTGGCCGGCTAACAGTGAAAAATGTCATAATCAATGGGCAAATTTAACAAAATTTAGTCAAATTATGATGTAAGCGTAAAGTTGTGAAAAACTTTAATTTAAAATTGATAAAAGAATTCATAAATAGAAATTTGACATACCAATCAAGGATCAAGCCAAGTCTAACAAAGCTATAATTTTTTGTTAATAACTATAATTGTTATTTACAGTGAAAACACAATGTAGTACGATTAATATACTTTTTAATTTTAATTTTAATTCCAACTACACAAGTATTATAGTGGTGTGGTAACTAACATTTGTATAATTGGTAAAGCGTCTACTTCAAGGTCTAGGAAAAAACACCAAAAGCTATAATTAAAATTAAGTCGCACCATTATGTGTCATCTATATATCCATACCTAACTAAAGGTATTTTAGGTGCGCTAATGTATAAAATTTTTCTACTAAAAAATTAGTTAGGACAGAACTAAGAGGGCTACCCATTGCTACACCATCATGCTGTTTATAGAATTTATTACTCCATTGAAAATAAGTCGTTGTAAGAAAGTGCTGAAAAAGAATTGTTGTATCCAAACTTAACGTATTATCACCATTAAAAAAACAATACATTTCTTTTTCAGTTCATTTATAACAAAATCTTAAAATATTAATAATGTACACTTTTTTAGATATTATTTTTATTTTTTTCTCCGCTTTGCACCCTTTCCTTCGCTCTGCGTAGACATTCCCCACAGCATTCTTCAATTTGTTTTAGTCATTCCAAATGACGAAAAATCTAATCAGCATAAACAACAGCTTGTTAAGTACGTTATTGATGTACTCTGAGCTTTTCGCGAGATTACCGTACACAGATTATCACCATGTCACTGCCAACTCAACCCCATAGAGTTAGTTTGTGCTCAAATAAAAAGTGAAGTAGGTCGTAACAATACGACTTTTAAATTTGGAGAAAGCCTTATTCGAATAGAATTTGCTTTATTTTTGCTCTGTATGGTTTTCTTAGTCCCCAACAAGCATACAATTTAACGATTTTGCGAAACTTCTAATAATTTTTACATTTAAGAAAGCTTACTGGTGTCACCATATGTTTAAGACTGCATAACAGCAATAATTGTCAAAGTTTCTTTAGCAATAATATACATATGTTTCGTTCGTAGTTTTTCCCTGTTGCATTTACCAAAAAAGTTTAGACCTTAAATATACCTACAAAATGAGCCGCGCTGGTTAACAATTGGATAATTAATTTTGCAAATTGCAAAAAACCGTAAAAAATTGTATTTTTAAATGGTTTATAATTCATAAACAAAGAATCTTAAACACCTGAAAATTTGTGAAATTGTAGCTCTTGGTACCAAACGCACGACGTTCTATGTTTAGCAGTTTATGCAAAAATATAGTAGTTTCTTAAAAATGCATTGTTTTAAAATTAATTTGTTGCCATGGGAGCAGTCCAACAGTGACCGACGAGGGCGTTAATTTATGTGAATTTATGGCAAATGCACCAAGAATTCAGTGCGGGCTACCCAGATATACTATGAAAGGTAAACAGAACGCCGCCATTCTGATGCATACATGTTTAGTCCTTTGAAATGAATTTTACGAAATAATGAAGATTCATTTTCAAGTAGAAAAAGAAAACCTATTTCAAAAAGAATATTCAACGGCAGCAATGTCGCAGTTATTTTAAATTATTCTGAGAACAACCTTAAACATTCGATAAGTCAACAACTACGTTTTAAATATTCTATTAGTCAGAGAGTTTTGAAAAAATATATCACGATTATAAATTACAAAATTTGAAACTTTTAACTGAAACCCATGAAGAAAAATGTCTAAATTAATACTGGAACTATCGCAGGATCTGTAACAAACAAAATACACTCACGTACCCCATAAAATTAAAAAACACCGTTGAAATACCTGTTCCTCAACTTTGACCGGGAAGCCATCTCACTTGAAAAATCTGTAACACTGGAACTGTGGCAGGATCTGTAACAAACAAAATACACCTACGTACCACACTAAACTAAAACACACCGGCGTTTTTTAATTTTGTGTGGTACGTGGGTGTATTTTGTTTGTTTTATATTTAATATAATGATTGATCATGAATCCTAAGATTGGTCAACAGAAAATCCCCACGCAACAAACGAAATTCAAAACCAAGGTCACTTTGGTATGAACATTTGGTGTGGTCCACATTCTAACCATAGTCTTGAATGCAGAAACCATTTAAGGGTTCTACAAGAGGTGCTTCTCCCTTTAATGAAAGTAGTTTTTCTTCAGTTACGTCAAAGTTTGGGTTTCAACATGATGGTGATCCCCCGCATAAAACCACAATCGTCAAAGATTATTTAGGTAGTTTATATGAAAATAGGTGGATAGATATAAATGGACCATTAATATGGCCTGCAAAAATACCGGACCTTGTACCTTTACATTTTTTTCTTTTGGGTTTACAAGACTCCTTCTCGAAACGTTTACCATTTGAAAGAGAAAATTAGAATATCTTTCAGTAATATATCCAGGGAAACTTTAAGAAAAATAATAGAAACTGAAGTTTCACAGAGGTTAAATAAATGTCTTGAAGGGGAAGGTGGCCACAGAAAATTTTTTATTTTTGTTTATGTGTATCTAGTTTTAAGAACTATATTGTTTTTGATTTACTTGAGTACTATTAACCATATCAAAAAGATTTTTTACTAAACTGAAATTCATATCCACCACATAAATATTAGAACATAAAAAACCTTATTGAGTTCTCCGTCATTTATTTTTTTATGTCTAGTCTGACAATTCGTAAATTAATGTATTTGCATCTGCCTAACACGATTTTACAGCTCGTTCTATTAAATATATTTTTCCCTGTAACTTTTGAACCCAACAAGGTAGAAACCAGTTTGTGGAGAGATTGAATTTTTAAAAATGATAACATTCGAAATATATAAAATTTCTTGGTAAAAATTAATTTTTGGACAACATAACCTCAATTTCTAACAAGCAAAATACACCCACGTACCACACAAAATTAAAAAACATCGAACATATTTCGATAGCTACGCTATCATCATCAGCGGTCCACTAGGGCGAAGTAAAGAAAAATTCTAACATATATACCATCAGCGAGTAACGCTTCGTTGCTTATCTGGTGAAGGTGAAAGTTATCAAAGTTTAATGAGTTCTGAGTATCCTAAAGGTCCTTGATCATGATTATTCATTAGAACTTGTTGGTTTTTTGAAGGTTTCTAAACTTTAATAACAATCAAGTTCGTGCTTATTACTAACATGTTTGACTAATGATACCTTATCTACTACATGATTTTTATCAAACATATGTAGGACTACGGCAGACTTCTCCCAACGTTTGTATTTTATATGAGCTGAATGTTCTTTAAAGCGAATTTTGATATGTCGATAGGTTTCCCCACATATATTTGTTCACAATTTTTACAACTAATTTTATAAATTCCCGACCTATGCTGCTTATCCACTTTATCTTTTGGATTGACTAAAAGAGTTTGCAAACTATTATCTGAAGTAGTGATTTTTTTTCAAATTAATTTTAGAAAAGATTTTAGATAGACCTTTTGTATAAGAAGGATAGTTTGGTAACCTTATATACCTTGTTTCTATTTATTCTCTAGCGTTACCTAATGTTCTTAATCCTCATCCTGTGTGTTTTTTTCCTAACTATATTCATAACCACTTCATCTGAAAATCCATTGTATGCAGCAATTCTTTAATAGTGCGCAATTCTTTATTACAATTTTGAACTGAAAGAGGAAAATTAAGCAATTTATGAACCAAAGATTTAAAAGCCGCGCGTTTATGCTGTCTACAGTCTAATTTTGTGTGGTACGTGGGTGTATTTTGTCTGTTACAGATCCTGCCACAGTTCCAGTACTCCAGATTTCTCAAGTGAGATGGCTTCCCGGTCAAAGTTTAGGAACAGGTATTTTAAAATTAAGACTAAGATATTTTTAATTAATATTGACATAAAATTTCTAACAGATTGCCGTAGGTTAGATGTTTTCCCAAATTTTACTAATGTTGCTAGTAATTCAAATTCATGTGTGCAGGTAAAAAGTCGCTTGAATTTGTTAAGCGGAAATTCGAGGCTTATGACTTACATTTAAAGCTGGTAACAGGTTCAATTGCTAATGAATTTGATGAGTGGATTACGTTTTGCATCACTTCAATGAGGTCATTAATCATAAAGTCATAAATTATACATCAGAAGAAATTGTTAAAATTATGTAGATCGAACAAACAAGTCAAAATGGTAATGCCACAAACGAAAATATGGTTATTATCAAATCTTCTAAGCCTTTTAACAAAGAAGAAATAGGTTTGTTAAATAAACGTTTGAAATATAATGTTAATTTTAACAAACCTCCCTTGGATTAAATCATAGTAGGCATAGGAAGTTCGATTAAATCATTGTACGAAAATTGCAAAAAGTACGTTAGACAAGCCAGTAAAATTCAAATTTCGGAAAATGTCCAACAGGAGTCAAAATTTAATTTAAATCGTTCAGAATTTCGAATTGTTAAAGATCACAAATGTAAAAATTGTTTTTATCTCAAAGCAGATAAAGGCAATCAAGTAGTCATTTTAAACAAAGAGATTTATTGTTTCAGTCAAAGAACTCTTAGATTCAGATTCTTATTCAGTCTTAACCAAAGATCTTCTTCCTAAAATGATTACTTCAACTAGGAAGGTTTTATTAACATGTAAAAGAGTTGTGGATGACTTTCTTAGGTTTCAACTAACGGTATCCAATCTGGTGGTACCTAGATGCCTAAGATTCAAAAACCAGGTAATGCTATGCGACCCATTGTTTCTGGTATTAATTCACTTAGTTATCTACTGTCCAAATGGTTATCTAGTCAATTTCATAACCTCCTACCAACAGACCCAACTTCATTGTGCCAAATTCGTATGAGTTTATTGGTAAAATTAAAAACATTGCACTTACTGAAAATGAAATTTTACTCTCATTCGACGTTTGTTCACTGTTTCTGAGTGTTCCAATAGATCACACCTTAGTTTATTTAGAAAATGTTTAAAACAAATCCGTTTGGACGATAGAGAAGTAGAAGATTTTCTTAAATTAACAAATTTGTGTATGAAGCAAACCTGTTTAAAAATTAACCATCAATTTTTCCAGCAAGCATAAAACAGTCACTACTTCAGATAATAGTTTTCAAACTCTTTTATCTAAAAGATAAAGTGGATAAGCAGGATAGGTCGGGAATTTATAAAATTAGTTGTAAAAATTGTGAACAAATATGTGTGGTGCAAACTAAACGACCTGTCAAAATTAGCTTTAAAGAACATTTATCTCATATAAAATAAAAACGTTGGGACAAGTCTGCCGTAGCCCTACATATGTTTGATAAAAATCATGTAATAGATAAGGTATCATTAATCAAATACGTTAGTAATAAGCACGAACTTGATTGTTACGAAAGTTTAGAAATCAAAAACAAATAAATTCTAATGAATAATGATGATCAAGGACCTTTAGGCTACTCAGAACTCATTAAACTTTCATAATTTTCACTTTCGCTTTCACCAGATAAGCAACGAAGCGTTACTCTCTATATCTTAGAAATTTTCCTTAGTTCGCCCTAGTCGACCGCTGATGATGATAACGTAGCTATAAAGATAATCAAATCATTTTTTCCCAAAATATAAGTATTCAACAGTAACATGTCAAAACCCCGACTTTCTATGTTAAAACAAGGTTCTTGATGCAAAAGGTCTAGATGCGCTAGTACATATTTTGTTAAGAGTGTTATAAATTAACCACACGGGGTCGTTTCAACCAATGAAACTGCATACGTTCCTTAGTAAAATATCTATTACAGCGACAATAATTTATTGTGCTTCGTCTCTAACAAAATTAAGGAAAGTATGCAGTTTCATTGGTTAAAACGACCCCATGTAATTAATCAATTATATTCGCTTCCTAAATATAACTAGGTTATACATATTATTGATGATAACACTCGTTAACACTAGAACGTCCAGAGGGGTCAAAATGATCTTTTCATTTTAAATCCTATCAGCACTTCACAGAGCGGTTCAAGGAAGATTTCCTGTTATGACTTTTATTCATTTTGAAGGTACTTTCATTATTTGAAATATCTGCACGTTTACCACAATCCATTGTGAATTATATAAGGTTTTCCCTTAAACGCCCAGTGTGGCCAAATTAACCCCTTTGAAGTAATGTTATTTTATTTTTTTGTATGCTTGAAATTTATTTTAAATACATTTTATATTGAAGATATTTTAGTTTATGATACAACAATGTAGTTTTACTTAGATTACTGACGTCATATCAACAACAATGGACATAATAAGAGTTATTTTTATTCACTTCCAAAGCTATTTTCTTTTTTTCTGTATGCTAGCCATTTTAGTTTATGATGCAACAATGAAGTTTTATTTAGATTGTTGACATAATCAACAACAACGAGCATAGTAAGAGTTATTTTGTCATTCACTCAAAACTCAGTTTTATACATGCGATTGTGAGGTGAAGGTGGAAATGTATCGGAAACGTTATTTACGTGAAGATGAGCTGCTTTCAGAGCTACGGAAAGTTCTCGATGTTAATTCTCATGGAGATGAACTTCTTACTGATGACTCAGATGATGAGTTTTTTTCCGCAGACAACTAGAGAAATAGTAGATGAAACATCGAATAGTAGTGATACGGATTCCTCAGATGTTGAAAATGAAAATTCACAATCCAGTGAGTATTATTATTAGCCTATTACTGCCAACTTATAATAATAATAATTATCATAATTATAATTTATTGTATTACTTTTTATTATGATCTTACATAATTAAAAATGTATAATTTCTTATAAATGGTGTAGTAGTGTATTGTTATATAATGACCTTATCATAAATACTTTTCTCTTATTTTGGCGTTATTTATTTATGTAATATAAAAATTCCTATTTATAGATCAAAGAGATTCATGTAATAGACGAGGAGAAGAACCTGTTCCTGCGTCTTCATCTACAGATGTCGTACACCAAAAAGTTGCTCCTGATGGCACAATGTGGATTGAAGCAGTGCCTAATTCACAACAAGGAGGACGTCTTCCTATTCATTACATTTTGAGAGAATCTCCTGGACCTACACCACACGCAAAAAGACATGTAAGTGACGAAAGTGTATCAAGTGCATGGCATGTGTTCATAGACCACTGTATCCTCACACATATACAGAAATGCACAATAACCGAGGCTCACAGAGTATTAGGAAATAGCAACTGGTCGATGTCCACTGAAGAATTAGAAGCATTTATTGCAATAATTTATGCTCGTGGTGTTAGTGGTTGCAGAACTACAGGCTCCAGGGGCCTACCTTTTGTAGGGAAACCAGATTCCTGAGGTTCGACGAGAAATCTACACGCTCTGTACGTTTGCAGACGGACAAATTTGCATTAGTGTCTGCTGTTTGGAACAAGTTCATTGAAAACTGCACTATATGTTACAAACCCGGACCTAACATTACGATTGATGAGCAAGTATTCCCAGGTAAAACTAGGTGCCGGTTCACACAATTCATGGCTTCAAAACCTGTCAAATATGATCAAAAGTACTGGTTAGCAGTAGATGTTGATACCAAGTACCTTCTAAATGGTTTCCCTTATCTTGGAAAGGTAACTGCAAGGTGCCAAGATGAAAGAGTTTCTGATTATGTAGTGATGCGTCTTATGCAACCATTTGTTTCTAAAGGCAGAAATGTCACTACAGATATATATTTCACTTCCCTCAAACTTGCTGAGAAATTGAAAGAGAAGTCAACCTCCATCACGGGAACTGTGAACAGAGCGAGAAGGGAAATACCATCTGCAATGAAGACTTTGAAGGCCCCTCTCTATTCAACAAAAATCTTGAAACATGATGATATTTCCCTAACGGTTTATCAAGGGAAAAATGCAAAAAATGTCTTGGTAATGAGTTCTCTCCATCCTACTGTTGCTGTAGATAAAAATGAGAAAAAGACTCCTGAAACTATAAGTTATTACAACAAGACTAAATTTGGGGTTGACATAGTGGATCAAACGGTCAGACAGTATTCCGTCAAGGCTTTCTCTAGAAGATGGCCTGTACACTCGTTCTGCAATGCCCTTGACCTTGCTGGAATAAATGCATATGTATTATTCAGGTTCATTACTGGGAAAAAAATTAAAAGACGCCAGTATCTTCAGAAACTTGCAGAGGAACTACGCTCTGAGTACTTGAAGAGTCGCCCACTTCGTAGGACAACAAAAGATAATGAAGACAGTGGTGATGAAACTGACGAGGAAATGGCACCAAAACGGAGAAAATGTCAAATTCTTAAATTCTGCAACTGTAATAAAACTACCTCTAAATGCACTGTTTGTAAGAAAATGGTTTGTGGAAAATGCACAATGAAAATCAAATACAAATGTGTCAATTGTGTAGAAGGATGAACTATTCAGAACTATGATTGTGTTGTTTGTACCTGTAAATTTACATTCAAGTAAACTTAATTAACATGTGATTAATGAGAAAAAAACATTAAAATATAATAAATAAATATAATTTTTAAAAAAATAATCAAGAATATAACATTTATACACAAGTGGTCAAATTGATCCCTTTGGGCGTTAGGGGGGTAGGGAAAGGCTCGGCGTCCTAGTGTTAACCCTAGAGCTACTGAAGGGTTACGGGAGTAACCCCGACATGTTTGGCGATGAATATTGAAAAATCTATTTATTGTAGAAAGCTGAAATTTTAGGACATCTTAAAGAAAGTATTTGTCATCAATTTTCAGTTATTTTCTATTACTATAATTTTTCAGATTTTTCAAAAATTTAATTTTTCCAAAACGCTGCCCAAAAATAGTACAGAATACGGATGGTTACTCCCGTAACCCCAAGATATAAAACACATTATTTATCTTTATTGATAATTAGATAATAATAAAAGGTAGAAAGATAATAATACAAGGTAAATTGATTATTCAGTAACACAGGGATGACTACAACGGTACTCAATTACTGCATGTTCATTGCGAACAGGCTTTGAACAATTTGAACATAGGTTCTTTGATTTCCTTTTTCGTTTCTCCAGCGACTGGCATAGGTGGAAACTCCCTTGAATCGTTTTGGGGGCTCGTTGCTCACGAGGAGCCTGGGCAGCAGCAGGAGCAAGTGGGACAACAGAAGGTAGTTTTCGTTGAAGCACAAATTCAATGGCAACGCGAGTTGTGCCACGTGAATAAACCAACGAATTCGAAGCCCTAAATTGAATGTTTTCCATACATAGTTCTCTGGCCAATAGAGTCAAAAAATATTTTCGGTATTTTTTGTTGACTTCATGTGGATGTAACTCCTTGTAGGCTATGTAAGACGCAAGAGCTGCCACATCCAACATATTGAAAAAAACCGCTAGTGGCCATCGATTTGTTTTGCGCTTACATGTGTAGTTGCTCAACATCCGATCAAAAATGTCAACGCCTCCCTTCGTGGCGTTATAATAGTCATTTATTTCTTCAATGACTTTTCCTTTATGACGAACCATCTCACGTCCTTGATGACGACCGAAAGCGTAGTACACCGTTCCCCAAAAGCATATCGGGCTGTACCGACGTCATCCGTTTTTAGTGGCCTCAGTTCTTGCGGGATGAAGCTGGCGAACTGTTCCGACTGAACTTAGTTTCATCTCATAAAGAGCATTCATTAGGTTGAATGACGAAGAAATTGTCTGTGGTTACATTTCTTCCAGATCCTGCATAAGCAGAAACCAATTTCTTTACAACCGATTCTCCAAGGCCGGTGGCTGGTGCTTGGCCTGGCTGTTTTCCTTGGAACACCTCTCCTCGTAGAGGCTATCCCGTTTCGGAGTCGCAAACCCACCAAAATTTGATGCCATATTTGGCTGGTTTGGAGGGCATGTATTGTGTGAAACGAGTGCGACCCCGAAACGGGAATAACTGTTCATCTACAGTTATGGAGTCGTTGGGGTAGTAAATTTTACCCAAGCGGTCATTCAACATCAGCCATAGCTCCGATATTGGTGCAAATTTGTCCTGTTCCATCCGTTGATTTCGAGTTCGGGGGTCATCGAAACGAATGTATTTCAATAATTGAACGAATCGATCTCTACTCATCGCGGCTCGATACAGCATTACGCTATCTTTCCCCCATAACTCGTGCAATGCATAGTCGTTCCATTTATCTTTTCCTGATAATAATAATAGACCAATGAAGGCATCTAATTCAACTGGAGTAAGAATCTGCCAAACCCGTCTAGTTTTGTCTGGATTTTTTTCATTATATTCAGCGACATCTTTTTCTCCTCTTTTATTGGTCCAAAGAATAATTTGGGACTTCATCGACTCCGTAAATATTGAAGAGAAAATTTGTTTTTTTTTCATGGTAACGTTGACATATCCTTGGTCAACTCCGCCTGAAAGAAAATAAATCAATGAGTAAATGAATCATTAAATATTTTATGATATCCTTACCTCTTTTCGTCATGATATCTATTGATCTTGCTTGCCCAGATGGGAAAGGTAAACAGAGGGCCTTGCATTGCTTCAGCTCCGGGCATATCGACGTTCTCACTCTCTTCCATTATGCTTTCTTCTATGATGACATTCTCATCAGGAACAAGAACTTCCACTTCTATTTCGTGGTCTTCACTCTCCGCGTCTGATGCATCGCAGTCCTGGGGAACCCAATCATCGTCGTCTCCGACATCATCCACAAAACTAGTCTCTTCCTCGGAGTCACTCTTTTCACAAAGAAGATCTATATCTTCTTGGGTCAATCTGTTTGTAAACAAAAAATAATGTGACGCGCATTCGTAAGCAAAAAAAAAACGGTATAAAAAAACATACTTTTCCATACGCAAACGGCCATGAGCTGTCCACGGTAAACAGTCTAGACGATCAATAGACGAACACAATAAACAATAACAAATATAAAAAACATAAACAAACATATCACAATTAAAAATGACCAAATTCTTACCGGCGAATTCGAACAGAACATCCTCTGGTTGAGGTACTAGGACCTTCTTGGTCACTCATTTTCACTTTTTTGCTAAAAAAACCACATAAAATAATTGGTTTTATACAAAAAAATATTAATAATTTGTCCTTTAATCACTTGAAAATATTTTTATTCTTACACACCTGAATTTAAATTAATTTAAATCACAAAAATTCTAAAATAAAAATTGAAATCGGATAAATATACGTGTTGCACCAACAAAGTCATACTGAGAAATAAATACGAAACAAAATCCGAGAACGAAAAACATGTGCCGATAATATACACGACCAATCAGATGCAAGCGATGCTCACACAGCAGCATATCGTTGACAATATTCCCAAACCTCGTAACTGCGTAACACAACATTTTTCCAGGGGAGCTAAAAAAAGGTATATTTTATAATGTTTTAACTAAAATAAAATCTGACGACTATAATCCTGATTATATTTTATATAAAGAAACGATACGGTATATATTTTCTGTTTTTGGGATAATATTGCAAACTTATGAAGAAAAATGTAACTTACGAGGTTTGATTATTATTCATTAGTCATACTTACGAGGTTTGTAAGGCTACTAAAATGTGAAGTCTATTAAACAAGGCATTTTATTTTAAAACTAAATACAAGCTTTATAAAGAAAGAAACTTAATAATACTTTAAATTCTTGTAAAACAAATGATAGTCTGTTTTAAGAACTTTGGTTAGATCTTGTAATTGGTCATACTTGTCCTTTTGAATTCCAGGAGCAGTGGTGTATAAACCAACCGGCTTTTCGGCTGAAAATTTCCCTGGTCTTTGGGGTATGGGCCGCCAGGAATCTGTGGTTTTCAATTTATATTCAATGGTAAGATCTGATCCATTGTATTTTAAGGCTCTCAAATCGATAACAACTGGATCACCTGCCTTTTTTCCAGGACGAATAGAGTTATAATATTTCAAATTAGAATAAGCCTTAAAAAATGTGTGTTCTAAATAAATCACATTGTAAGGCATAGGATTTTTCCGTGCAGTTTCAATTATATTTACATAATCAGCTGGAACGCTGATAATCCTATTCTTGATTTTCCGTTCTATCACACTATGCACGGAATCGCAACTCATTTGTGTATGACCCTTCTCTAAAATCTTTTGGGTAATACGTACATTTTTTAACGCTGAACATTGTAGTAGTGCGTTCGATAAAATAGAGTTTCTATTTTGATATGTGCAACCGTTACTCCATAAAATTACTTCATTTAACTGTTCGTTATAGTTTTTCTCGATATAGTCTACGATGCAAGTAGAACTCATTAGCTGTAACGTTTCCCTCACCCTCATGCCAGACATAACAGGTAACTTCGTGTGTAACATTATTAAACATCGTAAAGTTATGAAATATTAGTTTTTTTTTATAGTATATGGCTGAAGCTTTCAGGAGTGGACACAGAAGAACCGCCTGTAGGTCCATTGTGATCATCAGAATACTTTTATCTAATTTAGCTCTATTTGCGTCTTCTTTCATTTCCTTTCTTGCGTCTTCCTTCCTCTGTTGATGTTCTAACCATTTCTCCTCACTTAGGTTATTTACTTCGTGCATGCAACACAGATCGCACTGATCCTTTTTGGGTTGGAATAACCCAATGTTCATTTGTGTAAACATTTTTTTAAATTGAGTAAGGGATAATGGCTTTATTTTGGCTTCAGAGCAGTTTGCGACGTACACATCATACACTTCTTTTTTGGATTTAAAAATCGACTCTAAATATAACTTGCTAGACTGAGACCTGCAGTAGTGTGAAGGCATTTTCGGTAGCTCGTTTAAAAATGATTCCAAATGTACATTTTGTTTAGGTTTCAAGGATATATTCGATTTTCCTACATTAAGAGACTTATGGTGCCCTTTTAAAGCCCAATCTCTAGCAGTCCATTCCCCAATTCCCAATGTGTGCAAAAACATTTGTTTGCATACGTTTAACCTTTTGTGATCTTTTTTCAAGTGGTACATTAAAGTAACGGCTTTTTTTGGGTGCTCAGAGTTGAAATCCTTTTTTCTTGATTTTGGCGGACAAACATCTATTAGTCCTGAAACAAATACTTTTTTTTTGCCCCAATCCATATTTTCCCAAAAGTTGTTAAATATTTTCAAACGATCCTCGTGAATAAATTTATTACAGAATCGACTTTGAGTCTTGGAACACAACTTGCTAGAACACGCTTGGCCAAGCTGTCTTTTTTTCTTTACCACAGGAACCGTTTTTCCTTCACTTAGCTTCCGACCTTGGTACTCTTCTCCTTTTCTTCTTTTCGCAATATTTATATATTTTTGCCATAATGAGCAGTCACTTTGACCCTTTAAAGAACGTTTTCGTTTTGGTTCTTCAATGGGAATCTCAATAATCGCAGCTATTTCTATTTCTTTAGTTTTGTCATGTTTTTGGTTATTTATGGAATCTTGGTCAGAGCTTGAGTCATTTCTATCATCGGATGGGTCATAAAGTTTGTCTGACCTTTCACTCTTATTAGAGGGTGAATATTCATCCTCATCAATATCTTCATTTGTGTGCTGATTTTCAACATTAACATAATATGGAACAGTATTAGAATATTCTAGTATACCCTCAGAATTTTCTATTTTATTACTAGTTGAGGCTGATGGCCCTGCTTAGGGTGATAAATGCTCGCCATCATCAATTGTGATACCAAGTTCATTCGCAATATCTTCTGGACATTGAATGATTATATTAGTTTCTGTCGCACTTGTCTGGTAATCACTTACTTCCAGTACTAAAAAAATAAGATATTAGGCGTTTGGCGTTTTGGATTTGTTTTGTTTGATATTATAGACAAAATACGTTTCTGTTCATATTTTGGAGCATAATTACTTACAGTTAAAATGTGTCCCAGCAAAACCCAATTTAAATAATAGAATATTTATTATCCAAGCCAAAGTTTCCGAAAAAAGGAAATACTGACGCATTTTTTAGAATAATAAAACTCCAAGGCAAATCGTAATACATAAACCCACATCGTATTCTGTCAGAAATATAAATAAGATCAAATACTTACATGTTTCACGTGTAAATTCTGTTAGTACAAATTGGGGTGAAGTTACTTTTTGCACTCCTGCAAATAAAATAAAACTTTATTGTTTAGTTTATAGTTAACCACCCTGACAAATAATAAAGTGCTTGACAAAGAAATCAGCTTCGTTAGCTAAGAAAATAAATATCAGATAATAATACGAAAGCTAAAATAAGCGGTACCTATTGTTAAAACGTGTCTAGTATTTTTTTGATAAACAAATATTAACAAGTACGATATTTAGCTGTGCCACTAACGTTTCTTTTTCGTGAAAATATTATTCAACTAAACAGAGTGTAATTTTTTTATGTAATAACAAAATAATAACATAATAGCAAAATAAGGTAAAGTTTACATACCTATTTTAAGGTTAGATTCTTTCATTGGATCTTCTTGAGGAAATATTTTAGAGTCCACTACAGAAATTCTATTCTCTTGCTTATTTCGAACTAGTTCTACCATCTTTAGTCCTCTTCCAGACATTTTAGTACAATTTATTCACAAAAATTAGAGCATAAAAACTAAGAGCAACACAGTTACGAACGAATTTAAATGTAAACAAACAGACATCCAAGGTTTAAGAATATCGTTTTCTAACGCGCGAAAACAGTACCTATGTCACAACTCGTGCTTTCATATATGAGGTTTGGATTGTTATTTTAGAACAATAATAGTTACGAGGTTCGGTTTGTTTAGATTTTCATAGTCAAATCATTTTTATTTCATATGAGGTTTGGTAAAATAACATAGAAACATACGAGGATTAGTTTGGTGCAAAAAAATAATTTAAAAAAAAAAATTCGACTTACGAGGTTTGAGAATATTGTCGACGATATATAATCAACAGACCTGCTTCAATTCATCGTGTACTATTTCTATTTATAGTGGGGTTACTCCCGTAACCCTTCAGTAGTCAGTGCTAAAACAACAAGAAAAAAATCGTCCGTAGCTCTAGGGTTAAAGCCTAGCCCTTATATTCAATTTTCATCGGCTTTAATTCTGCTATCACCGATAATAAGCATGTAATTATATTACCCCTAATAATGTTCAATTTGCAATTGAGCGTTTTTGCCAAACTTCTATTGCGAAAATCGTTCGACCGTGCAACAATGCCTTTTCACGAACAATTTCAAAAATACAGTATTTTGGAGTTTTCATGTAAACTAACTATCCGATTGTTAACCAGCATGGCGCATTTTGCGAGTATTTTTAATGCCTACAACTTTTTCCAGGGACATTTTTTGGTAATTACAACAAGAAAAAAAATAAGAGCGAAACATCACTTTTTCACACCTTCATTGGGTTAAGTTAATCGAGTTGCCCAAAGCATTATTATTACCTCAAGCTTCTTGTAAAGGTTCGGCCGTTTTTTTTTACTGGTTAATGAATGGTATTGTATATATTTATAATGTAAAGTTATATTTTAAATCTATTATTTTTTTTTTACCAATAAGGAATAATTTTAATTAATAACATTTAAACGTGTTACACATTGTATAATCGCAACCGTTGTATGATTCCCGCCTTTTTGTTGTACTAACGGTGGTCCATTGCGCACTTTAAACGACGCACTCGCAAAGGTTGAATTGAAGCTTGGTAGCGTTACTAGCAAGTAGCAATTGAGTGGGTCGGTTACTAATATGTTCGTATGATTTTACGTTTAATAATTCACATTCTTTAAAACTTTAACCATTATTGTGCTTAAAATGTTGTTAACAAGTGACGTGCAGGATTGATACAGTGAAAAATAAATAAGTGGCCATAAAAGTATATAAACCAACCTCAATTCACAAGGAATCATCATAGACAACATCTGTTTGTTTCCATGTAAGTTTTGTTTTATTTACTTTCCTTTTTTAATTTCTTTCACTGTTACATTTACATTTTGTTACACACCATTGAGTATTAATTAAAGTGCACAGTTTTGTATTTAATAAATCTGAAATTTTAGTAGATGCGTTGCTATTAAGCAATGTTTAATAATAGTGACGCTGAGTCATATCTTATCTGTTCATAGCTCTCATGCATTTAAATTCTTTAGCTCATATTAACATTAATTATGATTGCAATAGTTATATTATCCAATATAAAGTTGTTTCTGAATACTAAAATCGGTGTTTTCCCTTTCATGTGTTACCTTGAGAGAAAATTAAAATTTATTTTAAAACTTACAAAAATAGTAAGCCCCCTCCGGGAATATTTGCCGTCTAAACGCTACAACCGTTTTTTGTACTTGCATTTTCGAATTTATTAAATGTTTATTTCTTTAATATATACTTTTGTTATTAAAAGTGAAAATTTAGAATATCAGTTCAGTTGTGAAAAAAAGCATTTAGTTTTACACCAATCAGGAGTTGTAAGGGGCAGAAGGGGTCTCAAGGAATACATTTTAAAAATGTTATAAGTTGGTGTCAACCGCCTAAAGCGTTAATTTTTTTAAAGTTATCTACTTTTTAAACTTGAATTTCCCACATAATGAAGAAATACCTATATTACCTTTGTTTCTTTTTATATGTGACTATGTTTAGCTTTATACTTTTACGCTCCAAATGGTAAGACAAGGCAAAGTTAAAAAAAAAATTAATTGTACTGTTTTGCGATTTTCGTAAATCGAGATTTTTTTGTTCGCTGTGTTATAAATTATTATGTAACATTTTAATGTTTAAAGTACTTGGTATACGTTTAGTATCCAGATACCGTCGAATTTCGCAAAAAAAGGTCCCAAACCGAAGAAATAAAAAGTTTTTGCGGAAAACAGCCCTTTGTAAAAAATTTGAGATTAAAATTTTCACAAAAATCATAACCTTTAACTATTGCACAGTAGGTGGCGCAATACCTAATAGCGTTCATAAACAAATTTATACGTAATTTAAAAGAGAGATTTAAACAATAGAACGTTACACTATTTTACGTAAAAAGAAAAGAAACGGAATCTGATGTAACCTGAGAACGTAGTAGCAAAGAAAGATCCAGGTAAGCGGTAACCTATTGCGTGTAATTGTTGTGTTGTGAACAGATGTGTATGTTTGGTCATCTACCCTACAGGTTGTTGTATAATTATCTTAAAAATAATTATGTAACAATGACTTTAGTCATCTCTATTAATCACAATTAACGCAATTAACTAATAAACCGTAATTGATTATACAGGGTGTTTTTTTTTCGCTAATATTATAGGGTATAGGCTAAACGGTAAGAGATACAAAAAAAAACTAAGATACGTGTCCCGTTCTCTTTTTTAGTGTTTGGTTTAATGGCGCAATCGGATCTACGCTAACTAAATTGGTTTGGAAAATACAGAGTGATTCTCAAAATCTGCCGGTTTTTATTATCTCTTATGACTCGGTTATTTATGGAGATAAAAAAGCTTTGGATTCGAAAGTTTTATGACTTTTCACGTTGAATCCAGTGGCGTTCTTAAAAAATATAGATGTTTGATTTTTTGAGATATTATCAAAAGTAGCATTTTCTTAAACGGGACACCCTATACCTGATAATCTCAAAAAATTGCATTTTTTCTTGAGATTGCAACAATATATAACACTTAATATTTTGCATTGTCCTAATTAGCTAAAATACTAAAAAACGTTGTTTTTTAGTTGGCCATTTTAATTGAATGTTTTTTTTTACATATCATAAAATTCAGTAACAATTATGTATTGGTATTCTTATTTCGTTTCCGATTATATTTTAAAAAAAAAAGGTGATTAAAATGAATTATTTTTAAAATTATGAAAAATTAAATGTGCTCGAGTGCTACATTGAGAGTAATAAAAATAAAGATCAGCTCTAGACTTATATTTTGAGCGTTATCCGGAACGACGACAGCCAGAACAACAAATATTTGAAAGATTATATCACAAGTTAAGTGAGTATGGATCATTTGGAAAACTAAGAAGTAAGATTTACAATAAGGCAAATAGAACAAGAGATGAAATAATTATACATTAGCTTGTGTTGCTGCTGATCCGACGATATCTAGCCGTAATATTGTGAAAGATATTGGCACAAGTAAATCTAAAGTTTTAAAAACGTTAAGAAAGCATAAGTATAAACCATATAAAATAAGAAAAAAAACTTACATCCTGGAGATGAAGAGCGGCGTTTAACATTTTGCCATTGGTATTCGCAGCAGATTAATCGGAATCCCAAGTTTTTTCAAAATATAATATGGACCGACGCGGCTTTTATATCTAGCGAAGGAATTTTTAATCGATATTGGTCAAACATAAATCCTCATCAGACGGTCGCCAGGATACAACAAGGACGGTTTGGGTTCCATGTATGGGTGGCGCTATATCAAAACAGAGTCCTTAACTACAGAATTTTTAATGAAAATTTGAATGCTCAAGGATACATCCAAATTTTGGAAGAATGTGTAATAATGGAATTGGATAACATGCTATTAGCTGCTAGAAATAATGTTTATTTACAACAAGACGGTGCTCCAGCACATAATAGCCACATGGTAAGGGACTTACTAAATGTCAATTTTGGCGAAAATTGGCTTGGTACATATGGACCAAACAGATGGCCTCCGCGTTCCCCCGACCTGACGCCACTCGACTTTTATTTTTGGGGATCTATCAAAAATGAAGTCTATAAAACCCGAAGTAATACTGTAGAAGAACTCAGAGCAAATTTTATTAATTGCATTGGAAGAGTGCCAAATATTTAAATCTATAACGCCACTCGTTCAGTTACAAGCAGAGCCCAAAAATGCATCGACCAGAATGGAAGACAATTTGAGCACCTATTGTGATTAACCACCTATGCTAATGGTTATATATAAGTATTTGAAATAATTACTGTTGAGTTGTTATAAATCTTTTCTTGTTTTTTGTAGTTGTTGTTTTAGTTTATTAATGTTTTATTATTGTTATTATCTGCAATTTTATTATGCTTATTATAAAATAAAGATTTGATTAAATCCATGGCCAACTAAAATAAAATGTTGTTTTAGTATTTTAGCTATTTAGGACAATGCAAAATATTAAGTGTTATATATTGTTGCAATCTCAAGAAAAAATGCAATTTTTTGAGATTATCAGATACAGGGTGCCCCATTTAAGAAAATGCTACTTTTGATAATATCTCCAAAAATAAAACATCTATATTTTTTTTAAGAACGCCACTGGATTCAACATAAAAAGTCATAAAACTTTCATATCGAAAGCTTTTTTTTTATCTCTATAAATAACCGAGTCATAAGAGATAATAAAAACCGGCAGATTTTGAGAATCACTCTGTATCTTCGAAATCAATTTAGTTAGCGTAGATCCGATTGCGCCATTGAACTAAACACTAAAAAAGAACGGGACACCTATCTTAGTTTTTTTGTATCTCTTACCGTTTAGCCTATACCCTATAATATTAACGAAAAAAAACCATCCTGTACACTATGTCCCAAATTCGATGGTCACCATTGGGATCTCAGGTATTATTAAGGTTAGAATGTTGGTTAAATGGGGAAAGTTTTAGAGAACTTTGGTCTCAAATAAAATTTACTTTTTTAGATATTTGAAAAAAATTGAAAATTACCAATTTCGTTTTTTGTTAATAACTCATTAACCAATGATCTGGCAGCTTTTTAGATTTGACATTATTAAGACACTTTTTACCGAGGAATGTTTTTATTGTAGTTAGAAACGCTGATTGTCTTTTCTTTTTCCATAGTTGTACTAACTTTTGTTTTTCCTATGGAAGCCATTTTGAATTCTTGGTTTTTCTGATTATGCTAAAAAAGAGCTTTTCAACCATGTGTCGCATGTCACAAAATTAATTCATTTACTAGGTGCTTTTGAATTCTTACTTCTAGTGAAGAAACTCAAAATTGGCAACGTCGCATTCAATAATTTTTATTACCATTCAAAATGAAGAAAATTTCAGTAAGACAAGTAAATGACGAAAGTAATATGCCTAAATCATGCGTCCACAGAATTATCAAATCAAATAAATATCCCCGTATGAACCAAAAATTGTTTAAGAACTAAACCCCACCGATTATCCTAGAAAGCTACAGTTTTGTCAGTGGTATCTTCAAAAATGCCACGAAGATGAAAATTTTCCGACGAAAGTCTTGTGGACAGATGAAACCCATTTTACTAACTGTGGTGTATTTATCCGGCACAACCATCATTATTGGGCGAGAGAAAATCCACATTTAACAGCACCAAGCCGATTTCAAATTACATTTGGTTTTAACGTTTGGTGTGGCATGATAGGTAATTTTTATTATTGTTTTTCGATTGCCATCTGATAGGTCCATTCATTTTTTATGAAAATTTAAATGGAACTGGATATGCAGAATTGCTCGTAAATCAAATATTTCCTTCAATAGGAAGACTACCTATTTGAACCTGAACAAATACCACATATCTGGTTTCAGCAAGATGGGTGTCCTGCTCATAAGACTAGACGGGTCCGTAAATTATTATTTTAACATTTTTAATATTTTATGACCGGGTAATTTCCAGTAGTGGCCCTGTTTCTTGGCCATCGCGGTCACCTGACATTAGCCCTTTAGATTTTTTTCTATGTGGTAATGTTAAAAACCAAGTATATGACTTTGATCCGCCTGATACCCGCGAGAAATTAGAACGTAGAACAGTTGATGTTCTGCGTTTTATTAATAGAAATTAATAGAATAATAATTAGGAGAACTTGCAACGCTGTAAAAAAAACGGTGTGAAAAATGCATAGAATATGATGGTAAGCTATCGAACAATTTAAATAAGTTAAATAATTTTAATAGACCTTAGTTGTATCCTTAAGTATTTGTTAATTTATTGCCATTCCCACAGTACTTAATTAATAATACAAATTAATTTCGATTTCTAAAATGTTCTCACCTTATCTTCTTCACTTAGCTTACCACCTATTTATTCAAATTATTGTACCTACCTAATACGTTATTGATAACTTTTTTATCAGTAAATCATCAATAAGTTTACATAACAACTTGCAAGTGTAAAGAAGAATATACGATAAACTTATTATAAAACATTGAGGATCTTAGTAGATCTTCAATGAAACAATTCAACTAGTTGAGTATTTCGTTTTTATTCGTTAATAATAAAAGTCAATTTCATTCTCAAACATATTATTTGCGCTTTATTTTCTTCACGTATGTTATTCTTTCTCACACAAGAGTTTAAATGGTAATAAAAATTATTGAATGCGACGTTGCCAATTTTGAGTTTCTTCACTAGAAGTAAGAAAATTCAAAAACACCCTGTAAATGAATTATTTTTGTGACATGTGACACATGGTTGAAAAGCTCTTTACAAAAAAAACCAAAGAATTCAAAATGGCGTCCATAAGAAAAACAAAAGTTAGTATCACTAACTAAAATTCTCTAAAACTTTCCTCATCTAACCAACATTCTAACTCTAATAATAGCTGAGATCCCAATAGTGAGCATCGAATTTGGGACACAGGGTATAACAATAAAAAATGTATAGGTATAAACATTTTAATATAAAACAATACAGTTCAATTTATTCAACACAAAATTGGAGGAAATACTTCGCACGCATGCGCAATGCGTACATACAATGGACTTCAGTAAATCCTACATTTTTAATGCACCATCTCTGTATCGGGTGAGTCGACGATAGAGTAAAGTAACTTGATGCTTTATGGGTAAGCTATGCCAATAAAATGTATTTTATCATATTATATGGTTAGTAAGTGTGCGTATTTTAAAATTATTCTTTTATATATAGAATATCATTCGATTTTTGGATTCTACGTGTAAGTATAAAACTATCTATATACAGGGTGATCAACTTATACTCCGGAGTTCGATAACTCCGTTACTTTGAGAGTTACAAAAACAGTTTTAATTAAAAGTTATTCATAAAGTCAATCTGCACATTTTAAAATTATTTGATAATATACAGGGTATTTCATAAAGTCACAGCATATCAAATTTATATTTTTTTTAATGGAACATTCTGTATATTATATCAAATTTCAATTAGGCTCATTTTTCCCATTCCATTGATAAAGGGTTTTTACTAGGTTCTACAAGGTACTTTTAAAGTTATGGTCATTTTTATGTGAAAATCATCACCATATAATTTAAAATACACAATTGAGGGCTAATCTCTCATGGGCACAATAATTTCGTGATAGTCTGGTTTTGTTTAAACTTATCACTTTTGAGATAACTTATTTTGTGTACAGCGTGATCCAAAACTTACACCCATGATTATGTCGGTTATTTTAAATGGAACACCCTCTACTTTGTATCATCTCTGAAAAGTATTTTTTCACTTTTCTTAAGCATTCCCTATACTAAATCTTACAGTTATTGATTTATTTAGATTTTTTAAAATAAACTACGATTTAGGTATAGGTATGCTTAAGAAGAGTAAAAGTATTTTGTAGGTACTTTTCAGAGATGATATAAAATAGAGGGTGTTCCGTTTAGAATTACCGAAATAATCAAGGGTGTGAGTTTTGGATCACCCTGTACAAAAATTAAAAGTTATCACAAAAGTGATAAGTTTAAAACTCAGACTATCATATATTTTGCCCATGAAACTCAATGTTTATTTTAAATAATATAGGTTGACGATTTCATTACGATTTTCACATAAAAATGGCTATGTTTTTAAAAGTACCCTGCTGTAGAATCTGGTAAAAACCTTTATCATTGGAATAGGAAAAATGGGCCTAATTGAAGTTTGACATAATGTACAGGGTGTTCCATCAAAAAAACGAATTTGATATGCTGTGAATTTATGAAATACCCTGTATATTATTAAACAATTTTAAATTGTGCAGCTTGACCTTATGAATCACTTTTATTTAAAACTTTTTTTCGTAAGTCTCAAGGTAACGGAGTTATCGAACTGCGGAGTGAGTATAAGTTGACCACCCTGTTTCATGCATGTAAAATGTACAGTTTTTGAAATAATTCGAATTTTATTCGGAAAATTGCATTTATAACTTTATTATTATGTACTATATTGTCTTTTGTTAGGTAAGCTTTTGTATTTGGAGCTAGGAAAGACCAAGATTAAGCCTATGTCCTGTACCTATCTGCTATCTCTCACTGTTTTGATTTTTTTTTTCTGTATTCTATATTGTGATTGTTCGCAGCAGCAATGGAAACAATTTCCTATATGACAAATATTTGACCTGTCAAACTGTTGTTGAATTTTAGCCATTTAAGATTGTGAATTGTTTTCTTGCTCAAAGGTTATGCAGAATGAAGTATCCTGCTCGATTTGCCAACCCTCTCGGCTCACTTTTAAAAATGTGATGGAGAGATTCTGCTTCATACTGAAGAAAACCTGCATGTCAGTAGTCGTCAGATAGCAATATTATGTAAAACGTCAGTCAACTGTCAACTAGTAAAAATAAGAATCATACTTTTAACACTTCCCTAACTGGTGTATCTACCGTCAATTCCTCCAAGAAGTTTTGCCTAACCTGCTTCATCTGCACTACCACCGCGAAGTACGTGAATTTTTAGATGATAATTATCCTCAAACATGGATTGGGCGTGGATGTTTTGAGCAGTTGCCTCCAAGATTGTGCGATCTTACCTCATTACATTTCTTCTTATAGGGATATATTAAAGAACGTGCATATGTCATCTCCCACTACAAAAGAAGATATGCAAGATATGATACGAGACGATTGTGCAACGGTAACACTGGAGATAGCTGTTGAATTACCCAGTAACTTGAGAATGTTCGTTTATTTTATATCAAGTTCTTATAATAACGTAATATATTTTCTGTTAGAGTTAATGTATAACTATGTTAGTGTTTAGTATTTAATGTAACTTTTGTCTCTCTTGTTCTCAAATTTCATGGTTACTGTGAATAATCACCAGAAAAACCATTGTAATATTGAATAAAATAGAACAATCAAAATAACTAAAAAAACAGTGAGAGATCATACTTACGAAGAATTGTGTGGATCTTGATTCTCTTTAACATAGCGTTAAAAGATACAGGGTGATCTATTTGAGAAAAGCGACATTTTTTAATTTCAAGTTTCGCAAGTTTGAACATGTAGTGTGATCACCCTGTATTATTAATCTCTAATATTTCTTCTTGAGAACATAAACTTGTCTTGTCCTGCTTTTTTGGAACACTCTGTACAGTATCAAGAATAATTTTAAAATGCGCACATTTACTAGTCATATATTATGATAAATACTTTTTATAGGCAAAGTTTACCCATAAAGCACCAGGTTACTTTACCCTATCGTTGACCCACTCTGTACAATGGCTAAAGTACTTGCAATAATAAATAAGCAAAGCTTTTCGCGTTATTTCTTAATGTTATTTTGTCATTTTAGAATACTCTCTTATAGGAAAAAAATGTCAAGTAAATCCAGCGTGATACCCGGATACTAAATAATTACTAAGTACGGTATACTTTACAATTGACACTTGCAGACTTGAGAAATATTTGGCAAAGTTACTTTGTGTCAACCAGAAAGTTTTCGTTGGATGGAAATTAATGTAAGTTCATAACGTTCAAGAAATGGCCAGAAATTTTAAAATAATTTTGTTTTGTTAATTTAACAGGATGCTCAATATTCCGGAAAATAAAAGCACCTTTATACTTAGCAAGTTCAAATAATTTTCACTTTTAATTTTAATAGTTGGATGAGTATGAACAATATCTGGGATAGTGGGACAAAAACCACGAATTAAGATAATTTTGTAAGTTATTAATTAATCAAACAGTACTATTTATTTATTTTATTTTTTTTTTAATTTTAGATAAATTTGTGCACACTCGAATCAATTTTGTACTCAAAGTGTAAAGTAAAATTACGTATGAGTCTTTCAAAAACTAATTCTTTGTTTTTACCTTTCAGGCTGAAGCTTTTTATGACATCGTGAAGAAGAGTGAATAAAGGAATACCATAAGCTTATAATTTGTTCGAAATATATTTGTATTTTAAAATAAATTTAATTGAAACCCAAATGCGTTTTTAACATTTTATTTGATAACTGTTTTCAGTTAAATTTAGTAATCCAGTTGTTGCGGATGTGACATTTGAAAACATCTGCGGATTTTGTAAGAGTGACATTTGCAGAGGCGGATATGGATGCGGTTTTTCAAAAAATTTGTTGTTGGTGGAACCGGCCTGCCTACTTTAGTTAAGTAATTGAACAAAATTAAATCTTCAGTTTCAGCAAATATGACGCTTTTACAAAGTGTAAATAAACCAGTCCCAACTTGAACTTGCAGGGTTAAGAAACCGAAGTCGCTATCGGTATTAGTTATCCTCTAATGAAATAAGCGTCACGATTACGCTCAATTTGCGGATTTGAAAGAACCATTCAAGATGGAAGAATTGATGCGAGTGTTGCTCATATGCGGACATACGCAACAACCCACCAACCAAGGAAAATTTTGATACTGTTATTAAAATTGATTAATAGATTCCTAAAATTGAAGTTTTTTTTTATTAATCTTAAAAAATTAGAAGTGAATTCAAATGTTGATTAATCAGTTTTTCTATTTTATTCTATTCTTCTTTATTCTTTATTCTATTATTCCAAATGTAAAATTAATTTTTTATTATTATTGAAAGATTAGATGTGCGTTAAAATGTTATTAATCTTTTTTTATATTCTATGGCAAATGCTTGAATAGAAAGGCAATTTAATTATAGTAAAAAAAAAAAGATACACATTAATCACAATCAAGGAAACTGTTGATAGTGTTACTAAAATTTTTACTAATTCATTAATAGATACCAAATATAGAAATTTTTTATTAATAAAAGATTAGAAGTATATTGAAATATTAACCATTTTTTTCTTTTTTATGACAAGTGGTTTTATGGAAAGGCAAATGTAGAATTCATTTTTTATTATTACGGAAGATTAGAAGCGCATTAAAAGGTTTATTAATCATTTTTTCTGTTTCGTGGTAAAAGCTTTTGTGGAAAGGCAATTTTATTGCCCTAAAGAAAAAAATGTGTGGGTGGGTGGGTGTGTGTGTATGTTGGTGTGTGTGTGGGTGGGTGTGTGTGGGCGTGTGTGTTGGCGTGTGTGTAAGTGTTTGTGTGGGCGTGTGTGTGTGTGCGTGTGGGAATGTCTGGGTAGGTGAGTGGGTAGGCGCGAGTGGTGCATGCGTGAGTGCGGTGTGTGTGTGCGTGCGTACGTGTGCGCGCGCGTGTGTGTGGGTGTGTGTGTGGGCGTGTGTGTGTGTGTGTGGCGCGCGTGTGTGTGAGTATATGTATGTTAGTATCATCAACTATAACTCCAGAACGAAAATACCTAATAATTCATTCATAGATTCCAAATATAGAATTCATTTTTTATTATTATTGAAAGATTAGAAATGCGTTCAAATGTTATTAATCTTTTTTTGTATTCTATGGCAAATGCTTGAATAGAAAGGCAATTTAATTATAGTAAAAAAAAAGATGCACATTAATCACAATCAAGGAAACTGTTGATAGTGTTACTAAAATTTTTACTAATTCATTAATAGATACCAAATATAGAATATATTTTTTATTAATAAAAGATTAGAAGTGTATTGAAATATTTATTAACCATTTTTTTTCTTTTTTATGACAAGTGGTTTAATGGAAAGGTAAATGTAGAATTCATTTTTTATTACTGAAGATTAGAAGCGCATTAAAAGGTTTATTAATCATTTTTTCTATTTTGTGGTAAGAGCTTTTATGGAAAGGCAATTTAATTGCCCTAAAGAAAAAAATGTGTTGGTGTGTATGCGGTGTGTGTATGTTGGTGTGTGTGAGGTGGGTGTGAGCTGTGTGGGTGTGTGTGTGTGTGTGTATGTGTGTGTGTTGGCGTGTGTGTACGCGTTTGCGTGTGCGCGCGTGTGTGGGCGTGTGTGTGCGTGTGGGTGAGTGGGTAGGCGCGAGTGGTGCATGCGTGTGTGCGGTACGTATGCGGGCCTGCGCGCGCGCGCGCGTGTGTGTATGGGCGCGCGCGCTTGTGTTTGTGTGCGCGCGCGTGTGTGTGAGTATATATGTATGTTAGTATCATCAACTATAACTCCAGAACGAAAATACCTATGTACTTAACATTTTGTATTTAAGCTTGTTATCATTTGGCTTGGATCTGTGTAGATTTTGGGAGAAATCCAGCAGCGAAGGGGGGGGTGGTTATTAGGGTCAAGTTTTGGTGTTTATCAAATATTTCTAAAACAACTACATATTTCCAAGATATAAAAATACCTATATGTAAACCTTAAGCAGATCGATTAATTATGTTCTACGCAATTTTTTGATACGACGCATAATTTAGTGACAACAAAATTCCTAAGGTAGAATTTAAGTGTTTTTATAAGAAAAACCGCTTCAAATTGTATCAATACTTTCACATCAAAAAATCGGTTTTTTGTAAATAACTCGAAAACGGTTAACTTTACAAAAAAAATTTCAAGAATGGTTTTCGACCAGAAAGCGATTGAGCGAATAAAAATTAAAAAATTTTTTTTAGGGATACAGTACTTCCCATCCGTTGGATGTGGAACTTAAAGTAGACATTTTTTAAAGACAATTTAATTTTACAAAGTTTCTTAATATAACGTAAGGTAAGTTTAAACACGAATTAAATATGAATGAAACTGATTAAATTGTATTATTGATATCTTATAGAAGCCTGCAGCCTTGGAATTTTTTTAAGTTAACATGTATATATTAATTTCTATCAGACATGAAATTTTAAACGTCTATTTGACATAGATTATTGTTCCTGTTTTTACAATGTTGCTTATTTTGGTAATTAACTTATAAAAGAGGTTGCATAATTTATTATCCTAAAAAAAGGTGTTAAAATTATTTCATTTCTTTTAATTGCCATTTTGTAGGCTGTAAGGTCGTGTCGTGTTCCACGTTAGATATTTTATTACTATCAAATCAATAGATGTGCATTGAAATGTATATAAATCATTTTTTCTCTTTTGTAACAAGTGCTTTATGGAAAAGCCATTTAATTGAGTTAATACAAAAAGAGTACATTTTGGGATTAATTACAACCAAGGAAAATTTTGATTTGTTTCCAATTTGTCGCAAGTGCTTTGATGGATAGGCAAGTTAATTACACTGAAGAAAAAGTAACAAACCTTTTGGCATTAATCACAATCAAGGAAAACGTTGATAGTGTTATTAAAGTTTTTAATCTCCTTATAGTGTGCTATTTTGCAATAATGCACCTATTTTTAAACACGTTAGAAGCGATATAATGCCCTAGGGCTTTATGAAATTAAACAGAATGCATACTTACGAAACCAAGGACCCACTGTTTATTACTAAAAATAAGCATGTCAATAAATGTCAAAAATTAAATTCAATATCTTTTTTTAATCGAATAACACACGAAAAGGACATTAAATATAGAAGGCACCACGGGTGTTGCAGGAATAATGCCCTCGGTCGACGTACATCCCTCGGGCCAGTGGCCCTCAGGAAGTACACTATTGACCTCGGGGTATTATAACTGTATCACCCTTGATACCTTAATTACTATAATGTCCTTTCCTATAATGCACCTATTTTAAACACGTTTAATGCCCTAAGCAATTAAATATAGAAGGCACCACGGGTGTTAAAAGGAATAATGCCCTTGGTCAAAGTACATCACTCGGGCCAGAGGCCCTCGAGAAGTACACTGTTGACTTCGGGGCATTATTATACCCGTAACACGCTTGATACTTTAATTGCAATTATAATTCATCAAAACATTCCTAATATAAAATTCATTTTTTATTTCGAAATTAGAAGTGCATTGAAATTTTATTAATCATCTTTTCTATATTATTGCAAGTGCTTTTAGGGAAAAGCAAGTTAATTACTGCGTTCGCATTACTCAAATTAAGGAAAGTGTTGATAGTATCATTAAAATTTTTAATAATTGATTAATAGCTTCCAAATATAGAATTCATTTTTTATTATTATAAAAAGATTAGAAGTGCATTGAAATGTTTTTAATCATTTTTTTCTATTTTGTGACAAGTACTAGTATGGAATGGCAATTTGATTGTTCTAAAGAAAAAATAAGAACTTTTTTTTGGTGTGCTTTCGTCATCAGGTTTAGTACTGAGGACTGTTTCTGACACCTTGACCGATGAGTCACTGAGATATCCATATATATATATATATATATATATATATATATATATATATATATATATATATATATATATATATATATTAAACTTTTCGTGGTTGCACAGTAGTTTATTGCGCATGTTGCACCGTAACCTATTGCGCTTAAGCTCTTCGCGCATTGTTGGGATCCCTATGGGTTTCATTTCTACACTAGCTTGACTTGCGATGTATGTGGATTCTTTGAGTTTTCGGCGGATTGTATTCTCGTCCTTTGCCCAATGGATGCGGTGGTCTTCGTTCCAGAAAGATCAAGAATCGCCGAGTTAATTGTAATGTGTATTTTAGAAAATATAAAATAAAAAACTAGTACATAACTTTCTTATGCATTATTAAAGTTTGTGCAGGGTGAGTCACCGTAGACGCGTTTGTCCATTATGGCTAAACGGTATAAATTTTAACAATTTTTCTTATAAATTTGTATGTAGCTTAATAAAGGGTATATTTTAAAATTGCTTTGAAATATACAGGGCGTGGGAAACATTGTGAATTACAAGAAACTGATTTTTCGAAAAATTTTTTCGGAAAATTTAATAACCCCGAAACCAATGAATTTATCAAAAGTAACAATGTATTTACACTTTGCTAGAGTTTTACAGGGAGTGCACAATCATGCACTTCTTTAATGACATTCAAACTAATACCGTGCTTTTGTTAAATAGAACAGTAGTTTATTTTTTCATCACGTAGTGCGTTTGATTATAATGGTCTGTCATACCTGCAGATATTTTCAATTTTTTACTGTTTCCATTATTGTGCTTAATCATGTTGTATATTATTAGCTGACTATCTAATTACCGTTAAAACATATCCTGGGTATATCTACGTGTTTAAGTTTCAACATTATAACTATAAATACTAAGTACTAATTTGCTTGTAAAGTTTTCATATTCTCGCGAATTTTAAAATAGGCAGCTATCAGTTAATAACAATTATCATTTTTGGTGGTATTGAAACGTTTCTTTGTTTTTGTGAAAATTGGTCTTCGTATCAGCAAAAAGTAAATATTTTGTGTTAATCGGAGAATGTTTTGAAAATTGTTTATTGCTGAAAAGTATATTCGCGCAGAAGTGTCCCGATCTACGACATGCTGATAACTGAAGCTTAGAAAAACTGGTTGAAAATTTTAGAGTTACAGGTAGTGTTAAATGTCCTAAAAGTGAAACTTAAAAACCAATTATCGATGATGGTGATACCCAAATCATCGTACTCTGATCTGTTCGAAAATACTAATACTAGCAGTTGAGTTGTCGTCGGTTCAATGTATCCCGAATTTTAAGAAAACATAAATCACACCCTTTCACATCGAGATACATCCAAATTTGTATGGAACAGATTTTCAAAGACTGTCAGTTTATTGTTATGGACAATGGAAAAGGTTAGTGACGAGGTTGATTTTTTTTAATATTGTTTACGGACGCATCCACCTTTCTTAATCATATATTAGTTAAGGAGTAGGTATCTAAGAGAAAGTTCGCAACACATACTTCCATAAGAACAATGTTAACATTTTTGTGGCATTTTTAGTTCATTTTAAATTTTAAAGAAATTTTCTAGACGTCAATATCATTTGCTTTTATAATTGTATGCCTCTATGCTTATACTTTTTTGGTACGAGATATGTGTAACTTGATATTACTGTTGTTTGTGAAGTTATAAATGTTCATGTTGTATAATAATGAATAACTGTTATTGGGATGGTCAAATTTAAGCAAGAGAACTAATAAAGTTTTGTTTTTTTTAAATCAAATTTTATATGTTATAACAAGCAATGCAAAAAAAACAACAATTAAAAGAGAGAGAGAAAAAAGAGCAACCAACGTTGCTAAGTCATTACACTGTTTGGATACGCACCACTTACCCTCAAGGTAATGACCACAAACATTAGCAAATACACATATTTTTTTTTTTATGATTGTGGACCTGAACAGGCTAAATAAGGCCTATCGTGCTAAAGCACTCAGACACTCACACAGGAGGATGGATAGAGGGATAATGAATTGCCAATAGATGCCTATGAACAGCTACCTTAAATTTTCTCATGTCATAAGTGAGAGGAAAACAGGAACTAGGGAGATCATTCCAGAGTTTAGAAGCCGTATAGAAAAATGTGTATTGCGCCCGTTTGGTACGACAAGTGGAGATTTGTACTGCATACTGATGATGTGAATGAGCGAACCGAGTGTTTCTCGCAAAGATAGCCGGAGATGGTATCAAAGAATGTAATTCACCAGCACAATAGCCGTTGTAATAACGATAATACAAAGAAAGAACTGAAACCATCCTTCTATGCTCAAGGGACTGTATATGAGAAGTTAAGGACGGGTCATTTATAAGCCTAATCGCTCTCTTTTGAATACGATCAACGATATCGAGAGCATATTGGGAGCACTAACCCAAAGGTGAGAATTATATTCAGATGAGGCCGAATTTGGGCCTTATACAGCAGAAGGAGTTGTCGAGAGGTAAAGTACTGCTTAGATCTGTACAAAAAGCCTATTTTACGAGCAGCTGTTTTGGTAGCTGACAGAAGATGGTCAACCCATGAGACATTTGAAGATACAGTCATACCCAACAGAGTAATAGAGTCTGAAAACTTAAGAACTGAGCCATTCATACTTACAACCGGAAGTGATCGATCTTTTTTGGCGGACATAAGGCAACACTGAGTTTTGTTAGCATTAAATTTAACTAGATTATTGCTTCCCCATTCGAGAATACGTTGAATGTCTTTGTTGATTGAATTTGCCATTTCAGCTTTAATTTCATGATTATCACTATGAGTAGACTGAGATGAACTACAGTGAATAGTGCTATCGTCAGCAAAGCAATGGATGGGGTTAGTTGTTGAAGAAATAAGGTCGTTTATGTACAGCAGAAAAAGTGTAGGCTCTATAACGGATCCCTGTGGTACGCCCGTGTTAATGCTAACTTCTTTTGAAAAAAGCCATCAACTACGACACGTATTCGTCTTTTATCAAGGAAACTAGAAACCCAGTTGATGAGCGTATCATTTAACCCAAACGAGGTGAGTTTGGCAAGTAAACACTTATGCCAAACTTGGTCAAATGCCTTTGAGATATCTAAAACGACTACAACTGTTTCACCGGACTGCTCTACTGTATTGTTCCAAACTTGGGTCACATATGAAATAAGATCGCCTGTTGAACGACTTTGCCTAAACCCATATTGGTGGTCAGTAAGGAGTTTGTTAGTTTCAAGGAACGTGAGCAGTTGCTGATTGATGGCTTTTCCATGATTTTAGACAAAATGGAAGTGATGGCAATTGGTCTGTAATTTGAGGATCGGTCTTATCACCTTTTTGGGAATAGGTTGAACATTTGCTAACTTCCATGATGAAGGAATTCCCCAGAAGATATAGAGATCGTATAGAGCTTAGATAGGACTGGTACTAGTTCGGGGAACATTTCTTTAAGACAATAGCTGGGATACCGTCTGGGCCAGTCGCCTTATTGAGATCAAGCCTACTGATGATCGATTCTAAGAGCTTGTACCGAAAATGAATTGGTTTCATAACGTATGAAGAAGAGTTGACTAGGGGCACATCTTTTCCAGAATCATTGAGACACGAGTTTGATGCAAACAAATCCACAAAAACGTTGGCTTTGTCTACAGAATCAGCAACTACCGATCCGTCAATAGATGTCAGGAAATGAAGATGTTCGAAAGTTTTTACTAATGGCTTTTGCTAAAGACCAAAATTTACGACTGCCTAAAGGAGATGTAGCTAGTTCATTGCATTTTCGTTGTTCGAACAACTTTTTAGTTTTAGTGATGACACTTTTGCAGATATTTCTAGCACCAACGTATTCTACATGACTGTCAACCGATTTATTAGATTTCCATTTAATGTAACATTTATTTTTAAAGATATTGCATCAGAACAAGCCTTATTGAACCAGGGTTGGGAACGTGAATGACCTACACGGTACTGTTTTTCGGAATGTATAACTCCATTCCCATGAGGATGACTTCAGATACTGAAAGAGCGATGTCTGCAGAAGAGGACGACTTAAAACAATATTCACGCCATGGAAAGGTTGCAAAGAAATCCCGTAGATTACTCCATCGAGCTGACTTAAAACACCACAAGGTTCTATCGGTTTTGCGAACAACAGTGGAATTAGGTACAGTAGAAATGATTTTTATTAGACAATGGTCGGAAAGACCTAAAGGCGAAAGAACGGAAGTTTTATAAACAAGAGGGTTTGATGTAAGAAAAAGATCTAGAAGATGTGGAGTATGGTTAGGGTTATCAGGGATTCTTGTGGGTTCAGAAATCATTTGTGTGAGATCACATGAAATAGCAAATGTTTCTGCACTATGACCAGCGGGATTTGTAGTAGATGAAAATTGAAGCCAACTAGAGTTATGAACATTGAAATCGCCTACAAATGAGATATCGCAAGATGGAAACTGAGACAGGAGATAGTCAACTTTCATACTAAGGTAATCAAAGAAGTCTTGAAAGTTGCTGTCATTAGTAGACCTATAAATGCAACAGTAGAATTTCACAAAATTAGGACCAGAATGTTTAAACCAAATCACGTCAAAATTTTTATTTTCTAAGGAAGAAACCCTCTTGCAAGCAATTCTGTCCTTGATGTACTCACATACGCCTCCTTTATATCGAAAGTTAGAGTGAAGATGGTATTGAGGAAATTGCAAGTCGGGTGACTCGGAGCTTTCAGAGGAGACTTGTGTTTCAGATAGAAACAATATATCAGGTTGTAATTGTTCAAGATGTTGGTGAATAGCATTAAGATTAGACCTGATACCGCGGATGTTGCAGTAGTGAATCAGAAAGTTGATACTTTCGATGACCGAGGTCGCTTGGGCCCTGCCCTCCCGGACATCCACTTACAAAAAAAAAATTACACAACTAAAAGGTTCATACGTAATACATGCTTCAAAAACAAGTCGCTTGATAAATTCTGGGTCAGCAGATCAGCAATTTGATTATTTATTTCTATGCGTTTTACACTACTTAAAAAATTAGATCCTTGGTAATGTTAAATTTTACGTCTACATGCTTTAGCTTCTTATGTTCAAATTTAGTTGTCATTCGTATACAAGATTGATTGTCTTCAAAAATACCAAAAGTTGTTTTTCGAAAACCCCAGTCTTGTAACAAATTAGCCAACCAAACGCCCTCTTTTCGGTTTCACATAGGGCTGCATACTCGGCTTCAGTAGAAGAAAAACCGACAGTAGATTGCTTTTTTGTGACCCAACATACCACACATCCAAAAATCTTAAAGAGATACCTTGTTGGTTTTCTACTCTTCAAGTCTCCAGCCCAATCTGCTTCTGCATAACTAATTAACGTTTCACTGTTTTGTGAAAAATAAGCTATAATTAATAGTTCCTTTGTCTAAAGAAGTTTGGATAGTTTAGATTGAAATCTGCTGCTAAGATTAATTGAGAAACTAATGTCCGGCCTAGTAGCCAATATCAAATACACCAGGGAGCCTATTACTTCACGTATCGGCAGTTTCTCTACAGTCGATTGATCTTCAGGACTTATAACGTCTTCCTTCACAAAACATCCAGCTTCCTACGATGTGTTTATAGGCTTGCAATTACTCGTATTGAAACGACGTAATATGGATAGTTTTTCTGACTTAAATACAAACCTTATTTATCAAACTTGATGTTTATACCTAAAAAATTTGTTAGTTTACCCATGGCTTGCATTTCGTAATTTTCCTTAATTTTGTCTTTAAGTCACCTATTTCTCTTCTGTTATCACTGACAATCAACATGTCATCTACATATAGCAACAAGTATATAAACATTTCTTTAGATAGAGGCACGGATCATTTTCAGGCCTAAAACACTGTTCATTTCTAATGAAATAATCAAACTTCTTGTTCCAACAGTAAGGTGCCTGGTTCAGCTCATAAGGCGCTTTGTTTATCGTACAAACTTCCCCTTCTTAGAAACCTTCAGGAACACTTGAATTTCACCATGAAAGGCAGACTTTATGTCTAGTTGTTTTACGCAATAGTGTTTAAAATTTGCAACCGCAAGTAAATTTCTTAAAGTTGGCAATCTTGCAACAGATGCATAGGTTTCTGTGTAGTCGAAGCCCTCTCGTTACAAGAAACATCTGGCTACGAGCCGTGCTTTATATTTAGATACATTGTGTTCTTCATCTCTTGTGATTCTGAATACCCACTTGGAGCCTCTCATGCGTTGGATTTTTTACTATTGTGTATGTGTTATTTTAATTTAATGCATCAATCTCTTGTTCAATAGCTTTTTCCCACAGTTTATAATCTGGTATTTCTTGAACTTCTTTAGTTTGCTGAGTACTTCATCTTCAAAGGACATTTCACTTAAGGCCATATACTCAAGGTTGTCATTCATGAAGTATTCATTCAAACAAGTAGGTCTTCTTCTTAATCTGTCACCTTACCTTTGTATTGAATCAGTCTCATAAGGACATTCTGATTCTTTCTCTCGATGCATTTTTCTCATCATTTTCTTCGTCTTTTTCCATTTCATTGTTCATTGAGAAAATTGATTAAATATCACATTTATAGCTACAACATTTTGTTTAACTTGATCCCGCCGACGATAACCACTTTCAGCATACTTCTTGATCAAATTTTCCTACCTGTTTTTCTTTTGGGATATGACTGTAAGATACGCAATCTTTATATTTTTTATGGTTGGTTTGTTTCCATAAAACATCTCAGCAGGAGTTTTAGTCTTCAAAGTAGCCGTTGGACTTCGATTAGTCAGGTAAGCAGCACACAGTAGTGATTCACCCCACATATTCTTTGTTAAGTCTGACTGCAGCAACATAGCTCTTCGTTTTTCGAGGAGGGCCCTGTTCAATCGTTCAGCACAGGCATTTTGTTTGGGGTTGTAAGGTGCTGTGTAACTAAGATGGATTCCCCGGGTTTCACAAAAAACTTAAACTAATTTGAGCTGTATTCTCGCCCATTATCACAACGAATTGAATCAATCTTGCTTCAGTTTTTCTTCCAAGTTTAGTACACCACAGAAAAATGGGTAAAGTCGTCAAGAAAGGTAAGGAAATACGTTTTATTAGTATAGGTAGTTGGTGTTATAGGTCCACAGACATCTGTGTGTATCAACTCTAGAGGTGATTTCCTGAGACCTCTCCATAAGGCAATATTTTAGTTTGAGCACACACTCGACAAGGTTCATTATTAGGTTTAGCTTTAGTAAGATTCATTAAGTCTACTAGATTAGACAATATTAAACAATTTTTATTACTCAAATGCCCTAATCTACAGTGCCAAAGTAGAGCAGTATCTGCTGAATTTACAAACTACATTAAATTTAAATTAAAATCTATTTTATAAAGACTTCCAAACTTGTCTTCTTTTGCTAACAATATTATTTTTCAAAATAGACATATGACCCTCATCAAATTTAACTAGTTCAACGATTGTATTTTACATTATGCCTAAAATCTTTGTAAAATAAAATATTTTTCAACTGAGCTACAGAGCCTTCATTTAAAATAACATCAATATTTCCAACCCTAGTGACTATTAAGGATACATTTGATTTTGCAACATTTCTGTTAATAGGATTTGATAAAATCCTAATTCACTAAAACACCTGTCATCATTAACCATGTGATCAGTTGCACCACTGTAGATTTATAACGTGTAAAAATCGATATCGGATACTTTCTGATCGTTTCTATAAATTTTCTCTGATTATTACTGTTTGGAAAAATAAAATTTATATGTAGCCTGAATCGTTAGGATTGTTATTTACTTAATTTTACTCGTTAATTATTTCTCTACATTAATGATTTAACTTTTCTGTATTTACTGCCTTTACCATTTATTATAATGGATTAAAAGATTTTCTTTTATTGCGTTTACTTTTCTACGTTATAAAGGAATTATTTCTTTTCGTATTTACCGTTGTATTTGTTAACAAAATTCTTCAAAATAAACCTGCTAGTGCCATTTATACGTAGGTTGTGGTTATTTTTAAATCCTTACTTTGCTAAATCACCACTAGATGGTGATACCATTGAATAATTTCATATTACTAATCAGGTTTTATTTGAAACAGTTTAACAGTTTTGCAAAATTTGATAAGGACAATTCTGTTGAATACCTTTTTCCGAAGGTGTGGTTCTTTTAACACAGCAATTTTGTTGTGTAAAATTATATTTTAGAAAATTTCTCTTCTGTTTTCTCGGTGTAAATCACTATTTCTAGAGGAGAAGTTTTGCTTCAAAAATTCATTTGAAGTAATAGAATCGCTATTGATTGGGGATATAAAAAATATGTTATAATTAGAATCTTTCGTTTAGGCTTATACTGCGATATACAAATTGAAGTAAATATATTTAACCAGTTCGTGTTAAATTATCACAATATAGCTCGTCTTCGACCTATAGAGGTAAAACAACGTTAGATGAATATATATATATATATATATATATATATATATATATATATATACATACATACATACATACATACATACATACATACATATAGGGTCCGCCATAAAGTTGGACACATATGGGAAAGAATTTTATTATTGCAATTTCTGAAAAACTATTGGCGGTTCGTTTCTACATGTCTGACAACCAAAAATCCATTGTGACATTTGTCACGTGATCATAGATTTGGCGGGAATTTTGAAAAATGTTAACCGTGATGCGGAAAAATGGGTCAAATTGACAAGATATCGAAAAATTGTATTAAGAAAATGTATTTAGTATGCAACAAACACCCCATATACCAATTTTGAACCAAATCAGAAAATTAATAAAAAGTACCATTTATTTCCCTCTGCGTTTTGCCTGGAAATAGTTTAATAACATAAATTGCATAATTTTAGGTCAAAATTAATCAAATATTTGTAAAATAGACAATTTGTGAGACGAAAATTAAAAAAATACGATTTATCCTCGTCACTGGTTGTGTTCATGCCCTGTATATTGAAGCGCATGAGCTGATCTAATATCTAAATGTAAATGAACTAATATTTGTAATTAAAACTTAACAACACATTATTAAATTTAATATTGGTTAGTACACTTGAAATTAGCGATATTTTTGAATTTAATAAGCTGGTTTTGGAAAAATCAAATATTTCGGCTTATAAGGATGAAAATTATTGCTCTCTAAAGGGCACCTCATAGTTTAAAATGCCTAAAATGATGTAATTTGTGTTA